>CM068367.1:891996177-893361177 GCA_034769895.1 Magicicada septendecula
CGTTTTCTTGTCGTGAGTTGTATGTGACAGGTGACAAAGTTAGCGTGTTACTAGAGTGACACTATCCTGGGGCACTGACAGTTTACTATACCTGTATTTATATCGCTTATGTTCAGAAACACCTCGACGCCCCTAGTGTTAAGGGACTTACAGAAACATTGCTCAGTGGAACATTCATGTTTCGTAATGGTATCCAAGTCACTTTTATATTATAGCAAATGATTACCTTGTATGCGGTCCGCCATGTGACTTCTCAAACTTGTTTAACGTTACGCGTTTCAAGGCGTATATGCCTCATCATCAGACGTTTAAAAAACCAAAAACACACATATCACACAAAACTGCGTTTGTCAAGAAATAAAATTGCAGAAACAAGCATATTATGTGCACGTGTTGTAGGGTGCGCACCCGTTCAGTTATTGTCTGCTACTGATTTGAACTCGTTGAGCAGTCTCAAAGCAGTATCATACAGGCGGTTAGATACAAAGTTCAATTGTTCATTTAGAACAAACTCGCGACTGCTATCATTATTATATGCATTATAAATTTCCAGCCCCCCAAGGCATTCATAAAACGGCCCTTGTTGCATATATGCAAAGGCATTAGGTTAGACTTAAAATCTGAATAATTGTGATTGTGTTGGGTCAGATGACGAGTGTAATTATTTACGTAGATGACACGTTCATTATTTTTGACGGAACTCTGAGACAAGTTGACTCCTTCGAAAATCATTTAAATGAAATCAACAATAATATTCAATTTACTTTAGAGACTGAGCATGATAACACAATTAAGTTTCTAGACCTGACCCTCACTAGACGGATGGACACATTGAAATTCAGTATTTATAGGAAGCCTACTGCCACTAGCCATACAATACATGCAGATTCCCACCACCCATATTCTCAAAAAATGGCAGCATATAATAGTTTAATCCATAGATTGGTGACAGTCCCCCTTGACAATAATGATTTCCAGGCTGAGCTAAATACAATAAGGTTTATTGCAGTTTCCAATGGTTACAGTAGTCACATCATTGATAAATTGTTCAAGAAGCATAATAACATTCAACTTAAGCCCCGTCCACTTAATAAAACACAGAAAAAATTTATATCTGCGAAATACACATACGTCATGCCAAAAATTTTGTCTTCGGTGATGAACAATATTGGTTATACTATGTCTTTTAGAACCAATAATAAACTGATTAATATACTTAGACATAAACTGCCCTTACCCATTGAAGAAAAAACAGGCATTTATAAACTGGTTTGTAATGATTGTAACAGTTTCTATATAGGTCAGACCGGAAGAGGTTTTTACAAACGCTTCCGTGAACACTTACCAAAAAAGACACATAATTATAATTATATAAAATCTAATTACACTCGTCATCTGACCCAACACAATCACAATTATACAATTACACACACAATATACAATTATATTAGATTTTAAGTCTAATCTAATGCCTTTGCATGTATGCAACAAGGGCCGTTTTATGAATGCCTTGGAGGAGCTGGAAATTTATAATGCATATAATAATGATAGCAGTCGCGAGTTTGTTCTAAATGAACAATTGAACTTTGTATCTAACCGCCTGTATGATACTGCTTTGAGACTGCTCAACGAGTTCCAATCAGTAGCAGACAATACCTGAACGGGTGCGCACCCTACAACACGTGCACATAATATGCTTGTTTCTGCAATTTTATTTCTTGACAAACGCAGTTTTGTGTGATATGTGTGTTTTTGGTTTTTTAAACGTCTGATGATGAGGCATATACGCCTTGAAACGCGTAACGTTAAACAAGTTTGAGAAGTCACACGGCGGACCGCATACAAGGTATTGCTATAATTGCTCAGTGGATTTAGTTTTCTTTTGTATTAATAGCCACGTGTCATTCCTAATTTTATTACAATTTGAAATCGAATTGCTATTCAACCTAAACGGCTTACCGAGTATACTCCGTTGGTAGACAGCTTTCTCTACAACCAATATTTACTTCAAGAAGCCTGTAAAACTAAAGGGACTCGAATACAGTAATTATTATAACAGTCTAGTTAAAAATTACTATTTGTGGTTGCATTTCAAGCTACGGTTAATTAGCATAACGTGTTTAGAGTGAGTTAATTATCTGGAAGCTCCTTTTGTTTCATTTTAATTTAATACTTTTATTCGACTCGGGTAGTTTGTGCAGTAAACTTCACAGTTTCCACATTAATTATATGAATCGCTTCATAACGCTAGTTATAGGACCTGGCAATGTACGTGTAATGTGCAATGACAAAATTAATAATGACAATGACGATTGCTATGCTACTAACAAAAATATTAATAATAATTTCATGATATTCTGTTTCATTTGTGTCTTTGATTGCCATTAACATCTTAAACGTTTGTAATTTCTTTTCATGTCATTTTGTAAACGTAATTAACTGAACTAATCGCGTCAATTAACGCAGAATCAAAATGTAATTGCCTCTATACGAAAACATAACCTGTTAAAGGGTATCAATTACTTTTTTACTGGTTATTTAGTGTACAGTAATTATTATATTACTGTTAACATTATGGTTGGCATTGTTCCTAGCAGAGCTTCATTCATAGAAGACTCGTTCCTATGAGGTCTATAAGAGAAACCGTGTATGCTGGCAGGTACTAGGAAATAAAGTAAAATAACAAAGAGTAAGTGTTCCTCCATAATATAGCTTATCTGTACAGATTTTTCTTTGCAAAGGAATTGACGACCTTTCATTAGAGCAAAACGATTGAAACGATAGAGGAAACGATGTAAAACGATTTGAATACTCAACGTATACCAAAAACGAATTATAACAAGATAACATAAGATGAGCAAATAGAGCCAAATAAAACCGCTACAGAAATTATACAAGAACTGAAGTTGCGTGGGCTTACACTTGATAGTAGAGCATACATTTCATTCTATTGTTTGCGCGCGCGCGCATGTGTGTAATTTATATCATAGTTGTATTATAGTTATCGGATAGTAAAAGCAGAAAAGACTTAAAACACAGTAAAAAGAAAAGACGTGTTTAATTTTTCAGAATACACGTACAAATACAGGGATCAGGTTTTTTCAATTCAGCTCCTCAACCGAACAAATTTGGAGATCCTCTTCTAGACAGTAATTCCGGAATATACAAAAAGTAATTTACTCCATTTACGAATAGGTTAAGGATTGCTGAAAATTGCCAATGTATAAATTTGTAAAATTCAACATAAACCATGTTACAATAATCTACAAAATATTTCCAACAGTGTTTGATGTGCTTTTCAAGCTTCATTTCTGTGTATTGTACACTATGTATTTGGCGTTGTGTTTCTGTTTTCAGTGTGAGTTCACTGTGGTCATTTTACTGGACGACAGGACTCTGCAGCGTAAATCGTCTCGCCTTAGTCGTCAGTAATAATTAGTGTTCTGTATGTTTGGTTTCCTTCACTCTACCTTATAACTTGAATTTTACATAATACAGTATTGTTTGCATAATTTTGATGCATTGTTTTTATATTAGTTTGGCCTGAAGATGCTTACTGATTTCTTGTGTACCAAAACGTTAACTTTCAAATTGATCCAAAACGTCTACATCTACTTTTTTATTCGTATTGTACTTGATCTCTACTTAACGTTTTAAGGATAGTAATTAACGTCTTTGAAATTCAAGTTTTTCACGCGCGGACCATCCAACTTTACTCTTTGTGATGTCAGGCCTACTTGGTAGTGTTTATATCATCAAACACGCACATGCCAAATTTTTTCTTTATAACTGTGAAACCTAATTTTCTAACACTACCGTATTATCGTAACGGTGTAGTTTGACATGTAAAAGTGGCCTATTCAAGTGTGTACTGTAATTCATCATCATCGCGTATGTTGTTCTATCGCGTGGCAGGTACCCGTCTGCATTCATACCTATTCCAGGTTTGAGCTTTTATTATGTCTCATCCAGCAGGATCAGACTTCTCTCTCTTCTTCTCTCCTTAGACTGTTCCTTCAATAACAACTATTCCTTCGTTTTTAGTAATTCATTCGCCCTCAGGATATGTCCAATCCACTGTTATTTCTCCACTTTTTGATTCTTTTGAGCATTTATTCGTTGCTTATTTATGAGCCCAACTTATTTTTTCCATCCGCTTCGATTCTTATTTCCAGAGCATCGATCCCATTTCTATCCTTTTTCCTAACTGCTCGCGTTTCTAACAAACAAAGGGACACTCATATTCACCAGTCTCTTCCCCAAGTCCAAGTTCTGTTATAGTTGTATACATTTATAAGTATAAATACTTGTAAAATCAAAAACATTTATTTAAAAATTTGTATATTTTATTAAAAAATACAATTAAGCTATGTTGCATATAAGAGCATAAAGGATATAACCTTAGAATGAAACGCAAAAACTTAGGTACTTACATTAGATACTACCTAATATTAAAGAAGAAACGCGAAATCTTATTTATATTTACATAACTTCTGTTACTAAAAACCTAAAGTTACTTTGTATGGTCTTTGTAGAGTCTGGGATCAATGAAATCGGACTACATTATTTAAGCCAGCGGTACACAACATAGCAATGTAACTATGCCTATACACTCTCTTTATCTTTACCAGCTGATGAGGTCAGGAACGCTTCTGTGTCTTGGCGAGTCCAGCATCGTGGAAATCGATCTGTCCTGAGATGCAACCAGACCCAGACGTCCCGCTTCGGAAGAACTCTGAACTCCCTAATTTTTATTTTGCTTACTTTTTACTTACGGTGTTATCATAGGCTATAATTTATGATGCCAAAAATCAGTTTATACATCAGTTAAAGCGATTCGAAATGCGCAGTAATTCATTACGTACTGTTTTTAGTTTTATTCTATTAACGCACCTTTACTTGTGAAAGTTAACATAATAAGTTTTAACTGTAATTATGTGCATATATTTGGGTGTGCTGATTAGATTTAAAACAAATTTATTTAGAATTGAATTTTATTGTGTGTACATATAGGTTCCTCAACGCCATCATATCTACTCATCGTTAAAGTCTTCAACTTCGCACAAGCTATATGCACGTCAACATCGAACATATTGCTTTTGGAAAGTTTTGTTTAGATTTACATTCAATAATTCATGAGATTTTAAAGAATTTTTGAAGTTTTCAGTATGTCAATAATTAGTTCTTGTATCGTTGAACAAATGTTTTCCGACTTCCTTTGTCATGCCACCCTAAATCATTTCAATTACGTTACGAAAATGTTAAAACTCCAATGAATATCTGAAGCAACGTACAAATATTTGCCACGGTTTAAGTTGTACTTATGCAAAGGAGTCAGTGAAAGTACAATTTGTTTATCAGATGTAAAAGAACCGTTGAAAAATCACATGTAAAATATGAAGCCGATAAGGGCAAACATTGAACTTTGAATAACTGTGCTAGAAGTTCAGTCGTTTGCTTTAAGAAAATATGACCATATAATTGAACAAAATAAGTTCTCTAAAATATTGCATGAATCGTTTAGGCCTATATTAAATTGCTGTCTATTATTTACTTGTGTACTACGCACTGTTCAACTGTGTACTGCTCAGTTCCCTGTCTACATGGATTACATTTTATGAACACATTAGTTCTGGTCCTGGTACACGTTGTACATACAACTACAATGTTACACTACTACTATGCGTGTGGAGTATATATTTTATCGAAATCTATTAAATAAGAAATGAGAATGATGCTAAATAGTAAACGTGTCTATAGCATCTAATAATAGACGACACAGTTGACTCTACTCACTAGCCGATACCGAGCACATCAGGATTATAGAGAACTTTATTGTAGACATTTCTGCAACACCTTGCTAACGTAACTTCGTCAAAAAGGTATACTAATTAATTCAATTGATCATTTTTATTAAAGTGCTGTGTATTATTTCCTTCCGACATGTACTGGGAAAGCAGGACACCTTATGACATTAAAAAAACAAATTAACTCGGCACAATTTAATAAACAAAAGTAAGGACGGATCTTGTTTTAAATGTCACAAACGTTTCTGTTCTACACATACATTCAGTTTCAAGAGTTCCAACACATGTGATTAAATAATTATAAGTATTTTCTTACATATCTTGTTTGAATTTCTTACGTTAAATTCATACGTTCTATGGTACGCATTAAAACAGGATACTAAACGCTGTAAAAACTTCTTGAAAAATTTCAAAATTTTCCTTTGAATGATGCACCTTCAGCAACTCAGCGAACCAACATCCTGGGTCTCAGTAGCGTCATGTTTTGGTTCCGTGTAAGGAGATTCTTGCTGGAATGTAGCACAAAATATTAGATTAGTCTTGATTACTGCAAGGAATGTTGGTCCCCCCTCCCTCGACAAGACAGGTGTGTTGTGTTCCCCTCCGCTGCGCATGCGCTGTATTCTACCTCTCAGACAGTATTCCTTGCGGTCAGTGTTGTTGCTATAGCTACTATTGTTTTCTAATGCTGCGTTTGGATTGTCAGTGTTGTAGAGTGATATTCTTTTAATTTTTAAAACTAACTACTAGTTGTGGTGTTTTTGTCGAATGAATATCGAACTCGTCGCTTACATGGATTAAAATTCTTCACAGGTAGGAAAGAAATCCAGTTTCTTTAGCATTCGTAATTCAAGGTTGTGGAAGTGTAAATACAAATAAAATATGGAGTTTTCACACTGTCGCGCAAATAAAATCAGTTTATAACTCTGTTTCAGATATTATGCAAGTGTTAGTTCTGTGTGTTGTGTTCAGTATATCTAATAATACTGACTAATTATAAACCTATAACCGAAATAGACGGCCTGTTAATAATGTAAATATCACATGCTACTGCCAATCCGGATTGGTTAAGATTAGTCAAACTTATTCAAGTGTTACAACCTATGACACAAGCATAGAATTAAATTGTCCATTGACAGTTCAACCTTATGCCGTCCTCTGTAGACCTATCTGAGAAGATATCTTTGAATAATTGCTCAGTTTCTGTTTGATTTCAGTTTCCAGTCTTGTGATTTGCTAGGTTTTTAATTATTATACATATATTCACACTTTCGCGTGTAACATTAGACATTTAATCTGTATAATAATACATATAAGTAACATATATGGGTATAAATGTCATTTAAAGGTACTTTTGTTCTAAAGTAAACACGTTTTAGTAACATGATTTGTACGTAGGCCTACGTATTCATCTGGTTTGTAAAACTATTTAGGCACTACTCGACGTATTATTTTAAATGACATTTCTTGTGTAACTGAACAAACGTGAAATTCAGGTCTGCAGATTTTGCCAGCAGTATGTAATTTTCCACATTGGTGTATTCTGTTCTTTAATTTAACAAACCACTACGTCGTAAAGCAAGATTTGTACTTCTTCTGCCCTTTAAGTTTGATTATGGTTTAATGGAATAAACCATGGTTTACTTTTATTAGTCCTGTCAAGAAAGTAAAATTTAGTGAACGTTTAGCCTGATATCGCGTCGCTGTAGACTTACGCAACTTCCCGTTCACAATTAATTGTGTTCCTGAAGATTGCTGATTGTTACGTGGTCTCTAATTGTACAATACCCTGCCGTTACAGAAAGACGTTTAACCGACTTAGTTGTTTATGGAATTTAATTGTACCGTCTAAAATAAGTATTATTTCACATATAATAACGTGTGGTTTTTAATAACGCCATAATTGTTTTATTATTAGTGTCTCATTTTATGACTTATCCTTCTGCATTCATATCTAACAAAAATGATTATAATTAATGTAGTTTTAATAATTATAGTCGGCTGTCAGATGTAACTAGTACCGTACAGAGATAACTTAAACCGGTGTTACAACAGCTATAGCTGGCATTGGTATTAGTCATCGTACTATTTATGTGTGTAATACAAACCCGGCCTGGGTAGAATTACAGAAATAATGGAATGAATGTTTGTGTAGACCATGCGGCTACAGCGGTGTTAGCGTACACGTAACCGTGATTCACTCGTACACATTTTATTTGTGCTGACATGCGAGAATAAAACCGTGCAGTATGATTATGCTGACATGGTGTTTTTCTGTTATAAAACGTCTTACATCTGCAACAAAAACAGTGTTACTCAAGACTGTTGTTCAGTCAGTTCAAACGAGGAGGAAACAGAATTTGTTTTGTATAACCGGAGCCTTCTCGCCATCACTTACTAAACCTGATTCTCTACGGTTCTTCTTCTTCTTCTTCTTCTTCTTCTTCTTCTTCTTCTTCTCCTCCTCCTCCCTCTGGCTCGACAACCCATTGTCGGTCTTAGTTTGCTCAATAATTTTTCACCACTCGGTCCGCTCACCACACAACCTTCTCCAGCCTCTCACATTCATCTACTTCAAATCATCCTCTACGTCGTCGAATTATCTTTTACTAGGTTTTTCTGTAATTCTTCCGCCCATTGGTTTCCAGTCTACGATTTTTGTAGTCGTTCTGCTGTCATCGATTCGTATTACGGATCCAGCCCATTCTAACCTTATACTCTTGATGAACCGGGCTATGTCACCACCGTGTTATTATGAATTGATCCAGTTCATAATTCGTTCGAATCCTCCTCCAGTTTCTATCGTTGAGTTTGCCGAGGCCCAAAGACTTTCGCAAGATTTTACGCTCAGATATTCTAAGCTGCTGTTCACATGCATCAGCTAATGTCCATGTCTCACATCCATATGTCACTACTAGTCGAATAATACTTCCATAGATGATTTATTTTAGTTGTTGATTCACCTATGGTTACTGTGTAGAAATAAACAATATGAATCTCAACTGCCAAACTTCTAGTCGCTGCTGACTACTGGCTCGTTTGTGAATGATATTAGGATATATTTTATTTCAAATGGTAGAGCATCACCGTCAACGTAAACGCGGTCTCACGGAGTGCGGTTCTGATTGATGTACGGAAACATCTCTATCATATTAGGCCTACATACAAACAGAATCATTTGAATGTGAAACAGATACCTTAGCCTTAGTTGAATTTTTGTGATTGTGTAAATTTATTAGATGTACGTTTTGAATGGAAGGCGTACACAACCGTTTAATTCACATGAAGTGCATAGATTGAATTCAAACGGTTTCTGTCGAACGTAAATTAAGTATAATTTGTCGCGCATAGTAGGATAGAGAGATTCGCAGCATAGGGATGATTGACGCTGCAAACCCGGAAGAAACACTGGCCGTGAAAAGTTATGCATTATAAACGTGTTTACTTTCCACTAGACTAATGCAAAAACCATTGCTAATGTGTTTACAAAGCAAGTGTACTATACACGTATTCTGCCAGTCGGTACGTTCATGCTGACACCCGTATCAATCCGCAGCTACACTACTCACTTTCTATTTAGATTTATTTATTTTTATTTATTTTAAATTACGCAGTCCTTGTATTCGTTTAACTAACATTTTGAAAAGCACCGTTAGAAATCTTAAGTTTTTTTGCTGTACACCTAGATTTATTTTAAATTGCCTCCGGATTATGGTTTTTGAATCGCAAAATCAAGATTTATGTATTGAGATTCTTATGTATAGCATAAGTACTTTTTAGACACTTTATTACAGCATTGAAACAATGATCACTGTTGATTACGGTACTATATGAACAATAAAAATTATTTTATTTTTATTTAAAATATCCATTCGATATCCTGTAATGGTTTTGGTAACTAAGCGTAAAGCTGAATCGATGCAACAAGTCGATTTTAATTTTCCCAAAGGTTTGCAAGTTTTTTTTTAAATATAATATAGCATCTAAAATAAATTGTTATATTATTTTGCTACTAAAATCAACTGTTTTTGCACAGATACGATATTATAAGTCAGAATGAACGCTTTCCTCTTACGTTCATTTGTACAAAAGTCTCGAAACCCAGAATTTGAAAGTGTTCTCAACAATACGGATATATAGGAATATTAGGTGTATGACGTTGATAACACTGAATGTTTTTCTTAACGTAGCATGAATTTTCAACAGTGAGTTACATTAATTATTATGAGTTAGCATAATAGTTCTGTAAAGGGCATGCTGTTTAGTGATATACGAGGAAAATTAGTTTTTGCATCAGGAACTTGCATTCAAATTTAGAACATTGTGTGTAACAATGCAAGAATTGTTTTCCTGACGACCACGTGCCGAATTAATCGAGAATAATACGATTTTATTTATTTTAAGTTCATTTATTCATATTATATGAATATTTTCGGTTTTCAACCACCTCATATTTAGATTAAATGATGGTCGATTTAATGTTAGATTAAATATTGTAGATCGATTGTACTTCACGCAAAGGTTATTGTTTTTTTTTTTAGAATTTAAGTTTCCCGTTTTGGTCAAATAATTTGAGGAAGATAATAAATTGCTTTATAACCAGTCACGAAATTCTGTACACCTCAGCCACAGTTTATTGTAATAAAACTAATAGTCTACAGTAGCTTTGAAATTAACAGCAAAGTCGTAATAGGTGTGGACTAGGTTTAGTTTTTCTTTAAAACTGAGAAATATAGAAGTATGCGGTGTAATTCATATGTGATAAAACGATATTTCGTCTTGTGATATTATTTGAATAATTTGTTTTCATTTTCATCAGCTCTCCTTTCTTCTTTCACTTTTTGTCTATCTGTCCGTTCGTCTCTCTCTCTCTCTCTCTCTCTCTCTCTCTCTCTCTCTCTCTCTCTCTCTCTCTCTCTCTCTCTCTCTCTGTGCCCCCCCATCCTAGAACACGGTATTATCTCGAAGTGACGTATGAGAATAGTTGGGCAAGAGTTATCACTTTATTCACAGTGTAGAATGTAGAAATTACGTGAGAAAGCAAGTAAAATCTGGATAAACGGTTAATTTCCGTGCAGTGGCTGGCGTTCCCATACACGCAACGTTTTACGTAACGGAAACCCTCATTATCTAACTAATTATGTCAGAATCTACTGCATGGCGTGGGCGCCAGCGTCTCGTTTTTACACTATATATGACTAACCGTTTGAACGAGCAGACGACGCGAGTACCTTTGGGTTGTAGCTTTTAGTCTTATCTTAATAAATTTGGATAAAATAGGTTAAGTCACGTTGTGATTAGTGACAACCGGCTTGCTATTAATCCGGATTATATCAATGTGAGCCCATAATTGGTTAAAGTATAGTAACCAATGGCAATGGAAGAGTAGGACAGAGCCAGATTATTCCTCTCATATGTCGTTAAGAGGAATATAAGTATTATTTGTTAACCTTTTTTACTTTAAAGTTTCAACCTTTAACTTATCTTCACCGACACACTTGCCATTTTTTTAAAACAGATCTTCACTATTGCACACGGTTAACCTGTGTAATAAAAAATATTGTAAAGGTAATCAACAGATAAAGCATTTCAATTCCAAATTCATTTCATTGATTGTTACAAGGGAAGAAGCACGTGCAGGAATAAACTGTCACATATAACATTAGCATGCAGCATGTGGCTTTCTATTATCGTCTTTTTTATATTTAACAACTTGGCGTTGAAAAAAAGCTTTATTACTTAATATAAGGCGACTTTCGGCCGTAGACTTTAGTTTTGTGCTGGTCACGGTAAGTTGCTGAGACGGTGACGCATTGATCGCATGTGGTCTGTTATTGACAAGGAGAGAAAAAAAAGATGTAAAGACGCAGTTATGAACAAACAGGCACTATAGGAATAATATATTAATAATATGGCTGCGGACACCGCAACTAGCGGCTGGCGACACGTACTAGCCCTGCAACCGTCACACTAAACACAAAAGCCGCGCGGTATATCTTGGTCCTTTACGGACTGTTGAGCAGAGGGGTTTTTTAAAAATATAATAACATAATATTATAATTATATAATATAATATTATAATTGTGTATTATAGTAATATAATAAATAGATTTTGTTAAGTTTGTATAAGTATTATACAAGTGTATAGCCCAAGTTTGTTATCTTGCAGTTGTGTTACACCAGGGCTTGAATAGTGTTACTTTTTTCATATTATTTTCGATCTTAAAGCACGTGCGACGTGCGGTTTTAATTTTTTTAATACATATAAAATTTTACAGAATTGGATCAATTAAGATCAATAAATTTGACTTTCTAGGATTAATTAAGTCAACTAACCGGTTTACACATACGAACTATTACGTGCAGTTAAATTACGAAATTTATTTTTCACCTAAATTGTATGCTGTAATACATGAGGCTTTATAAATTCATTTAGTATATGAAATGTCTGTCTTTCTCTCTCCCCTCTAATAAACTGACTTTTTCGCACGCGCGTGCACACCCCACACACAAATAAACATTTGATAAGCCTATAATTGGTTTTATAAGCGTTCACAATAGCTTACTTCGAGAGACACTCAATAAATAGGCCTACGCTTTATTACGATTTACGAAATTTCCAAAAATAACTTCTTACAGTAGACATGTAATCACATCGTTCAAAGAAAATAACAAGGTTTTAACATAAGGTGTCACGTGAGCCTATAGAGTAAATTACGGTACGTGCAACAAATGAAGTGGCACGTTGGAAATTCCTGCAGAAAATGTGAAATCTTAATTTTGTTTACGTGGAACACACGTCTATTTATCTATGTTTTTCTCAATCATTGAGTTGATAACTGCGTATTATGCAAGAAAAGGTTGGGAGAAAGATATAGGCGTGTTTGCCTCCCATTTGATTAAATTTATATCGCTACTAATAAATGCGGACACTGTAAGTTCATACAATAACACACAACACTCTCACACACTAACTGTGAGACATTTATATAATACGGATATTAATTACGTAGTCGGAATCTGGGTTACTAACGCGCCGCGTTACGTGTAACTGAAACAGGATATTTGTACGGCTACAAACAAAATAATAAACATACGCGCGCTCACACATGGTGTAATACGCATTTCCCAACAAACGAATTGAACATGGTGGCTGCAATGTAAGCTTCCATTACAGAATGTTATTTTTATTTCAACATATTTTTCTAAAGTCAATGGTTTATGTTAACTGTTGTTACTAACGTTATACAACAACAGTGTGTCTTGACACAGCAACCTCGATACCATTGTTGTGGCAACTTGTTGTGATAATGTTTTCAATAATGTGTGTACGTGCGTGCGTGGCAAAGTTCTATAGCAATGCAGTAGATCTATACTAAACACGTTTCTATCGATCTGTGTTTTAGAGTCGTTTTCTGCAGCCGAAGCAGTACTTTCTAAAAGCAATGCGTCATGTGTAAACTTGTAAACTGTTAATGTGCAGGACAGAGTGTGTACCGTATGCACGGGCCTGCGACTACGTTCTCCGTTCGTATAGTCTTCTGTTGTACTGTGTCAGTGACAGTGGTGACTATCTAATAATGTATAACTAGTAAATGATTGTTGTTGTAAGAAACTTATGTGATACCGTGCAATATTCTGTCCTTCACACCAATAAACCGTAAACATACAATCTTTTGTTTTGCTACTTAAGACAACTCTTAACAATGAAATCATTTGGCGGTGTCAAGTAGTATAGCGGTGATTTAATTACTCACAGCCTCTTTTAATCGTATTTAAATCGTATCCCTCTTTTAAAATTTTATTGATTGAGATTTATTTGGGCCGCATATTTGTAATATTAGTCTATAAAATACTACTCAACAAAATAAGTAGTTACAAACAATATAATGTAACTGTAAGAAAACATTTCATTTACTTTACATTAAAAACTAGAACTAATAATGTAGTCAGCGTGTTTATAATTCAACTTAAACATCTCATCCGCCTTTTGTACACAGGCCTGTGTAATTTGTCCATATTATTAATTTTTCTTTGCGTAGACTTAGTTGTTAAGCATGTGCCAGAGACTCCAAACTGTAGTAGGAAAGTAGAAAGAAGGAATTATTTGGACTCTGTTTGGGAGCGTAAATAGTACTCTTTACTGTTTACGTATATACAAAAAACATGAAAAAGTAATGTGTGTGTGTGTGTGTGTGTGTGTGTGCGTGTGCGTGTGCGTGCGTGCATGAGAGAGAGGGGGGAGCGCTTTCCATAAGTTAAAGAAGAAAAAGATTTTATTGCCTATATTTCTTTATCCATCAAAACGTTTGTACAATGTTAGCTGTTAGCTTTAGGTTGCAATACTGTTTTGTTTTTACACTTAATAAATGAATGCCTAATTCATAATGACATAGCGTTCTCTAAAGTTAATAATTAAAGATAAGGTAATAGTACAGTCACTGAAGGAAAAAACTTCAAATTAAGTGGCTTCTACGAGATTTTTTGCATAAGGTTAGATAAAAGGGTGAGAAACAATTTAA
Organism: Magicicada septendecula; assembly: GCA_034769895.1. NCBI lineage: Eukaryota > Metazoa > Arthropoda > Insecta > Hemiptera > Cicadidae > Magicicada > Magicicada septendecula. The sequence continues at coordinate 892,010,507 of CM068367.1, forward strand.
AAAAAAGTTTACAAAAATTCAGTCGCGGGTTTTCGAAAAAAGGGAGGGGGAAGATACAAAAAATTAATTTTTCGTGATTATCTTAAAAAATAACAAATTTACGAAAAAAGACAAATTATAAAAATTAAAGAGCATTAAATTCTCTACAAAAATGCTATTTATCATAGTTTTTGTCAGGCCTATACTTTGTGAGAAAAATGGAATTGAAATATTAGAAAAAAATTGATTGTCGGAGTCCGCCCCGATGAGCGGGAAGGCTAATTTTTTCTGACATTGCAACATACAAATTTTAATAAAATCCGTTATAATAGTCGTAGAGACAAAAATCAAAAAGCATTTTAAAGCTAAATGTTTGGACTTTTACATAAAATGAAAAGAAAATTATTAATAAATACTTAAAATAAAGTAATAACTTTTTTGTTTTTGATTTTTTTCAACTAATGCATAAACATATTAACAATTTATTACAAATGTATTTACATTAAAAAAAAACTTCACAACATGAACTTTACGTATACAGAGTGATTCACGAAGATATGCAGAGACTTTACGAGCTCATTCTACATGTAAAAATAAAGAAAAAAGTTCATATAAATATAGGTCCGCAAAAGCTTCGTTAGCGAGTTATATTTTACCCTGATTTCAGCTCCTCTGGTCATATTAGGCCGTACTGAAGTTCTAGGAACCGAAATTAAGGGACAAACTTGATGGTTTCATATAGTTTTTCACCTGAAAAATTGAATAAAATTAGTCCCAGACTAAAAAAAAAAAAAATCTTTTTCATGATTGGAGTGAGATGTCGCTACGCGCGCTTCTCTTTCTCAACGTCGAGAGATAGCTCTTGTGAGCCAGTCTTGTTCTTGCTCTGACGCGCAGTCTTGTTCTTGCTTCTTTCTAACGTTCTAAATAAATTATTGTATTTTTATAATCTATGTAATTATTTAATAATAATAAAAAAACTAATCTCCCTTTACCACTGTTTTGTGCCTGAGTTTTATTCTTAACATTTTTAATTCAAATTAAACAAATAATGTCATATTTTAAGAGAACTTAAATACATTGCTAGGATCATACTGTACTGTATAATTTATTTTGGAACTTCTTTTATTTATTGTTAATAGCAATTTTGGTTTTTTGTCATTTTCTCCGGTATGAAAAATACATCGGTTTTCGTTTAAAATTGTTTTCAGTTACATTTTGATTTGTATTGTTCTAAATAAAAGTCCATTTTATTCAAATTTTATTCACTTTCTGTTTACTTTATTTACACCAGTTTTCTCAGAATTAAATTTCCTACAAGTTTATTAAAAAGTTTTATTTGTTTATTGGCAATTTAACAAAGTTATTGTACGTCAAACGTAAAAAAGTGTGTTTTTCGACTACGATTTTTTGCGTTTTTCACCAGTTTTCCCAAAAACTATTGAAGTTACAGTTCTGGGACTTATTTTATTCAAATTTTCAGGTCAAAAACTATATGAAACAATCAAGTTTGTCCCTTAATTTGGGTTCCTAGAACTTCAGTACGGCCTAATATGACCAGAGGAGCTGAAATCAGGGTAAAATACGTACAGCATAACTCGCAAACGAAGCTTTTGCGGACCTATATTTATATGAACTTTTTTCTTTATTTTTACATGTAGAATGAGCTCCTATAGTCTCTGCATATCTTCGTGATTCACCCTGTATAGGTTTTTGAAAAATACAATAAAAATTAGTATTGATTTATTGGCATAAAATGAGTGAGTTTTAAAATTTATCATTTTTTTACTTCCATATTCCTTAAGGAATGGAAGTATGGTGATGGCAAAAAAAATCGTGTTCGAGATTATTGCAGATTCTGATTCTACTACACTCAAAACATGAAAAAAAGTCGTTTTCCGAAAAGTGTCTGCGTGTCTGTCTGTCTGTCTGTCTGTCTGTCTGTCTGTCTGTAGATTTTTTTTCTATGGCAAACGATAACTGCCGCAAATTCAAACAGAATCAAATAATTTTTTGCATACAGCCCGGTTTTGCAGAGTTCTCGCGACCTATTGTTTTTGGTGAAGATCGGTTGAGGGAAAGGGGTAGTTTACCTGCAACGGTTTTTTTTTAGCAAGGGTAATTTTGTTTGTTTGGCAAACGATAACAGCCGCAAATTCAAACAGAATCAAATAATGTTTCGCATACAGCCCTGAATTGTAGAGTTCTCAAGACCTATTGTTTTTGGTGAAGATCGGTTAAGGGAAAGGGGTAGTTTACCTGTAACGTTTTATGTTTTAACAAGGGTATTTCCTATGGCAAACGATAACAGCCGCAAATTCAAACAGAATGAAAAGATTATTTGCATACAGCCCTAAATTGTAGAGTTCTCAAGACCTTTTGTTTTTGGTGAAGATCGGTTAAGGGAAAGGGGTAGTTTACCTACAACGTTTTTTTAACAAGGGTATTTTCTATGGCAAACGATAACAGCCGCAAATTCAAACAGAATCAAATAATTTTCTGCATACAGCCCTGATTTGTAGAGTACTCAAGACCTATTGTTTTTGGTGAAGATCGGTTGAGGGGAAGGGGTAGTTTACCAGCAACGTTTTTTATCATGCGTATTTTCTATGGCAAACGACAACTGCCGCAAATTCAAACAGAATCAAATAATTTTTTGCATACAGCCCTGATTTGTAGAGTACTCGCGACCTATTGTTTTTGGTGAAGATCGGTTGAGGGGAAGGGGTAGTTTACCTGCAACGGTTTTTTTTATCAAGGGAAATTTTTTTTTTTTGGCAAACGATAACAGCCGCAAATTCAAACAGAATCAAATAATGTTTCGCATACAGCCCTGAATTGTAGATTTCTCAAGACCTATTGTTTTTGGTGAAGATCGGTTGAGGGAAAGGGGTAGTTTACCTGCAACGTTTTTTTAACAAGGGTATTTTCTATGGCAAACGATAACAGCCGCAAATTCAAACAGAATCAAATAATGTTTTGCATACAGCCCTGATTTGTAGAGTACTCAAGACCTATTGTTTTTGGTGAATATCGGTTAAGGGGAAGGGGTAGTTTACCTGCAACGTTTTTTTATCAAGCGTATTTTCTATGGCAAACGATAACAGCCGCAAATTCAAACAGAATGAAATAATTTTTTGCATACGTCCCTGAATTGTAGAGGTCTCAATGACTTTCGATTTTGGTGAAGATCGGTTAAGGGGAAGGGGTAGTTTACCTGCAACCTTTTACGTTTTAACAAGAGTAAAGTACTTGAAAATTTATTTAAACTTTTTGAAACAATGGTAATTGTTAAAAATAAAATAATTTTGTTGCCAGGCAATAAAATTATAATTTTTTCATTTTAATGTAATATAATATTTTTCATTTAATACAGCAATAAAAAGGCAGGTAAGACACAGCCTGGTTGTTTGGCTGAAAATGATTTTAAATATAAATCTTAGAATATGGAAGTCATGTATGGTTCTCCATACCGATATTTTAACAAGGGTATTTTCTATGGCAAACGATAACAGCCGCAAATTCAAACAGAATCAAATAATTTTCTGCATACAGCCCTGATTTGTAGAGTACTCAAGACGTATTGTTTTTGGTGAAGATCGGTTGAGGGGAAGGGGTAGTTTACCAGCAACGTTTTTTATCATGCGTATTTTCTATGGCAAACGACAACTGCCGCAAATTCAAACAGAATCAAATAATTTTTTGCATACAGCCCTGATTTGTAGAGTACTCGCGACCTATTGTTTTTGGTGAAGATCGGTTGAGGGGAAGGGGTAGTTTACCTGCAACGGTTTTTTTTATCAAGGGAATTTTTTTTTTTTTTTTGGCAAACGATAACAGCCGCAAATTCAAACAGAATCAAATAATGTTTCGCATACAGCCCTGAATTGTAGATTTCTCAAGACCTATTGTTTTTGGTGAAGATCGGTTGAGGGAAAGGGGTAGTTTACCTGCAACGTTTTTTTAACAAGGGTATTTTATATGGCAAACGATAACAGCCGCAAATTCAAACAGAATCAAATAATGTTTTGCATACAGTCCTGATTTGTAGAGTACTCAAGACCTATTGTTTTTGGTGAAGATCGGTTAAGGGGAAGGGGTAGTTTACCTGCAACCTTTTACGTTTTATTTTCTATGGTAAACGATAACAGCCGCAAATTCAAACAGAATCAAATAATGTTTTGCATACAGCCCTGATTTGTAGAGTACTCAAGACCTGTTGTTTTTGGTGAAGATCGGTTAAGGGGAAGGGGTAGTTTACCTGCAACGTTTTTTTATCAAGCGTATTTTCTATGGCAAACGATAACAGCCGCAAATTCAAACAGAATCAAATAATTTTTTGCATACGTCCCTGAATTGTAGAGGTCTCAATGACTTTCGATTTTGGTGAAGATCGGTTAAGGGGAAGGGGTAGTTTACTTGCAACCTTTTACGTTTTAACAAGAGTAAAGTACTTGAAAATTTATTTAAACTTTTTGAAACAATGGTAATTGTTAAAAATAAAATAATTTTGTTGCCAGGCAATAAAATTATAATTTTTTCATTTTAATGTAATATAATATTTTTCATTTAATACAGCAATAAAAAGGCAGGTAAGACACAGCCTGGCTGTTTGGCTGAAAATGATTTTAAATATAAATCTTAGAATATGGAAGTCATGTATGGTTCTCCATACCGATATTTTTATCAAGCGTATTTTTTATGGCAAACAATAACAGCCGCAAATTCAAACAGAATCAAATAATTTTTTGCATACGTCCCTGAATTGTAGAGGTCTCAATGACTTTCGATTTTGGTGAAGATCGGTTAAGGGGAAGGGGTAGTTTACCTGCAACCTTTTACGTTTTAACAAGAGTAAAGTACTTGAAAATTTATTTAAACTTTTTGAAACAATGGTAATTGTTAAAAATAAAATAATTTTGTTGCCAGGCAATAAAATTATAATTTTTTCATTTTAATGTAATATAATATTTTTCATTTAATACAGCAATAAAAAAGCAGGTAAGACACAGCCTGGCTGTTTGGCTGAAAATGATTTTAAATATAAATCTTAGAATATGGAAGTCATGTATGGTTCTCCATACCGATATTTTAGTTCGCAAGTATACATCATTTTCTTAACTTAAAATGTCTACAGACATTTTCAAAATAAAAATTTTTAACAAAATTATGAACACGTTGGTCAAAGTGTCTTCTATAAGACTGCGGTGTAAAGAATTGTTAAAATTTAGTTAAATTTAAATAAATGTAACTTTTATTAATAAATGTAGAAATATGTCCATTGCGCGTATTAATATTAATAGTTAAAAACTAAAAAAAAAAAATTAATATGTAACTATTGTACGTAAAACAATGCGCCATACAGATATTGAATTAACGCAGTTCGATATTGAATGTTCCGTGAGTTCGATACTATTTTTATATCGTATTTTGCTGGAAGTTCAATTTTAAGTTTTAAGATTTGTGTTAGTAATTTTGATATTTTAACATGATAATGTTTTTAGGCTGGGGGTCATTCCACAAAAATCGTCATCGAAAAATGTGACGCTTCCACACTTTCGATTCCCTACAGTCTAGAAATTTGATATGTAAACGCATCAAGACAGAAATAATCGCTGCTGACATTGAGTTTAGCAAACGTTTTAGTGAGAATAAATTTGGTTTTAAATGCTCTGTTTGTGATCGTCTGTGGTTTGGAAATGATTTACGTAATCCACATTATACGTTTCAAAAGCCTAAAAAACATTATACATATTGTGTTGTGGTCTCCAAGTTGCATATAACTAATTATAGTTAATATTACCTCGTGTATCCGGGTACACTGGTGCTCCTCCTTGCAACTTCAATGTTTTTTTTTTTAAACTACGCGTTTCGGGACTCATGGTCCCATCATCAGGTTGGTAAAAACAAGAATCACTCACATGGAGTACGTCAACTTAATAAAATACAAATAAAAACTTTCACTCGCACATCATTCCAGAACACAAAGTCATAGTACCGCGTGTATACAATTACACCACTACACGATGCGATCGTATCGGAACTCGCAAGCGACTAACCGTTACGCGTCGCACTATATCTACCTTTATCTGTGTGTTGTTCCAACACGCGTATGGCCGTGTCATACAGTACGTTGGACTTAAAAGAAAGTTTGTCGTTCAAGAGCTGATTACCTTGGGTTTTTGAGGCCTTATAAATTTCAAATTCTTCCAGCGCGTCCATAAGCCTGCCCTTTTTACAGAAATGCAACGGCTTGAAGCTACTTTGAAAACTCGAGTAATTATGGTTCTGGTTGACTATATGCAAGGCAAAGTTTGATTTTATCTTCTGGATATCACCTTCTGTAATCGTTGGCCACCGCGATATACTTTATCGTATTAAGCTCATCGATGTAGTCTTCCGCCTCTAACGAAATTTTTAGTAATCTGTTAACCAACGAGTTGAATGATGCCATCTGTTGGTTAACAGATTACTAAAAATTCCGTTAGAGGCGGAAGACTAGGCTACATCGATGAGCTTAGTACGATACAGTATATCGCGGTGGCCAACGATTACAGTAGTACAGTTATAGACAAAATAGTAGCGAGGCAGAGGAGGAACATATATAAAAATAGAAGCATAAACAAAACACACAACAGTGACACTAAATATATACCAACGGAATTTACAAATCTTTTGCCTAATACTACTGTATTAAGAACGTTTTTAAAAAACACGGTTTCGCAGTTTCTTTCAAAACAAGTAATTGTATTTTGAACGCCTTGAGACCAGTGACCAACAGACTAGTAGAAAACTGTTCTGGTATTTATAAAATAGAATGCGAGGACTGCAACAATTTTTATTTTGGACAAACGGGCAGGAAATTTCTGGATAGGTACAGAGAACATCTCCCTAGAGGTGATATCCAGAAGATAAAATCAAACTTTGCCTTGCATATAGTCAACCAGAACCATAATTACTCGAGTTTTCAAAGTAGTTTCAAGCCGTTGCATTTCTGTAAAAAGGGCAGGCTTATGGACGCGCTGGAAGAATTTGAAATTTATAAGGCCTCAAAAACCCAAGGTAATCAGCTCTTGAACGACAAACTTTCTTTTAAGTCCAACGTACTGTATGACACGGCCATACGCGTGTTGGAACAACACACAGATAAAGGTAGATATAGTGCGACGCGTAACGGTTAGTCGCTTGCGAGTTCCGATACGATCGCATCGTGTAGTGGTGTAATTGTATACACGCGGTACTATGACTTTGTGTTCTGGAATGATGTGCGAGTGAAAGTTTTTATTTGTATTTTATTAAGTTGACGTACTCCATGTGAGTGATTCTTGTTTTTACCAACCTGATGATGGGACCATGAGTCCCGAAACGCGTAGTTTAAAAAAAAAAACATTGAAGTTGCAAGGAGGAGCACCAGTGTACCCGGATACACGAGGTAATATTAACTATAAAAAACATTATCATGCTTCGATGTTTCGGTTTCGTCGAAATTCTTTGAATGCTTAGGTGCATAAATAGAGAGAGGGAGGAGAGAGAGAGAGAGAGAGAGAGAGAGAGAGAGAGAGAGAGAGAGAGAGAGAGAGAGAGAGAGAGAGAGAGAGAGAGAGAGAGAGGTTCTAGCGTTTATTAAAGGTCTGATAGGTTTATTGATTTTGTGTAATTTTATTAAAGAATTTAATTTTGGTGCACAAATTTTTCAAATATTGTGTATGATAAGGGAGAAATAGAAATAGAAGACTTGACTTCTGAATCTTTTCAAGAAATTGGAGAAGAAATCGATTTTTAAATATATTTATCATTATAAAAATAATTGTTATAATTAAATTTTATAAATAAATAATAAATGTACTAAAAAGTTAATTTCCACCTTGATAATTGTGAAAAATTCCGAAAAATTGAAGAAAAAAACGATATTTTAATAATTTTGTAAATCATAATAAGTTATAAGTAAATAATTTATAATTTGTATAAATAAGAAATGTGTTTTAAAAGATGCAGACTTTTATGCTCTTTCTTTTTGGTATTTTGTATTTTTCTCATAAATTTAATATTTGTTAAGATAATCACGAAAAATGAATTTTTTGTACCTTCCCCCTCGCTTTTTTCGAAAACCCGCCACTGAATTTTTGTGAACTTTTGTTTTTAATTCTTTCTTATCTTTTTATCTAGCACTATGCAAAAAATCTCGTAGAAGCCACTTAATTTGCAATTTCTATTTTTGTTCGGCTTCAGTGACTACTATAATTTGTTGTACCAAAAACAGTGATTTTTTTTCAAGAATTCACACGATTTAAATTCAGTCACTGTATGTACGTATCAACCTAGCATGCGCACATGTTGAGTGTACTTGTGTTAATAACATTTATTTTGTTAGAAGAACGTTTGTGAATTTTAAGTATTATAGGTCTGTTTACAACAGAACAACATCCGTCCACGTGTCTCCTGTATCCATTAAAGAGTCTAATACAAGTGGACTACAGAACTGAACTGCAATATTACCATGTACTTAAACCTATTCTTTGATAATATACCATAGGCTAACTATAAAGTCATGGTTGTGTGTGTCAGTAAATGTGATAAATGGTTGTAATACCCACTGCATAAGTAACTTGTTGGATACTAACCTAAAAAGCAAGGGAACGGCTGAACATATTTCAGAGGAACTTCCTGTTATGGATTCTGGGTCCCATATACAGAATGTAATGAAAATGGTGTCCTCAATATACATATTCGGATTCTGTTTATCAGAATAAGAAAGAAAGTTGCGATACATCTTATTTTCCGTCTGCCCGCTATTTTGTGTTTTTTAAGGAAAACTTTATATCTGAAGAAGAGACTGAGATATTTTAAGTAAATTTGGTACACATGTTTACATAAATGTTCTCTAATAAATAAATAAATTATAGTTAGTTTTGAATCTCAAATTTCAAAATGGTGGTCACTTCAATTCTTTTATCATTGATAGCGGTGTAAATTTTTAATGTTATCTAATTGTGGTATATTGCGTACAATGTTAAGCCTTTTGTTGTGAACATGACATCTTGTTTGGTCAGACATGTTAACAAACAATCGAATTGTGGTGTAAAACATTCTATCCATACAATCTGACTACTTGTATAGTCCCCAGCAAGGTCCCCAGTATTGGAAAAATGTATTTAAAGTTATTATTTTTTGTTTACAAATTAAGTGAGTAACAGTAGTTAACAACAAAGTAAAGGATCAGTTTTCAATGAAATTAATAACATCCAACAAATTTAATAACTACAGTTGTTTACGCATTATAAATTGAATCACAAGAATTATAATTATTTGCAATTATAATTATCACAGAAAATGATAATAGCACTTATAAATCATCTGTTTGCTTTAGTGAATTCAGTTATAACATTTATTGTTTAACAGAATAATGTAGTCAGTTACTTTTCTTAAAGAGAGTTCTTAAATTAATTTGCTTGTATTGTTTTACTCATTGTTTATCATGTAACTATCGAGAATGGCTAAGTTTTGCAGAACTGTCGGATGTATAAACTTTCAAACTACAAATCGAAACATACCATAGTCATTTTCTCTTAATCAAAATAATTTTAATTCGTTTGATTCAAATTACGATGTGTAAGTCATTGTAGTTAAATTTATTAAGTCATTAATTTCACTGAAAAATCGATCCTTTACTTTTTTAGAAATTATCGTTAATTGAGGCAATAACTCAATTACTGAACTAAAAGAAATTAGTAACTTTAAATTTTTCTTATAGTGGATGAATATACAAAATTAAGTAGTCAAAATTTTTGGATATTTACGGATAGGATATTTTCTGTCATAACTCGGTTATTTGTGAATATATTTGAACAAACATGATGTTGTTGTGTGCACAATAACAGCTTAACATTTTATGTAATAGCCTTTAATGTGAGAACATTAAAATATACAGAGCTATTAGTGATTGTAAATTAAAGTGCCAATATTTTGAAATTTGAGGTCGCAACATAATTGTAATTTCTTTTCTTTATTAAAGATCATTAATGTAAGCATATGTAACAAATTCCATTAATATATCTCATTCCCTTCTTTTAACATACAGTTTTTCTTAAAAAACACAAAATGACGGCCAGACGAAAAACGAGAAGTTCCCAGACCTATGTTTGTAAAAACATTTTTTATATATTCACCCGTAGAATCCGAATATGTATAGGAAGGTATGATATAACTAGGATATTCATTATTATAGCAAGCCAGAACTAGAAGTTCACCATGAAAATGAGGAGAGTGCAATGCGCTGGCCAAGTTGTGAGAATTAATAATAGGAGAATACCGAAAAGTGCCCTCATAAAAATGGGCCCTCATAGTGAAAGAAATACTAAAAGGGGTCTCAAAGGCGGGAGAATGTTGCGAGAGTGCGAGGATGGGAGTCTTTCGCTGCTGACAGAGTAAGGTGGATGGTCAAGCCTTTACGGGAGGAGGAGAAAGAGGAGGCAATTTGTAGAATAATTTTTAACATGTTTTTAAACAATTCAATTCTACCATCGTTCGTATAATATGTCTACCTTACGGGTGTAGAGGTCCTCGACCAGGTTTCTACACGTGACACTTTAACCAAACGACTGCGCCAGGTATTATCCTTTGTAATATTACTTAATCTCTTGTGGTCCAAATATAACTAAACCGTCCAGCTGTTATAGGTGTGTGAGCAATATCTGCATAAGGTTGTGTACGCTTGTGTTCAAATACACGGTCGTGGGATTACATTTATTTGTAGAATGCTGATACTAGAAGCTCGAAACGTGAACTTAAAGCTGCATTTACTGTACGTATCTACTTGTACTGGAAGTAAGCACCTGTTAAGAATCGAGTTTCTAATTATCATCCCATCCATAAGGTCTGTGAGTCGATGATTGGTGGGAGAGAAGTTGTTTTATTCATTTTGAGCACATTTAGAAGCGTTTAGTACACGTAAATTTTAATGATACTAGAAACAAAACCTGATGCATCTTAACAAAGACAATTAAATGGTTATATTATATTTATCTCGTACATTACTGTATTGTTAATTCCTGAAGGCTATACTTTTCTGCGCACGTGTGTACTGTGAGTGTGCACGCGCGTACGCGCGACTTACTGATCAGTGTACTGTATTTACGGTCCTTGAATAGGAACCTGAAATTTTGTAGAGCAGTTACGCGTACTATAAAAAAATCTAGCTAGAGCTAGCTAAAAGAATCTTTCAGAACCTAATCCGCAAGAGGTAAACCAAATCTTGAATAGCTAATAATATTTCATTATTCCTATTCTCTAAGTGTAAGAGTATCAAATTCCTTAAAAGGAATTTCAAGTTGATAAAAAATGTAGTTGGCGTTAAAAAAAAAATTAAAATTAGGATTGCACCATTTATCAAAAAGTTAATTAGGCTTCAACGTAAAAAAAACTTGTAAATTTATATGATGGGACGGGTATGTTAAATTAGTACTAATACTGAAAACAATCATCTTTCAGTTTTATTTTTTTCATGTTATATGTGTATTTGGGGGACAGGAGAATGCTAGAAGAATTAAGAATGATGGTAAGCTTGATGAAAGTCTTTTTCAATGAGACCAAGAACAATTTCAATGAGACCCGCGTAGCCGTTTAACGATTTATCGCTAGTCGAAAGTTAATTCAGAGTGGATCGATTGCAAACAACGTCAACGCAATCCCTAAAGTCTCAGAGGACAAGGGAGTGATGTAAACATCGATGGTGTTTAAGCAAGTCGTTGTTGCTGTAAAAGTCCAGGAAAATCTACCTGACGATGCAGTGTAGAAACAAGGATTTCACTAAAAGTATGAGGAGAGCTCTTGCAATCAATCTGCACTACTTACTAATCATCCAGACATTAACAACACATCAGCCATTCATCATAGTTCTTTCTCACCAATAACTCGGAAATGTCACTACCTCAAAAAATCTGTGTTGTGTTGGTTTACATAACCGATAATGAGAAAATTTGATTCATCGCCGGACTTCATCAGAGTCACAATGTCGAGATTGGTGTTTATCATTTGTGCTAAGTCTGGCAGCATTCCACAGAGACATAATTTTAATTTTCTGTAAGTGCTTGGGATTGTAAATAATTTCAAGATGTCACATTAATACATTTTCCTACAGTCTTGTGTGAAATCACTGTTTTCATACTGCATCATCTGGTAGACTTTTCTAGACTTTAAACAATTGTATCCTGAATAACAGTGATCTTGATGTTACTTCTTCCTGTTCATCGAAGATGCCCCTCATGCCTGCAAACGAGCCTGCTCGAAGGAACTTCTCGTTTATAAGATAATCGTTAAACACTATGATGGTCTCGTTGAAATTATTCTTGGATCTTGCGCACTCTAGTTGTCACTGCTCATCCTTTTTCTAGCGTTAATATTTAAGTCTTCGAGCGAAACTGTTTTTAAGTTCTAGGTTGCAGTCAAGAAAGTTCTTTAGAAAATTGATACCGCAGTGCATCATTTACAGGTTGAACTGTTGAACTATAGAAGCTTCCCTCTGAAATTCTCCCTGCAGGAACCGTAAACTCTTGCAACCGAGCCTTACTTACTTACTTCCTTACTCTTTAAGATGACTTAGTAATAAATGTAATCAGGCATTAATGCATGTAAAAACACTCGCGCGCGCATGGTTGTTAATCGCGTAAACTTTCGTTTTTTCAAACGTATTTGTTATTGATAAATATAGTTACACACTAACCAGTTATTCTGCGGTTTCACCATTCTTAACAGTAAGGTGAGAAGAGAAAGTCTGCGAGGAATTATTACACACTCTACACACGGGCGCACGCAGGTACATGTGATAATCGTACGCTTTACACTATCTGCGACTGTTTCTTTTTTACAGTTAACATAAAAGTGTTAACAATTATAAGCAGGATATTTATTAAGTGGAGTAAGGGAAAGCGCTAGTTTAGACCAGTTCCTACAAGAAATTAGCACTGAATGTGATTAATTTACGTAGGAGTTCAAATTGGCAATATGTATGCGTATGTGACTGTAGTACGCAGTGAGAGCAGGTGTACCCTCAATATTTTGCAAGTGAGAAAATTTGTTGATCCAAAGAGAGTACAGAAAGTTGAGTCTGTGCATGCAGGTTGGTAAATTTTTGTTAAAATTGTATTTTGCAAAAATGAAATGAAAGAATATTCTATTCCGATATATTTTCGATATAGTGCAGACAGATTTACAGACAGGCAAATGCAGGACTGTTAAAATAGAATTTCAAATATGATTTCTATTGGTTTAGCCATAGAGGTAATGCTTTAAATCCGTAGATGGAGAGCTTATTTAAAAAGGAAGTGCCAGTTAGGTGTGCACAGGAAGTTGAATGACACGATGTAGCCCGTCGTACCGTACAGCGTAACCAAAGACGCGAACCGTTGCAACAATCATAGAGAAATCCAAGTGCAGGTCAAGTGTTGGAAGTGAAATTAATAATACCCACTGCTGTGCACAATACAACAACGCTGTAAACCTTAAACCATGAACTTTTCACGATTTAATTGAAAATGTATGTAGTATTTAAATAATACTGCAAGATATTTCAAAAACGAAATGAAAATTTATAGTATACAATTACGCTTAATACTATGTACACTAGCGTGTGCTTACTTATGATAGTTTTGCTACATGCTTATTTCCACTCATATGGCTGTAATACACAATTTATACAAGTAGTATACAAGATAATAACTGCTGCTACATTAGGGTCGTCCACAACGGTCGGTAAACTTGAAAATCTTTACAAATTGGTTTAATGTTATTTGTTTATACTTAAAAATTTTATGGTCGCTTCATTACAAATGTAGGTTTAATCAAAAAGAAACAGTAAAATGGAATATGCCTTGAAATGTCTGTAGCCTACTCATAAATGTTGTCAGCGTAAACGAAGCAGTGATAATTCTTTTGTTTTGCAAGAAACAATTAATGCGTTCCTAGCAAATTAAATAAGGCCAATGTCACGCCGGTATGGAAATCATAAATAAAGGTCACTCAATAAGGCTACCTACAGGTAAAAACGAACGCCCGTTGAATCATCAGTCCAATGAACAACCGTTCGAATAGTTAATTCTAATGTTCGTTTAGAATTTTGAGAGTTATCAGTATTTAGCTTCTATTGCAAACCCGAAGTTGGCATTAAGTTGTCTGCCTATTGCGGGTGCTTGAGGTGATGTTGTGTAAACCTCTTGGACCAGCGATAACATTAGCCACTGACTACAGAGGAGATACTATTATTTTATAGTAAAATTATAGGCCTGTTAAACGTTTTCTAGTTCAATGTACATATTCGTCTCCTGAATCATGGTTTTTTTTTAGTAGGCCTACAGCTAAAATAGACACGAAACGGTGTCTGGCTGCGCTGTGTCAACAGATTCGCATTGCGCATGCGTATCTTTGAAGCGTTGTATTCGCAGCAATTATTTTGTGTTCAGAACACCTGCATGATTGGTGTATTGGTGTGTCACTTCCTGCACTGCCCTGCCTTTCCTACCACCACTACGATCTCCGCAAATCGTTTCATTTTCTTACTATTTCATCTGTACCAGTGGACGTACGTACACACACTCGCGCGCGCGCGTTAAGGAACAATTCATTACATTTTATGTACTATTAATATTTAATTCAAGGTATTTAAATATCAAAAATCGTACAACGTAAGGAGGTTTCTCAAACCTGTTCGTATAGAAAATAATCTATATAATAATATCCCTCTATATCGTACGTAGTCGATATTTGAAACGGTTACTAAAAACTGGTGTAATTAGATGTAATGAACGAAATGTAATAATGAAAATTCGGCGTACATATGTCGACCGAAAATTCGTAAGCAGTGAAATAACCAGTTGCAGTCACCTGGGGGTTACAGTGTTAGGATGATTACCATGTGTACCTTAACACTTAATAGCGCAATAAATCTTTTCAAACATTATTCAATGATATGTTCGTAGTTATTATATTGTTAGTTTTGGAAGTTCTGATTGAAGTCGTATCTTTTTACCATTGTACATACTTTTTTAGAAAAATGAAAAATGCTATTTGGCTTCATTATTTGTAAGAATTTTTTACATTAACTTATCAAACATAGTGAATAGTACACCACTTTAAATAAATTTTAGTAACGTACACAGTTTTGGCGTGTACGTTAACAGGATATGTTTCCGGTATCTTTGGGTTTGGGTATACAATTTGGTAACCTTGTTCTTTTTAAAAATTTCCTTTTTCACTTCCATTTTTTAATTACGTATTATTTAAAAAATGCGTAACGTCATACACTTAGGATCTTCTTTTTGCGGCATACAGTTTTAGAAAAAAATAAAATAAAATTATACACGTTTAACATTTAACAGAGGTAAACATTTTGAGGCGAGCTAGCAGCTTTAGACTTGTTATACCTGTATAACTGGCCTTCACGGAACTGTTATCACTTTAAAAACGCAACATTTGTAACATTTATTCGCTTACTTAAATTTCATTGTTCAGTTTATTCATTAAACACAATAGCGATTTCGTAAGTGTAATTATTCAAAGGTGAGGTTTCTGAAAAACCTACATTATATTTAAAAACTGAAAATTATATTCGTCTGCACCACCATTATTAAGAAGGTTTCTTAATAATATATTGTAGCCTATATGCTAGCTAGCAGATTGCGAGTCACTTTTTACAAATAATGGTTTTTATTATTTTGTTACTATTAGATCTGACATTATATGAATATTAACCGTTTCATTTTGTGAAGCTCCTGGAGTCTATTATTACTCTTGAAAAAAAAACTTTAATTTCACTTCAGTATAGACCTAAACTAAATTCCACTACATGTATACAGTCTTGTATTACTTTGGTAGAAAGCAGCGTGTTGATAGTATGTCTGGAACTACGTTCAGCGAGCAAGAAGCGCTTACCTGTTGATTTGGGTATCATTTTAAATTAATAAAGAGCCCACAAAAGATGATTACAACAACAGCAACAACAAAATTATTCAAAAAAGTACTATGCTACTACACAAGGAAGACAGTATTTAAATCGCAATATATATAAACGAAAAATCATATACGCAATGTATTCCCATTGTCATGCGACTTCTGAGTGAAGTATAAGCTACAGAGAACCAGTGTCTGAGCAGTGTCACCATAAAACTGATCCACGCACAACATGGAAGTAACTGATTATGAAATAACGTTGTACCAAAACGGTTAGTTTTTTTTTTTTTTTTTTTTTTTTTTGTACAAACCAAACCACATTGCTGTAAAGACACCTTTTAGATTTTTTGATTCAAATTAAATTTTCTTGCCCGTTTCCAAGGTTCGCTGCTAAATAAAAACATTTTAGATGTCCTGCCTAACCAAAAGTGATGATTGCTTTATCACATCGACTATAGTGCCTGAATAGGGTGGGATAATATAGTATCTAGGACTGATCAAAATTAGCCCCAAAGCGATCGACGACAGCACAGAAGCGTCTCCGGGGTTGCAATAAACGACTTCTAATGCAGCCAGATGCACCCACGTAACGTTCATATTTTTGAATAGATTATGTACTGAATTCTAATTAGTATCCTATAATGTACTAACTGTTTACATTATATTTATGTAGTGATATCTGAACTGGATTGTTCCGTTGCGTGTAGGAATTAAAAAGCAAAATTTACAGAAACTTGAAAAACTCTCGAATGTATAATAGTTTATCAACTCCTTACTGGGCCAAATACGTAGAACGCCTTAATGTACCGTTATCATATTTGATGTCTTTCCTTCATATTCTTTTACAGTGGAAAAAGAAAGTAGGCCTGTGTGGAACGTAAAGATGACTTATTGTTAACTATCAGTAAAGTAGATTTATATACGTGTGTCGCGGTCAGCTAAATTTGTAAGAGATTCCTTGTGTGTGTGTGTGCGCGCGCGCGCGCGCGCGCGTGAGAGACAGAGAGGGGGGGGGCAAAGTAAAAGTTTAAACAGAAAATAATATTCTTGTTGAGCGTGCTACACAGTAGGTCGTCATATATATTTCGCACACAAAATGCTAAATCCTTTCGAGCGTGACGAATATTTGAACTAAATTTCCGTACAACCTGTACCAAATTTCTGTTGATATTTACTACATATCTACCGGGTAATAAATGGAAATGTCAGTAAATATTATAAACGTAGAATATTATTGTTATCTGTTATGAAATAGATGCACAGTCAGATTTACAGTCCGATTTATAAACGGATAGGTGTAAATTTACAATGTGTTTAAATCAGTAAACTACGTTTCTTCAAGTACTATAAGATATGTTCACTTTTGTCAGTGTAGAAACATTAGTATAGTTTCTTCCTGTTGTGACAGAATAAAGTAAGGAAAAAGAGGAAATTAGAAGTCGAAAATTTATATTTTTTTTATAAATACTCCATATAATACCGCGGAACATATTTGGTTTTGTGTTGAATATTTGAATACATAAATATGGTATACCACAAAATAGGGCATACATAAATATTTAAAAAACACAATTTCGTAAATATAAAATCAAGTAACACAAATGTAATTTAATTTTGAATAGAGGAATGTGTAAGAATCAGCTGGTAAACGGCATGGCGCGTGTGTGTGCGCGCGTTATGTAACGGATTATTGGCGAGTCAGATACAACACACAGGTAGTAAATAATTAGTCCAGTAACTTTCGGTTTGGTCGTTGACTTGTATAGTTTCTCCTACGAGCAGGTGAAATCGCTACGCCTGCGCGCGCGTTTCTAATGCCACTGTACGTATTCCCGGTCATTTTGCAACGACCCGTGCACAGACTTAACAACGGTGACCACTTGTTTTACAGAGAAAGTAATATTTTCTGTAAAGATAAATTTCTCGAGTAATCGCAATATGCCGTGGTATGAAAGTGATGTATCGTTAATAATGCACAGATTTTTGTTATTTCTTGTATTGGAATTTGTCAGTAGGAATGTAAACACACATTCCATAGTTAACCAACTTCTACTTCTCATCTCATTCGTCTGCATGTGCGTGATTTTTGAAATGGAATAAAATTTCTCAAATTCTTCATATGTGAATTTATAAGTTATACAGTTTTAACAGTTACACAGTTATTTTATGCTGTATTAATATTATTATTATTATTATTGTTTAGTCATTTAATGCATTAGGCTGCAATCGTTTAAGAGTTATTTTATTTTGTACAGCCGTTACGCAGAGGTATTCTCTTTTAGAGTCGTTTGATAAACAAACTTTAGAGTTTCTTTTAGAATGACAGATTTGTTACAACTGCTGTTCTACCAACAAATGTAATAAAACTTTAGAATATATTACACGAATTCGTTGAAATGGAGAAGAATTATTACGAGGTGAAAATAAGTATTGAGAAAATTAAAATAATGACACGGTCAAAGAACAGGAAAAGATTAAACAATATAATAAACGAGGAAAATTTGAAGAATAAGAACAATCATAATATTCGGGTAGAATAATAACTAATGGTGGCAGATATATAGAATAAATAAAAGCTAGGATAGCAATGATAAAAATAGCTTTCATGAAGAAAAATAATTGCTTACTGGCAGACTGAATAGTTTAATAAGGAAAATGTTGTTGACGATCTACTTTGGGGCTGTATGGACCAGAACGTGGAACGTTGGATAGAGGGAGGCAAATTATCTTGAAATTTTTTAGGTCCGGTCATTAGAATAATTTTAGTTTATTCAGACTGTAAAAACAAAATATTTCAAACTGACATGGCTATTTAAATATTTTGTGTTCTGTTGATTATAAAATCTGAATGTTAAAATGCTTATCGTGGCTCAGTCGCCTGTCGTTGTCGTGCTGAGGTATATGGCACGGACTAATTAATTGGTGGTAAGATTACAATGGATGCGTTGTTGTGCAAACCCGTTACAGTTTCCCAGGTTCCACTTACCAGTGTTGAGTAATTGTTACGTTTTATTACTCTATTCTCTCTCTCTCTCTCTCTCTCTCTCTCTCTCTCGGTGCTGTATCGTATTTACTGCACATTTACGCACTAACAGCTTTCTAACGTTCGTTATTTATGTAATTTTCCCAGTTATAAACTTACTTTTCCTATTACAAAAGAAGTCACAGAGAGCGGAAGTGGTGAGATATGCCTATAACAGTGAGGTTTTCATTGTAAGTTATCAAAACATAATTTTTTAAAATAATTTGTTAAATTATTATAGTAAAAATAGTTTCATAGTTAGTAGGCCTACTCACGTCTCTTCTAATCGTATGTCATAGTGTACGTTTACTCTAGGAAAACAGACATCGAATTAATTATGGTACTCTAATTGATTACATTAAGGCCCAACAATACTCAGAAACATTATGTTCAGTTTTTAAGGTACTTATTTACCGATTACATTTATCGCATAGAAAGAAAAGCGTTTTTGTAAAATACGAATTCGATAACAAAACGGAGTTAAAACACCGATGGATAGAAAAAAATAATGAAAGAGAGTAGTGCAAATGTGTGAAACTCCCCCCTCTATCCACACACACACACACACACACACACACACACACACACACACACACACACACACACACACACACACACACACACACACACACACACACACACACACACACACACACACACACACAAGTTGTGTACTGACCTGTTGACATACAATTTATTTATTAACAGAAGTCGAGAGACGTGAAATATGAACCTTTGTGCACAGAATGTCACTATTCAAATTAACCTCCGTTGCACCCAACACATTTGCGTCCAGTTCTTGAAAGCACTTTTGGATAAAGTATGTGGAGCACACTCTGATCCACGCCTTAATGGCATCTTTCATCTCTTCTGTATCAATGAATCTGGTACCCCGAACGCCATCTTTCAGTGCACCGCAGAGGTGAATATCTAAATGGTGCAAGATTGAGTGTAGGGAGGATGAGGACCTCTAACTACCTCATATGTGCAAGTCGTTGGTTTGTGGCTAGAGATGTGTGAGGCCTAGCGTTATCATAATGCAGTTTAATGGCATGAAGATTTTTTTCTGATGGCTTCTTGAAGTTTTTTCAGCAATGCAGTGTAACGCTCACTGTCCATTGTTGAGTCCTGTTCAAGAAAATCCAACAAAATGACTTCTCTCACATTCCAGCAAACAAGAACCTTGGCTGAAGGTTTCTGAATTTTCAACTTCTTAGCCCTAGGTGACGTACTGTGTCGCCACTCCATCGACTGCCACTTAGTCTCAGGGTCGTACTGATATACCCAGGCCTCGCAGTTTAGAATCTTCTGGTCTGTGAGCATTGTATTAATACTGGGCGGCAGCGGCCTTAGTTTTCAGTTATAGTTGCGATAAATTACAGTGCGGTTCGAGAGTTATTATCGGGGGATATTACTCAATGCGTTCAAGTGGTTATTAGTAAAGTGTTGTGTTTTATAATCGGACGGTATAATTGTAATACAATTGTGTTTTAATATTAGTTGACATTTTATTGCGTGTTGTTAATTACTAACTGTTTAACTGTGAAAATTAAAGCTGGTAATTAGTGACTTAATTGGTGTCTTGTATTTTGTTTTCCACTGTACCTACGACGATCAAGTAGACCGCCGTAACAGTGGTGTCAGAACTGTGATAGAACCGTTAACAGTGGAAACAGTGGACACTTTGTACAAGACGAGTGTAATTCGTAATTAATCGGTAAACAATGGATGCCACTCAGATGATTTAAAATTTCCAGGCGCTGGTGTTGCAGACAGAGGAACGACGACGACAGGAGGCGGAAGAAGCAGAAAGACGAGAAAAAGAAGAACGAAGGCAAGAAAGAGAAGAAGCAGAAAAACGACAGGATGAGAAACGCAGACAGGAAGCGGAAGAAGCAGAAAAACGACAGGATGAAAAACGCAGGCAGGAAAGAGAAGCGGCTGAGGAACGTTAGAAAGCACTAATGCTAGAGACAGAGGAACGACGACGACAGGAGGCAGAGGAACGGAAGCGTGAAACAGAAGACATCAAAGCATTAATACAGGAGCAGAAACAGATGCAAGAACATAGTACCGCAGAATTGGGTCTCCTATGAGGTGAGCTTTATAAACAAGTTACTGAAATATCGGAGGTACAAGAATCAATTACATTAAAAATAGCTGAAGTAGAAAAATCTGTCTCGAGTGTTGAAGAATCGATGTCTACAAAAATATCTGAAATAGAAAAATCTGTCTTGGCTGTGGAAGAAGCTATGTCAACGAAAATATCTGCAGTAGAAAACTCAATGGCAAACATAAGAGAACAAATTAAAAGTGAAGTTGAACAGTGCATGAAGATTCAACCAAAACAAATTTCTGAACAGACTGTACCAGTGATAAAGACAGAAAAAGACACAGAAAATAAGTTAATGGAGAAAGTCACTTTGCCTGCAGTAGGGACAGTTCATGTCAAAGCTCCAACCTTTGACAGAAGCAGTCACTGGGCAACGTACCTCCGCCAATTTGAAGCTGCTGCGTGCGCAAATAATTGGACAGAGAAAGACAAGACAGTTTCACTCGTTCTTGCATTAAAAGGACCTGCGGCAGAATTACTACAGAAAGTGCCACCTGACAGCCAAAACACCTATGCCAAAAGCTCTGGAATTATGGTATGGTGATAAACATTTGCGAGATGTGTACTGCACCTAGTTGAAAAAAAGACGACAACGTTCCGAGGAGAGTCTTCAAGAGTTTGAAGCAAGTATCGACAGACTGATTAGATTGGCCTATCCTGAAGCACCAGAAGATTTTCGAATAAGGTTTGCGGTGCAGACATTTATTGATGGCATCGGAGATTGTGAACGTCAGCAAGTATTACGAATGGCAAGACACCGAAATAGCTCAGAAGCTCTTGTTCACGCCCTAGAGTTTGAAGCTGCCAAATCGGCGTCCCGCTACATTAATGGGTTTGTGCCATCACGTTGCAGTCAGAAGATCCCTGTGTCACATTGCCGTTACGATGGGTGCAGAAAAACAATGTTGTCGGACAAACAATTCAGAAGTTCAAGAGCGCCGCAACGATTTGAACGATGGGAAAAATACAGAAGACCGAAGTGTTACAACTGTGGAAAACGTGGTTATCTACAGGTAGACTGCTGGGAGAAGAAGATACCGAGAGAAGAGAGTGATCGCACAAATTGGAGAAGTAAAGCCTCAGAACAGCACACAGTTTCCACGCTACATAAGACCAGTGGAAACTTAATTGTTAATGGATTTTCGGAAGGTAAACCACCCTCATTTACAGTTTACACGGGCGTAACAGTGTCCATTGTGCGCCCTGACTTAGTCAGCAACCGCCAGCCTCTAATTAGCTCTTGTACAATACAGACTGTGACTGGAAGCCTTTCGCATTTCTGGGAACTTGATGTTCGGAGCACACGAGACAGAATTCGAAGAACCGGAGAATTATTTTTCGCAAGGACGTCCACTTAGAGTATTACTTCAGAGACGGTTTGCCAGTTCGGGACGAACAGGCTTAAGGATGGGGAGGTGTTACATGACAGAACAATCTACGTGTGTATCGAATGTTCCAGTTGAAGCCAGCGGAATCTGTGTGGCATACATGATTCTCGACGCATTCGCGAGACTTTTCTAGACGGCGCCAGCCGCGCGGACTGTGTCAAGGTCGCAATTAATTACGCCGTACACACTGGCGCTAATACGCAGTTTAGAATCTTCTGGTCTGTGAGCATTGTATTAATACTGGGCGGCAGCGGCCTTAGTTTTCAGTTATAGTTGCGATAAATTACAGTGCGGTTCGAGAGTTATTATCGGACGATATTACTCAGTGCGTTCAAGTGGTTATTAGTAAAGTGTTGAGTTTTATAATCGGACGGTATAATTGTAATACAATTGTGTTTTAATATTAGTTGACATTTTATTGCGTGTGAACAATTTTTATTTGATTTGTTGTAGGAGACTGTGTTGTTAATTACGGACTGTTTAACTGTGAAAATTATAGCTGGTGATTAGTGACTTAATTGGTGTCTTGTATTTTGTTTCCACTGTACCTACGACGATCAAGTAGACCGTCGTAACAATATTCTTCGTATCCACTGTTCGATTAATGTGGACACAAACACATTACCAGTCATGCATGAAGATATGCTCTCTCAGTGATATGAATTTCAGACATACAACTTCAGTATTACAGATTTCACAAACAGGCGATACTTTCAGTACAATCCTCGTATATAGGCCTATAGTATACGTAGACGCTTCACTGTACATTTATTTATAATATTCTGAGAAATTTTCGTTATAATACTCGTTTTAAGACCCTGATTGTAACTTAACAACATAAAAAAAATGCTACAGGAAACTGAGTCTTTAATAGTCCATGGGCATCGAGGCTGACGTAATTACGATATCTGTGATTTAGACGTACATCGTTGGATGGTTAACTAAATTCAGTCATTTTGTTGCAGTTCTATATATTGTAGGTATCTATAGGAATTATAAGCATAATATATTGTTTCCTTTTGTATCGGACGGTCGCAGTTTAAGAGTCATACGAGGTCTTCTTTTGCAAAACTTTTTTGTAGGTTTATTTGCTTTTGACGTATATGTACTTTTGCATTCTTCCGACGTAATAATGCGGAAATATTTCACACAGTGGTGTTAACAAATCCTACATTATGTCTTATTTAACGTGCAAAGGATTTCAGGCCATCGAAATAAGCAAGAAACTGAATTGAGTAAAGTAACAGTAGATTAAAGTGTAGATTAAAATAGATGAAGTGTTTGAAACACAAGTAAGATACCCCTGGTGAAGTAATTCATTGACACATCTCAGTACACGAACTACGTATATGACAGCGTATGCCAAAATCAGGTTTAAGTATGCCAAGTGATGTAAAGTATAAGATCCATCCAGCTTTTATTCATTGTAGAGAAGTGGACACAAAAGGCGAAGAAGAGTGAAGTTACACCAGAGCGTCAAAAAACGAAAATAGCTGGAACTCGCTACTTACCGAAATAGACGTCAGTTAAACAACAGATCTGTTATCTCACTAACACGGAACTTTTTATAGACTCGATGCTAAAACAGTCAGCAGACACGTCGCAGATGCAAGCAGTAGACGTAACTGAGAACTGGCTCGAAAGTCAGTGATGGAGCATGTACTTGAGACAGTGAACTGGCCTGGACATAATGAGAGACAAACGAATACTGCGTTACGAGATAACAAAGCGTGAGACACTTCTCCACATTTAGTTGGACGATGTAAGGAATATGGAAGGGCAACCCGAGTGTCGGCAGAAATCTGTACTCAGACCCACACTGCCTGTCGGCACGCGGGAAAACCAAACTTGGCCAGCATGAGAGCTGTTGATCATCGTAAAGGAGTTCATGGAACGTTCAGGAGATCGACATGGGGACCTTGGCACGGAGAAGCAGACGGTCTTGAACTGCTAGCGTACCTCGCAGTGACATAAGTAGGAACTGCTCCTTGGGGGGGGGGGGGCTAGCTTGAAGGTTGGACTCCCCATTTTACCCAGGACAAATGAAATATTCAACATTCTTCCCGTGTAATTATTTATACAGTGCTTTATAAGCCTCATTTTAACACACGCGACTGGCCTAGGAATATTCCTACGTTAAGTGGTTATGGAATTTTACTAAAATTGGTAATAACTGGGGGGGGGGTTGATACTCTCATCCCCCTTCGTAGTTACGACACTATGCCATGGGTTTATGTAAGCTGTGTTGTTGGGACCTGTACGTCAGACTCGCAAGACAGAGGTCGCTTCCTTGCTGTGTCTGTTCAGGTACCAAACGCCTCTTACTCGGTATGTTTGGGCAACGTTATGTTTTCTATCAGTGTGTATCTGTTTTTACTTCGTGGAGACGGTTTTCCCTATCCCTCTCGAAACGTTGTCAGTAGATAAACAGCACGATTGTGTGCTGCCTTTCCTTGGGAAGCTGATGATTTTGCGACGATATTACGACGTGTAAAAAAGACCAAAATCTTACAGGTTTTAAAGTATTAATGGTCATAGTGTACATTGAGTGGATGCCTGAAGACGCCCCTGTATGTTGAGATTTTCTTAAGAGTCTGCTGTATATTCTGGCGTCCACCTTCTACAGATAGGCAATACGGGCTACTTTGGTTCGACTTCCGGCCCGCTTGCCAAATCGATGGCCAGGTTGATTAACAACGCGCCGGTGGCAAAATCATTGGGTTTACTTATTGCTGGTAATTTGCACCCACCGCTTGTGCCGACCCGTCAATTATTTTCTGTGTCCCAGTGTTAATTTACTGAATGCTCTCTTGAAGTAATAAGGACATCAATTGCAGCGACTCACGCGCGTGTGGCGTGGAAATCCATGAATACTGTGCGTGACGAGTTAGTTCTAGGCTATATTGGCCTAGCTCATGTGGCGCGTAGAAGCGACTTTGTTCGCTAACCTAAACGGAGTGAGTGTAAAAAATGTCCAGAAAGTGTGTGTAAGACGCCTTTACAATTTACTCGCCGTCCAAGGATATGCTTGATGGTAGCAGGATCGTACATTGACGTGTGCGCGAGCGCGTGTGTGGTCCATTAATCCGTAATCGTAATCCGGAATCAGTAATCCGTTTATATAGGTAAATAGTAAATAGTAGCTTTATTTTGTAGGTAACAGCACTTCAATATTTCTTGCAGGTTTGCTATGTCATAAATGTGTTTTAAAATAATAAATGCTTCTGCAAATGTATTTAATAAACTATACTATCGTACTTTCACCTGACGCACGTTTCACAGAATTTGTAATAACACAGTGATATAGTTTTATTAAAATATACTTGTAGAAGTATTTATTATTTGGAAACGCGCGCGCAAATAATTTATCTGTGCAGCTTAAGTCCCACAATTTAATTACCGAACGTCAGCAGACTCAAAGAGAAGGCTCTTGTCAGAACTCAGATGCTATTACATAACAGGTAACAAACTTCACTTGAAAACTGTCAACAAGAGGCATACGTGATAACTGCGTGCGAATCGTCGTCTTTAGTATCATTATCCTGTAATAGTTATAAGACGTAGCCTAGAATGGGACATTGAACGGAACATTGCACTTGCTGTGAGCGTAACAGAATGTTGAATAATCGTGTGTTTTGATGATGTCATAGTAATCTCACGTATGAAGTGCTGTGGATAATGACATACAGAGTCAGTCAGGCTGTGGGAGTAGTATCCAATCGTACAGTTTTGGCAATGACTCACCGCATGTGTTACATCGTGTACTAGATCTGTGTGTAACTCTAGCCAACACGTCAAACATAACAGTGTAATCTTGTATCTATACGGTATCAAGTTACTACATGCTGTCTACTACCTACCATCTCTGGTGCTTTGTAAATTGTCTGGCATACACCTCGGCGACACGAACAAACACATACGTCCGTCCACAAGCAGATTTTTATATTAAATGACTTGCAAGAAAAGTAAATTCATATACCGAAATGGAAGCGATATCCAATGGCTTCAATCAAATGACGCTTAGTGTTATCAAATCTTCATACGTTCAGTCACGTGAACACAAACATGACACGTGTTTGTTTTGTATCCAGTAAACTCTCCTTACTCGCAGGGTAGTACTGTATTTATACACATTTGTGTTATACCTAGTTTTGCAAAGCTATATTAAAAATTAGATACAGCGAAAGGGGACATGCAGTTTTGATACCGTAATCGAAAAAATAAAAAAAAAATTACGAAAGTGGTACTCACACATGAAGTAAGAACAAATATTTCAAGAATGCTGCGTTACACATACAAATCGCACAAGGGAACCTAGAATCATTTTGCATGTTTGTAAATGGGTACAAACTACGTATAAAAAATAAGGACGAAACTAACAATTTTTTAACGTAACGTTTTAACGGACATACGAACGGAGTCACATTTTTGTTCATATTTTTTGGAATTCGTATTTGTTATTCTTTGTATTTATTTTATAAACCCAAATTGTTATAAACTGAAAAATTATAATCCGTTCAGTGGAAGGATCGGCGTCCATAAAAATGATAAAAGTCTCGAGTAAGTTTAATTTCATTAGAAAACTTTAATGTTTTAAGTTGGGTTGTGTCGTCGGAGTATGAATTTGTCATTAATTCTTCTGTCTCTTGACCGTTAAGTTCGTTGTTTTGCTAATTTGATAAGGTAAGCTATATCTCTCGCTTCTGAAATTCGTTAATTCACCTTCCAATGAAGTGAGAAAGTTCAATGACATTTTCATTGAATTCTTCAATTGTAGGCCTACTTTCGGGTTTACCAGAGAGGGAAGATAGTTGATATTGTTAATCTGCTATTGTTAAACTGTTACCCTATAATTGCATTTACTATAATGCTGTGTGATCAGTGTTTATTTGTATCTACTCTGAAATTAGTCTATTGTTTCTGTGACTTTTGTATATACTGTACAAAAGTTTTCTAATTGTCAATTTTATCACTTTCTGCTATTGATTTTATGATTTAACGTTGCCTATACTTGGAAATGGGTGTTTTATGTTGATGGCATGCGATGCTAGGTTACTTGTGTATATTCGTGGCGTAATACAAGTTTTCTTCGTGTTCAAAATATCGCCAAATTGTTTTTTCCATCTGGCCCACGTATACTGTACTTTACATATTTGTACATTCCGTTTCATATATACCACTCCTGTTTAGATGAACAGTAAGGTGATTTGTGGTTATGTATTTGTTTGTTTTGTATGACGTTTTACGCTGTGTTTGATTAGGATTTCTGATATTTTGTTTTCGTTGTGGTTAGTGTTATGCTTCCATGTCCATATTGTATTTGGTAGTGGGAACCTGTTTTTAATTGTCTTATGTCGATGTGTGTGTGTGTGTGTGTGTGTTATTTAAGGCATATACCTGTAAGTCAAGATGTGTCCGACTTAAGTCTTGTGCTAATTTTTACACCCATCGTCAGACAAATTTCTTCGTCGTTTGTAGTTCAGACAAGTGATCAGATAATCACATATATGTATCCTAAGTGACGATAGTATTTCAATGTGTTAATATCTTATTGTACTTAGATAATAAATACGTAGCATTTTGCTCTCATTGACGTGCTGGTTATGAAATGAATGGTTATTAGTTGTAACTCTGGATACGTGCCAGTCGATAGGAAAATAACTGTTATGAAACACAAAAGTAAGTCCCAGTACATTATACGCTGATCATAAATTAATGGTCGGAAGTGAATTACAGGCAAAAAAAAGTTACATTTACGAAAATGCTGTTATATTAATACCTGCAAAGGTGTGTTACTTCGTTTGCCAAATTAATACTGTACGATAGTATCACGTCTTAGTAGCTGGAGTTGAATCCTAAGAAAGTAAGAAGGCGAGTGACGAAAAATAACGGAATAAAGTGATATGGAAACAATGGGGCTGATGTAATAACAGTGAATGAAACTGTATAAACTGTTGGCTGTTATTATTGAACAGGTGGAACAGAGAACAAGCGTTGCAAAACGTCTGCAGAATTCCTTTCATTCTTGGTTTCTTTCCAAGGACATTTCGAGACATAAAACTGTAGATTTCAAACACAACAAAAAGAAAACAGTTAAAAGCTGGCACATTTTGCAGCTTTAGTCTCGTCAGAAATTATGAATGTAAATTAACTACATAGAGGACTGTTAAATTTTATCTCCTAAAATGTAAATAAACATGAAAATTGTATTTATATTTTGTTTTTCTGTCACTTCGATGTTCACACACACACACACACACACACAGTTCACTTGCTGTAAGTTCAGTTTGTTATTTATTGATGAGGAAATAGTTTTACAGAGTAGTTCAAGTCGATAGACATATAAACACATTATATAATTCGAAAGAGAGCAGATAAATATTTCGTGTAGATATGATTCATTTTTTCGTAGACTATACCACAAGCCTAACTATTCCCCGTGTGATCAGGACAAATGTGATGATTGGCGTTGCAATTGAGTTGGCATGTTCGTTCTTCGTTACTCAATCTGTGAGTAAGATTTATCATCAAGGTTCTTTTAAGGATATTCGGGTTAGAATAAATGATCAGTGGATCTATTCAGGGATTTGAGGAGGGGAATTTGTAGAGGCAGTAACTACAAATTACGAATCAAAAGGCGTGACATCTCTCAACGACTGAAACATTTAATCATTAAAAAAAGTTTGTGTATACGACTTTAATATATATTATAAAGGGATAAAGAAACTTACTTTTACAAATTTCCACTTTCAAAAATATAAAATACAGTTTGTGACTGTTCTTTTTAAGGCGTTTTATGTTAAATATATTGTTAAGGCAAATTTTACAAAAATACTTCAGAAGAAACTCTGTTTTAAGTATATGACGAAACAAAACAACAACAAAATAGGCTACTAGGGCTGTACTCTTATAATTACAACATGATAAAATAATTTCTTTTTCCAGTAGAGATTGGAGAAGTAAAACTTTTCATAAACGAATCCCCTCCGCGAACAAAATATAATGTTGATAATCGGCGTCTCCCAAAGCCTTAAAAATTGTTTGGTAAGCCCAATAATTAATATGTACATTGATTGAGAAAATTTAAGATAATGAATGCACTGTAAACAGAAATGCTTATGTATTTTTCTTCATCTAGGAGACAGATAGTTTACTTGCTAGTAAAACAAAACATTCCTTTTGGTCATGACTGCCGATGGCGGAACTAAATATAGGCCTCAGGTCAGTAATTACAAAATATTTAAAATTTTTTCCGATAATGAAAATGTTTAAATGTAGGCTCTGGAAATTAAGTTTATTTCTGTATCACCAGGAATTAAATCCGTGGTCTCTAGTGAAAACATTGTAACAATTTTATGAATGAAGGAATATTTGTACTGTGTCTCTGTCTGCCTATTTCTCTGTCCACACACGCGCGCGTACGGGTGCACAGTAGTATGTACACACGGCATGTATGTGATTCCTGGCTTAAATATTTATTCTATTTTTATCAGGCAATTTTCTGAACTCTGTATGTGTGCGTGTGTGTTTTGAGTCTATGAATGTGCGGTAGTAAATTAAATTTATTACAATCTTCAAACAGTTAATTTGCAATAGCAATCTTCAAACAGTTAATAGCAATTCACGTTCTGATATGTTTTCGTTTGTTTGTATATTCTTGTAAGTAAGCGCAAGGCATTTTTGGAATATAGCAGTCTGTACACAGACCGTCATAGAATTAATTTTACGTTGTTATTCAGTTTATTAATTTATTATTATGTGATTAACCTAAGCGACTGTTGTTAACCTGAAATTACTAGTAAAACTGAAAGTCAGCAACTTTGACGAAGAAATACTAGCAATTCACCACGCAGCGGAAAGGCTTCTTGCAGTCAGCAGTAATCCAACAAGAGTTGTATTCTTCGTAGACTCCCAAGCTGCTATCGTAGCCCTCACCAACAACACGCCCACTGACTGTGCTGCAACTATGGCCGGTCGAAGACTAATGTCCGGAATAATAGAGAGCGGGTGGCATATTACTTTGTAATGGATACCAAGCCACATAGGAATCGAGGGCAACGAACGCGCCGACCAACTCGCTAAACAGGGGGCCAGACTCCCGCAGCCTAGCAATACAACATCGTTAATGACCGCAAAAAATCTAGTCGAGATAGTGGTCTCTAAGTGGACCAAAAACGTCTTACGCGAAGCCTGCACGGGAAAGCAATGGGAAAGCTTAGCTCACGACAAACAAATCCCTCGGAATCTCCCAAGAGCAGAAGCAGTCGCCAAATTCAGACTCCTAACTGGCCACGATTATCTACAAGCGCATCTGCATAGGATCGGGCTAGCCGACTCCGACAGCTGCCCACTCTGTACCACCAGCAAGATGGACGGTCCGCACCTACAGCAGTGCACAGGACTGACGGACGTACAAGACAGATGCGATGCATGTCTATACTGGGAGGCTCGTAGGCTAATGGCAGAGATGCCAAGAGCTGGCATTGGATAAAATAAAGTAAAGTAAGTAGAATTACAGAAATTGCTGGAACCAACATCTATAGTAATAATGGACAATACCCGCTTTCCAAAGTTGGCTTACGAGTATGAGCCAGTAGAAAGAAAATCTGTAGGCAGGCCAGTCACATGATGGCGGGAGTCATGAGGCCGGAACAAGAGAAATCCTATCCATGTAAACATCACATATGTGTGATCCATATGTGATTAAAAACTATAAACCATGTCTATAATTCTCACAGAAAGTAGATTATTCTCCTTAACATGTTCATATAGTCAAATACAGTAGTAACCTATATTGGATTTTTGTGTTATCAAGCCTCTAGGCTGTAGGCTATAAGTGCTGGATAGCACGTTCTCTGTATACTTACGTATACATGTGTCAGGATATAGAGCGGGTCGGTATTGACTATATTAAATGTATCCATATATCCACATATCTGATGGCAACGTGGACCTTCATGTTGAGTTGTGTGTGTGTGTGTGTGTGTGTGTGTGTGTGTGTGTGTGTGTGTGTGTGTGTGTGTGTGTGTGTGTGTGTGTGTGTGTGTGTGTGTGTGTGTGTGTGTGTGTGTGTGTGTGTGTGTGTGTGTGTGTGTGTGTGTGTGTGTGTGTGTGTGTGTGTGTGTGTGTGTGTGTGTGTGTGTGTGTGTGTGTGTGAGAAGGTTTTAGTCAGCTGATCACGTTGCACTGCGTTTTCTTGACCTTTGTTCGTTCACCTCACTTTTTTTATAAACGATTGAATTGCTATGATTACCGACAATGTGTTTTCAGTCGTACCCTGAGTGTTCTGACCGGTTTAATTATTAAATGTTCATGCTGTACACGGTACATACAACGAATTCCGGCCTATTTTATGTGTATATCCAAAACTGAAATTACCTCATTTTGTTAATACAGTATTTTAGTTTCTAAGAAAATAAGAAAATTATAATCATTATCCTATTATTACAACAGAGTACAAACTGAACGATTTTTAGTACACAAACAGTTGATCTGAATTAGTCTATTACATTGGGTTTTGTTGTATACGTAATACTACTACGAAGACTAATGTTTCAGTACATTTTCGTTTTAAAGTTACTTATAGAAAATTAATTTGGCTTGTTACTTGGTACAAATAATTTACTATTGATGTTTTTTATTGAAGCCGTACATTTCTTTTGACAGAAATGCTAAGAAGTCAGAGTAATTACTATACCTTTTGATTTATAACAGAAATGTTATAAACTCTTTGTGTTTGATTTCTCTGTAAGTATATTTCTTATTGTTACTTAATTGTGTTCTATTAATGTATAAATATAAGTTAACAAAAAAATTGATTCCCGACGCAAACACTTGTTCTTAAATAATAAATGACAGACGAATTATTTCCTGCTGTTAACATTCACTACGTTCATTTTCTACGTGTCTCTTTTGTACAGCTCGTGGATCATTTGTAAGGCTGCTGACTTCAAATCGAGTGTATTGCTGAGTGCTTTTGGAGTAGTGTGATTTATAAGGGTGAGTTTCCCCGCTGGCAGGAAGCTAAAAATTTCGCGGAATGTTGAGAGCTTTGCAGCTTGCCCGTGTTGGATGTGATATTTTTCTCTTATTTTCTCAGCATGGGTGAGTGGGGTGGTTTGGGTCTTCAGGCGTGATGATGCGTGCCTGTAGTTCTCCCAGTGTCGGTGGTCGATCTTTTTGCCCTTTCCCAGAATTTCAAAGTTAGTTTCTCTCTGCGTTCTCGTAGTGGGTCAACTCCAATTTCTGTAATTCTGAATGAGTTCGTTTAGGGAAACTATATCAAGTTCTCGTTTGATAGTTTTTAAATAAAATATAATAATCCACTTGTATTTATTTATTTATCAGGTCACTGCAAAGCTTCGGTCAGTAGCGACCAAAAAATGTAATAATGAATTTGCATTTCATATACAGGGTGTCCCGGGAGGAGAGGGAAATAATTTGAGAAATGGTTCTATAGTGTAAAAGAAGAAAAAAAGTTCATATAAACATATGTCCGGAAACGCTTTGTAAGCGAGTTACGGCTAGCGAAAGATTTCGCCCGGGTTTCGGTAAATGAAGACTTTCTGAAATTCTGGGGAGGTAAATTAAGGGACGAATTCTGTTGTTTCTTATGGTTTTTGACCTGAAAAATCGAATAAAATAGGTCGCAGAACTGTATCTCCCATAACTTTCACGATATCCGACGTAAAACAGAAAAATCTTTGCCTAAAAACGTATTGTATTGTTTTTAACCAAAATTGGAATATTTTGTTGATTTTTATAGACTTTCTTTACACCATTTTTCTCAGAATTAAATTCTTTATAAGTTTTGTTTTTAACTTTTATGCATTTATTAATAATTTAACAAAGTTATTGTACTTCTAACCTAAAAACACGTTATTGTTATTATTACAATAAGATTACGTATTAAATTACAAGTTGTTAATCAGAGATAGACATTGAAACTATTTGCTTTGGAAAACTTAAATACGTTGCAATACAATAGGACTTAAATACTAAATTAGAATTAAATTAAACGTTAATAATTAAATAGTAGGCCTATTAGAATGAAAATTAAAATGGTAAATATTGCTCTATGCAACTCAAATAATGTAAACACATAACATAGAAATATATAATTAGTAAATAATAACATATTTGTATATATTTGTAGTAATAAATAAATATGTTTAGGCCTATGTATATAATATGTGTAAAATAAAAACAGTAATAAGAATCTCGACAACATATTACCACATTAAGTTAAACAGCTTAGAAATTACATGAATCTTTAATTTTCTATTTACAAAAATGGTGCGGTAGTTATATTTTTGTAGACAACTGTGTCTTCTTTATGAGGAGCAGTCTTGTCCCAACTTCTAACGTCAGAAGGGATATTATACTTGGTACGTGTAGTCTACTTGATTTGATTTAATAGTATAATGTAAACCAACCAACGAAGCGAGTTCTTAGTTTTAAATTTAACCGACTTTCGTGAAACTTACCTCACAAACAGCTGTTGTCTTCGAGATCGATACCCCTAATATGTGGGTGGGGGAAGGCAAAAATGTGAGGAGTCCCAATTTTGAAAAACCGCAGAAATCCATGTGGGATATCAGATTAAAACGAATTTTAACCAACTATCTAAATGCAGTGTCCAGTTTTTCAGTTTTCACTATTTTGGGATGCCAGGGCCCAAAAAGAGGATCAAGTTTCATTAAATCGCACAATCCATGTAGAACATCAAAGTAAAGAGATTTTTAACCAAAATTTGACTGTGGTGTTCAATTTTGGAAATTTCAAAGTGTAGTACACCAAGAAAGGAATCAAATTTTTTTTAATTGTAAATATGGATGCTGGTTATCTGACTAAAGAGAATTTCAACCCAAATTCGAATGTAAAATTTACTCTGAAACTTTAGGGGCACCAGGAGCGAAAATAAAATCAAAATCGTAGAAAATTTTACACATATGTGTGGGGCATCAGGTTATGAGGAATTTGTATTCAAAATACAAAGTCGATATCTTTAATAATTTTTACAAAATATCTCGTAATAACCTTCGCAAATTTTGCAGAGCCTTCAAAAGTTTGTTAGCTATGTTTGAAACAGACTTTACATATCATTGTCAGTAATGGATGTTTATGAAAAGTATTAGATATAGGCCTATAGATACCCGTGGAACGTACAGAAATTTTAATCTAGAACTAAATAATTTGTCGTTTATGTATTTTGTTTATAAATTTAACTATAAAAAAATCAGTAGTTTGTATTTGTGAGTGCTTATTATATGATTATCTGCTTTATAATTATTATTAAAAAAAAATAGGTAAAGTAATCAGGATTTTCCTCATTTCTCTGATAATTGAAAAATTACATAATGTTGAAGTTTGCCTAATACTAAACGTATTGCGTAAACCATGACGAGCGAATTCTGCAGCTCACAGAGCTTACTAGTTAATATTTAACGGAAGTTAAATTAGTAAATTTCGTCGTGCTATGTGTTCTGGATGATATGAAATTCATTATCTGTTCTACTCTATAAAGTGAAACGAATAAAACAGTAACAATGTAGTAGGCTATTTGAAGCTTGATGTGTTGATAGTAGGTACATCTAAAGTTTCGGTTTGTGTCTTACACGACTGGAACGTGCATCACCTTGTGCTAAATTGAGACCAGTACATTCAAGGTACTCTAGGCCGACATTATCGTTTGTGCCGTGACCGACTCTGATATCGTTACGTGGGCCTATAGCCTACTACGGCAGAACTTTTTAGTAGCCTATAGCCTATTACGTTAGCTTGTTTTGATGAACTTTCAGTTTAAGACCGACATGACTTAAATTCTGATAAAACAGAATTTTCAGACTTCAGTAGGGGTGTTACAACCACAATGCTTACGCATTTCGTACACGTCTTCTGTAGCCTTTACATTTACACTCAACCTTTCACTTACATTTATCCGCATGTCGACCGTCTAAATGTAGTGGTCTCAAAAAGTTTGAAGTGTGGAGGAAAATTACAAAACCCCAGCGACAGACGTTCTACCCGAAACTTCGTATATTTTGTCTCAGGAACGCGACAAATGTTTTGTGATTTTTTTTAAATGACGCAGTAGTTCTTAGATGGTATAACTTCGAAGGCAACACTGCCTCCACAGTGTAGGTGTGACTAACTGTACGTGTTCACTGAACCGTAACTGATGTATGGGTTAATGTGCTCAGTACTTACACTTTCTACAAGGGTATCATTTTCATATTGACAGAAACGCAGTCAATTTTTTTAAATATGGTATTCTGATTTATTCATAATTTATATGTTTTTCCCCAAAACCTCTACGCGCATATCGAGTACTAGATTTTATTATGAAACCTTGACTGCTTATAATTTGAATAAAAGATGGATTAACAATTAACAGACCAGTCGATAAGGCGCCTGGCTAAGGTTGATCGGCTCAACCTCTGGAAGCGATCTCACGAGACTGAGAAATACATTCTGAAAGATAATGAGAGATTAACAGGTCATATAATATAATTCAATGATGACTAACTAAAGTAAAGGTACATTACCTTATTTGTAGGTCGTCCCTTCTTATGTCAAACGCTTATTTAGGAGCCTACACTGGCTCCTAAACTACTTCGGTGGCACAAGAAAGGGCCATCGTTATTATTGTTATTGCTATATATGCTGTGATATTAAGGACAAGAAAAGATTTCCCATATCATAGAGGCACATTTTGCGTCATAAGCAGGTTTTGATAGGATGGCCTCGATTTTTCCCGAGTCGTCTCGTGTCCAAACAAAAACTACTTATGGCGCAGTAATGTCCGGATTTGTCAGTAATCCATCTACTCATTTTAGCGTACTTTATTATTCATTAGATTGAAATTTAGTCGCGAAATAATATTGAATTATCTATTTTTAGTAATCTCATTCATTTTAAAATATTTAATTAATAATTGACTTAGTTAGTTATAAAAAATTAAAGTAAGTTATAAATCATAAGTTAGGTTAAAGAGAAAATCATAAATCATAAAGACAGATTATACAATATAATTATATATTATATTACTATGTTAATTATAATTATCATAATAATAACAGATTCTTCTGCAAATATATTTTTATTGTTTTGGCTTGTGTAAATAATTATTCTGCATCATCATATACATATATAAATATATATTTATATTATGTGCCTTATATTGCAACATAAACGTATGTATTTTAATATACGATATGTACATTTAGAGTATAATATGCCTATATATAATAGCTCCTGATAGTGCAGAATGATTCTGCGAAACATACACGAGCCAAAATAATTGAAATATACATGAATATTTTTATATTATTTTTATTTACAAAAAATCTTATTATTAATATTATACATACTGTGTATCGTAACTACACGAAACATCAAGAGTTACGAAAAGAGATCACGCGCACGCTCATAATTATGAGCGTCCAACGAATGTTTCACAATGCCTGTATACTAGGAAATGTATCTGAAAATTCATAACATCGACAGTTATACAAAAATAACAAATAAATAAAATGGCGGTTACTTAATAATGAAGATGGAAAGGTGTAATCCTCCGCCTCCTACGGATTATGCCAGTAATTGTGTAGTCTTAGCTAATTTCTGCTTACATTTTGAAGGTTGAATCTATATAAGCTAATCGTATTCACACATGGTGAATACTAATAATCATACATATGGTGTTACATAGTAACGCAGACACACCCTATTCTCTCTTAGCAGACGTACACGCACGCGCGCGCGTTTTCTAATGCGTGTTGTAGTTTTGTGCAGCCCGTTCTGTTTTAAGGTCTTCCTCGGGTGTGGTTGTTTGCGTTCTTGGCCACTGCGAGCATCTTTGTAGGTTATTGTTCCCAGCGAACACTGACACATGGTGCTGGCATATGTGTCCGTCATAGAACCATCTACAAAATGCTGAGATTCATGCGTCTTTCCTGTTTATAGTCGGATCGCCATCATATTAAATCTAGATTTGAAAAGCTTCTGTTGAACTTGTTAATTAAGACAGATTCGAATACTATAGCAAAGCATTTCTCCAGGACCAAGCAGATAATTT
This sequence comes from Magicicada septendecula, assembly GCA_034769895.1. NCBI lineage: Eukaryota > Metazoa > Arthropoda > Insecta > Hemiptera > Cicadidae > Magicicada > Magicicada septendecula. Next base: position 892,048,024 of record CM068367.1, read on the forward strand.
ATTAAAACAATGTCAACCCTTTGATAGCAACCAGCTGCTAAATGAATGTACAGTGTGTGCTGATGAGTCAAAATATTTAAGTCCTTAATAGCTGGTAAAATATTTGACAGTGAATGGTCTAGATTCAATCCATCATGAAGTTACGAAACTGCTTGTATCTATCAGGGCAAAACTTCTTCGCTTAGTCCTGGCAGTACCTAAATATATTGTCAGTAGTGCAAGAAATGTGGCTACTTTGAAGAAGATCAAAACTTTCCTCAAAATTACCATGAACAAACATCGTCTGTTTGTTTAAATTCTTTCGCAATGGGAAGGCTTATTTCCGTTGGCGTTAAACATTTTATAACGAAATGTTTTATCATTGTGCGACACTCCATTTTGTCCATTTTCAAAAACACGAAGTTCATTTCGTTAATTTTATTACAACAGTCAAACCAGTAAATATGGTACGCCACCTGCTGACGCGAACTTCCGAACCATCATAGCCATTTGATATACTTCTGACGCCATCTCTGTGTCAGGTCGAGAACTTTTCGGACGAACCGTCTGATGTACGGAAATTGATGTTTCCACAAGCTGAAGATAGGAATGTTATCATAACTTCTTCACGTTCCGCCTTCACATAATCGTTCTACATACCTTTTACGGTGAATAGAAACAGCAGATCTCAAAAAACAACATCTATTTCATAGTGAAAATATTTTACATTTTCAGAAAAGAATAGTGTTGTAGTTAAAATACAGTGATGAGGGACGGCTCTAAAGAAAATAGTGTTCTTTTTTAACGTTTCGGAAATCTTTTACTGTCATCTTATCATGTTACAATAACGATATTTAGCCGGTTGGTACAGCGAATCGGTTGTTAAATTTTTGTTGTGTCCTTGAACCGGCAGTTGTAATGCAGAAATCATGTTTATATTCCCCCCCTTCCCCCCTGTGTTCAAACTGTCTACATAAAATTCTTAAATTAGTAGTGATCGTCTAACAGTAAATGTTTAGCGATAGAACGTTTAGCGTGGATCGGTCAATAAGCATAGATACATCATGTATGTGTTGGTTGTCCTGAAGATGACAATCAATATTGTTGAAACGTCGACACAAATAATGTAAATATTGTGTCTGTGCTTATTGACCTATCCGCGCTAAACCTTCCATTGCTAAACATTTATGTTTACATAGTTAATAGATTGTGCTTCTATCGTATATTTGCTATGTTGATGTCAGCATAATCTATAACCGATACACAGTCGATCATCCGTGTTATAGAGAACGTATGTTGTGGATGGTTACCAATTGATCTCTTCCGTAATAATCTCTACCACACAGCAAAGGACATCCGCTAATGAGCGATACGAACTACAGCTTTAGAGGGTAGCATAAATTGTAATTATACTGCAAATGATTAACAACACACAGCGAGAACAGTATAGGCCTACACAAGAACTGTTATACGAAGCGGTAACAAGCTTCACAAGCGACTGATTTCTCACATTTGAGTGATTTTACACAGCCTAAATGGAATACAATCACAAATTTTGTATTTATCTATTTCTTTCAAAAGATTCCATGATCTGAGCAGGTGCTATAGAAAACACGCAGGTAGTTTTAATTGTGATGTACGCTGAACATAGTAGAATCAGTTACTATCGTTAGGTTGTTGTAAACGTTAAATTTATTGCAAAGGTAAGTGAGGAGAAACGTTTTCCTGTCCATTGTAAACGCCTTCGTCAATGTTACAACATCCACTAACCTCTTATAACATACAGTAAACTCATATGTGCAAGATTGCGTTAGACCTACGATCATCGTCCCCCAGTAGAACGGTATTATTTGCTATTGTTTACACAGAACAAAGTAACTTGTTTCTTTTGCAGCAAAAGGTAGATCTAGTACTGGTCATGACACCCACCACCAAGTCGCCATGACACCAGGTGATTTCGATCGCCTGGAAGTTAGAACAGATTTTAAGATTTTAGAAAACACAAACTGCATTTCAGTTTATTTGCCACTCCACTTTTGGTTTATATAAAAAATGTTATCTGAGACTCTACAAGTAAAATGTGTAAAATTGCAGTAAGAAAATTGCACGAAAAGAGAAATTAGATTAAGTCACTCTGAATTTTATAATGTGTATCTTTCTAGAGAAAAATTACCATCCTCGTAAACCCCGGTAAAGTGTACCATCGGCCTAAACCCCGGTAAAATATGTAATCCCGTGAATCCCGGTACGAGAAGAAAACCCCCGGTAAATCGTGTCGTAAACATATGTATAGGAACACCAAGATGTTGACGGAAGAAGGATCAGCTATAAATTCGCGAAATTATAAAGAGATCATGAAGGGTGTAGTCATACGTTTTTATTAGTAGCTATAAATACTGTATACAGTTAAGAATATAACAGATGAGAACAGAAAATTAGTTTACGAAAAGTGTTTACGTACCTTACATAACTTTGAAACAAACTCCAATCATTTTTCTTTCTTCTCGGTAAAAACATCAACCATCTTCCTCCAAAAGATTGGTGAAAGTTCACTCGTTGATGGTTCACGTAAACTACAATAAGGAGTCTTCCTGGCATCAATGAAAACTGCGAATTATTCTCAAATGTGTATCAAGCCCATCGACTTTGATCACATACAGACTGTAGATCGGTCTGGACTGCGGTGAGGTACAAGAAGCATATTGTTACGACGATGGGTTGTGATCGTAAAACGGCAGCATAAGATTACTGAACGTCAGGGAACATATACATACAATTTTTATTAAAACTTTAATGAAACAATCATTTTCGTATTACAATAGATCTGCTAGTTATACTTTTATCCAATACACACTACGCGCAACCAACAATAAAAAGCTACCAAATTAAATAGCTTACAATAGTCGGCAGATAAAACACTTGTTACTTTTACTAGTAACTCTAAAGAACACTCTCGTACTACTTGAAAGAAATCCGATCGTGGAATTGATACTGGAAATACTGGGGAAATTCCATAAGTGTTAACTGCTAAAGCACAGACATGTCTTTTATATAGCTCAGCCACAATCTGACGAAAAGATTCCAAATAAATTAAAGTGCCATTACATTAATCGGAATGCGTTTTGAATGTGAAAGCTCAGTTCATCTTTATCATGCACTACTGAAGCACTGTGCCACCTTGGTAATCTCGGCATTACGTGACAAGCGTCACATAGGCGGTTGCATAGCGTAGCTTTACATACAACTTAACAAAAACAATGTACGGTATATAACTGTGGAACCCGCATTAAACTTAGTAGTGATTGTTTCTTCTCCCTACATTTGATAACACAACAGTCTGAAGCGAGTGCCAGAAATGAGAAATGTTATTTGGAAACTGTGTGTGTGTTCTGTACACAAGATGCGTGATTGAACCTAACTCTTAAGTTGTGTGTGACGTTAAAACAATTACTGACAAAGGTATCTAGACTTTCAGAGACTGTGAGTTCGTAAAACGTATACCCAAATATAATTATAAACATTATTAAATATAATTATAAAGTTATATAATATCATTACTTTCAGTTTTTAACTGCCTTTTAATATTCGCTTTTGTTAACGCCGACCATTGTCTCTGGCAACGTCGAGTTAGCACTGAAGAAGGACTAGTGCAAAACGTCTATTTGAAGAAACACGTGGCAATATACTTGGCCTTAACACACGCCAAAACTGTAACGAACGCAGAGTTTTAAAAATTGCGTTTCATGAGGAGAGGAGAAAGGTAGGCTATAACTATTATATCTGTAATCAGTTCACCGCCAGCGTTTAATGCTTTACTGAAATTAATGAAGTTTAACCACCAATCCTGATACTTTATTAATATTATTTATCAATTCCTAAATGTACTAATACTTTGTAATCCATTTATACGATGTATGTTATACTGTATAATATTGCTTTCGTTTGAAGTACGCAGTCCCACAATATCCTTACTCGTATGTTTGTAATCAAACTAAAGATGGGAACAAATTATGTCAAACAGAGACCTAATGTTGCTCCGTTTTATCGCTGTGGCTACTGAATTTTCTGTTGTTTCCTTATCGTGAATATTCACCATTAATTCGTTCGTAAGCTTTCGTGGATTCCGTTAATAACAACACGTATTACGTAATATTTTTCGTAGGCTTACACGGCTGGAGCCAATGTTGCTAAAATTAATTCCCGGGCTGTTTGGCCATGGTCCATTGTTTTCAACAAAAACTGACGTTTCGTCAGTGCCATCGACTGCCATGATCAGTCGCTAACGTAGGGTGGTAGACGTTAGTGATGTTGTAGCCTTAACCACAGTACTGTGGTCACTAACGTCTACCACCCTATTAAGGAAACTCGAATTTATACTGATGATGGCAGTCGTTGGCATTACCGAAACGTCTGTTTTTGTTGAAAACAATAGACCACGGCCAAACAGCCCGGGAATGAATTTTTACAGCACGTTTTACGGTCTAACACGCGTCGTTTGATTTTTCTTTACATCTCAAACGTTTCAGCGGTGAGCCACTGAGGATTCCTTATCGTCGTACGGGCTAAACGTGTGGTTTAAATAAAAATAAAACGACTCGTGTTAAACCGTAAATCAGTTGTTTATATCGTTGATGTCGTTCAATGCAACTGTAGATGACAAGATTAACGCTGTAGAACAGCACAAACTGTGTTAGGTTAAGCACCAGGCTACGTACTAATCGTGACGCGACAGAGGCCTTTAGGAGCCAGTCATGAATGTGCGTTTATTGAGTGTTTAAGCAGGCCGAGTTGAAAAATTATAATCGAATTTAAAAAGAAGAAAACGTTGTGGTAGTATTCTTATCTTCATCTTGTATAAAAGCCAATTCCCGTGTCACGTTAAGGCTTATATGCGTATCGTAACGTGAAAATAGAACGTGAGTAGTAAAATGACGCTCATTTCGGCTCGCGTATCCATCTATGGTACCTTAAAAGTTGTCTGATTTAATGCCATCTGAGACTATAGAGTGATTGTTGTTTTGCGTTTATATACGCAATGTATATAAACGCAAATATATAGCGATGTATACGTCCGCTTTGAGAGAAGTGACAATGTAATATATAAATGATATTTAGTCCGATATTTTTAAGAAAAAATAATTTATTGGAAATAAACAGTCATATTAAGTTTACTAATTGACAAATTTTCTGTTATTGTTTCATAACTAAATGTCTGGCTAAAATTTCTATGAAAGTTATTGTTGTTTGTTATATATAAATGGTGTATAGCCTTCTTTAAGTCTATTAGGTATCTCGAAGCACTGTAATCAACGTTACACACTGCAAGGACACAAGATGAGTTATCACGTATATTTAGTACAATCGTATTAAATAACAAACGTCTTTTCTATCGTGTTAGCGCCACTGCATGCAATAACAGGGATGCAATATGGTTTGGTACGGGAGCCGGTGACGCTGTGCATACGTGCTACTCGGTCGTCAGTGAGGGAAGACTGTGTACCTGTAACAGCGTAGTAGGCCTACTGTACTGCAGCCCGAGCCATGCCGACTACTTAATGCTACACACAGGTTCTTGTATGTTTTATAGCTGTGTGAAACTTGCATAAGTGTAACGTCAGTAAATTCGTGAAAGAGTTGTTCTTTTCCGTTAATAAGCTCAATTTTGTCAAAAGCCAAGCCTCACACGTAAGACTTGTCAGCATCGAATATTTAAAAACCAGGAGCGGATCCATGGTGATGGAAATTCCATCCCTCCAAAATACATTAAAAACATTGTGCACGAACCCACTGGGTAAAATCAATTAATTTTTTCAGGAAACTCTTGAAATATTCGAATAGTCAATTAAGAATAGTCATAAACTGCGTTAATCTTTTTGTTCAAGAAGACGTGATAAATTTATTCGTATATAATATGTAATAGCAATAACTTTCAAATAAGTAAATGTTTATTTTTTCAAAAGCAGATGTGACGCTTTTACATATTCCTCCAAGACACGGCTCTTTCCAAAAATTATCTATATCCACCACTGTACAATGGTGTCAGTAGTCAGGGCCGTCCCTGGGGGGGGGGGGGGCAAGCTGCCCCGGGCGCCGCGTCAGGGGGGGCGCCACGAGTCGGAGAAATTTGTATTTCGCATATATCGTCGTTATGCCGTATAATATAGTGGCTTGTAATAGTACCAGTACCAAACGCTTCCAAAAGCTTCCAATTACTAGAATCGAATGTTAATCTCTGCTGCCCGCCGCGGTCCCCACTACGTTTGCAAGACGCTTCGTCTATTCACGCCCCGCGGCCGATTTTACACTGTTTTCTTTGTGAAATTTTGGTAGGTTGACAGCTGACAGTACTCGATGTTGTTTACGTCAAATTTTCAGTAAATCTTTCGTGTTTTGAAGTTTATAAAATTTATTTATTCTATCCAGTTTGTATAAATATTGTTTATTACTTTGTATTTTGTTAGTGTATTATAGTGAATATTAATGTTTATAGTGTGTATAATGTGGATGTTTATAGTGTGTATACATAACCTATAAAGGTAAGTTAGGCCTACGTGATGCATTTAGGCCTACTAAATATTTTTCTCATTATTATAATTATGCATATTGACTATTGTATATTCCTAAGCATTTCTAGAATAAAAATATGTCCTAGTAAATAAACAGAAGGAAACCAATGAGTTTCCAGTTATTACATTAGCCTACATTTTTTATTTTTATATTATTATATATTTCTAAGAAATGCTTTCTTTACTGTCGTCTTATATTAGATGATCATCACTCTACACTATAAGTTTTAGTAAAATTTCGCGTATATAGTGTATGTTATAAAAACGAGCGTGTAGTGTATATTGTTTTTGTGTTCGTGCGTGTACATACAGTACATAATGTAATGTGTATTTATATAATAATTTTAATGTGCGAGATGCAGGTGAAATAATAGTGAATGCTCAATATTCTCTTTTTAATCGAGTATTTTAAAAATTATTGATCTAAACATGCAATTAATCATTTTTAAAGTGCGCTCTGATAAAGTAATGATTAAAAAAGTGCGCATCGATAAAATAATTGTAAAAAAGAATTGAACGTGAAATTAATACTTTTTTAAAAGTGCGTTTCGATTTAAATTTAAAAAGAATTAAACGTAGATTTAATACTTTTCAACAGTATTAAATAGAAGGTTAAATCTTTTTTGCGTAATAAAGCGCTCTTTTGGGTTGAGAGCTCATTTTGGAAATTGTATCATTGTTTAACTATAAATAAGAATTAACTGTTTTTTTTAACCGAAAATTATTATGTTAGGCCTAATTATTTTTTGTACTGCCAACTATGAAAGTCCTTAACCTATTCAGTGAGGATTGTGACATTTTTTTCTTTTCCAGTTATTAAAATAAAATGAAGATCTTACACTTTTGACTGAATTTTGGTTGAACAATATATCCCAAGATTTCAAATAAGAAAAATGTCCTCAAAGCAATCAGGGGCTCAAAGGCGGAAAATGGGAAGGGAAGCTGAAGCAGCTCATGAAGTACTGCTTAGTAAAATTCCTAAATTAACAAGTTTTTTTATGCCCACCTCGTCTTCATCTGTAGCTCTGCCAAATGACGAACTTAATGAAGAAATTTGTGTTAGTGGTTGAAATCACAAGCAGAATGATCACTGTTGCACACCACTATATAAAAATTATCCCGATTAGCGCTTTCAAGCTTCACAGCTCATCGTCAGATCGGAATATATATATATATATATATATATATATATATATATATATATATATATGTATATAGTGGTGTGCAACAGTGATCATTCTGCAAATGACGAACTGCATTGTAATTCAACTAGGCCTAATAATGTAGAATCTCACCATTCCAAAAATTTCAGTACAAACAAACAAGACGCTCAAGATAATCCACTGACAGCTAAACATGAAACTACCCATACTTTTGAGGTAGACGATGTTCTCACTGATTGTGAATCTGAATCTATTACTAGTAGTTCTGAACTTCAACTATCCAATGACCCATCAACTTGGCCTGAGCACCTATCAGTGAAAGAAAGAGACATTATTGCAATGATGGAGCCAATACCTTTTTTGGCAAATGATAAAGAGTACCCACGGATTGACAAACGCCATTTTTCCAATGAATTTCAATACAGAATTGCAGAAAATGGTGAAAGAATTAAACGTAGTTGGCTTGTGTACTCTCGAACGGCAGACGCAGCTTTTTGCTTGCCTTGTCGTTTATTTGAACCTTCCATTCAATCTTTTTTTGGAAAGAAAGAGGGATTTAACAAATGGAGAAAATTTTGTGAACGAGCAAAATCGCACGAGACATCACCTGGACATTTTCTTAACACTCAAAAGTGGATTGATGCCGAGAAAAGGTTGAAGGGAGATAAAGCTATTGATCAACAGCTAATAGTCCAAATAAATGTTGAAACAGAAAGATGGAAAAGTATTTAAAACGAGTTATATCGGTAATAATGTTTCTTGGAAGAAAATAATATAGCTTTTAGAGGATCTTCAACAAAGCTTTTCACAAAGAATAATGGCAATTTTCTTGGCCTCATCCAGTTGCTGGGGCAGTTTGACCCGACAATGAAAGAACACTTACTACAGATCGAAGCTAAAGAACAGCGGGTCCAAATGTTAAGCGTTAAAATCCAAAATGAAATTATTAACCTACTTGCTCAGCATGTCAAGGAAGACATCATCAAAAAAATACATTCTGCAAAATACTTTTCTGTGATCATGGATTGTACGCCAGATGTCAGTCACAAGGAACAAACGTCACTAACAATTCGTTATGTTCATGAAGAAAATGAAACTAATGGTGAAATAGTCGTCCAAGAAAGCTTCATAGGTTATACTGTTGCTGAAGAGCCGACAGGTGAAGCTCTCTCAAATCTTTTGAATCAAGAAATTGAATCTTGTGGACTTGATCTAAAAAACTACCGAGGACAAGGGTACGATAATGGGGCCAACATGGCTGGAATACAAAAAGGTGTTCAAGCTAGGATATTGTCAAACTACCCGTTAGCCTTCTATACGCCTTGCGGCTGTCATAGTCTCAACTTAGTTGTCTCTGATGGAGCAAAGACATCGTTAAAATCTACACTACTATTCGGTGTTTTGCAACGAATATACACAATATTTGCTGGATCCCCAAAGCGTTGGTGTATAGTAAGCGAGCATGTTCAAGGCTTCACGCTGAAGCAAGTATGTGAAACCAGATAGGAAGCACGGATTAATTCTGTCTCTGCCGTTCTTTACCAGTATGGCAGTGTTATAAAATCACTAGAACAGCTAAGTGAAGACTCAATGACGCTACAATATCATCAGAAGGAAAGTCTTTGCAGATTCACATGGAAGACTTTTCTTTTCTGGTGTGCTTAGTCATATGGCACGATATACTGTTTCAAATAAACATCGTGAGCAAAACACTCCAGAACAAAAGTGCTGACATTGCTTTGGCCACAAACCAGTTAAAGGCTTGCACGGATTTTGTAAAGCAGTTCCGAGAAAGTGGATTGAATGATTCTATAGCAAAAGCAAAAGAAATAGCCAAAGACCTTGACATTGATTCTACATTTCAGACAAAACGACCAAGGATGAAGAAAAACATGTTTTCTTATGAAAGTGATGAATACAACCCAACCCCTGAGGATATGTTTAAAAGAGATGTTTTTTGCCACTGGTAGACACAATGCTGACGTCTTTAAAAGATAGGATGGATAAGTTTTCTATCCACAAATCAAAATGGGGATTTTTATTTGATTTGAAGCAGTTGCCAGAAAAGAAAGAACTTGAAGAACTTTGCATCAGCTTGCAAGATCACCTTACTGTAAATAACGTTTCTGACATAAATGGCAAGGACCTTTACAATGAACTTTCACATGTAAACGCTCTGACAAATGAAACCCCAAATGAAAAGCAAATGTCTCCTCTGGAAGCCTTAAGAATTATAAAGAAAACTGATCGAAGAGACCTATTCACTAACCTGTGGATTTCTCTCCGTATTCTCCTCACTATTCCAGTTTCAGTGGCAACCTGTGAGCGTAGCTTCAGCAAATTAAAACTAATAAAAACTTACTTGCGTTCATCAATGATGCAAGAAAGATTATCCTCGCTCGCAATACTTGCCATCGAGAATGAAGTCACCAAACAACTCAACATGGATGACATTATTGCCAATTTTGCAAAAATGAAAGCAAGAAGAATTCCAATTTAAAGTATATAGCAATACTAGCAAAGGCGGACCCGTAATATTGTTCTCGTACTAATTTTAAATGCTTTGATTTAATCTCCATTTTGAATGTAATTTTGTTTTAAAGTGCAATTTGACACGTAACACAATATACTATATCTTTTAAGCCCTTTCTGTGTATATAGGCCTACTCAATAATTAACAAATTATAAAAAACTCAATTTCTTTACTTTTAGCTATAAATAATTAAATACAATCACGTTCTATGAAATATCTTTTATTGTTTCTGTTCTTATTTACCTAACATTCATGACTACTAGTCAGTATATTTTTATAAAAACCAGTCTAGATTGGCATGGTCAGGACACAGACAAGAGAACTTCTCTTCTCTGTGGTCAGGACGATTTCAACCGCGGCGGGAGGGGGGCGCCCAACGTAAGCTTGCCCCGGGCGCCTAGACCCCTAGGGACGGCCCTGTCAGTAGTGTTACGATCAGCTCTGAAGAATTTCCGTGTTACATTCATTGGATGTTACTGAGAGAATAAGTAATGTGAAGAGGTATTAGCACGGTAACCTTCTGTGTTTAAGAAACATATGGATTCTCACTTGTTTATAAACACATATCAGAAAGCGTAAGGCTGGAGACAGTAACGTATCTTACAGAGTACAGAAGAATTAGTTACCAAGCCAACACGTCAAGGGTGAAAGTAGTATCGTTATTTCTGACTGAATGAAACAAGCTTCACCGGGCAAAGGACTTGTTCAGTACATTGTCGATCACAATGGGGTTGTAGTCTGTGCGAGTTTCTCGAACATTCTGTCGGTCTATTTCAAGAGGAACCTGTTTCAAACACGTAGAATTAAAAGTCTGTGACGAATTCAGTTTCATCCTGTGTTGACTGTAGACACTTCCTATAATAATTCGTTTTTCATGTAGATTGAAGCGACTATACCATCGGAATGACATACTTCTACAATTTTTTCGTTCCACAGAAAGTGTTAATATGGATTGCAAAAGTCGTTGTTAATTCGAAATAACTGGTATTGAGACATGTTTAAGAGTTTCTATTAAGGCAATGGTGGAGGTAATGTAAATTACCCGATACTATAGAATGAATTTCTCAGAGCGTAATTGAATTACTTGAAATTATATGGACGGTTTCCAAAAATTACAGAAAACGCCTAGGAAATCTTTCAAGGACAAGGCTCCAAAATGTTTAAGGTAAATATTACGTAACAGTTCTGCTTGATTTCACTTTCGTTATCTGTCTTACGTTATTTATATTGCGTTTACACAGTGTTTTATATGAAGTAATCACTTATTTTTCTCTTCAAAGCGCTGAGTGACGTTTTTATGCATCCTCTATCTGACGCTGAGTCATTGCAATGTGAACATCCTCCGTACGGTCACTGCACCACCTAATACTGTACTGGACTTGCTGTACGATGCAATAAATGGAGTCATGATCTTTAAGTCAGGTTAGAATAAAAAACAAATGTCTGACCTTCAACGTTGTGATCATATCTCCTTTTTAGTGTATTAAGATATTGTATACGATGATGGTAGAAACGTCGATTCGGGTAAAGGAATGTTTGTGATAAGTACTGACGACGTCCTAAAGTATAACACTGACGAAGTCGTCTCTAACAACCCACAGTGCACGATTTTGTTTTTGTAATCAGTCCTTGTTGACGATAGTATGGGCACTCGCAGTATGATGCGTCTGCACGACAACAGTAGACAGAAATGAATATCCACAAGACGTTAGAGGCGTTAGACATTACGTATGTACGAGAAATAATGGGGGTTGAATTACAGATACTTAGAAAAACATTACTAGGTAATTTATTTGTTTGTCCATGAGCCGAGAAACTGCTGCAGCGATGAAGAAGATTCTTAATACTCTACTAAAGAAGGATTAACTGCGTGTGTTGGTAGTAGATTCGTTCAAGGAGAGCTACTGAAGACTTACGTAGAAGTCTAGAACACTTATTTGTTTCTACTGTTTGTTTAATGGGCCTAAATGTCAGAAATTACAGAGACCGGAGGACGAACTAATGTAATCGTTAGTTTTACGAATTATATTAATCGGAAATTTAGCAAGCTTTATGAAGAGATGAATGTTGATTTAAGCTGAATGTAACATAATTATTTTATTTTAGATGTCGTAGAAATTGTACCCGGGAAGTGACTGTCAGTATTATGTCCTGCAGTTAACCCGATGAAGTTTGCTTCGTTTTACCTCGGACATGCGACAAACAACAAACCATTTTATGAACACTGTGAGTGTGGAAGATTGTACATAAAAGTGCTCTGTACATTTTTTCGTAAAACAGTTATGTTTATGAACTGTCAGTTGTTTTTAAAAAAAACCGCTGTCATCAGTTTTGCTGTTGAAGAAAAAATGCACTATTTTATACTCTTCTATAAAACATTAAAAGCATTAATCTCATTATATTCAAAGTATTTGATGCTTTTTTATGACGAGATATTTATTGAAACTGTAGCGTACATGCGGATGGTGTGCCTAACTGCATAATGCAATTATATGTTAACAATCGTTTAAATTTGTTTATATTTAGATTACTTACAGATAGGCAGTTAAATGATGATGTAGGGAGAGAGGAGAGACGGGATGGGAGGGAGAGAGAATCCTGTATATGTATGTATGAGCGCGCGCGCGTAATACGAAGGAATGCATGACGTGTGTTGCCACACCTTGGCGTAACAACAATCCGACTTTCGCGACGGACCGCCTACGGGTTAACAAAATTCTATCCATCTACTTGCCTTGCTATAGCGTCCTTTGCTCATTCGTCGGAGCATTTCATTTAATGGTAGGCCTACTGACTAGAAAACTTAAGTATTCATAGTGTCGGAACTAGTTAAGTTTAGTAGTATTGTTACAGAGATTTCCAATGTTTGTAAACATTTATTTTTCCTTTTGCAGCTTACAGTTTAGTAGCTTTAGTTTTAGAGTTTGTTGTTAAATACGTCGCGGAGGTCTTTTACTAAGTCTTGCAGTGCTAACATTTTAGGCCTACACTCAGTAGAAAGTTGTATAAAACGTTTTATACAAGCGGTCTTTAAAAATTATGTGAGCGCGTACGCTTCCTATCTCTCCACCCCTCTTGTGCAAGCGTTTTTGTGTGCTAGTTAAGGTGTCATTCCCGATTAGATAGGTTTAGTTAAATATGACTTAAGTGATTTAGTCATTTCATTTAATATTAATTTCATTTTTTTAGAGAGACACGAAGTTCTTGGTAATTTATACCAGCATCAGATTACTATGAAATCTGTTTTTCGCCATTCGATTGTACTTTCCGTAAACTTTCAAGTAAGTTTAAACGTTAAATGTTTTGCACATTCGATTTATTGATAAAGATATATTTATAGATTTTATTTATTTATAACGAAGTGTTAGGTTTTGTACATAAAGATAAAAATGAGAATATAACGTACCGTTTAGAATACCGACAGTATTACAGACGTGTAATCAGATTTGTAGTGCGTGTGGACCCAAAAAGCAGGAGTCTGGTTGTCAACGTTCGCAACTTAACTGGTACCATTGCAACATAATACAGTGTAAAATTAACAAACGTTCTCCTGTGTAAGACATAAATAAATAATAGTAAAGTATTAATAAAGGTTAAAACTAAATAATTGGCTAGACTGAGAAAATATAGAAAACAATAAATACGAACATGTAGGCCTAAAATCGTTGTAGCTGATAACATTGTTCTTGACGATTCATTATGATAAAACACTGAAAGACTAAAGACAAAGAAGATATTTAGCCAATAAAAGGAGCCAAACGAAGTTATAAAAGCAGAGAGCCTTTAATCTTACTTCCGTAAACAAACAAAACGTGGTAGTAGTATAAATTACAAAAGCAAAAATTAGTTACGCCAAGAAGCTGATTGTACAATGACAGTTTACAACATTTAATCAGGAGACATCAGATAATAGGGGTAAGATTTCTGTATCAATACTTCAACCGAAATTTGGGTAGAAGGTAGATCTTTCCGTAAGGTTTTGTTAAAATCCTGTTACGGAATCAAACTACTATGTGTCGACGGAATAGACGTAATTTCAGTTTTTTGTTTTATAATAGAAAATATCAGCTTTGTTTTTTAGACAGTAAAGATAGAGTTACTTGGAGATAAGAGTGGAATACTGAAATAGAAAAGATTACCGTTTCGTTTCAATAAAAAAAAAATTATGGTGGTGCAGTGCCTCATCTTATTAACGGATGTTTGAGAGTAGTATCTGGAAAAAGGCAAACACTATTTCCTAATTTATTAAATTAAATAGTCATTCGTAAATTATCGAGATGATCTTTACTGATTCTACCAGGAAAATATAGGCACGTGGTAAATATTTTGAAAGTAACTGTATTTTAACAAATATATTACCGTATAGACCAACGTAAATAGTAAACCTTCATTTTCCAGCCGTCTGTCTGTCTATCTATCATCTTACGCTCTCACTCACTCACTCTCTCAGCGACAAATCAGGTAACATTGTAGCCTATATCAAAATACTTCTCTAAAGTAGCAACCAATGTCTAGTATTATTCGTGTTTCGTTAGATCAGAATAGCGAGACTAGCATGTTTGAGGCTAAATAACTTGAAAAGATAATTCCCATTTATCATATTGTAGTTTAACGCTAATAATAACGTGTTATTTCAGTTTAAATATATTATAATAACGTCGAAGTTATTCTGATGACACGCTTAACTGAATCCACAATATGTAAATGGCTATAGTTATAGTTATATGACGACGGGAACAAACAAGACTATCTCAAGTATCCGTGAAAACGTATTTAGCTAACACTGCAGTAGTAGTAAAAATGTTTAGTAAATACGTTCTTCGACGCGCTTGTACTTGGTAATAAAAGGAAAAAATTAAAGACCAGGAGTTTAGTTGACCAAGAGTACCATTTGAATACGTTTTATTTTCCGACGACTAAGTAATTAAGCAGGAATTGCGCCAAGTTCACTCATTAGCGCACCCCCCCCCCTCCGCGCGCACGCACGCACACAATAACATACATAAACCAGATTAATATAGTGTTCAAGGGAAGAGAGGAGAATAGGAGCCTATAATAAAAATGGGTGAGCTGTACATTTTCATGACCGGTAAAGCTCAGGCCCAAATATGAAAATATAATTAATCTCATATTTGTAGATGCGAGAATGTAGGTTCAAATTTCTCCATCACCACGTGAGCACGACCCATTCGACAATCTCAGTAGGTACAGCTTTCTCCAAACAGTACTAGGCTGAAAATGACGCAACTGATTTCCGTTTTCTACACAGACGAAGACTTATCGACAGATGAAAACGTGTAATAAAATAAACCATGTATACTTCTAGAACATTATTATGTTCTGTATCTTATAACTATTTTTTAAAAAGCACTGAAAGATACGAGGGTACAGACTAATTGAAAAAAATAATTTTTTAGAAGTTTAACTGAAATAAGTAAAAGCGAGTTTGGCAGATAAGACGCATTATTCTACTCACTGAGAATTGTTGGACATGTACAATATTCTGAATATTAGTCATATGAAAAGACTCTTTAAATCCGCATATACATGCAGGAACTAACGTTGTGTTAACCAGGAATTTGTTACAGCAATTGGTATACTTACACGTGGTTGGTCAACTTGTCCGAAGGGTGAACTGACAGTTTCACTAATTACTTCAGATTTCTTCATAACTGACACGAAAAATCTTATTTTGTCACTAAATTCCGTATGCCTCTATTTTCAAAGCTGATTGTGCGTGAGCTCGCGCGAGTATGTATATATGTCTGTACGTCTATGTGGCTAATTTCTCTGTCTGTATGTAAGAGCGCACGCAGTCATTATCTAGTCATTTAGCCTACCTTACTGAAACAGAAAATTCTCATTAAATGAACATTCGTTTCGCTTTTCAATTCAGTTATACCTATGGTTTTTATCCACGTTATCACGGATAGCAGTCGAATCTGGGCTTATTAAAATAAACATTAAAATTGATGCACATACCCTTGCGCGCTCGTTTTCCACTATCTTAAAAAAAAGTCATAACAGTACATTAAAAACTGTACCCGTAATGCTTTTTGGTATTTATGGCGTGTACTTAATTTAAAACTCACAACTTTTTTTTATCATTAAGTCTTCCTCAAAAGTTTAGGATGCTTCCAGTACACCGCCTTCACAAGTACGCGTACATACGATTCGTACACACAGGAAATACAGGTATTTTCAAATGTAGTTTTGTAGATTTTCAGTTGTTCGTTTTAA
Source organism: Magicicada septendecula (assembly GCA_034769895.1). Classification (NCBI taxonomy): domain Eukaryota; kingdom Metazoa; phylum Arthropoda; class Insecta; order Hemiptera; family Cicadidae; genus Magicicada; species Magicicada septendecula. The sequence goes on from CM068367.1 coordinate 892,064,505, forward strand.
GGACAGTATGAATTATCGGTATTTACCAGTGATCTTTTGAAATTGACGTTTTTTGAAATATCGTACTCTAATGTAAAAACGTAAGCCACTATTTATTTATTTGAAAAATATGAGGAAGATGAGATTTTATCGTGTGCGTGTGCGCGCGTTTCCAATTCATTAAATCTATTTTGTAAGCAACAAAATTTAAACCGTTTAAACAATTAAGCAGTTTAAACCTAATGACTTTAAACTGTTAAGACAGGATTCTGGCGGATTCTGTTGTAGCCTAGAAGTTTGTGTTTGATGTCTGGTACCGTTATCTCGTAAGTAAACCGACATGTGGCGAAAAAAAGTACTAACTCTACAGTGACAATAAATTATAAACACTATCAAATGTTGTATAAATATGTTATAAATATTGCGGTTTATTGTGTAACAGACCAATGATTAAAAAAATAATAATATTTATATGGAATGAATGAATGAGGGCAATAATATCATAAATTAACATAAAGTAACTAACATTTCTTCCCAAGTTACAGCACTCTTTAAAGACCTTTCACGTCACAAAAACAAGTGGGAGTGATGAGTCATTTCACGCCCATAACTTCGGTACAATACTACGAATAAACGGCTATGGGAAACGTGTGTATTCTCCTGTGCCTGCTGTATAGTCTAATGGCATATTTACACACGTATTAACAGTTTCAAAATTTCGATTGTAATTCCGCTGTTTTACCTTAGGGAAATTGCGTTTTGGTTTATTTATCCGTATCGCCTGTTTGTCAATAACAGGTTGACGCGATGTTTGACGTTGACGTTTTTGAAGTGATCCAAAAATGATAAGGAATGATTTCTGACAATAAAAGTTAAAATTTGAATCGCTGTGACAAAGGTCTCATAACTGTCACGTGTTTTGTTGCGCTAAATTAATTGCCGGTCAGCACATAGTGTAGGCTAACTGCTTATGTTTTCGGAAAAGTATCAACTTCTACTCTTAATGAATAAAAATTAACAGGCATTGCACAGAGAAGGGCATTGTAAATGCTTCAATAAATCTAAAAAATATATATATTTATGTTCATTCACCAATGAATGAATTCATTATTCATTTACCAATGTACAGATTAGAAGTTAAATGTAGTCGCATTCATAAGCGAAGTTTTATATGTGTACTACGTTATTGACAACAAAGAAGTAGTTTCTATGGAAACTCACCGGTTCCCATTTTCGATCACGCACTAGCGGTCGTTTTCAAATGTGCGACATGTCCTTATAAACATTTTCAATGTTAAAACTGTAAACTCCGTATTAGTTGTGTCAGACATCTTTCGGTTTCTATGTAAATAGCGGATTGGATTATTAGAATTACAAAGAACACACTGTATTTTATACATAGCCTATTGTGATAATTTTATCATACATGTATTTGTAGTCGCAGGTAAATGTATGGTACGTCGGACGTAGGTTTATTTATTGATGTCGATGTTAATGTTGTTACTTATTTCTGCTTGCAGATGGAATCAGTGCGGTGATGTGCAGTTCAGTGTATGGTTATCATGTATGTTTCAAAGAGGACGATATTTACTATAGCGATTGTGGTAACTGCCGCAGTCGCTGTAACAGAAGCCCATGTGGCGCTTACGTTTCCACCGGCAAGGAAATACGACCTCGACTTCTTAGATAACAGCAGAACGAAAGGACCATGCGGCATGCCAAAAGGTATGGAAAACGAACAATAATATTCCTCAAAGTTTGCTAACGCACTTAGTTTTCCTTGTGGTGCTATTTTTAAGTAGCATAAAACGTAATTCTGTTGATTGTGCAGTTAGATTTTGACTTGTGTATTGTATTAGTTTAGGTTCATGCGTATTATTTACAAATAATAGTACTGCTTCAAAACTATAAAGTAAACTGTTATAGGCTACTGTGTGTGCGTGTGGACGCCGACGATTTGCTGTTAACGTGAAGACAGTACAAACGCTGTTCACGGCTTAGCAACACACTACCGTTCCACACTAGTTGCACGTTTCAGGCCAACAGACGAATCGCTAATGTCCAATAATCTAATAACAGTGCAGCCGTTGCGGTCTGATAAACCATAGCCTATCGTTACAAACACAGACCGCACTGTTCTACTGATTTATGTATTGTTACTGGACCCTTATTCCTAATGCTTCGTTTAAATAAGATTTATTTTCAGTAAGTTTATACTCTAAATAAATGTCACGTCATACATAAATCTGTTGATTAATAATTGTCTGCTGTTGAATGTATAAAGTTTCTGTTGCAGAAAAATTCTGGTATCGTTGTCCGTAGATAATTGCTATTAATAATGGATAAATGTGTACATACGACATACAGCATCGAGACAGTAATGTAACAAGGAGGCGCTCCTTCGGGGAGGGGGTGAGACTAGATTGAAGATTAGACCCTTCGTTTTTCTCATGACAAATGAGAAATTGGGGATTTTCACATATAATTTTATAAATACATTTTATAAATTGTTTGCGTCTCAAAGTTTTGGAGTAAACCCATCGGGAAGTATAAGTACAAAAATATGGAAAAGCGCCGATTTCAAAATATTCTATCTTGATCAACTGTTACAGAAATTAAAGGTAATAAATCTAATGTCATTAGGAATCACTCTAATAATTCTAAATTCGTATTCTTACTAAAGCTTGTGAAAAGGAGTCTTTCTGAAAATATATTGATAATCCCTTTCTTATTACCCCTTCACAATTGAATTTAATGATGTTGGCCCAGGACTGTTTTCAGCAACTTATATTTCGTGTTAAAGTATGTTATTTTTTACGTAAAATCCATCAATAAAATTTCCTAGTTTTCCGAATTAAAGTCAAGAAACTGCTAGTTTACCTGTGCAAAAACGACGGTTCAAACCATAGAGACATTAGACTAGAGTAGTCATGTCCTACAAGGGTAGTGTGTCTGGGCGAAAAAGGTAAAAGTAGATTAATAGTCTCTGCGTTCGTTTTCTGGCCCACGATAATTGTTTTTTTAGACTCCAAAAACGTGCGGGATTTATCAAACATTGAATGATTGTCATTAGTTTACTCGTTTACAAATATTGTAATTCCTGTTATTTCTATAGTTATTTACAAGTCTTATATACATGCAACTGGTTTAGGAATAGGCCTATGTTAAGTGCTTATGGAATTTCGCTGAAATCTTTTAATAGCTCTGGGGGGGGGGGTATAGATCCCCCTTGTACTTACGCCACTGGTTGTAGACAAAACTATTCTTGGTAATTCCATTGTGTCGCTTGGAAACACTTATCAAAGCTTATCGACTTTTAAGCTCTGCTTAACATTTAAGCAAACGTTAAACTTCGTCTGGCGAGAAGTTGAAGCCATTGTTTTTAAGAGTGAAGAAAATTCCACAGTAACGAAAGATTGTTAGGAAGCTGAAGGTTATGCCACTGTCATTAAAGCAGATGTAGAAGTAGTAGGAAGGTGTAGCTGTAGGAAGTTTTCAGTTAACTTTGAGGGCAACATACACTACGAAGTTACTGAATTCTTAATTGGTCCGTTTAACGTGTGCCATTTAGAGAAAGACAGTGACCAGGATCACTTCGTTCCCCGTACGTCCATCAAAGCTTCGAAATATAACCACAAAATACATTCAAATCTTGCTACACCGAAGACCAAAATGTTTTGACCGACAAGTTGAACAAACTGATTCATGTAAACTTTTGGTGTAGAATTGCAGCGAATATAAGTTGAGTACAAGACTGCATTACAATGGAGATTAATACGCTATACAATCGTGTATATCAGAGCGATTCTGAAGAATACGGTAAGTGAGACTGAAATACGTGTTCAAATTTATATTTTTGATAATAAATATATTTACATTCGTAAGTGTGCTCGAGTTATTATCAACGACAACGCATTTTATTATTATAGTGTTTCCCTGTCTACGCAAGTAAACGTACTTAAACAACACAGGGATAGAAAACGCAGTAATTCCGCATCACATGTCCTTAACCATATATGTTGCATACCACTTTCGTAGTAGACCAGCAAGAGGTGACATTTGTTCCGTAGGCAGCTGCTAATGCATACCCACGTAGCATAAACATTATTCAGCTCGTTATGTAAGTCTTTTTGAATGTGACAATGCAGTGATTTAAAGAAACGAATGATCGTTATAGCATGTATAATTTCAATAATGTTTGCACAAAGCGGACGTTATTTATTTCTAAAAAAAATTAATCTTTAACATGAAAATCATTTATGATAGTGTGTTTTTCATGGACTAATTACATTGTTTACAAAAATTTCAGCTTTCTGCAACTCCTATAACCTCTCCCTCTGGATACACTCTTGATTTCACAAAAATTTGAGTAAAACTGATTTATGGATTTATGTATGTCAGTCATTACAATCACTGAATCTTCGAAATATCAGATTAGTATATTTACATGTTTTTTAGTAAAACTAAAATAACTCGTGGAGATGTCTGCCCATACTTGCTTTGCATAAACTACGAACCAGTTTCACATTTTGCCAAATTTTATAAATAGGAAGGAAACGATACTTCATATTTTTTGTATATAAACTTTTAGAATCTTAAGAGATGGGTTTTTACGTTATAATATCGCAGTTTATAAAAATTTCAAGTGGTTATTAGAACATAAGAACACAGAGGCATAACTATTTTCATACCATGGTAACACAAACCAAGGCAAGAACTTGATAGAAAAGTAAAACAAGCGTTTATGCCGACAATGACAAGTCAATCCAGTATGAACTTGTTTGTTAAAGAATGCATAAACAAATTGTCGTAAATGCATACTTCTGTTGTCGTAAAATTGTAAATTGTTCGTCTTATCACACATTTATCAAAATCATCAATATTAGATTTTGTTGACCTCCTCTTTCTTTCTTTACGAGGTGTTATAAAGTGTGGTGACTGTTCATTTTCTATTGTTATACCCTCACTTTTAATACGGCGAATCGTTCTTTCAGAAACTCCTGTTGCTGACGCTATTCGTTTTTGAACCTTTTTTAGTGGAATACTAATTCCATTTTTTTCACTTTCCATAAATTTACATACATTAGAAATGACTTCCCGAGCTTGGCTATGCACAATCTTTTTACCTAACTTCGATTTAATAGGAGGCATTTTTTCTGATTACGTAATGAAATAAAATGTACTGTAATACGTTAAGCAAAATAAAATTCAGTTTAACTTAACGTGATGTCTGAAAACACAACCACAGACAATATTAAATGATATTAAAATGTAATTAGATTATTTATCACATGTCACAGTCCCAAACTAAACACTAGTAACGATACAAACTAAATAATTAAATGAAATACAGGCCTACACGGTAAATGTTTTTGAAAACGCATCAACACTTATGCACTCAGTGAGACTGCCGTTACACTGACAAAAAACAGGGTTCTGCGCACACTGCTTTCACCAAGGTTGGCGGCCATCATAAAGTACACAAGTTGTTATGCTTGTTGGTGCTCTTACACTTGGTATGTACACGCATGCACTATTTGGATTGTCCCTGTGTCCGCTAGACGTAGACGCTTTACTTACCAATACATCATCTGGGCGCCTGTGGTAACTATCGAATCTGATTTCACTATTATCAGTATTTTTGGAAAAATTTCAGGATAAAACTGGATCGCGAGAAAAGGTGAGGTAGGAGATAGATAGGGCTACATTGAGATTTTGCAGGCGAAGCAGATTTGAAACTCTATGACTGCGCAGCGACCTAGTGGTGTGTGGACATTACCACAGCTGTTTTCAAACCCGTAGTCCAACAACAGCAGTTAGTTATTTGGATAACAATACAAGGAAAGGATTATCGTAAACGTAGATCATTTGTCTCCGTGGCGCTGATGCAGTTTCGTATTTAAAGAATCGGCTTTAGGGCTGTTAACCTGAAAATAGTATTTTGTATGGTTGCGTAAAATTAAAACGGTTATAGTACGTATTGAACGGACATTGCTTTATGCGCGAGTTATTCGCTGCGCACGGAATCGATTACAATGTGTATATCTGCCGGGAATGTTGTGTACTTCTAATAAATTATGAAAACGTTGCGGAAGAAAGGTATTATTCTTGCTTAAAAACGCCTCGTATAAAGCCTTTTGTAGAATTGACACGTCAAAGCTCATCTTTTTTTTACTGCAACAAACACCATACTATACATTATAAGTACAGTATGAATCCAGTTCGTAAGCGTCATCATCAGTGATACTATACGCTAGATTGTCCCGTCCTTTCAGTTAAGTACAGTAGTTAATTAAAAAATAAAAATAAACAGGAAGAGGAATTGTATAGATTTTTTTAGAGTTATTGTGTCTGTGCTCAGTGGTCTTTCGATGGTAATCTAACCCCAGATTTGAGGTTCATTGTGTATAAGAGACTCATTGTATATCAGATTAGGAAACTGAAAACGTTTTGAGGTGTATTATAGATGATGATAATCACAAATTGCTAACTATATTATTGTATGGTTTCTATTATTGAATAATAAATAAAACTCTTTTTACAGGAATGTATTTTTAATTAAATTGTAGCGAATAGTACTACATTTCCACACTTTTATTTGTATTATAAATATATTGTAGCCTATATAATTATGTATAATATATATATAATATATTGTATAAAGTATAATATACTTTTATCTATTATAAATATATTGTAGATACATTAGAGTTTAATATCTGATGACACCATAATTTATAAAAACTGTCGAGATATAGTATTATACATATAATTTAAGTAAAGATGTATTATTGTTGAAAAGGATTTTATTTATTATTTCCTAATAAAGATGAAATGTTTTGTCTACCGATAGAGAATAATGTACATTGAATTCACAACTATGAACTATGTACTTGAATTCACAATAAAGTACATTGAAAGTAGCAACTACGTATATACATCACTTAACAGTGATATATTCCTTGGTGTCTTTTATCATATTTAAAGGAAAACCAAGAAATTATAGCGTTTGACGAGCCTTATTATGAAGAGAGTGATCGGAATAGTATTTTTAGGGAACGACTGTTTAGGTTGAGGTCTTCCAACACAACTGGGATCCAGTATATGGTCATCGTATAGGGATGTAACTATACCTAAGCACTTACAATCTTGAGTGTGTGTGGAGTCATTGGCTAGTGGAAATCAGCACGCTCTTGAGTTATGCATGTACGGTAAAATCCTTCGTATAACGGGTATGGAGAAGCCCTGATAGTTGCTCGCTATAGAGAAAGCTCGTTACTTGGAGAATTCGATTATAACAAGAACAAAAGTAAACGGAGGAAGAAAATCCATGCGTATTGGGAATAAAACTGCTGTAACGTTTATTAAAAAAATTAAACGAACTTAAATAAACAATTAACGTAAGCAAACTTATTGAGGTATGCACAGCAAGTTACTTTTCAACTTACAAAAACCTGTTTGAGAATTATGGTACAAGACACGGTGGTTTCACGGGTAGTTCCGGTAGGCCGGCCTACTTGGCGTTCGTTTATATCCAATAAAAATCAAATCTTATTATAGGCTGTAAGCAAACACAGTAAACTACCAACAAAAGGGCTGGAATTAAAGTATGTCTCTGCCACCCACTAGGTACAGTAAGTTATAAGTTATTACGACACTATAGAAATAATTAAATATAGGATTTCTAAAATACGCAGACACTAGTTTCTAAGTCAAAAAGTTTACCAGTTACGGATATATTTTCATTATGCAGAACTCGACTGTAGAGATAATCATGTCATTTTTTAAATAATCGATAAGTTATAAACTGCGATTATTGTTCCACAGTAATCGCTGGCTATGCCTGTAATATATTTTATGTACTTGTTTATCCCTGTGTCAGGCTACTCTTGGTCTTTGGCTCTGTTAAATAATAGTAACTAAAGTATAATTTACTGTTGCTAAATAAATAATGTTTTGCTGAGCGCGAGCGATATGTTTCTCTAGTATAAAAGTAAAACAAGTAGTAGAACGAACATACGGTACTGACACGAGTTGTCAGTGTTTTAGCGGTGTGTGTTACAAGTATGATTCAGGATATCGTGCAACTCGATTGAGAAATAACCAGGAAATAGATGAGCTACTGAAGCACGAGAACATCTTAATATTCGTTAAAGATCAACGAATATTGTATTCGTCATTGTGACTATGTTACCTGGAACGTATGGATGATCAGTGTATGCCAAAGAAAATCCTGAGTGCACAACTGTTTAAATAAGAAAGAGGGATCGACCCAGGATAAATGGTTGGATGATGTGCTGGAAGATAGGATAATGGACGTAAGGGCTGAGATGGCAACGGATATGAGACATCGAAGAGGATTGGTGTTGGAGGCCAGGACTCACGTTGGGCTGTAGTGCTCGATTATTTGCTTTCGTTAACACATTGCGTATGACGTAGAACAACCTTGACTGCTTCCTTCTTATATCACATGTATTAAAATGATGTAAGAGTCTTCATTTAAATATTAAGTAATAGGCCTATTTGTAAGAAAAGCCTAAGGTGTTAATTTAATCGCATTACAGAAACCAGTGTCCGTTTAAATTATAGTGCCGGCACAGTGAAGCTCGGACATAGTTGCCGTAGCGAAAACCAGTACTGGTATGCCTACTAATGCGTTAGTAATACACTAGCATGTACAAAAGCTTTTTTGAACAATATTTTTTTAGGGGGAGAATATTATTTTACTACCTTTTTTCTTTTTGTTCTAACTAATCATCAACGAAGCAAAATTTATGTTCAAATGCCTACTTAAATAATTGTAAGCTATGTCCCTGTGGCTAACAGAAAATCTCTTTGTCCCACAATAGTTATATGCCATGCAATTTTCACATTTTTCGTCGAAGGATTTTTTCTTTCGCTTACGCCTTTTTAGATCGTTGATTTTAACATGAGGTTCATCCTTGCCTCTTTAAGTTGCGTTGATGTTTCTTTGATTTACAGTTACATTAAAAGAGAGAAACATTTTGTTATCTCACTTTTTAAACAGTACCTACTTTTTACCTGTTGGTCACAAGGGAAGATTAGTTTTTGACTCGTCCGGTCTCTGCACGTGTTCTTTCCATTATTTAATTTAAAAAGCATTTAACACATGTATTCATAGGATCGTTCATAGGACCTCATGGTTCACTGCGACCTCGAGTTCGTTCATAGGTTCCAGTACGTCCGTGAAGAGACAACTCTCTCCACCTGAATTACATTCTCTTTCTTGCCGCGTATAAGTCTGAGCTGGTGTAAAGTAGCATTGGTGCAGTCATTGCTTGTTAAATTTGGGAGTCAAAAAATCAGCGGGATACGATAAGAACGACTCAGTATACCAGATGGTTTTCTCTCCACACAGTAAACAAATTGGACTCAGTTGTGACTGAGTTATCGTCATTGTTAGGACTAATAATAAACGCTGTATTATTAGAAATTTGTTCGAGCCACACCTATAAGTTCAGTACCGGTACGCACAATCCCCACACATAAGTACAGATAAGTGCACGTAATTCTTCATAGAGTGCGCGCTTAATAGCCCAAGCCGCATATACTTTCTTGCAAAAGTATCGATAAATTCACAGTACTTACAATGCATAATTACAGTAATGTACTTCTAAATATTGTGGAAGGCTAATTAACTAGGGGATCACGGTTGTGAGTTCTTAAACTACTGCGAATCACTGGCATACGACCTGAAAGGTAACGGAGAAGAAATTAAGTCTAAACGGTATTACTTTGCGAGATTTTTTTACCATTCAAGGTTTTTATAAGAGAACAACCTTTTCAGTATTTATTCAGTATTGTAAGAGTGAATTTGAAATTAATTATTGCAGTTGTACGTATTAAAATAGTAGACAATATTTTTACCGTGTATTAAAATTCGTTTCTTATAATATTTCAGTACATTCGGCATGAATACGTTTTGACAGCTAAGTAATTAGTGTCGGCTACTTTCGAATACATATGTAATTTACTGTATTAACGTACTGTTTTTTCTTTCTTTACAGTTTCATGTTATTCTGATAGTACTGTTAATTTATATACTAATCGTGAGCAGTGGTTCCGCTAAGGTTGAAATGTAAATGTCTAGTAAATTATTACTAGAACGAGGTATTGTTATTACCATACTACTAATATTCCTGTAACCAACTGCCGCCATATGGTTATAATTACTTCTGAACGACTCCATGTCTCTACTTACAACCTTTCACATGTGCACGAGCGTGTAAACCTACTTAAAGCTTTTCGGTATGCAGTGTCTTCAGCAGGCAAGTGGATGTAAATTATGGATGAGAGTTGCTATTCAGCCTTGCCGTACGACCTCTGGACTAACATCTCACCTTGAATGCGTCTACATATTTCGTAAGTTTCACACCCACGAATAGTCTCCTCGGCATTCAGCCATAACTCATTCAGGCAACTCGTTCGTTATTAACGTCCTCATAATTGAAATGTTAAACTGTCTGTCCTCTGTATTTTACTAACCCTACTTTTCTATTGATCAAGTGTTTTTGATTTACCAGTTTTGTAACTTTGGAAACGTATTAAAGACATACTTCCAGCATAAATAGAATAGTATATTAAAAGTACTAATTAGATTTTCTTAAATAAGTGCTCGTGCATGGAGTATAGGCCTAATTCATAGACATTGAAAACCTGATGTAGGAAGCAGCAACATTCGATAGATCGAGTGTTACGCAGTCCGAATTATGGCCCGATGAGCCCTCTGTTGTATGCTGTGCTATATGTATCAGGAGATCAAGGACTACTGGAATCTGACATACAGCGGAAAAACCACTCTTCAAGCGGCGTACCTCCACGTCTGGGAGAACGGCTCCTTGGTTATCCAGGGAAGCATATAGTTGCGTTGTGTCAGTAGACGTTCACGGCGTTCGGAGACATGTTGTGACCAAGGACGACAGCTTTCAAAAGGGAACACATGTCACAACCTCTCGGAAGCCCGGTCCTGGACGAAGGTTATTTGTGATGGCCTAGCAGAATCGAGTGATTAAATTAGTGGAGCTGGGTGTGTCTTAAGTATCCATACAGGCGTTCTGCTTGAATTTGTTTTTCAGCGAGCAAGGTATCGTCTGCTTAAGATGATCTGTTGTGGAGGATTGTCGAGACACGCTCAGTGGGACGTGCACTTTAAAGCCTTACGTCTTAAGGCATGTGTCTCATGGGGCGTTAAAAATCCACCCAAGTACTTCGTTGGTTGACTTTTCCGTTAGGTGAATCTCCCCTTCGTGGAGTGAAGTGACAGTAAATTCGAAATACATGGACTCACATGTGAAGTAACGGACTTACGTGTGAAATAGATCGCTTTGGACTTATCTGTATTGGTAGCAACGAACCAGTTCCCGTCGAAGCAGAATGTCCAGCTAACGTTGCATCATTAATCTTGCTTGTCTCTTGGACAAGGAATACTAGTAAAACATAGCGTCCAGTGCATACATTGAACCTACAACGTAGTCTATAATGACAGCAAGTCACCAAAATACACAGGTAGATCGTTCTTGTACACTAGTTACAGACCCATTCTTGGGGGGGGGGGGGCTCGAGGTCACACCACATTGGCGCACATGTGAAACGTCAACTAATGACTAGAAAGCATTAATTATGGGTATGGTGGGCATTTAAGCGATATTGCTCTTCATACACCCTCCTCGTCTTCTTACTTATCCTGCTAGCGATACTGTCGGGTGAGATACTTCTCTGTCGCTCCTTTGCTTTTTTTCTATATAGTTTTGGCTGATGTTGTGTTTCCGTAAAGTAAATTGTGAATATCAGATGCTGAGAACATGAAAGAATTTTTTAATTTTGTTATTACAGTACAACTGACTTTTCCACTGCGTTCGCGGGTTCTTAACGAAATGAGTCTGTCGTTAAGTCGATCCAAGAGTATGAGCACGTACGACCCAAGTCGTGGTAACGTGTAGACCCGAGTATTAATATAATTATCTGTAAAAATTAAATTCATTTCTCTTATAAATACATATACCGGGGGACCGAGCTTAGCTCGGTTTCAAATACAAAATAAATTTTTTAATAAGATTTTACATTTTTCTTTTTACATAACAAAACAAAAACAGATTTGCATTTTACAATATTAATTTAGAAATTGGAAATGAATTTTATGAAATTGGGAAACTAAAATAGTAATCTTATAACTCATCTTGTAGGTTAACAAACATATATTTAAAAAAAATATATAGCAATATATTTAAAAATTAAATTTTGTACAATATTTATAAAAAAAGTCATGTTGAAATCATCCAAGTTGTCTGGAATGTCCAAAAAAAGATGTTCCTCATCAGTATCCATTATTATTCTGTACATTATTATTAGAATCATTATCATTCAATGTTTCTTTCCACACTATATTACGAGTGTGTCGAGGATTTTCTTGTGGTAGCAGAACTTTTAAACTGCCTTTCCTTTTAACTCGGGAAAAAGCGACGTATAACATTCCATGCATAAAAACTGGTGTCCGTAAGTCAACACCGACGTACTCAAATGTTTGACCCTGGACCTTGTGAGCTGTCATAGAAAATGCCGGTCTTACGGGAAATTGATGTCTTTGCATGGGTACACCCGACCTTTGTTAGAATCCAATGTAATTCTTGGGATATGTACCTCTCGACCCGACTTTTCTCCAGCAATTATCTTAGCTTTGATAATGTTATTGCACAACTCTGTAATATTTAATCTAGTTCCATTGCAAAGCCCTTCTGTAATGTCTAAGTTTCGTAAAAGCATTATTATAGTATCTTTTTTCAACTTAAGTTCATGTGGCGGTAAATCGGCTATGTCAACAGAATTAAGGAAATCTGAAGTGAATTGAAGAGCTCCTTCTGATTGATCTTTTACAGAGTCGTAGCTGTGATAAATTTTGATATCTCCAGGTAGTTTTTCGATGATCTCAGCATTAATTTTTGTTACGTCTCTGTTCAAAGGAGCAATTATAGCTCTGTCTTTCATATCTTGAAATCTATTATTAGTAATACAGTTTCCAAAGACTTAATCAATTAGATTTCCATTAGAAAGAATATCTACTGGTAGCTCAATTTCGTACATATTATTTACAGGCAACTCTCCGTTCCCGACCTTCAACAAATATTCAGCAAAATCTCTTTGCTCTGGATCTACACGTATATTTTCAGTCAAAGAAAAGAGATGGAAATGTTGCCAAAGGTTACTTCTTTTTATTCATAGATCTATCAGTTCACTTTTGTTGGCACGTTGTTGAACAGGCAAGCACTGTCGAAAATCTCCTCCAAAAACAACAATTTTTCCTCCAAATGGTAAATGTGGATTGCCCAGAGCGCGAAGCAATTGGTCCATATTATGCATTCCATACTTAGGTAACATGGGTGCTTAATCCATTTAAAAAACTTGAACTTGAGCGAGTTCCCTGCCTTTCGAAGATCCTGGTTTTATATTTGAAGCAGATTCAGCAGTTAAAGGAACTTTAAGTCCAAATGTTTTGTGGGATATTCGACCATTAGGAAGTAAGATAGACGCAATTGCAGTGAACGCCATGCACTTTACATTACAGTTTCTTCCAGAAAGAATGTGGAATAGTGTCTTATAAATAAAAGTTTTTCCCGCACCACCAGGTCCATCAATAAAAAAGCATCTTTGCTCAGATTGACCTTCAGCAGCACTTAAAATTCGATCCACAATTTCTAATTGTCTTCCTCGAAGACGTTGATACATGCTTTCCCCAAATTCTGCATATTCATCAACGTTTACTATTTCTTCATTCAACTGATTTTCGTAATTGTCTATATCGTCCATATTGTATCTCTGTACCCAGAAGCGGAAATTTTGACCTTCTGTAGCTTCTGTGTTCAATTTGTAAGCAATGATCCGATAAGCTCTTTTTATCGCTTCTTCAATAGAAGTGTTATTAAGTCTGGCCTCTCTAATAAAGTCTTCGGCCAATTTTTCTTTGAACATATCCCATAAAGCCTTAGGATTTTCAGGAGCGCCAAGAATAAGAATTTGTGTGAATAGTGTTCTCATTACTGAAGGCATTTTTGACATGGCAGATTCTCTCAAACCTTCGACCGATTGTTGATCATCATATGTTAGTCCTCTAGCTAGGCAGGCTTGTTTATGTAGCGTATCTTGTTCCTTCTACCAATAAAAGGTCATCGAAGCTTGTAGCATCCTTGACGTGGTAGAGCAATAGCCGTAGATGGTAAAGTTCTGGTTGCAAAACAAAGTTTATGCTGTGAACTCTACCAATAACTCGAAGGCGCCTGACCCTGGGCTGCCATTCACTGTTACTTCCTATCCACCTGAAGTGCTCTGGCATCTGCCAATAATAATAATAATGTATTTCTTGTTGATTTTCATTGTGGACTTGATTTTGTTGTTGCTGCTTCGAATGTGAATTATGTCTAAAGTAAGCTTCTAAAGTTGAACCTCTTTGGCCTACGTCAGCTAAAGCTTCCTGCGTCTGTTCAATATTTGCCATTCGATATTGTCCAGGTAGATGAATATCTAAACGTTGAACAGTGTGACTTTTTTTCTGGATTTCCTAGCCAAAGAGACTCCAGCATGCCTCTGGAGGTGTGATGCATCGACCTCGCACATATGTTTCTGCTTCATTGTAATTTAATGTTCGTTGATCTTGAATTACCTTGACAAATGCACAGTCATGTCCCTTGTAAACATATTTATAAAGATATTTAACTGCTTTTATACTACCAACGTATTCTACATTAATATGGCAATTAAATTTTTTTAAAAGGTAAGCGTTATATGAAGCAACATGGCGATTGTCTCTTGTTGTTCGTCTACCTTGACATCCTTACAATAAACAGCATGATGATGTGAAAAGTCTGGACTGTTTGGATCCATTCTCGAATCATAACGACGTCGATAATTGGTTTTTTCATCTTCAACTAAAGATGTAAAGTCTTTGAATGATTTTGGAAATCCGAAGCGACACTTCATTTTTCCATCTTTATTGATCATACATGGAGCTTCTTGGTTATGCTCTCCACACGGATTATGTATCATCCATTTAATCATCAAATCTCGCAGTATTGGGTCGTCGTCAGGAATTTCAGCAGAAATCAAGTCATCAAGCTCCTCGACGTTATATATTTTGTCTTGAGAAGACATAATCAATAGCAAGTGCATGTGGGGAAGATCTCGCTTTTGAAATTCTGTAGTGTACACATAAGCTGCAACTTTACCAAAAATTTGTTTTTTATCCAAATCATCAATTAGTTCATGAAATTTTTTTTTGCGACCCTTGCAACGAGGTCAGGTCTATCTTGACCTGGTTGATTTAAAAGACTTTGATCATGGAATTGTATTCTTGGTGCTTCCTTAATTTCTGACCAATCAGGATTGCATGTCATCGTAATGAAATAATCCGGCGATCCTAGACGACGAACTAAGGCCATAGCATCTTCAAAATGTTCAGCGTAATATCTTGTAGATCCAGGAAATGAAGAAGGTAATATAAGTTTTTCCCCAACAGTAGCATTTTTTTGTTCAGCAAGTTGGTTTATGAAATTGGTAACTGAAGCGTAATTATCAGCAAGAATTTTTTTTTTATTAGCTT
This sequence comes from Magicicada septendecula, assembly GCA_034769895.1. Lineage (NCBI taxonomy): Eukaryota > Metazoa > Arthropoda > Insecta > Hemiptera > Cicadidae > Magicicada > Magicicada septendecula. The sequence goes on from CM068367.1 coordinate 892,080,091, forward strand.
TAATCCAATCAATTCGATCTTTTATAACTCTTATAGCAGTATCAACGAGGTACTGTTGGAAAAGTTTACCACCATAATGTAGAGCGTTAAAATTTAGGAGACGCAGATCAGGACTTCTTACAGGATTCTCGAGTGGAAGAAATTGAGCAAATTGTGGCCGAAAAGCAATTCTATATTGAGCCAATTCAAGTCTTGTAAGGTGATGACGACTCGCATACGGAGTTCTTAATGGTAGATATATGGAATATCCAAAAGTACCTTTGGGATAAAATAGAGGGTAAGTGAATGGCTCAACCCGTTGGTCGATGTTCCTCATTGTAACAATGGATTTACCTCTCTGTCGAATAACTAATTCATTATCTGGAAAACTTTGATCAGCATTCAAAGTAACCACGGTGCAAACATCATTTTGGAATGGAATGTTATACCTTCTGTGGTCTGCACCATCGGGCAACGCAAAGAGAAGTTTCACGTAAGGTGGTTCAGTTCTTTCCTCAGCAGCACGCTGGTTCACTTCTTCTTCAACCTCTCGCATCATCATAAAATCTTGTACAAATGGATTTTGTGAGCGGATAATTCCTTCCAACAGGTTCATTAATGGGACACTAATTCCATTATTCAGTGGAATGTTGACACGTTCATTGGCAGCAACTTCATTATCGAGGAAGTACATCTGTCCATATCGAGGTCGTTCAAACTCACCTTGTGAATTTTGAGTTGGATGAGCAGCCACGTTAATTTTATGATAAACATTCCCTGCTGCAATAAATGTATAAATTCCTCGATTGTTTATGGTTCGATTATCATCCACGGTGAACGAAGCCATTGCAAAACATGCATTTAAATTACGTATTCTTTTATGAAATTCATCAGTTAATGGATGACAATGAAGAAATAGTCGCACCAACTCATTTGGAAATTTAGGTGGATGCAGCTCAATGCGGCCATGCAAACAGCAGTCTCCGAAAGAATTTCTATGGGTTCGATTGCTAACACGTTCTTCTGTAAAATGCAAAGCGCCACAATGCAAGCAAGCAACATTAAAATTTCCTAATGTGTGATTGGATACATCAGAAGTAACAGCTAATTTGTATGTTCGTAAAGGGTTCAATAGCAGAGCTCTTTGACGTCTTTCATTCCGGCGACGTTGCTCCTCTAATCGCTGCTGACGTCTTTCTTCATTTTCTTCAGCTCTTCTTTGACTTGCTCGTAATCGAATGATTAGAAGCCGTTGAGCTCTTTGCTCTGGTGACTCTTCAGCTCTCCTTTTACTTGCTCGCAATCGATCGTTTTCTTGCCGTCATTCACGCTCTTCTGTTGATTCTGCCAATATTCTGCGTTTATTATTTATCTCCCTTATTTGCTCACGTAATTCTTGCGACTGGTAATCGTTAAGCTCCCTTAATACTTCATTTAGTCTATTCATACAATCATTCTTGGCACTTCGCACAGGTCTAGAGGTTGACGCCTGATTTTCATGAATGCCGTTGTTAGTATTATTTTGAGGAAATTGTTTTCGGGCATTTGTTACTTCGGGAAGGGAAAGGGGTCTTGAAGTGGATGCCTGATTTTCATAAATAGCATTGATAGGATTATTTTCAGAAAATTCGTCTCTGACATTCGTTATTTCCTGAAGAGGCTGTGGCAACTCATTTTCTTGCTGTCTTTGTTGCGGTGGCCTTAAGTTATTAGAAATTCGCCGTTTAGGAGGTCGTCCGCGAGGCATCTAAAAAATAACATTTTCAGATTGCTTTTTTCTGCCAAAAATATTTAAAAGCACTTGAGCATAAGACTGGAAGTATAAATAATGTTGCACAGTGTCCAATGCTTGGTGGGTGTGCACATAATGGTAATATGTAACCTAAGGTGATGACACTTACCTTCTTAAAAAACTACATAAATTACCAACCGAGCAAGAATTTGAGTCGCTTTGCACTTGCACAAACACTGTAATGGTTTTTTATTGTAAATAGATCACTGAGCAGAGAAAAATTGCAATTATTTTTTTATTTTACTGAGCAGATCTAACACTAAATAACTGATTGGAATAAAATCACTGTAAAAGACAAAGAAAATGATCACACAAATCGGTTAATTTCTGAAACAGCTCACCTATAATTTTCAAATAAACCTTTGAATAAACAAACAGACACAACGTTTTTGAATAATAATGTAATGAAATTTCGGTAATGTAACAATTTCGTGAAAATTCCTCGAGCCGTTACGGGAAAAAAATTTATAGACGGACGGACAATTATTGCTCGTCTCAACTCTTATTTTGTTTATTTACATTGATTGCAACAGCTATTTATTCTTCTTCATATATAAACATATCGATACTGCGCCGTTTGCGTTTATCGACGGTTTCTGTAATTTATTTATCTGTACGGTAAGAAAGCTGGTTAGAAATTATTGTTGCCTAGCAATAATTAATTTTCGCGCGGTATCGGTCCCGCGATATTTTAAAATAAAGGCCCTCAGATGTGGCCCTTAGACGAATTTTGCGGAAAATGAGACCGAGTCCAATCGATTCCTGGTGTCAAAATACCCTTAAGTACCAACTTCCGAGAGAATTCCTCGAGCCGTTTCGGAAAAAAAATTTACAGACAAACAATTATTGCTCATTTAATAGTATAGGATTATTACTTTATGACTAAATGTCTAAACCAAAAAACTTTTAACAGTATATTTTAGTGGATGGTTAGTGAGGATCGGTCAATAATACAACTTTAGTTATTTTGCGTCGACGTTTCGACAATATTTATTGTCATCTTCAGGACCTGTGTATGAAATACAATAGAAATATCAAACATAACGAAACAATTAAATATTTGGGTGAACGTGTTGGTGATGTGAGTGTGTGCGTGCGTATGTATGTATCATTTTTTATGTGAAGACTTATGATAGTTTGTTTACATCTTCAAATTATCTTTAAGAAAGCGATTCTTAAATTATATTTAATTGTTTCGTTATGTTTGATATTTCTATTGTATTTCATACACAGGTCCTGAAGATGACAATAAATATTGTCGAAACGTCGACGCAAAATAACTAAAGTTGTATTATTGACCGATCCTCACTAACCATCCATTAAAATATTCACTGATTGACGGTCACTAAAAATTTAAGGTTTTAACAGTATGTTTTTTAATCGTACACTTCATTTAAAACAAAAGTTTATTCAGAAATTTGCATAAAAAGTTCTTTGCGTACATTAGTCCTATGCGAATAGTTTTAGTTCTATTAAATTCAGATTGGTTGGTATAAACAAAATGGTTTTTACACGCTTGTGTCACAGCCTTTCCTGCCAGCTGTGAAATACGAAGTGTGATTCGTTTCCTCAGCTATAACGCTGTGGGTTGTGTGGTGTTTATGGCAATAACGTTATAGGAAACTGGCGTAGAAAATCAGGGAGAAGCGTACATGAAGAAAATATAGACACCAGCTGTGAAATACGAAGTGTGATTCGTTTCCTCAGCTATAACGCTGTGGGTTGTGTGGTGTTTATGGCAATAACGTTATAGGAAACTGGCGTAGAAAATCAGGGAGAAGCGTACATGAAGAAAATATAGACAAAGTCGAACAAAACGTGCGTGCTAAACGTCTGAAATTCAGACAAGAAATTTTGATGACTGATTTTATGGGACCAGAGCCGTGGTGCCATCAAACGTTTTTTTTTATGAAATGCGTGTGAGGTTTGGAAATTCAGTTCAGATCAAACGTCGGTGGACGCACACGAAATGTGTTGTGCTCTAGAACGCGCACACTCACGTAAAGGTTTACTCGAACAATCCTCTTTACTTTTCACCACCTTACGTATCAAACCTAGCACCAAGTCTCTACCATCTCGTCACCAAGTTGAAGGTCTGGCTGGCTACCTAGCGCTTTGAAACCAGTGAGGATAAGCCGTACCCTAGTGACGGTAACAAATCTGGTGTCACAGTATAACAAGTGCCTATTTGGAGAGTGTACCGTATGTAACTTTCGTGTTTAACGAATGTCTTCATTTGTGTTTTTTTACCAGAGAAACGCAAGCCAGTTTTTTAGTATTTGCGGTCACTAAATTGCTGAACGTTGTACGACCAATGTGAACAGCACTTAACGATGGATTGTTAATGTAATTACCTTCCCGCCATATCGGTTAGTTACAAACAGGATGTAATCAACATTTAGAGCACGCAATACTCGTGAAAGGCAATCTTTCAAGGGAACTACTGTAGCTGTAAATTGTTGGGGGGGAAAGAGGCGGGGCAAAATCTCAGGACTAGACTTGCTGAGACAGTAGGCCTTGCCACATGTTCACAGAACATAACATATTCACATATTTCTCGCGGATAACATTAAATAAATTATAAAACAAGGTACTCTCTGAATGTCCTACAATTGGTACAAACGCCCAGTTGGTGCGATGATTACTTCGCAAGCACCAGTTTACACTCCCTCCTACCTCACTAATGCAACCCTCCTTAGCTGCACACATTATTGTATCATCTTCTTGTACATTTTTACTGTATTCGACGCCAACAATTTCATTAAACGATAGTAATTAAACACTAACGATATTGGTTTAATATCTACGTTATGCAAGCAGGTTACTTGACGTGCATGTAATTGACAACCATGTTTTGTTTGAGAATACACCGAATACTTTTGTGCTTCAGAGCTAAATCTCAGTTAAGTTTTTGTTTCCACAAGCTTGCACCAAGATTAAATGAGATTTTAACACGTGTATGGCGCGCGCGCGTATGTGTGTGTGAGAGAGACCTACTTCTGTAAGCTATAGTTTACTTTGAAAATTACTTGAAGCCAATTTAGCTTCCGCTTTCTTTCCGTTTAATTCAAATTCCACGATTTGTTTACTTGGGTTTGTACTGAATGGCGTCCAGAGTATAGTTTGTATACTGATTAAAAAGAAAAATGAAAACAGAGGTTATGCTACATGGTTGCGTCCGTATGTCAGTGTCAACCAACTCATTACTTTTTACGCAGAAGAAAGAGAAAGTCGGCTAGCGGCAGCAGTTGAATAGTTGGAATACTTGTACCTGCGTTGTATGCTACGGACGTGGATCGCAGTTAACGGTAACTGTCTCGCATATTTCATCACTGTGCGACTGGAGAATAAGAGTTCTATGTTGAAACACGCTTAAATTCCAACGAAAAAATGATGAAATGATAAGTTAATGGAGTTTGTAAATCTAAAGGAAAGAATCGAGCATGAAACGATCCAAAATTGTCCTCCCCCCACACGCTCTGCTGTTTAAATTATTATTATTTTTTTAACTGCAGTAACTAGTAAATCTTCAACTCCTATACAGACGGTCATAAAGACATAGATTGTCCTTTTGTGTTCCAACTCTATATGAAGTCTATTAATTGTAATGATTGCAAATGCTTTTTCTTCCTCTTCTCATTCTGCTTCTTTTTCTGGTTCTTACTATTATTGTTATTATTATTTGTATTATTATTGTTGTAGCTGTAGTAGTTGTTGATATTGTTATAATTATTAATACTTGCTGCTAGTAGCCATTAAAGTAGCCTAAAGTACAATCCCTATACCTTTTAGACAGAACACTTCATCAACTTTTCAGTACAAAAAGTCAGTGAACTTAAAAACAAAAAAAACAGGAAACCAGAAGCATTGTACTAATAATAAGAACTTGCACTGTCCTACATAATTAAAAATCAACTGGAAACAAGGAATTGTCGATACGGACAGTATACTAGACTCCGAATAAGAAAAACTCAATACATTTTTGCCTGACAGGGAAGAAAGGTGGAGACGTCAAAGTAGTCTTTACCAGAAGTGTATCCGGCAGATTCCCTAAACATATCATCAATATTGTGTTAGGATATATGAGGAGACAAAGTAGTCTTTACCAGAAGTGTATCCGGCAGATTCCCTAAACATATCATCAATATTGTGTTAGGATATATGAGGAGACAAAGTAGTCTTTACCAGAAGTGTATCCGGCAGATTCCCTAAACATATCATCAATATTGTGTTAGGATATATGAGGAGACAAAGTAGTCTTTACCAGAAGTGTATCCGGCAGATTCCCTAAACATATCATCAATATTGTGTTAGGATATATGAGGAGACAAAGTAGTCTTTACCAGAAGTGTATCCGGCAGATTCCCTAAACATATCATCAATATTGTGTTAGGAAAGCATATAGGATAGCGTCATTTATCTCAGACCACTTCCTACTACAGGTTACATTCAGAAGTAGTATCAACAGGCAGCAGCCTGAACAAAACTCTGCATCTGAAGAAACTAAATGACTTTTAAATGAGTAATGGAGATAAAAAGTGAAAATCCAGTCGAGAAGACACTGGCTATCAAGAAAAGCCTCAAGAATTTGAAGTAAACTAAAATAGAAACGAGTTCACCGGAAATAATACTGCGCATAACGCTATAATAAAGATTAATTGTTGAAGCATAGAAGAAGTCAGTCAAAAGGATGAAGTTTGAAAACATCTATACACGAAAGAAAACGAGTAGAATATAGGCGACTGAATAAATAAAGAGAAGAGATGGTGAAACGAGTATACGAAAGACGACAATTAATCAGCGACCAAGTTATAAAGATGGAGAAGGCTAAAAAAATAATAATGCCAGATATTTCACGTATAACGAAACATGAAATACATACGTAATTGTATTATACGTAGGGTACCTCATATGAAAAAACCATAGTCATCTTAACACATGAAATAAAGCAAATCGGCTTGCAAATTACCTTGTCATATTTCTTATATATAGCATAAAAATCAAAGGTATTTCATGTACAACGCAAAGAAGTATTCCTAAACGTTTTCTAAACGGAAGTGTGTGGAGGGCTTCTTTGAAGTAATCAAGCCGTCTTCAGACCAGGAAGATCCACTTGCTCAATTCAATCAATTGATTGTCAAGCATCACTATCAATATCCTAAACGTATCATCAATATTGTGTCCAATGTTAAAAATATTAGAGAACCTAAGATGTACAGTAGAATGTGTAAGCTGTACAGTAATGTGTCTAGACTAACTTGTGCATTTGCGAAACCTATCCTACAATTCTTTTTATTCAACAAGACAACAAAAGTGTTTAACCACAAGAGTATGTTTGTAACATGGTATGGAATTGGTTGTTAACAAAAATTTTCGGTAAATAAATTAGAAGAAGTATTTTGTTTAAAACTGTATTGCTGAAACAGCTCTTCAGCGACAGCTTCATTAAGTCTGAATTGCATATGTACAAAAGTGTATTATTCAGCAAAATTAGTTATTTGGCTTGGACAATTGCTTCTTAAAGAAAAGGCCGGGCCTACCATGAAATACCATGGCAGAGACTGTCGGCTTTCACAAGGAGGCCGAGATACAACTTCGCGGAAACCCGGGCGAGATCAGCGCAACTGAAGCGGTTCTACTTGTTTGCTGGGTTCGACGGTTGTTTGCTGACTAGATCTGAAGCGTGGAGTTGTGCTGGCGGCTGCCGTAGGATGTCAGTCGCTACGCCTAGACATCAATCAGGTGGTTCCACGGTGTTTCAATAGAGCCAGGCGTCGTACGGTTGTCAGGATAAGGATGCTATTCTGTTGATGTAGAATTAAAAACGTAATTATATTTTATTTGTTGGAATTTTAATGACCTATCTTGTCGTACATATTGAAACACGATTATATACTGCATTGCGCATGCGTAAATCTAAAATCCTCTTAAGTGCATTGTTATCATTTCAGCTGTAAAAGATATTATCTCGGTCTCATAATATACCGGTAACTCTCTTGGACAAAGTAAATTTACTTATTCAGGAAGAAAAAACTGCGCAGTGTGGAAATAGTTGAATGTGTATATAGTGAATAAGTGATGAAATTGGTGTACACACTAATTTTTCAGTATTTTAGAGGAACAATATGCCAAGCTTTCAACTGCGTGGAGCAACTCTATCTAACCGTCAGTTCGGCCTCAGCAACATGTAGCAGGGAGAGCTTCTTTAAATACATGAGTTGTAAGTGTAACACACTGGCAATACAATATGCACGCTGAAATCATTAGAAAGCAATCCTGTGAATTCTCTTTGATCTTGCTTATAGCAATCAAAAGATAACCTTAAATATAAAGTATTAATATGTTAGTCTTACCAAGATTCTCGACTAGTCATGGCAGATGTACAACTCTGTATGTCTGTTCTTTGGTAACGAATCTTGGTCCTGTTGTACTTGGCACTGTTGAACCTTAAACTAAAATAAATTCTTGGATTTTGTTGTCAATATATTTTGTAACGTCTCTCGCCGAGCTTCCCAAATAAACTCTCTTAGTCGTTAAGCCCAACGTTTGTACGTCATCTTGTAACGTCTCTCGCCGAGCTTAAGTCTCGAGTAATTTACGTCTATTTGTTATTTTTCAGAACGCTCGCTTAATTAAGAGTCACAGAATTTGTTATCTTTATGTTATATGCTTTCAAAATCGAATGTGTGTGATTATGCAAAGATTTTCTTAAATTTTATTTATGTGAAATCAATACCGTTGTTTTACAGTAGTTAGGAGAGAGAGTGCAAAGAGAATTACTCTCTTAGTATACGATTAATTATTTCAAATTTTTCCGCTTGTGGTACCAGCTGACCGCTACGTTTACGAACACATTTGAGGTTAAAGTGACTCCAAATGGTACGTAATAAATTCTGGATGTCCGTTCTCTTCTCGGTCTTCTGACAATCTGTAACTAACTACCATCTACTGAAAATAATACACATTTTTATTATTCAAACAACAAGGCATTCCTTGAATTTATTTAGCATTTTTTATGGTCTCCCAAAACATAAAGGGATAATCGATTCTTACATAAAACACAGAGTTAGTTCGATCTTATTTTTCAAACATATAGCATATAACAAATATTTTTATTTCAATTTTAATAACAATAAAGAAATAATGAATTAATTTCCCAGGGTTATTTTAGAGTTCTTTGTACTTTGAGAAAGTCAGAAATGTATATGGGTCAGTACCAAGCTTTACATAAATGATTTTTAACTTTTGTACTATTTATATTATGCAGTTGATTTGTTGACCGCTAGAGCGCAGATTACGTTTCTTCACAGATGACAACGAAAACTAAACATCATGGCTGCTAGAATGTTATTAACAAAACTACGTTTTGCTGGTTTTTTGGTTAACAAATAATAAAGTTTATGTTAACTCCCTTTCCAGAAGTATTTAAAGGGATCGTGTTGTTTCTAGTGTTATAAGTTTATAGTTGAGGTGTAATTTAGTTAAATTTGAATAGGTAACGATCTCACCAACAATGTCGAATTTCAGTAGGCTAGGCTTGGAAATTGAAGCTGATTTTTTCAAGTTTTCATCAAGTTGCAGGCGTGAATTATTCTGTTCGAAGGAGATCTAAGATGTATTGGATATCACTCATTAATTTTATTAATTTAACACTGATTATTTCGAATGGTATTTATAAATTTCTTAAATTTTTCTAGACATTACACTTTTTAAACTGCTCTCTTCCAATATATTTGAACAATTGAATTAAATCTTGTTAGTTAGTTACTCTTAGTAACCAAGAATTTTTATGGTTTTTTATTGGCTAATCTATATACCTTTTAGTATATAGGCTATTAATAATTATTACAATTTCATTTCTTCTTTTTAGAAAAATAATCCTTTATAGATTTTATTTATAATCAAATTTAATTTATTTAAGGTTTTTCTCTATATTTTTCCTTAAACTTGTACACTGGCATTTTATATTTTAATCCCTTTTATTTTGATTTATTTATGATTTATAATTCACTTAATGTTTCCTTACTCTAAACTATTTTTTACATGCCATCTTGCTAACATAGTATTATTTGATATATTATTATCATTTTATATATTATAACCCTGGGTTATCTTATATTTAAACAAAATCATTATATTAAACACAAATATTATTCCTAGGTACAAGACCTTTGTGGCCTACACAATATAAAACTACAAAACATACAAAAAATACAAAGCTTGTCAACAGCAATATAGTCCACTGCTACAATATTGATTGTTTTTCATCTCCAGCACAAATCTGTGAGATGCTCTTTTTAAAGGTTTACACTTTCACCGAGTACACTATGTTCCACTTTGTACACTGCACTTTTATTATTATTGTTTACAGTGTTTTTAGAGTACAAAGGTTCTCATAGCTTGGTACGTAATCCCCATTTCTGACTTTAGAAAATGGGTGATTACTGGTTTTAACTCTGGTGATTATGTTGTCATATTTGGGCAGGGGTTATGTAACGTTACAATATATATGTATTGTAAAGAAACCACTAATGGCTTACTTTTCTAGTGTATACGAGTATGTAACTGTTAACTATATTTGAGGATGTTTAAAAGCCCCACTGTTGGGTTCGCCAATTTGTATGAAATGTAAAAAGGTTGTTGGTTCGGGGTTTAATTAAGCTCCACGTTGGTATGCGCCAATTCGTTATCAATATATTATATTGGTTGTATTTCTTATTTAATTACAGTTACAGGTTATAGTTAATTTAAAAATTTTAAATTAACCAATTCAATCTGTTTAAAAGGAAAATGTTTATTATGTTGTTGTAGATGAGACCTCCTGCAACTCAATATTAATTTATAAAAAGAAAACAATTATTTATTATATCGTTGCTGCAACTCGTATGTTGAACATAGCCCTGTGTTAATCAATTACTAAGTGTTTTACCAGAGAATAACGCTATATTACGGGTATGATAGTTAATAATTCGGTAATTCTCTCCAACCCTATTCGGTCCGTATTATTTAAATTGACCCAAGTGTGGCGAAGAGAATGCGTTAGTTCGGCACTCTCCCGTATTCACCAGCTGTCTGCAACGAGCGCTGCTATTAGTAATTGACTCGTTTTTGTAGGTTAGTTAGTTTCACTTGACAGTTTAATCACCTTCTTTATCTGTAAATTACTCCCCAATCAAAATACAATACCTATTCTACAATAACACCGAACATCATCACATACAAGAAGGATTCTTTATTTATATTATTTTTTTAAATTCCAACAGTCGTCCTCTCAGTTTATCTGATCGTAATATCGATCGTACAATGCTGAATCGATTTGTTAATGGACTAGTACTGCATAATACAATTTAAATATAATTTTCGTTTTATCTCTTATCCCAGGGTACATGTGATTCTTTTAACGATTAGTAAGGCCAGGTAATGCAAAATTAAGGTTACTAAGTATTACAAATGGTTATTAATTCTTAATGTATAAAATTAAATATAAGCTGGTTTGTTACCGTATAATACTATACTCGAGGTAGCCGTGTCTGTTTATACCGCATGAAGGTGTACTGATGAGGTTACTTTGACCAAAAATTGCGTCCAGATTATCAATAAAGGTTGAAAGGTGATGTCCCGGAGTGTAAGGGAGTTCTTCTGTTCTTCGTTCCTCTTCGCGATCCTAGTGGTTGCCGGTCCCAGTGGAATTGGTGTAGTATTACAACGTCGTCAATTTCTTGAAAGTGAGGTTTAGTTCTTCAATACCAAAGGTTCTTTGTGTATGTTTGGTTTATATTTGCATTAATTTTGACTTCTTGTCCATTCAAGAAGATTCATAGTTTAATTGTAAATCGGGTTCATCATCATTCCTTTGATAGAATTAGTTTGAAGAAGGATTTATTAATTCCGTAAACTTGAGGATGTGTAGAATTATATTTCCTGAAATCTAGTTCAGTAATTATTACTCAGTTCTGTTTTAATGGACTGGCTTTAATACATTGGATTTATTAAGGTTGATTCATTTTTATTTTATTTTTTTATGTTTAAATTTTTCTACTGAACTGTTCCCAATAGCATATAACAATCGAATGTAAGGTTTTTTTAAATTCTTTTCTGGATTTGTATTAATTCAACTTAACCCATTCACATGTAACAATCGAATGTTGAAATCAACAAAATTTCTTGCATTTCAGTTACCCTAACAACCATTACTTTCTGTCATTGGATAATATTTGATATCCTAGAGCCAGAATTAGAAAATATTACTACTCTTATTTAATAAAATACTCCATGCTTGGAATTACACCAGATCACATAAAACTCTCACTTAATCTGCCTTATTAAACCATATACATTTTACTACAATTTCATCTGACTGGACTTATTAAAAAGGTATTAATTTCCTTTTCCATATATTAAATTTAGGCCTATTGGTTTTATTACACCTGTTATAATTTTGTTTTGTTTTTAACTTAATTTTCTTTACCTGACCTACTGTACAAATAGTCACTGGCTTATGGCCACTTATATCAATTTTAATTTCCTGGTTTCAATTCATTATATTATTTAGTTCATAATTGAACCCTTCATTGGTTTTTTTACATAATTATAAGAACTACTTGCCAACTGATTAATACTTATTGTCTTCCTGGCCAAGTTTACAAATATTATTTTAAACATCTTGATTAATGAATTAAAGTAAATACATTTAACATAATATCATACTTAACAAATGTACTCATTTTTATATTATCTAAATACAATTTTAACATGAATAACATAAGTACCCATGACTTAGTACTTCCTTAAAGCAACAGCTCCACACTTACTACACACAAAACATAAAATAAATATCCTGTAAACACTATATCATGCTACAGAACAACACCAAGTACATTTTATAACACATTAAATATCAATTGAACAGTATATTATACTCAACTCCTACACATTAAACTCATCCCACTATACACAATGTTTATGTTTTACATCTCATACTACTCATTACATATTTTAGGTTTAGGTACACTTTTGATGTTTTATTACTTAGTAACCTTACTAGGTACCTTCAATGCATTCTTTAGGTGAGATGGGCCCTCTTGTATTTAATTATACCATACCTTGGGCATTGTCTTAAGTCATGTTTACAAAGTTTTTTATGTAACGTCGGGAATCTCAACTCTGTTACGTTACAGTATATATACTGCATAGTGTATACGTATGTGAAAATGTTGAAATACAAAGTTTATCAGCTGGTTGATAGAGTATTATAATACTACAGTGATTGACGTAACCTGCAACGATCCGAAGGCGGCAGACAACGCATTGAATATGGTTGGCGGTGGTGGGGGGGCAGTGCGTGCGTGTATTTTGTTTCTCCTTCCTCGCCGCTGGCGTATCCGACTTGTCTGTGGGTCACTGATTTCTCCCGGTTTCGTATACTTTCGAATCTGTAAACATCTTTACATACACATAACTCGGATGACGTAGTCATCATAATTGGTAAAATATTGCTGGGGGAAATTACTCTGAAAAAATATGTAGGTTACAATTTTATCGGAAATTATTGTTTTCACAGTTTAGTTACGGTTGCAGCTCACCGTAGACAGGCCGGTAATTCCATTGATTGATGTTCATATTAATGATGATGACAGACCGGCCATCCATTAATAACACAAAAGCCCGAAGTGGCATCTTCATATTAAAATTCCTTCTTCTATTGTAAGATACCTCTACTCTAAAAGTTTAATATTGTTTAGATTAAATGTTCTGGTAGGATAGCAAATTCCAAGTGAACAGACGTCTTTATCGTCGGTTTATGTGGAAAACTGATCGGAATTTAAAACGTTAATTTGGATAATAGCTTGGGAGAAGCAGCTTATCGATACTTAAACTTAAATATATAACACCACATATTTTAACTGTGTATCGGGGCAACCTCTAGACTGAAAACCAAATAGATTATATATATATAAAACCTCTTTATAAAACCATTCTGTACTGCAAACCTATGTGTAATAAATTCAAAATGCAAGCAAGATGCAAACGACGTCAGACAGTATATTCTAAAATTAATCGAATCTTCAATTGTAAAACAAATATTAAAATGTTATTTTTTATTTCACCTGTGTTGTATCTTGACTTGGTCTGTCTACAGAAGAGACAATCATAGTATAAAGGCGTTTGAGATGTGGAGCTGGAGGGGAATGCTTGGATGGATAAATTGGATAATAAGAAAGTGTTCAGACTAGTGAAGGAAAAATAAGAATTTAAAAGGCCATGAAGAGGAGAAGGAGGAAATGGAGAGGATACATAAGGAGGAATAATGAATACAGGTTACTTTAACAGAAGAACAGAAAGGGGAAGCCAAGGAGAGGAATGAGACCTGGGAGTTACCACATGTTGAATACATTGGCAAAGAGTAGGAAACTCTGAGGACATAGTATTGAAGGCTAGATAAGAGAGGATGGTGTCTTATCATTTGGTAAGGCTTAACATTATTTGAATTATTTGTTTCAGAATAGAAATTATTAACGTAATAACAATAAGTATAATTGTAGTTAGTATATAAACTTAACACCAGCAGGTAAACTGACGTTTTTCGATTAAGGTAATACTAGTAAGTTCCACGAGCTGCAGGAACTCTCCCACTGTTTTGAACGAAATTATTATTAGATGAATTTCAATAATAAATAATTTTTCAATTATTAGAAAAATGTGAAAGCTTCAATTGCTCTATTATATTTTTAATAAAATAACAATTATAAAGCAGACAGTCACACAGTAAACACCAAAATAATTCCGAACCACTGCATTCGTTTCTTGGTTAAATTTTAACCATAATACCTAAATGTCAAATAATAATTTAGTCCTAGCTTAGACGTATGTTGAAGGAAATGATAAAAACTGAGGAAGATTTAAACGTAGTTCAACAACAGCACAGTTAAATGTACACTTTCATTGGCTCTTTAAACTGTCAAGCAAATTCGAAAGGACTGAACTCATAGTGAGTCGTCTACTGCGTATCAACTGAAAGTTTGTTTGTTTTGGTTATTTAAAGCGATGTACCGTATGCAAATCCTTGAATAACAAAAGATTTTAAGAAGAAAGAAACAACTTTACAAAGTTAGTTTTGTCCATAACGAGTTTTGGAATTTTTCTTTTTTTTCCAAGTACAGTGCTGTGCATGGTATTGACTGTGGTACGGGTCATTTCATGATCAAGTCCTGTTTCAGAGTTACTCTTCATACCGCGGAAATAGCCTTACGAAATAATTTTAGAATATTTATTTGTTTATTTGAGTCAATAATTTTCTTTGATTCTATCGTCAATGTGATACTCTAACCCCCGCACTTACTTAAGTTCATTTCTTCCTCAGGTTTACATATGAGTACGGATTCCCTAAACCGTTCGTAACATTGTCTTTCACTGTTTGTATAATCGTTTAGTCTTTTACACACACGACATCACTCGGTTGAACAGACGTCTCCTCCTCTTCCAGTGTCGACTTGCGTACAAATCGCTTGCCAAAAACGTATTTTCTCTAACTTCTAATGATGAAAGGTCCCGTCATTAAATTAGACACTAATTCTTAGACATTGGCGTCGACACTTTATCGGTTAGGCTCCAAATGTATAGTCATCGTCAGGATCTGTATCGGGTAATACGAGTAATGTAACCAAGTATATGTGAATGTATGCCGTGGCCGCCATAGTGAAATAATACCAGCCAAAGAGGGGTGTGATTTTGTTAAGTCAAACCACCCAGTATTTAATATTTTAACCGCCTTCGGAATTTTTATGACTTTTCCTTTTAATTTGCCAATACGTAATTGTATGTATACCAAAAAAATGATAGTTGAATTATTATCGCAAGGCAAATATCGTTTAAAGTAATTGCAAAGACAAAGATTAGTAAAACAACCGAATCGTGTGTTTGTGTTTTGATAGGCTTAGTAATTCTATTTAACTTGTGTGTTATTAGAAGGTGTAGGTGACACGACCAGAAGACGTTACTGGTATGGAATGTAAACAGCGTTGCCTGTTTGGACGATCGACGCTGACGCACACATTCCTCAACTCCGCCGCCTATTCAGTGTCAAATCAAGGTCTCTTATTAACATATTACGGTATTTTACTTTAAGTTCTTCAACTGCAAGCGCTAACATACTGAAGACGATCTTAGAGTTGTCTTTTCTATTATCGTATTTTGTTCAATACGATATTAGTATATCAATTTTCAATTTTAAATCGAGTTTTGTGCTTTTCACCCACCGTACAGTCAACATCATCATAACTATTACCTAATTTAATAATAATAATAATAATAATTTAATAATTATTCGTTTTATTTAAATTCTGTACAAAGTTTGTTCCTAGTCTCTTAGAAAGACATGTACGCCTATACTTCCTTTTTATGTAATGAACTTTATACACAAATATGCTTAATAATATTCCACAGTATTATTTTGTAATTATCTTGTTGATTCATCCTCTTCGTTCACTTTATTAAATTTATTAATATATATAAACTTTCAACGTATGAACTTACTATTCGTTGTCACTTCCCCAAACGTTTCGAGGTGATGTTCCTCTTCCTCAGTGGGAGTATTACTCTCCTCAGTACTCTGTAATACTCCCACTGAGGAAAAGGAACATCACCTCGAAACGTTTGGGGAAGTGACAACGAATAGTAAGTTCATACGTTAAAAGTTTATATATATTAATAAATATTATTTTGTGCTTCGCATGACTTCCGTACTTTTCCTAACAATGGGGAATACTTCAGAATTAAATTTTATTCAACTTCTAACCTCTGTGTGTTCTGTATATTCCTATAGTTACTATGTTTACTGCTTCCACCGACTCTACACTTCATTACTTTTCTTTTAACAATAATGTTTGTCCTGTAACTTTCCAAAATTCCTCCTTAAAGCTTATCTCATTATGTGTGTATAACCTTAGTGACCCGGGCATGCACTAGACACGGGCGGCAAATCACATCATAATCGACGTGTATAAAGTTTACGTTTACCCGCTCAATCTCAACTTTTTAATGTATCTCAAAGTACGTATTACAGTTGCATCCATATTACGTACTTCAAGTGTAACATAAACTTGTATGAATTTCAAAAAAGACACCGAAGCCCCAAAGTTGAGCTCATTTACAAAGTCCAGGATCAGAACATATCCTCTTTGAACAGCATGGTCGAAAAGTTGAAAATATTTGATAGCGTATTTGGATTAACAAGTAGTAATTTCTTTAATTTACCAGAAAGACGAATCAGTTATATATTTTAGAGATATAAACTTCAAACGATTCTCGAGATGAGGCAGATATCGACGTGTCTGATTTTTTTTAATAAACTGAATGCTTTAAAACTGAATTCTTTTCAAAACCTGTTGGATTTTTAATCCAAAAAGCTGGATTTTTTCCAAAATAAGGCACTTTTAAGTACCTTTTTCAAACTAATTTGTTATCATCATTCCCAAGCAGCATTAGCAGTAGTGTTAAGAATATTATTTATATTAACGGTATCAGTTGCAGTTGACAAAAGATGATTCTCTAAATTAAAAATTATAAAATGTTATTTAAGATCGATCGTGAGATAGGACATGGGGCGGCCAATTCAAGATTGCGCGCAGGCGCACGAACGCTGTCCTGTTAGTGACATTGCTTTAGAGGCTTTCCCACTTAGAAGAGCTTCTTTCCATGTTGAGGAAACTAGTTACTTTTATAATGTTTTTCCTAATGGTGACATAACATGTTTTACATTAAGACAGAATACGTACTGTCTTCAGACAGTGTTGACACAGTATTCCGATTCCGTACATTATTTAAGAAAACAGTAGTAGCAGAGAGCATTGTGTATATCATAATTTTTACTTAGTGAGGTTCACACATTGTCTCGTATTATACTTGCGTTCCCTTGCTGTAAAGTATACCTCATTATAAACGAAAATAAAGTTGTCGGAGGTATCCTGTTAACTGGAGAGGGTAAACAGATATACCCAAAAACCTCGTATAAGAGCAGAGATCATGCGGCACACCATATTCAAGTCAATCTTTATTATTATACGTTCCATGAACAAAACATTCTAAAAAACGGATATTCAACGAACCAGCAGATTTAACCGTTAATGTCAGAAAACCACGAACACACAAATCATAAATTTTTCTTACTAAAAATAAAACTATTAGTTTTACGAAAAACAAAACTCGTAAGCGATGAAAGATGTACGTAGATTTAAACTTCAGAAAGGAACATCATATTAAATTTCAAAATTAATCAAAAGCAGCGGACCAAAACAACATGGTCATTTACAGTGTTATAATATTTTAAGAGATGCAAAATTCAGACTTACGTATCGTGGACTTAATTTTCAACAATTTGAATTGTAAACATGGAAAATTATTTATATTGAAAAAGCTGCGTTGTTGCACAGGAGGATTAATTAACATATATGATAATGGCTAGCTTATATGTTAATTTTTGTTCGTTAACAGTTTGCAGTTACATTTTGGTATAAAGTATTTCTTTAAGTATTTGTAAAACTTTGTATTACCCGGATTACGCATGCCGGTAACGCAGTGAAAGATGATCCTGTGAATATTGTAATACTGATTTAAATTACTTAACATATAATATTGTTTTACGTTTAAGACGTTTTTTCTTAATTAGTGTACATGTTTCGGGCATCAAGTAGTTTGCCCATCCTCAGTTGTATGTCTTGTTGAATACTTGTGTCCTAGTTGGCTGTTGCTACGGGTTCCTGTTGGCTTTTGCTTATTTACATATACCACGCGTATACACAATGTACACAACCAAAATCCAAAAGGAACCCATAGCTACAACCAACCAGGACACAAGTATTGAACAAGACAAAAACTGAATATGGGTAAAGAACTTGATGGCGGAAACGTGTACCAAGTAAGAAAAAACGTCTTCAGCGTAAAACAGTATTATATATTAAGTAATTTATTTTTCAAGAAAAGAATTGTAGCACCAAGTGTGCGAATAATTTAAATAAAAATAATACGGAATCCCGCGAGACAGACATCGTGTCCTTGAGCATAATAATCTCCTACTGATCTTGAGTCTAGATGAAAATATAGCAACTATATATTTTTTTAACAAATCGGAAAGTAAATAAAAATCTGCTTACATCCTGATATAATTTATCTTGAATTTAAATTAATTAAATTGTTGTGAATACTTCGCAAAACAAATAACTGTATAATTAAAAACATTGGAAACGTTGGCTATCTGAATTAGTGTTTTATTTTAATTTTACGTAATATTTAATTTTTATTTTTTTCTGACTTTTCAGCACATGCTTACGCGGTGTCAAAAATGTTAGGAATACTTTCCTAGTCGTCTTCGTTATTTGTGTGTAGACTTTATTGTACCTGATGAAGATGTCAGAGTTGTTCGCAGCTGAAACTTTGGCGTTAGTAATAAAAAGTGACAGTGATTTTGAATGTCCGTTTTTTGTGAAAGTAATGTTAATTCATCACTTTCGAAGATAGAAAATTCGTAACATAGCGTAAAGTTTATGAGCTGTGGTAAGACATGCGCCACACGCACACACGCGCACGCCCTTGTGCTTGTACAGCGAACTTTCTCAAATGTACGTACTCGGTGCATGACGTGTTCTGCATATTTGTTGTAGGACCAGTACACAGGTATGTTAAGAAACGTTTCATTATTTCCCTTCCCATTAATAACAGTGACGTTTTGCCTATTGTTCGTAACTCATCTATTGCATTTGGAATGGAAACAACAAAATTTGATCTTAATTCTGTTTTTCTTTAACGGTTGATAAAACGTTTTTGGCAGTTTAGGCGTTACTGAATGTACAAAGAAATAAAACACGGCACCGTTATATATTCGGAGTGTGTTTACGTGGAAACTAGTCAGCTAAAACAGTTCTCTACACTGGGTCTACATCTACATACAACTGACAGCTTCTTAATTAAATAAATTACAGTGTGTATAAATTATAGTCGATAGCACACAACACAAACGACTGGAGATATACGGCAGGCCCGCGCTCTTGTGTATGACGGAGAGAAACTACTTTCCGCCCTGTAAGTTTACCGTGTACTGATACATAATGTCCACATCATAGCCCACAGTTCTCTGTATCACATAATGTATTTCAGAATTCCGTCATTTTTTACTATGAATACTACAATTTTGTGTAATTACTGTGTTTTTAAAATATCCTAAAAAGTATTCCAGTATTGCATTCAAATTACAGTTACACGTAAGCTACATTATGCACAGTCGCATAGGCCTTTGAAGCCGATGGAGATTAGTCGTATTCTTATGCTCGGAGTCCATGAAGAGCAGGCTCGAGCCCATTTACCACAGTTAGGCTTTTCTCATTGATTTCTATTTCCATATAATTTCAGAAGGGAAATAACGAAGCGTTTGTTAACATACCTGTGTATTGGTCCTACTGTACGCCTATACATTGTATCAGTAGCGTGGCTGTGTTCTGATTTATTCTGTGTAAGTATAATGAGAGTCAGATCCCGTTGAACCGGGACCCTCTTCATCTTCCAGCGAATGATAGAAAATGCTCTAAAAAGAACACTTGGTACAAGAAAAAATACGAATTAATTTTTAGATTAAGTGTTAGGCCTATCATCGGCAACAGGTGTTACGTACCCACGCCACGCCACTGCTGATTGTATACTTGTATACAGCTAATACGTACGCACCGAATACAAAATTTGAGAAAGTTCGTTTCGGGGTTTGACACGTTTCACTAAGTATTGTCTGTTTGTTTCATTACCTAACAGCGTAAACTTGCGTTACTTACCAATGTTGCAGGTGGAAAAGGGTAAAAAACAGGTTTTATATGTTCAGTTTCAAATTTTTTATTGAGTATTGTTTTCAAATTAAACACAAGTAATAACAGTATAGAAACTAATCACCGATAACAACAATACAATAGTCATGTTTAATATGGTAACCAAATCACTTGTACGAATTAATAAATTAATTACCTTAATTATCCGCCGTGTGATTTCCTATGCTTCGTCTATGACGCGTTTCGGAGCATATACTCCATCATCAGATATTAAAAGTTAAAACAGTCACTCATACGAGATCGTTAAAAAGTTAAAATGTCAAGATATGCATATGAACCGTACGCGGATTTGGGTGCGCACCCGTTCAAGTTCATTCTGCTACTGAGCGGTTGCTACCTTATCGTAGCCCCAGCAAGCAGACTCAAGGCAGTATCGTACAATCGGTTGGATACAAAGTTCAGGTGGTCATTTAGCACGATATCGCGACTCATTGGGTTTGCATATGCACTGTAAATTTCAAATTCCTCCAAGGCATTCATGAAACGGCCCTTATTACACACATGTAACGGTATTAAATTGGAATTAAAATCTGTGTAATTATGATTGTGTGAAGTCAGGTGTCGGGCGTAATTTGATTTGATGTTGTCAATATTTCTTATTTTCTTGGGTAAATGTTCTCGAAATCGTTTAAGGAAACCTCTCCCAGTCTGTCCAATGTAGAAGCACTCGCAATCATTACATGTTAACTTATATATGCCAGTTTTTTCTTCTGGAGGCGTGTGTTTTTTCGGTTTGAGAATATCCAGTAACTTATTATTAGTCCTGAATGAAATAGTGAAACTATTATTATTCAGTATAGAACACAAAACCTTAGGCATAAAGCTAGTGTAATTAGTAGATATTTCATGTTTCACTATATTAAATGTTTCACTATTTCATTCAGGACTAATAATAAGTTACTGGATATTCTCAAACCGAAAAAACACACGCCTCCAGAAGAAAAAACTGGCATATATAAGTTAACATGTAATGATTGCGAGTGCTTCTACATTGGACAGACTGGGAGAGGTTTCCTTAAACGATTTCGAGAACATTTACCCAAGAAAATAAGAAATATTGACAACATCAAATCAAATTACGCCCGACACCTGACTTCACACAATCATAATTACACAGATTTTAATTCCAATTTAATACCTTTACATGTGTGTAATAAGGGCCGTTTCATGAATGCCTTGGAGGAATTTGAAATTTACAGTGCGTATGCAAACCCAATGAGTCGCGTTATCGTGCTAAATGACCACCTGAACTTTGTATCCAACCGATTGTACGATACTGCCTTGAGTCTGCTTGCTGGGGCTACGATAAGGTAGCAACCGCTCAGTAGCAGAATGAACTTGAACGGGTGCGCACCCAAATCCGCGTACGGTTCATATGCATATCTTGACATTTTAACTTTTTAACGATCTCGTATGAGTGACTGTTTTAACTTTTAATATCTGATGATGGAGTATATGCTCCGAAACGCGTCATAGACGAAGCATAGGAAATCACACGGCGGATAATTAAGGTAATTAATTTATTAATACAATAGTGTTTGTTTCTGCGTTGACTGTGGAAAAAATAAATTATATAACAACATTCACAATAAGCAAGAGAATATTCTTCAAAACGGTATTAACCTGAACCCTTTAACTGGTTTGCCACTGTCACAGTAACATAATTGTTCGGGGCATTCTAATATTAAGAGAGGTCTGTTTGATTTCGTATCTGCAGATGTGTCATTTAAAGGGTTGTCTCGCAGTGTACCTGTGCCGTCCAATATTTGGGGCTTTGTGAATGAAAAATTACTGACTCGTGCAGGAGGCAGAATCCTAAAAGTTGGTTCAGCCACTCTGGTAGTGTTTACTTCTTCCGGAGCCCCCATACCGTCTTTTTCGTTGTTTTCACTGTTGTTTGAGGCGTGTTCTGATTTCGGTGTTTTGACGTGAGCACCAGAAGGACTAGCCTCTTCATTATCTCCTATTATATCTTTCGTTAGGTTTGACGTTTCATTTGATGAGGCGATCTGTTGGGAAATAGTATTTTGGGGATTCATACTTGAGGTTTCGTTGTCTTTTTGGTCTGAAGGCTCAGTGAAAGATGTGTCTACAGCCGATGCAACATTACTGTTGTTTTCGGGTTTCAGATTATTGCTAAGACTTTCAGAGTCGACAAGCCCGTATGGGCCTGATTCAAGATTTGTTTTTGATTCAGGCTCTTGTTCTTCAGTAATTTTGTTTGACTGTGGTGTTGCAGTGGAAGTTGGCCTGAAAGTGTTTTCTTGATCATCATCGTAATTAAAATTAACAGTTGCAGAGTCAACAAGCCCATAGGGACCTACTTCATTTTGCTTTCGGGGCACTGATATATCATTTGATTCAGCTTGCGAAGCGTTATGTGGCGGTTTTTCAGTAGTAGAAGAAATAGAACCGTTCTCAATGGACGGCACCATATTATTGACATCTACACTTGTTAAGTTTGTGGAATCGTAAGGGTCAGTTACATTCCGTGTATGTGTTTCTTCTGTTGTTTCATTTGAATCGGGGTTTTGTTGGTTTATATTTGGTAACGATTCGTTGTTAGCTGGTTCCAAGAAACCATGTTTTCCAGTAGTGTTTTGTGCATTCAAACTTGTTGGTTCAACAACCCCGTAAGGGCCCGTTTCATTCTGTTCGAAAATCTCACGCATGGTTCCATTAGTTACAGGTTTATGAAACTCTTGTGTTTTGTTTTGAGCGGATTCAACTACGTCATGGGTCTCCCCATTTACAGACGAAGGATCTATTAACGTATTGCTCACATCGTTTGGTTCCGTTGGCTCTGATTTAGGCTTTTCGATTTGAGTAATGTTTTCGTGAGGCGGCTGTTCGGTTGTGTGTGACATAGTATTGTATGCATTAGAGTTATTAGAATTTGCCTGGTCAGAATCAACGAGACTACGAGGATCCCCTTCTTTCGGTTCATCAGAAGACGATTCAGTAGCAGATGAGTCAGCAGGTTCGTACGGACCTGCATCTCTGTCAGTGCTCTCTACCGGTAGTTCCTGTGGCATTTCGGTGCTAGATAAATTAGCGTGTCTCTCAGAGTCGTTCAGTGCGTGATCTTTAGGTCCGTAAGTTTCGTTTGTTCCAGAATGTGTAACGTCAGAAGTTTCATTTATAGAGGTTTTATTTACTTCGTTAATTTTGTCACCATTAAATTCATTTCCTTGGATTCCATTCGGTTCACGAATACTGCTATCGTCAACGCGTCCGTAAGGGCCGATTCCATTTTCTCCAATCGTTTCTCCAAAGTTTCTTGAATTGTCGTTTCCATTGGAGGATGTTACATTGACGGGGTCATTGTTTGTTGGCTCATTAAGTCCGTCACCATTATTCTCATTACCAAATGTTGTCGTATTAGTTTCTTCCTTTTCGTTTTTCTCCAAAGTAGGTTTCTCACTACTTCCAGAAACAGAATCATGTTCTAAAATTCCTTCACCGGTAGGTCGGATTCCTCCATGTTGTTCGCTTGCCGGTGGTTCTGTACCGTTTGTAACATGCTTCGTTTCCGAAGTGTTGTGAACGGTATTGGAATGAATTTTTCCCGAATTATTACTAGACTTGTTTTCTTCAGTGAATGATGGATTGTCGTTTAATTCTGGAGTCGCGTGTAAATTTAAATCCTCCGGAGTTGCTTGAGCTTCCTGACCTGGTGACGTTTGTGTGTTCATTTGGTGATCTGTGTCGCCGACTTCACGTGGTGGTCCCGTTACGATTCTGTCAATTGTCGTATCGTGTTCTTGGTTTCTAAAATCTTCCTTTGTTCGTTTTCCTAAAATGTATCTCTCCGTATGTGCAAGCGCGGGGCTCACTCGTGGATATTTCCATAGTTTATCTTCATACTTTTTAATGGTTTTACTCTCTTCTAGGCTAGAAGAATATAAGTGCTTCGTATTTTTCAAACAGTCGGGGTTGTTGAGCCTTGGGTTTTCACTACAAGGAACTGTTGTGGTAGAATTGTCCAGCAGTCCAGCCCATTCTCCGTTAACGTAGCCGTGTTTCTCTGCATTACTGCGTAAAAACTGGTCGTCTTGAAGAAGAATTCCCAAAGGAGACACGTCTCTCTTCTCGTAGTATTCAAAGTGATTCAAGCCGTTGTCGGTTTTATTTGAAGATACCTAGAAAAGATAACGAAAATCCATTTTGTATTATTAGTCTCAAAGATTTAAAGTAGGCCTATAGTTAAGTAAATGCTAAATAATACTAACTACTGTAATTCGAAAGGTTGACCGCATAGTTTGTCAATAACAGGTGACTTGGGAAAATTTTATTTTTAGTCAGTTTTAAAATGTTTTTCGTACACGTATTATGGTAACTTTTTTAGAATACTGTCAAAATACTATGTGGTGAGCGCATGGAAGCTGTTGGATTCATAATCCGGAATACGTCGGAATATGTTGGACTAACATAATCTGATTTCAAACAGCATACAGACTACATGCCGCTAAACATCTGCTCAATAGGCTTCGAAATGATATCTTTATTATTGTCTATTATTTTAACTAACACAATATAAAAATATCGGTATGGAGAACCATACATGACTTCCATATTCTAAGATTTATAATCTGAAATATGCTTGCCTGCCAAGCACGATATATTTTCTAATATATACATAATTTACATTAAAATGAAAAAATTATAATTTTATTGCCTGGCAACAAAATTATTTTATTTTCAACAATTACCATTGTTTGAAAAAGTTTAAATGAATTTTCAAGTACTTTACTCTTGTTAAAACGTAAAAGGTTGCAGGTAAACTACCCCTTCTCCTTAACCGATCTTCACCAAAATCTAATGGCCTTGAGTCCTCTACAATTCACTGACGTATGCAAAATATCGGTATGGAGAACTATACATGACTTCCATATTCTAAGATTTATATTTAAAATCATTTTCAGCCAAACAGCCAGGCTGTGTCTTACCTGCCTTTTTATTGCTGTATTAAATGAAAAATATTATATTACATTAAAATGAAAAAATTATAATTTTATTGCCTGGCAACAAAATTATTTTATTTTTAACAATTACCATTGTTTCAAAAAGTTTAAATAAATTTTCAAGTACTTTACTCTTGTTAAAACGTAAAAGGTTGCAGGTAAACTACCCCTTCCCCTTAACCGATCTTCACCAAAATCGAAAGCCATTGAGACCTCTACAATTCAGGGATGTATGCAAAAAATTATTTGATTCTGTTTGAATTTGCGGCTGTTATCGTTTGCCATAGAAAATACGCTTGATAAAAAAACGTTGCAGGTAAACTACCCCTTCCCCTTAACCGATCTTCACCAAAAACAACAGGTCTTGAGTACTCTATAAATCAGGGCTGCATGCAAAACATTATTTGATTCTGTTTGATTTTGCGGCTGTTATCGTTTGCCATAGAAAATACCCTTGTTAAAAAAACGTTGCCGGTAAACTACCCCTTTCCCTTAACCGATCTTCACCAAAAACAATAGGTCTTGAGAACTCTACACTTTAGGGTTGTATACGAAACATTATTTGATTCTGTTTGAATTTGCGGCTGTTATCGTTTGCCATAGGAAATACCCTTGTTAAAACATAAAACGTTACAAGTAAACTACCCCTTTCCCTCAACCGATCTTCACCAAAAACAAAAGGTCTTGAGAACTCTACAATTCAGGGCTGTATACGAAACATTATTTGATTCTGTTTGAATTTGCGGCTGTTATCGTTTGCCAAAAAAAAAAAAAATTTCCCTTGATAAAAATAACCGTTGCAGGTAAACTACCCCTTTCCATCAACCGATCTTCACCAAAAACAATAGGTCGCGAGTCCTCTACAAATCAGGGCTGTATGCAAAAAATTATTTGATTCTGTTTGAATTTGCGGCAGTTATCGTTTGCCATAGAAAAAAAATCTACAGACACACACACAGACAGACACACACACAGACACTTTTCGGAAAACGACTTTTTTTCATGTTTTGAGTGTAGTAGAATCAGAATCTGCAATAATCTCGAACACGATTTTTTTTGCCATCACCATACTTCCTTAAGGAAATATGGAAGTAAAATTATTTGATTCTGTTTGAATTAGCGGCTGTTATCGTTTGCCATAGAAAATACGCTTGATAAAAAAACGTTGCAGGTAAACTACCCCTTCCCCTTAACCGATCTTCACCAAAAACAATAGGTCTTGAGTACTCTACAAATCAGGACTGTATGCAAAACATTATTTGATTCTGTTTGAATTTGCGGCTGTTATCGTTTGCCATAGAAAATACCCTTGTTAAAAAAACGTTGCAGGTAAACTACCCCTTTCCCTCAACCGAACTTCACCAAAAACAATAGGTCTTGAGAACTCTACAATTTAGGGCTGTATGCAAATAATCTTTTGATTCTGTTTGAATTTGCGGCTGTTATCGTTTGCCATAGGAAATACCCTTGTTAAAACATAAAACGTTACAGGTAAACTACCCCTTTCCCTTAACCGATCTTCACCAAAATCAACAGATCTTGAGAACTCTACACTTCAGGGCTGTATGGGAAACATTATTTGATTCTGTTTGAATTTGCGGCTGTTATCGTTTGCCAAACAAACAAAATTACCCTTGCTAAAAAAAAACCGTTGCAGGTAAACTACCCCTTTCCCTCAACCGATCTTCACCAAAAACAACAGGTCGCGAGTACTCTGCAAATCAGGGCTGCATGCAAAAAATTATTTGATTCTGTTTGAATTTGCGGCAGTTATCGTTTGCCATAGAAAAAAAATCTACAGACACACAGACAGACAGACAGACACAGAGATAGACAGACAGACACACACACAGACACTTTTCGGAAAACGACTTTTTTTCATGTTTTGAGTGTAGTAGAATCAGAATCTGCAATAATCTCGAACACGATTTTTTTTGCCATCACCATACTTCCATTCCTTAAGGAATATGGAAGTAAAATTACCCTTGATAAAAAACCGTTGCAGGTAAACTACCCCTTCCTCTTAACCGATCTTCACCAAAACGACAGGTCTTGAGACCTCTACAATTCAGGGACGTATGCAAAAAATTATTTGATTCTGTTTGAATTTGCGGCTGTTATCGTTTGCCATAGAAAATACCCTTGTTAAAAAAACGTTGTAGGTAAACTACCCCTTTCCCTTAACCGATCTTCACCAAAAACAATAGGTCTTGAGAACTCTACAATTTAGGACTGTATGCAAATAATCTTTTGATTCTGTTTGAATTTGCGGCTGTTATCGTTTGCCATAGGAAATACCCTTGTTAAAACACAAAACGTTACAGGTAAACTACCCCTTTCCCTTAACCGATCTTCACCAAAATCAACAGATCTTGAGAACTCTACAATTCAGGGCTGTATGCGAAACATTATTTGATTCTGTTTGAATTTCCGGCTGTTATCGTTTGCCAAACAAACAAAATTACCCTTGCTAAAAAAAAACCGTTGCAGGTAAACTACCTCTTTCCCTCAACCGACCTTCACAAAAAACAATAGGTCGCGAGTACTCTACACATCAGGACTGTATGCAGAAAATTATTTGATTCTGTTCGAATTTGCGGCTGTTATCGTTTGCCATAGAAAATACCCTTGTTAAAAAAACGTTGTAGGTAAACTACCACTTTCCCTTAACCGATCTTCACCAAAAACAATAGGTCTTGAGAACTCTACAACTCAGAGCTGTATGCGAAACATTAGTTGATTCTGTTTGAATTTGCGGCTGTTATCGTTTGCCAAAAAAAAAAAATTTCCCTTGATAAAAAAAACCGTTGCAGGTAAACTACCCCTTTCCCTCAACCGATCTTCACCAAAAACAATAGGTCTTGAGAACTCTACAATTTAGGGCTGTATGCAAATAATCTTTTGATTCTGTTTGAATTTGCGGCTGTTATCGTTTGCCATAGGAAATACCCTTGTTAAAACATAAAACGTTACCGGTAAACTACCCCTTTCCCTTAACCGATCTTCACCAAAAACAATAGGTCTTGAGTACTCTACAAATCAGGGCTGTATGCAAAACATAATTTGATTCTGTTTGAATTTGCGGCTGTTATCGTTTGCCATAGAAAATACCCTTGTTAAAAAAACGTTGCAGGTAAACTACCCCTTTCCCTCAACCGAACTTCACCAAAAACAGTAGGTCTTGAGAACTCTACAATTTAGGGCTGTATGCAAATAATTTTTTGATTCTGTTTGAATTTGCGGCTGTTATCGTTTGCCATAGGAAATACCCTTGTTAAAACATAAAACGTTACAGGTAAACTACCCCTTTCCCTTAACCGATCTTCACCAAAATCAACAGATCTTGAGAACTCTACAATTCAGGGCTGTATGCGAAACATTATTTGATTCTGTTTGAATTTCCGGCTGTTATCGTTTGCCAAACATACAAAATTACCCTTGCTAAAAAAAAACCGTTGCAGGTAAACTACCTCTTTCCCTCAACCGATCTTCACAAAAAACAATAGGTCGCGAGTACTCTGCAAATCAGGGCTGCATGCAAAAAATTATTTGATTCTGTTTTAATTTGCGGCAGTTATCGTTTGCCATAGAAAAAAAATCTACAGACAGACAGACAGACAGACACACACACAGACACTTTTCGGAAAACGACTTTTTTTCATGTTTTGAGTGTAGTAGAATCAGAATCTGCAATAATCTCGAACACGATTTTTTTTGCCATCACCATACTTCCATTCCTTAAGGAATATGGAAGTAAAATTATTTGATTCTGTTTGAATTTGCGGCAGTTATCGTTTGCCATAGAAAATACGCTTGATAAAAAACGTTGCAGGTAAACTACCCCTTCCCCTCAACCGATCTTCAACAAAAGCAATAGGTCTTGAGTACTCTACAAATCAGGGCTGTATACAGAAAATTATTTGATTCTGTTTGAATTTGCGGCTGTTATCGTTTGCCATAAAAAATACCCTTGTTAAAAAAACGTTGTAGGTAAACTACCCCTTTCCCTTAACCAATCTTCACCAAAAACAATAGGTCTTGAGAACTCTACAATTTAGGGCTGTATGCAAATAATCTTTTGATTCTGTTTGAATTTGCGGCTGTTATCGTTTGCCATAGGAAATACCCTTGTTAAAACATAAAACGTTACAGGTAAACTACCCCTTTCCCTTAACCGATCTTCACCAAAAACAATAGGTCTTGAGAACTCTACAATTTAGGGCTGTATGCGAAACATTATTTGATTCTGTTTGAATTTGCGGCTGTTATCGTTTGCCAAAAAAAAACAATTTCCCTTGATAAAAAAAACCGTTGCAGGTAAACTACCCCTTTCCCTCAACCGATCTTCACCAAAAACAATAGGTCGTGAGTACTCTACAAATCAGGGCTGTATGCAAAAAATTATTTGATTCTGTTTGAATTTGCGGTAGTTATCGTTTGCCATAGAAAAAAAATCTACAGACACACACACAGACACTTTTCGGAAAACGACTTTTTTTCATGTTTTGAGTGTAGTAGAATCAGAATCTGCAATAATCTCGAACACGATTTTTTTTGCCATCTCCATACTTCCATTCCTTAAGGAATATGGAAGTAAAACCTCGAAAAGTACAAGTAGCGACGCAAGTTCAGAATTTATTGGTGGCAAGTTTGGAAATATACTGTTTGAATTAAACTTCAGTTTACGTTAGACAGGCAGAGATTTTATGCTGTCCAATCAACGCTGTGGCATAGTCTGATGAGTGCCAGACTGCGTGATCGTGGACGCCGCTAGTCACCAGGATGTCTGGGAGTAAATCCTCGCTACACGCACTGGAACACACCAATGTTTAGGGCTGCACCGCGGCGAAAACCCACGTCGCAGGCAACTGCTCCTTGTGGGCTTATCAGGGAACTTTCTAGGCATGGGCGAGAGGCTGCGACCGCCATATGGCGCGTTTTCGAAACGAGACACACGACTTATCTAAAGACACACCAATAATAAACGATCTAAAGATCGATATGACTCGTGCGGTATGACTTTTGTGCGTAACTTACACTTTCATGACACAGTTGACAAGCTTTATTATTCTACACTCATACACTCATTTTCAAACTATGGAATGCCATTATCCGGGTATTTCGAAGTTGATATAAATCAACGTAATTTTTAAGCGTGAGAGTCCTTACATTACGTAAAGAACTGTAATCTGTTTTGTGTAAAAGAGTTACTTGATTTTCAGCGCTCTTAGTCTGGGTCAAAAGACGAGTAAATTTGGCAAATCGCTGTGACAGTAAACAAATTGTTATTAGTTATTATGCTATTACTTGAAAGAGCATTTAGACTGTGGTAAACATTTTTTTGTAATATATGTTCTCTACACACGCGAGTTAACGATACTCTCGTCACAGATGTTTCAAAATTTCAGTTTTTAAAACGACATGCAGGCCTGGTGAAGAATTATTAAAAGTTCTGATAATCGTGTATTGTGTACTTAGATTACAGTGTAAATTAAATTACTGATTTTTAGATTTAGAAGTATTAATTTCATTATGTAAAGACGTTGACGCGAGTAACATTACCTGTGCTGTTTATTATGATACTTGAACTGTATACCATAATGTACTATTTATTAGGCTAAGTGAAATAATTTATAGCCATAAATCGCTAAATTATTTTTAATTGCAGTTCTACCTTAATTTATGTTTACTGTTTATATTGTCGATAAACAGCTTTTATATTGTTTTATAAACAACTTGAATAGATTATGAAGTATAATGTACGCTTCTTATATACTAGTGCATAACCTAACTTAATTTATTGCTAAATGACTACAGTATAAATTGTTTGGTCCTTCATTGCCGAGATTGTTATAATCCGAGCACCATACCAGTCTCAGAGCGTTGTATCTACTAATGGTGATTGAGAAAATAAGTACAGTATACAGAATACAACAAATAACTTCTGACACAATTTCGATTATACAGCGTAAGCTATTTTTGACTTCTGTTTATTTGCGGAATCCTTTAGTGTAGTATTTTATTTGACTTTTACTTTATATGGTTTTGTTGTATTTTATTTAACTTTTACTTTATATGGTTTATCTTTTTATTACCCAATTTCTTTTCCATTTGCAGATCTGGTTTGTGGCTTGTTAATCGGCTCTTCTCTAGGTTTATACCAAAACAAAATTAAATGCTTCGTCAGCAATAACGATATTTTATGTCTGAAGTGTGCCACACATTACAGCACATAAAGGACTGAACCTTGCGGGAGCCCTGCTTTTATTTTGGAATGTTTTTCTTTCTGCTTGACTCGGAAAGTGTAGCTTTAAAAATAGAAGCTGCGTAGTTAGACCACCTGTAGGCCTATAATAAAATGTATTTTGCAGAAATTTAAAAACCTTCAGTAAATATTGTCAGTCAAAAAGGGGAGTTAGTGCAGAAAAATTACGTCGCCGTATTTCTTTCAAGCCTGTCAAAACTTTCTCTTCCAAATTTCTTCGAAAGAACTAACAAGTTTACGGGGAACGACTTTTGTCGTAAATTAGTGAGACGATGGTAAATAACGCGTACTGTACTTCCAAGCTGGGAAACTACCTCTGTTTGATTATTGATAGTTTTTATTTATAATAACTGGACGTAGAATTTAGGGTCAAGAGCCCCCTTGTTCCCCCACCCCCACTACGTTACACGTGTGTCAGTCTTTGAAACTTAGTTTCTTATCAGATTAGAGATCACTAACATTAACGCTACGAGTCTGTGTCACTTGAATTCATTCGGTGGTTCACCATTTTCTGATATTATAATTACATCTGTACATGTGCTTGTAGTCCAGTCAAATTAGACCAAAAAATTGCAAATAGGAGAAATAATTTATAAAGTTTTGATACTTTGCCATAATACTCGTTGGGGGTCAGTAGTTGGAAACAAAAAAGTTCCCTCCCCTACAGCAATGTCGCTTTATTTGAGACTTCAGCTGTACAATCCTGGAAGCCAGCGGTTTCGAAGGAATCATTTTCATAGTTCTCTTTTGATCATGCGGACTTTAACATTGCAAAGATGACGGGCAAAGGCACATTCCAAGCACATTGTTGACCAAGACGTTGATCTCATTGCTGTCCTCATAGCCCTTGCCCCAGAAGGAAAGGATATCCTTCTGACGAAAGAAAGTAGAGGAAATGTCAAAACAAGATTTTACAGCTCGAAAGATTTACAAAGTTCTCCCATCATTCACGAGTGTAGGAAATCAATTCTGTTCCTTCACGCAATGAGTGGCTGTGACGCTACGTCAGCCTTCTTCGGAAAAGGAAAACTGCAGATAATTCAACTGTTCAATGATCCAACATCGACACGTGAGGTCATTGAACAAGCCGGCGAAAAATTCATTCACGCAGTGTACACCAAAATCCGGCAAACAGCTAGTTCAAACAATTTGAACGATCGCAGCTTTCAGTGTTTCAATGTTTCAGCTAGTAGGTCAAGCGAACAACGCTGTGATTCTTTCACGCTTGCCACCCACCGCTGATGCAGCATGCCTCCACTCACATCGTGTATATATGCAAATTCAGATGTGGTTGGGGAATTCCATGGACACGAGGACCTGGGTATGGAAGCAACGAAATTCATCGCTCTCTCCAGTAGATGACACAAGCACCTGCTCCAGGAAGGATCCTAACTCTGATTTCATGTGGCTGCACTCAGGGCTGTGGAAGAAAGTGCAAGTGTGTTAAAGCAGACTGCGCTGCACGGCTATAAGAATTGTCATGGGCAAAGCTGCACTAATAGGGTGCCCATTGACCTGATGATACTTTGTAAATCAGTGATATTGTTTCTTCACCTTCACTATTATTTACTTTACCATATCATCATGTGAACATAATTTTATTATGAATAATTTTTCCCCTTGAAATTTCACATTGCTTTACCTTTTTGACACTCACCCAGAATGGAATATTTGATAATATGAGGTAATACTATATATAACAATACTTATATGTGTATATATATATATATATATATATATAACCCGCTAAAAAGTTCTGTTTTTGGGGGGTGGTGGGGGACGCGCACCCCCTAGGAGAGGGAACTTTTTTGTTTCCAACTACTAGACCCCCAACGAGTATTATGGCAAAGTATCAAAACTTTATAAATTATTTCCCCTATTTTTCCTAATTTGACTGGACTATTGGTACACATTTCAATTCAAATGCAGAGTTTATTAAGTATGTCAGTATAATTGACTTTACCGGCACAGGAGGTGTTCCATATGATTCAGAGTCTAGTTTTTTTTTAAGCCCGTTTTGTTCTCAACCCATGATTCGCTCCACATAACAAGATACTCTTCACATATGAATTAAACAGGCATGCTTCAAGTTGAATTAAATGGAAGAAGCCGAACTGTGGTCCCTCTGTCAGTCTCCACCGCTGCACCCCTTCTCACAATTTATTATACTTCTCAATTTTCGGAATTCATTCGCTTCATTATCTTTCGTATCCCAAATGCATATTTTCGTCACTATCATCAAACAGTTTCGTCACTGTTTGCAAAAGTTTCGTTTTCGAATCTTTATGTACAGTTCCACTTTCTTGGAGTTTCACATAATTTAATATGTTGAAGCGTAAAGTAACAATATTCAATGCAGACTTCGTGGAATGTTAGCTTTTAGTAGACTACGAGAATTCTGTTGCCGTCCGTCGACAGTATGGTCCTGTTTCTGCTATTCTGTTAACTTACCAGTTGTAGAACTATAATTGATTCACGTCGGTAGTCACGCTGTGATATCACTTGTTCACGCTATTTTTTCTCGGAAAAAATCGGCAAACATTTACACTGTATTTGCAACATCTTCGCAGTCCGAATTTACATGTTTATACCTGTTGATCGGCATTTGGAGTGCGACATAATTCTAAAATATTTATTTCTCAATTTCGTTATAGCTGGCATATAACTACGACTCGTCCTTCTGTCTAGTATTTGATTATATCCTCCGATATTTCGTTTTACTTTAATTTATCATATTGTTAAATGTGCCTTAACGCGCTCCAACTTGCTAATAACGTGTTAATTAATGTACCTTGATTACATTTATGTAATTACTTGAGCTTTTCAATTTCAGATAATTAAAATACTTTTAATTATCAATTTATCAATTTCAGATAAAGTTTTTTAAACAATGTCAAATATAATTAAAATATTTAAAAAAGTAAAATTTAGAATCATTCTTTAATCAAATAATATAGAAGAAATAAGTATATAGTTTAATAAATATTATGCATGTTGTTGCGTAACATAATCTTTTCCTTAGGTTAGTCGAAATTAGAGTGTAAAAGGATACATTGTAAAGAATGCCCTTGATAAAGACTGTATACGGTGTACATTGAATGGGATACTAATTATACAGAAGCCACCGTTTGGTGTGACAAATGGTGACTACGTTATCAATTTCGTGAACTCCTATGGAAATTCACGTTTAGTGAAAAATATTTTTACTCTCAAAACAAACCAATAAACAAATTTTCCAATAAATAAACAATTACTATGTCAATAGCCGTGTTTGTGGTACAGGTACCATGGGGCTATCGAATATAAACTTCTTTATACATATACGCGTAAACAGTGACACAGAGAACGCACTGGCTTGTGTTGAACATTTATAGTATGTTTAGAGAAATTAATGTGTAGAAAGGTTCATTTACCAACTAGTCACATAAATCTAAAGTTTCTTGCAGTTGCACCAAATCTGTACCATACCTATTACGTGTAACATGCGAAGTCGCCACGCCTACAGCCTTTGTTACTTAGCGTTTACGTAGATTATTTATTCGGTTTATCAAGCATTTTCCGTCATGTTTTAGCATATAGGCTACATACAATAGTTAAGGAAATAAAAATCCCTTCATCCGGGTCACAAATTATTAAAGCAAAAACTTGAAACAGCGTATAAGATTGGATGTTGCTGGATCGTATTTTAATTCTGTCTTCTTGTGAGCAGATGGTTGTTGATGAATGTTACTGGTGCCGGTACTTGTTTAGTTCTGTCATCTTACGAGTGGCTGGATGTTGGTAGAGCGTACGTATTTCTTTAGTTTTATCTTCTTGCGATTGTTTGCTTGTTAAAAGGTGTTACTGGTCTTAATTTTACTTCTTTAGTTCTGTCTTTTTGCGAGTGGCTGGATGCTAATAGTCCTTGGTGGCATTAATCTTTACATTTTGCCTCATGTAGTATTACTGCAACATGACCAATGAACGATCTTTATAGTTGAAACAATTTCTATGAATCTGCATTGTCTAGTGGTATATTTGTCATCGACGGCTAACAAATACATTAACTAGCTAACGTAACAATATTTATTTGTTTCAACACCTGTCTTGCGATCAACGTATGCAGAACTACAAATCGAACTACGATCAACTGTAAATCTAACTACACGAACTCTGCAAACACATACATAAGCAGTGAGGTATTTGTGCGGTTACAACATATACCTAACTGACTTGATTGACGTCTGTTATAAAGGTAAATTGAGCGAAATTTTCTGTGGCCACTTTCAGAAGTATTCTCATCCTTGTATATAATTGATTTAACGGTTTTGTAATGGAGTGCTCTAAAATGCGCTGAACTGTTTTTCAATAGCTCAAATAATATTCGTCGAGGTTTCTTGCTTAGTTGTGCAAAACCACGTACGCCACCTCCATTGGTGTCTACAACTGTTATTAATAACAATCACGCTTTATTTGTTCCTGTTGCGCTTCATATGATATGCAAGAATGACTTAGTAATTTTCCTTAACTTACTTCAAAACAAATTAATGTTTTCCTACATTATTGTGTAGTTATGTTAATTACAAATTTCTATTTCTAATACATAGTACTATTTCTAATACAATAGTATTTGTAATACATAGTGTCGTACATGTAACTTACCGGAATGGCGGCATACGCCACGGACAGCAGCAGCAGATGTCGTATCCACGGCAACATTTCTGTTCCGAGTCACCGAACCAACTATCGGACAGCAATACGTGCTCTGCTTGTGATCTTGATATCCCGTACTGACCGTGACGTGACGATAGCCTTTGTCCCAAACTCCGTGAACCTAACGTTGTTTAATAACACGTTCATTGTTTTTACTCTGATTACTGTTATATCTTATGTAAACATGGCCCACATCCACCTGCTTTTTACTATTGTAAGTGACGACTGATCTCTGCGTTACAGCATTCTGACGTGCTTCGATAATTACACGGACCGACCGCTTCAGTAATTTGTCTTTGCAAGTATGAGGGTAGGGTGAAAAGTTCCGGGCCTGATACAGAGATGGCGCTACTATTCTCCTTATTTTGACGGTGTTGTGTATAATTTCATCCTTTGTAGGCTTAGATTGGATTATCGACAGCTGAGACTGTTGGCATATTAACGGAACATGTGCGCAATATCTTACTCGAATATCCGTGTATGACAAAGCTATGCGCTAGATTGGTGCCGCGTTTGCTGACACTTGACCAAAAACAATCGAAAGGATGTTTCAAACGATTGTTTGGCACTATACGCGCAATCCAACCGAATTTTTGCGTTGATTCGTAACCGTTGATGAGACTCGGGTCCGCCACAACACCCCTGAAACCAAACAACAGTTACAACAATGGACCACGAAAGGCGAACCAACTCCAAAGAAGGCAAAATGGATTGGTTCTGACTGTCATTGACTGTTTTTATCTTCATTGTTATGACGTCTGTGGAGTAATCTTCATTTCACCTTAAAAAGGGAAAAACAAAATTATGGAGAGTATTATGCAAACCTACTGCACCTTATAAGCTCCTTGTAAGCGACTAAATCAAGAAAAACGGCCACATTTAGAGAAAAAGGAAGTACTTTTTACCAAGACAATGGATCAACTCACAAGCCAATTGTTGGATGGGTAAAATCAAAGAATTGAAGTTCGAATTCCTTCCTCGCCCACCATACTCGCCCTATTTAATCTGGGTGACTTCTACCTCTTTCCTAATCTCAAAAAATGGCTCGCTGGAAAAAGATTTACTGACGACAATCAAGTCAGCGATGCTGTTAGCGAGGCTACTTTGAGTAACTCGACAAGTCGGCTCACCAGTGACATAAGCGCTTTATAACATCGTTAGAAAAAGTGTACAGAGTAAACAGAGATTACGTTGAGATATAAATTCAAATTAATCGAAAAAAGTGTTGTATTCTTACCCAGGCCGGTTACTTTTTATCCTACTCTTGTACTTCATTCCGAACGCTTTGCTGTTTACGTTTTGCATAATCCCCTCCTCCCACCCTAGATATTTCCTCATTCCTGTGCTGACTCCATTCCTTCTCTACTATGCAATGTATTACTCTAATCGTGACGAACAAACAGTAATTCTATAAAACTGACTTTGGGAAATGGTGTTTGAGGAAAGAGCTCGTCTTTATTTGTACAAATTTTCAATAGTATAGGGCTATGTATCTGACAAACTAAGAATGGGAAGCTTTAGAAGTTAATTTAAAACCGTCCTTTAAGTACTAAAAAAAATAGAAACTCTTCACTGAAAAGGATTCACCACACGTCTCTTTACGGCACGCTGTTGTACCGGGGTTTTTGACATTACAGCGCAAAGAAAAATTAGTTAACTAAGTCGCATGTAGTGACAGGAAAGGTCATATACCCATCAACTAGGGTAGATTACATTCACGAATAGACGTATATACCCAAAGAATGTACATTATCAACTAGGGTAGATTACATTCACGAAAAGACGTATAAAATCAGTAATGACTTATGAACTATTTTATAACGTTTTCAAATTTATGCAGAAAAGCTGAGAAAAATTCATTTGTTACTTTCCGCTTGCTAACACTGCTTTTTCACATGTTTCAGTGTTTCTTGTCATCTCATATCATTGTTTACACTGTTGCAACGCGGTCAGAACTATACTCTCTCCGTATTGTCAGTCACCTGACTAGTCTGATGAATTCCTCCAGCTTCTCCTATCAGAACTATGTGATTAATAAAATACTATTGGTAAATAGATAAATATACAATTTATCTGAACTTGTACCCTGTACTATTTATTTCTTAATAAAATTAAAATATAGCAGTAATACTTAATACAAAATAATATTTATAATTTAGTTATTTATTTCTTCTTCTGTTTGAAATTTTACTTTTGTTTCGTTTTTGCGTTACTTTTATACAGTTCTGTGGGTTTTATTTTTATATAGACTATTACCAACCGGGATACTTACGAATAAGATGAAATGGTAAAATCAAGTAACACCTTATGGACTAGTTTATAACTTTAACAAATTT
The DNA here is from genome assembly GCA_034769895.1 of Magicicada septendecula. Taxonomy (NCBI): domain Eukaryota; kingdom Metazoa; phylum Arthropoda; class Insecta; order Hemiptera; family Cicadidae; genus Magicicada; species Magicicada septendecula. The sequence continues at coordinate 892,118,982 of CM068367.1, forward strand.
ATGCAAAAAAAAGCTAAGCAAATACGTTTGTTACTCGTACGTAAAGTTCGTCAACGGATTGCTGCGCATTTACTTCTGTTCGTACTTATTTCCAAGTCTCGGGCACCCCGCGATACAAAACCGATCAAACCGAAGTCATTATTTGTCGTATCGAATAAACGCTGGAAATATAAAATACTGTTATACAACTTTGCGATTTGGACGTGTGTAGGACTAAATTGATCTTAAAGCCTACACAAAAAACAAAATATGCACAGATTGTTTACTTTTTTTATTTGCTATCTCAAGTGACTAGAAGATACGATCCACCTTTGCTCGTGGGCAGCAGTTTCTCACGGAAAATACTAAATCCCTTCATCGTGACTTATTTGTCAATAACTATTTCATCTACGTCGTCGGATACTTCACGTGATCTTCCTTCTGTGACGATTTTAAAAATGTTGTGGTCATTTTTAATCTGAAAACCCATTATATAATTTGCTCTCTATCCACTACACAATATTTTCATATCTCCCTATATTTTGTGAGTTTCAATGAATATCCACTGAGCGCAAACAATAGTTTATATTAGGATATATTACTACTGCACTTAACAGTCTGCAAACATGGCTCAGTTAAGCGAGATCTCTGTTCAAAGAACCCCGGTTAAACAAGGTCCTACTGTATTTCATCTTCATGATGTTTGTTCCTGCCGCATACGCCTCTGTTAAAATCATCATCTTCACAGAGATTGATCATCTGGCTGTTCAGTCAGTGTGTGTCTTGATCATTAACTACTGACAAGTCACCTATACTAGGAGACATTCTGGCACCATGTTTCTGTTTCAATGCTTTCGTGCCTATAAAGCTCATTTTTCTTTTTTATTTTCCTATATCTGCAGTAAAGAGGGGTGTGTTTAAAGATTGCAGCGAGTGATATCGTCAAAACCTTAAATTCAACAAAATTGAAAACAATGTGCTTTTCAGTTATCTTATTTTTTTTCAGCAATCACGTACCATCCGAAGGTAGCCATCATTAATTACAATAAGTAATATATTGGCCATCTCTGATACGAACAAATATTTACGTTGTAAATATTTTTTTTTTAATTAAAACATCTAAACTTACTATTGAAATTGTTACTGAAATACACAAATCATAGAAAGTAAAATAAAAATATTTGCTGCAGAATACATAAGCATACAAGCAGAAGTAAAAGTAGAATCTGGAACAAGAAAAACTTTAACTGTTGTAGTATATCCTAAACAGGCCGAGTCCTGCGGTAAGTCGGGGCCTACTTATTCTTGCACCGAAGTTATGAAGTGAACAGTGAGAATTTGTTATTGTAAATTTTTGTTATTATTAAGGCATAAAAATAATCGGGTTCCACAGTCATGTTATCTCTAACAGTCTTGTGTTGTTGCAGGTTCAGTAAATACAAGCCTTCTGTCTGGATCAACATTCAATGTTACGTGGCATCTTGCTTATCCTCACAGGGTAAGTGAAACTTGATTTGTTAGTAAAAATAGTTGCTAGGGCAAACAAAATAACTATAACTAGGATAATCTGAGTTTAACAGTTTCGTTCTTTTATTGACAGGCTTCTTTTAAAGCGCAACTTTTAATTCAAAAAGTGTTTAGTACCGATATGGACTTAGTCCTTGTAAGTATGTTTCGTGAGGTTGCGTAGCTGTTGCCAGTTTCTAAAAAAGACGACGTTGAATGAGATTAATTGCGCTAAGGTTGCTACCTGCTGAAGTGAACTCTTAGCATAATCGGGTTCAGTTTATTACAATAACGGACATGAAACCTGTAGGCCTACATTTACAACTAAAAACGTCGCTACTTTTTATGTAGGCCTATCATTTGGTGTGATTTTTTTAAATTATTTTTTGGTTTAATAACAATTAGTTTATAAAATACACTCAAAATACATACGTATATTAATACCTACAACACACATACACACACACACACAATTTGCTACTGTTATATAATATGAAATGCTAGCATTTTGCTTAACGAAAACAATATTTGAATTAAATGCGAAGCAATTGCGAATAAAAAATTAAACATTAATCGGAAAAATAAATAAAAAATGAAAAATGTAATAATTATTTCTCCTTTTTTTAAGCGAAAATCAATATTCTCTTTGTGCTACTTTTAAGAAAGTACTTTCTCAATTTTCAGCTTCCCAATCAAGTTTTTCTTTTTTGAGTGAGGCTACCTTTTCCGTAATGCGTCAGTGAACAATTACTTGCGCTTTAGCATTGTAATTACTGTAATAAATTATGAAACGCTAAAAGCAAAAGATACTGTTACTACTTCTGTTTAAATACAACAATCAAGAGCTAAAAAAACATTTGCCAGCATATGTAATATTGATGCCAAACAATAAACTTCTTAAAATCATCATTACCAACCGTCTTTTAAGAACAGATAAAATCCCGGACTTGAGAAGAAATTCCCCACGGTCATTCCTCACTCACATGAAAAAAAGAATGTGTCTTGAGGAAAACCCGGACGGATGGTAGCCATAAACACGTCAGTAAAATATAAATATCGGTATGGAGAACCATACATGACTTCCATATTCTAAGATTTATATTTAAAATCATTTTCGAAATGAAATATTACCATAGAAACTACTTCTTTCTACTTACTGCTTCAGCCTTAACCACAGTACTGTGGTCACTAACGTATACCACCTCACGTTATCGCACTCGATTTTCACTGATGATGGAAGTCGATGGCATTGCCGAAATGTCTGGTTTTGTAGAAAACATTGGACTACGGCCAAATATCCCGGGAAGGAATTTTAACAAAAACTACTTCTTTGTTGCCGATAACGTTGTACACATATATATCAGTGGCGAAGTTACATGCAGGCAATTGAGGCAATGCCTACCCTAAAAAATTCTGTAGAATAAAAATTATAAATACGTATGAACTACATAACATAAAGATTATACATTGTTACTGCGACTGTCAAATTTATTAAACCGAAACGTGCTTTATTGAGCGACCGCTAGATGGTGACAGGTGAGATTCGGCATAGTTCATTTAAAGCGAATGAGGCAACCTGAACTTGCCTCAGCGTTTTTTGTATACATCGTATGTAAGCAATGTAGTGGTGTGATAGGGAAGTGAAGGGAGGGGGGATTGTCCCGCGCTGTACACATAGAGCGTTGAGGCATGCCTCACTTCTGTGGTCCAAACAGTTAAGTTAAAGCGCCTGTGTTGTTTCTAAGTGTTTATTTTATGCGGTTATTAAAAGTGTCACTGTTATTCTGCTGAACTAACAGATGATCAAGATTGTTATTTGAATTATTTGTAACATTAAACATATATATATATATATATATATATATATATATATATATATATATAGAAACTAATCAAGTTTAAAAATTTGAAGTTCAATCAATTGTATTATTGTGTATGACTAATACAAGGATTGTTCAATAGAAACACGTATAGAGCTGTAAAGCATTTTTTATTCAACGATTTTAAAAGAAGTCTCCAATAACATTAAGACATGAGTTCCACTGTTGCGCTAACCTGTAGATTCCCTGCTAGTAAAATTCTTACGGCTGTTTGTGGAACCATTCGGTTACAGCAAACTCTACCTCAGCGTCCGATTTGAACCACCGTCCTTTTAGTGATTTAAAAAAAAATATATAAAAACCGTCCTTAAAAAAAATTTAAGATAAGATTTTTGCCTACCCATTCATTAACTACTAGCTTCGCCAGTAAGCAAATTGATGTCCATTTTTTTCGGCTTGCACGCGTTATGTTGGTGTGGGTTTCGGCACTTTCCATTTAAAAAGCGTGCAAATGTAAGAAAATAAACATGAGTGAGGCCAGAAATAACGTGAATTTTGTGTGTGTGTGTGTGTGTGTGTGTGTGTGTGTGTGTGTGTGTGTGTGTGTGTGTGTGTGTGTGTGTGTGTGTGTGTGTGTGTGTGTGTGTGTGTGTGTGTGTGTGTGTGTGTGTGTGTGTGTGTGTGTGTGTGTGTGTGACCTGCCTTTTTATTGCTGTAGGCATAATAATAAAATGGAAACATAAACATTACATAACTGAGATATGCGTACCTGCCACGAACGATATATTATTTTATACATGGAGGAGTTCAGTGACATACACACGTACAGAATTATATATATAAAGATATTAACTCATACATAATTTACATTGAAATGAAAAAATTATAATTTTATTGCCTGGCAACAAAATTATTTTATTTTTAACAATTACCATTGTTTCAAAAAGTTTAAATGAATTTTCAAGTACTTTACTCTTGTTAAAACGTAAAAGGTTGCAGGTAAACTACCCCTTCCCCTTAACCGATCTTCACCAAAATCGAAAGTCCTTGAGACCTCTACAATTTACGGACGTGTGCAAAACATTATTTGATTCTGTTTGAATTTGCGGCTGTTATCGTTTGCCATAGAAAATACGCTTGATAAAAAAACGTTGCAGGTAAACTACCCCTTCCCCTTAACCGATCTTCACCAAAAACAAAAGATCTTGTGAACTCTACAAATCAGGGCTGCATGCAAAAAAATTATTTGATTCTGCTTGAATTTGCGGCTGTTATCGTTTGCCATAGAAAATACCCTTGTTAAAAAAATGTTGCAGGTAAACTACCCCTTTCCCTTAACCGATCTTCACCAAAAACAATAGGTCTTGAGAACTCTACAATTTAGGGCTGTATGCAAATAATCTTTTGATTCTGTTTGAATTTGCGGCTGTTATCGTTTGCCATAGGAAATACCCTTGTTAAAACATAAAACGTTACAGGTAAACTACCCTTTCCCTTAACCGATCTTCACCAAAAACAATAGGTCTTGAGAACACTACAATTCAGGGCTGTATACGAAACCTTATTTAATTCTGTTTGAATTTGCGGCTGTTATCGTTTGCCAAAAAAAAAAATTTCCCTTGATAAAAAAAACCGTTACAGGTAAACTACCCCTTTCCCTCAACCGATCTTCACCAAAAACAAAAGGTCTTGAGTACTCTACAAAGCAGGACTGTATGCAAAAAATTATTTGATTCTGTTTGAATTTGCGGCAGTTATCGTTTGCCATAGAAAAAAAATCTAAAGACACACAGACAGACAGATAGACACACAGACAGACAGACACACAGACACTTTTCGGAAAACGACTTTTTTCATGTTTTGAGTGTAGTACAATCAGAATCTGCAATAATCTCGAACAAGATTTTTTTTGCCATCACCATACTTCCATTCCTTAAGGAATATGGAAGTAATATCGGTATGGAGAACCATACATGACTTCCATATTCTAAGATTTATTTTACTTCCATATTCCTTAAGTAATGGAAGTATGGTGATGGCAAAAAAAATCGTGTTCGAGATTATTGCAGATTCTGATTCTACTACACTCAAAACATGAAAAAAAGTCGTTTTCCGAAAAGTGTATGTGTGTGTGTCTGTTGTGTGTGTGTGTGTGTGTGTCTGTAGATTTTTTTTCTATGGCAAACGATAACTGCTGCAAATTCAAACAGAATCAAATAATTTTTTGCATACAGCCCTGATTTGTAGAGTACTCACGACCTATTGTTTTTGGTGAAGATCGGTTGAGGGAAAGGGGTAGTTTACCGGCAACGGTTTTTTTTTATCAAGGGAAATTTTTTTTTGGCAAACGATAACAGCCGCAAATTCAAACAGAATCAAATAATGTTTCGCATACAGCCCTGAATTGTAGAGTTCTCAAGACCTATTGTTTTGGTGAAGATCGGTTAAGAGGAAGGGGTAGTTTACCTGTAACGTTTTATGTTTTAACAAGGGTATTTCCTATGGCAAACGATAACAGCCGCAAATTCAAACAGAATCAAAAGATTATTTGCATACAGCCCTAAATTGTAGAGTTCTCAAGACCTATTGTTTTTGGTGAAGATCGGTTAAGGGAAAGGGGTAGTTTACCTACAACGTTTTTTTAACAAGGGTATTTTCTATGGCAAACGATAACAGCCGCAAATTCAAACAGAATCAAATAATGTTCTGCATACAGCCCTGATTTGTAGAGTACTCAAGACCTATTGTTTTTGGTGAAGATCGGTTGAGGGGAAGGGGTAGTTTACCTGCAACGTTTTTTTATCAAGCGTATTTTCTATGGCAAACGATAACAGCCGCAAACTCAAACATAATCAAATAATTTTTTGCATACGTCAGTGAATTGTAGAGGACTCTAGGAATTTTTATTTTGGTGAAGATCGGTTAAGGGGAAGGGGTAGTTTACCTGCAACCTTTTACGTTTTAACAAGAGTAAAGTACTTGGAAAATTCATTTAAACTTTTTCAAACAATGGTAATTGTTAAAAATAAAATAATTTTGTTGCCAGGCAATAAAATTATAGTTTTTTCATTTATGTATTTTTTTCTCAGTTATGTACTGTTTACGTTTCCATTTTATTATTATGACTACCGCAATGAAAAGGCAGGGAAGACACACACACACACACACACACACACACACACACACAGTTCGCGTTATTTTTGGCCTCATTCATGTTTATTTTCTTACATTTGCACGGTTTTTAAATGGAAAGTGCCGAACCCATACCAACATAACGCATGCAAGCCGAAAAAGTGTCCAGCGTGGATAGCGATTTCCTTCCTGTGGATCGCTGGGCAGTGTAACTGCACGTGTTTACAGAGGAACGATTCATAGACAGACTTTTCGTCTTTAGGGAATATTTAGGTAATATTTCATTTCGAAAATGATTTTAAATATAAATCTTAGAATATGGAAGTCATGTATGGTTCTCCATACCGATATTTTACTTCCATATTCCTTAAGGAAATGGAAGTATGGTGATGGCAAAAAAAATCGTGTTCGAGATTATTGCAGATTCTGATTGTACTACACTCAAAACATGAAATAAAGTCGTTTTCCGAAAAGTGTCTGTGTGTGTGTCTGTGTGTAGATTTTTTTTTATGGCAAACGATAACTGCCTCAAATTCAAACAGATTCAAATAATGTGTCGCATACAGCCCTGAATTGTAGAGTTCTCAAGACCTATTGTTTTTGGTGAAGATCGGTTAAGGGAAAGGGGTAGTTTACCTGTAACGTTTTATGTTTTAACAAGGTTATTTCCTATGGCAAACGATAACAGCCGCAAATTCAAACAGAATCAAAAGATTATTTGCATACAGCCCTAAATTGCAGAGCTCTCAAGACCTATTGTTTTTGGTGAAGATTGGTTAAGGGAAAGGGGTAGTTTACCTGCAGCGTTTTTTTATCAAGGGTATTTTCTATGGCAAACGATAACTGCCGCAAATTCAAACAGAATCAAATAATTTTTTGCATACGTCACTGAATTTTAGAGGACTCAAGGCCTTTTGATTTTGGTGAAGATCGGTTAAGGGGAAGTGGTAGTTTACCTGCAACCTTTTACGTTTTAACAAGAGTAAATACTTGAAAATTCATTTAAACTTTTTCAAACAATGGTAATTGTTAAAAATAAAATAATTTTGTTGCCAGGCAATAAAATTATAATTTTTTCATTTTAATGTAAATCTGTACATAGTATAAAGTAAAGTTTTCTCTCTGTGTTTGAAATCGCTAATCTCAGGAAGTACTGAACGGATTTTATTCAAGTTTTCGCCAATAGATAGAGTGTCTATCGAGGAACAGTTATGTGTATAATTAATACATATATGTTGTACATTAGCTTAGCTATCACGGTTTATGTCAAGTAAGTGGTATAGTTTACATCTTATATATAAAAATGAATGTTTCTTTGTTTGTCCCGTATGCGTTCCTATACCATTCATCCGATTGCGATGAAACTTCGGTGAGTTGTTGGGCGCACGTCCGCGAAGGTTTCTTCCACATCTCCTCCTAAACCACTGTACCGATTTCAACCAAACTTGGCACAAATATTTTACGCAACGGGAGAACCAACATAGGATAGGTGTTTTTTCGATGGGGTCCTTTTGGGGGTTCTTTGGGGTCTTACACATCGCCTCCTAAACCACTGGACCGATTTCAACCAAACTTGGCACAAATATTTTACGCAAAGGGAGAACCAACATAGGACAAGTGTTTTTTTCGATACGATCCTTTGGGGGGTCCTTTGGGGTCTTCCACGTCTCCACCTAAACCATTGGACCGATTTCAACCAAACGTGGCACAAATATTTTATGCAACGGGAGAACCATCATAGGACAGGTGTTTTTTGGATACGATCCTCTGGGGGGTCCTTTGCGGTCTTAAAAACTATTAGATCTGGTTACTATGGCAACCCAATAGAATAGATTCTGTTCTAAATATATTATCGCATTAAATTGAAGACCACGCGTACGAAGTTGTGGGCAACAGCTATTTATTTTTAAGAAGCCTACTTTAATTAAACTAACATTTTCATTACGTACAACGTGAAACTCCGTAGCGAGCACGGGTATTCTGCTAGTCATGTATAAGAGAAAATATATCGTGCGTGGCAGGCAAGCATATCTCAGTTATGTACTGTTTACGTTTCCATTTTATTATTATCACTACCGCAATAAAAAGGCAGGGAAGACACACACACACACACACACAATTCGCGTTATTTCTGGCCTCATTCATGTTTATTTTCTTACATTTGCACGATTTTTAAATGGAAAGTCCCGAACTCATACCAACATAACGCATGCAAGCTGAAAAAGTGTCCAGCGTGGATAGCGATTTGCTTCCTGTGGATCGCTGGGCAGTGTAACTGCACGTGTTTACAGAGGAACGATTCATAGACAGACGTTTCGTCTTAAGGGAACGAACCCTCTGCAAGATGCTGACGGTCCATGAGTGACTTCGGAGCGCTCCTTGTTTTCCGCGTCTTTGTTCTGTAAAACGTACACTGTAGATTCGCAGATTTATTCTAAGCAACGCTCAATAGGAAATGTTGAAAATTTTTGTCCACGGTGAACCCTCATACACACTAAACCTGCTCTGATATTTTAATTACGGACATCATAATATTAAAACTTTGGAAACTTGAGCACTACTTAATGGAGATCAATCATTAACTTATACAAGCCATTAATTTTATGGCTATTTTTTTATAAACTTACATATGTGTACAACGTTATCGGCAACAAAGAAGTAGTTTTTGTTAAAATTCCTTCCCGGGATATTTGGCCGTAGTCCAATGTTTTCTACAAAACCAGACGTTTCGGCAATGCCATTGACTTCCATCATCAGTGAAAATCGAGTGCGATAACGTGAGGTGGTATATGTTAGTGACCACAGTACTGTGGTTAAGGCTGAAACAGTAAGTAGAAAGAAGTAGTTTCTATGGTAATATTTCATTTCGAAAATGATTTTAAAAATAAATCTTAGAATATGGAAGTCATGTATGGTTCTCCATACCGATATTTAAAATCATTTTCGAAATGAAATATTACCATAGAAACTACTTCTTTCTACTTACTGCTTCAGCCTTAAACCACAGTACTGTGGTCACTAACATATACCACCTCACGTTATCGCACTCGATTTTCACTGATGATGGAAGTCAATGTCATTGCCGAAACGTCTGGTTTTATAGAAAACATTGGACTACGGCCAAATATCCCGGGAAGGAATTTTAACAAAAACTACTTCATTGTTGCCGATAACGTTGTACACATATGTAAGTTTATAAAAAAATATCCATAAAATTATTGGCTTGTATAAGTTAATGATTGATCTCCATTAAGTAGTGCTCAAGTTTCCAAAGTTTTAATATTATGATGTCCGTAATTAAAATATCAGAGCAGGTTTAGTGTGTATGAGGGTTCACCGTGGACAAAAATTTTCAACATTTCCTATTGAGCGTTGCTTAGAATAAATCTGCGAATCTACAGTGTACGTTTCACAGAACAAACACGCGGAAAACAAGGAGCGCTCTGAAGTCGCTCATGGACCGTCAGCATCTTGCAGAGGGTTCATTCCCTAAAGACGAAAAGTCTGTCTATGAATCGTTCCTCTGTAAACACGTGCAGTTACACTGCCCAGCGATCCACAGGAAGCAAATCGCTATCCACGCTGGACACTTTTTCGGCTTGCATGCGTTATGTTGGTATGAGTTCAGCACTTTCCATTTAAAAACCGTGCAAATGTAAGAAAATAAACATGAATGAGGCCAGAAATAACGCGAAGTGTGTGTGTGTGTGTGTGTGTGTGTGTGTGTGTGTGTGTGTGTGTGTGTGTGTGTGTGTGTGTGTGTGTGTGTGTGTGTGTGTGTGTGTGTGTGTGTGTGTGTGTGTGTGTGTGTGTGTGTGTGTGTTCCCTGCCTTTTTATTGCGGTAGTGATAATAATAAAATGGAAACGTAAACAGTACATAACTGAGATATGCTTGCCTGCCACGCACGATATATTTTCTCTTATACATGACTAGCAGAATACCCGTGCTTCGCTACGGAGTTTCACGTTGTACGTAATGATAATGTTAGTTGAATTAATAAAGTTTAATTAAAGTAGGCTTCTTAAAAATAAATAGCTGTTGCCCACAACTTCGTTCGCGTGGTCTTTAATTTATTGCGATAATATATTTAGAACAGAATCTATTCTATTGGGTTGCCATAGTAACCAGATCTAATAGTTTTTTAAGACCGCAAAGGACCCCCTAGAGGATCGTATCCAAAAAAAACACCTGTCCTATGTTGGTTCTCCAGTTGCGTAAAATATTTGTGCCACGTTTGGTTGAAATCGGTCCAATGGTTTAGGTGGAGACGTGGAAGACCCCAAAGGACCCCCCAAAGGATCGTATCGAAAAAAACACTTGGCCTATGTTGGTTCTCCCTTTGCGTAATATTTGTGCCAAGTTTGGTTGAAATCGGACCAGTGGTTTAGGAGGCGATGTGGAAGACCCCAAAGAACCCCCAAAAGGACCCCATCGAAAAAACACCTATCCTATGTTGGTTCTCCCGTTGCGTAAAATATTTGTGCCAAGTTTGGTTGAAATCGGTACAGTGGTTTAGGAGGAGATGTGGAAGAAACCTTCGCGGACGTGCGCACAACAACTCACCGAAGTTTCATCGCAATCGGATGAATGGTATAGGAACGCATACGGGACAAACAAAGAAACATTCATTTTTATATATAAGATGTAAACTATACCACTTACTTGACATAAACCGTGATAGCTAAGCTAATGTACAACATATATGTATTAATTATACACATAAATGTTCCTCGATAGACACTCTATCTATTGGCGAAAACTTGAATAAAATCCGTTCAGTACTTCCTGAGATTAGCGATTTCAAACACAGAGAGAAAACTTTACTTTATACTATGTACAGATTTACATTAAAATGAAAAAATTATAATTTTATTGCCTTGCAACAAAATTATTTTATTTTTAACAATTACCATTGTTTGAAAAAGTTTAAATGAATTTTCAAGTACTTTACTCTTGTTAAAACGTAAAAGGTTGCAGGTAAACTACCCCTTCCCCTTAACCGATCTTCACCAAAAACAAAAGGTCTTGAGTACTCTACAAATCACGGCTGTATGCAAAAAATTATTTGATTCTGTTTGAATTTGCGGCTGTTATCGTTTGCCATAGAAAATACCCTTGATAAAAAAATGCTGCTGGTAAACTACCCCTTTCCCTTAACCGATCTTCACCAAAAACAATAGGTCTTGAGAACTCTACAATTTAGGGCTGTATGCAAATAATCTTTTGATTCTGTTTGAATTTGCGGCTGTTATCGTTTGCCATAGGAAATAACCTTGTTAAAACATAAAACGTTACAGGTAAACTACTCCTTTCCCTTTACCGATCTTCACCAAAAACAATAGGTCTTGAGAACTCTACAATTCAGAGCTGTATGCGAAACATTATTTGATTCTGTTTGAATTTGCGGCTGTTATCGTTTGCCAAAAAAAAAAAATTTCCCTTGATAAAAAAAAACCGTTGCAGGTAAACTACCCCTTTCCCTCAACCGATCTTCACCAAAAACAATAGGTCGTGAGTACTCTACAAATCAGGGCTGTATGCAAGAAATTATTTGATTCTGTTTGAATTTGCGGCAGTTATCGTTTGCCATAGGAAAAAAATCTACAGACAGACAGACAGACAGACACACACACACATAGACACTTTTCGGAAAACGACTTTTTTTCATGCTTTGAGTGTAGTACAATCAGAATCTGCAATATTCTCGAACACGATTTTTTTTGCCATCATCATACTTCCATTTCCTTAAGGAATATGGAAGTAAAATATCGGTATGGAGAACCATACATGACATCCATATTCTAAGATTTATATTTAAAATAATTTTCGAAATGAAATATTACCATAGAAACTACTTCTTTCTACTTACTGCTTCAGCCTTAACCACAGTACTGTGGTCACTAACATATACCACCTCACGTTATTGCACTCGATTTTCACTGATGATGGAAATCGATGGCATTGCCGAAACGTCTGGTTTTGTAGAAAACATTGGACTACGGCCAAATATCCCGGGAAGGAATTTTAACAAAAACTACTTCTTTGTTGCCGATAACGTTGTACACGTATATATAAAAAATATGCACAAAATTAATGGCTTGTATAAGTTAATGATTGATCTCCATTAAGTAGTGCTCAAGTTTCCAAAGTTTTAATATTATGATGTCCGTAATTAAAACATCAGAGCAGGTTTAGTGTGTATGAGGGTTCACCGTGGACAAAAATTTTCAACATTTCCTATTGAGCGTTGCTTAGAATAAATCTGCGAATCTACAGTGTACATTTCACAGAACAAACACGCGGAAAAGAAGGAGCGCTCCGAAGTCACTCATGGACCGTCAGCATCTTGCAGAGGGTTCATTCCCTAAAGACGAAAAGTCTGTCTATGAATCGTTCCTCTGTAAACACGTGCAGTTACACTGCCCAGCGATCCACAGGAAGCAAATCGCTATCCACGCTGGACACTTTTTCGGCTTGCATGCGTTATGTTGGTATGGGTTCGGGACTTTCCATTTAAAAATCGTGCAAATGTAAGAAAATAAACATGAATGAGGCCAGAAATAACGCGAAGTGTGTGTGTGTGTGTGTGTGTGTGTGTGTGTGTGTGTGTGTGTGTGTGTGTGTGTGTGTGTGTGTGTGTGTGTGTGTGTGTGTGTGTGTGTGTGTGTGTGTGTGTGTGTGTGTGTGTGTGTGTGTGTGTTCCCTGCCTTTTTATTGCGGTAGTGATAATAATAAAATGGAAACGTAAACAGTACATAACTGAGATATGCTTGCCTGCCACGCACGATATATTTTCTCTTATACATGACTAGCAGAATACCCGTGCTTCGCTACGGAGTTTCACGTTGTACGTAATGATAATGTTAGTTTAATTAATAACGTTTAATTAAAGTAGGCTTCTTAAAAATAAATAGCTGTTGCCCACAACTTCGTTCGCGTGGTCTTTAATTTATTGCGATAATATATTTAGAACAGAATCTATTCTATTGGGTTGCCATAGTAACCAGATCTAATAGTTTTTTAAGACCGCAAAGGACCCCCCAGAGGATCGTATCCAAAAAAAACACCTGTTCTATGTTGGTTCTCCCGTTGCGTAAAATATTTGTGCCAAGTTTGGTTGAAATCGGTCCAATGGTTTAGGTGGAGACGTGGAAGACCCCAAAGGACCCCCCAAAGGATCGTATCGAAAAAAACACTTGGCCTATGTTGGTTCTCCCTTTGCGTAAAATATTTGTGCCAAGTTTGGTTGAAATCGGTCCAGTGGTTTAGGAGGCGATGTGGAAGACCCCAAAGAACCCCCAAAAGGACCCCATCGAAAAAACACCTATCCTATGTTGGTTCTCCCGTTGCGTAAAATATTTGTGCCAAGTTTGTTTGAAATCGGTACAGTGGTTTAGGAGGAGATGTGGAAGAAACCTTCGCGGACGTCCGCACAACAACTCACCGATGTTTCATCGCAATCGGATGAATGGTATAGGATCGCATACGGGACAAACAAAGAAACATTCATTTTACTTCCATATTCCTTAAGGAATGGAAGTATGGTGATGGCAAAAAAAATCGTGTTCGAGATTATTGCAGATTCTGATTCTACTACACTCAAAACATGAAAAAAAGTCGTTTTCCGAAAAGTGTCTGTGTGTGTGTCTGTCTGTCTGTCTGTCTGTGTGTCTGTAGATTTTTTTTCTATGGCAAACGATAACTTCCGCAAATTCAAACAGAATCAAATAATTTTTTGCATGCAGCCCTGATTTGCTGAGTACTCGCGACCCATTGTTTTTGGTGAAGATCGGTTGAGGGAAAGGGGTAGTTTACCCGCAACGGTTTTTTTTTAGCAAGGGTAATTTTGTTTGTTTGGCAAACGATAACAGCCGCAAATTCAAACAGAATCAAATAATGTTTTGCATACAGCCCTGATTTGTAGAGTACTCAAGACCTATTGTTTTTGGTGAAGATCGGTTAAGGGGAAGGGGTAGTTTACCTGCAATTTTTTTTTTCAAGCGTATTTTCTATGGCAAACGATAACAGCCGCAAATTCAAACACAATCAAATAATGTTTTGCATAAGTCCCTGAATTGTAGAGGTCTCAATGACTTTCGATTTTGGTGAAGATCGGTTAAGGGGAAGGGGTAGTTTACCTGCAACCTTTTACGTTTTAACAAGAGTAAAGTACTTGAAAATTTATTTAAACTTTTTGAAACAATGGTAATTTTTAAAAATAAAATAATTTTGTTGCCAGGCAATAAAATTATAATTTTTTCATTTTAATGTAATATAATATTTTTCATTTAATACAGCAATAAAAAGGCAGGTAAGACACAGCCTGGCTGTTTGGGTGAAAATGATTTTAAATATAAATCTTAGAATATGGAAGTCATGTATGGTTCTCCATACCGATATTTTTTTATGGTAAACGATAACAGCCACAAATTCAAACAGAATCAAATGATCAAATGATTTTTTGCATACAGCCCTGTATTGTAGAGTCCTCAATACCTATTGGTGTTGGTGAAGATCGTTTAAGGGAAAGGGGTAGTTTACCTGCAACGTTTTATGTTTTATAAGGGTATTTTCTATGGCAAACGATAAGAGCCGCAAATTCAAACAGAATCAAATATGTTTTTGCATACAGCCCTGTTTTGTTGAGTACTAAAGCCCTATTGTTTTTGGTGAAGATCGGTTAAGGGAAAGGGGTAGTTTACCAGACACGTTTTTTGTTTTATCAAGGGTATTTTATATGGCAAATGATAACAGCCGCAAATTCAAACAGAATCATATAATATTTTGCATACAGCCCTGAAATGTACAGTTCTCAAGACCTGTTGGTTTTGGTGAAGATCGGTTAAGGGAATAGGGTTGTTTACCAGCAACATTTTATGTTTTATCAAGGGTAATTTTTTTTTTGACGAACGATAACTGCCGTACATTAAAACAGAATCAACTACTCTTCTGCATACCTTTTTGAATTATACAGAACTCAAGGTCTGTTGATTTTGTTGAAGATCGGTTAAGGGAAAGGGGTAGTTTACCTGCAACGTTTTATGTTTTAACAAGGGTATTTTTTCTATGATGAACGATAACTGCCGTAAATTCAAAAAGAATCAACTAATGTTTTGCATACAGCCCTGAATTGTAGAGTTCTCAAGACCTATTGTTTTTGGTGAAGATCGGTTAATGGAATAGGGTAGTTTACCAGCAACGTTTTATGTTTTATCAATGGTGTTTTCTATGGCAAACGATAACAGCCGCAAATTCAAACTAAATCAAATAATTCTTTGCATACAGGCCTGAATTGTAGAGTGCCTAAGACATGTCGTTTTTGGTGAAGATCGGTTAAGGGAAAGGGGTAGTTTACCTGAACCGGTTTTTTATCAAGGTTAATTTTTACTTCCATATTCCTTAAGGAATGGAAGTATGGTGATGGCAAAAAAAATCGTGTTCGAGATTATTGCAGATTCTGATTGTACTACACCCAAACATGAAAAAAGTCGTTTTTCGAAAAGTGTCTGTGTGTGTGTCTGTCTGTGTGTCTGTCTGTCTGTCTGTCTGTAGATTTTTTTTCTATGGCAAACGATAACAGCCGCAAATTCAAACAGAATCAAATAATTTTTTTGCATACAGCCCTCATTTGTAGAGCACTCACGACCTATTGTTTTTGGTGAAGATCGGTTGAGGTAAAGGGGTAGATTACCTGCAACGGTTTTTTTTTATCAAGGGAAATTTTTTTTTTTTGGAAAACGATAACATCCGCAAATTCAAACAGAATCAAATAATGTTTCGCATACAGCCCTGAATTGTAGAGTTCTAAAGACCTTTTGTTTTTGGTGAAGATCGGTTAAGGGAAAGGGGTAGTTTACCTGTAACGTTTTATGTTTTAACAAGGGTATTTCTTATGGCAAACGATAACAGCCGCAAATTCAAACAGAATCAAAAGAATATTTGCATACAGCCCTAAATTGTAGAGTACTCAAGACCTATTGTTTTTGGTGAAGTTCGGTTGAGGGAAAGGGGTAGTTTACCTGCAACGTTTTTTTAACAAGGGTATTTTCTATGGCAAACGATAACAGCCGCAAATTCAAACAGAATCAAATAATGTTTTGCATACAGCCCTGATTTGTAGAGTACTCAAGACCTATTGTTTTTGGTGAAGATCGGTTAAGGGGAAGGGGTAGTTTACCTGCAATTTTTTTTTTCAAGCGTATTTTCTATGGCAAACGATAACAGCCGCAAATTCAAACAGAATCAAATAATGTTTTGCATACGTCCCTGAATTGTAGAGGTCTCAATGACTTTCGATTTTGGTGAAGATCGGTTAAGGGGAAGGGGTAGTTTACCTGCAACCTTTTACGTTTTAACAAGAGTAAAGTACTTGAAAATTTATTTAAACTTTTTGAAACAATGGTAATTGTTAAAAATAAAATAATTTTGTTGCCAGGCAATAAAATTATAATTTTTTCATTTTAATGTAATATAATATTTTTCATTTAATACAGTAATAAAAAGGCAGGTAAGACACAGCCTGGCTGTTTGGGTGAAAATGATTTTAAATATAAATCTTAGAATATGGAAGTCATGTATGGTTCTCCATACCGATATTTTTTTATGGTAAACGATAACAGCCACAAATTCAAACAGAATCAAATGATCAAATGATTTTTTGCATACAGCCCTGTATTGTAGAGTTCTCAATACCTATTGGTGTTGGTGAAGATCGTTTAAGGGAAAGGGGTAGTTTACCTGCAACGTTTTATGTTTTATAAGGGTATTTTCTATGGCAAACGATAAGAGCCGCAAATTCAAACAGAATCAAATATGTTTTTGCATACAGCCCTGTTTTGTTGAGTACTAAAGACCTATTGTTTTTGGTGAAGATCGGTTAAGGGAAAGGGGTAGTTTACCAGACACGTTTTTTGTTTTATGAAGGGTATTTTATATGGCAAATGATAACAGCCGCAAATTCAAACAGAATCATATAATATTTTGCATACAGCCCTGAAATGTACAGTTCTCAAGACCTGTTGGTTTTGGTGAAGATCGGTTAAGGGAATAGGGTAGTTTACCTGCAACGTTTTTTTATCAAGCGTATTTTCTATGGCAAACGATAACAGCCGCAAATTCAAACAGAATCAAATAATTTTTTGTATACCTCCCTGAATTGTAGCAATCTCAAGGACTTTTGATTTTGGTGAAGATCGGTTAAGGGGAAGGGGTAGTTTACCTGCAACCTTTTACGTTTTAACAACAGTAAAGTACTTGAAAATTCATTTAAACTTTTTCAAACAATGGTAATTGTTAAAAATAAAATAATTTTGTTGCCAGGGAATAAAATTATAATTTTTTCATTTTAATGTAAATTATGTATGAGTTAATATCTTTATATATATAATTCTTCTGTACGTGTGTATGTCACTGAACTCCTCCATGTATAAAATAATATATAGTTCGTGGCAGGTAAGCATATCTCAGTTACGTAATGTTTACGTTTCCATTTTATTATTATGCCTACAGCAATAAAAAGGCAGGCAATACACACACACACACACACACACACACACAATTCACGTTATTTCTGGCCTCGCTCATTTTTATTTTCTTACATTTGCACGCTTTTTAAATGGAAAGTGCCGAAACCCACACCAACATAACGCGTACAAGCCGAAAAAATGGACATCAATTTGCTTCCTGTGGATCGCTGGGCAGTGTAACTGCACGTGTTTACAGAGGAACGATTCATAGACAGACTTTTCGTCTTTAGGGAATGAACCCTCTGCAAGATGCTGAGGGTCCATGAGTGACTTCGGAGCGCTCCTTCTTTTTCGCGTGTTTGTTCTGTGAAACATACACTGTAGATTCGCAGCTTTACTCTAAGCAACGCTCAATAGGAAATGTTGAAAATTTTTGTCCACACTGTACCCTCATTCACACTAAACCTGCTCTGATGTTTTAAACCCGGACACTAAACCTGGACATCATAATATTAAAACTTTGGAAACTTGAGCACTACTTAATGGAGATCAATCATTAGCTTATACAAGCCATTAATTTTATGCATATTTTATATATATATATATGTGTACAACGTTATCGGCAACAAAGAAGTAGTTTTTGTTAAAATTCCTTCCCGGCATATTTGGCCGTAGTCCAATGTTTTCTACAAAACCAGACGTTTCGGCAATGCCATCGACTTCCATCATCAGTGAAAATCGAGTACGATAACGTGAGGTGGTATACGTTAGTGACCACAGTCCTGTGGTTAAGGCTGGAGCAGTAAGTAGTAAGAAGTAGTCTCTATGGTAATATTTAATTTCGAAAATGATTTTAAATATAAATCTTAGAATATGGAAGTCATGTATGGTTCTCCATACCGATTTTTTTCTATAGTACACGATAACAACCGCAAATTCAAACGGAATCAAATAAGTTTTTGCATACAGCCCTGATTTCTTGAGTACTAAAGACCTATTGTTTTTGGTGAAGATCGTTTAAGGGAAAGGGGTAGTTTACCAGCCATGTTTTTTGTTTTATCAAGGGTATTTTCTATGGCAAACGATAACAGCCGCAAATTCAAACAGAATCAAATAATGTTTTGCATACAGCCCTGATTTGTAGAGTACTCAAGACCTGTTGTTTTTGGTGAAGATCGGTTAAGGGGAAGGGGTAGTTTACCAGCAACGTTTTTTTATCAAGCGTATTTTCTATGGCAAATGATAACAGCCGCAAATTCAAACAGAATCAAATAATTTTTTGCATACATCCCTGAATTGTAGAGACCTCAAGGACTTTTGATTTTGGTGAAGATCGGTTAAGGGGAAGGGGTAGTTTACCTGCAACCTTTTACGTTTTAACAACAGTAAAGTACTTGAAAATTCATTTAAACTTTTTCAAACAAAGGTAATTGTTAAAAATAAAATAATTTTGTTCCCAGGGAATAAAATTATAATTTTTTCATTGTAATGTAAATTATGTATGAGTTAATATCTTTATATATATAATTTTTCTGTACGTGTGTATGTCACTGAACTCCTCCATGTATAAAATAATATATCGTTCGTGGCAGGTAAGCATATCTCAGTTATGTAATGTTTACGTTTCCATTTTATTATTATGCCTACAGTAATAAAAAGGCAGGTAAGACACACACACACACACACACAATTCACGTTATTTCTGGCGTCACTCATGTTTATTTTCTTACATTTGCACGCTTTTTAAATGGAAAGTGCCGAAACCCACACCAACATAACGCGTGCAAGCCAAAAAAATGGACATCAATTTGCTTCCTGTGGATCGCTGGGCAGTGTAACTGCACGTGTTTACAGAGGAACGATTCATAGACAGACTTTTCGTCTTTAGGGAATGAACCCTCTGCAAGATGCTGAGGGTCCATGAGTGACTTCGGAGCGCTCCTTCTTTTTCGCGTGTTTGTTCTGTGAAACATACACTGTAGATTCGCAGCTTTACTCTATGCAACACTCAATAGGAAATGTTGAAAATTTTTGTCCACAGTGTACCCGCATTCACACTAAACCTGCTCTGATGTTTTAATTATGGACATCATAATATTAAAACTTTGGAAACTTGAGCACTACTTAATGGAGATCAATCATTAACTTATACAAGCCATTAATTTTATGCATATTTTTTATATATATGTGTACAACGTTATCGGCAACAAAGAAGTAGTTTTTGTTAAAATTCCTTCCCGGAATATTTGGCCGTAGTCCAATGTTTTCTACAAAACCAGACGTTTCGGCAATGCCATCATCAGTGAAAATCGAGTGCGATAACGTGAGGTGGTATACGTTAGTGACCACAGTACTGTGGTTAAGGCTGAAGCAGTAAGTAGAAAGAAGTAGTTTCTATGGTAATATTTCATTTCGAAAATGATTTTAAATATAAATCTTAGAATATGGAAGTCATGTATGGTTCTCCATACCGATATTTTATATATAAGATGTAAACTATACCACTTACTTGACATAAACCGTGATAGCTAAGCTAATGTACAACATATATGTATAATTATACACATAAAT
Organism: Magicicada septendecula; assembly: GCA_034769895.1. Lineage (NCBI taxonomy): Eukaryota > Metazoa > Arthropoda > Insecta > Hemiptera > Cicadidae > Magicicada > Magicicada septendecula. The sequence continues at coordinate 892,139,457 of CM068367.1, forward strand.
GTTCCTCGATAGACACTCTATCTATTGGCGAAAACTTGAATAAAATCCGTTCAGTACTTCCTGAGATTAGCGATTTCAAACACAGAGAGAAAACTTTACTTTATACTATGTACAGATTTACATTAAAATGAAAAAATTATAATTTTATTGCCTGACAACAAAATTATTTTATTTTTAACAATTACCATTGTTTCAAAAAGTTAAATGAATTTTCAAGTACTTTACTCTTGTTAAAACGTAAAAGGTTGCAGGTAAAGTACCCCTTCCCCTTAACCGATCTTCACCAAAATCGAAAGTCCTTGAGACCTCTACAATTCAGTGACGTATGGAAAAAATTATTTGATTCTGTTTGAATTTGCGGCTGTTATCGTTTGCCATAGAAAATACGCTTGATAAAAAAATGTTGCAGGTAAACTACCCCTTCCCCTTAACCAATCTTCACCAAAAACAATAGGTCTTGCGTACTCTACAAATCAGGGCTGTATGCAAAAAATTATTTGATTCTGTTTGAATTTGCGGCTGTTATCGTTTGCCATATAAAATACCCTTGTTAAAAAAACGTTGCAGGTAAACTACCCCTTTCCCTTAACCGATCTTCACCAAAAACAATAGGTCTTGAGAACTCTAGAATTTAGGGCTGTATGCAAATAATCTTTTGATTATGTTTGAATTTGCGGCTGTTATCGTTTGCCAAAAAAAAAAAATTCTCTTGATAAAAAAAAAACCGTTGCAGGTAAACTACCCCTTTCCCTCAACCGATCTTCACCAAAAACAATAGGTCGTGAGTACTCTACAAATCAGGGCTGTATGCAAAAAATTATTTGATTCTGTTTGAATTTGCGGCAGTTATCGTTTGCCATAGAAAAAAAATCTACACACAGACAGACACACAGATAGACAGACAGACAGACACACACACACAGACACTTTTCGGAAAACGACTTTTTTTCATGTTTTGAGTGTAGTACAATCAGAATCTGCAATAATCTCGAACACGATTTTTTTTGCCATCACCATACTTCCATTCCTTATGGAATATGGAAGTAAAATGACGACACGCTTTATTGCCTTCCGTACTGGCAATCAATACCGTGGAGTCTTTTTTGTCATTAATGACCCAATCTTTATTTTGCTAGCCTTGCTCTTCATGACATTAATGAACATCATTGTTGTTCACGAATGAATACAAATCAATGTTACATAAACTGATACTAATAATAGGTGGGGGAGCGTTACGAAAAGATGGCAAATAATGGCGCCGGTAGGTCACGTTAAATGCTCAGAGATACCGAGCTATTGTAGACAATCCCTCATTGTCTCCGAAAGTAAGCCTGTACCGTGAAAACTTGATGAAAACAAGTGAATTCAGAATTCAAGTGAATTTTTTCTGTACCAACCGGCAGTCGTAATGTAGGTTACTTAGTATCGAATAAGAAAATATATTAATGTCAATAAAATTAAAGTAATAGAAACTCGACAGTTACCTCTTCTAATAACCTTCTCATACTACTTTTTTATAATTTGCAAATACGCACCCGAAACGCTTTGTCTGTGGTTGTCGATTTGTTTATTCTGAAAGCGACAAGCTACACCTGGCAGCCGAAATATAAACCTAACGTAGGCGTATGTAGAATTTTATTTCGAAGAGATAGAATATTTAGACATACCTTAAAGGACACAATATAAGATTTTTTAGCTGAATGGAAAATTTCGTACATTTTCAATAATCCCCAAACCCCCTCTGCCTACGCCCATCAACTTAATAAGAAATGTAAAATAATACAACTTTTACAGTATTGTGTAAATTCTATGTTTCTAAATTATGATTGTTTGTTAACACCAGTAGGGAGTGAAACATGGTAAAAATAACTTTTAATAATTACATAGTGAACATCCCCTAATCTGTTTTAGTTATAGGTAATATATTACTTTGCTATGTGTTGACTACTGTAGGTATAAACAATTTATGTACCAATCTAATATCCAATTGTTGATTACTGTTTGTTTAATTAATTAAAATAACATTACATTTAGTAATTTAAATTGTAATACTGTATAAATTAAGTTCTCTCATACTATAATTTGCTCGTTTTCTTAAAGATAATTTGAAGATGTAAACAAACTATCATAAGTCTTCACATATAAAATGATACATACATACGCACGCACACACTCACATACACCAACACGTTCACCCAAATATTTAATTGTTTCGTTATGTTTGATATTTCTATTGTATTTCATACACAAGTCCTGAAGATGACAATAAATATTGTCGAAACGTCGACGCAAAATAGCTAAAATTTGTATTATTGACCGATCCTCACTAACCATCCACTAAAACATTCATTGATTGACGGTCACTAAAAATTTAAGGATTTAATTAATAAGAAAACTTTATGAAAGGAATCCGATTTATACAGAGTGTTTAACGATGCATTTCACGCATTTACAGATTTTTATATTACAAACAAACAGGTTTGAGGTCTGGAAAACGTTTTTCGTCGTGTGTGTTGAAAGTAATTAGGTTCATAAATTTTAACGGTACTATGTAGCGTGCACGAACAAAGTACAAATTATTTCATCAGTAGGCCTGTATTGCGTAATTGTAATAATTTTCACAAGCAAAGTTGCAAATTATTAACTTGCCGCATTACGCAGTACAGAAAATATTGAGAACACGTCATGAATATCACCACTGAATAAGATATCGTGAAAAATATTTTTTGTTAAAAACAGTCGAGTGTATTGAGTGACAATTGCAGGCTAATGTACCCAACAGCCGTAGGGTTCCTTTATAAGAAGTGCGTTTGTTAGTATGTTGGTAACTCTCGTTGATAGTCGCAGTTAACTCTACGAGATATAGTGCTTACATTTGCCTGTTTAATACCAACTGGAACGATTTTAGTGACATGTTCTTTTCAAGGTAATGGAATAACGTCTTGGAGTTTAAGTGTGTCATGTGGAGTATATTCTGCAGGGATAGAGGGGGGGCGAATGACATGTAATTCTGTCAGAACCGCTGGCCCCCCTTAACAACACTTTTGAATTTTATGTTGCCATTACGTCTAAACAAAATACTGTATAAAACATCGAAAGGTAGTGCTTACACATGAATCACAGATTGCACTAGAAATGTTGTATCGACCGAAATGTATAACACGTTAACGTAATTTTTTACAAAATTTTCAGTTAAAGCGAGTGGAAACCAGACAAATCGACATGCTTACAGTAGAAGGCCCATACATATTCTGATCACTGTCCATAACTGACGGTTTATCATGCTGCATGATTAACGTAGTTCTTAGAATGTACAGTCAGGACTGAACAGAACTGACCATTCTGCCCAGATTGCATACTTTCAACATTCTACTACAATCCAAAACGTAAACAATGTTTTCTTCATTTACTGATACTATCAGATCGCCTTTGATAAGCCGCGTTCGTGAGCAAAACGTTATCAAAAATTCCATCATGATTATTATCATATTCGCATTTCAAGCGATACTGCACGTCAGAAGACTGGATGAAAGACGTTATTTAATAACATTTAACAGCTGTATTGTTTACTGGTAACGAGTATTAGAAAATACCTTCTACAATGTGCACAAAGTGTAATACTAAATAGTCCCAGCTGTGTGATTCTTGAAATAAATTTATGACATGTAGTATTAAATTGGCATGTTAGTATATGTCAAAAATAAAATTGCTTTGAAAAAATGTTAGGCGATTGTATGCAAAAGAGAAATTTTTGTATAATATTGTATTGAGTGGGGGTCTGTATAAGCTTTCGTAGTCTGTAATCGAAAGCCAACTAATTAAAAATGATGTTTTATGGAGAAAGTATTCTTCCGCTCTTCTTTTTCTAATTTTGAGCTAACTCTTACTGAGTCTACTATTAATAAATTCACGTCATAGCGAAAAATGTGTTAAACAGACGTTAATTTACAATTAATAAAACTGGAAGTTACACTCAAGTTCAGGCTATTGTTGCAACACAAATTAGCTTCTTCATAACTTCACAGAAATAAAATAAGATGATTTAGTTTTTTTACTTCCATGTTCCTTAAGGAAATGGAAGTATGGTGATGGCAAAAAAAATCGTGTTCGAGATTACTGCAGATTCTGATTGTACTATTTAAGAGATGTCATACAGGGATTTACCAATACTACACCACTCGCTGGTTTGTATCATAGTGCCTGTAATCATTTGTAACTGATTACGTAAATCAGATATAGTAGACGCTTTGTGTTGGTGAACGGTGAAGATAGAGATCACTTCGTATTGCGATCATCACAAAGATAACCGTGCCAATAGTTTCTACCATTTGTTAAACTATAATTATACTAAGAAGTTTTTTAATTTTCACCAGTTTCATATTTTATAAGGCGCGTAGTTACCGTTCTACAAGTCAGAGGTTGGCGCCATAATCCCCAGCCCTGTTCAACAACCGCTAAATCGTTTCCTACTGAGAAAATGAATACCAAGGGTAACGCTAAGGCAATAAACAAGGCGAATAAGTAGTTTGGCTTACACCGTCTTTTAATGTTATCTCTAGGGCTCAATTTACAGCCTACCAGCTTCCCTCTCCATCAATTCGGCGGCAGAAAAAGAAGTTTTGTCTTATTGTATCCGTCACTTCTTTCTTGAATTTGTCAGCGTTTCAGATTAGTTTAAGAGTTTAAATACGTTTTTCTCAAGAAGAATCTACTCTGTGAATAACTGAGTCTCTCTCTCCCCTCCCTCCACCTCTCTCCTCTACGTTCCTTTTTGAAATCTGTTCAGAACACTTCTTCTTTGCGTGCTTGTGTGGAATAAACGTATTTCTATTCACAGGTCTCTCTAAAAACAAAGAAAAAAATAGAGGTTTATACTAATAAAATTTTGTATGAATTATGGTGCAACGTACACAGGTAACCTAGTAGTCAGTTAGTCAATCGGTATTTGTTGCTTGTTGACCTGTTAAGTTATCTGAAGAGTTAACGTCGGAATGAAACTTCGACACGTTGGTGAAAGTATGAAATCGATGACACAATCGGAGTGGCATGCAGTCAACGTCACAATAGCCATCAGTGGAAACTAAACAGCGCGATAAATTGTAATTGTTTGTGAACTGTCCGTACACGCTACTGGGCTGCAGTCACCATTTGTTTATTATCAAAACACTTTTCCTCATTTGTTTATACAGTAAACAATAAGCTGTAAAGCAGTATACTCCTGTTCAGCAATATGCGCACACCAGTGACAATTTAGTTTCACTTATCAGTGTAAGTGCTGAACCAGTGCCTTCAGCGTTGCCGTCTTTAAACATCATTGACACAGCGCTTCGTTAATACGACTTGTTTTCTTCAAATTCCATTCCATCTCTGTGATGCCCAGCATATGGTTTCATAATTTCATAGTGATGTTATCTTTATCGCGATAAACGTAACGAAGATTGGATAATGAGTATCTTTACATTTTCAGAAGGTGCAGCCAGGATTACTTCCGGAGAGGGGGATTAGATTTGTCTCTTCTTCAGTCAACAACTAGAGAGAAGACTCGGAGCACTAAATTATTAGAATTTTGCTTAATATAACACAAGCCTAGAATCTGTGAAGTTCCAGTAAAGTGAATTGACAGAGAAGATAGGTGACGTTAGTGGCCATACTTTAAGTTTTCTTTACATATACTTCAAGAAGGCAAATTGCTGCTACGATACGTTAAGTTTATGTGACAAGTACTATTTGGTTAGAAGTAAAAGGTTTGACAGTATTAGGGTTACATCGATTCTTTGTACCTACGATGCAGTAATGAAATATAGAATTATTTAATTGTGTTCTAAGGGTTTCATGGCCATCGTCAATACTGCTAAAACGATTAATTGCGGGGCTATTAGGCCGTGGTCTTAAATTGCGGGGCTATTAGGCCGTGGTCTTAAATTGCGGGGCTATTAGACCGTGGTCTTAAATTTCGGGGGCTATTAGGCAATGGTCTTAAATTGCGGGGCTATTAGGCTGTGGTCTTAATTGCGGGGCTATTAGGCCGTGGTCTTAAATTGCGGGACTATTAGGCCGTGGTCTTAAATTCTGATAACCATACATTTCGGCCTCACCAACGGAGGCTATCGTCAGTGGTAATAATGTATATGGCAGATGTTTGCCTTAAATAACCCAGAACGGAGACAAAATCATGTTTTCGGCTCCAAGAAGGTCCCTTTAAATAAGTTCTCGATGCCAACACGAAGCAAGCTGGCAAACAGCATGGACCAATCAACTATCATTGATTGATTCTGGAGCACAGCATGACAAATCCTATTTAAAAGGAGAATTTCGCCCCTTCGATTCAGAAGTTGTGATAAGCCGAAGACGGGGTTCACGGTCATCTGCTGCAACTGTGGAGGTCCTCATCTGGCTAACTACCGAGGATGGAGCCCAGAAGTTGCAGCGGCTTCCTGCCCGCCGTAGCGTACAGTAAAGCCGTGTAGGAGGCCCTACCCCTAACCGGCGAGAGACATTCCCACCTCTCTCCGGCACATCTTCAAAGGCCCCGACTGAACCTCGGTTGCTTCCGGAGCCACAATCCCGCCTGTAGACTCCGCTTGCCACGGTTCCAGCTGATCCTTCCTACGCGACTGTGGCCGCTACTCCAGCCTAACCTTCCGCTCCAAGCATACCAGAGCGCACTCGTTGCCCCCGGAAGGTCTCCGCCCGACAACCTTCTCTAGCATTGCCTGCCCAACCTCAGCACGCCTAACCCCAAATAACTTACTGTGAGCTGACCACTAATCAGTCAGCCAGCTCTACGCTATCAGCGACCCCGGCCGAGGACAGTCAGGCATGTTTTCCGGAATCTCGGGAGTCTTCTCTTGATCCCCTGACTGCCTGTGTCATATACCTTCTCCTCCCAGAGTCTTTGAAAAGTGTGCAATCACCATTTAATTTTATGAAGAAACCCCATACAACTATAAAATTATTTGTGCTATGGCTTTTTGAATGACTTTTGACCATGTGCCACACATATTTTATAAATATCCTCAGTTTTTTTTTAACTTGTAGTTTTTAACCACGTTCTGGCCATGATTTGGGAAGACGAAATTAGTGCCCTCAGTAACTGAACTGAAACTTTCCACTTTTTGTACATCCCAAGCAAAAATTATGTTCTTTATTGCCACTTTGTCATATTAAATGTCATTATTTGACAATATTTATACTCTATTAAATGTCATATTACTATGTCTATGTGAGAATGTATGATCAAATTTGATCAAAAATGCAAAATCAGTATTGATAAGATGGTGATAAAAGTATAGTGGAACTTTAGGGTTTTTATACTTAAATCAAAGCTATTGAATTCTATTCTCAAAGTTTAAGTAGAATGTATAAATTATATTTGGTGGGTAGTAAGAATTTACTTATTAGACAATTTGTCCAGTGACACTTGAGATTTTCTTTGTGTAATAAAAATTAAATAATACATCTCCACACTAAGAGCATACCTTGTAGCCAATCCATAAAATTAAGTAAGAAAATGATGTTTTGTAAATTAAGTGAAAGATTATAATAATATGCTATTAAATTTTATACTTTCATAAGTCTTAAATACTGAAAATATAATTTAACTATAACATGTAATTAACAAGTTTGGGACACACTTATTTTTAAAACATATCATAAATGCTTTGTTAACCCCTTCATATAATTAATATATCAACATTAGTAATGTAAAATACTTAGATTCATGAAAAATAAAGATTTGTAATGTTTTACTTATGAATATTAAATCTGAATATTTATATTTTGAATATTTAAGAAATATGTTTAAAGTGATATGTAATTATAGTAGACGATAAATAATAATAGATTGTTCTCAGTTGTTCTTCATACTGCTGAGCTTGAGAGTCTGCCTATCACAAATTTATTTGGCCCACTGGCTTATTGTATTGTATATTCATTACAGTGGTAGCATTCTAATGGGAGATTGTCAGCCAAATATATTTAGGAATTTGAGAGTAATTTGTGTCTTAATCGATGACTTTCATCTGCTGTCACAGTTTACTTTGAGATTCATACAAAATTTATGTCAGTGCATGAGCGTGGCAATTTCTTTATTGAAATTCTGGGAGAATAAATGAGTTTTATTGACCTTAATAAATGATTTTTGCATTTACCAAGAAAGCAAATACTGAAGTTAGGAGTGTGTTAACAAGTAGTGTTCAAATTGTATTCAACTTGTTATTTTTCATATAATTTGCTTCCTGTTACATGCATATCACAGGCAGTATTTTGCATCATTTATGAAACTACATATAAAAAAATTAGTATTTAATACACAATTACAGTGGAATGTTCAATGAAATACGTATGGGTGATCCACTTCATATAAAGAAGTTAGAAGTCTTTAATAACTTATGTTGAATGTCAATAATTCTAAATTTTTGTTACAGGGAGGTTTCAAACTTCAAGTCCTTGATAACCTATCAAGACCAGTGTTGGACCTAACACCTGTTACTGCTGATTCAGAGTTTGTTAGGACCGACTCTACGTAAGTTAATTTACACACACACACACACACACACACACACACACACACACACACACACACACTCACATCTATACTGTTGTACACCACTACACCACTGTGATGATGTACCTGTCACAATGTGTATTTTTTTTCCATTCAGTGTGGTTAGAAGTGGTATCATTCACTAATTATTGAATCTACCCATATGCTGTGTTAACAGAAAATAGTTTATGATATAAGCGAGCAATAGGAAAAAAATTATTTTAGTTTACACGCAGAAATGTGAAAAATAAAAATTACATTTTTCTTCAATTAAAAACGAATGTCTAATAACATCAGCAGACTATAATATCATGCTGTACGTTCTTCTGGTAAAATACCATCAAGTTTATTTGGTAAAATAATATGAACTAAAAATCAAGAAGAGACACACCAGCTTATATTTGTATTGGTGTCCTCTACAGTTGATTTATACCAGCACAAGACGTTCTGTTTACAAAATATTAAAATATGCTTTACTTCAGGCACGTCTGGTAAGAGAGAAAAAAGTAATGTCAAAAAATCTGGGCTAAGCTATAGAGAGGGTACCTGCACTATGATAAAACTTCAGTGCCTTCCTTGTGCATTACGTTTTTTTAAGTAGATGAATTAAAAACTATTTATAACTAAAAAGATAGCCTGTTTACACTTTTCTTAAAAAGAAGTAATGATTGTGGATGATTTGAACAGGGATGTATGAAAAATAAAATCTATAGTTTTGTGCCATAAATTTATTAACACATCAATTCAAAACTGATAAATTTGCATACAGCAGGATAGATGATAAAATAAAATTGAAAACAACATAATGAACCATGAGCTTGGTTTTTGTAAAAATGGAGGCACAAAAGAGGCTACATACTGCATTCAAAAAGTTCCGGGACTAACGCTATTAAGAACACAACTTTTCAGATAAATGAAATTTTATTATTTATTAATCAACATACATCCCTTCCCTCTCTATACAGAGTTTAGATCGCTCATACAATCGTTGAGAGGCATGCGCATAGTTCTCCTTCGAAATCGTGTTTAAAACAGCTGTCACATTCTTCTGAATTGTCTCTATATTATCAAAACGCTGCCCCTTCAGTGCCACCTTCAGCTTAGGGAACAGAAAGAAGTCAGCCGGAGCCAAATCTGGTGAGTAGGGTGGATGGTTAATCACTGTGACTGATTTTCCAGCGAGAAATTGTGAGACAATCGATGAGTGGACTGGAGCATTGTCATGCAGAAGAAACCACTCCCCTGATCGGTACATTTCTGGCCTAACCCTGCGAATTCTTTTCAAAAGGCGATCAAGTACCTCTTTGTAAAATGGTCCAGTTACAGTCTGGCCGGGTGGCAAGAATTCTTTGTGGATCAGTCCCCTTGAATCAAAAAATGTGATCAGCATTGTTTTCACTTTTGATTTTGTGGCCCTCACTTTCATGGGTCTGCCATCTCCTGGGTCGCGCCATTCACCTGTTTGACGTTTGGTAGATGGGTCATACTGGAAACACCATGATTCGTCGCCTGTGACAATGTTCTGTAAGAAATTTGGGTTGTCATCGGCCCATTCAACGAGACTTCGCGACGCTTCCACACGTGGTTCTTTTTGCTCTGCTGTTAACGAGTGTGGAACGAACCTGGCACACAGTTTCCGTTTGCCGAGTATGTCATGCACAATAGTGTAAATACTACCCACACTGATGCCGATCTCTTCTGATAAAATCTGGACGCTCAGCCGACGGTTGACGGACAGTGCAGCACAGACACGCTTGACATTCTCATCAGTCACGCTTGTGGAGGGGGTGCCCATCTCTTGGATCATCTTCTAGAGACTCACAACCATTTTAAAAATGTGCATACCACTCGAACACTTTGCTACGACTTAAACAATCTTTTCCATATGCAAGTTGCGTCATCGAAAACGTTTCTGTCGCACTTTTTCCACATTTAAAACAAAATTTAATTGCAGCTCTTTGCTCCATCTCAAAAATTATGACAACAAGGAAAAACCAGATAAACTTAACAGTGTCACTGTTTACTATGGAATGAGTCCTCAACAATGCAATTGTCACAGGAAGTGGGTGAAGGTTGTCACATAGTGTTCCAGCTGTGACACAGAGATAGCTCCATCTGTATGTCTATAGCAGCATCAGTCCCGGGACTTTTTGAATGCACTGTGTATCTTGGGGATTGCATTTCACTGCTGAATGTTGCTGCATGTTGCTGTAGACTTAGAAGTGTAAACTTTGTAAATGATGCCAAGGAAGATGCTCTTTCTTGCCACCACTAATGTTCAAATCAAATGAATCTGAAATAGAAAGTTAAGGCAGAATTACAGATGGTATGGATACAGGCTTTTTTTTGCTACAAGTGAGAATGTGAGCATAGGACGTCTATATTATGAAAAAAGGTATCATGAGTTTGGTATGAAGATGAATAGAAATAAAATTACAGTGATAGTGGAGATAAATATTGTAATAAAACGGAGTTTATCACAAATAAAATTATTTAGGTTGATAATAAAAAATTGTATTGGTTTACTAATTCAATTAAAAAAATTTTTTGATAATGTTTTTATTTATTTATTTTATTTTTTAATTAATTAATTAATTAATTATTTTTATTATTTTTATATTTATTATTGTTCGATTAATTAAACTATGAATTAATCTTTGTGTTATACTTCGTGGCGAAATATTTGTTTCGCAGTGTTAATCGGATTATGTCCAGCTGTGTCGAAGTGTCTCTTCCACTTGGCTCCCTTTCTTCTTCTTCTTGATTCCTTCGTTAATACTCCTAAATTAAGTTAGGAATGAAATGTATTAATTTAATTAACTAAAATAATCAAGAAAACGAGTATTTGGAACAATTCTGATGTTTATTTTTTTGTAAAGCGGTGCGCCAATCTTACGCACATCGACTTTGCTGCGGCTAAGACTCGACTCACAGGTCGATTGTTTCAACTAGATAAATACATGAAATTACAATACTAATTATTAGAGTTCTTTGAACTGTCGAAATGGTCAGAGAAGGGCAAGTCACAAGATACAATACTTACAATTAATAAAATTTAAATACTATTATTTAAAAGTAACATATCTCAGAAAATAATGTCATTTAGTAAAGAAATTTCTGAACCAGACATGCAGTGTATGACGTCACGTCGTCGCTACTTCTAGTGGCTGTGTACGGCTCTCTAGGCAAACTGGAAAATGGCTGCCGTCAACTTCGTATTTCTGCTACCCACGCCGATTCCATTCTTTCTTCTCCCTCAAATATATTGGTGGATTTCTTCCTCTGCGATGATGTAGTCCCTCTGGATAATTAGTTGTTAACTCGACGATGTATTTCGGTGCAGGATTAATTGTGTCGTATTCAGTGTTACAAAATCTGTTTGAGTTCATTGTTCATTGAAATTGGTGTTAATGGAATAATTTCAATATGGCAAATGATTCTTAGTGCCTTGGTGTTAGATCATATTATTTCTGAAATTCGGTTGCACTTTGTTACTGTTTAAGTTAATTTTATATTAAGTTCAGTTTATAACCTCTGTAGTAAAATTTTATGTCACACTTTCATTTTTTCTTCAAATAATTTTTACTTCTTGGATCTTCCTACTATACGTTTTCATCCATACAGGTTCACGTTTAACAATCAACTGATGACTTAAATCGTCGTTTAATGTAGTCATTTCTGAAATATCTTATTCTCCTTCCTCGTTGTCTAGAATCAGCTGTCGCCCCGCCTTAGATCCGATCTTATAAAAATATATGACATTTTTTCCCATTTTATGGCTATAACTTATTTATTTGTTAATTTTATGAAAATTTATATACTTATCAATATTCCTATTCTAATTTTACATAATTTAATATACAATTTGATCTAATTTGGTTTCAAATAAGCTTAAAATCGACATTTTTTGATATTTCTTATAGGCCTTACTATTTTTCACATAATTATAAATTAAATGGTTTACAAGTCATGTTGAGTTAATATTTTCCTTAAATAATTTTACTCCTTTCATCACTATTCTTGGTTATTAACAATTTGTTGTTATAATACTCTAATACTGATTATTTCACATTTTAATTGTACTGAGTCCCTTGTTAGGCCTTATATTACATATTTCCCAAAAAGTTAATTTTATCTTCTGATCATTGCATTGACTATTATTTATTTCTGTGATGCTTATATTTAAATATCTTTATTTTAAATTGACTAATTCCTGCTGATTTCATACAGGTTTATTTATTATATCCTCTTGGATTTGATTATTTGTAAAGGCTGAATCTGGTCTAAAATACGGTTTTGCTTTGCTATTGGTTTTTTAACTATTTTGTTCCTTATTATGTCTGTGCTTTACAATTCAAAATATATCAATATTATCCTCTTGCCTTCCCTGCTGCCTTAACAAAATTTTAACTATAGTTAACATCATTTAATTATAACATAACATCTTATATCTATCATTTTTAACTACATTATTCATTTATAATAAAAACATCTTATGTCTATCATTTTTATTTATATTATTTAATTAAAAATATCGGTATGGAGAACCATACATGACTTCCATATTCTAAGATTTATATTTAAAATCATTTTCGAAATGAAATATTACCATAGAAACTACTTCTTTCTACTTACTGCTTCAGCCTTAACCACAGTACTGTGGTCACTAACATATACCACCTCACGTTATCGCACTCGATTTTCACTGATGATGGAAGTCAATGGCATTGCCGAAACGTCTGGTTTTGTAGAAAACATTGGACTACGGCCAAATATCCCGGGAAGGAATTTTAACAAAAACTACTTCTTTGTTGCCGATAACGTTGTACACATATATATAAAAAATATGCATAAAATTAATGGCTTGTATAAGTTAATGATTGATCTCCATTAAGTAGTGCTCAAGTTTCCAAAGTTTTAATATTATGATGTCCGTAATTAAAACATCAGAGCAGGTTTAGTGTGTATGAGGGTACACCGTGGACAAAAATTTTCAACATTTCCTATTGAGCATTGATTTGAATAAAGCTGTGAATCTACAGTGTACGTTTCACAGAACAAACACGCGGAAAAGAAGGAGCGCTCCGAAGTCACTCATGGACCATCAGCATCTTGCAGAGGGTTCATTCCCTAAAGACGAAAAGTCTGTCTATGAATCGTTCCTCTGTAAACACGTGCAGCTACACTGCCCAGCGATACACAGGAAGCAAATCGCTATCCACGCTGGACACTTTTTCGGCTTGCAAGCGTTATGTTGGTATGGGTTCGGCACTTTCCATTTAAAAACCGTGCAAATGTAAGAAAATAAACATGAATGAGGCCAGAAATAACGCGAATTGTGTGTGTGTGTGTGTATGTGTGTGCGCGCGCGCGCGCGTTCCCTGCCTTTTCATTGCGGTAGCCATAATAATAAAATGGAAACGTAAACAGTACATAACTGAGAAAAATTACATAAATGAAAAAACTATAATTTTATTGCCTGGCAACAAAATTATTTTATTTTTAACAATTACCATTGTTTCAAAAAGTTTAAATAAATTTTCAAGTACTTTACTCTTGTTAAAACGTAAAAGGTTGCAGGTAAGCTACCTCTTCCCCTTAAACGATCTTCACCAAAATCAAAATTCCTTGAGTCCTCTACAATTCAGGGGCGTATGCAAAAAATTATTTGATTCTGTTTGAATTTGCGGCTGTTATCGTTTGCCATAGAAAATACGGTTGATAAAAAAATGTTGCAGGTAAACTACCCCTTCCCCTTAACCGATCTTCACCAAAAACAATAGGTCTTGAGTACTCTACAAATCAGGGCTGTATGCAAAACATTATTTGATTCTATTTGAATTTGCGGCTGTTATCGTTTGCCGTAGAAAATACCCTTGTTAAAAAAACGTTGCAGGTAAACTACCCCTTTCCCTCAACCGATCTTCACCAAAAACAATACGTCTTGAGAACTCTACAATTTAGGGCTGTATGCAAATAATCTTTTGATTCTGTTTGAATTTGCGGCTGTTATCGTTTGCCATAGGAAATACCCTTGTTAAAACATAAAACGTTACAGGTAAACTACCCCTTTCCCTTAACCGATCTTCACCAAAAACAATAGGTCTTGAGAACTCTACAATTCAGGGCTGTATACGAAACATTATTTGATTCTGTTTGAATTTGCGGCTGTTATCGTTTGCCATAGAAAAAAAATCTACAGACAGACACACACACAGACACTTTTTGGAAAACGACTTTTACTTCCATATTCCTTAAGGAATGGAAGTATGGTGATGGCAAGAAAAATCGTGTTCGAGATTATTGCAGATTCTGATTCTACTACACTCAAAACATGAAAAAAAGTCGTTTTCTGAAAAGTGTCTGTGTGTGTGTGTGTCTGTGTGTGTGTCTGTCTGTGTGTGTGTCTGTCTGTGTGTGTGTCTGTAGATTTTTTTTCTATGGCAAACGATAACTGCCGCAAATTCAAACAGAATCAAATACTTTTTTGCATACAGCCCTGATTTATAGAGTACTCGCGACCTATTGTTTTTGGTGAAGATCGGTTGAGGGAAAGGGGTAGTTTACCTGCAACGGTTTTTTTTTTATCAAGGGAAATTTTTTTTTTTGGCAAACGATAACAGCCGCAAATTCAAACAGAATTAAATAATGTTTCGTATACAGCCCTGAATTGTAGAGTTCTCAAAACCTATTGTTTTTGGTGAAGATCGGTTAAGGGAAAGGGGTAGTTTACCTGTAACATTTTATGTTTTAACAAGGGTATTTCCTATGGCAAACGATAACAGCCGCAAATTCAAACAGAATCAAAAGATTATTTGCATACAGCCCTAAATTGTAGAGTTCTCAAGACCTATTGTTTTTGGTGAAGATCGGTTGAGGGAAAGGGGTCGTTTACCAGCAACATTTTTTTAACAAGGGTATTTTCTATGGCAAACGATAACAGCCGCAAATTCAAACAGAATCAAATAATGTTTTGCATACAGCCCTGATTTGTAGAGTACTCAAGACCTATTGTTTTTGGTGAAGATCGGTTAAGGGGAAGGGGTAGTTTACCTGCAACATTTTTTTATCAAGCGTTTTTTCAATGGCAAACGATAACAGCCGCAAATTCAAACAGAATCAAATAATGTTTTGCATACAGCCCTGATTTGTAGAGTACTCAAGACCTATTGTTTTTGGTGAAGATCGGTTAAGGGGAAGGGGTAGTTTACCTGTAACATTTTTTTATCAAGCGTTTTTTCTATGGCAAACGATAACAGCCGCAAATTCAAACAGAATCAAATAATGTTTTGCATACAGTCCTGATTTGTAGAGTACTCAAGACCTATTGTTTTTGGTGAAGATCGGTTAAGGGGAAGGGGTAGTTTACCTGCAACCTTTTACGTTTTAACAAGAGTAAAGTACTTGAAAATTTATTTAAACTTTTTCAAACAATGGTTGGTTTATTGCCAAGCAATAAAATTAAAATTTTTTCATTTTAATGTAAATCATGTATAAGAGAAAATATATCGCGCTTGGCAGGCGATATTAAGATTTAAATATAAATCTTAGAATATGGAAGTCATGTATGGTTCTCCATACCGATATTTTTTCATGTTTTGAGCGTAGTAGAATCAGAATCTGCAATAATCTCGAACACGATTTTTACTTCCATATTCCTTAAGGAATGGAAGTATGGTGATGGCAAAAAAAATCGTGTTCGAGATTATTGCAGATTCTGATTCTACTACACTCAAAACAAGAAAAAAAGTCGTTTTCCGAAAAGTGTCTTGTGTGTGTGTCTGTGTGTCTGTCTGTAGATTTTTTTTCTATGGCAAACGATAACTGCCGCAAATTCAGACAGAATCAAATAATTTTTTGCATACAGCCCTGATTTATAGAGTACTCAAGACCTTTTGTTTTTGGTGAAGATCGGTTGAGGGAAAGGGGTAGTTTACCTGCAACGGTTTTTTTTTATCAATGGAAATTTTTTTTTTGGCAAACGATAACAGCCGCAAATTCAAACAGAATCAAATAATGTTTCGCATACAGCCCTGAATTGTAGAGTTCTCAAGACCTATTGTTTTTGGTGAAGATCGGTTAAGGGAAAGGGGTAGTTTACCTGTAACGTTTTATGTTTTAACAAGGGTATTTCCTATGGCAAACGATAACAGCCGCAAATTCAAACAGAATCAAACGATTATTTGCATACAGCCCTAAATTGTAGAGTTCTCAAGACCTATTGTTTTTGGTGAAGATCGGTTGAGGGAAAGGGGTAGTTTACCTGCAACGTTTTTTTAACAAGGGTATTTTGTATGGCAAACGATAACAGCCGTAAATTCAAACAGAATCAAATAATGTTGTGCATACAGCCCTGATTTGTAGAGTACTCAAGACCTATTGTTTTTGGTGAAGATCGGTTGAGGGGAAGGGGTAGTTTACCTGCAACGTTTTTTTATCAAGCGTATTTTCTATGGCAAACGATAACAGCCGCAAATTGAAACAGAATCAAATAATTTTTTGCATACGTCCCTGAATTGTAGAGGTCTCAATGACTTTCGATTTTGGTGAAGATCGGTTAAGGGGAAGGGGTAGTTTACCTGCAACCTTTTACGTTTTAACAAGAGTAAAGTACTTGAAAATTTATTTAAACTTTTTGAAACAATGGTAATTGTTAAAAATAAAATAATTTTGTTGCCAGGCAATAAAATTATAATTTTTTCATTTTAATGTAATATAATATTTTTCATTTAATACAGCAATAAAAAGGCAGGTAAGACACAGCCTGGCTGTTTGGCTGAAAATGATTTTAAATATAAATCTTAGAATATGGAAGTCATGTATGGTTCTCCATACCGATATTTTTGCCATCACCATACTTCCATTCCTTAAGGAATATGGAAGTAAACAAGCACGATATATTTTCTAATATATACATAATTTACATTAAAATGAAAATTAAAATAAAATAAAATAAAATTAAAACATTAAAATAAATCATTTTTATTTGTATTATTTAATTAAAATAAAACATCTTATATCTATCATTTTTTAACTACATTTTAAACATAACAAAAATTCTATATCTAGCATCTTCCACTACCTTATTCATTTATAATAAAAACATCTTCTATAATAATAACATATCTATTCTTCTTTACTTATATTATCTCATCATAACACAACACATTCTATATTTTATCATATTCCCTTACATCTATGGTAAGTTCGTTGTTTCCTATTTATATTACTATTCATACAATCCTTATATATACTATTTTTAAACCCTCTTATAATTAATAATTTTTTCAGTCCTTTGCTGTCTTTTATCACAATCCTTATATTCTATATTTACACTTTTATAATTACTAGATTTGCAGTCATTTGCTGTCTTTTTCTCTTATGATTTAATATTTTAAAACACTTTCTATTCTCTACACTTAATAGTAGTCCTTCACTCTTATTGTGTTTCTTATAGTATTTCACTTTTAATCATCTACACTAATGGTAGTCCTTCGCTCTTTCTATCTAAATATTTTTATTACCTACTCTAATGATAGTCTTTATTGTGATTTACACTATGGTAATCTTTCACTACTTCTAGCTAACATGCTATTCTTTATTCTTGTTATTTTTATATTTAATTTACAATTCAATTCATTGGTAATGTATCCTGTAACTTGGGTTACTGGGTTTAAGGTTTGTCATTGTTTTAAAATCTGTTTAATTGGTACATGTCCTTCATAGGATTTTGGGAATAGCCTTTCTCCATTCTGCATTCTTTGTCTGAAGCTTGAAATAGTCTGTCCCTTATTTCTTGTTCTATGAGTATCTTATTATTATTTGTATTTTAGGTTCTCTTATGTCATTAACTTGATAAGTTGTATTTGATTATTTTTTCATTTACTGCTCTCTATAAGTAGGTTATTATTTTTGTATTTGGATCTTCTGATGTTATTAAGTTAATAAGTTGCACATGATTATTTTTTCATTTACTGCTCTCTATCCTACTGGGTATACTGATGATGTACTGGGGTTTCATATAGATGGTTTCTTTTATTTGGACCAAGAGTTTTCTTTGTTATAGAGTTTATTTTTTAATATTTTATTGACTATAATGATCAGTTTCTTTAATTCATTTTTAACCATTTAGTTATCACTCACTATTGATTGTTCCTTCTTTTTTCTTTTTTAATGTTGTATTAAGTTATGTTTAATGGTGAAAATTCTGTTATGCTACAACATGAATGAGGTAAGCTAACATGAATATTCTACCGGAAGATGATGAGACACTGATATAAAGATTTTAAAATATATTATAATGGTATGGATGGAAAACCCACCAAAGACAAAACCTAAGATAGCACACTCAAAAATAACTTTTCTAATACAGTATCAAAAATACAGGACTAAAAAAAAAAAGAAAAACTATCTGATAGTCTTTTGTTCAGAGCATACCTCTGTATAGCTCTGAATTAATATAATTGTCTCCCTCTGATTGCCCTTGAGGTAGAGGTCACTGGCCACCAAGCCATCATATGGTCATCAGTGCAGGTTCGTGTACTCATATACATGATGCTTAACTGTGCAAGTGAAGCCACGACACATTAACCAGATAACCATACTGACGGATTATGGCTATGAATGAACTATGACCTTCATGAACTAAGAAATGATTACATGCTACTAGTGTAGAATGCTGAGAACCTTATTGAGGGATAGTATGGTCATGAAGTGTTTAATAGGATATGGAAGGATAAATGGTACCTTATAAGATATGTTGTGGTGCCTTATAAGTAGAAAAACTAATGGCTGGGGCATAACAACAATTATGTGAGGTTAACGTGAGAGGAGAAGGGTGGTAAATTAAATTTAAATAAAAAAATAAGAAACAGTCTCTCTGGATTGGGGGCACAAGATAAGAATGGTAAAATGAAACTTTTCACAAATATTGCGGGTAGAGATATCTGCTAAACATATTTGCATCGGTAACAGAGGTGGTAAAACTATTAGTGTGATGTGTGACATAAACCAAGTGACATTCCAGTTTTTAGGAATCCTGACAGAAGAGTACAGTGACTAATAAGGCAGATTCATAAGTTTTTAAGTGGTAGTCACAGAGGTGGAAATTTGATAATTTATTACAGTGTCTAACTGTGCCATAGTATTCACATTATAATTATCTTGTTGATCCATCCTCTTCATTCACTTTATAAATATTATTATATACATAAACTTTCACAGTATGAACTTACTTTCTTTACACTTTCCCAAACGTTTCGAGGTGATGTGCCTCTTCCTCAGTGGCAGTAAATACTGATTGTCAGTTAACAGAATAACGGTTATGGTCTTAGGTGTGTGTGGTGGGGGTTGATGGTAGGAGGGAATTGGCGCTGAGGTTCAAATTGTGTGTTTGGATCAGTGTATCGAATAGTGTATGTGCTTTTAAATGTTCTGAAAATCTGGAGGAAAAAGATCTTCCCGTCTGGCCGATGTAGAATTGGTGACAATCATTACAATTTAATTTATATACCCCTGTTTTGTTGTATGTATCTGTGTCTTTGTTAGTATTATTTAAATAATATAAATTAAATTATAATGATTGTCACCAATTCTACATCGGCCAGACGGGAAGATCTTTTTCCTCCAGATTTTCAGAACATTTAAAAGCCCTCACCACAAACTACATACATTCCACATTTGCCACACATTTACAAAACGAAAACCACAGTTACACAAACATACAACACAACATGGAAATATTACACTACTTACCTAAAAGTAGAAAACTAAATACAGCTGAACAATTTGAAATATACAGATATCACACATTACAACCAAACAACATATTAAATGAACAATTACATTATAGATCACATACACTATTCGATACACTGATCCAAACACACAATTTGAACCTCAGCGCCAATTCCCTCCCACCATCAACCCCCACCACACACACCTAAGACCATAACTGTTATTCTGTTAACTGACAATCAGTATTTACTCCCACTGAGGAAGAGGCACATCACCTCGAAACGTTTGGGAAAGTGTAAAGAAAGTAAGTTCATACTGTGAAAGTTTATATATATAATAATATTCACATTAAGTGATCATTATGTTAATAATGATTAAAATTAAACAAAAGTATGCAGTAAGTTAATCAGACATCGTGTGAGCAAAAGTTGTTTTAATATGAAGTATGAGAATGTCCGTATTAACATAGTGATATTCCACAGCAGAAAGAATAGGCCTACTGTATTAATCAATTGAAGTGGACAGATAAATGACATTTGTATAAAAACAACTGAGGGTATTCATAGAAATGATAAAGATGAAAATAAAAACATCTTACTTGGAATAAGCTGATGCAGTTGGAAAAAAGTAAACTTACGAATAACTAGAGTATTGGCTTACTCAGGGTTGTACAATGTTTATTAGAGGAAGTGTAAAAAGACTGGACACAAAGGTGAAGAACATTAGAATTATTTAGAAGTGGTAGTTAACCATTTACTTGTAAGGTATGATTAACAGAGTACAGAATGTTATTTTGTTATTATTTTTTATTACAAACATTCTGATATGTCCCATCTCAAAATTTCATATATCTTGAAAGTTGCTTGAATTAAGTTTTTTTTTTTTAAGAATATCCTGTAAAAAATCACATACCTTCGCACATGCACACTCCACAGGTGGGTAAGTATCCTTACTCACCATTTCACTGTACTTAAAGTTGTTTTACGAGTCTAAAAATACTTAAAACTAACATTTTTCACAGTGTTCCTTACCAACTAATTCACAATGTTCAAACCAGCGATCTCTATTTATTCATACAGCATATTTGTATGTTATCATATGCTTTATTCTCTGCTACATTCCATATGCAGTTAGAAAGTCCGTTGCAAAATGTGTTTGTGTGTGTGTGCGCGTGCACGCGCTATTCACTGTATAGATCTGTTTGTGTCATAGTTGTAAATGTAGTAACTGAGGGAAGATGTAAAAACTTGCCATCTAAACGACAATATACTTGATGATTTTTATTATTATGGATGATTTAAAATAGATGTGTTGTGGAAGAGTCATTACATAAACAAAGACAGTTTCTCGCTAGTACATTTGTCAACACACACACACACACCAGTGGCATTCAGATGGTGGTGCTGGGGGGAATACACTATACAATATACACTCCCTCAGAAAAATTAATACATTATTTAAATGTTAAATTTGCCTGTATTTCAAAGATGTTATGAATGGTTAGTTCATTTGTAAATTGTGGCCAGGTAGTTTTCTCGTGAAAGCAGTACAAAATAACAAAATACTATTTCAAAAAACTAGAAATCTTAACCATAAAAAACCAAAATGGTTTCCTAAAGATCCAGCAGCTTCAGTAGCTGTAATGTTGCAAGGGGGAACAGTGCAGACAGGCGACTGTTCCTTGTGTGAGAGTGTGAGGAATCATACAATTTGGGGTAGAAATCTTAAAATTTTGTCCTATTACAGTAATATGAGTGCTACTGGTAATATATTTTTTGTAAAGAGCTCTGAAAACTAACCATTTAGTTGAAAAATGTGTCACAATATCTCTTGCGATTTCAAAATGCAGCCAAAAGATTAGTATAGTTGAGTACAGTTTTCATGAAAAACTATTTAAAAAAGGATAAACACTCTATTGTATTGAATTTTGCATGCCTTATTTGATTCATCATGTTTAATAGTTTGTTTTATTTTAAAACATTTTTGTGCAAATTAAGTTATTCCTTAACATCATTTACTGATATTGATGAGGGGCACATGAACGATAATGGCAGCATTCCCTCAGAATAGAAGTACCCTAGATTTGGTAGTGGTATATATCCAATAAAAATTTAAGATAGAAAAATTAATGTTTTCCAGGGAAGGCTAAGTCTAAATAACACTGAAAATTTGGGAGTCAAGTCATTAATGAAAAGGCCAAGTCATTAAAAAAGAAAGAAAATAATGCAGAATCATAAGAAAAATTTGAAGCAAGGAATAATATTTTAACTACTTGAAAACAATGAAAGCAAAGTGGTTCTATTCTAATCTCATTTTTTGTGATCTGAAATTAATAGTAAGAAAGGCAAACCAAATACCTACAGTGTGCAGAATCCCGTATTGATTACTAAATTTTAAGTTATGTAAAGTAAACAACACAGATGTCATTTTGTAATTATAATTCACAACATAGCTTTTTTTCTTTAAAATATATACAATCCTAAGATGTAATAACTATTTTTCATGTCAGCTAATTGTTACAGAGCACAGATGTACACAGTTCGTTTACCACAAGACTTTGAGTGTCTTGACTGTACAATTAGGTTACAAAGAGAAGCAACAGAGTGGGGCAGCAGTTACAGATTTTGGTCCTGTGGTGATGTTGATATTAAAAACCGTAAGTAAATAAGTCTGAATATTAAAAGTAAGGCAGAAATTAAATCAATAAAACTGACATTCAATTTAGTCTTCTGTTATTTTTATAATTTACTAGCGAGTACCCGGCATGCGTTGCAATGCCACTCAAAGAAAGAAAGTGTTTGTATATATATAATATATAAAGACTTCGTTCGCGTGGTCTTCAATTTAATGCGATAATACATTTAGAACAGAATCTATTCCATTGGGTTGCCATAGTAACCAGATCTAATAAGTTAGTTTTTGAAGACTCCAAAGGACCCCCCAGAGGATCGTATCGAAAAAAAACACCTGTCCTATGTTGGTTCTCCCGTTGCGTAAAATATTTGTGCCAAGTTTGGTTGAAATCGGTCCAGTGGTGTAGGAGGAGATGTGGAAGACCCCAGAGAACCCCCAAAAGAACCCCATCGAAAAAACACCTATCCTATGTTGGTTCTCCCTTTGCGTAAAATATTTTGTGCCAAGTTTGGTTGAAATCGGTCCAGTGGTTTAGGAGGAGATGTGGAAGACCCCAAAGGACCCCCCGAAGTATCATATCGAAAAAACACATATCCTATGTTGGTTCTCCCGTTGCGTAAAATATTTGTGCCAAGTTTGGTTGAAATCGGTCCAGTGGTTTAGGAGGAGATGTGGAAGACCCCAAAAAAACCCCATTGAAAAAACACCTATTCTATGTTGGTTCTCCCTTTGCGTAAAATATTTGTGCCAAGTTTGGTTGAAATCGGTCCAGTGGTTTAGGAGGAGATGTGAAAGACCCCAAAGGACCCCCCGAAGGATCATATCGAAAAAACACATATCCTATGTTGGTTCTCCCGTTGCGTAAAATATTTGTGCCAAGTTTGGTTGAAATCGGTCCAGTGGTTTAGGAGGAGATGTGGAAGACCCCAAAGAACCCCCCAATGGACCCCGTCGAAAGAAACACCTATCCTATGTTGGTTCTCCCGTTGCGTAAAATATTTGTGCCAAGTTTGGTTGAAATCGGTCCAGTGGTTTAGGAGGAGATGTGGAAGACCCCAAAGGACCCCATCGAAAAAACACCTACCCTATGTTGGTTCTCCCGTTGCATAAAATATTTGTGCCAAGTTTGGTTGAAATCGGTCCAGTGGTTTAGGAGGAGATGTGGAAGACCCCAAAGGACCCCCCAAAGGACCCCATCGAAAAAACACCTACCCTATGTTGGTTCTCCCGTTGCATAAAATATTTGTGCCAAGTTTGGTTGAAATCGGTCCAGTGGTTTAGGAGGAGATGTGGAAGACCCCAAGAACCCCCCAAAGGACCCCATCGAAAAAAATTCATAAACCTTCGCGGGCATACGCACAACAACTCACCGAAGTTTCATCGCAATCGGATGAATGGTATAGGAACGCATACGGGACAAAGAAAGAAAGAAACAAACATTCATTTTTATAGATATAGATTACAACTTGCACAGTAAATTTTTGTACTTTTAATAATTGTTGGTATTTATATTTTTATTTAAGCCTGAACACTATTGTCAATAAAATAATTTATTCCAGTAAAAACTTGTAGTAAGTTTTTTGTATGTTTAGAGGGTCCATATTTTTACATATTACTATTACATTCATAAGTATAAATGTTTAAAATTAATATAGATAAAATAGATCTCAAAAGAAATAAAAATAATTTAAAGTAGTGCAATATAGCTAATATAAGTAATAGTGCTGTATACCTGTGGGGAAATACTTAGTTTTTAAAGGAAAAGAAGATGATTAGTGGATACGGTATGCAGAACTACAAATGCAAGAAATCCCTCACCTTATGCATATTAATATTGAATGTATCTCTGAGTTTCATATGTGTGGTTTAGGCGTTTTTATATTCTTGGATTTCGTTGTCCATGACGTGTCTGTTACTTAACTAAATATAATTATTTCACTACGACTCGGAACACAAAACTTTTTATGGGTAAAAACGTAAAAGTTTGCTCAGATTGCAACAAATTGTACATAGGCCAGACAGGATGTAGCTTCAAACAAAGATACATTGAACACAGAAAGGCACTCCACTCTACTACAGAATCCACCTTTGCAAACCACCTCATTGAAGCAAACCACACATACAAAAACATCGACAATAACATGAACATTCTACACATACATACAAAAGGCCGAAAACTAGACACTCTAGAACAATTGGAAATATACAAACACACGAAAACAAATAAAAACGACATCCTAAACGAACAGACACAATTCAAATCACACGCATTATTCGAACATATCACACCCCACACACACAACATCATCTTTCGAAAATCGATTCCGTCGCCAACAACAAGACGGACAGTGCTACCAGCGGCAACCTCTGAAGAAGCTTTTTTAAAAGTGAAAACCGGTTCAGGTTATAAGATAAAACTTTTATGTGTTTACCCATAAAAAGTTTTGTGTTCCGAGTCGTAGTGAAATAATTATATTTAGCGTTTTTATACTACAGGAAAAATTAAAATTGTTACTTTACTGTTATGCAAATATTCTTTATCTGTTTATTTTTTTAATAATAATAATGGCTCCCATGTATACCACCGAAGTAGCGTAGGAGTAGGCAGGGTAGGCTACCTAATGTAAGCCGTACGGCATAGAAGGAAGGCTGTTTATTTTTTTTAATGTTGAAAATTAAAATTATTTTCTTATTCACTACCAACATTTTTTATACTAACATCCATTAATTTTATAGACAATAGTTTTATTCATTTTAATAAACTGTATACCTATGTGGAAGTAAGGGATAAATATATATGTTTTTAATTGAATAGGTAAAATGTACAAAGAAGACTGTAGTGGACATGGTCGATACTTGTTATCAAGGTGCAGATGTGATCGATTATACTATGGACCTAGGTGCCAGTACAGAGATGAGTGTATCGATAACAGTGATTGTGGAGACAGGGGAAGATGTGTAGACATTCAAGCGACCACTGCACCAAGAAAACAATGCTATTGTGAGATCGGATGGTTTGGACCTGCTTGTACAAAACGTAAATATTGTGTGAATAATAAACATCTCTACACCAAATTTAATCAGTGTTTTGATTTTAGCATATTTTTTAAAAATAGATCTGTTTAAAGAGCGTATGAATATACACCTGCACTATACTTATACGTGTGGCTTATTACAGAACCTTAACATTGAAATGTGATTAAATGTGTCTCAATATAGGAACGCTTAATATAATCAACAGTTACATTGATTAATTCAGACAAAGTGATTTGTGTAATTGTGTCATTTATATCAATTATTATAATTTCTCATGTCTTAAAATCAAATTCAGTACTAGGAACCTGTAACATATGAAAACCCAAGTTATCAGTGTATAATATACTAACTGATTATTTGTGTACAACTTTTTAAAGTGACTGAAACTAAAAACATGTAACAAACACCATTGTGGTCTGTTACTTTTTCCTAGTATATTAATAAAACTTATAGGCCTATTACATGCTAATAGAAGCATGTTCATTATATTAATTAAAATTATATTATATATTTAAACAGTTATTTTAAATAAATAAATAATAATTATTCTTATTAAGTGACAAAACAGTAATGCCAGTAGTTATTCTCATAATTTTTTAATTTAATAATGACATTTATTATATGGCATAACTTGTATGTACATGGAGTGAACAGAAGTAACATTCACTTTATAAAAATTTCACTGTAAGCATAATTATTATCATATTTAACAAGCATCAGGTTTCATTGTAGCGCAGAAAGTTCTTTTTATGTATCTGTATGAAAAGTGTCCATTGTGTTTTGAAGTGCTCATTAAACTGAATAAACTAAGCAAAGGTGCAAAATACACATAAAACAAAATTTAACACACTTCTACAGCATCAAACTTTACAGAAACCTGTTATATTAGTTTGTACTATTCTGATAAAAATGGATTATTTTCGATAAATGTTTTGAAATATTAAAGTATACAATCAATTCATCTGGAATGCTTTCATGATATCTAAAAATTGTGTACAAACTAAAATAAACAGAAAACAGGTTTTTACTTCTTATATTTTTATTTTTATCTCCAGTTTATTCTTCTTGCTTATAGCTATCTTGAGTTTGCAGAACATTTCAATTTTATGGTCAGTGAAATTCTGGATGTCAACAACAATATAAGTCATATCAACTATAACCTGTGGTATAGCCACAGGGGAGGTTATAGGGGTTACTAGTTGTCTTTTACTGCCTTTTACTAAACCTTAGTAGATGTCTTCCCACAGATACTGCTGTAGACTGTCTGTGACCTACAGACAGGTCTTTTATCTAAGGAAGGTGAAGATTACATTACAGGAGCAAAATACTATGTTATGTGTGTTGCCATTTTACATACCAGTCACCACCTCCATTATCACCAATAAACCCCATTGTCAGTAACCCCTCCTTATGGAAATTTTAATCATACTTCTGTGTATAACATTAATGGTATTTGTTTCTGAATATCAATGCCTTCTGAAACATCGTCTTGTTGATCCAGAAGTGACATCATTTGAGAATTACACAAGCTTCTGAAACTCATGCTATGTATGTATTTTTCCATATAAGAATTAGTGTCAGTAGTTTTAATAGTTATTAAAGTTCTTTTGCTGTAATGTCCTTTAAATTATATTTATTATATTCTGACCTAGGAATCGATACCATAGGAATAAGCACATGGTTGATTATAATCAGCATGTTTTTATATTCATTTTTTTTTTTTTTAATTTACTGTGTAACCAAAACTGATTTTTGGTAAGTTGGACTGGTCCCTAGAAGTCCATTCCAATAATGGTAGCAAGAGCCACTTATGATTCCCTTCGAATTTTTATCAAAACAATAGCCTATCAGTTTCACTTTTACTTTTCAAATGAATGAAAGTCAGATAGTGCAAAGTCAGAAGAATAAATGAGTGAGGATGACATCCGTGGAGTATTTGAATAAATAACGCTGTGTATTCAGTGCATTCTTATAGGGAAAACAAGCAGGTTTTTTTGTCTTGGTAAAAATTTAGATATTGCTCTCACATTCACACAGAGGTGCTTTGAAACATCAGAAGAACTGTGAATTGACAAGAGGCAATGAATTATATACACAATCCCCTTGATATTAGAACAAATCAGCATGTTTTTGTCATTGCATTTTCACTTGTCAGGTTTTATTAGGGTCTTTTGTAAAAGGACATTATCACTGTTAAGATTCGACCATAGGAATACACCCCAACACTCATCACCAGAAATTACCATAGAGAAAAACACGTTTATTGCTTGTAAAGGTTTGAAGAAGCTCTGAGTCGGATCAATGCCAACCAATGTGTTGGTTATGGTATTTGGTTGTGATGGTGTACACCTCATTTTTTGGCGAGCCTTGGCTGACATATTCATACCCTATTTCCAATTCCTCACAGCCATTATGAACTATCAGAAAATTGATCTGTACAGATAAGTTGTCAAATTGTCTGTATTTGGAGAAGTTGTGCTTGTCAGCGGTACATTCACTGACATCATTATCATAATCATCACCCTGTCATCAATAACAATAACTGATACCGTTACTTAAATTTAATTAGGTTACATATAGCAGTTAAAAATAATATTAGGTATTTAATTGTAGATTGTAGATTTTAATAACAGGTAGTGCAAAAAAGATGAAAGTGATTTCCTAGTAGGTTTCAAACAGGCATGTTTAGCTACCTAATATTAGAAAAAGAAATTCTAACTAGTTCTGAAATTTGAATTATTGAAGTCCAGCTTAGTGATATTCTCTCTCTCTCTCTTTCTCTCTCTCTCTCTCTCTCTCTCTCTCTCTCTCTCTCTCTCTCTCACACACACACACACACACACACACACACAATGTGTATGTGTGTGTGATCTTGATTATAAACAAAGAAATTTAGCATATTTCTAATTCTTAGTATTGTTCTGTTCATAGGTTCTCCTATAAAGTCAGTAGACTTTGACTTCACAGGGCATAACCATAGAGAACTAGCAAAAGGGTTACAAATGTATTGGCGTATTTTAAGAGAAGAAAAGGAAATTGAAATTGTAATGGTTGCCAACAGCACTAGTTACATTGGTATTGGTTGGCGCCCACGAAATCTTACACCAGCATGTAAAAATTTTCCATCACTTGAGGATCCAGCTGGTAGTCCAGAATATCATGAACCAAAAATTGTACCAAAAAGTGAGCCAGAACCGTCTAGTGAACCTGAACCTAAAAGTGAACCTGAGCCTAAAAGTGAACCAGAACCTACAAGTGTTCCTGAACCTAAGAGTGAACCAGAACCCACAAGTGAATCAAAATCGAAAACAATACAGGAACCTAAAAGTGAACCTGAACCATCAAGTATACCAGAGCCTTCAAGTGAACCAGAGCCTAAATCGGAGCCAGAACCAACGAGTAACCAGCACAAGACTGGAAGAGCTGTGTCTTCACGAGACACAGCCAACCATAAGACGCCAGACACCAATGATCATCCTGAAGTTTCAGTTGAAACTAGTATCTCGTTTAGAGTGAGTTCTTCACAAGGTTAGTACTGAATTCAATAGTACCAATTGTATTTCAGCTTTGGTATTACATTAAACCTGGATTCTGAAGCAGTATGCAAAATATAAATATTTCAAATATAAAACAGAAAATAATAAACTAGATTATAAATATAAATAAGCATTTAAACTAGTAAATAAATATATAAATAATATTTTAATTTTATTTAAATAAACATAAAATAATAAAACTTTTTACAAGGTATATTTTTATTATTTTGTGAATTACAATGTTTCATTATTACAGATATGTAGATGACACACTCTACATACCTCAAAATACTGGTAATAACATTAATCAATAATTTAATTTAATAATCAATAATCAATATTAATTTAATTAATAATCTCTATAAAAATATTAAATTCACTATAGAACATGAAACTAATAATAAATTATTTTTTTAGGTATTACTATTATAAATAACCATAATAAATTTGAATACAGTATATTCAGAAAAACAACTCAAACTTCATTAATAATTCCAAAAAGTTCAATTCAACCTCCTCAGTACAAATATGCTGTATTTAGTTCTATGATATATAGAATGAATAATAAATAAATTTTAAATGCAAAAAGAAAAAAATTATATATGACTGCTATAAAAAATGGATATAACTCCAAAATTATTGATAACATAATATACAAAATTAATTAAAAACTGCTAAATAATTCTTTCAATAAAAACACACAGAAAAATCAAAATATTAAATATCTTAATTTCACATACATAGGCACTATTATCATAAAATTACATATTATTTAAAAACCAAAATATAAAAATTATCTATAACAGTAATAAAACAGATTTTAACAGAAACAACCCTACAGCACACAAATTAATTCATAATTTAAATGGTGTATATAAAATTGACTATAACAAATTTTATGCAAGTTAAACTATAAAACATTTAAAAGAAAGATGTATGCAACACCGTAATTCATATTTAAAACCAGGTGTACTGTATGCAAATCAAATTTTACACACTCAATCTAAAACAAACACGCATTTCCAAATTTAAATAACATCACTTTATTAAAACATATTTCCAAAGGTCCAAAAATGACTTACGGGAAAATTTAGAAATATTTAAACATAAAACAAAAAATTGGTATGGAGAACCATACATGCCTTCCATGCTCTCAGATTATATATAAAATCATTTGGTACTGCCTTTATGCATACCCGCAGTTATTTCGATAATGTGATTTTTGGGCTTAGGTATGTAATGAATATCGCACATAATTTTATATAGTGAAAGAATTATACAAATTTTAATTTTGTATGTTGTAAAATAGTTGGCTGGTGATTGCAATATTGATTTTGTTTGACATTTTTTAATGGTAAATGACTGGTAAAACTATTTTTTGTCTAAAACCACGAAAAACCCAACTCGAAGTAAGGCGGGAGTGGCCCAAGGGTCAACCCCTTGCCTATTATTATAGGTCTACATGTCACTTTTTTGTGGCAGAACTCGTTTTTTTGGTAAAATTCATTTTCCGACAAGTACTCGTTTTGTGACTAACAAAAAACAAACATCCATTATGTAAAATTTGTAGAGCATATGTTGTCATTCCTTAATAAATTGTTTTTTGTTTTTTCACTAACCATAAATATTTGTATTTTTCATTTTGTATTTGCTGTTGTTTTTCCAATTTGTAAACTTAAAAATGTTAGGTTCTTTATTTTAAGTGTTACTCTGTTATAAGCATTGTATTACACGTTTAATGTTGTTTTCTCAACCACAGCTTTTATTTATTTTAGCAGTAAACTAAAAACCCAAAACCATTATTACCTAACTACCAAATGAAAACAACACGTATTTTTGTTTTACATTAAGAAATAGGGCAATTTACAATTAGTACACTTCTTCTTTTCCACACCGTAATTATCGATACAATCGCATATTAAAAACATCGAAATGTATTGTGGGTACTCATACAGTTCCAATCATTTACTTGAATTCAGTTCGATAATTCCTAAAAAAAATATAGAATTTTGTCAAAGTGAAATAAAATGTTTCCATAGAAACTACTTCTTTGTTGTCAATAACGTAGTACACATATAAAACTTATAAATATCGGTATGGAGAACCATACATGACTTCCATATTCTAAGATTTATATTTAAAATCATTTTCGAAATGAAATATTACCATAGAAACTACTTTCTACATACTGCTTCAGCCTTAACCACAGTACTGTGGTCACTAATGTATACCACCTCACGTTATCGCACTCGATTTTCACTGATGATGGAAGTCGATGGCATTGCCGAAATGTCTGGTTTTGTAGAAAACATTGGACTACGGCCAAATATCCCGGGAAGGAATTTTAACAAAAACTACTTCTTTGTTGCCGATAACGTTGTACACATATATATCAGTGGCGAAGTTACATGCAGGCAATTGAGGCAATGCCTACCCTAAAAAATTCTGTAGAATAAAAATTATAAATACGTATGAACTACATAACATAAAGATTATACATTGTTACTGCGACTGTCAAATTTATTAAACCGAAACGTGCTTTATTGAGCGACCGCTAGATGGTGACAGGTGAGATTCGGCATAGTTCGTTTAAAGCGAATGAGGCAACCTGAACTTGCCTCAGCGTTTTTTGTATACATCGTATGTAAGCAATGTAGTGGTGTGATAGGGAAGTGTAGGGAGGGGGGATTGTCCTGCGCTGTACACATAGAGCGTTGAGGCATGCCTCACTTCTGTGGTCCAAACAGTTAAGTTAAAGCGCCTGTGTTGTTTCTAAGTGTTTATTTTATGCGGTTATTAAAAGTGTCACTGTTATTCCGCTGAACTAACAGATGATCAAGATTGTTATTTGAATTATTTGTAACATTAAACATATATATAGAAACTAATCAAGTTTAAAAATTTGAAGTTCAATCAATTGTATTATTGTGTATGACTAATACAAGGATTGTTCAATAGACACACGTATAGAGCTGTAAAGCATTTTTTATTCAACGATTTTAAAAGAAGTCTCCAATAACATTAAGACATGAGTTCCACTGTTGCGCTAACCTGTAGATTCCCTGCTAGTAAAATTCTTACGCCTGTTTGTGGAACCATTCGGTTACAGCAAACTCTACCTCAGCGTCCGATTTGACCCACCGTCCTTTTAGTGATTCCTTAAAAAAAATTTAAGATAAGATTTTTGCCTACCCATTCATTAACTACTAGCTTCGCCAGTAAGAAAATTGATGTCCATTTTTTTCGGCTTGCACGCGTTATGTTGGTGTGGGTTTCGGCACTTTCCATTTAAAAAGCGTGCAAACGTAAGAAAATAAACATGAGTGAGGCCAGAAATAACGTGAATTGTGTGTGTGTGTGTGTGTGTGTGTGTGTGTGTGTGTGTGTGTGTGTGTGTGTGTGTGTGTGTGTGTGTGTGTGTGTGTGTGTGTGTGTGTGTGTGTGTGTGTGTGTGTGTGTGTCTTACCTGCCTTTTTATTGCCGTATTAAATGAAAAATATTATATTACATTAAAATGAAAAAATTTTAATTTTATTGCCTGGCAACAAAATTATTTTATTTTTAACAATTACCATTGTTTCAAAAAGTATAAATAAATTTTCAAGTACTTTACTCTTGTTAAAACGTAAAAGGTTGCAGGTAAACTACCCCTTCCCCTTAACCGATCTTCACCAAAATCGAAAATCCTTGAGACCTCTACAATATAGGGACGTATGCAAAAAATTATTTGATTCTGTTTGAATTTGCGGCTGTTATCGTTTGCCATAGAAAATACGCTTGATAAAAAAACGTTGCAGGTAAACTACCCCTTCCCCTTAACCGATCTTCACCAAAAACAATAGGTCTTGAGTACTCTACAAATCAGGACTGTATGCAAAACATTATTTGATTCTGTGTGAATTTGCGGCTGTTATCGTTTGCCATAGAAAATACCCTTGTTAAAAAAACGTTGCAGGTAAACTACCCCTTTCCCTCAACCGATCTTCACCAAAAACAATTGGTCTTGAGAAATCTACAATTTAGGGCTGTATGCAAATAATCGTTTGATTCTGTTTGAATTTGCGGCTGTTATCGTTTGCCATAGGAAATACCCTTGTTAAAACATAAAACGTTACAGGTAAACTACCCCTTTCCCTTAACCGATCTTCACCAAAAACAATAGGTCTTGAAAACTCTACAATTGAGGGCTGTATACGAAACATTATTTAATTCTGTTTGAATTTGCGGCTGTTATCGTTTGCCAAAAAAAAAATTTCCCTTGATAAACAAAACCGTTGCTGGTAAACTACCCCTTTCCCTCAACCGATCTTCACCAAAAACAATAGGTCGTGAGTACTCTACAAATCAGAGCTGTATGCAAAAAATTATTTGATTCTGTTTGAATTTGCGGCAGTTATCGTTCGCCATAGAAAAAAAATCTACAGATAGACAGATAGACAGACACACACACAGACACTTTTTGGAAAACGACTTTTTTTCATGTTTTGAGTGTAGTACAATCAGAATCTGCAATAATCTCGAACACGATTTTTTTTGCCATCACCATACTTCCATTCCTTAAGGAATATGGAAGTAAAATATCGGTATGGAGAACCATACATGACTTCCATATTCTAAGATTTATAATCTGAAATATGCTTGCCTGCCAAGCACGATATATTTTCTAATATATACATAATTTACATTAAAATGAAAAAATTATAATTTTATTGCCTGGCAACAAAATTATTTTATTTTCAACAATTACCATTGTTTGAAAAAGTTTAAATGAATTTTCAAGTACTTTACTCTTGTTAAAACGTAAAAGGTTGCAGGTAAACTACCCCTTCCCCTTAACCGATCTTCACCAAAATCTAATGGCCTTGAGTCCTCTACAATTCACTGACGTATGCAAAAAATTATTTTATTCTGTTTGAATTTGCGGCAGTTATTGTTTGCCATAGAAAATACGCTTGATAAAAAACGTTGCAGGTAAACTACCCCTTCCCCTCAACCGATCTTCACCAAAAACAACAGGTCTTGAGTACTCTACAAATCAGGACTGTATGCAGAAAATTACTTGATTCTGTTTGAATTTGCGGCTGTTATCGTTTGCCATAGAAAATACTGTTGTTAAAAAAACGTTGTAGGTCAACTACCCCTTTCCCTCAACCGATCTTCACCAAAAACAATAGGTCTTGAGAACTCTACAATTTAGGGCTGTATGCAAATAATATTTTGATTCTGTTTGAATTTGCGGCTGTTATCGTTTGCCATAGGAAATACCCTTGTTAAAACATAAAATGTTACAGGTAAACTACCCCTTTCCCTTAACCGATCTTCACCAAAAACAATAGGTCTTGAGAACTCTACAATTCAGGGCTGTATGCGAAACATTATTTGATTCTGTTTGAATTTGCGGCTGTTATCGTTTGCCAAAAAAGAAAAATTTCCCTTGATAAAAAAAAACCGTTGCAGGTAAACTACCCCTTTCCCTCAACCGATCTTCACCAAAATCAATAGGCCTCGAGTCCTCTACAATACAGAACTGTATGCAAAAAATTATTTGATTCTGTTTGAATTTGCGGCAGTTATCGTTTGCCATAGAAAAAATTCTACAGTAGACAGACAGAGACACACACACACACACACACACACACACACACACACAGACACTTTTCGAAAAATGACTTTTTTACTTCCATATTCCTTAAGGAATGGAAGTATGGTGATGGCAAAAAAAATCGTGTTCGAGATTATTGCAGATTCTGATTCTACTACACTCAAAACATGAAAAAAAGTCGTTTTCCGAAAAGTGTCTGTGTGTGTGTCTGTCTGTCTGTCTGTCTGTGTGTCTATGTGTCTGTGTGTCTGTAGATTTTTTTTCTATGGCAAACGATAACTGCCGCAAATTCAAACAGAATCAAATAATTTTTTGCATGCAGCCCTGATTTGCAGAGTACTCGCGACCTATTGTTTTTGGTGAAGATCGGTTGAGTGAAAGGGGTAGTTTACCTGCAACGGTTTTTTTTTAGCAAGGGTAATTTTGTTTGTTTGGCAAATGATAACAGCCGCAAATTCAAACAGAATCAAATAATGTTTCGCATACAGCCCTGAATTGTAGAGTTCTCAAGATCTGTTGATTTTGGTGAAGATCGGTTAAGGGAAAGGGGTAGTTTACCTGTAACGTTTTATGTTTTAACAAGGGTATTTCCTATGGCAAACGATAACAGCCGCAAATTCAAACAGAATCAAAAGATTATTTGCATACAGCCCTAAATTGTAGAGTTCTCAAGACCTATTGTTTTTGGTGAAGTTCGGTTGAGGGAAAGGGGTAGTTTACCAGCAACGTTTTTTTAACAAGGGTATTTTCTATGGCAAACGATAACAGCCGCAAATTCAAACAGAATCAAATAATGTTTTGCATACACCCTGATTCGTAGAGTACTCAAGACCTATTGTTTTTGGTGAACATCGGTTAAGGGAAAGGGGTAGTTTACCTGTAACGTTTTATGTTTTAACAAGGGTATTTCCTATGGCAAACGATAACAGCCGCAAATTCAAACAGAATCAAAATATTATTTGCATACAGCCCTGAATTGTAGATTTCTCAAGACCTATTGTTTTTGGTGAAGATCGGTTGAGGGAAAGGGGTAGTTTACCTGCAACGTTTTTTTAACAAGGGTATTTTATATGGCAAACGATAACAGCCGCAAATTCAAACAGAATCAAATAATGTTTTGCATACAGCCCTGATTTGTAGAGTACTCAAGACCTATTGTTTTTGGTGAATATCGGTTAAGGGGAAGGGGTAGTTTACCTGCAACGTTTTTTTATCAAGCGTATTTTCTATGGCAAACGATAACAGCCGCAAATTCAAACAGAATGAAATAATTTTTTGCATACGTCCCTGAATTGTAGAGGTCTCAATGACTTTCGATTTTGGTGAAGATCGGTTAAGGGGAAGGGGTAGTTTACCTGCAACCTTTTACGTTTTAACAAGAGTAAAGTACTTGAAAATTTATTTAAACTTTTTGAAACAATGGTAATTGTTAAAAATAAAATAATTTTGTTGCCAGGCAATAAAATTATAATTTTTTCATTTTAATGTAATATAATATTTTTCATTTAATACAGCAATAAAAAGGCAGGTAAGACACAGCCTGGTTGTTTGGCTGAAAATGATTTTAAATATAAATCTTAGAATATGGAAGTCATGTATGGTTCTCCATACCGATATTATCAAGGGTAATTTTTACTTCCATATTTCCTTAAGGATATATGGTGATGGCAAAAAAAAATCGTGTTCGAGATTATTGCAGATTCTGATTCTACTACACTCAAAACATGAAAAAAAGTCGTTTTCCGAAAAGTGTCTGTGTGTGTGTGTGTGTGTGTGTGTCTGTGTGTGTGTGTGTGTCTGTGTCTGTAGATTTTTTTTCTATGGCAAACGATAACTGCCGCAAATTCAAACAGAATCAAATAATTTTTTCCATACAGCCCTGATTTGTAGAGGAGTCGCGACCTATTGTTTTTGGTGAAGATCGGTTAAGGGGAAGGGGTAGTTTACCTGCAACGTTTTTTTATCAAGCGTATTTTCTATGGCAAACGATAACAGCCGTAAATTCAAACAGAATCAAATAATTGTTTGCATACGTCCCTGAATTGTAGAGGTCTCAATGACTTTCGATTTTGGTGAAGATCGGTTAAGGGGAAGGGGTAGTTTACCTGCAACCTTTTACGTTTTAACAAGAGTAAAGTGCTTGAAAATTTATTTAAACTTTTTGAAACAATGGTAATTGTTAAAAATAAAATAATTTTGTTGCCAGGCAATAAAATTATAATTTTTTCATTTTAATGTAATATAATATTTTTCATTTAATACAGCAATAAAAAGGCAGGTAAGACACAGCCTGGCTGTTTGGCTGAAAATGATTTTAAATATAAATCTTAGAATATGGAAGTCATGTATGGTTCTCCATACCGATATTTTCATGTAAATCTGCCATTATCTCGAACACGATTTTTTTCACCATGACCATACTTCCATTTCCTTATGGAACGTGGAAGTAAAATAAATTAATACCGGAACAAATTCAAATTAATAAAAAAGTGATAATATTTTCAGAATTACTAATTTAATGAAATAATAAATATTTATATTATATTTTACAATTAATTACCGGTATGTAACGCATTTTATATACACATATGGAATTTAGTCTACATATAAAACAGCTATTTTGAACAATTGATTTACACAATTTTTTATTTTTATTAATTTTATGTCTGATGATGGTAGTTGAATACTATCGAAACATTGTAGGTCATAAAATAATAAAAAATATATTCTTGTAAAAAGTTTTGTTATTATACAAGAAACATATGAGCATTTATGAATAAATATATATAAGTATTATACTTAGTCATCATTAATTACAAACAGCTATTTTAAAACCTTACAAAAGTAGGTATATGTACAAAATCAAGAGAATGACAAAATAATACTTATGGTAACTGAGGATAATAAAGTAAAAATTGAAGGATATTTGTCTAATAATGTATTAATTTATCTAAATTTTAGAGTCAAAAGTCTAAGACAGGAGGGGGTATTATGGTCACCTTTATTGTTTCATTTCTTTCTAGATTTTTGTAAGACATACCAGATATGATGTATTAATAGGTCAGAGCTACTGTTTTACTTCCATAAAAAAAAAATCGTGTTCGAGATTATTGCAGATTCTGATTCTGCTACACTCAAAACATGAAAAAAAGTCGTTTTCCGAAAAGTGTCTGTGTGTCTGTCTGTCTGTGTAGATTTTTTTTCTATGGCAAACGATAACTGCAACAAATTCAAACAGAATCAAATAATTTTTTGCATACAGCCCTGATTTGTAGAGTACTCACGACCTATTGTTTTTGGTGAAGATCGGTTGAGGGAAAGGGGTAGTTTACCTGCAACGGTTTTTTTTATCAAGGGAAATTTTTTTTTTTTGGCAAACGATAACAGCCGCAAATTCAAACAGAATCAAATAATGTTTCGCATACAGCCCTGAATTGTAGAGTTCTCAAGACCTATTGTTTTTGGTGAAGATCGGTTAAGGGAAAGAGGTAGTTTACCTGTAATGTTTTATGTTTTAACAAGGGTATTTCCTATGGCAAACGATAACAGCCACAAATTCAAACAGAATCAAAAGATTATTTGCATACAGCCCTAAATTGTAGAGTTCTCAAGACCTATTGTTTTTGGTGAAGATCGGTTAAGGGAAAGGGGTAGTTTACCTACAACATTTTTTTAACAAGGGTATTTTCTATGGCAAACGATAACAGCCGCAAATTCAAACAGAATCAAATAATTTTCTGCATACAGCCCTGATTTGTAGAGTACTCAAGACCTATTGTTTTTGGTGAAGATCGGTTGAGGGGAAGGGGTAGTTTACCTGCAACGTTTTTTATCAAGCGTATTTTCTATGGCAAACGATAACTGCCGCAAATTCAAACAGAATCAAATAATTTTTTGCATACATCAGTGAATTGTAGAGGACTCAAGGCCTTTAGATTTTGGTGAAGATCGGTTAAGGGGAAGGGGTAGTTTACCTGCAACCTTTTACGTTTTAACAAGAGTAAAGTACTTGAAAATTTATTTAAACGTTTTGAAACAATGGTAATTGTTAAAAATAAAATAATTTTGTTGCCAGGCAATAAAATTAAAATTTTTTCATTTTAATGTAAATTATGTTTGAGTTAATATCTTTATATATACAGTGGAACTTGGTTATTACGGCCTCGGCTGTTACGTCAACTCGGGTGTAGCGTTATTTTGTCTTAAGTCCGGTCAAACTGATAGCTTTAACATTATAAAAATTCCCGGTTTTAACGTCACTAAATATTGTACTACTCTGTTATAGCGTCAAATATTTCTCAGATATTTTACTCTAAATTTCATATAAACGTATATATGTGCGCGCGCGCGCTAGCCCATGGCTACAGACATACGTTGTAAGCACTGTAACAGGACTGCCGGCGCCAGCCATTTTACGTGCTCCAACGGATGGCTAGATCGATTTAAGGCCCGACACTCGATTTCCTTTGCAAAAATTTGTGGTGAGGCAAAATGCGTAGATCTGAACGTTACAGGCGATTGGGTGCGTAACACTTGGCCAGAAATTAGACAATCATATAAAGATGAAGACATCTTTAATGGACATGAAGCCGGAATTTTTTATAAATTAACTCCAGATAAGACTTTCAAATTTAAAAATGAAAAGTGCGTTGGTGGGAAGCTCTCTAAACAAAGAGTTACAGTTTTTGTTTGTGCGAACATGACGGGAACCGAAAAAAGGAAACTTTTAGTTATCGGGAAAAGTTTGCATCCTAGATGTTTTAAAAACATCAAAAAACTTCCTGTAAGTTACACTGCCAACATAAAAGCGTGGACGACTTCTAGTATTTTTGAAGATGACTTCTGTACGTGTGTATGTCACTGAACTCCTCCATGTATAAAATAATATATCGTTCGTGGCAGGTAAGCATATCTCAGTTATGTAATGTTTACGTTTCCATTTTATTATTATGCCTACAGTAATAAAAAGGCAGGTAAGACACACACACACACACACACAATTCACGTTATTTCTGGCCTCACTCATGTTTATTTTCTTACATTTGCATGCTTTTTAAATGGAAAGTGCCGAAACCCATACCAACATAACGCGTGCAAGCTGAAAAAATGGACATCAATTTGCTTCCTGTGGATCGCTGGGTAATGTAACTGCACGTGTTTACAGAGGAACGATTCATAGACAGACTTTTCGTCTTTAGGGAATGAACCCTCTGCAAGATGCTGAGGGTCCATGAGTGACTTCGGAGCGCTCCTTCTTTTTCGCGTGTTTGTTCTGTGAAACATACACTGTAGATTCGCAGCTTTACTCTAAGCAACGCTCAATAGGAAATGTTGAAAATGTTTGTCCACAGTGTACCCTCATTCACACTAAACCTGCTCTGATGTTTTAATTACGGACATCATAATATTAAAACTTTGGAAACTTGAGCACTACTTAATGGAGATTAATCATTAACTTATACAAGCCATTAATTTTATGCATATATTATATATATATATGTGTACAACGTTATCGGCAACAAAGAAGTAGTTTTTGTTAAAATTCCTTCCCAGGATATTTGGCCATAGTCCAATGTTTTCTACAAAACCAGACGTTTCGGCAATCCCATCGATTTCCATCATCAGTGAAAATCGAG
Source organism: Magicicada septendecula (assembly GCA_034769895.1). Lineage (NCBI taxonomy): Eukaryota > Metazoa > Arthropoda > Insecta > Hemiptera > Cicadidae > Magicicada > Magicicada septendecula. The sequence goes on from CM068367.1 coordinate 892,180,182, forward strand.
TGCGATAACGTGAGGTGGTATATGTTAGTGACCACAGTACTGTGGTTAAGGCTGAAGCAGTAAGTAGAAAGAAGTAGTTTCTATGGTAATATTTCATTTCGAAAATGATTTTAAATATAAATCTTAGAATATGGAAGTCATGTATGGTTCTCCATACCGATATTTTCAAGTGTCATCAGTGTCTGACCTTCATAGATGAAATCATAATCTTTACGAAGTACATACAAAAATTAAGGAAAAGATTTTATTCAACTAGCAAACTTTTCATGAAGAGTAGGATTAATAATAAAGCAAAAGAAGACAAAATGTATAATGTGAATAGACAGAGATTTCTTACAAAGTAGACAGCTCAGTTAAAGAACAGATGGTGGGAAAAGATACAACTCTGAAGAGATGGAAAGATTGACATATTTAGGAACTACAGTCAGTAGAAAATCATCTATGAAAGAGAAGATTCTAGCAAGAGCTAATAATATATGACAGAAACTATATGCATTGTTCCATTTGTTATATAAGTGAGTGAATGCAAATATTGAAAGTCTTAATGCAAATATTTGAAGGCAAAAAAGCAGATGTATGGTTTTTACATAACGTTTAATCAGGAATTGAGACAACTAAAGAGCACTTGTGTAATAAGATGATTGGGGCATAAGATGAGGATGGGCGTCTTCTAGTCCTGTTCAACTATATTATGTATGTACTATATATGTCTAAAACTAACAAAATTATTTGCAGAGCTGTTTTAGTAAGGCACATAAAATTGCTGTGTATTGCCTGAATCATACATAGTTATAGATGAAAGCAGAAGTGTGAAGAGAATTTTTGGTTGTGAACTCATGTAAAACAATTGAAAGAATAACCAGAAAAAAGAGTATGAAACTAGAAAAGAATTGTGAAAAAATATCAAAATGTAAGAGCTGTGTTAAAACAAAACAAAAAACATACAAGGGGTTATAAAGACCATTCTAAAAATAAATAATACAATGGCTATTCAAAAATCGGTATGGAGAATCATATGTCCTAAAATTTATATTTAAAATCATTTAAATATTAATTAAATAAGTGGATGCTTGAGTTCTGAAGAAATTACGTATCAGCTAAAATGGTACCACCATGTCAGGTGGATTAAGACTATCCTCAACCTTCATGAGGAAGGACTGTACTTTTGGATAAAATGTCTGAAGGTCGAACGAAGAGCTAGCTAAAGGTAGCTGCGATCTGATTCCTGTAATGAAATTGGACTCTCGCTGCGAGGGGCCGAGGAATGTCTATAGTATTATCAAAGTCTTTCCTGTCAATACTATACTAGTCATTTTTCTTTTTTAAAATCGAGTCTTGATTTCTTTCTTTCCATTCGTCTTCTGATTTCCTGAACGACTATTCTGTTCACCCGTATAATTATAAATTTCTCAGCAAAACATTTCTTCCTTAATACGTTTGTGTCTCCTGTTTAACACCCACCATTCTGATCCATGTCATAACGCTATATTCCACACAGGCTAGTAAATAACTAGCCATCAGGGAGGTCAAAATATTTTCAAGGAGGGGCAAACAATTTTCTAAAGGAGAAAAATATTTATATATTTTTCATACATACCCACATGCACATATTAGTATATAATTCTCATATCAAAATAGAAATAAGTACACAGATTGTATTAATTGCTTTAATACAACAACACTGCCCAGCAATCCACAGGAAGCAAACCAATGTCCACCTTTTCGGCTTGCACGCATTGTGTTGGTGTGAGTTTCAGCACTTTTCATTTAAAAAGCGTGCAAACCAAACATAAGGAAATAAACATGATTGAGGCCAGAAATAAAGCAAATTGTGTGTGTGTGTGTGTGTGTGTGTGTGTGTGTGTGTGTGTGTGTGTGTGTGTGTGTGTGTGTGTGTGTGTGTGTGTGTGTGTGTGTGTGTGTGTGTGTGTGTGTCCTGCCGGCCTTTTTATTGCGGTAATCACAATAATAAAACTTTGGAAAAGTAAACATTAGATAATTGAGATATGCTTGCCTGCCAGGAACGATATATATTCTCACTCATACGTGATTTAAATTAAAATGAAAAATATAGAATTTTGTTAAAGTGAAATGTAATGTTTCCATAGAAACTACTTCTTTGTTGTCATTAACGTATTACACATATAAAACTTATAAAATTTACTTCATCACCAACTACCATTTTAATTTATTAAAAAAATTACGCCCTCCCCCCTTCAACTACCAAAATTACCCCCTTCCCCTTCAACTACCATTTTCATTTATAGATATTTCATCTACTTTTCTACAGTGGATTATTATGACCTTCTTTTCAGGATACTTTATTTATCAAAATTAAGCAATTTACTCTTGTTAAAACGTAAAATGTTGCAGGTAAACTACCCCTTTCCCTTAACCGATCTTCACCAAAAACCTTGAGTTCTCTACAATTCAGGGGTGTATGCAAAAAACAATTGGTTGTCTGTAAAGTCGGTTTACGGACGATAGTTTTACGTGATAACGTCATAAAGAAACATTGATGAAAATTGATATAATTATTTTATTATTAATTATTTTATTAATTTATCGTTTATAATTATTATTAATTTATTTATTTATAATTAATATTAATTATTTTATTAATTTATTATTGTTTATTATTATTTTATTATTAATTATTTTATTAATTTATCGTTTATAATTATTCTTAATTTATTTATTTATAATTAATATTAATTATTAATAATTATTAATATTATCAATAATAATAATTTGATATAATTGATATAATTTGACATAAATATTTTTAAAACTGGTTAAAAACATTAATTTTTAATTTTCAAATATTATTTACAGTTTTTGCAAATTTAATTTAAATAATTTGTTTAAATATAATAATGGCTTCCGTCGAGGTGGGCGGAGGTTATTGTAGAAGTTCTCGAAGAAGCTCGCGTGGCGGCGTTCCAGTAGCAGAACTATTCTAACTGCTAGCTCTGACGTCACGCGAGAAGAGAGATATATGTGTCACAAGCCAACGCTTGGGCCGATCGTGCCTCTCTATCGCTTTTTGCGCGCTCTCGCTTGCACGCTCAGGCTCAGACGGAACGTGACACTTTTTCGTGCGTGCAGCCGGTGTTCATCAATTTATAAGACGTTATCACGTCAAAAATTATTTGATACTGTTTGAATTTGCGGCTGTTATCATTTGCCATAGAAAAAATTCTACACACAGACACACACACAGACACTTTTCGAAAAATGACTTTTTTTCATGTTTTGAGGGTAGTACAATCAGAATCTGCCGTTATCTTGAACACGATATTTTTCGCCATGACCATACTTCCATTTCCTTATGGAACATGGAAGTAAAATTAACCTCTAATTTGGTGATATACACAAAATAGTTGTGATATCAGCATGGTACATTGCAGTAGCAACCAACGTCCTTTTACGTAGATACATGCAAATCTAAAGCCCATTTTGTTTATTTCTATTAAAGTAGAGTTCAATAAAATATGGAGCCTGTTGTTTCCTCTCCTGCCAGTTGTGATGGTTTCATTGAAATGTTCCACCATCAGCTGCTTAGGGATTCTTTGTTTGGGATTCTACCCCCAAATGCTGGATGGTATTGGATGATGAGGCTATGTGTCATTGGAAAACCGAGAGTGAAACCACCCAGCCACTGGCAGGACCATGCAGTGAAAGTGCTGCAAGTTGCCTGATGTGTATCGAGGTTGTTTCAACCAGTCACTGTCAGATAAAAGGTAGAACCGGCATTGAGTCATCGATGTGACTTTTATCAGCTGTTGACTATGCTTGTACCATTGTCATTGGTCAGAGTACTGTATAGGGCAGATGCAGTGTACACTACACTTTCGTTTATCTGGAATTGATGGGACTGGACCTTTTCTGGATAAACCAAACTCATGGTGAAAATGCCGCTATTAGTGATGCTTACCTACCACTATACAGAAAGGTTGCGGTTTTTTATTTTGACGACTTTATTCAAACTGTAATAGCCTCCTGTACTGTATTTTATGAGTAAATCTTAAGGAAAAACAAAATCTATTTCAGAATATTATGCTGTATGAACAAGAAAAAAATATTTATCATTAGATATTATACATACATTATATTAAAAATTCAGTACAGTACAGTAGTACCATTTCTAAAAATTAACAAAATAATTTAGCGAGAAAAAACAATAATAAACACACATACATGAATGATCAAAGTCTTTACTTTTTAAAAAAGTCCATTATTTTTTCTGCTTTAGCGATGTTTCTCTCTTCTTAGCTGTACAGTCAAGGAGTCTTTTTTAGAAGTAACATTTCTGCTGGGTTTGTCTCGCTTTGGCGCTCAAAATAATTTAATAATTTGCCCAGCATTGAAGTAGCCTCTGAACGGTTGATTGCCATTGCTACGTCATCCGCATCATCGTCATCATCCTCAGGAACTTGAATCTTCGTTGTTTGATTTTCTAGAACACTCAGCGACAATCTCGTCTTCAGAAAGGAATTGATGCCCGGGATCATATTGGTCTACACCTACATTTAACCACTCGGATACTTCTTCCTCTTGAACATTTTCACAACCTTCAATATCTTTTAACAATTCAATAATCTCTTTATTTCCAGAAAGATTATCATTTTCGGCACTTTCTGTAGTTTCAGTGTCGCAATTTTCCACCATTTCTGACCACAGCTTTTTCCAAGAACTTCTTAATGTTTTTTGAGAAATATCTTCCCACGCTACAGCAGACATATAAATCACATCTCTTATGTTAATTTTCTTCAAAACTGTCATAATATCTTCTTTTTTCTCCTCATTATCTTATCTTGTCAATCAATAACATCGCTTTTAGAGGCAGTCCCTTTTCTGTCAGATATTTTTTGACATTAGGTACGAAGTCGTGGAAAAACCAATTTTTAAATAAATCTACAGACATACAGGCTTTTTTTGGGATCTGTACAGTACTGGTAAATAGTTAACACTTATATTTTTTAAAGCCCTTGGCTTCGTAGATTTGCCGATCAACATCAGCGGCAGTTTATGTTCACCTACGGTCTGCAATAAGATTACACTGTAAAGTCAGCGCAGGTGGAAGTCGGAAGCCTTCTCATGTAATAATGAGTTGTTAGAACTGTAACACTGGCTGCCTATGCCAAACATCGCAACCGCTGAGGTGGAGTTTTCTAGTCATTTGCGACTGATAAGATTCTCTTTAAATGCCGACGTTAACCAGATCGCCAAGGGAACTATACACTGCACTGTATTATTTTTACCCTCGCAGTTTAGATTAATTACGTTGTTGATGAGCTCTGAATGGGTATAATGTTGAATTTATAACAAAACAGGTTGTTTTTAGTATAAATAGTATCTTAAAATTCACCGGTAAAGTCGTTAAAAAAAAATTATTTTGAAAACTTATTCCAGATAAGCCAGAATTCTGGATAAAAGAAGGCCAGATAAACGAGAGTGTAGTGTATTTGTAAGCTCACACATCACGGTCACTACCAGACTGCCAGACCAGGTCCATACAAAGGTCCCTTGGCTCACAAGACAAAGGTTTGGCTAGCTAGCTGCTTAACCAATGTAGATTCAGTAATGGTAGTGTTTTTCAATAAGCGATAACAAAAGTTAGTGCAATGATATAAAAGTATCTGTACATAGGTGATGATTATTTGTAAATGTAATATAGATATGTATGCATATCTATTATAGATTTTGTATACAATAAAATATTTTTCTCTATTTTCTTTTTCTGTACCAGCTGATCAGATTAATTTTTTGACAGCCCTTGTAAATTACATCAGACATAAAAAATACGTACAACTTTTTATATTCTTTTACCTTTATAAACTTATTATTTCCTGTTTACATTTTATAACTTACATGAAAACTATTTTAATATTTAACAATTAAAGAGTTTAGTAGTGTGTGTGTGTGGGGGGGGGGAGGGAAACAAAAATGTGACCTTTTAAAACTGATTGTTAATGACACTGTGATATAGAGAAAGTGATTTGAACAGACTATCTGAGAGGTAGAAGACAATATACAACATGCGTTTTAACATTTCAGAAGACCAGAAGAGAATTCATTATATAGAATTATAATTATAATGGAAGAATTATAGTGGCTTAAAATCAATTATAAGATGGTTACAGTACAATATTATTGTAATAGGATTATTATGAATTCATTATAAAATACCATTGTCAGTATACTGTAGTTAACACAGGCACCACAGTGCAAATTTTTGTGTTCCCTAATGTAGTGAGCAGCATTCTTGTTGCGTATGCATTGCCATTTAAAACACTATGAAATGGTAAGAAAAAAATCTACACTTATTTCTTCGTTATTTCAAGACTGAACACCAAGTGCTGGTTGCAGGTAAATGTGTAAGCAATGGGACATTAATAAACATCCTCAGGTTTATAATATATTTCAAAAACAATGTTCAGAATATTGGTCAAAATATTATACTCTGTATAACTGCTGAGACAGAAAGCCCTTTGTATTTTGTTTAAGCAAGTTGTTAGGTGCAGTGAAAATAAATTTTCAGTGGTAGACGTGGAGATGGAAGAAGGGTGGAAAGCAATACTGACTGTTATCAAATTTGAAGACGTACGTGTGAAGGCAGTGGTGATCATCTTGGAGAGGCCTGCATGCATGAAAGTACCTGTTCTTAACTTTGTAGAATCAGTTATGAGAGATGTTTCTGAAGATGAAGAATTGGCCTAGTTAAACCGAATGTACAAGTGAAGGGAACTGATGCTATAGAAGAAGAAGCACTGATGAGTGTTGAAGAAAATATTATGCAGGATTAAATTTGGAAAGCACAGGATAAACAAAGACTATGTGATTTCAGGAGCAGAAACATATTTATTCACTGGAGAAAGTATTTACCAGAGAAAAATGAAAAACAAAGTGTTTTTCTGTATTAGGAAAAAGGAATTGAAATTGTGAATCAAAATGATCATCTGTATCATTCTTCATATACAGTAGACTCTCAACTATCCGACCTAATGTGGCGGTCGGCCGGGTCGGATAGCAAAAAAGTCTGATACACCGGAGCCGTAGGCATACCAGCCTCTGTAAGGTCAATGACCGCCACCCTATTGCGTTGAATGTACTTGTTGCTATTTGGATGCATACGTCATATCAGTTTGTCCTTATAAATGACGTACAGTAATAAATGAATTAGAAAGAAATGAAATAAGAATTCGCAACTACAGTATCTTTCACAAAACCTTTATTTGAAGGACAAAACAAAATGTGTAGTTAACAATAAGTTGAATGAGTTTTACTATGAGTTTTAATTTATACGAAAGCTTTCAACCAAATTAGTTGTTAATATAAATCAAATTATAATAACCTAAAACTACATACTGTATAATGAAAGAACAAGTGAAACTTACATTGTCTAAGGTTTGAAAAAGTCTGTAATTGAGACCTGCTTCTTTCCTCGCATTAATTTCCTCGCCGCTATATCCTTCCACTTACATAAACATATTGCTACGACAGCACAAAACAATGTACGCGTTTATCGAATATGCCAGAAGGCTCTCGATGTAAGCGTGTGGTGTACGTGCTACTAGACGCATTTTGCGAGAATTTTCTCGACTGCGCTCAGGCTGTGTCAGGGGCGTAGTAATTACGTAGTTCACGAGAGATAAGACGCAGTTTGGAAGCTTCTGATGTGTGAGCGTGACTATAAATACATTGGGTAGCGGCCTTAGTTTTTCAGTTCAATGCGAGATATTTGATAGTGCGGTTCGAGAGTATTAGTGCGATATATTTCCAGAGCGGTTCGAGTTATTACTGTGTACGTTCAAGTAGTTATTATTGAAGTGTTGCGTTTTATAATCAGACGGTATAATTGTAATAAAATTGAGTTTTAATATTTGTGGACATTTTATTGCGTGTGTACAATTTTCATTTGATTTACTGTAGACTGTGTTGTTAATTACGAACTGTTTTACTGTAACAATTAAAGGTGTGATTAGTGACTTAATTGGTGTCTTGTACTTATTTTGTTTCCACTGTACCTACGACGATCAAGTAGACCATCGTAACAATATGACGTCTGCTGGTGTTGCTTCTTCTTGCTGGCCAATGTATTCCACTGCCGTCTCGATCGCCTTCAGGCCTTCGGAGTGGGTTATACGATCGGAGGGTTCATCACCTTGTTCCTCTTCAATCGGCTGTTCATTTAATACCATCGCTACAATATCTTCGTCTGCAATTTTTTCGATTTCGTCCTTTGCCAACCACTCTGTGATGTCTTCCAATGAAGCTTCCTCACATCCGGGAACTTTTTTTAACAGCGATACAAGCGCAGTGTTATCAGTTGCATTTTCCATATCACATTGCTGTTCTACCTCTTCCCACTTATCACTGGCTCTGTGATCCAGCAAAATTTTCCACGATCGCACAAGTGTTAAAGATGGAATTTCATCCCATGCCTCGGACACCCATCTGATGACGTTAAACATGTCTACTGACTGTAGTGCCTCGCAACTTCTGTATTATCAATTGTCGCGATGATATAGCTTAGTAGCCTACGTCTATATTTCTTTTTCAAAGCTTGGAGCACTCCCTGATCCATTGGCTGACATATAGATGTAACATTTGCAGGCAAGAACAAAGCTTTTATGTCTCCATCTTTTAATTGGTCATTTGCTGGATGTGAAGGAGCGTTATCCAAAACTAGGATTGCTTTCCTTGTTAAATTGTTTTCAGCTAAATGTTTTTCAACTTGTGGCACAAATTCCTGTTCAAACCAATTTTTGAAAATTTCTCCATTCATCCACGCCTTTTTTTGATGGGTATAATGCAGGGGCAAAAAACTTAAATCTTTAAGATTTTTAAAAGCCCTAGGGTTGCGAGATTTTCCAGTCAAGGTCAGTCTCAACTTGTGGTTTCCGGTTGCGTACTACAAGCTAAAACTGTAATGCGGTCCTTGCTCTTCTTGAACCCTGGTGTGGCCTTTTCCTGTTTAGACGGCAACATACGGTAATTCAAACCCGTCTCATCACAGTTGTACACTTGTTCTCCGGAAATACCTTCCTTATCAAGCAGGTCAAAAAAGTGTTTTTTAAAGTCAGGGACAGCGTCCGTATTAGCAGACAATGCTTCACCACTAATCGTCATCTGACAAACACCAAAACGTTTCTTCCAGCGATCAAGCCACCCGTCACTGGCAGTAAACTCACCATCGTCTCCTTCGATCTGTTTTTTAAACTGAATCGCTTTTTCTTGGAGCAAGGGGCCTGAAACCGTCAATCCTTTCCCCCTCACATTTTCATACCACAGATATAAAGCCTCTTCAACTTCCACATCTTTTCCTTTTTGCATAGTTTTTCTAACTTTCACGCCACTGCCACTTGCTTGCTTAGAACACCATTTTTCAATCTCTGCCCAATTTCTTCGCCAATCACCCACAGTAGTTTTTCCAACTCCTAACTCCAGTGCAATTTTGTTTACCGACTCACCAGAATCCATTCTTTTTATTGCTTGCAGTTTTTCTTCCAAAGTTACTACCACTTTCTTTCGTTTGTCACCCATATTTCACTTAAAAATAAAAGCCACCAACAATACTGTATACACACTTTATAACAAATTAACAATCCACGAATGACTGAACCGCATGGCCTGACTTCTGGATACAGACTGACTGATGCACCTGTTACACACTCAAGTAGGAACACGAAACCAGTACTGTATTGGTAACTGGTGATTCACACGTAAGCGCCTTCACCCGCGTGGCGGGATTGCTCACGACATTTTTTTTTTTTTTTTTTAAGTTGCGGGTTGGACAGGCCGGAGGTCGAATAGGCGGGAGTCGGATAGCCGAGAGTCTACTGTACTTTGGAACAATAGGCTTATGGAGGAGACAATATCAGATTGATGGTAGAATGATTTACAAAAACTAATGGAGAACAACATCCAGTTCTGTTGTTGATTCCATAACATAATTATTTATCAGATGCATAATGACCCATAAGTAGGATGTTCCAGAATATTATAGAAGTTCTATAATGATTGTGACAAGGATCATTATAGATGTTTATACCTGTATAAACATAGATAGAGCACAAAGTCAGTTTACTTATGAGTTTGTGACAGTGATTTTTGTCTATGCATTATAATTTGTTCAAAATAGTCCTAAGTATTTTAAACTGTGATTTAATAATCTTAATGGTTTTAATCATTGTTACTGTTTGTCTGAATAACACACATTGTATATTTGTGTGTGTTTATATTTTACAAATATAAATATATAAACACAAATATAAATATAAATACATTCTCCCATAGAAAAGTACTTTTTTATAAAAATAAATTAATATTTTAATACTTAATTAGATTATAATATGTAGCATTTCAGTTGACAGCCAGTGAGTGTTTGTTTTAACAATTAATGTTTGTTGTTGTATTTTAGGTAATCGTGGGACGAGAGCTGCTATGGAGGATGAAAGTGTAGCAGGTAGTTTATTACAGCATGTTTGAGTTACTGTTGACATACTTACAATTAGTTTGCATTTAAAATGTAACACTTGTAAAATATTTTGGTTAATAAGGTGGCTATGTTTTCTGTTGTTTTATATAAAACATCACTTTTCAGTAAAATTTCTTCATACCTGTTGGGCACTTTAAAATTAACATTATGCTACAATTTGAATTCTATAATTAAGCCATAACCGTGTGATAAAAATGCAATACCACTATTACTTAAAAAAAAAAAACCTGGCACTACATTAAAATGAATTTTGCGTTAGATTTGCAATAGAAACTTTTATATCGGTTATATCATAATTTAGTCATTATTTATGCTCTAACTCTATAGATTTCCTTTTGTATTTTTATTGTAATAAAATTGAGTTTATTTATTATATATGTACACATAATTATTTATACACTATATACATTAGTGTATAGATAAAAAATATTAATTTTTCTGTACAATCCCAGTAATCCAGATTTCCTGTAATCCAAAATTACTTATGTAGAAAAACTACTTGAGTTATAAAATTAGTACACTTGGCTATAAAATTCTTGGATATAATATTAATCTAAAAACAAAATAAATAAATGGAGTTTGAGTGTAACGAGTTTAAATTCAGTTAAGCTGCAAAAAATTAACTTAATAAACCCACGCAGATGTAGTACCTTTTCCTTGCTGACTAGAAATACAATAAATATAATTATGTCACTACCAACTCGTAGTTAATCAACGGACATGTCATGGACAACGAAATCCAAGAAATACAATGTTCCATTACAGTGAATCATTTCTGTAGGTAAAAGATTAGTGTACAAATAGGCATAATGTTAAAGCGTACACTTGTTATTTGAATTTGGTTAGACATCAGTATACCTGTCTGCATACCCTAGTTCTGAATGTTTAGTACAATTCAGTTTTGTGTATTGAATTGGAAGTTCACTTTGACTCATGTTCTTATATAATGCTTAAATATAATGTCCACTTCAATGTGCTACCAAATGTCTGAACAAATGTGCTTTCAATTTCCTTTCTGGTTAGGAGTGAGAATAAAGTACTTGTATGTAGGTTAATCAAGTTAGTACTTGTGTTACAAGTTAATACCTGGTCAGTCATTGTCCTCCTCTGACTAATATTGTTACGAGAAGCCTACCGAACAACCCAGAACATTCTCCACTCCCCCCGTCCAGTGTCGCAGCTGTTGCGTCATTCAAGTAGGTGATTCTAGTGAGTTCCAGGAACACTTGAGTACGCATTAAGCTGCCGGGCATGCAGTTAAGGAGGGAAAGCTGTACTAGACCTCAGCGCGGCATATATAAAGCCATAGCAGCCGGGTTGTCAGTTCAGTTATGTGAGCGATTTTCAGTAGTGTGGATTGAGTGTTTGTCGAAGTGAAGTATTACAGTATTGTGTTAATAATTGTGTGAAACTCTTATTAATAGAAATTGTTATTGCGTGTAGACAAATCTAACTGGAAATATTGTACGAGTTAATTATAAACTGTTTAATTGTGAGAATTAAAGCTGGTTATTAATGATTTAATTGGTGTCTTGTATTTTGTTTTCCATTGTACCTATGACGATCAGTAGACTGTCAGAAGTGGTGTCAGAGAAATCAAAGAACGCTATTAAATGAAGTAGGGCCAGTTTTTGCAAAGGCCCCATAGTTTAATGGAAGCACTCACTGGGCAACTTATCATCGCCAATTTGAAGCTGCTGCTCACTTAAATAACTGGACAGAAGAAGAAAAAGGCCTTTCACTCATTCTTGCGTTAAAAGGACCTGCCGCAGAGCTAATACACAAAGTGCCATCTGACATCCAGAACACATATGCCGAATTAACAAAAGCTCTGGTATTACGGTACGGTGACCAGCATTTGTGCGTAGTGTACCGTGTTCAACTTAAAGCGAGGTGACAGCGTTCAGGGGAGAGCCTTCAAGAATTTGAAGCAAATGTCGACCAACTGACAAGATTGTATCAGAGATAGTAAATTACAACAAGTGTTAAGAATGGCACAGCATCAGAATAGCTCAGACGCTCTTGTTCATGCTCTCCGTTTTGTAGCTGCCAAGTCGGTGACCTACATTAATCAAAGTATGTCATCACGTTGTAGTCAAATGGATCCAGTATCACAGTATCGTCATAACGGATGGAATAAAAAGACGATTCAAGAACAACAGTTTAAGAAGTCAGTAGCACCACAACGATCTTTTGAACAAAAGGATAAAGACAAAAGACCTCCTAAGTGTTATAACTGTAGGGAAAGTGGCCATCTACAAGCAGATTGTTGGCAGAGGAAAAATCGGAGAGAAGAGCATGAATGCACGCACGAATTGGAGATGTAAAGATACGGAACTGCACACAGTCTCCACACTTCATAAAACCACGGGTAACCTGATTGTCAAATGATTCTTTAAAGATAAACTTGCAGCATTTACAGTTGACACGGGCGCCACAGTGCCCATCGTGCGCCCTGACTTAGTCAGCAACCGCCAGCCTCAATTTAGCTCTTGTACAATACAGACTGTGACTGGAAGTCTCGTCAAAGTATTAGGTCAAGTAGACGTACATAATGCTTGGGTCGCCTCGAGTTTTGCCAACAAATGCTCGTTGCAGACATTGTCAAATGAAGTGATTGGCATGGACATTATGAATGCTGACGGATTTGTTGTGGACTTAAGAGAGAATATCCTGAAGGTTGGCCAAGAGAAGATAAAGCTTTGCATAGCTAAAATGTCAGGGTCTGCCAACCATTCAATCAAGCAAGTGGCATTGCCCGAAGAAGAAGTCAACAGGTCTGGTCAAGAGGAACCTTTCCTATTCCAGATGGAAATGGAAGAAGAACTAGCAGAGTAAGTACAAATACGTGAAACGGCAAAAGAAGTGACTGGAAAGCCAACTATGGATGTCAAGGAAAACCCCTTGTTTGTTCGTGAGTTAAAAGAAGCGCCTGGGGGAAAAGTTGCTGAAGATAAAGTTACGCAAGAAGTTGTTGAAAAGAACCAAACAGACTTGGATCAGCCAGTGGTGTTTAGGTCATCAGTACATGACGGAACGGGAGTGATTCCAGCAAAACTAGCGGTTGAGCGGAAGACTCGTATTCTTGGGAACTTGACGTTCAGATCACACAAGACTGAATTTGAAGAACCGGAGAACAAGCAAGGACGTCTACCTAGATCACCTGGCCAAGTATTACTTTAGAGATGGTTTGCCAGTTCGAGATGAACAGGCTTAAGGTTATGAGAAGCCTACCGAACAACCCAGAACATTCTACATTCCCCCCGTCCAGCTGTTGCATAATTCAAGTAGGTGATTCTAGTGAGTTCCAGGAACACTTGAGATACGCATTGAGCCGCCGGGCGTGCAGTTAAGGAGGGAAAGCTGTACTGGACCTCAGCGTGGCGTATATAAAGCCATAGCAGCCGGGTTGTCAGTTCAGTTACGTGAACGATTTTCGGTAGTGCGGATTGAGTGTTTGTCGAAGTGAAGTAGTACAGTATTGTGTTAATAATTGTGTGAAATTCTATTAATAGAAATTGTTATTGCATGTGGACAAATCTAACTGGAAATATTGTACGAGTTAATTATAAACTGTTTAATTGTGATAATTAAAGCTGGTGATTAGAGATTTAATTGGTGTCTTGTATTTTGTTTTCCACTGTACCTTTGACGATCAGTACACTGTTGTAACAATATCTATATCAAAATGGACATATCACTTTCATTTCTGAGGGAAATAATAAAGTTATATTACTGCATCTTTACCTAATAGTTTTCTTCAGTTTTGTATATATGTTTTCAATAATGCCTTTAGTAACTGAGAACTCAGAGAATAACTGTTTGCAGAGTTACTTTTATATTCTAGAGATTGAGATAAACACTCACTCAATCAATGCTTATATCACCCCCATAGATGTATACATACTACTGGATTGCTAACGCTGTGCTATGAATTTGGTCCGCGGCTGTTCAGCTCTCCCCACCACTCTGTAGTGGTTCCACCAGCTACGCTGCATTGAAACTCGAACGAAACATCGAGTTTATTCACTTCAAAACTGACACAACTGAAGTAATTTTTAATAAACAAAGGACAGTAGGTATTCTATAAACAGAGGAGAAATGTACATATTGTTTTAAAATGGCACGTAATTTATTATTGCAATTTTACAAATGTTTAAACTTAGATATGCTTTAAAACATTATATATTTTATTATTTTATATCATTTACTTTACAATTTTAATATAAGTATTAATTTTGGATTTTTTAGGTGTAAGAGTACTTTTTTTTGCAAGAGTACATGCATATTTTTATGTATATTAAATATTATTAAACAAAATAATCTTGTTTAATTTCTGACATACCCCTAACTTTGATTTATTCAACAGTGCAGTTTTTTCTTTTGCATATGCATTGCAAACTATTTTAAAAAACACACTACCTATTAATTTTATTAATTTGAGCTCATGGCTGTCATCTGTAAAATCAAAATTAAAAATATGCCCCTTAAACAAACTCCTTTTAAAATATCTACAAGCTAATGAAATGCAATGATTAGAATTAAAATTTTGTTTATCCCGTAATGCTACAAATAAATTATACAAAACTTTTACTAGTTTAAATACTCATAAGATGCTCTTATCAATTTTCCCTTTGATAAAAACAAACTGAATCGATTACAGGGAAGTTCAATTTCATCTTGTAACAAATCACTACACTCTGTACATTTCATGATCTTATCTACTTGTTTAACAATAAAACCAGTTATGTAATAAAGTATATTTTCTTTATAATAACACAGCTCACACTGTTTTACAATATCGTATTCCATATGATCTAAAAATTCTTCCTCTTCTTCATCATTATCAACCGTCGCGGTACCTGGTCCATAAAAACTAAGAATACAATTTTGATGATTTATATAAAACTCTAAACTATTACTTGTCTTTGAAGCCTGAACACTATTCCTAAACATTAATTTCCTTAATGCATGATGAAACTGATTAACATTAGGGTTATTATTATGACCGCCCCTTGATCGAATGCACGAGAAAAGTAATTCAAGATGGTCTTGAGAAAATTTGTAACTTAAAATGTATTTGGACCCTAGCTCATTTAGTAATTTTGTACTCAAAATGCCAATCGAGTTAATGTTAGTAAGAAATCCTAACACAAAAGTCTTCCTGGAATGTTTTAAAATATCTACACCCTCAATTTTTAATTTACTTAAATAATCATAGCTGGTTGATAGCACCATTTTACTGTAGTCAATATTACTTTTTTTTATAGGTTCTTTAAAGTGTTTACCAAAAGGATCCCTTGTATTAAAATAGTCGAACAGTCTATCCATTATTCGAATGAAGTTAATTGTCTCCTCACAGCCCTCGAAATCGGGATGTTTACTGTCAAGGAAAAATTGTAAAGCGTCAGCAACACTACTATTTAATGTTTGTGCAGCTATCTTCACATTCATAATTTTATTTTTGTAGAAAACGTGTGTGTGTGTGTGTGTGTGTGTGTGTGTGTGTGTGTGTGTGTGTGTGTGTGTGTGTGTGTGTGTGTGTGTTTATTTGCAAACTTTAAACCCTCTTTAGTTTCAACAGATAACAGATTTTCTATGTATTTAAACTGTATTTTTTCCCATTATCCGATTCAATTATCTTTTTATCAGCAAGTGTGTTTCTACATAGCTTCAACATATGGCAAGCGTCTAACATGGCACAAATGTTATGACCAATAGGCCTATCTTTAATACTAAAAAAAGGTTTTTCATGAAATTTACAGCCAAGTTTTTCCATTGCTGCAATATTTGTGGTCGTGCCATCAAATGTTACATTTTGTACACTGACGCCAACTTTTTTTAACTTTATAACCGCCATTTTAATTAGCTGCGAGAGTACATTAGAACCTACTGAATTAATAAGAAAATATCCCACTGCACGCTTAAAATTACCTTTCAAAGAAACGATTTGAAAAACTAAAGCCTCGGTTACAAGTGCCTCATGGTCATCTATTTTTATACCACACCCTACATCTATATATCCTATATGCTTACCTTCTTTTGAATCATATATTTGCTGTTTTCTAATGCTCATGGCATCAAATACTAGGTTAATGTTTTGCAAATAACTTTTAATGCTAACATTATTTTTAAATAAGAAAACACTTCTTCTATAAAGCCAGGTGAGCAGTTGAAATTGCCAACCCATTTTCTTAATGTGGATGGGTTTGGCAAAGACAGCTGATTATTCCTCAAAAAATTATAAGCTTTAGGTGAATAAAAGTATAACGTAAAGCCAAAATCTTTCATTTGGTCCGTATTTACCTGGTTGAATTTACTCTTAAACTTATTTTTTAGATTGCTTAATATTAAATATAAAGGAAAACCTGAAAAATTATTCGCTAAGAGTTCCAACAGTCTATCAGGTGCATTCATCTTTTTCTTTAGGATCGATATTATGTCACTCATATTCTTGATTTTCTTGTCTCTTCTTCTTATACGTTGTTGCAAAAATTTTAACTTTTCTACGTAGGATGTTTTTAGTTGGTGATTGTGGTGCCTGTAACCAATATATGTTACGTTACATACTAATTTTATAAAGTACATTAATAGACTAGATTATAATACATTTCTTAGATATAGAAAATTAATAAATTGTCTTACAATTTTTTGTTGCTGTTGAATATGAGGGACTGTATGTATATTCGAAGTTGATGATGATGCCTCAAGATTGCCATCAGGTCGATTCCTGTTGAACTTCATTTTTTCCAGTATTCTAAAACGGAATGTACACTTTTAAATAGAAATTACTTCAGTATTTGGGTTGAAATTGAGTACCCTTAAATTTTTAAAGAAATTTGTATGTTTTAAATTAATAGAATTCAGTTTTTACTTCATATATTTTTTAAGATTGATAAAATAGTTAAAAAAACCAAAGGCTAACAAAACAAGATACTTTATCACTACGCTTTCTTTTTCTATTAATTTTGACTGTTTCCAAATAAATAACCAAAACGGAATGCAAAGATTAAAAATTTTCTGTATGAGCCCTTTTTACTTCCATATTCCTTAAGGAATGGAAGTATGGTGATGGCAAAAAAAATCGTGTTCGAGATTATTGCAGATTCTGATTCTACTACACTCAAAACATGAAAAAAAGTCGTTTTCCGAAAAGTGTCTGTGTGTCTGTCTGTCTGTGTGTCTGTCTGTCCTAAACTACCCCTTTCCCTTAACCGATCTTCACCAAAATCAACAGATCTTGAGAACTCTACAATTCAGGGCTGTATGCGAAACATTATTTGATTCTGTTTGAATTTGCGGCTGTTATCGTTTGCCAAACAAACAAAATTCCCCTTGCTAAAAAAAAACCATTGGAGGTAAACTACCCCTTTCCCTCAACCGATCTTCACCAAAAACAATAGGTCGCGAGTACTCTGCAAATCAGGACTGCATGCAAAAAATTATTTGATTCTGTTTGAATTTGCGGCAGTTATCGTTTGCCATAGAAAAAAAATCTACAGACACACAGACAGATAGACACACAGACACTTTTTGGAAAACGACTTTTTTTCATGTTTTGAGTGTAGTAGAATCAGAATCTGCAATAATCTCGAACACGATTTTTTTTGCCATCACCATACTTCCATTCCTTAAGGAATATGGAAGTAAAAATGAAAAGTTTAGTTATGAACTTAACTGACTTTAATATTTTTATATAAACAGAAAGATGTACCTCAAATTTCTTAATAAGCCTTCTACGTTTAGGTTGCTTTGTGTGCAAATGAGGTGGGAAGTTAAATAAAGTAGGGACTGCATCCTTTTTACTTCCATATTCCTTAAGGAATGGAAGTATGGTGATGGCAAAAAAAATCGTGTTCGAGATTATTGCAGATTCTGATTGTACTACACTCAAAACATGAAAAAAAGTCGTTTTCCGAAAAGTGTCTGTCTGTCTGTCTGTCTGTCTATGTGTCTGTCTGTCTATAGATTTTTTTTCTATGGCAAACGATAACTGCCGCAAATTCAAACAGAATCAAATAATTTTTTGCATGCAGCCCTGATTTGCAGAGTACTCGCGACCTATTGTTTTTGGTGATGATCGGTTGAGGGAAAGGGGTAGTTTACCTGCAACGGTTTTTTTTTAGCAAGGGTAATTTTGTTTGTTTGGCAAACGATAACAGCCGCAAATTCATACAGAATGAAATAATGTTTCGCATACAGCCCTGAATTGTAGAGTTCTCAAGGTCTTTTGATTTTGGTGAAGATCGGTTAAGGGAAAGGGGTAGTTTACCTGTAACGTTTTATGTTTTAACAAGGGTATTTCTTATGGCAAACGATAACAGCCGCAAATTCAAACAGAATCAAAAGATTATTTGCATACAGCCCTAAATTGTAGAGTTCTCAAGACCTATTGTTTTTGGTGAAGATCGGTTGAGGTAAAGGGGTAGTTTACCTGCAACGTTTTTTTAACAAGGGTATTTTCTATGGCAAACGATAACAGCCGCAAATTCAAACAGAATCAAATAATGTTTTGCATACAGCCCTGATTTGTAGAGTACTCAAGACCTATTGTTTTTGGTGAAGATCGGTTAAGGGGAAGGGGTAGTTTACCTGCAACGTTTTTTTATCAAGCGTATTTTCTATGGCAAACGATAGCAGCCGCAAATTCAAACAGAATCAAATAATTTTTAGCATACGTCCCTGAATTGTAGAGGCCTCAATGACTTTCGATTTTGGTGAAGATCGGTTAAGGGGAAGGGGTAGTTTACCAGCAACCTTTTACGTTTTAACAAGAGTAAAGTACTTGAAAATTTATTTAAACTTTTTGAAACAATGGTAATTGTTAAAAATAAAATAATTTTGTTGCCAGGCAATAAAATTATAATTTTTTCATTTTAATGTAATATAATATTTTTCATTTAATACAGCAATAAAAAGGCAGGTAAGACACAGCCTGGCTGTTTGGGTGAAAATGATTTTAAATATAAATCTTAGAATATGGAAGTCATGTATGGTTCTCCATACCGATATTTTATGTTTGTTAGTGCCGAAAAGCCCAGCTCGCACAAGTAGGTGGTAGAAAAACATAACAGGGTGTTACTGCTTCCACGGCTATTACTGAGTACTTCTATTTGCTAACATAAAAAAACTTAAGAATTTATAGTTCACTGTATATGTTCGGTCTAACTGCAGTTCTGTGAGTGTTCTATTTTTCTCCAGAGGGAGGTCGGTGGTAGATTCTGCGGACAGAGCATACGGATTGCGCACCCAGTCATACTTGGCGACAGTGATGGAGGGAAATATTGTTCCTTGTTATCATCAATAGCTAGGAGGTAATTTAAAATCATTTCAGACGACTTGTCCTCGTGTGGGTCTATCTTAAAAGTCAGAGGAAACATATGAAGATTTTTGTTTTCCACTTATAGAAGTTAAATATTCCATTCTGACTTAAATCAGTTGACTCATCGAACTGTAGTGAAAATACTCAACCGTTATTTAGTTTTTCAAGTACATGGCACTGGATATTTGAAGACGTATCATCATTTCGTCAGGAAATTGTATAGTTTGACAACGGGACCATGGATATATCCTTTTCCATCGACGTTACCTAAGGGGACGTCCATTAATTACGTGAGGTTTTTTTTTAAATTTGGACCCCCTCCCCCCCTTGGTAAGATTTGGTGAGATGTGGTGTGACCCCCTCCCCCTCACGTGAGGTTTACCCTATAATTTTTAAATAATTAAATTTATTTGATATGTTCATGTTTTTGCTTCATACCACTAAAAATACCTAAAGCATATATTCTATGTACTATATTACTTCCATATTCCTTAAGGAATGGAAGTATGGTGATGGCAAAAAAAATCGTGTTCGAGATTATTGCAGATTCTGATTCTACTACACTCAAAACATGAAAAAAAGTCGTTTTCCGAAAAGTGTCTGTGTGTCTGTCTGTGTGTCTGTCTGTAGATTTTTTTTCTATGGCAAACGATAACTGCCGCAAATTCAAACAGAATCAAATAATTTTTTGCATACAGCCCTGATTTGTAGAGTACTCGCGACCTATTGTTTTTGGTGAAGATCGGTTGAGGGAAAGGGGTAGTTTACCTGCAACGGTTTTTTTTTATCAAGGGAAATTTTTTTTTTTTTGCAAACGATAACAGCCGCAAATTCAAACAGAATCAAATAATGTTTCGCATACAGCCCTGAATTGTAGAGTTCTCAAGACCTATTATTTTTGGTGAAGATCGGTTAAGGGAAAGGGGTAGTTTACCTGTAACGTTTTATGTTTTAACAAGGGTATTTCCTATGGCAAACGATAACAGCCGCAAATTCAAACAGAATCAAAAGATTATTTGCATACAGCCCTAAATTGTAGAGTTCTCAAGACCTATTGTTTTTGGTGAAGATCGGTTAAGGGAAAGGGGTAGTTTACCTACAACGTTTTTTTAACAAGGGTATTTCCTATGGCAAACGATAACAGCCGCAAGTTCAAACAGAATCAAATAATTTTCTGCATACAGCCCTGATTTGTAGAGTACTCAAGACCTATTGTTTTTGGTGAAGATCGGTTGAGGGGAAGGGGTAGTTTACCTGCAACGTTTTTTTTCTATGGCAAACGATAACTGCCGCAAATTCAAACAGAATCAAATAATTTTTTGCATACATCCCTGAATTGTAGAGGTCTCAAGGACTTTCGATTTTGGTGAAGATCGGTTAAGGGGAAGGGGTAGTTTACCTGCAACCTTTTACGTTTTAACAAGAGTAAAGTACTTGAAAATTTATTTAAACTTTTTGAAACAATGGTAATTGTTGAAAATAAAATAATTTTGTTGCCAGGTAACAAAAATAAAGTCATTTTGATTATAAAATATAAATATTTACAAGAAAAGAATTTTCAGTTTTCAAAATTTAAATATATTTTTATAAAACAATTGGTTCTTCATTGAGGTGGGGACTTGACGACAGTGACAGGGCTTTCCACCAAATTCAGCAGACTGACAGGTAGGCCCAACTCTGATTGGCTCCTCAGATTTCCCCAGCGTTAGTAGGTTCTATGAAAATATTTTATTTCAAAAATGATTTTAAATATAAATCTTAGATATGTTTTATAAATCTCATGTTTTATGTTTTAACATGGGTAATTTTTTATATGACGAACCATAACTGCCGTAAATTCAAACAGAATCAAATAACTTTTTACATATGTGCCTGAGCTATAGAGAACTCAATGTCTGTTGATTTTGGTGAAGATCGGTTACGGGGAAAGGGCAGTTTACCTGAAACATTTTTTGTTGTAACATGAGTAAAGTACTTAATTTTGATAAAGTATCCTGATAAGATCTTAATAATCCACTGTAGAAACGTAGATGAAATATCTATAAATGAAGAGGCTAGTTGAATGGGCTGGGGTAATTTTCTATAAATCAAAATTATAGTTGAAGGGGGAGGGGATAATTTTTTTTTATATGTGTACTACGTTATTGGCAACAAAGAAGTATTTTTTTGTTAAAATTCCTTCCCTGGCTGTTTGGCTGAAAATGATTTTAAATATAAATCTTAGAATATGGAAGTCATGTATGGTTCTCCATACCGATATTTACTTCCATATTCCTTAAGGAATGCAAGTATGGTGATGGCAAAAAAAATCGTGTTCGAGATTATTGCAGATTCTGATTCTACTACACTTAAAACATGAAAAAAAGTCGTTTTCCGAAAAGTGTCTGTGTGTGTGTCTGTCTGTCTGTCTATGTGTCTGTAGATTTTTTTTCTATGGCAAACGATAACTGCCGCAAATTCAAACAGAATCAAACAATTTTTTGCATACAGCCCTGATTTGCAGAGTACTCGCGACCTATTGTTTTTGGTGAAGATCGGTTGAGGGAAAGGGGTAGTTTACCTGCAACAGTTTTACTTCCATATTCCTTAAGGAATGGAAGTATGGTGATGGCAAAAAAAATCGTGTTCGAGATTATTGCAGATTCTGATTCTACTATACTCAAAACATGAAAAAAAGTCGTTTTCCGAAAAGTGTCTGTGTGTCTGTCTGTCTGTCTGTCTGTCTGTGTGTCTGTCTGTCTGTAGATTTTTTTTCTATGGCAAACGATAACTGCCGCAAATTCAAACAGAATCAAATAATTTTTTGCATACAGCCCGGTTTTGCAGAGTTCTCGCGACCTATTGTCTTTGGTGAAGATCGGTTGAGGGAAAGGAGGTAGTTTACCTGCAACGGTTTTTTTTTAGCAAGGGTAATTTTGTTTGTTTGGCAAACGATAACAGCCGCAAATTCAAACAGAATCAAATAATGTTTCGCATACACCCCTGAATTGTAGAGTTCTCAAGACCTATTGTTTTTGGTGAAGATCGGTTAAGGGAAAGGGGTAGTTTACCTGTAACGTTTTATGTTTTAAAAAGGGTATTTCCTATGGCAAACGATAACAGCCGCAAATTCAAACAGAATGAAAAGATTATTTGCATACAGCCCTAAATTGTAGAGTTCTCAATACCTTTTGTTTTTGGTGAAGATCGGTTAAGGGAAAGGGGTAGTTTACCTACAACGTTTTTTTAACAAGGGTATTTTCTATGGCAAACGATAACAGCCGCAAATTCAAACAGATTCAAATAATTTTCTGCATACAGCCCTGATCTGTAGAGTACTCAAGACCTATTGTTTTTGGTGAACATCGGTTGAGGGGAAGGGGTAGTTTACCAGCAACGTTTTTTATCATGCGTATTTTCTATGACAAACGACAACTGCCGCAAATTCAAACAGAATCAAATAATTTTTTGCATACGTCCCTGAATTGTAGAGGTCTCAATGACTTTCGATTTTGGTGAAGATCGGTTAAGGGGAAGGGGTAGTTTACCTGCAACCTTATACGTTTTAACAAGAGTAAAGTACTTGAAAATTTATTTAAACTTTTTGAAACAATGGTAATTGTTAAAAATAAAATAATTTTGTTGCCAGGCAATAAAATTATAATTTTTTCATTTTAATGTAATATAATATTTTTCATTTAATACAGCAATAAAAAGGCAGGTAAGACACAGCCTGGCTGTTTGGCTGAAAATGATTTTAAATATAAATCTTAGAATATGGAAGTCATGTATGGTTCTCCATACCGATATTTTTTTTAGCAAGGGTAATTACTTCCATATTCCTTAAGGAATGGAAGTATGGTGATGGCAAAAAAAATCGTGTTCGAGATTATTGCAGATTCTGAGTCTACTACACTCAAAACATGAAAAAAAGTCATTTTCCGAAAAGTGTCTGTGTGTCTGTCTGTCTGTCTGTGTGTCTGTCTGTCTGTAGATTTTTTTTCTATGGCAAACGATAACTGCCGCAAATTCAAACAGAATCAAATAATTTTTTGCATACAGCCCGGTTTTGCAGAGTTCTCGCGACCTATTGTTTTTGGTGAAGATCGGTTGAGGGAAAGGGGTAGTTTACCTGCAACGGTTTTTTTTTAGCAAGGGTAATTTTGTTTGTTTGGCAAACGATAACAGCCGCAAATTCAAACAGAATCAAATAATGTTTCGCATACAGCCCTGAATTGTAGAGTTCTCAAGACCTATTGTTTTTGGTGAAGATCGGTTAAGGGAAAGGGGTAGTTTACCTGTAACGTTTTATGTTTTAACAAGGGTATTTCCTATGGCAAACGATAACAGCCGCAAATTCAAACAGAATCAAATAATGTTTCGCATACAGCCCTAAATTGTAGAGTTCTCAAGACCTTTTGTTTTTGGTGAAGATCGGTTAAGGGAAAGGGGTAGTTTACCTACAACATTTTTATAACAAGGGTATTTTCTATGGCAAACGATAACAGCCGCAAATTCAAACAGAATCAAATAATTTTCTGCATACAGCCCTGATTTGTAGAGTACTCAAGACCTATTGTTTTTGGTGAAGATCGGTTGAGGGGAAGGGGTAGTTTACCAGCAACGTTTTTTATCATGCGTATTTTCTATGGCAAACGACAACTGCCGCAAATTCAAACAGAATCAAATAATTTTTTGCATACAGCCCTGATTTGTAGAGTACTCACGACCTATTGTTTTTGGTGAACATCGGTTGAGGGGAAGGGGTAGTTTACCAGCAACGTTTTTTATCATGCGTATTTTCTATGACAAACGACAACTGCCGCAAATTCAAACAGAATCAAATAATTTTTTGCATACGTCCCTGAATTGTAGAGGTCTCAATGACTTTCGATTTTGGTGAAGATCGGTTAAGGGGAAGGGGTAGTTTACCTGCAACCTTATACGTTTTAACAAGAGTAAAGTACTTGAAAATTTATTTAAACTTTTTGAAACAATGGTAATTGTTAAAAATAAAATAATTTTGTTGCCAGGCAATAAAATTATAATTTTTTCATTTTAATGTAATATAATATTTTTCATTTAATACAGCAATAAAAAGGCAGGTAAGACACAGCCTGGCTGTTTGGCTGAAAATGATTTTAAATATAAATCTTATAATATGGAAGTCATGTATGGTTCTCCATACCGATATTTTTTTTAGCAAGGGTAATTACTTCCATATTCCTTAAGGAATGGAAGTATGGTGATGGCAAAAAAAATCGTGTTCGAGATTATTGCAGATTCTGAGTCTACTACACTCAAAACATGAAAAAAAGTCATTTTCCGAAAAGTGTCTGTGTGTCTGTCTGTCTGTCTGTGTGTCTGTCTGTCTGTAGATTTTTTTTCTATGGCAAACGATAACTGCCGCAAATTCAAACAGAATCAAATAATTTTTTGCATACAGCCCGGTTTTGCAGAGTTCTCGCGACCTATTGTTTTTGGTGAAGATCGGTTGAGGGAAAGGGGTAGTTTACCTGCAACGGTTTTTTTTTAGCAAGGGTAATTTTGTTTGTTTGGCAAACGATAACAGCCGCAAATTCAAACAGAATCAAATAATGTTTCGCATACAGCCCTGAATTGTAGAGTTCTCAAGACCTATTGTTTTTGGTGAAGATCGGTTAAGGGAAAGGGGTAGTTTACCTGTAACGTTTTATGTTTTAACAAGGGTATTTCCTATGGCAAACGATAACAGCCGCAAATTCAAACAGAATCAAATAATGTTTCGCATACAGCCCTAAATTGTAGAGTTCTCAAGACCTTTTGTTTTTGGTGAAGATCGGTTAAGGGAAAGGGGTAGTTTACCTACAACGTTTTTTTAACAAGGGTATTTTCTATGGCAAACGATAACAGCCGCAAATTCAAACAGAATCAAATAATTTTCTGCATACAGCCCTGATTTGTAGAGTACTCAAGACCTATTGTTTTTGGTGAAGATCGGTTGAGGGGAAGGGGTAGTTTACCAGCAACGTTTTTTATCATGCGTATTTTCTATGGCAAACGACAACTGCCGCAAATTCAAACAGAATCAAATAATTTTTTGCATACAGCCCTGATTTGTAGAGTACTCACGACCTATTGTTTTTGGTGAACATCGGTTGAGGGGAAGGGGTAGTTTACCAGCAACGTTTTTTATCATGCGTATTTTCTATGACAAACGACAACTGCCGCAAATTCAAACAGAATCAAATAATTTTTTGCATACGTCCCTGAATTGTAGAGGTCTCAATGACTTTCGATTTTGGTGAAGATCGGTTAAGGGGAAGGGGTAGTTTACCTGCAACCTTATACGTTTTAACAAGAGTAAAGTACTTGAAAATTTATTTAAACTTTTTGAAACAATGGTAATTGTTAAAAATAAAATAATTTTGTTGCCAGGCAATAAAATTATAATTTTTTCATTTTAATGTAATATAATATTTTTCATTTAATACAGCAATAAAAAGGCAGGTAAGACACAGCCTGGCTGTTTGGCTGAAAATGATTTTAAATATAAATCTTATAATATGGAAGTCATGTATGGTTCTCCATACCGATATTTTTTTTAGCAAGGGTAATTACTTCCATATTCCTTAAGGAATGGAAGTATGGTGATGGCAAAAAAAATCGTGTTCGAGATTATTGCAGATTCTGAGTCTACTACACTCAAAACATGAAAAAAAGTCATTTTCCGAAAAGTGTCTGTCTGTCTGTCTGTGTGTCTGTCTGTCTGTAGATTTTTTTTCTATGGCAAACGATAACTGCCGCAAATTCAAACAGAATCAAATAATTTTTTGCATACAGCCCGGTTTTGCAGAGTTCTCGCGACCTATTGTTTTTGGTGAAGATCGGTTGAGGGAAAGGGGTAGTTTACCTGCAACGGTTTTTTTTTAGCAAGGGTAATTTTGTTTGTTTGGCAAACGATAACAGCCGCAAATTCAAACAGAATCAAATAATGTTTCGCATACAGCCCTGAATTGTAGAGTTCTCAAGACCTATTGTTTTTGGTGAAGATCGGTTAATGGGAAGGGGTAGTTTACCTGTAACGTTTTATGTTTTAACAAGGGTATTTCCTATGCCAAACGATAACAGCCGCAAATTCAAACAGAATCAAATAATGTTTCGCATACAGCCCTAAATTGTAGAGTTCTCAAGACCTTTTGTTTTTGGTGAAGATCGGTTAAGGGGAAGGGGTAGTTTACCTACAACGTTTTTTTAATAAGGGTATTTTCTATGGCAAACGATAACAGCCGCAAATTCAAACAGAATCAAATAATTTTCTGCATACAGCCCTGATTTGTAGAGTACTCAAGACCTATTGTTTTTGGTGAAGATCGGTTGAGGGGAAGGGGTAGTTTACCAGCAACGTTTTTTATCATGCGTATTTTCTATGGCAAACGACAACTGCCGCAAATTCAAACAGAATCAAATAATTTTTTGCATACAGCCCTGATTTGTAGAGTACTCACGACCTATTGTTTTTGGTGAAGATCGGTTGAGGGGAAGCGGTAGTTTACCTGCAACGGTTTTTTTTATCAAGGGAAATTTTTTTTTTTTTGGCAAACGATAACAGCCGCAAATTCAAACAGAATCAAATAATGTTTCGCATACAGCCCTGAATTGTAGATTTCTCAAGACCTATTGTTTTTGGTGAAGATCGGTTGAGGGAAAGGGGTAGTTTACCTGCAACGTTTTTTTAACAAGGGTATTTTCTATGGCAAACGATAACAGCCGCAAATTCAAACAGAATCAAATAATGTTTTGCATACAGTCCTGATTTGTAGAGTACTCAAGACCTATTGTTTTTGGTGAAGATCGGTTAAGGGGAAGGGGTAGTTTACCTGCAACGTTTTTTTATCAAGCGTATTTTCTATGGCAAACGATAACAGCCGCAAATTCAAACAGAATCAAATAATTTTTTGCATACGTCCCTGAATTGTAGAGGTCTCAATGACTTTCGATTTTGGTGAAGATCGGTTAAGGGGAAGGGGTAGTTTACCTGCAACCTTATACGTTTTAACAAGAGTAAAGTACTTGAAAATTTATTTAAACTTTTTGAAACAATGGTAATTGTTAAAAATAAAATAATTTTGTTGCCAAGCAATAAAATTATAATTTTTTCATTTTAATGTAATATAATATTTTTCATTTAATACAGCAATAAAAAGGCAGGTAAGACACAGCCTGGCTGTTTGGCTGAAAATGATTTTAAATATAAATCTTAGAATATGGAAGTCATGTATGGTTCTCCATACCGATATTTTTGTTTGTTTGGCAAACGATAACAGCCGCAAATTCAAACAGAATCAAATAATGTTTCGCATACAGCCCTGGATTGTAGAGTTCTCAAGATCTGTTGATTTTGGTGAAGATCGGTTAAGGGAAAGGGGTAGTTTACCTGTAACGTTTTATGTTTTAACAAGGGTATTTCCTATGGCAAACGATAACAGCCGCAAATTCAAACAGAATCAAAAGATTATTTGCATACAACCCTAAATTATAGAGTTCTCAAGACCTATTGTTTTTGGTGAAGATCGGTTGAGGGAAAGGGGTAGTTTACCTGCAACGTTTTTTTAACAAGGGTATTTTCTATGGCAAACGATAACAGCCGCAAATTCAAACAGAATCAAATAATGTTTTGCATACAGCCCTGATTTGTAGAGTACTCAAGACCTATTGTTTTTGGTGAAGATCGGTTAAGGGGAAGGGGTAGTTTACCTGCAACCTTTTACGTTTTAACAAGAGTAAAGTACTTGAAAATTTATTTAAACTTTTTGAAACAATGGTAATTGTTAAAAATAAAATAATTTTGTTGCCAGGCAATAAAATTATAATTTTTTCATTTTAATGTAATATAATATTTTTCATTTAATACAGCTATAAAAAGGCAGGTAAGACACAGCCTGGCTGTTTGGCTGAAAATGATTTTAAATATAAATCTTAGAATATGGAAGTCATGTATGGTTCTCCATACCGATATTTTACTTCCATGTTCCTTAAGGAAATGGAAGTATGGTGATGGCAAAAAAAAATCGTGTTCGAGATTATTGCAGATTCTGATTGTACTACACTCAAAACATGAAAAAAAGTCATTTTCCGAAAAGTGTCTGTGTGTGTGTCTGTCTGTCTGTCTTAGATTTTTTTTCTATGGCAAACGATAACAGCCACAAATTCAAACAGAATCAAATAATCTTTTGCATACAGTCCTGATTTGTAGAGTACTCAAGACCTATTGTTTTTGGTACAGATCGGTTAAGGGAAAGGGGTAGTTTACCTGCAATGGTCTTTTTTACTTCCATATTCCTTAAGGAATGGAAGTATGGTGATGGCAAAAAAAATCGTGTTCGAGATTATTGCAGATTCTGATTCTACTACACTCAAAACATGAAAAAAAGTCGTTTTCCGAAAAGTGTCTGTGTGTCTGTCTGTCTGTCTGTCTGTCTGTGTGTCTGTCTGTAGATTTTTTTTCTATGGCAAACGACAACTGCCGCAAATTCAAACAGAATCAAATAATTTTTTGCATACAGCCCGGTTTTGCAGAGTTCTCGCGACCTATTGTTTTTGGTGAAGATCGGTTGAGGGAAAGGGGTAGTTTACCTGCAACGGTTTTTTTTTAGCAAGGGTAATTTTGTTTGTTTGGCAAACGATAACAGCCGCAAATTCAAACAGAATCAAATAATGTTTCGCATACAGCCCTGAATTGTAGAGTTCTCAAGACCTTTTGTTTTTGGTGAAGATCGGTTAAGGGAAAGGGGTAGTTTACCTACAACGTTTTTTTAACAAGGGTATTTTCTATGGCAAACGATAACAGCCGCAAATTCAAACAGAATCAAATAATTTTCTGCATACAGCCCTGATTTGTAGAGTACTCAAGACCTATTGTTTTTGGTGAAGATCGGTTGAGGGGAAGGGGTAGTTTACCAGCAACGTTTTTTATCATGCGTATTTTCTATGGCAAACGACAACTGCCGCAAATTCAAACAGAATCAAATAATTTTTTGCATACAGCCCTGATTTGTAGAGTACTCGCGACCTATTGTTTTTGGTGAAGATCGGTTGAGGGGAAGGGGTAGTTTACCTGCAACGGTTTTTTTTATCAAGGGAAATTTTTTTTTTTTGGCAAACGATAACAGCCGCAAATTCAAACAGAATCAAATAATGTTTCGCATACAGCCCTGAATTGTAGATTTCTCAAGACCTATTGTTTTTGGTGAAGATCGGTTGAGGGAAAGGGGTAGTTTACCTGCAACGTTTTTTTAACAAGGGTATTTTATATGGCAAACGATAACAGCCGCAAATTCAAACAGAATCAAATAATGTTTTGCATACAGCCCTGATTTGTAGAGTACTCAAGACCTATTGTTTTTGGTGAATATCGGTTAAGGGGAAGGGGTAGTTTACCTGCAACGTTTTTTTATCAAGCGTATTTTCTATGGCAAACGATAACAGCCGCAAATTCAAACAGAATGAAATAATTTTTTGCATACGTCCCTGAATTGTAGAGGTCTCAATGACTTTCGATTTTGGTGAAGATCGGTTAAGGGGAAGGGGTAGTTTACCTGCAACCTTTTACGTTTTAACAAGAGTAAAGTACTTGAAAATTTATTTAAACTTTTTGAAACAATGGTAATTGTTAAAAATAAAATAATTTTGTTGCCAGGCAATAAAATTATAATTTTTTCATTTTAATGTAATATAATATTTTTCATTTAATACAGCAATAAAAAGGCAGGTAAGACACAGCCTGGTTGTTTGGCTGAAAATGATTTTAAATATAAATCTTAGAATATGGAAGTCATGTATGGTTCTCCATACCGATATTATCAAGGGTAATTTTTACTTCCATATTTCCTTAAGGATATATGGTGATGGCAAAAAAAATCGTGTTCGAGATTATTGCAGATTCTGATTCTACTACACTCAAAACATGAAAAAAAGTCGTTTTCCGAAAAGTGTCTGTGTGTGTGTGTGTGTGTGTGTCTGTGTGTGTGTGTGTGTCTGTGTCTGTAGATTTTTTTTCTATGGCAAACGATAACTGCCGCAAATTCAAACAGAATCAAATAATTTTTTCCATACAGCCCTGATTTGTAGAGGAGTCGCGACCTATTGTTTTTGGTGAAGATCGGTTGAAGGAAAGGGGTAGTTTACCTGCAACGGTTTTTTTTTTATCAAGGGAAATTTTTTTTTTGGCAAACGATAACAGCCGCAAATTCAAACATAATCAAATAATGTTTCGTATACAGCCCTAAATTGTAGAGTACTCGAGACCTATTGTTTTTGGTGAAGATCGGTTAAGGGAAAGGGGTAGTTTACTTGTAACGTTTTATGTTTTAACAAGGGTATTTCCTATGGCAAACGATAACAGCCGCAAATTCAAACAGAATCAAAAGATTATTTGCATACAGCCCTAAATTGCAGAGTTCTAAAGACCTATTGTTTTTGGTGAAGATCGGTTAAGGGAAAGGGGTAGTTTACCTACAACGTTTTTTTAACAAGGGTATTTTCTATGGCAAACGATAACAGCCGCAAATTCAAACAGAATCAAATAATTTTCTGCATACAGCCCTGATTTGTAGAGTACTCAAGACCTACTGTTTTTGGTGAAGATCGGTTGAGGGGAAGGGGTAGTTTACCTGCTACGTTTTTTATCAAGCGTATTTTTTATGGCAAACGATAACTGCCGCAAATTCAAACAGAATCAAATAATTTTTTGCATACAGTCCTGATTTGTAGAGTACTCGCGACCTATTGTTTTTGGTGAAGATCGGTTGAGGGGAAGGGGTAGATTACCTGCAACGGTTTTTTTTATCAAGGGAAATTTTTTTTTTGGCAAACGATAACAGCCGCAAATTCAAACAGACTTAAATAATGTTTCGTATACAGCCCTGAATTGTAGAGTTTTCAAGACCTATTGTTTTTGGTGAAGATCGGTTAAGGGAAAGGGTAGTTTACCTGTAACGTTTTATGTTTTAACAAGGGTATTTCCTATGGCAAACGATAACAGCCGCAAATTCAAACAGAATCAAACGATTATTTGCATACAGCCCTAAATTGTAGATTTCTCAAGACCTATTGTTTTTGGTGAAGATCGGTTGAGGGGAAGGGGTAGTTTACCTGTAACGTTTTATGTTTTAACAAGGGTATTTCTTATGGCAAACGATAACAGCCGCAAATTCAAACAGAATCAAATAATGTTTTGCATACCGCCCTGATTTGTAGAGTACTCAAGACCTATTGTTTTTGGTGAAGATCGGTTGAGGGGAAGGGGTAGTTTACCTGCAACCTTATACGTTTTAACAAGAGTAAAGTACTTGAAAATTTATTTAAACTTTTTGAAACAATGGTAATTGTTAAAAATAAAATAATTTTGTTGCCAGGCAATAAAATTATAATTTTTTCATTTTAATGTAATATAATATTTTTCATTTAATACAGCAATAAAAAGGCAGGTAAGACACAGCCTGGCTGTTTGGCTGAAAATGATTTTAAATATAAATCTTAGAATATGGAAGTCATGTATGGTTCTCCATACCGATATTTTTGTTTGTTTGGCAAACGATAACAGCCGCAAATTCAAACAGAATCAAATAATGTTTCGCATACAGCCCTGAATTGTAGAGTTCTCAAGATCTGTTAATTTTGGTGAAGATCGGTTAAGGGAAAGGGGTAGTTTACCTGTAACGTTTTATGTTTTAACAAGGGTATTTCCTATGGCAAACGATAACAGCCGCAAATTCAAACAGAATCAAAAGATTATTTGCATACAGCCCTAAATTATAGAGTTCTCAAGACCTATTGTTTTTGGTGAAGATCGGTTGAGGGAAAGGGGTAGTTTACCTGCAACGTTTTTTTAACAAGGGTATTTTCTATGGCAAACGATAACAGCCGCAAATTCAAACAGAATCAAATAATGTTTTGCATACAGCCCTGATTTGTAGAGTACTCAAGACCTATTGTTTTTGGTGAAGATCGGTTAAGGGGAAGGGGTAGTTTACCGGCAACGTTTTTTATCAAGCGTATTTTCTATGGCAAACGATAACAGCCGCAAATTCAAACAGAATCAAATACTTTTTTGCATACATCCCTGAATTGTAGAGGTCTCAAGGACTTTCGATTTTGGTGAAGATCGGTTAAGGGGAAGGGGTAGTTTACCTGCAACCTTTTACGTTTTAACAAGAGTAAAGTACTTGAAAATTTATTTAAACTTTTTGAAACAATGGTAATTGTTAAAAATAAAATAATTTTGTTGCCAGGCAATAAAATTATAATTTTTTCATTTTAATGTAATATAATATTTTTCATTTAATACAGCTATAAAAAGGCAGGTAAGACACAGCCTGGCTGTTTGGCTGAAAATGATTTTAAATATAAATCTTAGAATATGGAAGTCATGTATGGTTCTCCATACCGATATTTTACTTCCATGTTCCTTAAGGAAATGGAAGTATGGTGATGGCAAAAAAAAATCGTGTTCGAGATTATTGCAGATTCTGATTGTACTACACTCAAAACATGAAAAAAAGTCATTTTCCGAAAAGTGTCTGTGTGTGTGTCTGTCTGTCTGTCTTAGATTTTTTTTTCTATGGCAAACGATAACAGCCACAAATTCAAACAGAATCAAATAATCTTTTGCATACAGTCCTGATTTGTAGAGTACTCAAGACCTATTGTTTTTGGTACAGATCGGTTAAGGGAAAGGGGTAGTTTACCTGCAATGGTCTTTTTTACTTCCATATTCCTTAAGGAATGGAAGTATGGTGATGGCAAAAAAAATCGTGTTCGAGATTATTGCAGATTCTGATTCTACTACACTCAAAACATGAAAAAAAGTCATTTTCCGAAAAGTGTCTGTCTGTCTGTCTGTGTGTCTGTCTGTCTGTAGATTTTTTTTCTATGGCAAACGATAACTGCCGCAAATTCAAACAGAATCAAATAATTTTTTGCATACAGCCCGGTTTTGCAGAGTTCTCGCGACCTATTGTTTTTGGTGAAGATCGGTTGAGGGAAAGGGGTAGTTTACCTGCAACGGTTTTTTTTTAGCAAGGGTAATTTTGTTTGTTTGGCAAACGATAACAGCCGCAAATTCAAACAGAATCAAAT
This sequence comes from Magicicada septendecula, assembly GCA_034769895.1. Taxonomy (NCBI): domain Eukaryota; kingdom Metazoa; phylum Arthropoda; class Insecta; order Hemiptera; family Cicadidae; genus Magicicada; species Magicicada septendecula. The sequence continues at coordinate 892,214,105 of CM068367.1, forward strand.
AATGTTTCGCATACAGCCCTGAATTGTAGATTTCTCAAGACCTATTGTTTTTGGTGAAGATCGGTTGAGGGAAAGGGGTAGTTTACCTGCAACGTTTTTTTAACAAGGGTATTTTATATGGCAAACGATAACAGCCGCAAATTCAAACAGAATCAAATAATGTTTTGCATACAGCCCTGATTTGTAGAGTACTCAAGACCTATTGTTTTTGGTGAATATCGGTTAAGGGGAAGGGGTAGTTTACCTGCAACGTTTTTTTATCAAGCGTATTTTCTATGGCAAACGATAACAGCCGCAAATTCAAACAGAATGAAATAATTTTTTGCATACGTCCCTGAATTGTAGAGGTCTCAATGACTTTCGATTTTGGTGAAGATCGGTTAAGGGGAAGGGGTAGTTTACCTGCAACCTTTTACGTTTTAACAAGAGTAAAGTACTTGAAAATTTATTTAAACTTTTTGAAACAATGGTAATTGTTAAAAATAAAATAATTTTGTTGCCAGGCAATAAAATTATAATTTTTTCATTTTAATGTAATATAATATTTTTCATTTAATACAGCAATAAAAAGGCAGGTAAGACACAGCCTGGTTGTTTGGCTGAAAATGATTTTAAATATAAATCTTAGAATATGGAAGTCATGTATGGTTCTCCATACCGATATTATCAAGGGTAATTTTTACTTCCATATTTCCTTAAGGATATATGGTGATGGCAAAAAAAATCGTGTTCGAGATTATTGCAGATTCTGATTCTACTACACTCAAAACATGAAAAAAAGTCGTTTTCCGAAAAGTGTCTGTGTGTGTGTGTGTGTGTGTGTCTGTGTGTGTGTGTGTGTCTGTGTCTGTAGATTTTTTTTCTATGGCAAACGATAACTGCCGCAAATTCAAACAGAATCAAATAATTTTTTCCATACAGCCCTGATTTGTAGAGGAGTCGCGACCTATTGTTTTTGGTGAAGATCGGTTGAAGGAAAGGGGTAGTTTACCTGCAACGGTTTTTTTTTTTATCAAGGGAAATTTTTTTTTTGGCAAACGATAACAGCCGCAAATTCAAACATAATCAAATAATGTTTCGTATACAGCCCTAAATTGTAGAGTACTCGAGACCTATTGTTTTTGGTGAAGATCGGTTAAGGGAAAGGGGTAGTTTACTTGTAACGTTTTATGTTTTAACAAGGGTATTTCCTATGGCAAACGATAACAGCCGCAAATTCAAACAGAATCAAAAGATTATTTGCATACAGCCCTAAATTGCAGAGTTCTAAAGACCTATTGTTTTTGGTGAAGATCGGTTAAGGGAAAGGGGTAGTTTACCTACAACGTTTTTTTAACAAGGGTATTTTCTATGGCAAACGATAACAGCCGCAAATTCAAACAGAATCAAATAATTTTCTGCATACAGCCCTGATTTGTAGAGTACTCAAGACCTACTGTTTTTGGTGAAGATCGGTTGAGGGGAAGGGGTAGTTTACCTGCTACGTTTTTTATCAAGCGTATTTTTTATGGCAAACGATAACTGCCGCAAATTCAAACAGAATCAAATAATTTTTTGCATACAGTCCTGATTTGTAGAGTACTCGCGACCTATTGTTTTTGGTGAAGATCGGTTGAGGGGAAGGGGTAGATTACCTGCAACGGTTTTTTTTATCAAGGGAAATTTTTTTGTTGGCAAACGATAACAGCCGCAAATTCAAACAGACTTAAATAATGTTTCGTATACAGCCCTGAATTGTAGAGTTTTCAAGACCTATTGTTTTTGGTGAAGATCGGTTAAGGGAAAGGGTAGTTTACCTGTAACGTTTTATGTTTTAACAAGGGTATTTCCTATGGCAAACGATAACAGCCGCAAATTCAAACAGAATCAAACGATTATTTGCATACAGCCCTAAATTGTAGATTTCTCAAGACCTATTGTTTTTGGTGAAGATCGGTTGAGGGGAAGGGGTAGTTTACCTGTAACGTTTTATGTTTTAACAAGGGTATTTCTTATGGCAAACGATAACAGCCGCAAATTCAAACAGAATCAAATAATGTTTTGCATACCGCCCTGATTTGTAGAGTACTCAAGACCTATTGTTTTTGGTGAAGATCGGTTGAGGGGAAGGGGTAGTTTACCTGCAACCTTATACGTTTTAACAAGAGTAAAGTACTTGAAAATTTATTTAAACTTTTTGAAACAATGGTAATTGTTAAAAATAAAATAATTTTGTTGCCAGGCAATAAAATTATAATTTTTTCATTTTAATGTAATATAATATTTTTCATTTAATACAGCAATAAAAAGGCAGGTAAGACACAGCCTGGCTGTTTGGCTGAAAATGATTTTAAATATAAATCTTAGAATATGGAAGTCATGTATGGTTCTCCATACCGATATTTTTGTTTGTTTGGCAAACGATAACAGCCGCAAATTCAAACAGAATCAAATAATGTTTCGCATACAGCCCTGAATTGTAGAGTTCTCAAGATCTGTTAATTTTGGTGAAGATCGGTTAAGGGAAAGGGGTAGTTTACCTGTAACGTTTTATGTTTTAACAAGGGTATTTCCTATGGCAAACGATAACAGCCGCAAATTCAAACAGAATCAAAAGATTATTTGCATACAGCCCTAAATTATAGAGTTCTCAAGACCTATTGTTTTTGGTGAAGATCGGTTGAGGGAAAGGGGTAGTTTACCTGCAACGTTTTTTTAACAAGGGTATTTTCTATGGCAAACGATAATAGCCGCAAATTCAAACAGAATCAAATAATGTTTTGCATACAGCCCTGATTTGTAGAGTACTCAAGACCTATTGTTTTTGGTGAAGATCGGTTAAGGGGAAGGGGTAGTTTACCGGCAACGTTTTTTATCAAGCGTATTTTCTATGGCAAACGATAACAGCCGCAAATTCAAACAGAATCAAATAATGTTTTGCATACGTCCCTGAATTGTAGAGGTCTCAATGCCTTTCGATTTTGGTGAAGATCGGTTGAGGGGAAGGGGTAGTTTACCTGCAACCTTTTACGTTTTAACAAGAGTAAAGTACTTGAAAATTTATTTAAACTTTTTGAAACAATGGTAATTGTTAAAAATAAAATAATTTTGTTGCCAGGCAATAAAATTATAATTTTTTCATTTTAATGTAATATAATATTTTTCATTTAATACAGCTATAAAAAGGCAGGTAAGACACAGCCTGGCTGTTTGGCTGAAAATGATTTTAAATATAAATCTTAGAATATGGAAGTCATGTATGGTTCTCCATACCGATATTTTACTTCCATGTTCCTTAAGGAAATGGAAGTATGGTGATGGCAAAAAAAAATCGTGTTCGAGATTATTGCAGATTCTGATTGTACTACACTCAAAACATGAAAAAAAGTCATTTTCCGAAAAGTGTCTGTGTGTGTGTCTGTCTGTCTGTCTTAGATTTTTTTTTCTATGGCAAACGATAACAGCCACAAATTCAAACAGAATCAAATAATCTTTTGCATACAGTCCTGATTTGTAGAGTACTCAAGACCTATTGTTTTTGGTACAGATCGGTTAAGGGAAAGGGGTAGTTTACCTGCAATGGTCTTTTTTACTTCCATATTCCTTAAGGAATGGAAGTATGGTGATGGCAAAAAAAAATCGTGTTCGAGATTATTGCAGATTCTGATTCTACTACACTCAAAACATGAAAAAAAGTCGTTTTCCGAAAAGTGTCTGTGTGTCTGTCTGTCTGTCTGTCTGTCTGTGTGTCTGTCTGTAGATTTTTTTTCTATGGCAAACGACAACTGCCGCAAATTCAAACAGAATCAAATAATTTTTTGCATACAGCCCGGTTTTGCAGAGTTCTCGCGACCTATTGTTTTTGGTGAAGATCGGTTGAGGGGAAGGGGTAGTTTACCTGCAACGGTTTTTTTAACAAGGGTATTTTCTATGGCAAACGATAACAGCCGCAAATTCAAACAGAATCAAATAATTTTCTGCATACAGCCCTGATTTGTAGAGTACTCAAGACCTATTGTTTTTGGTGAAGATCGGTTGAGGGGAAGGGGTAGTTTACCAGCAACGTTTTTTATCATGCGTATTTTCTATGGCAAACGACAACTGCCGCAAATTCAAACAGAATCAAATAATTTTTTGCATACAGCCCTGATTTGTAGAGTACTCGCGACCTATTGTTTTTGGTGAAGATCGGTTGAGGGGAAGGGGTAGTTTACCTGCAACGGTTTTTTTTATCAAGGGAAATTTTTTTTTTTTGGCAAACGATAACAGCCGCAAATTCAAACAGAATCAAATAATGTTTCGCATACAGCCCTGAATTGTAGATTTCTCAAGACCTATTGTTTTTGGTGAAGATCGGTTGAGGGAAAGGGGTAGTTTACCTGCAACGTTTTTTTAACAAGGGTATTTTATATGGCAAACGATAACAGCCGCAAATTCAAACAGAATCAAATAATGTTTTGCATACAGCCCTGATTTGTAGAGTACTCAAGACCTATTGTTTTTGGTGAATATAGGTTAAGGGGAAGGGGTAGTTTACCTGCAACGTTTTTTTTATCAAGCGTATTTTCTATGGCAAACGATAACAGCCGCAAATTCAAACAGAATGAAATAATTTTTTGCATACGTCCCTGAATTGTAGAGGTCTCAATGACTTTCGATTTTGGTGAAGATCGGTTAAGGGGAAGGGGTAGTTTACCTGCAACCTTTTACGTTTTAACAAGAGTAAAGTACTTGAAAATTTATTTAAACTTTTTGAAACAATGGTAATTGTTAAAAATAAAATAATTTTGTTGCCAGGCAATAAAATTATAATTTTTTCATTTTAATGTAATATAATATTTTTCATTTAATACAGCAATAAAAAGGCAGGTAAGACACAGCCTGGTTGTTTGGCTGAAAATGATTTTAAATATAAATCTTAGAATATGGAAGTCATGTATGGTTCTCCATACCGATATTTTTGTTTGTTTGGCAAACGATAACAGCCGCAAATTCAAACAGAATCAAATAATGTTTCGCATACAGCCCTGAATTGTAGAGTTCTCAAGATCTGTTAATTTTGGTGAAGATCGGTTAAGGGAAAGGGGTAGTTTACCTGTAACGTTTTATGTTTTAACAAGGGTATTTCCTATGGCAAACGATAACAGCCGCAAATTCAAACAGAATCAAAAGATTATTTGCATACAGCCCTAAATTATAGAGTTCTCAAGACCTATTGTTTTTGGTGAAGATCGGTTGAGGGAAAGGGGTAGTTTACCTGCAACGTTTTTTTAACAAGGGTATTTTCTATGGCAAACGATAATAGCCGCAAATTCAAACAGAATCAAATAATGTTTTGCATACAGCCCTGATTTGTAGAGTACTCAAGACCTATTGTTTTTGGTGAAGATCGGTTAAGGGGAAGGGGTAGTTTACCGGCAACGTTTTTTATCAAGCGTATTTTCTATGGCAAACGATAACAGCCGCAAATTCAAACAGAATCAAATAATGTTTTGCATACGTCCCTGAATTGTAGAGGTCTCAATGCCTTTCGATTTTGGTGAAGATCGGTTGAGGGGAAGGGGTAGTTTACCTGCAACCTTTTACGTTTTAACAAGAGTAAAGTACTTGAAAATTTATTTAAACTTTTTGAAACAATGGTAATTGTTAAAAATAAAATAATTTTGTTGCCAGGCAATAAAATTATAATTTTTTCATTTTAATGTAATATAATATTTTTCATTTAATACAGCTATAAAAAGGCAGGTAAGACACAGCCTGGCTGTTTGGCTGAAAATGATTTTAAATATAAATCTTAGAATATGGAAGTCATGTATGGTTCTCCATACCGATATTTTACTTCCATGTTCCTTAAGGAAATGGAAGTATGGTGATGGCAAAAAAAAATCGTGTTCGAGATTATTGCAGATTCTGATTGTACTACACTCAAAACATGAAAAAAAGTCATTTTCCGAAAAGTGTCTGTGTGTGTGTCTGTCTGTCTGTCTTAGATTTTTTTTTCTATGGCAAACGATAACAGCCACAAATTCAAACAGAATCAAATAATCTTTTGCATACAGTCCTGATTTGTAGAGTACTCAAGACCTATTGTTTTTGGTACAGATCGGTTAAGGGAAAGGGGTAGTTTACCTGCAATGGTCTTTTTTACTTCCATATTCCTTAAGGAATGGAAGTATGGTGATGGCAAAAAAAATCGTGTTCGAGATTATTGCAGATTCTGATTCTACTACACTCAAAACATGAAAAAAAGTCGTTTTCCGAAAAGTGTCTGTGTGTCTGTCTGTCTGTCTGTCTGTCTGTGTGTCTGTCTGTAGATTTTTTTTCTATGGCAAACGACAACTGCCGCAAATTCAAACAGAATCAAATAATTTTTTGCATACAGCCCGGTTTTGCAGAGTTCTCGCGACCTATTGTTTTTGGTGAAGATCGGTTGAGGGGAAGGGGTAGTTTACCTGCAACGGTTTTTTTAACAAGGGTATTTTCTATGGCAAACGATAACAGCCGCAAATTCAAACAGAATCAAATAATTTTCTGCATACAGCCCTGATTTGTAGAGTACTCAAGACCTATTGTTTTTGGTGAAGATCGGTTGAGGGGAAGGGGTAGTTTACCAGCAACGTTTTTTATCATGCGTATTTTCTATGGCAAACGACAACTGCCGCAAATTCAAACAGAATCAAATAATTTTTTGCATACAGCCCTGATTTGTAGAGTACTCGCGACCTATTGTTTTTGGTGAAGATCGGTTGAGGGGAAGGGGTAGTTTACCTGCAACGGTTTTTTTTATCAAGGGAAATTTTTTTTTTTTGGCAAACGATAACAGCCGCAAATTCAAACAGAATCAAATAATGTTTCGCATACAGCCCTGAATTGTAGATTTCTCAAGACCTATTGTTTTTGGTGAAGATCGGTTGAGGGAAAGGGGTAGTTTACCTGCAACGTTTTTTTAACAAGGGTATTTTATATGGCAAACGATAACAGCCGCAAATTCAAACAGAATCAAATAATGTTTTGCATACAGCCCTGATTTGTAGAGTACTCAAGACCTATTGTTTTTGGTGAATATCGGTTAAGGGGAAGGGGTAGTTTACCTGCAACGTTTTTTTATCAAGCGTATTTTCTATGGCAAACGATAACAGCCGCAAATTCAAACAGAATGAAATAATTTTTTGCATACGTCCCTGAATTGTAGAGGTCTCAATGACTTTCGATTTTGGTGAAGATCGGTTAAGGGGAAGGGGTAGTTTACCTGCAACCTTTTACGTTTTAACAAGAGTAAAGTACTTGAAAATTTATTTAAACTTTTTGAAACAATGGTAATTGTTAAAAATAAAATAATTTTGTTGCCAGGCAATAAAATTATAATTTTTTCATTTTAATGTAATATAATATTTTTCATTTAATACAGCAATAAAAAGGCAGGTAAGACACAGCCTGGTTGTTTGGCTGAAAATGATTTTAAATATAAATCTTAGAATATGGAAGTCATGTATGGTTCTCCATACCGATATTATCAAGGGTAATTTTTACTTCCATATTTCCTTAAGGATATATGGTGATGGCAAAAAAAATCGTGTTCGAGATTATTGCAGATTCTGATTCTACTACACTCAAAACATGAAAAAAAGTCGTTTTCCGAAAAGTGTCTGTGTGTGTGTGTGTGTGTGTGTCTGTGTGTGTGTGTGTGTCTGTGTCTGTAGATTTTTTTTCTATGGCAAACGATAACTGCCGCAAATTCAAACAGAATCAAATAATTTTTTCCATACAGCCCTGATTTGTAGAGGAGTCGCGACCTATTGTTTTTGGTGAAGATCGGTTGAAGGAAAGGGGTAGTTTACCTGCAACGGTTTTTTTTTTATCAAGGGAAATTTTTTTTTTGGCAAACGATAACAGCCGCAAATTCAAACATAATCAAATAATGTTTCGTATACAGCCCTAAATTGTAGAGTACTCGAGACCTATTGTTTTTGGTGAAGATCGGTTAAGGGAAAGGGGTAGTTTACTTGTAACGTTTTATGTTTTAACAAGGGTATTTCCTATGGCAAACGATAACAGCCGCAAATTCAAACAGAATCAAAAGATTATTTGCATACAGCCCTAAATTGCAGAGTTCTAAAGACCTATTGTTTTTGGTGAAGATCGGTTAAGGGAAAGGGGTAGTTTACCTACAACGTTTTTTTAACAAGGGTATTTTCTATGGCAAACGATAACAGCCGCAAATTCAAACAGAATCAAATAATTTTCTGCATACAGCCCTGATTTGTAGAGTACTCAAGACCTACTGTTTTTGGTGAAGATCGGTTGAGGGGAAGGGGTAGTTTACCTGCTACGTTTTTTATCAAGCGTATTTTTTATGGCAAACGATAACTGCCGCAAATTCAAACAGAATCAAATAATTTTTTGCATACAGTCCTGATTTGTAGAGTACTCGCGACCTATTGTTTTTGGTGAAGATCGGTTGAGGGGAAGGGGTAGATTACCTGCAACGGTTTTTTTTATCAAGGGAAATTTTTTTTTTGGCAAACGATAACAGCCGCAAATTCAAACAGACTTAAATAATGTTTCGTATACAGCCCTGAATTGTAGAGTTTTCAAGACCTATTGTTTTTGGTGAAGATCGGTTAAGGGAAAGGGTAGTTTACCTGTAACGTTTTATGTTTTAACAAGGGTATTTCCTATGGCAAACGATAACAGCCGCAAATTCAAACAGAATCAAACGATTATTTGCATACAGCCCTAAATTGTAGATTTCTCAAGACCTATTGTTTTTGGTGAAGATCGGTTGAGGGGAAGGGGTAGTTTACCTGTAACGTTTTATGTTTTAACAAGGGTATTTCTTATGGCAAACGATAACAGCCGCAAATTCAAACAGAATCAAATAATGTTTTGCATACCGCCCTGATTTGTAGAGTACTCAAGACCTATTGTTTTTGGTGAAGATCGGTTGAGGGGAAGGGGTAGTTTACCTGCAACCTTATACGTTTTAACAAGAGTAAAGTACTTGAAAATTTATTTAAACTTTTTGAAACAATGGTAATTGTTAAAAATAAAATAATTTTGTTGCCAGGCAATAAAATTATAATTTTTTCATTTTAATGTAATATAATATTTTTCATTTAATACAGCAATAAAAAGGCAGGTAAGACACAGCCTGGCTGTTTGGCTGAAAATGATTTTAAATATAAATCTTAGAATATGGAAGTCATGTATGGTTCTCCATACCGATATTTTTGTTTGTTTGGCAAACGATAACAGCCGCAAATTCAAACAGAATCAAATAATGTTTCGCATACAGCCCTGAATTGTAGAGTTCTCAAGATCTGTTAATTTTGGTGAAGATCGGTTAAGGGAAAGGGGTAGTTTACCTGTAACGTTTTATGTTTTAACAAGGGTATTTCCTATGGCAAACGATAACAGCCGCAAATTCAAACAGAATCAAAAGATTATTTGCATACAGCCCTAAATTATAGAGTTCTCAAGACCTATTGTTTTTGGTGAAGATCGGTTGAGGGAAAGGGGTAGTTTACCTGCAACGTTTTTTTAACAAGGGTATTTTCTATGGCAAACGATAACAGCCGCAAATTCAAACAGAATCAAATAATGTTTTGCATACAGCCCTGATTTGTAGAGTACTCAAGACCTATTGTTTTTGGTGAAGATCGGTTAAGGGGAAGGGGTAGTTTACCGGCAACGTTTTTTATCAAGCGTATTTTCTATGGCAAACGATAACAGCCGCAAATTCAAACAGAATCAAATAATGTTTTGCATACGTCCCTGAATTGTAGAGGTCTCAATGCCTTTCGATTTTGGTGAAGATCGGTTAAGGGGAAGGGGTAGTTTACCTGCAACCTTTTACGTTTTAACAAGAGTAAAGTACTTGAAAATTTATTTAAACTTTTTGAAACAATGGTAATTGTTAAAAATAAAATAATTTTGTTGCCAGGCAATAAAATTATAATTTTTTCATTTTAATGTAATATAATATTTTTCATTTAATACAGCTATAAAAAGGCAGGTAAGACACAGCCTGGCTGTTTGGCTGAAAATGATTTTAAATATAAATCTTAGAATATGGAAGTCATGTATGGTTCTCCATACCGATATTTTACTTCCATGTTCCTTAAGGAAATGGAAGTATGGTGATGGCAAAAAAAAATCGTGTTCGAGATTATTGCAGATTCTGATTGTACTACACTCAAAACATGAAAAAAAGTCATTTTCCGAAAAGTGTCTGTGTGTGTGTCTGTCTGTCTGTCTTAGATTTTTTTTTCTATGGCAAACGATAACAGCCACAAATTCAAACAGAATCAAATAATCTTTTGCATACAGTCCTGATTTGTAGAGTACTCAAGACCTATTGTTTTTGGTACAGATCGGTTAAGGGAAAGGGGTAGTTTACCTGCAATGGTCTTTTTTACTTCCATATTCCTTAAGGAATGGAAGTATGGTGATGGCAAAAAAAATCGTGTTCGAGATTATTGCAGATTCTGATTCTACTACACTCAAAACATGAAAAAAAGTCGTTTTCCGAAAAGTGTCTGTGTGTCTGTCTGTCTGTCTGTCTGTCTGTGTGTCTGTCTGTAGATTTTTTTTCTATGGCAAACGACAACTGCCGCAAATTCAAACAGAATCAAATAATTTTTTGCATACAGCCCGGTTTTGCAGAGTTCTCGCGACCTATTGTTTTTGGTGAAGATCGGTTGAGGGAAAGGGGTAGTTTACCTGCAACGGTTTTTTTTTAGCAAGGGTAATTTTGTTTGTTTGGCAAACGATAACAGCCGCAAATTCAAACAGAATCAAATAATGTTTCGCATACAGCCCTGAATTGTAGAGTTCTCAAGACCTATTGTTTTTGGTGAAGATCGGTTAAGGGAAAGGGGTAGTTTACCTGTAACGTTTTATGTTTTAACAAGGGTATTTCCTATGGCAAACGATAACAGCCGCAAATTCAAACAGAATGAAAAGATTATTTGCATACAGCCCTAAATTGTAGAGTTCTCAAGACCTTTTGTTTTTGGTGAAGATCGGTTAAGGGAAAGGGGTAGTTTACCTACAACGTTTTTTTAACAAGGGTATTTTCTATGGCAAACGATAACAGCCGCAAATTCAAACAGAATCAAATAATTTTCTGCATACAGCCCTGATTTGTAGAGTACTCAAGACCTATTGTTTTTGGTGAAGATCGGTTGAGGGGAAGGGGTAGTTTACCAGCAACGTTTTTTATCATGCGTATTTTCTATGGCAAACGACAACTGCCGCAAATTCAAACAGAATCAAATAATTTTTTGCATACAGCCCTGATTTGTAGAGTACTCGCGACCTATTGTTTTTGGTGAAGATCGGTTGAGGGGAAGGGGTAGTTTACCTGCAACGGTTTTTTTTATCAAGGGAAATTTTTTTTTTTTGGCAAACGATAACAGCCGCAAATTCAAACAGAATCAAATAATGTTTCGCATACAGCCCTGAATTGTAGATTTCTCAAGACCTATTGTTTTTGGTGAAGATCGGTTGAGGGAAAGGGGTAGTTTACCTGCAACGTTTTTTTAACAAGGGTATTTTATATGGCAAACGATAACAGCCGCAAATTCAAACAGAATCAAATAATGTTTTGCATACAGCCCTGATTTGTAGAGTACTCAAGACCTATTGTTTTTGGTGAATATCGGTTAAGGGGAAGGGGTAGTTTACCTGCAACGTTTTTTTATCAAGCGTATTTTCTATGGCAAACGATAACAGCCGCAAATTCAAACAGAATGAAATAATTTTTTGCATACGTCCCTGAATTGTAGAGGTCTCAATGACTTTCGATTTTGGTGAAGATCGGTTAAGGGGAAGGGGTAGTTTACCTGCAACCTTTTACGTTTTAACAAGAGTAAAGTACTTGAAAATTTATTTAAACTTTTTGAAACAATGGTAATTGTTAAAAATAAAATAATTTTGTTGCCAGGCAATAAAATTATAATTTTTTCATTTTAATGTAATATAATATTTTTCATTTAATACAGCAATAAAAAGGCAGGTAAGACACAGCCTGGTTGTTTGGCTGAAAATGATTTTAAATATAAATCTTAGAATATGGAAGTCATGTATGGTTCTCCATACCGATATTATCAAGGGTAATTTTTACTTCCATATTTCCTTAAGGATATATGGTGATGGCAAAAAAAATCGTGTTCGAGATTATTGCAGATTCTGATTCTACTACACTCAAAACATGAAAAAAAGTCGTTTTCCGAAAAGTGTCTGTGTGTGTGTGTGTGTGTGTGTCTGTGTGTGTGTGTGTGTCTGTGTCTGTAGATTTTTTTTCTATGGCAAACGATAACTGCCGCAAATTCAAACAGAATCAAATAATTTTTTCCATACAGCCCTGATTTGTAGAGGAGTCGCGACCTATTGTTTTTGGTGAAGATCGGTTGAAGGAAAGGGGTAGTTTACCTGCAACGGTTTTTTTTTTATCAAGGGAAATTTTTTTTTTGGCAAACGATAACAGCCGCAAATTCAAACATAATCAAATAATGTTTCGTATACAGCCCTAAATTGTAGAGTACTCGAGACCTATTGTTTTTGGTGAAGATCGGTTAAGGGAAAGGGGTAGTTTACTTGTAACGTTTTATGTTTTAACAAGGGTATTTCCTATGGCAAACGATAACAGCCGCAAATTCAAACAGAATCAAAAGATTATTTGCATACAGCCCTAAATTGCAGAGTTCTAAAGACCTATTGTTTTTGGTGAAGATCGGTTAAGGGAAAGGGGTAGTTTACCTACAACGTTTTTTTAACAAGGGTATTTTCTATGGCAAACGATAACAGCCGCAAATTCAAACAGAATCAAATAATTTTCTGCATACAGCCCTGATTTGTAGAGTACTCAAGACCTACTGTTTTTGGTGAAGATCGGTTGAGGGGAAGGGGTAGTTTACCTGCTACGTTTTTTATCAAGCGTATTTTTTATGGCAAACGATAACTGCCGCAAATTCAAACAGAATCAAATAATTTTTTGCATACAGTCCTGATTTGTAGAGTACTCGCGACCTATTGTTTTTGGTGAAGATCGGTTGAGGGGAAGGGGTAGATTACCTGCAACGGTTTTTTTTATCAAGGGAAATTTTTTTTTTGGCAAACGATAACAGCCGCAAATTCAAACAGACTTAAATAATGTTTCGTATACAGCCCTGAATTGTAGAGTTTTCAAGACCTATTGTTTTTGGTGAAGATCGGTTAAGGGAAAGGGTAGTTTACCTGTAACGTTTTATGTTTTAACAAGGGTATTTCCTATGGCAAACGATAACAGCCGCAAATTCAAACAGAATCAAACGATTATTTGCATACAGCCCTAAATTGTAGATTTCTCAAGACCTATTGTTTTTGGTGAAGATCGGTTGAGGGGAAGGGGTAGTTTACCTGTAACGTTTTATGTTTTAACAAGGGTATTTCTTATGGCAAACGATAACAGCCGCAAATTCAAACAGAATCAAATAATGTTTTGCATACCGCCCTGATTTGTAGAGTACTCAAGACCTATTGTTTTTGGTGAAGATCGGTTGAGGGGAAGGGGTAGTTTACCTGCAACCTTATACGTTTTAACAAGAGTAAAGTACTTGAAAATTTATTTAAACTTTTTGAAACAATGGTAATTGTTAAAAATAAAATAATTTTGTTGCCAGGCAATAAAATTATAATTTTTTCATTTTAATGTAATATAATATTTTTCATTTAATACAGCAATAAAAAGGCAGGTAAGACACAGCCTGGCTGTTTGGCTGAAAATGATTTTAAATATAAATCTTAGAATATGGAAGTCATGTATGGTTCTCCATACCGATATTTTTGTTTGTTTGGCAAACGATAACAGCCGCAAATTCAAACAGAATCAAATAATGTTTCGCATACAGCCCTGAATTGTAGAGTTCTCAAGATCTGTTAATTTTGGTGAAGATCGGTTAAGGGAAAGGGGTAGTTTACCTGTAACGTTTTATGTTTTAACAAGGGTATTTCCTATGGCAAACGATAACAGCCGCAAATTCAAACAGAATCAAAAGATTATTTGCATACAGCCCTAAATTATAGAGTTCTCAAGACCTATTGTTTTTGGTGAAGATCGGTTGAGGGAAAGGGGTAGTTTACCTGCAACGTTTTTTTAACAAGGGTATTTTCTATGGCAAACGATAACAGCCGCAAATTCAAACAGAATCAAATAATGTTTTGCATACAGCCCTGATTTGTAGAGTACTCAAGACCTATTGTTTTTGGTGAAGATCGGTTAAGGGGAAGGGGTAGTTTACCGGCAACGTTTTTTATCAAGCGTATTTTCTATGGCAAACGATAACAGCCGCAAATTCAAACAGAATCAAATAATGTTTTGCATACGTCCCTGAATTGTAGAGGTCTCAATGCCTTTCGATTTTGGTGAAGATCGGTTAAGGGGAAGGGGTAGTTTACCTGCAACCTTTTACGTTTTAACAAGAGTAAAGTACTTGAAAATTTATTTAAACTTTTTGAAACAATGGTAATTGTTAAAAATAAAATAATTTTGTTGCCAGGCAATAAAATTATAATTTTTTCATTTTAATGTAATATAATATTTTTCATTTAATACAGCTATAAAAAGGCAGGTAAGACACAGCCTGGCTGTTTGGCTGAAAATGATTTTAAATATAAATCTTAGAATATGGAAGTCATGTATGGTTCTCCATACCGATATTTTACTTCCATGTTCCTTAAGGAAATGGAAGTATGGTGATGGCAAAAAAAAATCGTGTTCGAGATTATTGCAGATTCTGATTGTACTACACTCAAAACATGAAAAAAAGTCATTTTCCGAAAAGTGTCTGTGTGTGTGTCTGTCTGTCTGTCTTAGATTTTTTTTTCTATGGCAAACGATAACAGCCACAAATTCAAACAGAATCAAATAATCTTTTGCATACAGTCCTGATTTGTAGAGTACTCAAGACCTATTGTTTTTGGTACAGATCGGTTAAGGGAAAGGGGTAGTTTACCTGCAATGGTCTTTTTTACTTCCATATTCCTTAAGGAATGGAAGTATGGTGATGGCAAAAAAAATCGTGTTCGAGATTATTGCAGATTCTGATTCTACTACACTCAAAACATGAAAAAAAGTCGTTTTCCGAAAAGTGTCTGTGTGTCTGTCTGTCTGTCTGTGTGTCTGTCTGTAGATTTTTTTTCTATGGCAAACGACAACTGCCGCAAATTCAAACAGAATCAAATAATTTTTTGCATACAGCCCGGTTTTGCAGAGTTCTCGCGACCTATTGTTTTTGGTGAAGATCGGTTGAGGGAAAGGGGTAGTTTACCTGCAACGGTTTTTTTTTAGCAAGGGTAATTTTGTTTGTTTGGCAAACGATAACAGCCGCAAATTCAAACAGAATCAAATAATGTTTCGCATACAGCCCTGAATTGTAGAGTTCTCAAGACCTATTGTTTTTGGTGAAGATCGGTTAAGGGAAAGGGGTAGTTTACCTGTAACGTTTTATGTTTTAACAAGGGTATTTCCTATGGCAAACGATAACAGCCGCAAATTCAAACAGAATGAAAAGATTATTTGCATACAGCCCTAAATTGTAGAGTTCTCAAGACCTTTTGTTTTTGGTGAAGATCGGTTAAGGGAAAGGGGTAGTTTACCTACAACGTTTTTTTAACAAGGGTATTTTCTATGGCAAACGATAACAGCCGCAAATTCAAACAGAATCAAATAATTTTCTGCATACAGCCCTGATTTGTAGAGTACTCAAGACCTATTGTTTTTGGTGAAGATCGGTTGAGGGGAAGGGGTAGTTTACCAGCAACGTTTTTTATCATGCGTATTTTCTATGGCAAACGACAACTGCCGCAAATTCAAACAGAATCAAATAATTTTTTGCATACAGCCCTGATTTGTAGAGTACTCGCGACCTATTGTTTTTGGTGAAGATCGGTTGAGGGGAAGGGGTAGTTTACCTGCAACGGTTTTTTTTATCAAGGGAAATTTTTTTTTTTTGGCAAACGATAACAGCCGCAAATTCAAACAGAATCAAATAATGTTTCGCATACAGCCCTGAATTGTAGATTTCTCAAGACCTATTGTTTTTGGTGAAGATCGGTTGAGGGAAAGGGGTAGTTTACCTGCAACGTTTTTTTAACAAGGGTATTTTATATGGCAAACGATAACAGCCGCAAATTCAAACAGAATCAAATAATGTTTTGCATACAGCCCTGATTTGTAGAGTACTCAAGACCTATTGTTTTTGGTGAATATCGGTTAAGGGGAAGGGGTAGTTTACCTGCAACGTTTTTTTATCAAGCGTATTTTCTATGGCAAACGATAACAGCCGCAAATTCAAACAGAATGAAATAATTTTTTGCATACGTCCCTGAATTGTAGAGGTCTCAATGACTTTCGATTTTGGTGAAGATCGGTTAAGGGGAAGGGGTAGTTTACCTGCAACCTTTTACGTTTTAACAAGAGTAAAGTACTTGAAAATTTATTTAAACTTTTTGAAACAATGGTAATTGTTAAAAATAAAATAATTTTGTTGCCAGGCAATAAAATTATAATTTTTTCATTTTAATGTAATATAATATTTTTCATTTAATACAGCAATAAAAAGGCAGGTAAGACACAGCCTGGTTGTTTGGCTGAAAATGATTTTAAATATAAATCTTAGAATATGGAAGTCATGTATGGTTCTCCATACCGATATTATCAAGGGTAATTTTTACTTCCATATTTCCTTAAGGATATATGGTGATGGCAAAAAAAATCGTGTTCGAGATTATTGCAGATTCTGATTCTACTACACTCAAAACATGAAAAAAAGTCGTTTTCCGAAAAGTGTCTGTGTGTGTGTGTGTGTGTGTGTCTGTGTGTGTGTGTGTGTCTGTGTCTGTAGATTTTTTTTCTATGGCAAACGATAACTGCCGCAAATTCAAACAGAATCAAATAATTTTTTCCATACAGCCCTGATTTGTAGAGGAGTCGCGACCTATAGTTTTTGGTGAAGATCGGTTGAAGGAAAGGGGTAGTTTACCTGCAACGGTTTTTTTTTTATCAAGGGAAATTTTTTTTTTGGCAAACGATAACAGCCGCAAATTCAAACATAATCAAATAATGTTACGTATACAGCCCTAAATTGTAGAGTACTCGAGACCTATTGTTTTTGGTGAAGATCGGTTAAGGGAAAGGGGTAGTTTACTTGTAACGTTTTATGTTTTAACAAGGGTATTTCCTATGGCAAACGATAACAGCCGCAAATTCAAACAGAATCAAAAGATTATTTGCATACAGCCCTAAATTGCAGAGTTCTAAAGACCTATTGTTTTTGGTGAAGATCGGTTAAGGGAAAGGGGTAGTTTACCTACAACGTTTTTTTAACAAGGGTATTTTCTATGGCAAACGATAACAGCCGCAAATTCAAACAGAATCAAATAATTTTCTGCATACAGCCCTGATTTGTAGAGTACTCAAGACCTACTGTTTTTGGTGAAGATCGGTTGAGGGGAAGGGGTAGTTTACCTGCTACGTTTTTTATCAAGCGTATTTTTTATGGCAAACGATAACTGCCGCAAATTCAAACAGAATCAAATAATTTTTTGCATACAGTCCTGATTTGTAGAGTACTCGCGACCTATTGTTTTTGGTGAAGATCGGTTGAGGGGAAGGGGTAGATTACCTGCAACGGTTTTTTTTATCAAGGGAAATTTTTTTTTGGCAAACGATAACAGCCGCAAATTCAAACAGACTTAAATAATGTTTCGTATACAGCCCTGAATTGTAGAGTTTTCAAGACCTATTGTTTTTGGTGAAGATCGGTTAAGGGAAAGGGTAGTTTACCTGTAACGTTTTATGTTTTAACAAGGGTATTTCCTATGGCAAACGATAACAGCCGCAAATTCAAACAGAATCAAACGATTATTTGCATACAGCCCTAAATTGTAGATTTCTCAAGACCTATTGTTTTTGGTGAAGATCGGTTGAGGGAAAGGGGTAGTTTACCTGTAACGTTTTATGTTTTAACAAGGGTATTTCTTATGGCAAACGATAACAGCCGCAAATTCAAACAGAATCAAATAATGTTTTGCATACCGCCCTGATTTGTAGAGTACTCAAGACCTATTGTTTTTGGTGAAGATCGGTTGAGGGGAAGGGGTAGTTTACCTGCAACGTTTTTTATCAAGCGTATTTTCTATGGCAAACGATAACTGCCGCAAATTCAAACAGAATCAAATAATTTTTTGCATACAGCCCTGATTTGTAGAGTACTCGCGACCTATTGTTTTTGGTGAAGATCGGTTGAGGGAAAGGGGTAGTTTACCGGCAACGGTTTTTTTTATCAAGGGAAATTTTTTTTTGGCAAACGATAACAGCCGCAAATTCAAACAGAATCAAATAATGTTTCGTATACAGCCCTGAATTGTAGAGTTCTCAAGACCGTTTGTTTTTCGTGAAGATCGGTTAAGGGAAAGGGGTAGTTTACTTGTAACGTTTTATGTTTTAACAAGGGTTTTTCCTATGGCAAACGATAACGGCCGCAAATTCAAACAGAATCAAAAGATTATTTGCATACAGCCCTAAATTGTAGAGTTCTCAAGACCTATTGTTTTTGGTGAAGATCGGTTAAGGGAAAGGGGTAGTTTACCTACAACGTTTTTTTAACAAGGGTATTTTTTATGGCAAACGATAACAGCCGCAAATTCAAACAGAATCAAATAATTTTCTGCATACTGCCCTGATTTGTAGAGTACTCAAGACCTATTGTTTTTGGTGAAGATCGGTTGAGGGGAAGGGGTAGTTTACCTACAACGTTTTTTATCAAGCGTATTTTCTATGGCAAACGATAACTGCCGCAAATTCAAACAGAATCAAATAATTTTTTGCATACTGCCCTGATTTGTAGAGTACTCGCGACCTATTGTTTTTGGTGAAGATCGGTTGAGGGAAAGGGGTAGTTTACCGGCAACGGTTTTTTTTATCAAGGGAAATTTTTTTTTTGGCAAACGATAACAGCCGCAAATTCAAACAGAATCAAATAATGTTTCGTATACACTCCTGAATTGTAGAGTTCTCAAGACCGTTTGTTTTTCGTGAAGATCGGTTAAGGGAAAGGGGTAGTTTACTTGTAACGTTTTATGTTTTAACTAGGGTATTTCCTATGGCAAACGATAACAGCCGCAAATTCAAACAGAATCAAAGATTATTTGCATACAGCCCTAAATTGCAGAGTTCTAAAGACCTATTGTTTTTGGTGAAGATCGGTTAAGGGAAAGGGGTATTTTACCTACAACGTTTTTTTAACAAGGGTATTTTCTATGGCAAACGATAACAGCCGCAAATTCAAACAGAATCAAATAATTTTCTGCATACAGCCCTGATTTGTAGAGTACTCAAGACCTACTGTTTTTGGTGAAGATCGGTTGAGGGGAAGGGGTAGTTTACCTGCTACGTTTTTTATCAAGCGTATTTTCTATGGCAAACGATAACTGCCGCAAATTCAAACAGAATCAAATAATTTTTTGCATACAGTCCTGATTTGTAGAGTACTCGCGACCTATTGTTTTTGGTGAAGATCGGTTGAGGGGAAGGGGTAGTTTACCTGCAACGGTTTTTTTTATCAAGGGAAATTTTTTTTTGGCAAACGATAACAGCCGCAAATTCAAACAGACTTAAATAATGTTTCGTATACAGCCCTGAATTGTAGAGTTTTCAAGACCTATTGTTTTTGGTGAAGATCGGTTAAGGGAAAGGGGTAGTTTACCTGTAACGTTTTATGTTTTAACAAGGGTATTTCCTATGGCAAACGATAACAGCCGCAAATTCAAACAGAATCAAACGATTATTTGCATACAGCCCTAAATTGTAGATTTCTCAAGACCTATTGTTTTTGGTGAAGATCGGTTGAGGGAAAGGGGTAGTTTACCTGTAACGTTTTATGTTTTAACAAGGGTATTTCTTATGGCAAACGATAACAGCCGCAAATTCAAACAGAATCAAATAATGTTTTGCATACCGCTCTGATTTGTAGAGTACTCAAGACCTATTGTTTTTGGTGAAGATCGGTTTAGGGGAAGGGGTAGTTTACCTGCACCGTTTTTTTATCAAGCGTATTTTCTATGGCAAACGATAACAGCCGCAAATTCAAACAGAATCAAATACTTTTTTGCATACATCCCTGAATTGTAGAGGTCTCAAGGACTTTCGATTTTGGTGAAGATCGGTTAAGGGGAAGGGGTAGTTTACCTGCAACCTTTTACGTTTTAACAAGAGTAAAGTACTTGCAAATTTATTTAAACTTTTTGAAACAATGGTAATTGTTAAAAATAAAATAATTTTGTTGCCAGGCAATAAAATTAAAATTTTTTAATTTTAATGTAATATAATATTTTTCATTTAATACGGCAATAAAAAGGCAGGTAAGACACAAACACACAATTCACGTTATTTCTGGCCTCACTCATGTTTATTTTCTTACGTTTGCACGCTTTTTAAATGGAAAGTGCCGAAACCCACACCAACATAATGCGTGCAAGCCGAAAAAATGGACATCAATTTGCTTACTGGCGAAGCTAGTAGTTAATGAATGGGTAGGCAAAAATCTTATCTTAAATTTTTTTTAAGGAATCACTAAAAGGACGGTGGGTCAAATCGGACGCTGAGGTAGAGTTTGCTGTAACCGAATGGTTCCACAAACAGCCGTAAGAATTTTACTAGCAGGGAATCTACAGGTTAGCGCAACAGTGGAACTCATGTCTTAATGTTATTGGAGACTTCTTTTAAAATCGTTGAATAAAAAATGCTTTACAGCTCTATACGTGTGTCTATTGAACAATCCTTGTGTTAGTCATACACAATAATACAACTGATTGAACTTCAAATTTTTAAACTTGGTTAGTTTCTATATATATGTTTAATGTTACAAATAATTCAAATAACAATCTTGATCATCTGTTAGTTCAGCGGAATAACAGTGACACTTTTAATAACCGCATAAAATAAACACTTAGAAATAACACAGGCGCTTTAACTTAACTGTTTGGACCACAGAAGTGAGGCATGCCTCAACGCTCTATGTGTACAGCGCGGGACAATCCCCCCTCCCTACACTTCCCTATCACACCTCTACATTGCTTACATACGATGTATACAAAAAACGCTGAGGCAAGTTCAGGTTGCCTCATTCGCTTTAAACGAACTATGCCGAATCTCACCTGTCACCATCTAGCGGTCGCTCAATAAAGCACGTTTCGGTTTAATAAATTTGACAGTCACAGTAACAATGTATAATCTTTACGTTATGTAGTTCATACGTATTTATAATTTTTATTCTACAGAATTTGTTAGGGTAGGCATTGCCTCAATTGCCTCCATGTAACTTCGCCACTGATATATATGTGTACAACGTTATCGGCAACAAAGAAGTAGTTTTTGTTAAAATTCCTTCCCGGGATATTTGGCCGTAGTCCAATGTTTTCTACAAAACCAGACATTTCGGCAATGCCATCGACTTCCATCATCAGTGAAAATCGAGTGCGATAACGTGAGGTGGTATACGTTAGTGACCACAGTACTGTGGTTAAGGCTGAAGCAGTAAGTAGAAAGAAGTAGTTTCTATGGTAATATTTCATTTCGAAAATGATTTTAAATATAAATCTTAGAATATGGAAGTCATGTATGGTTCTCCATACCGATATTTAATCAAGGGGAATTTTACTTCCATATTCCTAAAGGAATGGAAGTATGGTGATGGCAAAAAAAATCGTGTTCGAGATTATTGCAGATTCTGATTCTACTACACTCAAAACATGAAAAAAAGTCGTTTTCCGAAAAGTGTCTGTGTGTGTGTGTCTGTCTGTCTGTCTGTCTGTCTGTGTGTCTGTAGATTTTTTTTCTATGGCAAACGATAACTGCCGCAAATTCAAACAGAATCAAATAATTTTTTGCATACAGCCCTGATTTGCAGAGTACTCGCGACCTATTGTTTTTGGTGAAGATCGGTTGAGGGAAAGGGGTAGTTTACCTGCAACGGTTTTTTTTTAGCAAGGGGAATTTTGTTTGTTTGGCAAACGATAACAGCCGCAAATTCAAACAGAATCAAATAATGTTTCGCATGCAGCCCTGAATTGTAGAGTTCTCAAGATCTTTTGATTTTGGTGAAGATCGGTTAAGGGAAAGGGGTAGTTTACCTGTAACGTTTTATGTTTTAACAAGGGTATTTCCTATGGCAAACGATAACAGCCGCAAATTCAAACAGAATCAAAAGATTATTTGCATACAGCCCTAAATTGTAGAGTTCTCAAGACCTGTTGTTTTTGGTGAAGATCGGTTGAGGGAAAGGGGTAGTTTACCTGCAACGTTTTTTTAACAAGGGTATTTTATATGGCAAACGATAACAGCCGCAAATTCAAACAGAATCAAATAATGTTTTGCATACAGCCCTGATTTGTAGAGTACTCAAGACCTATTGTTTTTGGTGAAGATCGGTTAAGGGGAAGGGGTAGTTTACCTGTAACGTTTTTTTATCAAGCGTATTTTTTATGGCAAACGATAACTGCCGCAAATTCAAACAGAATCAAATAATTTTTTGCATACAGTCCTGATTTGTAGAGTACTCGCGACCAATTGTTTTTGGTGAAGATCGGTTGAGGGGAAGGGGTAGATTACCTGCAACGGTTTTTTTTATCAAGGGAAATTTTTTTTTTGGCAAACGATAACAGCCGCAAATTCAAACAGACTTAAATAATGTTTCGTATACAGCCCTGAATTGTAGAGTTTTCAAGACCTATTGTTTTTGGTGAAGATCGGTTAAGGGAAAGGGTAGTTTACCTGTAACGTTTTATGTTTTAACAAGGGTATTTCCTATGGCAAACGATAACAGCCGCAAATTCAAACAGAATCAAACGATTATTTGCATACAGCCCTAAATTGTAGATTTCTCAAGACCTATTGTTTTTGGTGAAGATCGGTTGAGGGAAAGGGGTAGTTTACCTGTAACGTTTTATGTTTTAACAAGGGTATTTCTTATGGCAAACGATAACAGCCGCAAATTCAAACAGAATCAAATAATGTTTTGCATACCGCCCTGATTTGTAGAGTACTCAAGACCTATTGTTTTTGGTGAAGATCGGTTGAGGGGAAGGGGTAGTTTACCTGCAACGTTTTTTATCAAGCGTATTTTCTATGGCAAACGATAACTGCCGCAAATTCAAACAGAATCAAATAATTTTTTGCATACAGCCCTGATTTGTAGAGTACTCGCGACCTATTGTTTTTGGTGAAGATCGGTTGAGGGAAAGGGGTAGTTTACCGGCAACGGTTTTTTTTATCAAGGGAAATTTTTTTTTGGCAAACGATAACAGCCGCAAATTCAAACAGAATCAAATAATGTTTCGTATACAGCCCTGAATTGTAGAGTTCTCAAGACTGTTTGTTTTTCGTGAAGATCGGTTAAGGGAAAGGGGTAGTTTACTTGTAACGTTTTATGTTTTAACAAGGGTATTTCCTATGGCAAACGATAACGGCCGCAAATTCAAACAGAATCAAAAGATTATTTGCATACAGCCCTAAATTGTAGAGTTCTCAAGACCTATTGTTTTTGGTGAAGATCGGTTAAGGGAAAGGGGTAGTTTACCTACAACGTTTTTTTAACAAGGGTATTTTTTATGGCAAACGATAACAGCCGCAAATTCAAACAGAATCAAATAATTTTCTGCATACTGCCCTGATTTGTAGAGTACTCAAGACCTATTGTTTTTGGTGAAGATCGGTTGAGGGGAAGGGGTAGTTTACCTGCAACGTTTTTTATCAAGCGTATTTTCTATGGCAAACGATAACTGCCGCAAATTCAAACAGAATCAAATAATTTTTTGCATACAGCCCTGATTTGTAGAGTACTCGCGACCTATTGTTTTTGGTGAAGATCGGTTGAGGGAAAGGGGTAGTTTACCGGCAACGGTTTTTTTTATCAAGGGAAATTTTTTTTTTGGCAAACGATAACAGCCGCAAATTCAAACAGAATCAAATAATGTTTCGTATACACTCCTGAATTGTAGAGTTCTCAAGACCGTTTGTTTTTCGTGAAGATCGGTTAAGGGAAAGGGGTAGTTTACTTGTAACGTTTTATGTTTTAACTAGGGTATTTCCTATGGCAAACGATAACAGCCGCAAATTCAAACAGAATCAAAGATTATTTGCATACAGCCCTAAATTGCAGAGTTCTAAAGACCTATTGTTTTTGGTGAAGATCGGTTAAGGGAAAGGGGTATTTTACCTACAACGTTTTTTTAACAAGGGTATTTTCTATGGCAAACGATAACAGCCGCAAATTCAAACAGAATCAAATAATTTTCTGCATACAGCCCTGATTTGTAGAGTACTCAAGACCTACTGTTTTTGGTGAAGATCGGTTGAGGGGAAGGGGTAGTTTACCTGCTACGTTTTTTATCAAGCGTATTTTCTATGGCAAACGATAACTGCCGCAAATTCAAACAGAATCAAATAATTTTTTGCATACAGTCCTGATTTGTAGAGTACTCGCGACCTATTGTTTTTGGTGAAGATCGGTTGAGGGGAAGGGGTAGTTTACCTGCAACGGTTTTTTTTATCAAGGGAAATTTTTTTTTGGCAAACGATAACAGCCGCAAATTCAAACAGACTTAAATAATGTTTCGTATACAGCCCTGAATTGTAGAGTTTTCAAGACCTATTGTTTTTGGTGAAGATCGGTTAAGGGAAAGGGGTAGTTTACCTGTAACGTTTTATGTTTTAACAAGGGTATTTCCTATGGCAAACGATAACAGCCGCAAATTCAAACAGAATCAAACGATTATTTGCATACAGCCCTAAATTGTAGATTTCTCAAGACCTATTGTTTTTGGTGAAGATCGGTTGAGGGAAAGGGGTAGTTTACCTGTAACGTTTTATGTTTTAACAAGGGTATTTCTTATGGCAAACGATAACAGCCGCAAATTCAAACAGAATCAAATAATGTTTTGCATACCGCTCTGATTTGTAGAGTACTCAAGACCTATTGTTTTTGGTGAAGATCGGTTAAGGGGAAGGGGTAGTTTACCTGCACCGTTTTTTTATCAAGCGTATTTTCTATGGCAAACGATAACAGCCGCAAATTCAAACAGAATCAAATACTTTTTTGCATACATCCCTGAATTGTAGAGGTCTCAAGGACTTTCGATTTTGGTGAAGATCGGTTAAGGGGAAGGGGTAGTTTACCTGCAACCTTTTACGTTTTAACAAGAGTAAAGTACTTGCAAATTTATTTAAACTTTTTGAAACAATGGTAATTGTTAAAAATAAAATAATTTTGTTGCCAGGCAATAAAATTAAAATTTTTTAATTTTAATGTAATATAATATTTTTCATTTAATACGGCAATAAAAAGGCAGGTAAGACACAAACACACAATTCACGTTATTTCTGGCCTCACTCATGTTTATTTTCTTACGTTTGCACGCTTTTTAAATGGAAAGTGCCGAAACCCACACCAACATAATGCGTGCAAGCCGAAAAAATGGACATCAATTTGCTTACTGGCGAAGCTAGTAGTTAATGAATGGGTAGGCAAAAATCTTATCTTAAATTTTTTTTAAGGAATCACTAAAAGGACGGTGGGTCAAATCGGACGCTGAGGTAGAGTTTGCTGTAACCGAATGGTTCCACAAACAGCCGTAAGAATTTTACTAGCAGGGAATCTACAGGTTAGCGCAACAGTGGAACTCATGTCTTAATGTTATTGGAGACTTCTTTTAAAATCGTTGAATAAAAAATGCTTTACAGCTCTATACGTGTGTCTATTGAACAATCCTTGTGTTAGTCATACACAATAATACAACTGATTGAACTTCAAATTTTTAAACTTGGTTAGTTTCTATATATATGTTTAATGTTACAAATAATTCAAATAACAATCTTGATCATCTGTTAGTTCAGCGGAATAACAGTGACACTTTTAATAACCGCATAAAATAAACACTTAGAAACAACACAGGCGCTTTAACTTAACTGTTTGGACCACAGAAGTGAGGCATGCCTCAACGCTCTATGTGTACAGCGCGGGACAATCCCCCCTCCCTACACTTCCCTATCACACCTCTACATTGCTTACATACGATGTATACAAAAAACGCTGAGGCAAGTTCAGGTTGCCTCATTCGCTTTAAACGAACTATGCCGAATCTCACCTGTCACCATCTAGCGGTCGCTCAATAAAGCACGTTTCGGTTTAATAAATTTGACAGTCACAGTAACAATGTATAATCTTTACGTTATGTAGTTCATACGTATTTATAATTTTTATTCTACAGAATTTGTTAGGGTAGGCATTGCCTCAATTGCCTCCATGTAACTTCGCCACTGATATATATGTGTACAACGTTATCGGCAACAAAGAAGTAGTTTTTGTTAAAATTCCTTCCCGGGATATTTGGCCGTAGTCCAATGTTTTCTACAAAACCAGACATTTCGGCAATGCCATCGACTTCCATCATCAGTGAAAATCGAGTGCGATAACGTGAGGTGGTATACGTTAGTGACCACAGTACTGTGGTTAAGGCTGAAGCAGTAAGTAGAAAGAAGTAGTTTCTATGGTAATATTCCATTTCGAAAATGATTTTAAATATAAATCTTAGAATATGGAAGTCATGTATGGTTCTCCATACCGATATTTAATCAAGGGTAATTTTACTTCCATATTCCTAAAGGAATGGAAGTATGGTGATGGCAAAAAAAATCGTGTTCGAGATTATTGCAGATTCTGATTCTACTACACTCAAAACATGAAAAAAAGTCGTTTTCCGAAAAGTGTCTGTGTGTGTGTGTCTGTCTGTCTGTCTGTCTGTCTGTCTGTCTGTCTGTGTGTCTGTAGATTTTTTTTCTATGGCAAACGATAACTGCCGCAAATTCAAACAGAATCAAATAATTTTTTGCATACAGCCCTGATTTGCAGAGTACTCGCGACCTATTGTTTTTGGTGAAGATCGGTTGAGGGAAAGGGGTAGTTTACCTGCAACGGTTTTTTTTTAGCAAGGGGAATTTTGTTTGTTTGGCAAACGATAACAGCCGCAAATTCAAACAGAATCAAATAATGTTTCGCATGCAGCCCTGAATTGTAGAGTTCTCAAGATCTTTTGATTTTGGTGAAGATCGGTTAAGGGAAAGGGGTAGTTTACCTGTAACGTTTTATGTTTTAACAAGGGTATTTCCTATGGCAAACGATAACAGCCGCAAATTCAAACAGAATCAAAAGATTATTTGCATACAGCCCTAAATTGTAGAGTTCTCAAGACCTATTGTTTTTGGTGAAGATCGGTTGAGGGAAAGGAGTAGTTTACCTGCAACGTTTTTTTAACAAGGGTATTTTCTATGGCAAACGATAACAGCCGCAAATTCAAACAGAATCAAATAATGTTTTGCATACAGCCCTGACTTGTAGTGTACTCAAGACCTATTGTTTTTTGTGAAGATCGGTTAAGGGGAAGGGGTAGTTTACCAGCAACGATTTTTTTATCAAGCGTATTTTATATGGCAAACGATAACAGCCGCAAATTCAAACAGAATCAAATAATTTTTTGCATACATCCCTGAATCGTTGAGGTCTCAATGACTTTCGATTTTGGTGAAGATCGGTTAAGGGGAAGGGGTAGTTTACCTGCAACCTTTTACGTTTTAACAAGAGTAAAGTACTTGAAAATTTATTTAAACTTTTTGAAACAATGGTAATTGTTAAAAATAAAATAATTTTGTTGCCAGGCAATAAAATTAGAATTTTTTCATTTTAATGTAATATAATATTTTTCATTTAATACAGCAATAAAAAGGCAGGTAAGACACAGCCTGTCTGTTTGGCTGAAAATGATTTTAAATATAAATCTTAGAATATGGAAGTCATGTATGGTTCTCCATACCGATATTTTTTCTATGACAAACGATAAAAGCCGCAAATGAAAACAGAATCAAATAATGTTTTGCATGCAGCCCTGAATTGTAGAGTTCTCAGGACCTATTGTTTTTGGTGAAGATCGGTTAAGGGAAAGGGGTAGTTTACCAGCAACGTTTTATGTTTCAAAAGGGAATTTTCTATGGCAAACGATAAGAGCCGCACATTCAAACAGAATCAAACAATTATTTGCATACAGTCCTGATTTGTAGAGTACTCAAGACCTATTGTTTTTGGTGAAGATCGGTTAATGGAAGGGGGTAGTTTATGAGCAACGTTTTATGTTTTAAAAGGGTATTTTTTATGGCAAACGATAAGAGTCGCAAATTCAAACAAAATCAAATATTTTTTTGCATACAGCCCTGATTTGTAGAGTACTCAAGACCTATTGATTTTGGTGAAGATCGGTTAAGGTAAAGGGGTAGTTTACCTGCAACATTTTATATTTTAACAAGGGTATTTTCTATGGCAAACGATAAAAGCCGCAAATTCAAACAGAATCAACTACTCTTTTGCATACAGCCCTGAATTATAGAGTTCTCGAGATCTATTGGTTTTGGTGAAGATCGGTTAAGGGAAAGGGGTAGTTTACCGGCAACATTTTATATTTTAACAAGGGTATTTTCTAAAGCAAACGATAAAAGCCGCAAATGTAAACAGAATCAGATAATGTTTTGCATACAGCCCTGAATTGTAAAGTTCTCAGGACCTATTGTTTTTGGTAAAGATCGGTTAATGGAAATGGGTAGTTTACCAGCAACATTTTATGTTTTAAAAGGGTATTTTCTATGCCAAACGATAAGAGTCGCAAATTCAAACAAAATCAATTAATTTTTTGCATACCGCTCTGATTTGTAGAGTTCTCAAGATCTGTAGTTTTTGGTGAAGATCGGTTAACGGGAAGGGGTAGTTTACCTGCAACGTTTTTCTTATCAAGGATAATTTATTTCTATGACAAACGATAGGCGCAAATTCAAACAGAATCAAATAATTTTTTGCATACAGCATTGATTTGTAGAGTACACAAGACCTATTGTTTTTGGTGAAGATCGGTTAAGGGAAAGGGGTAGTTTACCGGCAACATTTGTTTTTATCATGGGTAACTATTTCGTATGGCAAACGATAACAGCCGCAAATTCAAACAGAATCAACTAGTCTTTTTCATACCTTTTTTATTATACCGAACTCAAGGTGTGTTGATTTTGTTGAAGATCGGTTAAGGGAATGGGGTAGTTTACCTGCAACGTTTTATATTTTAACAAGGGCATTTATTATTTATTATGGCAAACGATAAGAGGTGCAAATTCAAACAGAATCAAATAATTTTGTGCATACAGCCCTTAATTGTAGAGTACTCAAGACCTATTGTTTTTGGTGAAGATCGGTTAAGGGAAAGGGGTAGTTTACCTGATACATGTTATGTTGTAACAAGAGAAATGTTTTCATGATGAACGATAACTGCTGCTAATTGAAACAGAATCAAATATATTTTTACATGCATCCCTGCATTGTAGAGGACTGAAGGTCTATTGATTTTGGTGAAGATCGGTTTAGAGAAACGGGTAGTTTACCTGCAACGTTTTATGTTTTAACAAGAGTAAAGTACTTAATTTTGATAAATAAAGTATCTTGATAAGAAGCTCATAATAATCCACTGTAGAAACGTAGATGAAATATCTATAAATGAAGAGGTTAGGTGAACGGGGTGGGGGTAATTTTCTATAAATGAAAATTATAGTTGAAGGGGGAGGGGAGAATTTTGTATGTGTACTAGGTTATCGGCAACAAAGAAGTAGTTTTTTGTTAAAATTCCTACCCGGGCTGTTTAGCCGTAGTCCAATGTTTTCTGCAAAACCAGACTTTTCGGCAGTGCCATCGACTTCCATCTCAGTGAAAATCGAGTGCGAGAACGTGAGGTGGTATAAGTTAGTGACCACAGTACTGTGGTTTAAGGCTGAAGCAATAAGTAGAAAGAAGTAGTTTCTATGGAAATATTTCATTTCGAATATGATTTTAAATATAAATCTTAGAACATGGAAGTCCTGTATGGTTCTCCATACCGATATTTCATTTTCTGATTATACCTCCGACTTCAAACGCAGTGTCTTTGAAATGCTTACTAAAAAGTCTGGACTGCGCCGACGGTGTAAAGCCTTTTCTCTTCATTGCAATTATCCACCTGCATCGAAGTTCTGGACTTTTTGAAACCTGCATTAAATTAAAATATCGGTATGGAGAACCATACATGACTTCCATATTCTAAGATTTATATTTAAAATCATTTTCAGCCAAACAGCCAG
The DNA here is from genome assembly GCA_034769895.1 of Magicicada septendecula. NCBI lineage: Eukaryota > Metazoa > Arthropoda > Insecta > Hemiptera > Cicadidae > Magicicada > Magicicada septendecula. The sequence continues at coordinate 892,244,322 of CM068367.1, forward strand.
GCTGTGTCTTACCTGCCTTTTTATTGCTGTATTAAATGAAAAATATTATATTACATTAAAATGAAAAAATTATAATTTTATTGCCTGGCAACAAAATTATTTTATTTTTAAAAATTACCATTGTTTCAAAAAGTTTAAATAAATTTTCAAGTACTTTACTCTTGTTAAAACGTAAAAGGTTGCAGGTAAACTACCCCTTCCCCTTAACCGATCTTCACCAAAATCGAAAGTCATTGAGACCTCTACAATTCAGGGACGTATGCAAAAAATTATTTGATTCTGTTTGAATTTGCGGCTGTTATCGTTTGCCATAGAAAATACCCTTGTTAAAAAAACGTTGCAGGTAAACTACCCCTTTCCCTCAACCGATCTTCACCAAAAACAATAGGTCTTGGGAACTCTACAATTTAGGGCTGTATGCAAATAATCTTTTGATTCTGTTTGAATTTGCGGCTGTTATCGTTTGCCATAGGAAATACCCTTGTTAAAACATAAAACGTTACAGGTAAACTACCCCTTTCCCTTAACCGATCTTCACCAAAATCAACAGATTTTGAGAACTCTACAATTCAGGGCTGTATGCGAAACATTATTTGATTCTGTTTGAATTTGCGGCTGTTATCGTTTGCCAAACAAACAAAATTACCCTTGCTAAAAAAAAACCGTTGCAGGTAAACTACCCCTTTCCCTCAACTGATCTTCACCAAAAACAATAGGTCGCGAGTACTCTGCAAATCAGGACTGTATGCAAAAAATTATTTGATTCTGTTTGAATTTGCGGCAGTTATCGTTTGCCATAGAAAAAAATCTACAGACAGACAGATAGACAGACAGACATACACACAGACACTTTTCGGAAAACGACTTTTTTTCATGTTTTGAGTGTAGTAGAATCAGAATCTGCAATAATCTCGAACACGATTTTTTTTGCCATCACCATACTTCCATTCCTTAAGGAAAATGGATGTAAAAATGAAATTTTTTACATAAATGCTTAATTTTCAAAAATATCCTTTTACTTCCATATTCCTTAAGGAAATGGAAGTATGGTGATGGCAAAAAAAATCTTGTTCGAGATTATTGGATATTCTGATTGTACTACACTCAAAACATGAAAAAAAGTCATTTTTCGATATGTGTGTGTGTGTCTGTGTGTCTATAGATTTTGTTTCTATGGCAAACGATAACAGCCGCAAATTTAAACAGAATCAAATAATTTTTTGCATACAGCCCTGATTTGTAGATTTCTCAAGACCTATTGTTTTTGGTGAAGATCGGTTAAGGGAAAGGGGTAGTTTACCTGCAACATTTTAAGTTTTAACAAGAGTAATTTTTTCTATGACGAACGATAACTGCCGCATATTCAAACAGAATCAAATAATTTTTTGCATACAGCCATGAATTGTGGAGTTCTCAAGACCTATTGGTTTTGGTGAAGATCGGTTAAGGAAAAGGGGTAGTTTACCTGCAACGTTTTAAGTTTTAACAAGGGTATTTTCTATGGCAAACGATAACAGCCACAAATTCAAACAGAATCAAAAGATTATGTGCATACAGCCCTAAATTGAAGAGTTCTCAAGGCTTATTGTTTTTGGTGAAGATCGGTTAAGGGAAAGGGGTAGTTTACCTGCAACGTTTTATGTTTTAACAAGAGTAATTTTTTCTATGACGAACGATAACTGCCGCATATTCAAACAGAATCAAATAATTTTTTGCACACGTCCCTGAATTGTAGAGAACTCAATTCCTTTTGATTTTGGTGAAGATCGGTTAAGGGGAAGGGGTAGTTTACCTGCAACTTTTATGTTTTACAACAGTAAAGTACTTGAAAATTAAACTTTTTCAAACAATGGTAATTGTTGAAAATAAAATAATTTTGTTGCCAGGCAATAAAATTATAATTTTTTCATTTTAATGTAAATCATGTACGAGAGAAAATATATCGTTCGTGGCAGGCAAGCATATCTCAGTTATGTAATGTTTACGTTTCCATTTTATTATTATGACTACCGCAATAAAAAGGCAGGGAAGACATACACACACACACACACACACACACACACAAAATTCGCGTTATTTCTGGCCTCATTCATGTTTATTTTCTTACATTTGCACGCTTTTTAAATGGAAAGTGCCGAAACCCATACCAACATAATGCGTGCAAGCTGAAAAAGTGTCCAGCATGGATAGCGATTTGCTTCCTGTGGATCGCTGGGCAGTGTAACTGCACGTGTTTACAGAGGAACGATTCATAGACAGAATTTTCGTCTTTAGGGAATGAACCCTCTGCAAGATGCTGAGGGTCCATGAGTGACTTCGGAGCGCTCCTTCTTTTCCGCGTGTTTGTTCTGTGAAACGTACACTGTAGATTCGCAGCTTTACTCTAAGCAACGCTCAATAGAAAATGTTCAAAATTTTTGTCCACGGTGTACCCTCATACACACTAAACCTGCCCTGATGTTTTAATTACGGACATCATAATATTAAAACTTTGGAAACTTGAGCACTACTTAATGGAGATCAATCATTAACTTATACAAGCCATTAATTTTATGCATATTTTTTATATATATGTGTACAACATTATCGGCAACAAAGAAGTAGTTTTTGTTAAAATTCCTTCCCGGGATATTTGGCCGTAGTCCAATGTTTTCTACAAAACCAGACGTTTCGGCAGTGCCATCAACTTCCATCATCAGTGAAAATCGAGTGCGATAACGTGAGGTGGTATACGTTAGTGACCACAGTACTGTGGTTAAGGCTGAAGCAGTAAGTAGAAAGAAGTAGTTTCTATGGTAATATTTCATTTCGAAAATGATTTTAAATATAAATCTTAGAATATGGAAGTCATGTATGGTTCTCCATACCAATATTTTTGCTATTAAAATTGGAAAATAACTCTACAATATTAGACATGCGGTAATTTTCTTTCCAATTTTCAACACAATAAAAGAGCCTCAATGTGAAAAGTAGACTTGACAAAAATAAATTACTATTTTAGTTTTAATAATTTCAGAAAAAACATTAATTTAATCAGAGTAGACTACCAGTATTAGACCAATAAATAAATCAATACTATTTTAAGTACAATGATTAAAATACCTTTGTTATGTAAGTCATAATGTTGTTGATAAAAGGTTTACTTACATGTGAAATTACAGGCCGCAATTTTTAACAGCATAGTTCGTACAGTTGTACGCTACACAATACGTTGGCATCTTGTTAACTTTAAATTATAAGTTGTACTTTATAGACATCTACAACCTTCCAACAATCACGCGTCAACGAAAACACGGAATGCAAATAGCATGTAAGTAGACGAGACTACACTGGAAGTACACTACAGAGTGGTGGGGAGAACGTGTCACAGCCGGACCAAGTTTCGTGCCTTGCCTGCATTAGAGCGCACAATCCAGTAGTATATATACATCTATGATCACCCCATATTAGTTCAGTAGGTTTTAAGTCAGGGTGGTAATGTGAAACATGAAGTGTGGCGTGATCAGCTGATAAGTTTCATCAGTGCTATTTTTTTCCATTCCCACATTAAATTAGATATTTTGCCAGTTGTTTCTGGAACTCTGTGTTTGCCTTCAGTCTGCCAGCAGTGTGATGAATGTCATATGCATGAGCATATGTCTTGTCCAAGTGGATAACATTCCTTCCTGCTTCTCTACACAAGTGAATAACTCTCAAATACCGTATCCATAAAGACATGATTTCAGATTTTTTGATGAGTATTTTCTTCTTGGTTAAACATTTTGTTTAATTAAATCCCTATCTCTTTTAAACTTTTACTAAGGAATTCTGTACTGTATCACAGAATATTATGTTTCTTTCAAAGCTGCATTCAACTTCCTCAGTGTTGGAATTGTTTTATTGATGGTATAGAAATAATGTACTTTTCTCCTAGTCACAACAGATTAAAATCATCAATCACAATTTTTTGATGTTCATTTTCCTTTTCTTCTTGTACAAAAAAGTGCTGTGAAAGAAGAGATGAATAATCAAGACAACTAAAAAATGTTAATCTGCCTTGAGCTTCTCGTTTGCGTACCCTCAGCTATTTCATCCTTGACCAACCAACATTATATTTCAGTTTATGTTGTTTTGTCTGTTCAATTAATTCTCGTCCTTACCCAAGCAACAGATGACCAGAAACACATGAAGACTTTGAACTGGATTATGATTACACTCAAAAGAGACACATAAAAACAACCAAAGGTTGTGAGACACATGACTTACCAAGGGTGTTTCCTCTGTTGCTCAAAGCAAGCAACTAATCACCACTAATAATTCTGAAGTGGCTCTGTCCCCACCACAGTGACTTACAGAAATCCTGTGATGCTTTGGTTTCTTAATACGTTTTTTAGTTTGCTGACAGGCTATAATATAATATCGTTTCATTTCTTGTCACTACTACACACATACATATGCTATGTGTGTATAGAAATATATGGAAACAATATGCTATATGGAAACAATAAATAGATTTATCATAGTTGTGCCAGAAAAATGGGTATTTTTAATGTTACAAAAGCCAAAAATATTGTGGAATTTAAATATAGTTACTCCTCACTCTTCTTTCATCACATTTTAGACAGTTGTGACTTACTCTGCTAGCTATTGGAGTTGATCTGTCCATCTTTTCCATGGCCACTTCAAGGGATTTAATCCATTTAATTGATATTTACCAGTAAATTAGTCTTCCTGAGATCTTCTGTAGAAGTGTGATACTACTGAAGCTTTAACTCAGATGGAGTTCTAGTACACCAAAAACCTTAAAACTTGGAGGGTTTGTTATCACAATTATACTTCTCCAAGGTAGAGCGTTTATTTACTACAATCAAGAAGCTTTGCTTGCGTTTGTTTTTTTTATACTATATCTAAAAACTTGACTGCCACATCTAACTGTCTTGCCAAATCAGATATCATCTTCTCTTCCATTGTAGTTGCAGTAGATTCTCGTTCTTCAAAATGTCAAAGAATTTGTTAATCAGTAATTCAAAATCTTAAAGAACGAAAAAGTCTGATGGTGTAGTGCCATTGCCATTGTGTCTAAGTGTGCCATTGGTCTAACTGTGTTATTAAAGATGATTGAAAATATGCAAACAACAATTTATTATTTAACTGTAAGAACTTTTCAAAAAGGTCAGAGAAAAATGAAAGTACTGAAGTAAACATAATGCTTTAGTTGAGTAAAATTGGTCATTTTATGTCATGAGAAATGTTATATCCTGGTTAAACTGGAATATCAAAACAATTTGAAATATGGCTTTTGGCATACACATATAAAAAAACTGTTACTCTTAAATACTACCTTGTTAACTTACACCTCTTACTGCCACCTAAGAAGCAGCACTGCTCTATACTTATTATTATAACAAGGACTGTGCTTTTATATGTAAATAATACTGTATAAGGTGTGTGCACACACAGATATGCACAATATGCTGTGAAGATTTATTTGGTCTGTCTGTTTCATAAGTTTTCTTGTTGGTGGTATAAAAATTGCACCTCACTGGATTATAAGCACTGATGATAAATTAATTTAAAAGCAGCACAACACACTACAAATGCAAATGCAAATGTAGACTAGATAATTTTATTTCACACTGGTGGTTGGTTTACCTATTGTGGTTGGGCACATATTCTTTCTTTTTTGTAGGGAAACCAGAACCAGCACCAGAGCCTACATCTGACCCTGAACCCAAATCCAAACCTGAACCAAATGCTGAACCTAAACCAACATCTGAACCAAAACCTAAATCAGAACCTGAACCAAAATCTGAACCTGAACCAACATCTGAACCTGAACCAACATCTGAACCTGAACCAAAATCAGAACCTGTACCAGCTGTGGAAAATGACTCAAAGGCACAAGCTGATTCAAAATCGAAGTCTGAAGGTCAGTAAAAAAGATGAAACACCCAACAGATGTTTACTGAATTACACTTTACTTCCAGTTCCTGTGTTCTTATAATTTTGTTCCTGTGTGTGTGTGCGCACTCGCACACGCGCACATAAGTCTGTTTTTTGCAGACAGAGTTTTTTTTATTTTGCTAAAAATAATTATAATAATAATAATTATTATTATTATTTGTATATAATAATATACATTTTTTTTATTCATATTTTCAACAGTTTAAGCAGTTAAATTACTATTTTGGTTATTCACTTTGATAAAGGATTTGGTCGTAAATAATAATACCTTGTGAAAAAGTGTCAAGGCTCAAACTAACTGGCAATAGAATTTTTTTTATTCTATAAAATTTTATACAAACTTTGATTGTACTATAACTTAGGGTACTTACATGGAAATATATGTAGGTAAGTAAACACTTTATCAGCTTCATTTGAGGTGTAGCAGATTAGATCCTTATTATTAAAATTGTCCTAAAGCCTTACTTATAAACCTTACAAACTTTCAAAATTAATTTTTCTTATATAAAATGTACTTTTCACTTCAACTCTTAAAATTTCTGGACCAACAATCAATATGATATTTGAAGAAATTCATATTTTCAACAGTTTAAGCAGTTAAATTATTATTTTGGTTATTCATTTTGATAAAGATTAGGTTGTAAATAATAATACCTTGTGAAAAACTTGATATATATGCAGTTATAAATAAATAATTATTATTTTAAGAATAATGTAGAAATTGTTGTTATATTTCTGAGTTTTTTAAACGGAACCACTCAAGCAACATATATTTTAAGTAGATTGAATCTTACTCAAAATAAAAATAATTTACATCCTTACTTTGACTGTACAACTTAATAATTTCTTTACCTTATGCCTTAACCATGCTGAAACGTCCCACAGTCTCAGGTTGCACTGTCTTTATTCCATGAAGTTAACACTACTAGTTTATCATAGTGTCTTCTCTCATTATCATTAAAAAAATTGAGACAAATATTTTATAAGAAGTCAAAATATTTGGTAATACACTTGTTCACTAGCAGTAACTGAAAGCAAAAGATAAACAATTGCATTCGGCACTTACATGTGGCAAACACAATTCAGCTAGTTGTTTATCTTCCTCAGATTATTTTTAAAATTGCTTTTTCACCATCTTCAAGTAAATGTAACCACTTTTTTCGTACGTTTTATTTTTAAAGAACATTACACTTTCATTATAAGTTGTAAGCATAACATTTTGTCGTAAACCAGTTTTTATTGATCAATTAAATGTAACGTAATGTCAGATATCTGAACATTTAGTGTCTAATATTCAGTAAATGATGTAAATTTCAAGTCATGCAGTCTGATTGTACTTATATGTTTATATTAATTTGCATAGGATCAATGCTTCTACCATATACACCCAGACATGACTTCAATGCAATGGACTGCACAGATATTGTGATTGGTATGGCAAGAGGAACTTCACATAGAATATGGGACTATTATACTCGAGATAGGTATGTCTCTCTCTCTTTATCACTTTTTAACATTAAGGTACGCTAAAACAGTTATTTAATATTATTAAACTTAAGTGAATCTATAATACCAGTTACTATAAAATTCCAGTTAACATCGGTTAAAACAAAACACGTGACTATTCAGTATAGCTTAGATTGTTAATAGGAAACAGCTGAAATTTTAGAATCAAAATAATATTGGTCTTTGCAATTATGTGTTAATGTTTTAAAATTTTTCTGATATGTAATACAAATGTGGTGTTCAAATGTATACAAAACACTTACTCTCTAAGAAAAGATTTAAAGGTTTGAAACAGTTAGTTATTTTGATTACTAAATTTATTATAACATTTTCTCTTACCCTCTTACCCTGAGGCTATTTTGATTACCCTCACTTTAGTTATTTTGATTTTTCAAGAACCAACTTAACAAAAAAATTCAATTGGAATGAATCTGTTTAAACGGTGCAACATATAGCAGATACAGCTTTTGTATGGTTTGTTTTTGTACCTACAGAAATTGTATTTGTAGATTTTCATTATAAAGAAAAAAGTGGAACACAAGCAAAGACAGTGAACAAACAAATAAAATTATCACCACAATGCTTCACAAATAATTTACACATTTTCTTCTTAGTGTTCGAACTTCCCTGAGAGTTTGATAATTATTGTAGCAACAATTTGTACTAAACATTCATAGCAGATGTTGCTGATTAATTTGCAACTCACTTCAAACCAGTCCCTCTTGTTATTAGGCTAAGAAAAATGCTGTCTCCATTAAATTCTTTCCCATGAATTTTTTCTCCATGATTATGCTGAACAGAAAATATTGTTCTCTTCTCACCTCATGGCATAAATATTCCACCATTCAGTATTTTTTTATATAAACATATCTTCATTCTTTATATAATCTTTTCTTCATTTTGTTAAGTATATGGAGCACCTTAAGAGTCACAAAATGATAGATTCATGATAGATTATTATCCTGCAGTAACACCACTGTTAAAGAAACTAGCTTTCTTATAACTATCAGAACTTTATAACATCATAGGGAAAACATAGATAGCAATGTAATGGCCTTACCCTTAAGTCTAAATGTACATCTCTAGACATTTTTATTTTCATGATTGTAGCTCTAATAATTACTATAAAACTTTGATTTAATTTATCCAAGTACTACTATAACCTGAAGTATCGCAGTATGAATCAATCTAAACGATGTCAATTGTTCATAGAACAAAATAATGTGCCAACCAGAGTGACACTGCTGTTTCTACTGATTTGTTCTGAATAAACTGCTTTAACACTTGTGGGGCTGAATAATAATGGGTGTAGTATCAGGTCACATTTGCAAATGAATGTGGTTTGCAAATCCACAGTATGAATATAATAAATCAAAAATTTATATTTTGTTGTTACCTCAAATGTTTTCTAAACATCTGTTTAAAAATGAAACTTATATTAACATTAATGTTGTTTTCTATATCAGTCTGAAAGTGATATAAAAATCAATCTATATTTTTGCTATTAAAAAATGTTGACACAGAATTAGTTATATGAGTGTCAGTAATACAACTTATGTCACTAAACTACTAATTTAAAATGCCATAACTACTTTATTTATAATAATTTCATTAAAAGTAGAACCATAAATATATATGACTGCAACAGCATAATATTAAAGGTAATGCGTGTGGATAAACAAGAATTACTATCTTGGAATTCACTGGTGTGATTGTGAGTGAAAAATATTCTTCTTTCTATTCTTCATAACTGAAAGTGTAAGTATAGCCTATGGATTTTAATATCACATCTCCTGGCAAGAATGAAATGATTTCAAAGCCATAAATTTATTTGCATTTTTTGCAAAAATGATGAACATCACAGAAAACTATCAAAACAGTTTGTCATGACTGCATGCACACTAAGGTCTGTGTCTAGATCCCGAAGTCAATCCATGTATAATATTTTCAGTTGTAAGCCTGTTATAAATTTGCTGAGCTTTCATAACATAACAAATGATTGCCATAGTAAATAAGCAGTTGGCATCTTTCCATAACCATATCATTGACAAGTAACTCCTTTATATGGGATCATGTTACTGACAGTAATTCTGCCAGGAATACTACAGTTGATGCAGTACCATCTATTTGGAGGTGGCTGACTTTAGCATATCAACATTAAAGTTTGTGTCAGCTAGGTGCTTCATTAACTTTGCCGTATGGCTGATTATCAGGAAAAGAAATACAAGTGTGTTGCAACCTGTCAGGGAGCACAAATGAGACAGAGATGTTTCACAGCTAGTGATGAAACAGGTGTCTATAGGAACCAAAGTCCAGTATTCAGTCTGCAAAAACCCACCAGGCTAAAGCTTCACCCTTCACCCTGCAAAACTCATCAGGTCAGGTCAGATATTAAAATTCTACTGACTGTTTTTTATGTCAAAGAAGGTCTCCATCAAATTTCAAATTTCTGCCAGAGGTACAAACTATGTGAAAGTCACACAATGTCTCCAAAAAAAAAAAAAGGATCAGGTCTGCACTGTAGGAAGTCAACATATATTTCATCCATCATGATCATGCTCATAGTGATCATGATCATCTAATGAATACTTGACTGTTGATTCATGAGTTTTGTATAAAAAACAAGAAGATTGTGCTGCTTACCCTTAGTATTCTCCTGACTTAGACTGAATATTCGTAAATAGAATTTCATGCAATACTAAGCAATCAGAACTCTATCTATGCACTGATATAATTGAACAAGCAAAGTCAGTTTGGCTTTTGTCTGTACGTTTGTCTGCCTGTCTGTCTATTTAGGATATGTCTCACAGTAATTTTTGAATGCATTAATCTATTTTCACAAATTTTGCATGACCCCTGAAATGTGAGGGATCAAATTTTTGAAAAAAAAATCACAAAATCCCATGCTGAATGTCAAACTAAAGTGGGTTTTAACTCAAATCCAAATGTAGTGTTTGCTCTAAACGTTTGTTAACTTTTTAGCCACTTCAGATCAAAAATAGAAGTCAGAATTTAAGAAAATTCTAAATTATGTGTATTCAAAATTCAAACTTCCTCTCTCTAATAATTTTACAGAATAATTCTGACATCTGTCACCATCCCTTGCAAATTTTGGACCACCTTTAAAAAGTTTTTAAGCAACATTTGCAAAAAACTTTATAAATTGTTTGTATGTAGTTACATTTTGTTACATATTTGTGGAAAGTATTAGATACAGGTCTATAGGTATCTTAGATATCTGTGAACCATATGTAAACTTGAAAGGAAGGACTGAGTTATTTGTCATTTAGACATTATGGTTATAAATTTAACTAAAAAACCAAAATAGTAGATTAACTGGGGTTTTCGTAATTTTTATGATAACTGAAAAATCATTTAATATTGGAATTAACTAATAAAAAATGTTTTTGTTCAAAATAGTGAGTGAGTTTTGTAGCTAATTCAATTAGTAATTCAATTATAGTGTGAAATTAATACTGTATATTAAAAAATTGTAATAAAAACATTATTTATTAATATAAAGAATTTTTTGCAATTAAGACAGGTTAATGAAATCATTATAATTAAAAAGAAATAAATAAACAAAGTGGTCCTCCTGGATTGATCAGTTTTGTAAGTCTCTTAAACTCAAAGTGTTTTTATTTTTAAGTATCGCAGTCAGAAATCAGCTGATATATAATATAAAGAAAGCAATATCTAAAAATTGTTTGTGCTGTAAATCATGTATTAACACATGACTCAAAATGTGTTCGTCGATTCATAACTCAGTTCAAAAATTTGAAGCTAGGAGATTTTTATTTAATCTAGTTTTAGTTTTTACTAAGTTAAAAAACATTATTTGTCTCTTCCTAATTGTAGATAAGATATTGGGTTGATGAGAATAAATGTTATACACTGTAAGAATGTATTGTTTTATTTAAATAAAGGGATAATCTCTTTAATCCATAGATCAACTCCACGATTAGACACTTTCTGGGGTGGAAAGAATGATCTCACAGCTGCAATGGGTTTTGAAAAAGATGGTGTTACTACTATAGTCTTCAGGAAAAAACTGAAAGGTGTGAACGTTTTTATAGAAATAATTCTTAATAGTCAAATGGATAGTGTGTGTGTGTGTGTGCGCGCGCGCGTGCGTGCGTGCGTGCAGATGTCATTCTGCACCTCTTCATCTGCACAGTTTCCTACTGTTTTTTCAAGTGATAACTTACACATATTCTGTGACTACTGAACATACTCTTCCAGGTACTATTATTTTCTAATTAACCAAGGCAACTGCTATTTTAACTATTAATAAATGTTTTTCAAGCGAGAATGTTTTTATTTATTTGTATTTATATAACAGCATTTCAACGGTTTTTTCTATACTGTCTTCTTTGGATATTACAAGACATACAATATATATATATATATATATATATATATATATATATAATAAAATGGATTAAAAAACACTAAAACAGTATATTTATAATATATATTTTATAACATCTGAAGATGACAGTATAGGAACACTGCCAAAACACCTTATGTAAACAAAAATTTGTTAACAAATTTAAAATTATTTAAACAAAAATAAATAAAAATATCTTCTTGTATGAAAAATATTATTTATTATTAATTTTTCTTAACTGTGAGTAATTATAATATATTGTAACTATGTACATATGTTTGTGAGTCTGGTACCTTTATCCACAGAGCAAGACTCATTGTGTTTTTTATTTTTTATTACAGCAACGGAACCGACTGACCATTCCATAGAAGAAGAAGCGATGCATTTAATTTGGGCCCGTGGACAGGAGCCAAATAACTATGTACATTTTCCTAAGTCAGGACTAGAAAAAGATTTTGCTTCTGTAAAAGAATTTTATAAACCAGATGAACTTAAATATCATGGTCATGGTGACATGAGAGGTTTTACAACTATTAATTTTTACGGTGAGACATCAAGAGATGTGTTCTTTGATACATTCATTCACTTGTGTGTGTGTGCGCGCGCGCACTCATGCACATAAATGCACATTCACATAAACCTTTATAATTACGACTCTTAAATTATACATATTTTACAATATTTTTTACAATGATAGTGACGATGTTGAACAAAATATGCCAATCTTTGTCCTTCCCATGGCTGCAGTATAGACAATTTGTTCTAGGTAACTTATCCACATTGCTGAGACTTAAACTGCCCATGCCCCATAAGAAAATGGGATACACACAATCTTATCTCTTCATGTTTCTGTGTATTCAGGTGTCAAAATTCTTCATAATCTTATACAGGTTTATAAATTCTTAAGGAGCCAAATGATCAATTTGCCTTCGATCTCCTGTGACCACTAGCCACTAGCCTTGTCAGTACTGTTTTCCATCTCTTATATACTTCCTTTATTGTACCATTGGATTGTTGGAACCACACTCGCCATAACCAGAACCCCAGCAGGTAAGACACTTTGTGTACACATGTACACATGACCTCTTTTTTGAACTGAAATCATGCAGTTCCTGTATTTTTGGATCTTTAGCAAGTTCACTCATATCTGCCCCCTATCCACAGAGCAAATTGATTGTCTGCCAGTCATATATATCATTTGTTATCCCAATGTTTGTCATCAATGTGATGGATTTTGTATTTCTTAACAGTTCATGAGTTTTTTGTTGATTGCCACTCCTAGATATCTGAAGGACTGCTTTACCTTATTTGATTGCATAAATATATGTGGATTAATTTAAATTTGTTTTCTTGTAGTAAGGACAATTTCAGTCTTCCCGTGCCAACTATAGTCCACGATCCTATATCCATTGAGTCACACTTCTTACTATTGTCCAGTAGATTTTCAGCATGTCATGATTGTGTACAAATAATGGTTTCTCTGGTTTATCACATTTACAACTTTCCATTGCAATCTTTATGGCATCGACAGTCAGTCTTCTCTTCATGAATCTGTGCTGCCTATCCAAGAAGTCTTCTGCATGATGTATTGTGGCCAGCAGTCAGTTCCACTATAATAACCTTCCACCTTTTGTCATATCAAGCATACCAAAGAGCTGCTTCCTTACCTCTTGCCCTTGCTTATCAGTTCCAAACATTCGTTTTTCCCGTATGCAAAGAAGATGCTCGCTGAAGACATATATTACACATATTCAATATGTGTGGCAGTGTGTAGCACAGCCTTCAGCACTTCTGCAGTCAATCCACTTGGGCCTGGAGCTTTCCTCTCCTTGAATTTGCTCACAGCTTTGCAGAGTTCATATGCAGTGAACAGTGAAGCCATGGTCCCATTTCTTACTTCTATTCTAGTTGCATGATCTGGAAAAACAGTTTACCCACAATGTTTTTCATTTAGTCTGCACAAAATATGCCATTTGAAATATGCCTCCTATTTTCTACATAACTGTTTTGTACCCAGACTCCCATATTGAGTTCATTTTGAATTATGAAAGGAATGTCTGAGACAAAGGAAGTATGTAAAATAGTGTTAATGTATCCTGGTCAGCAAACTGTGGTTCAGAAAAATTCTGTATTAAGAACAATAAAGCCAATACTCTCACATCTTGGTCGTCTTCTAGGCAGCGATTGAAATAAAACACTTGTATCACTGACAACACCTTGTTTATTTTCGATATCATAAATAATTTTTTACAAATAAAAACAAATAACAGAAAATGCAATTTCCATTCACAACGGTGATATCGATTATTATCACAATCGTAATTTATTCAAACACACAAATGTGGTATCAACACACACACTAAACTCTGTAACCCACTAATTGAACTCTCAATAAATTCTGACTGACTGACTCTCTCTCTCTCTCTCTCTCTCTCTCTCTCTCTCTCTCTCTCTCTCTCTCTCTCTCTCTCTCTCTCTCTCTCTCTCTCTCTCTCTCTCTCTTCTCTTCTCTTCTCTTCTCTTCTCTTCTCTCTCTCTCCCCCCCTAACTTGATGATTTGTTATGCCACACTTATTAACTTTTTACGGTTTCTTTTCTTGACATATTAATAACTTAATATGATACAAATAAATTCACAGTCAAGATATTTTGTGCTTCCTGAGACATTTGAAGTCCTATATACAATAATGAGCCAGTAATGCCCAAAGCATGTCTCATATGACCAAAAAGTATCCTTATTGTACATTTGTGTAGCATTAAGTTGTGTGCACGTGTTGAAAATATAATTGCAGTTTCAAAAATTTCCTGCAGCCATATCACAGTTATCACAAAAACAGTTAGTTTCTTCTGCATCATCAGAGTCTGTGTCAACAGATAATTGGTGCAGATACACTTGAGTGAAACATGCATTCAGCGAAACAATTTTTGTGTTTGCAGAAGTATTTAATAATTTTTTAATGATCATTTGATGTATAATTTGAGGTAGTTCCATTTATCTGATGTACCACACTTGTGAATACATTCTACAATTTTGGCAAAATAAACAAGATTATTATAACAGTTAAATTTTTTACATAAGCTTTATTGTAATTAAAAAGTTATGTTGCATAATTAGTTTCTCTCTGTCCTAATTCTATAAATTTTTTAAGGTAAATATTATCTCAACTCAAAGCGACATTTAGTAATTTATTCTAAGTATTAACAGCTCACTGGAAAGCTATCAGAAGTCAAAATATCGGTATGGAGAATTATACATGACTTCCATGTTCTAAGATTTATATATATAAAATAATTTTCGAAATGAAATATTTTCATGGAAACTACTTCTTTCTACTTATTGCTTCAGCCTTGACCACAGTACTATGGTCACTAACGTATACCACCTCACGTTATCGAACTCGAATTTCACAGATGATGGCAGTCGATGGCACTGCCGAAACATCTGGTTTTGCAGAAAAATTGGACTACGGCCAAACAGACCGGGAAGGAATTTTAACAACAAACTGTTTCTTTGTTGCCGATAATGTAGTACACATATAAAAAATTATCCACTCCCCCTTCAACTATAATTTTCATTTATAGAAAATTACCCCCACCCCGTTCAACTAGCCTCTTCATTTATAGATATTTCATCTATGTTGCTACAGTGGATTATTATGATCTTCTTATCAGGATACTTTATTTATCTAAATTAACTACTTTGCTCTTGTTAAAACATAGAACACTGCAGGTAAACTACCCCTTTCTCTTAACCGATCTTCACCAAAATCAAGCCTTGAGTCCTCTACAATTCAGGCACATATGTAAACAATTATTTGATTCTGTTTGAATGTGCGGCAGTTATCGTTCGTCATAGAAAAAATTACTCTTGTTAAAACAAAATGTTGAAGGTAAACTGCCCCTTTCTCTTAACCGATCTTCACCAAAATCAACAGACCTTGAGTCCTCTACATTTCAGGGACGTATGCAAAAAATTATTTGATTCTGTTTGAATGTGCGGCAGTTACCGTTTGTCATAGAAAAAATTCTACACACAGACAGACACACACACAAACACTTTTCGAAAAATGACTTTCTTCATGTTTTGAGGGTAGTACAATCAGAATCAGCAGTTATCTCGAACATTTTTTTCGCCATGACCATACTTCCATTTCCTTATGGAACTTGGAAGTAAAAACCCTACTTTTCATAAACCTAATACATCAGAACCCTAATTTAAACTAAAGCCACATAATTAAGACTACAAAGTAGATTCTCACATGAAAAGAGCTAGTCTCTATAGTCTGTATACATAGATGTAAACCTTTATTGTTTATATTTGCATACTAGTACCTATGCATACCTTTATACTAAACATTTAACTTCTATTGTTTCAATACAGTATGACTTATACTTGTAAGGAGTTCTGCCTATTCAAATTATATTGAAAATTAAAACTAGATTCATTTTTCAGAAGATACGACAGTAACAAATAGTGCTGCTCCTGGCGGCAAGGAGGTACCTCAAGTATCAAAGATTACAGAATGTAAAGGTGAATGGTCTTTTCCAAGAGGATGTGATCCTGCTCAAGAAAAATGTGAATATTATGCAGCATGGGAATATTTTTCTCGAAAAGATGAAATTAAATTTACCATTGTAACAAATAACACAAATACATGGACTGGCATTGGATTTTCTGATGACCATAAAATGGTATATTGTTATATAAATTTTATAATCTTTATGGTGATAAGTGGTATTTGTTAGTTGTATAACATTTCTTTACATGTGTATAAAGTAATACATAATATACATAATATATAATAGATATAAAAGTAATAAAAAATAATACAATTGAGCCGCCTCATTGCCCCTTCTCAAAGTTTTAAGATTTTTTTTTTTTTTTTTTTTTTTTGACAAGGGGAAGGCGACCCGTAATTTTTAGAACTAGGCAGATGGCCTAGATGAAGCATAAAATGCACTGAGCCCATTGTGACAGGACTTGCAAATAAAAGTCAGGGTTAACGTAACAACATTTATTTTTGCGTAGATGTAGCACAGTGTACAACAGATATACATACATTTGTTTAAAGACAGAGATGTTCAGTTGTTCACCCTACACCTTCATGAGGCACTCAGCAATTCATCATCATAAATCAATACAATAATACGCCATATAAATAATAAATCAATTGCAACATTTTTACAACAACCAATCATTCACACTTGAGTGAAGGAAGGAGAGCGACCAGCCATGATTAATCATTCGGTTTGTTGCTTTAAGATAACTCAGCAAACTGAACAAGTTCAATTAATACGGCATATGACCAACAGCACCAAGCCAATGCATGGCTTCTTAAAAAAAAACTCTTTTTAGTTGACCTTAGACCTTCCATAGTTAGCACTCCTTTTAAGCTAGAGCAACCACTCCAGGTAGATCAATCATTGCTAAATCAATTCCCCTTTTTTTTTATAATGCCTACTGACAAATAATAATCATAATCTCATAATAACCCAACGGGTATACTAACAATCAGTGCTTGTACATTCGTAAATGCCTTTTCAACATTAATGACTCGTGTATATAAATCTACTATAATCTTTATAAAATTAGCAAACAATCAGCACAGCTCGAGTTCGCCCAGGCTGCAAGCATGCACACCCGATTGGACTGCGAAATAAAAAAACGCTCAAATGAACCTAAATAAAATATGAAAAAGAAAGACAGCAAGGTAACACGAGAATTTACAAATTTGAATGACTTCCGGATAGATATGGCGGACAGCATGAGCTGACCAGGCGTGATAATTCATGACACTGCACAAACAGTTAATCCCGTTAATCCAAGGAAATAAAGAATTTGAACAAAAAGAATGAAACAATCGCACTGTACATGCCTGCTAGCTGGCATACAATTATTGACTCACAATTATTGACTTATTAATAGTTTAGTAATCAGTGCCACTGAATTATGGGCGTGCACATAATGAACCGACATGTTCGGTTTTGATCAACTACTGTCTAACTGCAATATAGTTCACAAAAACGGAATGTAACTGTTTTATACTTTTTATATTTCACTCAATAGGTGTGACAGAATATGTCACGAGGTCGACTTTACATAATTGGAACAGTTTCACCTGGTTTAAAGCTGTTACCGCGTGCTGAGGCAGATGGTCGGCTCAGGTCCCAGTGGGTAGTGAGTTGCTGTTTCAGGAAGCCGGGAGATTCATCCTGTATTACATGGCGGGTCCCATGCCTAACACCGGCGACGAAATAGGAGAGCTAGTCATCAATGCTCAGGCTGATGGCGACGGGTGTAGTTGTCACCATCCTTCTCTCCCGAGTCCCTGGCTGGTGCGGGAACCCTACAAGCACATGTATTTTGTAGAAAACGTCTTTACAATAATTTATAATCAGCAAACTCAACTCTAAAGTCGCACTTACACCATACTACAAAAAAAACAAAGTCGCTCACACGGAGTGTATCAACTGAACCAATTGCATATTACGAATTAAATATGCCACAGTAAAAGGTATAATTGCATCTTAGTCAAACAGTTAAGGTGAGCACCTTATAACGTCATGTGCGTTCATGTAATGAGTTCGCCACGTGGCCTCAATTACTCTAAGTTAAACTGAATTGATCAGTGGTTATTTTAATATTCCATTGACCTTAATCTTCACAATTTAGTAAGTAATAAATGTAATTGATTTACCAAAAATATATTCTTAATCAGTTTCAGGCAGTTACAAAATAACTGGCCACGTGGCAGCAAATACGCTAAGTCATTAAATAGATAGCCAGTTTGTGAAAATCAGTGGCACCTTTATGCTACAGTTAAAAGTATCAAATATAATTTCATTTAATGCTGTTTTATTCATTTTTAAAGTAGTTATAAAATTTTGCCGTATGGCTTACCATGTTTGCACCAGCCCAGAATCGCGCACACACATCTTAATCCAATTACATCCAAATTATAAACATTCTTACGCAGATATTCATTATATTTAATGACAACCTATACTCAAAAGAAACTCACCAGAGGTCCTTTATAAAATTATTCGCCCATGGTAGAAAGTAGTAGTAGTACAGACAGAATTCTTATTTCGGCGCCGGCGTTCAGATGTTAAACGATTGACGTAGGAGAAGCAACTGACCGGCTCCCTTGCGTGAGAGCCGTTCCGGCTAAACCGTGGTTATGGCAATTAACCAACAGATCGCGTTACGATGCACAACAGACGGCTCGCTGCAATCGCCGATGCCACGCAGCATAACTATCCAGGCGCAAAGGAGACGTAAAAAAAAATAATTAACTCTCGCCGCGATGTTTTTACTAGTCATGGCACTCAATAATTTCTTTACTTTATGAAGGGCTATTGTAGAAACCTGACGACAGAAATTGAACAGTGGCTTAAAGATGCACAGTGTACAAACACCTCATTGTGAGGCTAACAAAATTTCTATTTATTTTGCACATGTCCACAACAGTCTTGTACAGTGTTTCATAGTGTGAACATCGGCTGCAACAAGACTGGTGAGAACATTGGAAGCATGTGTGACAGAAAGGGAGATAACATGGAAGTGAGACAGTGAACTGTTATCGCGTCGTCTCCCTTCTCTTCTTTCTAGATAACTTAACTCTGCTTGTAAATGGGGTAATTCATGCATTGAGTCAGCGCAGCTTACTGTTCAGGAACAACTGTGTGGGGGGGGGCAATAGTGGTGTTATTACAGCATACCCAGGACTAGGGATCCAAGAACTATAGACCATGATCAAAATTTGTAAAGTGCTGAAAGCTGTGTTGGATATAGTTCATGATGGGAACTGTGTTGAACACAGAAACTATATAATAAAGATAATCACAATACAAAAATTTATGTTGCTGTTTAAACAGTCAGTATTTTCATAGAAGGATGGGATTCAGGATAATCACATTTACACTAAGTACATTTTTTTTAGTTTTTATTTTACTGTTATACTATCTCATAAAACTAAATTTCTGAGAAGTTTAATTTGAAAGCACAAGTTTGCTTTAATTTCATTTGGTTTAAATGATAAAAAAATAATTTCAAGTTGCTGTAAATTTTATCAGACTTTTGTAGTGCCTAGGAATATTATGTTGCAGCTTGTAAAGACTGAATTTCATGAATTCAGATTTGCTTATGAAAATTTGGCTGAAAAATAAAGAAACACAGTGTTTCAATATGATTTTTTTTATTAATTTTATTTCTTAACTTCACAGTATAAAGCACATGTGTACATTTATACTTTAGAGATTTGAAGGTTTACATTGTTCAATCTGGGCTCCCAAAAATGCCAATTACTGTGCTTTACGAAGTACTAGTAAAACTTATGTAATTAGTTTGTACTTATATGCTTTATGTAATTAGTTTAAAACTCCCTTAAGCCAATTTTAAATTGTTTCTTAAGTAATTATTTCTGCCTTTTGAATGTAAATGGTGTGTGTGTGTGTGTGTGTGTGTGTGTGTGTGTGTGTGTGTGTGTGTGTGTGTGTGTGTGTGTGTGTGTGTGTGTGTGTGTGTGTGTGTGTGTGTGTGTGTGTGTGTGTGTGTGTGTGTGTGTGTGTGTGTGTGTGTGTGTGTGTGTGTGTGTGTGTGTGTGTGATCTTTGTAGTTTAAGGTGCTATTAAACAAACAGATTGAACCTAAATAAGTGTCAGTCATTTTTATATGTGGTTATATATGTTTTAACACAGTGGTTTTACTAATTCTGAGTTTTCACATATCACAGCAACTCAGAAGTAGAGAAGAAGGCAATAATATAAATTAACGGAAAGAAAAGGCATTTTTGGAGTCATCTACATCTTTCTGACCTTATCTGATACGTTCAGTGAATTGTTGTGGAATGGAAATTACACATTGCATATTATATATACACTAAGAGGCATGTCTGTGGTTATACTAAAGTAGATCAAATATTTATAACTGAAGTAACTGTAGAAGCTGGTGGTGTAGTGATTGATAATATAAAGTAGTGCAGTCTTTTTGCATAATATTCGTACAGTAATATATAACTGCAAGAGTAGGTAAGTTGCTGTGCCCCACATGTGCTCCATTAATACTGTGTTTTGAGTGTATTGGAACTGAAGGTGCTCTTTTTGAAAGTTGCTTATTAAGCAGTTTTTTTAGTGGTAATTGTGAGTTAATGAATTTAGTGATATTGGATTATTATATTTCCAAAGAATTGCAATATTAAGTGTGTACATGTCAAATGTAGTTTCTGGTTGTTCAGTTGTACATGGTATTGATTTAGTGCCACCCACCATTAACATAACAATAATCTATAATTTTCTATATAACTGATGTTGTAAGTGGGTTCTTTAGTGCTGCAGAAAGCAGAGAATACCGCTACCACACAGATAGTTCATGTTATAAGTGTGATAAATGAATTGTCAAACAAATGCCCATCTGAAATCTGTGCTAGGAACTTTTATTGTGGAATGACACAGAAAGCAGGGCAAAAAATATAGGTAAGAAACAGAAGGATTGAGAAATACCAATTAAAAATATCTAAGTGAGAAGTAGATGAAGCTGAACAATTGTGGAGAAAAATGGAAATTGAAAGGAGAAGGAAGAGCAGGGGCATAGCTGGAAACAAGTTTTTTGGGACTATAGAAAATGTACACGAATATACTATTGTAGAGGTTGGTTAATTCAACATACAATTATTTGAGAGAATAACTAATGAAAATAACTGAAGTAGAAAAATAATAAAATATTGTAGAAAATTAATTAAGATAACATATTGTCTGGTTCAAAGCGATCAGTTGCAAATATTATAGCAAATTTTCCAACGTAAGTTGAACAGCAAATTATTAAAATTGAAAATTATTCAGAAACAACTAGCAAAGAGTATATGGCATTGCCTGTAATAGCAAAGAATAGTGGATTTATCTAGTGACCGATCAACTGATGAGGTCCCTTTGTTTAATTATTAATTTGAAACTGCTAGTCTCATAATCAATCCAAAGAAGATATATTCCTCTTAGTCATTATTTGACTTTGAAGACAGTAAACCTTAAGGTTGGCAAAACTAAGATAATATTCTATATAGCCAGAGATGCAGAAGTATAATGTATTTGATAAGCAAGTGACAATTACTGAGTAAGTGCAGTTAGAAACAAAGTAAATTAATCTTCAGTAGTGAGAGCAGAATGGAAGAGTAACACAAGCTGTTGTGATAGAGTGATGATTTTTTTTGTATTATTATTAAGATGTAGTAATATGAAGATTTTTTTTATTATTTATTGTTATGTAGTAATGAGCGCAGAAGAAGAGAGGTCATAGAATATTGGAAGAAAAATAGGAAGACGGACTATAACTGAAAGAAAAGCAATTTCAAACTCTAAAATTCATTTCCCCACCATGAAAACAAATATATTCATTCCCCACCATGGGAACAAATATAACTGGAATCAAATGAAGCATATGCACTGTTTGTGTTAGAGAAACCGGTTGCCACTTCAAGGTAACAGACTTAAGAAGAGACAAGTATCAGACTAAAAGAAACAATAGAAGAAATCGGAACATAACAAGAAGAAACAAAATTTTTCTAAAGTTGTATGGAACATCTTTTTCCTTCTGTAATATAGCTGAATAAATTATTGTGGAAGAGAAGTTTTATATTACAGTACATAATATATGTAGCAATTAAATGCTTGCAATTGACCAAAAAGAAATAGTGTATAGAACTGACATAATTGTCTGTAGAAGCTGATGATAGATAAGATGAAATAGTTTCAGTTTTAGTGGAGTGGTTACAGAATTGCTAAAACATATGTCTGACACGATTGAAGTGATTATTTGTTACTGAATACTAGTAAGTGAAGTGGTATTGTTAGTTATTACAATAGTTAGTGAAGTGGTATTGTTAATTATTACAATAGTATTATAAATTGTAAATATTGGAATTTGTATTGAATAAGACAATGTTGGATTAAGTACTATGAGTAGGCTATAAATAAAATTTGTCTCTGGTATTAATTTGTGTTTTTTATTCATTGTCTCTGGTATTGATTTCATATTATTAGGATACCAGCATTGGTGTAACATTGGTTGAATATTGTCATAACTCACATAACAGTACAATAGTGTTTGCTTTCTGGAACTGAAATGAGTAAGGATTTCAGCCCCACAAGTCACAAGATTTTTTAAATTTATATATAATTAATAATGAATGGAGTCTTTCATAGTTGGGAGTCACTAGATATAAACCTTCGTGATCTGTTATGCTGTGGTTGGATGATACCCAACCTTTGCCAGATTAATCTCTCTCTGTTGACATATAATTAATGGTCCATATAGATAGAATCCATTCAAAAATAAGTACTTTCAGATAACACACTAATTAATCTAATTTCAGGTGTCTTATCTAGTTTTTTACCCATTGTTTCTATTAAAAAAACATTATTTCATTATTAAAATGTTATAAGTTAGTATGAAAAATTACATTTATTTTATCAGTCCAGAAGTATAAATATCAGTTGTTAAATTAATAATTAGAATTTTGAAAATTGTATTACTAAATGTGTTTTTTCTTGTAGTCACAAACAGATGCAATCCTGGGCTGGGTAGATAAATCAGGTAGACCATTTTTAATGGACACATGGATAGGAGGATATACATCACCTCTGTTAGATCAATCACAAGACATTTACAATACCACTGGCAGGATCAGTGATGGTTTAACAACTTTATCGTTTGTACGCAGACGTTCCACTACTGATACAAAGGTAGTTTTTCAATAAGGCTAAAAAAATATATTTTACTGGTTCTTGAAAGTATATTATACAGTAGGCAAGTATGTATTAACTTGTACTAAGAATTTTCACATTACTCCTCTGTAATAGGATGTAAACTTTATGTTATTACATCGTAACATCAGATTTTTTTATAGTACACTCACCTTGAGAATATTAGGTAACAAGAAAAACTAAATTATATTTATTTTGTAATGCTTATTCTGATAAATTTGCTCATTCCTAACTTTGTTTTGTTCCTCAGACATGATAATAGCTAGTTTAGAGAGATTTAGTAGTACCCTTAGGAATATTTCCATCATGGAGATCAGACTTATATTATAACAACATACAATATCTAACAGTATATAGACAGAATGGAAACTAAATAGTTATTATAAAAAAGTTGTCATCTGAAAATAAAATTTAAAAAATTTTTAAAGTATTTACTTTTATATTAATTGATTATCATGCTCATTACAAACTTAATATAATAATAAAATATTCCAATTTTTCAGGATCTTTCATTTACAGATGAAAAGTGTTTGTACTTGATGTTTCCTGTAAAAGGAGGACCTTTTAATGCAGTGAATAAGAAAATACGCAAACATGCAGCTATACCTATTGTTACATCTCAGAGAGTGTGCATCAAGAGCTGTGGGGATGGTAAGATTGTACTAACCTCTTTAAAGTTAATAATTTTTAAAAATTAAAATTACATATATGTTAGATTAAAAACTGAGTTGCAGGACAATAATGTATTTTAATTAACAGCATTAATTTACTATACTGAAACTTTTTTCTTATTATTTGTAAATGAATGCTTTCATTCACCTATTGTGTACATATACAATAATATGGATATACAATATACAATGTATGGTAATAATATGAAAAGGTTATACTTTCTAATTTATACAATGTTTAGAAGGCTCCCTGCATTGAAAGAATTATAAAATGTTGGTAATTAGACTTGTTTGAAAATAATAAATACCTGTACATATTAGTAACATGTACTGTAATAGTGAGCAACCAATTTTACACAACTGCTCAAGAAGTGCTCAATAAAAAATTGTAAAATCAGAATTAGGTACTTCAACAGTGCAGTAATACACAAGTAAGCACACACACATGCACACACACACCACCACCACAGATATTTTTAGAAATTGTAGTATACAGTTAAAGTACAGCCCTGCAAGACATATAAAAGCATCTGGGCAAGTGGTTGTGTATTCCCATATGACTTTCACTTGTTCAAGTAGTCAGTGCTACACACATTGGCTATGAAAGAAGTACATATTCTTTGTGTGTTCCAAAAAGGGGATAGCTTGAGCCCTTCCATCTTATACCCTGTAAGTAAAATAATATTAAGAATTCCACTTTATATCAGTTAAAAAACATAAAAATAATCAGTTCCATAGTCTGTTTTACAAATTCAATTAGCATTCAGTGAAAGTAGGTCATGGGTTCTTTATACATTATTATCCATTTTATACTTTAAATTTGGAATTTTTGTAGTACTGTTTTAAATGTAAAAAAAAAATGAAAATACAGTTTTGAGTCATCAAGGTGGTATGATAAAAGTTTTGGCATGTATAAGTTCAGAAGAAAACTGAATCATGTATTGTTTACTTAAGGAAATAAACATTCCTTGAAAAATTGTTAAGAAAAAAAGAAAAGTATGGAGTTCTTTTGTACAGAGTAATTGTGGTATTGAAGTTGTTGGCTTTGGTGAAACTAAAACACTTTCTTGAACTTCTGTTGCTCATTACATGTCCAAGTATTAATAAAATTGTATTAAAATATTTACCTAAATATTACTATTTCATAGTTGGAAATAGTGCATAATGTACTAATAAAACTTTCTGTGTGTAGTTTTTCATGCTGTGTAATATATACTAATTATATATAGTAAGGAAATTAAGATATAAAATGTTAAACCATTAAAAAGAGAGGAAACTAAACACAGAACATTTGCAAATGGAGAACCTGGAAATAAATTTGAATGCTTTCATAAGTAACACACTAATGAAAGGGTAGATCTAGTTTCAAGAAAAATATAGTAACTGTGTTTATACAAATGATGTATAATTGAGACCTAGATGAACAAAAGAAGAGTAGATGTACTTTCCCCATTGATTTCAGTAAACATAATTATGCTATGTTGTAGAAAAGTAAATAAACCTATCAGTGTCCTGAAATGTTATTACTTGATGAAGGAAGTAGCTCTTGGTCAACTCTGTTGTGCAATTTGTCTATCACATTATAATAACTTTTTGTAATGTTGATATACTGTAGGGGAGGAACCCAGTACAACTCCAGCTCCACCACGACTTGCTTATAATGTGGAAGTGAAACTTATAAAACTGGGCCAGAACTTCCAAGCACCTGATGTTGGTACTCCTGACTTTGATATTTTATCCAACACTGTCAACACGGGTTTTACAAGGGCACTAGCTAAGTTACCAGGTTTTCGCAAAGTGTCTGTTACAGAGTTTAAACAGTAAGTCCAAATAGTGTCAACATACCTATCAATATCAATTGTAGACAGTTAAAAATAGCGCCATAACAAAGCAGTAATTATTAGAAAAGAATAAGAAAATTATAATTAGAATAAAATAAAGGAATTTTTCTAAATTAAGTTTTAAATATTTTCAGCAGCTATTAATATTGATGTCTTCAATATCAAATTTCAAGTCAAGTTCATACCACGAATTTTGTGATATCTAAATATTACCAGTTTTTCTTATAAATCTATACTGTACCAACAGCTAACAAAGTATGAAAGAGTAACGTTCTACAGTCATTCAGTTGGAAAAACTGTTGGTAGTGTAAGGCTGCTTCCTTGAATAGAATGTGATGCATTATTTTTATTGCAGTTAGAAAGAGTTATGTTGGTAAATTATCATTATAAATTATACAACAGTCACATGAATTGTTCCAACTTTGTCTTGTTTACTTGCTAAACTGCGTTCAGTAGTTTAGGACTTGAAAATGGTAGAAACACTGAATGGCCTCGTCCAGAACATGACAAGTAGCAGTTTAGCAAGTAAACACGACAAAGTTGGAATTACATAGACTGCTAATTCAAATAACAAGATGAACATGAATTATTGTCTTTGAACAATGAAAACAAAATAATTGAACAACAAAGAAATTGTTAATTACAACTTTAATTACAGTTATTTATTAACAAAAACTTCTATACAATTTTTCAACTTTATGAGTTGACACACACTAATGTAACAAACAGTTAGTATCACCCAATTACAGAACTCCACACACACACACACACACACAATTTGCAATTATCACTTCACACAAAATACCACTGTACAATAATAATGTACTCCTATTCGCAGTTTCACAACTCTAATAATAATCTCAGTGCTTCACTTCACAATACTCAACTGACTTGCTCTGAAATGTGACGTTTCAGTTATAGTCAGCAGGAACTTCACAGATGATTAAAAAAAACGTTTTATGACATTATAACATAATCAGGAGAAACTAAAGGCGCATTAACTCAAGAATGCCTAAGCCTATTCATCCCGAACTGGCAAATCCTCTTGCATCTTTTTTCAGTCTGAATCTGAAAACTCTTTTTTCCTACTTCCAGAGCACTTACTTCGTTGGTTGCAAATGACATTTCTTTGATTCCAGTTTGGTTTCCCAGTTCATACCCAACATTCCCTTCTTCAGTCTTTTATGATCCTGTCTTCATATTTCACATCACTGAACTCTTCCATTCCCTGCATGATACATCTCTGCTTTCTGCTTCTACATTTTGTTTACTTATAGCCAATTCCTCCAGCAATGACCACAGTTGGGTTTTCAATCACATATGTCATTACAAAAGTTGTATTCATCTTCCAGTTATCCTCCCATTTCTGTATCCACCCTCTTCTCTGCACCAGTCAACTTCTTCTTTGGCCACCATCACCTTCTTGATAGAATGTTTAGCTGTTCCTAACATTTTAGTGCTTACAAAACTTTACTTCTCTTGCCCAACCCTCAAAACAAAAATAAATAAACCTCCGCTCCACAGTCCGTTAAGGACCAAGGCGTACCGCGCAGCTTTTTGTGTTAGTGTGACGGTGTATGGCTAGTACTACGTGCCACCAGCCGCTAGTTGCGGTATTCACGGCCAGGAGGCGGCGCTGTTATCTCAGCGCCTACTCAGTTTGCCTCACGACGCTGAGTGCACGCCGTATGGAGCCTCCGCCGGGAATTGAACCCGGGACCACGAGCACATCAATCGCCCGCGTTAGCCACTAGACCACCTGGAGGCTCAACCCTCAAAACAAAATTCTCTCATAAATGCATTCTAAATCCATAGGCACTCATAATTTCCATGCCAAGAATCACTTCATCAACAATTGCTGCAACTCACATTTGGTGACTAAACTTAATGAGACCTAGGTGTAAGTTTATGTTAATCTTTCCTAACACTTTGTCAAGGCTTCCACTCACAGTCCTTATGTCAAAGAGCTCAGTTAGAGGTGGCTGATTGTATCAGGGTGCACAATATACATTGTAGTGGTCATGTCAACTGTAAATGTAACCGATTGATCTTCATAAAATCCGTTAACAATCAAGTTACCTTAGCAGCATGGAGACTGTGTGCTGTTCAGGAGCTTCACTTCTCCAACTGGCGTGTTCACGAGTTTTAATCTCTCAGCAGTTTGCTTGAAGATTACCAAGTTTCCTACGTTTGTTGTTAGGTGTCCTGTCTCTTTCCCATCATCCAAATCGCTATGGTACTCTTAACTCTGTCAATTTTTCCTGAATCATCTGTTTTCTGCCTCCATAAAATGGGCATATCAACTCCAGAACAAGTGAGAACATTCCTTGTTGCAACTCCTAAGTACACAATACATGTCCAACATCAGAGCCCTACTATGCTTGTTGCCTATTTTATAGTCATAAGGATGCTAAGGTTTCATATTATGTAGTAACTAAACATCCTTGTACATTATTGTGATCTGGCTTGTTCACTACCTGGTGATTGCTAATTAGATACTTTCTCATGTCACTGTAGTCACTAGTGGCAGAAAGATATTTATATAGGCTTATGTGAAAAGCAATTTCATAATGGGAAAATAATTTCACATATTCATAAGTGAATGGTTTAATAAAAAAATTATACAAAAACTATTCAAATATATGAAGTACTGATAACTTATGATCACATTGTATAGCAAATGTTAGTTCAGTAGTACTATCTAATGGTGCCCTACCTAAATAACTTTTAAGTTGGCCAACTCATTAGTCCAATGGTTTTATAACTGTAAAGATGACTTAGTACCATGAACTGTGTACATACAATTTTCTCAAGTTAGAGACAGAGACTCTTCAAAGATGATATAAATTATGATTATTATATAAGTGACTTGATGTGTTATGAATAGTTTCAGTGATTTCTAAGTTTGGTCACTACTAAACATAACGTATTGAAGAATGATCACTACTAAACATAATGAATTGAAGAATGGTCACTACCAAACATAATGTACTAGTCCAACCATACATTTTAATAACAGTTCAGGTAGTGGCAGACTATGTAATATTTCAGTACATGAGCATTACTGTTACACTCTCAGATAAAAAATTTACAGACTATTTTTGGTAGTTGCAAAATGTATTGCACAATTTTTACACAGATCTTAACGCTATTCGCATTTTCATATTTTAAGAAACTTTGAGCTGCATTAATAAGACTGTAAACTAAAAAATAATATTTATAGGCAATTAAACATATATAGCTTCTCTGTGTACGACAGAGTAGAGTGGGGGAAGTATTAACAATAAAAAGCATAACAGAATGGAAATATAAATCACTGGCTACCTCAAAGTGAAGAAACATTTTTTTATTTAGAAGAGAGAGTATATGGACAAACAAAATCTCATGATAGTGTGCTAAGACAATTGAAATTTGAACAGCTGACTTTACTGAAAAGAAACATCTAGATGAACATGCCTACTCAACCACCATGCTTACCTAACTGAACCACATAAACTTTTTCTGATTTCCTAAATAGATTTCAACTCTGGAAAATCAGTAATTAAAGTGATTAGAAAAGTTCATGAAAACCCTTGAATGACTGTCTACAGTCCCAAAATTGTGTGTCAGACCTTTTTTTTTTACTCGGAATAACATTGGGGTTGGGACTGATACGTTAATACATGGGGATATTTCAAATGAGACAAAAGTAAGTTAAAACTTAATTGTATATTTAAAAATATAAATTTTATATATTTTTACATGATTGACTGCTCTACATATTTCATTAAGGGCATTATTTAATTTCTGAGACCTTATTATTTTTCATATTTAAGTACATTAAATATCATGTTCAAAAACATGTTATTATTAATTAAATCTAAGTTTAAAAGTAAGCGTTTCCCAGAAATATGTGTAGAGATTGTCAACGTTAGAGAAGCTCAATTTGCACCGGTAGGGAGAAAGGTGGGGGTACACAACAATATTGGTAGGTATACCAAGGCCTCACTATACTACTGGCCAGAGTCACCCCCTCCACTCCACACGCCACGTCACAGTAGGCGCCGGACCGGTTTCGCACCACCAGCCCAATGCTTTTTTAATCAGTATACACTTACACACGTGTTTCTATTCGTATAGGGAAGTTTTGTTGCAACTGTTTACATTCCGTACATTTGTGATAATAATATTAAAAACATTTCAACTTCATGCTGCATACCAGGATGCAAAAGCAATTATAACACAGATAGTTCAGTGACTGTTTTTTGATTCCCTAAGGATCCTATCCAGTATAAAAAATGGCTAAATATCATTCACAGAGCAAACTTCACGCCCAGAAAACGATCTGTTGTTAAAGTATTTGTTTGATATCTGATAACAAGGTTATCTGATATATACAAGGGAGTTAAATTTAATAATGAAAACTTTAAGCCAATCCAGTCTATAACAGATACTAATTTTGTTTTTTTGAAGTCTTTTAGTAAATGGTTAGTTAAATGGGATGAACTTGTTGTTCAAGGGGAGGAGTTGACAAAAGCTAAAAGGAGAGGAAAATTAACCAATGAAACACATGTAGCATTGCTACATACAGTTAACACTTTAATGGAGATTATTTTGTTTCTCTTAGAAGACATGAAATTGTCATATGTTTTACTCGGCAAATTTCAGACCGATGCATTAGAGGCCAGATTTAGCCAGTATAGACAGATTAGTGGTGCATGTTACCATGTATCAGACAAGCAGATTTTGGAATCAGAAAAAAAAATAAAAACTTTGAGTTTGATTAATATTTACTCCTCTAGACACAGAAAAGTAAGTATCACAGATTTATTTATTTCCACAGCAGACTGTGAAGAAAGCGATAGTAATGATATGCATGACAACAGTAATCAAATTTTTGATGACCTGCAGGTAGACATAACTGATGTTACCTTATCAGAAAATGACACTTTAGGCCTTGTTTATATCGGTGGTTACTTGGTACACAGTATTTTACAAAAAATCTCTTGCACTGGGTGTACAGATTTCTTTACTACAACAAATACCGAGTCTACTGTTGTACCACAAAAGGACAATTACTATTTTAATGTTATTAATAGAGGATCTTTAAAATACCCTTCAGATTATGTAATGGAAGTACTAAATTTAGCTTTCAAAGTGTTTACATTAATTAATTGTATCTGACAGATACGAAACACAGTTTTTATTGTCCACTAATCAGAGAGTAGTGCTAAAATCCACTGTTTTAGGTTTTATTGACATCCATCATCCACAGGGAAATTGTAATATATGTAAAATTAATTTTAACAAACTTATCGATAAATGTTTATTTTCCTTTTGTAATATCTTATTAAACAATTATTCAAAATCCCGTAATGACAAATTCAATAAAAAAAAGGAAAGATGCTCAGAATGAAGTCAAATCGGACAAAAAGAGAAAAATACACAAATTTCAGCCAAGTTCAGCGTTAACTTAGATAAATGTTAGACACAGAATTGTTAAGTTAGTCTAAATAACTTTATTGTAAGTACATTTTTAAATTACATATAAATATGTTAGATGCAAGGCAATATGAGATTGTAATGCACCATCTTCAAATGATCAAATATTGTTGTAAGTAAATACTGAGCAGTTAGTAATCGGTTATTTCTTTAATTTTTCTGCTTACCCCGCTTCTGGCACATGATATAAAATATAATACGAAAATGATATAAAATCTTGTACACTACGAAAGTTCAAATGTTTATCTACATAAAGAAACTTGAAAAGTTATTTCCCCGATAAGCTGTCAATTACCTCGATTCACAGCGTTTTTACATCCTTCATGTAAATTGCACTTTCGCAGATGCTAAATATACCTGTTTTGTTCACAAAACTCTACATTTTTTCACACCAAGGTCTTTGTTAGTTCATACAGATTACAACCATATAGGACATGTTCAGGTAAACCATTAAAGGTGTGTGTAGGAAAGGTTATTTGAGCACGCGACACAGTAAACAGCATTAGCGGCCGTGTTCCGTTTCAGCGCTTAGTGTGACGTCACGTTTCCAGCACTCTGGCCAGTAGTACCGACTCCCCCCACTACTCCACTCTCATGTTTCACTGCACATACGCTTCTCTATCGTTAACAACCTCTACCAAGTAACTAGAGATTTTTGTAGTAATTTGTCCATTTTTTTCAAGTTTTATTACAATTTTTTTAACATTCTGTTAATTTTGTAACATTTGGATAAGCGTTTGAAGGGTATGTAATACTCTAAAATATTTATTTTGTAATACATGTGGCTTTAGAATTAGGTTAGCTACGTGATTTTTATGTTGATACATATGGTGTTATAAATTGATTATTTACATAACAAATTTACATACGTAATAAAATTATAGAAATATTATTTTATCATGTGAGGTTTATAGGTATATATTTTGTCTTGCTTTACCTAACACTGTTTATGCCACTAGCAATATGAACTAAAGAAATATGATATGTTTGTTTTTTATAGGGATCAGGATAATGTAGTTGCAAAAATGAATTTAGAATTAGATAAAGCACAGTTAGAAAGAGGAAGGTCCCTGGAAGACTCACAAACATCTGTGGAACAAGTTTTGCAAGAAACAGTAGCTGCTGGTAGAGTTGGAGCTTTGACACTAGATCCTGTTTATCTAGTGTTTGAACCACAACAGTGTAAGATAAACAGTTTACATTAGTAATACCTGAAATAACACATAAGGAAACACAAAAGCAATAATACTAATTGTTTTTAATATTTATCCTGTTTGTACAATGACTGCTGCAGTATATAGATATTAAAACATTTATTTGTGGTCCACAAGCCAAACTGTAGTTCTATAGTTAGCGAGTGGGTGAAGAGCGTATACAATAATTAAAACTTGAATTTCTCTATGTCCCTCTTAGGAAATGCTAGTTCGACGTCATTATGACATCAATACTTTTCTAGTTAATAGCGTTTTTGTCTATTTGCTGCAACAAGTTTACTGTTGATGTTACAATTCAGATTTCACATTTATGGCAGAATTAATGAACATTGACTACTTTCTTCACATGTTTGTGTAAAACATTATAAATGCTAAATTATATGTAATACTTAATTTATGTTTGCTTAATTATACATACTTAATTATATTTAATACTGTATAATAATTAATTCATTATCTATTAATAGATTCATTGTAAAACAAAAGAATTACTGTACTTCTACTAGTCTCTATTTCACATATACTATGTACAGACTAACCATAGAGGCAAAGTAAACAACCCACGTGTAGATTTAACTTGACAAGTGTTTTGATTGCCTGCTGTATGCTAATTCGCATTTTCCATAAATATAGGTCCTTTTAAATTACTGTCTGAATTAAATACATATAAAAATATTTATTGCACAAATGGTTTTCTTTATGTGTATATTAGGATGTTGGTGGGAGGGTAGTTAAGGTAAACGGGATAAGGCTTTACAAAATAATGTCATCTGTTTTACTTTAAATAGGGTATATAATGAGTAAACTGGATTAATATAATATAAAAATAAGTTATTTTTGTGTAATTAAATATTGTTTGGCACAGACTTGTATAAAAGCGTAAGCCAATATGTAAAAATGAGATCATGTAGCACTTCCCTTAGTTTCAGACCTATGTCTCCCCATTGCAAGTTCCACAAGTTAAGAGTAACAGTCCTGTAGTACAGTATGTAACGAGCAAAAATTTTTTAAATTTTTAAATTTTCACCTCGACGGAGTACGTTCACGCGAGGCTGTGTCAACGACTTATAGTGGATGCAATAAATAAAGCGTAATGAGAAGATGTCAGTACAGCGTCGCTAGTTTGACAATAGAAAGACATTAAGTTCGATACAACTATAGAAATTGGAGGCACAAGATGACAGGGAAAGTGTAGTCCAGAATTATTGCTCACTACAGCTGGAACAAAGTAAGCAAGGACATTCACACTTGTACCGAGAATTGTGGCAGATGTTTGACCATGTTACGTCAGTATACGATAAACGACAAAAACGAGTGAAACTATATTACAATGGAGCGGATGCACTGCACCTTAAGAAACAATACCGTAGGATAGATCTGACAAAAACTCAAGTCATGTTACGCAGCTGGAGTTATCGTCTAAGTGACAGACAGAATTTACGAGTGGAAAGTTGGGGTGACTTCACCAGCCAGCAGATGTTCAAAATTACTAATAGCCACAAAAAAGGGGTATAACATAGAACAATACGCCAGGAAGACCGAAAGTACAGATAATGGCAATCTAGAGAAACACAGAGTTTACTTCAGACAATAGGTTGATAGACAAGTGTCTAATAGCCGTAGTTTCTACGAAAAGGGTCAACGTTCGTCAGAGCAAAATCGGGGGACGTCTAAGAACCTATCAGATGCCTTCAGCCAGGGAGAAAATTGGTGGTGAGGAGTGTTTCCATAGCAACAGAAATGGAAGACCTATCGGAAGAACTATGACGTAGAATCTCGACATGGTGGGACAGAATATTCCAAGAAAATTCAAAACTGACCAATCTCAAAATGAAGTAGGCGTGAACTGCGCCAGAGACAAAATTTTGAGTAGGGACAAATTAATAAAACTATCTGTCCAAAACGGAAGAGAGGCAGTCTATACTCAATTTTTGAAACAGTTTTTACTCAAATTTTCAGGCAGTTTTATACTCAAAATTTCAGTTAGTTAATTTCAAGTACGGAACAGTTGATACTCAGATTTCAAACAGTTTATTCTAATTGTTCGGAGTCAGTTTTATTCTAAGTTCACAAGAGTACATTAATCGTGCGGAGAATTAACTCGAGTACGGGACTTAGTACGTTAACCTGTAACTTAAAAGACTTAGTAATATCTTCACGTCACGATAGTAAGTCTTAGTAACTTTTAAAGAGTGTATTTCGAAGTGTGTTGTAACGGACTTAGATAAGAATTATACAAAGTGAACAATCAGACCGTTACACGAACAGATATCACCACATAAACGATATACTGAACAGATTGAACTTAATATAGTGTTACTACACCTTATTAACAATATAATAAACATGAAATATTGAACTAATTAATAAATTATAAGAATTTTTAAAGAAGCAGCGATAAGTGAAACCAGACATGTACATTAACGTCAAAACGAACACACAACATACACAGTAAGATGAAACATTTGATTGATCATTCAACTTCAATTATTCATCTAAACAAACGCCAACGCAAGTGACCGGAAAAGTGAGTGTTAAGTGATTGTGATAAAACAGCATCCGACGAAATGTGTCTACGAGCCATCTTCATCACCGGAACTAGACTTCGTCAACAACTAATGGATATTCAATAATCAAGTAATCATTATTTTAATCATTTCTAATTAGTTACTTCTACTGACCTGATTCTTTCAAAGAATTCATCCCTGAGGAAATTATTAAGAAACGCAATGAATAAATCTGAAATAAAAAGTAATTAATGAATATATTAACAAAAGCTTATTTGGGATTTAATGAACGCATTAAATAAGTAGAATATGAATTGTTATATTATTTGATTTATATATGTATGTATGTTTTCTTTGTTTTCAGCATACATTGAAACATGAATTTGTTTTTATAAAATATGTATGTATTTCAGGTACAGCGACGTATCATATGTACAATTGTAATTTGTTGTGAATTATAAATAAACTAGTAATTTAAGTTGATCATATATATGCGTTCATTATTACCAAATACAACCCAGATATTAACTTAAATTTTGGAGAAAGATAAAATAGATTTTCAAGAGTTTCATATGCTCAAATAAAATATCATTATATTGATAACGCCCAAAGTACGTAAGACGTTACAAATCAATTTTAACGATTTGATATCAATTATTTTATATAATTTTACATTATATAAAAATGGCGCTCCAATATCGTGGGGCACGGCAAACACAATTAAATAATTAATTGCCACAAATGTAAATTACATTTACATTTAATCATCATAAGTATTTGACTTTCTTGTTGTCACTGTTTGGAAAAACATGTATAGTATATTTATTATTAATGCTATTAATATTATATTAATATATTTTAACATTAATATAAAGTATTATTGTATTCTGTAAAATGTTTTCAGCATATTGTTGCATGTTGTAATAGATAATATATTCTTGTCTTTCTTATTTTGGTTTAAAATTGTTTACACAGGATAATGTAAAAGTTTATTTGCACAGAAATTACTTAAATTAATATTTCCATGTCAAAGAGGTGACTTTGGAATTTTTTCTATGCTATCTTTGCACTTTAATTGTTTGATTTATGATATTTAATTGAAAAGTTAATTTTATAATTTTTTTTTACTATTTTGGAACAATTTTTACTGATATCAAATTTTTAACATAACTGAAATGTCATGTGGTAATGGAATACATTTAACTTTCAGGCTAAAATATGACTTTGACTTATCCATTTCTTAAATTATTTGGTGAAGCAGACCATGCTACAAAAGATATTAATTTCAATGGTGTTTAATATGTTAATTTAAAGGTCAAATAAGTCAGTTTCGAAAACAAATCACTTTGTTTCATTTTTCAGTGACTACAGGTATTCCAACAGATGATGCTGATAATAATCGCAGCTTACTTCTTTCAGCAACAAAGTTGTGGATTGTGATCGGTTGTATTATTGCTTTAGTTATTGTTGCTATTGTTCAGGCAGGGTGCACTATATACCGTACTATGAAACATCCAGTACCTCACCATAAGGTATTTATTCTCATTATATCAAGTTTTAGTAGTAGCACTAATGGTTGTAGTGAAAAACAAGTATGTCTTTAGTGAACAAAATTTTAGCAAAACAAAGATCTGCTAGTAAGTCTAATAAATCAAGTGTTTCCCTCAAAATAACCTACAATTTTCTATTATTAGTTAAATATACTTTTTTGTTGCTAGTACGAGTATATCGTGATCTGTAACAGATTCATTTTCACTCTTGGCATTTGAAAAGACAACTACAGAATCCATATCAGAACCAGTAAAGTTGTGTGCTTAAATTGTTCCATAGTTTATTTGTTACTTATAAGAAAGATTATTTTTTAAATATGAAAATGTGAATAAAAACATAATCCCTCCTGTGTCCTGACTTTCAACTCCCCCCGTTTTTATTGGCTTTTTCATACCTACAACTTGAATATAAGACTATTTTAGGGCACTGTTGTTGTTTCTGCTTCAAATTCAGACAATTATAGGTGTCAGTACATTATTTGTAAATTGTGCTATAAATTTTAACTTGTTTCAGTTAGGTAAAATGAGAAATTTGGATATTAACTTCTTCAGTTTTTTGTTAATTTATTATCCACGTAAAACGCAAACACTTAAAGGAGTTTATGTAGTAATAATGAAGCATATTCAGAGCTTTATTAGAGACAAAATAACACTCTTCTAAAATTTAGAATATTATTTTGTTCATTAATACAGTAGACGCCCTCTTGTCCGACCACCTCGGGACCAGACCCTAGGCCAGATTACAAAATGGCCGGACGAACCGAAAATACGCTAATGATATATAATGATGCTATAAAATATATATAATGATGTGATATATAATGATGCTATAAAATATATATAATGATGAAATAATGCTCTTTAATGAATGATCCATACAATAAATGACCCAATACAGTATATATAAATTACTAATAATTATAATTACTCACCCTTACCCCATGGTAGCAAGTAAAAAAACAAACAAGGAAAATTACTACAAACTCGCAGAGATATGTATTTGGCAAAAATACAAATATGTATTTGTGTATTTGGCAAAAATAACACAACTCTTTATAGAATATGAAAAACACATGAACATTAAAAGTGTTACAGAACGTAAAACTTAGAAATAAAAATTAAAAGAAATCAGCTGTCTTCTTCTGTTTTTTCAACTGTTTTGTTGAATGCGAAGTCACGCCATTTCTTGATGAACAACTGCAGTTACCTCTGTTTGTTGCTCAATGTACGTCGTTTGCTAATTCCAGGGCTGCTCTTCCCTTAGCGTGGCTCATTTTTTTCTTGACATTTCCCTCTTCCTCATTGACTTCTTGTCTTCTTGGCAAATGACAGCTTGAACAATTTCATCATCATTTAAGATCTCATTTTGAAGCTCCTCATCTTGACCAGCAATCCATTCTCCGTCTTGTTGTACAAGATCATCAGAGCGAGGCAATCGTTATAGATCTTTTAACAGAGATGCGTTGTCATCTAGTTCAAAACCTTGAAGATTTGGTTCATCTGCTTTAGGGTTGTCCTTTTTATTCTTTTCAATGAGAAGAAAAGAATTTGGCCATGCTTTCCTCCAAGACTTCGTAAATGTAGATGATGGCATTTCATCGTATGCCTTAGCAACCATATAGATCACGTCTTTCATGTTGATTGTCTTTAAGCCCAGAATGAGACTTGTGCTGTCTTCATTGTCCAGTTTACCTACAATTTCCGAAAGAAGCTTTCTGCGGTACCTTCTCTTAAAAGACTCGATGACCCCTTGGTCCATTGGTTGTGTAAGACTTGTGACGTTAGGTGGCAGGAATAATAATTTTATATCACTGTAATCTTCACATTCAAGTTCTTGCGGATGGGTAGGTGCATTGTCTAGCACTAAAAGTGCTTTAACTGGAAACTTCAAACTCGTCAAATGATGTTTCACTTTAGGAACAAATTCAGTTTCGAACCACTTCTTAAACAGATACGAATCCATCCAGGCTGATTTTTGTGCTCTGTAGTACACTGGAAGGGATGACATGTTTAAATTCTTAAAAGCTCTAGGTTTTGCTGATTTTTCTACTACAAAGAAAGGCAGCTTGTGGGACCCTGAGGCATTTGAACACAAAGCCACCGTGATTCTCTCTTTACTGGCTTTAAATCCTGGGACTGAAGATTCCTTAGCCGTAGCAAACGTTTTCTTGGGCAAGAGTTTAAAATTCAACCCCGTCTTGTCAATATTATAGACTTGTCCTGGACTAAGATTTTCACTAGCAATGATGTCAGACAGTGTTTTTGAAAAATCGCTAGCTGCTGATAGGTCCGCCGACAATTTTTCACCACAAACGCCAATGAAATGGACTCCACAATGCTTTTTCCAGCGTGATATCCATCCATCACTTGTCGAGAATGTACCAGCATCTTGAAGTTTTGAGTGTAGGATAATTGCTATTTCTTTTAAAATTGGTCCACTTATCGGAGTGCCTCTTTCTGCCTTCCAGGATAAACCATAACCACAAAGCATCGTCTACTAATTTATTTGGTTTTTTTTAAAGTGCATCGCGTCGAAAGCACTTTTCCAGTTTCAATTTGAGTACAGAAAGGCTCAATCGATTTTCTGTTTCGGCGCCAGTCATTAGCAGTACTCTTGCCTACCTTAAACTCTTGGCAAATACTCTGAACCAATTCGCCCTTATCGAGACACTGAAGGACTTGTAATTTTTGGTCCATAGTCATCGGAAAACATTTTTATTTACACAGAAACATACAGTATTACTATTACACAGTGACCACGAAAATGGTGTTCGTAAGTTTGTAAGGACGGAACAGGCAAATGCCTAATCCTTGTAGTGAAAAAAAAAATAAAATAAATATACACAGAACTCACAACATTAGACATATATCCGCACACGAACAAAAGCACGAGTCAACTGAGCTACATATATTTTCGGTTTAACAAGTTGGAGCCTCGTCTAGACTGAGTGACTCACCATATGGCTGGCCGATCCAACCGAGGCCAGACTAGAGGGTGTCTACTGTAATAGTTAATATTTTAATTTATGTAGTCTTATTTTATATGATTTGTTATTTTAATTGCAGTAAAATATATTAGTGTAAGTTAATATTAATCTAAACCAGAACCTGAAAATAATATTAATGTCAAATATTATAAATTCGTACACTGATGTTCCTTAAAACGACCAAACGAACATAGATATGAAAACTATATTTTTTTGTGATATATAAACAAATTAAATTAATGTGATGTTTCTGTATTGAGCACAATAAAAGACTGCGTAGAGGAACTGCCTGTTATAGTTCAGGCATACTTCAGTTGTAAGTCAACATTTATTTAGTCATACTGCTTAAAAACTTATAAAGTTAGTCAACCATTTTGTGTTTACATAACTTACAACAATATGTGCATTTGCTTAAATTTTACAATTTCAGTTACAAAATGTATGAATTATTTTAGAAATTTAGTAATTCCTAAGTTGTATAACTGGTGCTGGTAAATAAGTGCAATATTAAAATATACTGTAGTTCTTCCATTCTTTGTAGTTAGCATTATACAGTATTCATGAGTAAGTAAACATTTTCCTGTGTATGCATTGTACTTCTAATGCTGACCTGTACTGCTAATGTTATCAGAATATTATATGCTGCCTCTATGCTAAAGTGATTTTTATGCTTTTGAGTATACAGTAAAGGCTTATAACTAATAGCATTTTTGTCGGGGTGTAGTACGTGTATGCTGTCCCGCTTGGGTCTCCCTATCCTGCCCCTGCCCATGCTCAATATCACCCACATAATCAGGGTTCAGAAGGTACATGGACCCAAACACAGCGCCACTGGTAAACTGTCGGTGAGTTGGTACAGTTCTTCTATTATCTGTCCTCTCATCAGGCTGTGGGTTATATAATTCATTGTCTATATCATTTAAATTCTTTTTCTTTATGAAATATATTATTAACACTTTGGCTGTGGTGTCTGTTTTAGTGTTTATGAAGCAGAGAATAGGGTAATGTTAATAACATTCTTATTAAATTGTTTGTTTAGTAAAGTAAAGTAAAGTAAAGAAAATCTGTTTCTCATTTAAAAAGAACAAAATGTATCAGTATTAAAGGAAACTGTCATGTTAATTTTTAATCTCATACACCTCAAAATATATATGTGGAACAATTAGATACATTATCTGCACTTGTAAACAATGTTTCCAGTCATCAGTTTTGAACTGTATTTGTGTATGCTGTGTAGTATGTTTCTATAATACTACTTTGAAAGATATTCA
The DNA here is from genome assembly GCA_034769895.1 of Magicicada septendecula. NCBI lineage: Eukaryota > Metazoa > Arthropoda > Insecta > Hemiptera > Cicadidae > Magicicada > Magicicada septendecula. The sequence goes on from CM068367.1 coordinate 892,285,440, forward strand.
CATATTATTACTAGTACTTGATTATAATGATGTATTTATTACCTATCTGTTATAATACACAGTAATAATGTCTTTATTTAGATATACAATTTCGTATAGTATCTTTCTATAATATAAATTTCTACATTCTCAGGATATTCTGTAATCGTGTATGTTATCTGCAATAGAGACAGACAGCTGTTCTAATTCGAATACAGCTATTAAAACTTCAGTTGTGTATTTATTAATTACTCCACAGTTTACAATACTATATTTAATATGTTATCAAAGCTGGGACCCTTCTTGAAAAGTTATATAACCACAGGAGTGATAAATTGCTCTTTCCTTCCCATCACAGACTTGCATCCACTTTTTTGCCTCCTCAGCATGCCTTTATTTCACTCACACATTCCACCCTATTACTCTCGTAACCTTCAAATCCATAAATACTCAATCTTTCCATCTAGTCTGTAGCTTAGGTCCGTTTCCTAGTGTCTCTGTTTTTCAGACTCCTTCAAATTAGACTTTTCATATTATTTGTTTGTATGTCTGAACTGTCTTAGCTTTTGCACTTTAATATTTCTTACAGTGTCTCAGTTTTGTTCCATCTACTGATCTGTGTGCCTTCCATACACTTCTTCCTCAGCTATTCTGTCTTCTTCAGCCCATGTGAATAACTTTTACATTCTTCTCTCAAATGTCTTTCATCCCCATATTCATGTTTTGGCAAGGACTCAAAGTCGCATGCCTTAGCTTCTTGACTTATACTCTGTACAGTATTTTTTTTCCAGTGTAACTTTGTTCCATGCGGTTAGTGAAATGTCATGTGTACAGTATATACAAAACATGAATCAATTTTTTCCTATTACTCCTTTTAATTCATATCCTGTCTTCAGCTGCAACATTCAACAGTGCCTCCCTCTAATAATTAATTAATCTCCCTGCCTCTCTGTTAATCCCTCCTGTGCTATCCACTCTGACAGTTGAGCTTCCAAGTTACTAATTACTTGTTGTTATAATAATGTGATTGTATTATTATTATTACCACTACTAGTGCATTACTTTTACTGTTTTCAAGTTCTGTTCTGTTTGTTTTTATATATTTGTTATGCCTATGGTGGATAGTATATGTAAATCATAAGAAAATCATTTTTCCATATGTCAGTAATTGTACATAGTTTATTATCTTAATAAATTAATTTACCTTTCAATAATCCGCCATGTGACTTCTTATAAAACTCTTCTATTACGCGTTTCGGAGACTATCCTTCATCTTCAGATAGTAAAAAGAACTATGTCACTCTTACGAGATCGTTAATTAATAAAATTTGCATAAGAACTGTACGCGATGTTGGGTGGGCACCCATTCAAGTTCAATCTGCTACTGAATGGTTGTTACTTTATCGTAGTCTCAGCGAGCAGGGTTAAGGCGGTATCATACAAGCGGTTGGATCCAAAGTTCAGTTGATCATTTAATACGAAATCGCGACTGCTTAGGTTTGCGTATGCATCATAGATTTCAAATTCCTCCAAGGCATTCATGAAACGGCCCTTCTTACATACATGCAACGGTATTAAGTTGGAATTAAAGCCTGTGTAATTATGATTGTGTGCAGGGACCGCTCTACCATATAGGCGACCTAGGCGGCCGCCTAGGGCGCCACAAGTCGAGGGGCGCCAAATTGCGAAGGAGAAACAAAATTTTTTTGGAAATATTTTTTAAAAATTAACTTTGGGAATGTCAAATGGCACCAAGCCTCGGCGAAGAAAATTTTTGTTTAAAATTATTTTTCTGACTTCAACTGTTGACGATAACTTATTTGAAAGTACATAGATAATTTATATCATATTTATACTTTCTTAGTTGTATTATGACAATACATTTAGTTGGGAAAAATTTACAAATATTTAGAAGAATTATGCCAAAAAGAAACTAATACATCATTTTATTTTGTATTGTGCGCTAAAAGTAGTACTTTAATAAATGATACTCTGCCTTATCAACATGTGATGGCTAACCGACTCATTTAAATGCTGACGAAATAGAATGGCGACTCATGCAAACATCTGTAATCGTGATACCTAATTTACGTAATGGTAATATGTTATTGATCATCGACAGAACATTAAGAAAACTAACCAAATTGTATTGATTTATATTATTTCAAACTTACGGTTACAAGCTCTTAAATAAAAAGTGCTTCTACTATAAGTGTTTGAAAATTACATATTATGTTCATGAACTGAATAGTGTCACTTGTAGTTATAAATGTTCAGTACACACTAATAGAAGATATAAACAAAGCAGTAAGTACCATTTTTTTTAAATTTTCTACTAATCAAATAAATGCAAGTAATAAGTATGCTGTGATAAATAATAATAAATCTTAGATACGTGTGCACTTGAAGTAATATTTTGCAAACAAGGAAAGCGTTTTTCACAACAAAAAAGTGTATTATCCCAAGCAAAATGATGTTTTTTTCTCGGGATGTAATGGCAAATGTCTTGCTTTTAGCACGGGTGAAATATCACTAGCAGTTTGCCATTTTTTTAATTACCTCCTTTTGATTCATAAAAAACCGATCAGTTTTTTTTCAAATAGCTAGTAAAATATATCAGATGTTTAAAGGCATTCAAACAATTATTTCTTAAGGTGGAACCTCCAAATTATTATAAAAATCAAAAAATTTGAGCAGTGAAAATAAATTATGAATCGTGTAGTTTAAGTTACCAGCTTTCGATTGATCTCAAAAAATTATGAGGTAAACGTTAAAAATCAAAAGAAAACAGGTTTTCAAAACTCTGAAAAATTTATCAAAATATCATACTTTCTTATAAGAGTAGTCGATAGTTTCGACGATAATTAACTTAACCCTTACCGAAAACTAGGGAGATATAGATTTCGTTATGAGGAATCAAATGATGGAAAAAAATATATAGGTAAACATAAAAACTGTTGAGAAAATCCTTTATAAGTATCATGGAGTCTTGAAAAATAATACTATCACTTGATTTCATGTCATGTGATTTTTTTTAGGAAATAGAATTTATTTATATTTTGAATCTCTTTCTACGTTTTATGTCTTCTAACGACATAATCAGGGACCTTTACTTGAAACGTCCCGTCGTGGAGGTTCCACCTTAAATTGAATAAAATATTTAATTAATTTCATCTTTTCCATTCGTATTTATTTTTTAAAATGTACTTTTGTCACATTTAATATAATTTGATAAAATTTTTATTAATTCCATATGCAGACAATGTCAAAAAAATTATCTGGAGCAGCTTATAAAAAAAGAAAAGTTTAAAGGATAGAAGAAGATAAACGATTAGGAGCTGATTTCGCCAAATTTCTTCAGCCTGAGGTTACATCTGTTCGTAATAATGAAGAGCTGAAAAAGAACCTGATACAGTACTACTACAAGCTGATTCTTCCAAAAGTTTAACACAAGATTCTGTCAATTCTGCGATTGATAAACCTAATGAAGACATTCCTACTGTCCCTACTGACAATACAACTAAAAATTCAGTAAAATCCACCATTTCAATTGAATTAATTAATGGAAATGAACCTGAAGCTCCTAATAATACTGACAATGATTTAACACTGAAAAATTGCACTGACAATTGAAATATTAATTTTTTGGATCCATTTACTTGGACTAATTTGAACTTAAATTTTAATCAATTAAAACCAATTTTAATAGAGCATGGCCCCAAACAAGTTAAAACTTATGAATTTCCAACAGATAAAGAAAAAAGGTCATTTTCAATTGTACATTATTATCAAAAACTAATAAATTTAGAATGCATTCATCGTGACTGGCTACAATATTCTACATCGTCTGATAAAGTTTATTGTTTTTGCTGTTTGTTATTTTCCACCCAAAATAGATTACCAGCTCTGGCAAATAATGGTTCGAAAGATTGGCACAATATGACAAAAATTTTAGGAGAGCATCAAAACAGTCCAGAACATAAGTTAAACTACAACCAGTGGAAAGAGTACGAAGAAAGATTGAAAAAAGGACGATTATTGAATTCCAAATTAGCACAGCAAATCAAAGAAGAGGAGAAATATTGGCCACAAATTCTAGAAAGATTAATAGCTTTGGTTAAGGTTCTTGGTTCTCAAAATCTTGCGTTTCAAGGAAGTAATGAAAAATTACATACAATTGGTAATAGTAATTTTCTTAAATTCGTCGAGTTACTTTCTTTATTTGATCCAATTATGCAAGAACACATCCGAAGAATAAAGAATGATGAAATTCATGTGCATTATTTAGGAAAAAATATCCAAAATGAATTAATTCAAATATTGTCAAATACAGCTAAACAAAAGATTATAGAATATGTTCAAAAAGCTAAATATTTGTCAATAATTCTAGATTGTACTCCAGACGTTACTCACGTCGAGCAAATGACGTTCATTATTCGATTTGTTCATGTTGCTTCTCTTGATTTAAATGAAGATTCAGCTTCAACATCAAGCGAAGAACCACTTGTTTCAGTAAGAGAACATTTTCTTGGCTTTATTCCACTCGAAGAAACAACTGGTGCAAATATGAGTGAAGTTGTCTTAAAATTTATGGAAAATTTGGAATTACCTATACAAAATTTACGAGGACAAGGATACGATAATGGGAGTAACATGGCAGGGAAGAATACAGGTGTGCAAAAAAGAATATTAGATATTAATTCGAGAGCTTTCTTTGTGCCATGTGGTGCTCATTCCTTAAATTTAGTTGTGAATGATGCTGTTACGTCTTGCACTGAAGCTACGATTTTTTTCGATCTTGTCCAAAATATTTATGTATTTTTCTCTGCATCTCCTCGTCGATGGAATTTCCTAAAGAAGCATATATCTAGCTTAACTGTACAATCTCTAAGTGCGACAAGATGGTCAAGCCGAATAGATGCAATTATGCCACTTAGATTCCAAATAGAAGAGATATACGATGCTCTAATAGAAATATCAGAAGATACTTCGTTCACTGGAACTTCGGGTAATTTCACTCGCATCGAAGCCCAAAGTATTGCCACTAGTATTTGTAAATATAAATTCTTAGTTGCTTTAGTAGTATGGCATAAAATAGTTTTCAAAATTAATACTACTAGCAAACTTTTACAAACTATTAACTTCAGTATTCATGAAGCTGTAAAAAATGTAGAGAGAACTAAACAATTTTTAGTAGAATGCAGAAGTGATATCGAGTTTGAAAGGGTACTTGTTGATGCCAATGAGCTTGCTGAAACGTTACATGTGGAGCCTATTTTTGAGACTGAAAGGGTAAGAAGAACGCGCAGGCAGTTCAATTATAAAGGAATAGATGAGCCAGTTTCTGATCCAAAAGAAAAATTCAAAATTAATTTTTATTTTGAGGTACTGGATACAGCGATTAACTCTGTTGCAGAGCGATTTACTCAGCTGGGCAAAATCAGTGCTACATTTGGATTCTTATACGATATTACTAAATTGAATCGAAGTTCAACTCAAGAGATTCTAAATGTATGCTTAAATTTAGAAAGAATCTTACCAGGGCCAGATGATTCGAAAGATATCGACGCTTATGAATTGTGCTCTGAGTTAAAAATAATTTCTCAGATTGTATCACCGAATTTACCACCATTAAAATTAATGGAATATATTTGTGAAAAAGGCTTACAAAATAATTATCCGAATCTGTTTATCGCTCTTAGAATATTACAGACGCTCCCAGTAAATGTAGCTTCTGGGGAACGTAGCTTTTTGAAGCTAAAATTAATAAAAACTTATATCAGAAACAAGATGCCACAAGAGAGATTGTCAGGCTTAGCAATGCTGTCCATTGAGCAGCAATTAGTTAGTACGTTACCATTGAAAGATTTGATTTCTACTGTCGCACAAATAAAAGCTCGAAAAGTTAAATTTTAGTTTAAATTAACTAAATTAATTATTTAACATAAGTTCTACATTTTACTATATTGTTCAGTATTTTATGTAAAAAATCAGTATTTTTCTAGTTAGAATAGTTAGTAATATTTGAATGTTGTTAAATAAAGCATTTTTAAAATGAATTTCGAATCTTGTATTAATTTAAAACCTTACTCAGTAAAATATTTCCAACATGCAGAGATATCATACAGATTAAAGATAAATAATGTGAAAAATATTTTAGGGTGCCTTTCTCGGTTTTTGCCTAGGGTGCCGATTTTCCTTGAGCGGTCGATGATTGTGTGAGGTCAGGTGTCGGGCGTAATTAGATTTGATGCTGTTATCATTTTTTATTTTCTTGGGTATATGTTCCTGAAAACGTTTGAGGAAACCTCTCCCCGTCTGTCCAATATAGAAGCAATTGCAATCATTGCATATTAACTTATATATACCTGTTTTTTCTTCTGGAGGTGTGTTTTTTCGGTCTGAGAATGCTTAGTAACTTATTATTAGTTCTGGATGAAGTAGTAAAACCATTATTATTCAATACAGAGGACAAAATATTAGGCATAAAGCTTGTATAATTAGTGGATATAAACATTTTTTGTGTGTTATTGTTTATTCGGGGTTTAAGTTTGCTTTTTTCGTGTTTTTTTTTTCAGTAGTTTGTCAATGGTCAAACTATTGTAACCATTGGCAACCACGATGTATTTTATGGTATTCAGCTCATCTCGAAAATCATTATCATCCAGGGGGATTGTCAATAATCTGTGAATAAAACTATTGTATGCCATTTTTTGTGAATAAGGATGATGGGAGTCCACGTGTATTGTGGTATCAGTGGTTGTTGGTTTCCTATAAATATTTAATTTTAATTTGTTCATCTGTCGAGTGATGGTTAAATTTAGAAAGACGTGTACTTATAAATAATAAATTCAATAGAGTCCAGTGAGCATGGAGGCATTGACTCCTTCCAATCCAGCACTTTGGAAATGTCTCAACAAGAAACTCCTTACTGAGGTTGGCATAATGTACAAGAGCACCATCTTGTTGGAAGAGTACACTGCTGTAACTGATTTGTGATAAAACAGTCCAATCATGTCAAGATAGGTACCAGATGATATTGTACCTTCTATAAAGAAAAACTGACTAACCAATACAATCTTTTATCCAGAGTAAACTTTTATGACTTATCACGCTCCTCTTCAATAAAGACATGAGGACCTAATTCTTGCATTGTGACTATAAACATACCCTGAAACATGGAAGGTAGCCTCATCAGAGGAACTTACATGATCGAGGAATAATGTTAGCATAGAAATGTCTTCTAGGAAACCTAGGGATGTAACCATTGGTAACAACAGCAAAATTGTATTTTTTACCTAGACATATATTATATAATAAGTGAAGTGTATAACGAGAAAAATGCAGGTGTTTCTTTAAACACACAGGTTGTAGTTTTTGAAAGTCCTAATTCTCGAACACATTTTGTAAACAGTTTCTTAGGCTACAAATGAAACTGTTTTATGTTGTCAGCTGATTTATCACTAATATATGGCCTGCAAGAATGCTGTTTGTTGTCTAATAGGGTGGGACGAAAAAAAATGTTATTTCTTTTTTGATTCGCTATACTGTGGAGAACTTGCCCCTGTGACAGATAAATAAAATAAAAAAAGGAAATAAGAAATCAGTTAATATCTTCTGGTCGCACATCACTGCTGAAAATTATAAAAACTGATCAATTTTAGCAATTTTTTTAAATTAAAAAAATTTTTTCTATTTAAGTAAAATGCTACTGCTTTAGATAGTAAAGAATACCACAGGAAATATACATAAATTTAAAAAACCATAGATATTTCAACATTTATTGGTCACACATTGCACCTGAAAAACACATTCTTAACATTAAAATTGCAAATTTTACATTTTGACATAAATAGTTAATGATAAATGTTACAAGCTATGGCATTATGTTAATAGTCTTTTACTCATTCCTTTTGGTACTTGCTATTTTAAACTCAGATTTGTGCAAAAAGCATGGCTTGATGGATTGTGAAACAAGTGTAAATAAAAACAAGCTGGAAGAGAAAAAAACGTTTAACAGTACAGAATTACAGAGTGAGGCTAGAAATGAACAGCTGCAGGGACTCAACTTAGATGGCAGAAAAGATGAAACTCGTGATTAATAAGCTCCATTCAGATTCTTTTTGCAGAACTGAAAAAGAAGATCACTATTCCCTTATTCAAGAACCAGGCTCTGTATACATTGGCCATGTTTCGCCCTCTTTAGGATCTGCTAGTGATTTGTTAATAGCATTATTTCTCATCTGTCTACACTTTGGATTCCTCTTGATGAACTTGATGTAATTGGGTGTGACCTCCTCCTCCTATGGCACTACAGCCCTTGTTGGGCCCTGGCCTCCTTCAATTTTTCCCCCCATTCTCCTCTGTCAGCAGCCATCCTCCTCCAGGAACGCACTTTCAATATTTCTCTTGCATCCTCATCCACCGCATCCTCCCATCTTCTCCTTGGTCTTCCCACTGGTCTTTTTCCATGGATTCTGGTATACAATAGTTTTTGTGGTATCCTTTCTTCTCCCATCCTGGCTACATGGCCAGCCCACCTTAGACGCTGTAGTTTTATGTACCGTGTTAGCGGTGGTTCTTTATACATTTGATACAATTCAAAGTTATATCTTATTCTCCAGCCATGTACATCATTAACTGGTCCCAGGATTCTTCGTAATATTTTTAATTGGGTGTGACAGTACGGTAAAATAACACAGGCTGGAAAACTGGCATTATTCATTTGATTGAACTACATGTGAGAAGGCCACTACAGTAGGGGATATGTCTCTTGCATTTCAATGAATTGCCATTCAAACATTTATTTCAAACTCTTGATGGTGACACTACAGGTCCTAAATCTTTGTTTAGTCCAATTGGCAGGCAACTTAGTGGATGTGAAAAGCTTCCAACGGTAAAGTTTGATAGCATTCAGTTCGTGATTCCTGAAATTTACTGGAAAGTGCTAAACAAATATCAGCAATACCTGTTTGATATTAGTACTGTAGTAAAATCAGATAAATGTCCAGAAGATTTGTCTGTTCATGACCCTGTTCCTCTTTCACACTCAAGATGGTTAACAACGGCAAACAGAGTTCTCAGATTGTATGTAAGCGTGATAAATCCTTCAGATGAACATAAACTATTAGTTTCTTTCATCTTAAAATTCTACATGCCTGTCTGGCTTAATATCAAGAAAAGCAAGTACTTCAGATGCCCCTAAGCACATGTTTGAAACTATAGAAACATAAGGTTCCTACCTGAAAATTTACTACAAGTAGTAGACCCTGTGACTGAACATAACTCATTTTTTGCTTACCCAAAAAGTTTGCTTTTGAGTATGATTGTAGATGAAAGAAATCATATAAGAGAATTAGGGCTCAGAAGGATAATGAAGGCGAGAAACAAAGCTCCTAAGGGGAAGTCAATTAGGAGTTTTGTGATGCCAAAGCTAAATGTTGCAGCCACTGACTACACCAAAATGATAAGCTGGAGTACCTGTAATCTTTCACTGCCACCTTTGCTGTGAAGAGCAAGTGATGAGGAGTTTTCATCTGTAACAAAATCAGGAACACCAGCTGAATGGAATTTTGATAAGTTTCCATGTCATATGCAAGCAGTGGAGCAGTGTGTGAAGCTGCTGACAGAAGCATCACAAAAATTCGTTGGTGCCGAGTACATGTATGGGTTCATCAGAACGACGCTTCTTACATGATCCATCATGTTTTTAGCACAAATCGATGTTTAAAATGGCAAGTACCAAAAAGAATGAGTAAAAGACTATTGACATAATGCCACAGCTTGTAACATTTATCATTAACTATTTTATGTCAAAAGCATATGTTAAATTATGACATAAGAATGTTAACATGCTATTTTTAAAAAAGCATTAAAAAATAGCTAAATTTTTTTTGGCCCGCCCTATTGTGTAGCCTTCCTATCCCATTATAAGCACTCAACAATATTCACGTTGTATAAGAATCACAGATTTAACCTTCACAAGCTACAAAACAGCATTTAGTTTTTAGATTTCCATTTTCTGTACAAAGTCATCATCTTTGTAGCTTTATTTTCATATAGTAGCGTTATTTATTTATTTACTGCATTACTATAGCAACCACTAGACATTACTTTACTGCTTACATTACATACAAAGAAATGTGTATTAATTTATTTGGTTTAGTAATGTTCCATGTTAAAATAATAGTATGACTTGATGGGCACATCAATAAAATGTATAATTAATTCTACAAGACAGAAGGCTTCTAATTCTCTAGCATTAATATTAAAATGAAAGAAATTTGTTATTCAAAACAATTTTTTGTTTGTTTTTGTACTGATAATATAATCAGTACACTGTTAGCTTGAGTACTCAGATACTCAGAATACTACTTAAAAAATTCCTGTATATTATATTTTAAACTAATTATTTTTATAAAATGTAATTCTGGAATCTATAATTGTGTGGTAAAATCCATAAATACTATTTGGTTTAGTTTAAATCAATGATATTATGTAAATTCAACATGAAATTTTATTACATATTTTTATTATTTCATGTTATTACTCATTTATTAATATGAATCTCATTCGAGTTCCTCCTCCTCATTATTGTTTGTTTCTTTTTCTGGTTAAAAATTATATCTCTAATATGTGACTGTTATTGTATATGTTGTATAAAAAACGAGTGTTATGTATGATAATTGCATGAGATACCGAGTATTTGTAATAAACGTATTCAAAATGCAGACATTTAATAACTGTACACAAAAGACATAAGTATAGTGTAAGTATAGTACACAATAGAACAATTAGTATTCTATTGGAACACAGGCTTTATTAAGTTTCAATCCTGATACTTGTACTTCAGCTTCATCATTCAGTAAATAACAGTATTTATTTTTTATTTTTTAGGTTTCAATTTTTTGTATGTAATGCATTGTCAGATAATGTTCAGTTATGTTATCCTTTATTTCTTTAATTACTTTAACAAAAACATGACGGAACTTATTTCTGTTTCTGTTTCAGGATAACCTCATTCCAAATTCAGCATGGAAAGATTATTCTGCTGCTAATACAAACTATGCATTTGAAGCTTTTGAATCAGAGGAGAAACAACCAGGTTCTATAACACATACTAATGGTTCTTCACGCTCTACAATGCCATTAACAGCCAAATCAATGACAATGCAGCATGGACATCCACATGCCAATCCTCAGCATGGATATCCACAACATGGAAATGGTAGCCATTATGCTGACACAAGGTCACTACAGCGACCCCGAGGATATGGTGGGTCACATGAACGCAGTACTTACTCTCTACCTCGTAGTGCTAATCAACCTCCACCACCTCATCATAATGGCTATTACACACATCGTCCACCACGCCCACACAGTGATCAGTTACAACCAGATTTTTATTTTATGCCATCACAACGAAAATACTCTGGTGAAGTAGTCAGAGTTTATGTAGATTATAATAGTCCAAGAAAATAGTTTTGTAAACGTACATATCAAATGCTTGTATGACATACACGCATTTACAAATTTCCAAAGTTAATTTTGTAAATTTACAGAATATAAGGATAGTATATACATATTTGTTAATTCATTAAGCACAATGTAATTAAATGTTTTCTTAATCTTGTGTTAGAACAGAAGGCACTCAGAATTTTTATTTATTATCTTATTTCAATTACTACTTTATATCCTTAGTTATATGCAGTACATGACATTTTACGTTGTATCATGACACAAAATTATATCTAAATTTTGTTATCGAGAGAGAGAGACGCGCGCGCGCATTATTTGATGATTGTTAAAATGTGTATTAAAACATTCACTCATATTTATTTTATTGTTTTCCTTAGTACAAATACAGCTTATAAATTTTTGAAATAAGCACAATATTTTTGTGAATCATACGAAAGAAATGGGTGTACAGCAGCTTTGTCATTGTAAAACGACCAGAATAAGTTAGTTTAACCGCCATATTAATTTACCAAGCTTCAACACTATCAGCTTGAACATTAACTTGGAAGTTGAATTAACTGGAGATTCACGCACTCTCTAAAAACGTGTTATGAATTATAATTAAATATAATTTTTTACAAACCTTATACCTTGGAAAATATGTAAAAAAAGTATTTAATTATGTTTGATGTAATTATTTCAAGAAATATCAGGGTGGCAGTACAGACACCTGTTTTGTTGTGTTCAGGAATATTTAAGATTCTGTGTAATTTTCTTGTATTTCTACATTAACAAAAACATTTTTAATAATATATATGTACATAATTAAGTTAATAAAGTATTTATTCAATAATAAATAAGTTACATTGTTTTGCTTCGTACCAGAATTAATGTGTGTAGCACTTGAGACACACAAATTTAATAAGTTATTTCATATATTCAAACAGAATATTTCAGTTGTCTTGATTATTCATCTCTTCTTTCACAGCACTAACACTTAACTAAAAATGAACTTTTTTCATGTGAAAAACTTACTATTTTATCGGACGCGTTTCGGCTTAGTATCCGCCTTCTTCAGCTTTGGTAACAGACTCACTTCAGTCTGTTACCAAAGCTGAAGAAGGCGGATACTAAGCCGAAACGCGTCCGATAAAATAGTAAGTTTTTCACATGAAAAAAGTTCATTTTTAGTTAAGAATATTTCATTTCATATTTTATAAAAACATTGGTGTGGTTTTCAAATGTTGTGTTAATGTAAATAATTTATTATGAAGTCTATATACAATTTGAACTGAGTGAGAGAAACACAGTCATACGAAATTACTCTTCATAAAACTTATGTTTTAGTTTTTTTGAGTATACCTAAAAAAAAATTCAGGTTACTCTCTGTAACAAATGGTAGATATTTGCTATGAACTGTAAGGAATGTCCCACAAGAAAAGTATTCAAATCAAGTCTTTTTTGTGGCTAACACAGATTTTTGAGTTTCTAGTACATAGACTAAATTGGGATCAAATACACACAACATACTTAACTTTTAGCAAGAAGAACAATTTACAAATAGACAATCAAATCACTGTTCACTTGTTATATTTCAATCAAAATTTTTAATTTTGACACACACACACAGGTCATTTATAAAATTACTTTTTTGGATGTTCTTGTATTATACACAGAACAGTAAAGTAATAAAATCCAAATTAACCTAAAGTTAAAATATCTAAAGTTATTTTAAAGTATGCACAAGGTAGAAATTGTTAACACGTTTTGAAAATTTATGAATAATTCCAACAGTACACTAAAATGAATATATGTAGTAGGGGCATAGTTTAAACTTTGTAGCTAGAAGGCCTATTTACTATTGTCTCAGAAATGTTCAAATTGTGTATATACAGTAACCACAGGAGTTATTTACTAGCAAAGAAGGTTTGAAAAGAGTTTTTAAATCATTGTAAATAATAACTTTTAGCACTAAATGCTTGTTGAATGTAGTATTATAAATATCCAATTACCAGTTATATATTAGGTTAATAATGGCAAATATATTACATATTTAATAAGATTACAAATTATGGCTATGATGAATCAAACTTTGTCAGATTTTAATTTTGTTTGGTTTCTAACAGAATTTGTAACACTTCTTTTATAGCCACTATACTTCTTTTCCTATACCTCATGTAAGAAAAACATTTTTCCCAACATTATCATTAGAACAACGTGCTATTACATTTCAGGTTTTGTTTAATTATTTTTTTATGTTTACTCAGTGGTGAAGAAGATACTCTTCATTAGTTTTATAAAGGTATTTCAAGTCAAAAATATTAATAGAATTCAAATTATAAAAATGAAGATCGTATTACAGTTATTGTTGTTATGATCTTACTCTGCATAATTCTTAATTACCTTTTCATAATGGTAATTGAGGATTTATCACTGATTATTTTTTAATCTGTCCTAACTAATGGTCTACTTTTTCTATCTGTTACAGAATGTAGAGGAAACTATAAAATTATAAAATCTGTAACAAAAATTAAAATGCCACCAGAGCAAATAACATAAATTACTAGCACCACAAACAACAACATTGATGTAACATACTATTAAAGTAAAACATCACAGAGACAAAAATCAAGTCTGTATTAGAACTTTAATCTATATACAGTGGAACTTGGTTATAATGAAGGGACCAAAAAAATAATGACGTTATGTCCGAGTGACGTTATAAAAGAGTCGTTATAAAAGATTATAAAAGACCCTTTTTAATCACTAGTAAGGAAGGAGAAATAAAAAAAAAAGATCTTTGCATTATTAACATTATTCGTGATATTTATTCTAAAGTTTACATACTGCATTTCATTTATACAAACAGCATGAAGAATATTTTAAAAGATCAAAAAGAAAGTACATGTAACTTACATTTAGGCTTACTGTCGAAAGTAATCCATAATTTTCTTTTGAACGCTCCCTTCTGAAAAATAAATTCTTTCTGTTGTGCTGCATTGAACGTGTCGTCAGACGTCTCTCTAAATCAGTAAAATCGTGAAAGAGTTTCGGCGGCTCTCATTGCTTCCTGTACTGTCAGACAAACGATGTTGGCATCCTCCTCTTGCTCAGCATCTTCTTCAACACTATCTTCTGCTTCTATGTTTTTTACTTCCGCGATAATTTCTGCGTCACTCAACACTTTGGAATGTTTCTACTTGGTCATCCACTGATGCATAGGAATAAGTTCATTTCCAAATTTATTTACGTCGAATTTCTTAATCCACTCCGAGAGCGGCAAGTCGTCGTCTTTGTCATCATTGGGTAAATTTTCATGTACGAGTTGTGCTTTACTAAAGCATTTTGCTATCGTCTTCTGTGTTACTCTTCCAAGAGTCGTCTAGGAATTGTATTGCATCTAAGAGTGAAATTGTGGCAGGTTGCGCCGTGTCCATACAGAAAATAATGTTTTTTTAAAGTTGCTTGCGGTAGTGACACTTTAGGCTTCTAATGACGCCTTGGTCCATAGGTTGCAGGACACTCGTACAGTTGGCCGGTAAGAAGACCAGATTAATGTTTGTCAAATTTAACTTTGGATGGGCTGCACAGTTGTCAACTAGAAGTAGAATTTTTCTGTTTTCCGATGACAGTTCTTTATCCCACTTTCTTAGTTCATCTTCAAAAATACTAGAAGTCATCCACGCTTTTTTGTTGGCAGTGTAACTTACAGGAAGTTTTTTGATGTTTTTAAAACATCTAGGTGCAAACTTTTCCCGATAACTAAGTTTCCTTTTTTCGGTTCCCGTCATGTTCGCACAAACAAAAACTGTAACTCTTTGTTTAGAGAGCTTCCCACCAACGCACTTTTCATTTTTAAATTTGAAAGTCTTATCTGGAGTTAATTTATAAAAAATTCCGGCTTCATCTCCATTAAAGATGTCTTCATCTTTATATGATCGTCTAATTTGTGGCCAAGTGTTACGCACCCAATCGCCTGTAACGTTCAGATCTACGCATTTTGCCTCACCACAAATTTTTGCAAAGGAAATCGAGTGTCGGGCCTTAAATCGATCTAGCCATCTGTTGGAGCACGTAAAATCAATACCAAACAATTTTCCGAATTCTGTAGCTTTCTCTTTCAGAATTGGTTCACTCACAGGAATATCTGAACATCGACACTGTTTGAACCATTTCAATAATGCTGCATCCACATCACCATGTTCGCATTTCCTAATTTTTTCTCCATCTGGCGCTGGCGCCGGCGGTCCTGTTACAGTGCTTATCGCTTGCATACAATGTATGTCTGTAGCCATGGGCGTAGCGCGCGCACATGTATGTTTATATGAAATTTAGAGTAAAATATCTGAGAAATTTTTGACGCTATAACAGAGTAGTACAATATTTAGTGATGTTAAAACCGGGAATTTTTATAATGTTAAAGATATCAGTTTGACCGGACTTATGACAAAATAACGCTACACCCGAGTTGACATAACAGCCGAGGCCGTAATAACCAAGTTCCACTGTATATATTAAATAACAGCGTCATTGAACATACATGTAGCCTCTGTACATGGAAGTTCCAGTGAGATAACTATGAAATCACCAACCAGTTCTGACAATACATAACTAATCACAAACAATTCATATGAGTATGCAGAATAGTACATTAGCTGATCCCAAATGTGTGTGATTTTTTAAAAATAGACACCTAGTTTGTATTATTCTTGGTTTAGCAACTTACTCTGGTACTCCTTTAAAAGAATTTTATGTACTATAACATAGTACACTGGAACACATGTAAGGGCAGTAATTGTAGGAGACTGCACATGATATTAACTGGAATGAAGTGTAAAATGTATAAATATGTATATTCATTTGTAACTTTACCATTAATAGTTGTATTAGCTTAATATAAGAAATACAGTATAACAGTATTTATTTCTATATAGTATATTTTCATATTCTATTTAACCTGCTCAATTATTGATTATTAAAATAATTATGAAACATGTATAATAAAGATTTTGTATAATAAAAATAAAATTGTTTTATATAATGTATGTAAAATTATTTTTATATAAGGGCATTATATTGTTCAACATGAAATGTTTGTAGTAATTTAATTATATCAGCTAAACTTCTTGATTAATTTAAAGTTTTATACAAAACTGGGAAGAAATTTTATCAGTGTCAAAGAATACCTCATCCTAAATGATACCTACAATCCCAAGTTAGCTAACTACCTGTAAAGTAAATAATGTTAAGACAGATTGTAGAAAGTTTATCAAAAAGACACATCTGTATAAAATAAGCTTTTTCCACACTGCTCATTGTTTATATTTAATACTATGTCAATTTTGTATATAAAAACATACAGCTGTAACATTTTGCTCATTAATGTTTATATATTTAAAATCATCTGTACTGTATAATTTTAAGTAAATGAAAAATACAATTTACCAGTATTAATGCTTTTATCCTAAACAAAAATTATTTGTCCTTAACAATAAATTCACCTCTTCTTTAAGATTTCTTAGGAGTTCCTGTTCCATTCAGTTACATTGAAAACATGCATGGTGTACCATAAAATTCATTAGAATCAGTTTGGAAATAACATTTCTTCTTCAACCGTAGAGCCAAACACATATTAGCAGTGTACTGATGTCAAAATCTGATTAGATTTTCTTCACCTGTGTCAGAACATATTAATTTTGAAACAACTTTCAATGAAATATTTTTGTTTAATCTGATTTCATCTTTTGTTTCTTCTGATAATCAAATTACAAATGTTTTAATGTAACTTAAAAATAATAGTAAATTCTGTATCTTTATATCTCCAAACTTGCACCAGCTTGAAACTACTTGTATTTTCTCTATTTCGTATATATTATTTTACAAAAAAAAATATGTATACTAAATGTAATACATCAAGGTAATTATACTGTATACCACTCGGGCATGCTTTACCTGTTTGTAAATGACATCAATCCTTTGTTCCCTCTAAAGTGCAACATGATCTATGACAAGTTTATTGAAATTTGGTGACACCAACATTTGCTTTGTAACTTAACATATTGTAAATTCACAAAGTCAGAAATTTTTCTTTATATTTTGCCTAAACATTTTTATTTGTTTCAATGTAGACAAACAATATTCCGCCTCTGCGGTTGTCGTAAGTACGGTCACTATGGCTGTGAAGTTTAAGAGTGTCAGGAAAAAGATTATGAAATTATTTTGATAAAGGAAGTTCAACATGGTTAATGCACCTGATGAGTTGCAAAACTGCTTGATTGTACAGCACATTCAGTGCATTTGAACAACTGTTTTAAACCTCTTTTCAGGCTATTGAAAACAGCACCAGCACTAATAAAACTGCAACTGACAAGTATTACTGTAAAGAAAGTGGTCAGTTATTTCTGATGTGATGTCACAAACTATCTTACTGTTACATTACTATACGTCTTCTGCAGTATCAGCCACTCCCCTCTTCATGGTTTTCCTCTTCCTTTTCCCAGTGGTGATCAAGATAAAGCAAAAACTGAACTTGTTGAATAAATGACTGAAATTCAGCATATATTTACATGTTTTTACTGAATCAGTTGCCATTTGTGAAAGCTAACTGAGCAAAATGCCAAGTGAAGCATAATGTTATTAAAAAATTGCAGCCAAGAAAGAAAATCATTGTCCTACAAAAATTCTTGTACTCACAAATTTTCCTATTAGTTGGTCATCAATAATTATGTATACACACTATCATATTTCAACAAACATCTGAGGGAGCAGGACAACTAGGAATATGTTCTGTATACTGTCATCAGGAAATGCAATTCATTAGAATACTGGTAGTAAAAAGTGAGAACCCCCCCCCCAAACCTATTAAAAAACTTATTTCTGGTAACACAAAGTTCCACAGCTATGTTCAGTTGATAAGGTGAAAAAATTAATGAAAAGGGAATTCTGATACAAACTGGTCTGATTGTAAATTGTAACTTTTTGGACATAAAAGAAGTGCTATTGTAGCTTTGGATAATGAGTTTTTTCAAGGTTTCCATTCACATTCCTTGCATCAACTATAGAGAGAGATTGCAACTCCTGACCCATTATCTTCTAATGAATGAAATAATGTAAAGTGAAACATGAACATTTCACTGATTTTTCCATTGAGATATCAATTGTGATAATGTTGCACAATCGGTGGTTTCATCAATTTCAATCATTATATAACTACTTGTTAATATTCTATTTTTTTAAATCAAATTGAGGCACACCTCAAAAATTGAGCGCAGTAATTCATTCTGAATTGTTTTTGAGAGGCCTAAGGAAACTTGGGTTTCTGTTTTCTCTTATATGTGCTGCTTTAAGAGACCATCCAATTTGGACACTAAATTAATGAGGAAACAAAAAAATTCAAACATACCACAAAACTTAACACAATCTAGAGATGTTTTCACACAATTTTTTAATGTATAAATATTAAGCCTTGACTAACACGTAATATCTACTTTCCTTAACAGAAAATTATGTACAGCTATTTATGTGCATTTTACTGGACTCATGATTGTTACTTTATCAGAGATATTTTTAATAAATCAGCAACACTTTTAACTGTCTGTAGAATCATTTTCTTTTATAACCAAATGTATGTAGCTAAAAAAAGCATTTTTAACTTTGGAACTGCATAATCAGTTAACAGGCCATCCACATAAATTCTAGTAAAACTACTTTTGCTTTTACATTCTGTCTACTTTTGAATTATTTCAAGTTCAGGTCTTTTTGGGCACAGTTCTTTCAATTCAGTCTGAAAATCAACAGAAGTTTCTAAAATGTTCTGAATGAAATACATCTATACAAATAAATAAAATTGAAGTGTCTGTTTGTAATGTCAAAATAACAGCTTTTTACTAAATGCATATGAAAGTATATAAGGTACTTATAACAAAAAAACAATTTTAAAATTTTTGTCTGTCTGTTTGTTCCGGCTAATCTCCGAAACGGCTGGACCGATTTTGACGGGCTTTTCACTGGCAGATAGCTGATGTTATAAGGAGTAACTTGGGCTACTTTTATTTTGGAAAAAAAAGAAAAAAAGAAAAGAAAAAAGTCGAGCAACACGTGCCCCACGCTGCTGTCGTCTGACACTCACCGCTTCCCCCTCCGACTTAATATAACAAAGGTTGCCTGTCGCGCGGGCTCAGGACGCGCGAGCGGGCTGTTGCAGATGGTTGTGTCTCAATGCGCGCCTTAAAAAATTGTTTCTAGCAGTGAGAAAACAATATTAAGTTTTAAGTTATATTGTTAAACGTAGCCACAACCTCCCAAAATCGTCTCTGTACCGTAATTATACAGATAAATGTGAACTAAATAATGTGATTTGTGATAAATGTAAACTAATTTCTGTACTTCCAATAAATACACCCTTTTAATGTACACTAACAACGTAAATCCTAAGGGGCAAACCCCCCCCCATTGTATGTATGTATTTATGTATGTATGTTCCACATCTCCTCCTAAACCACTGGACCGATTTCAACCAAACTTGGCACAAATATTTTATGCAACGGGAGAACCAACATAGGATAGGTGTTTTTTCGATGGGGTCCTTTGGGGGGTTCTTTGGGGTCTCCCACATCTCCTCCTAAACCACTGGACCGATTTCAACCAAACTTGGCACAAATATTTTACGCAACGGGAGAACCAACATAGGATAGGTGTTTTCTTCGATGGGGTCCTTTGGGGTCTTCCACATCTCCTCCTAAACCACTGGACCGATTTCAACCAAACTTGCACAAATATTTTACGCAACGGGAGAACCAACATAGGATAGGTGTTTTTTTGATACGATCCTTCGGGGGGTCCTTTGGGGTCTTCCACATCTACTCCTAAACCACTGGACCGATTTCAACCAAACTTGGCACAAATATTTTACGCAACGGGAGATCCAACATAGGGCAAGTGTTTTTTCGATACGATCTAATAAGTTATATAATAAATAGTAATAATAGAAATAAATAATAAATAGCTGTTGCTATGAATGTAAATAAACAAACTAAGAGTTGAGAATTTGTACAATCTATCTAATCCTATACTATTAAGCGAGCAATAATTGTACAATTACGTACAACGTGAAACTCCGTAGCGAAGTACGGGTATTTTGCTAGTGTTCTAATATAATTAGCCTTCAGAAATATATGCCAATAACAAACTTCAACACTACACATAATTGAACTCAACATTACCAACATAACAGGTGAATTGTAAACCACTCTAGTGGATGGAGGGAGTCTAAGGCAATGGTTGTAGCACTTACTGAGTCAGTGAATGGGAACTCACCTTGATGATCATCCCCACCACTCATGTAGCAGTGTATATTTTTGGGTGAGCCTATGGTACTGAACACTCTCAAAACATCATTATATTCCTTTTCAATAATTTCAGAGATACTGACTACATTATAAAAACTCTACGAGTAAAATGTTTCCATATTATAATGTTAAAATGGAATTGAACTAAAAATATTAAATAACGTCCCTTAATTTGTTTAGGCTGATCCCTAAATTGGTGCAGCCAGGAGAGGGGAGTTGAATTTTCATGAATAAAACTACAAAATTATAAGAAAAGTAATTTATTATTTACTACTTATTTTGTAGTAATCAAGAGGCAAATGTGGGAAACAAGGGTTACATTAATAGGTATCTAAAATTTAACAAACTCATGAAGCAATAAATATGACATCTGAAAGTACAATATAAATAAGATAAACGATATCAGAAAACTGTCACAACTTGTCTATCACCAACAGAGACACTGACAGCATTAAATGTTATGTATGCATTTTTTGAAACTTCGCCTCACTGAGTATGTGTGTTGATATTTACAGCAAACTGAAATTAAATTGGTCTACTCATTTTGCCACAGAAATGAATCAAAGACAGTTCACACGAAGTTCACTGGTAGCATTTGTAAATGGTACTCGAAATGCTGTGTTTAGTCTTAGGGTTATATATTTACCTAATAACAACATGTTTCAATATTTTAATTGTTGACTTCTTTTTGAAATAATAATAAACCACCACACTGAAAAATAACAAAAATTTTTAAATACAGATGGAAAAATATACAACAATAAGCATGTCTGTGCGAGGTTCAAATAGCAAGCTAAAAACTGTTTAATATACACTGTTTAGACAAATTTGTTACCTGTTGTCTGATGGATGGATGATGCGCGGGCATCTTGCGCCCTAATTTGTGTGCGTTGTCCAGGCCAAGGCCTGATGAACGCCAGGTGCCAACAGGTCAGCGCGGTCGTTTGCTCTGCACAAGGAGTTATGGTGCAGTCCGCGGGTCCATGATAAGACATGGCCACCACGGAGGCAAGCTTGAGCTTTTGCTTCAGCCAATTGTCCAGCCGAGGCGCGACACCATGGTCCCCTCAGGCTAGCCTTTGGGAACGCAGTGACGCACTGGCTGACAAGAGGCTCGAGCGCCCTAGGGCGTCGGCCGAAACGGTAAGGAATGACTCCGTGACAGCCAGCTTCCGCAAGGAAGGCACTTGCACAACCTCGCAGAAGCCCGTGTCTCAGATCATTACCCTGCCGAATCAGCAAAGCACCTGTTGTCTAAAAATTACCTAAGCACAGTTCACAAAATCATTACCATGTTTGTATATACTTCACAAAATTTCTACCTACTTGACATCACACAAAGTGCACTTTCCAGTGGAATTAAACGAAAAATAGAAAAAATTGTACTCAGTTCACGGTAAAATTGTAGAATAGAAACTTGTGTGTCTGAAAATATTATTAATTCGAAGTTAGGCAGCTTTCAAACTACAACTGTATCTTTTACTTATTGAATCAATAACGCACAATAATGAATTACTGAAAATATTATTTTTAAAATTATTCACTCATCTTACATAACAAGATTAGTTCTAAACACAGCACCTGCCACTTGCTGTTAATGTCAAATTCTGCACGTACTAGTATAATGAATTTGACTTTATACACAGTGATGAACTGATCTAAGTAATACCGAGTACTTAAAGATGACAAGTATTGTGTGAACATTTTTGTGTCAAAATGAAACAGTTAAATACTGTTTCAGTTTCCATACATCTAGCCATATGTGCATTTGATATGCTAACATCTGAAAACACTGACAGAGCTGAAAGTACACATATTACATATCGCACAAAACTTAGAAACTTTTTTTAAGGAATCAATTGAAATTTATTTGATAGTTAAAAAATAATTTTACAACCATTCAGAAAATAATGTCAAATTTGTAAAAACTTTTTTGTGTGTAATCGAATGCCATTTGTGCATGTACAGTAAATTAGTTTGGTTTACTAAGTGTCTGGAGGCTCTATTATGGGACTGACTTGTTTTATACACGATGGTTTGCTTATTAGAACTAACTGATAAAAATGCATCTAAGCACAAAGTAACCTCTGTGATATGTTTTTTATATATACAAAGAGCAAGTTCTATACTAATTCATCAGCAAACTATGGTTTATCGTGAAAATGTGATGAGTGACAACAAAAAGCTGATTATTTGGATGACTAAAAATATTCATGAAGTTCACAAAGGCTGACACACAACTGTCACTGACTAACTGTTGCAATGTGTAACATCACATACTGTTTATAAAATGATAATTTGAAAGCTCTTCTATCACAAAGTATACATACATCAACGTAGCTGGAAACCCACAGAGAGGAAATTTCCCCTCCGCTGACTGACTTCCCACTATTACGTGAGTACGCGTGTACTAGTTGGTACAGTCACTACTGCAAGCAGTGTTCGGAACGCTTTGTTTGTGTCAGTGTTTGTTTAAATTTCAATAATTTAAGAGCTGTTTTAAATATAAAAATTGCACACTCGTGCGCTCATAGCCCCCAGGTGGTAGCAAATATGCCTTATATTTTTATTTCTTAAGAAAAATATCCACTGTCCCTTTAAAAATAGAACCAAACAACGAAATGCAAATACTAGTGGTAATTATGTGCTACTGTAATTTCTAAATTTTGTAATGCAAATTATTTTCTATTTAATGTTTTTGGATCTAAAGAACAACATTTATAATCATTAACGTACTACAAATTAAACACAGAACGCTAACAAAGCATACCGAAAATTATTGTAAAATTATTGTAGGCCTATAAATATGCCGACATTATCAAATTAATCCATTCATCACCTCACCCCACTTGCTCCTATTTATGCAGTAAAATAGATCATTGGAACTACGTACTATAGAAGTAGGCCCTACACAACACAACAAAAATGAAAAATGGAATTATGTTTATACAAATTACCTTTAATGATTCCAATGGTCATCTTCAGAGCTCCTTTTCGTTTCATGTCAGTAGACGATCAGTAATGTGCAGTCCTATGGTCACAAATAATTGCTAACTGTTCAAATAGAAAATAATAAAATTTTTACTGTGCAAGTCATATAGTAATATGACTTTTTTTATAGTAATGGACTTTTTTGTACCAAAAAAATTTTCAACTAAGTTAACAGCTATGACAGCAGGTAAACCACACTTCACATTAAGTCTTCAATTCCTGATAGAGTTTCTTCACTGTCCGTGTCCATTTGACTACATCCGCTGGCGTCATCCTCATCTGCGTCACTGGTTTCCCCTCCAAGTTGAATGATGAAATTTTCAACAGCGTTTTCTATTTGTGGTTGAGATGTAACGTAGTCTTCTTCAACCTTTTTTACATGGTCACATTTTTTTTGCCAGGATTCTCTGGTGATTTCCCCGAATTTTTGTACTGTTAGCTGCTTCACGTCTTCAATTGTAAACGTTGTGTTGTTGGTTGCTACCCAGTTCTTCACCTCGGCCCAAATAAGTTCTATTGGGTTGAGCTCCGGATGGTATGGAGGTAAGCGCAATACAGTGTGGCCGTGTTGTTGAAGGAGCGAATCGATTACATATTCTTTGATCCTTGGTTTATGTAACGAAATCAACTGCAGTAACTGTACCTTCAGCATCGAATCATCGAAAGGTATTCGGTTACTTCGAAGCCACTCTTGCATTTTACTTTTAGTTGAAGCGGAGGTTGGACACTTTTTTGACTGCACATTATGGTATGGTGCATTGTCAATGACAAGTACACTTTTTTCTGGCAGGTTTGGTATTAATTTTTCTGTCAACCACTTTTGGTAGTTTCCAAAGTTCATTGAACTGTGATAGTCTCCTGAACACAGACTTGATTTC
Source organism: Magicicada septendecula (assembly GCA_034769895.1). Taxonomy (NCBI): domain Eukaryota; kingdom Metazoa; phylum Arthropoda; class Insecta; order Hemiptera; family Cicadidae; genus Magicicada; species Magicicada septendecula. The sequence continues at coordinate 892,310,092 of CM068367.1, forward strand.
CACATGGTGAAGCAGTTTTCAATAAAACCCATCTCTCCTCCCGCATGAATTATTATAAGTCTTGCTCCTTTAGTGAGGGGTATAGCGACACCATCATTGTTATTGTCTGCCCACGATTTCTGGCTCACATGTGACGAGTGAATATAAGTCTCATCCATGTAAACTACTGGTCGCCCTTCTTCTCTGTATTTCCTAATGTTTTTTAAATATTCGTGTCTGTGGAAGGCTATGTGTTGTTGTTCAATAAGTACATGTCTGTTGTTTCTCGTCTTTTTCCATTTAAAACCCAACTGTTTGATTACTGTCCTTAAACTTGTCTTCCCTCCATTAAACCCTATATCTTTCACTAATTTTGAATGTAATTTTGGTAGTGTAGGTAGACATTTTTCGACGAGGTAAAAGCCGTTGATCATTCGGCGTATAACAGATTTATCAAAATCGTCCAAATCTGTCACAGGCTTTTCTCTCTTCCTTTTCTTATTTGGCGTTTCAAATAATGGTTGCCCTTCGCTTCTCTGCCTCTTCGCTTCCTGGTTTATTCTCGCTAGTGTCATCCGACTTACACCAACTTAAGCCGACACTCTTTCTCTAACTTTTTTACAGTCTATTAAAAACCCTCCATGATCTGCTTCCTTCTTCATAAACTCCATCACATTGTATATAACTTCGCGAGTTTGGCTTTTAAGCACCTTTCCCGACAACTTGCTCATTGTTAAGCAATCACTAATAACAAAAATTAAAGATATAAAATGTATCGCGACGAAAAACAATACAAACAAATTAGTTTTAAATAACGTCACAGAAAGGTAAACCTAATCACTAAGATAGCTATTAAAATACAAAACCACAGCACAGATTGCAAAACACAAAACACAACAGCAACTCAGTAACTTTTGGAATGCTTGCAGACTGTACGTGTAAACAACACCAAACTTACAGTCAGACTGTATGGTGGGAGACGCTCATTCATTGCGCATGCGCTAACCAGGCAACTTCCTAAATTGATGTGTGTATATGTGCTACATGGGTTCTAACTGACATAACAAGAACAATATTTTGAGTCTATCACTCTGTGGGATTTCTCATTTTCACGAGAGGTAAGATTTGGATCTCGTATTTAAACTAAGAAATCAAGAAACAGCCAGTGCAGCAAAACCAAAAATACTTCAAACTAGCATTTCATCCCCCAAAACACTTATGGTTACTGTTCACAAGAAGTTTGATCAAAAAGTTTGTGGAACTTTGCAATTTCCACTATGTGTCCAATTAAAAAACTGTTTTTATGTGATGCTGGCACGCTTATTAGTGACAATCGTCTAAACTTTTAGCCCTATTTGATGCATAGTTTAAATTTCACACTAATTGAGTAAGACATCCTTAGGTGTATTAAGCGATTTTTTGTCATTCTACAATGCAAGATAGAAGAACGTGGATTAAATTATGTATAAACTGTGAGATAAACTGCTCTGTCATGGTAAACATGTTCAGAAGGCTTCTGGTGAGACTGTGAATAAGTGGTTTACAAGCTTCAAAGGCTGCCACAAATGAGTTGAAGATCGTGGTTGTCAGATAAGGGTAATTTTTTCTGTTCCACGAAATTTCATCACTAGACACAGTGGTATATAAAGAGTACTATTCAGACATTTTATACCATTTGTATGAATGTATTTGGAGTGTTTCTATCTATTTCTCCCCCGGCTTCTGCTTAAGATAATGACAGCTTTTATTGTCCTAAGAAGGCACATGAAGTTCACTGCTTGCTCAGCATCTTGCTTCTCCAGTACCATCAGTCACTTTTATCTGTATCACCACTTTGTTCCCTCAATAAACTTTGATCCATAGGCTGTAAAAGCGCAGTGACATTTGGTGGAAGACATTTCACAAAAATATTCTTCTTTTAACTCTTCTGGAGGACGACTTGAGGCATTATCTATAAATAAGGTGATGCTTTATCTGGTAACCCATTTTCTTTCAGAAATCTTTTTACAGTAGAAAAAACTTGTAAGTATTCCTTAAAAAAGGCAGCCATTCAAGCATTGTTTTGTGACGTGTTCTGGACCAGCAAAGGATTTAAGCATTTTCCATATTCCAGACAAGTTACTGCGTCACTTTTGTTTTTTACTTTATGTCCTTTGGCTGCAGAGTCTACTTTAAATGGCAATGTTTTCTTGGACATTTTATAATTGAAACAAGTCTCACCAGCATTAAAAATCTGTGATGGCTCTAATTTGTTATCTTTAACACATTTCTCAAAATTAAATTTTGAATTCCTCACTAGTAACACCATCCATCGCTAAATTCTCTACTGATACCAAGTTGTCTTTTCTTCCATCCTGATAACCACCCACACTTGCAATTAAAAATGGATCACTGTTTCATTTTAAAATAAATTTTAATGTTGTAGCTTGTAAAATTAGGCCTGACACAAGAACACCATGCTCCCGTGGTTGAGGAAACCAAGTGTACAAGTCACCATCTAGTTGTTCATTTTTTGACTTTTTTATTGTACACTGTCTTTAGCACAAAAATCCTCGATCTGCTTTTGATTTTTTTTTTTCAATTCAAAACCGTTTCTATCCCTCATGCGCACCTACTCTTAACATTTTGCCTTTATTGATCTGCAACAAAACTTGCAGTTTTTGTTCCACTGACAAGATTAGCACTCATGTTCAAAAGAAACACTTTCACACAAAACAACAGTCACAATGTTGTACGTAAGATTGACAAGCACTTTACTCTGCACAGTAGCTGTTAACAGTGTCAACTAACCACTCTTGGGAAAGTTGGTACAATTTTTAACTGATTAGTGCCCAAAAAACTATGTTAAAATAAAATTAACTGATTAAAAGTTTAAAATGTTCTTTTTTTTTATTAAACTACTTTGGTTGTTGACATAATTAAAATCAGGCTGAAGCAAGTCCACAAATGTGTTTATGACATACTTTAATTATTCTTAACTTATAGTTATTCCTGCAAAAACTTAATAAATTTTATGTTTTAATGTGTTCTTCTTGGACATTGGCAGCCAAGGTGATGATGATATATTTATTAATACAAATAAAATAAAATAAATGATACATTATAAAATAAAATATGTAACTAAAGTTACTAGCATGGAAAACCAAAAACAAATTTAATCACTCACATGTATCTACCACACTGGAAAATCAGTCTGCAAATTTAAAAAATCGGGGTACAGTATTGTATACAGAACTACAAACAAAACAACACACACACTGTCAAAAAACACATACACACAGCTAAATAAATTTATTTACCTGGCATTTACAAACTAAACTGCTCACAATGTACCAAATTCTATGTAGGCCAGATAGGATGCAGCTTCAAAGGTACACTGAACACATAAAAGCATTAATTCCAGTTTTGATCTAAACACGTTCTTAGTAACGTATGTTAGCAACATTGTATCCCACTACTTCAGCTGTCAATACATTAAGTTAACTAAGTAGCATTGTTGTCTACTTGTCTGGGGGTCGAGTCACGCCCATAATTAAACAATAAACAGAAAACCATCCAGATGTTCTCAAGGAGACAAAGGAGATCTACCAGTAACATGAGGATTAACCTGTCCATTGTTCATCAGACATACCTCGAACAAACGTTTTTCAACACCGACTTCAAAAACAATTTTGCTTACTCTCCCTCTCTCTTGGGCAGCCCAAAAATTATCTCATTAATCTTTTAAAAATTACAGATCAAGTTAAAAAATTGACCAATTAATTTAATCGTTAATAATCAAATCTGCAATTAACAGCAATAGCTGGTTATAAACATGGGATGAAGGGCTGGTGGGATAGGTGCATCACTTCCAAGAAATTACTGGCATGGTCACTACTGTGGCCACACTCTTTGTTACTGTACTCTACACTTCACACCAGAATGCAACCTGCTCCCAAAATTTGTACACTCAAACACCATCATCTAACAACTATTGTGAAGAACACTGCTATTCTTAAATAATGTCTTTAATACTCCATCACTTTCACAAATCAAAAAATGTCTGGAGACGTTCTTTTTTTGGAAGTTGATCTGGATTACCCAGACTTTCAGATTAGAGGAATTTGGATTATTAGGACTCTACTGAAATTTATTTCTTGTACAGGTAGTGACTGTTTGCTCAATGCCAATTGACTTTGGCTAGCAATTTGCACATAATGTTTATCTACTGTATTAATTATCATGTGATTTGAATTTCACTTCTTAAAGAAAAGAAACAACAGAAATTTACCAATAAATACTTTATTCAACATATTAGTGGAAACTATAAAACATATTTGGTATCTACATTAGTATCTTGTTACATAGTTAAAAAAAGACAACAATTTTTAATGATTATATTACTTAGTGATGTCAAACTAAGTCTACAAAATGCAACAGTCTATACACTTTTTACATCATCATCGTTATGCCTAAAAATTTTTCAAAAAATTAATACACTGCAACACTGAGATTTTTAATTTGGGCACATCTCTGAGAAGGAATAATACAAATTTTTGACATATCACAATTTTCTTACATACACTAACAAGAATTTACTACAATTATTTGTCTCTCTACTCAATTATATTTTTAAATTTCTGTTTTGTTAAACTAAGAATTTGTAATGATTAACTTTCTGTATATGTTAATGAAATTCAGTTTTACTTACTTACGTAGTGCAGTTCTCAAAGCTTTTACCTACACATCTATTTTACAGTCCTGGAAATATCAAACTTCAATACATTTTTACATATTAAACATATATCAGTAAACTACTTAAATAATATAAATTTTCAGTCTATCTAGTTTTCAGTTCCATACTAGAGAATATTCACAGAAACATTTTTTCCAGCATGATTCCATGCTTGCTTTCCAATATGTGTGGTGTGTGTGTATGTGTGAGTGCGCACACGCATTTTAAACATTCAAAATTTAAAAAAAATTGTGCGCTTCTATCAAAGTACTGACTGCTTTACAGATTTAAAAACAACCTGCTTTATTTCAATTATCAAAAATGACACTAATTTAGTCCCACAGACACTCAATATTTACTACTGATATGTTACCAACAGATGCAGTACATTTTTGTCAACCTTATCAATCTGATGGCTAAGAATCTGTTTTACCATTTAATCAAGTATTCAAACTCATATATCTAATAATAATTTAAAACTCAAATACTTTTGTCTCCTCTTTCCATATGAATTGCATCATACACTTAGATTTACCAGTGAAGAGTGGTAAGGAGGGAATACACACTTTATAATTTTTCACTACTACGTTTTGCAATAAAATTTTCTTTTATGACAAACAATGTGCAAGTTATGACAGAAAGTGTGCTAAAACTTGACTTCCACATTGAAATAAATACCTAATATAACAGCTGCTGTTGTATACCACTTTACAACACATTTTTACATTATGTTTACTTATTATGGTGTTTATTTATATTATGTTTTTATTTTACTATTATTTTTATAAGTTTCAATTAATACTATATCAAGTTTAGAAACAATTTAAAATTCCTGTCTAAAACTATAATTACCAGAAGGTTAAAAATTCACAAGTTTTAAAGTGTTAGAAACAAAAAATGTGAATGGCTTTCTACAAATCAATAAAAATTATTTATTTTTATTGATTAATATAAAATAATCAATAAAATATATTTTTATGTATATATATAAAATTTTATATAATATGCCTTATATAAAATAATGTAATACAATCGTCTTCCTCCATCTACCCTTTCCTGTCTAGAGGACGTATAGAGGTCCCTGGCCCCTGTATGGTCATCTTTCCAGGTGTCTATGCTCATTCATGTGATGCCTAACTTTGCAAATGGAACCATTAAGTTAACCCATGCAATTGTACTATCAGATAAATAAGAAAAGAAACCCATGTGAATAAATGAACAAACCAATCAGTTAACAAATTATCCGATCTCTCACTCCCTCTCAAAATTAAATCAATTTCCAGCTTTCCAAAACATGTTCTGGTTTCACAAATCACAAATAATACCCTCATTATAATTAATACTTGTATATTCATTCTGTTTTACTCAAAAAAACACAAACATATCTACTGATCCAGAAACCTCAAATAAATGTGGTTTTATATAAATATATCTTTAGTTTCACTCCTGCCATTCATAAATCCTATTTTGATGAATGTTGGTACATTTTCTGCAGTGACTTACATTTTTAATTACAATAACAAATTCAAATGCATTAACTTGAACACACACACACACACACACACACACACACACACACACACACACACACACACACACACACACACACACACACACACACACACACACACACACACACACACACACACACACAATTTTTATTTATGCATGTTTATTTGTAGTTTTATAAAAATAAAACTTTCTTACACAAATAAAAATTATCAATTAATACCACCATAATACAATAATTGCTAATTTATCAAGTCTTACATTCAATATTAACACTGTCCAATTCCCACTTCACATGCCATTTTATAGTAAACTAGAATGGAAAGTCAGTTAGCACCAATGCTTGTTCATCTATTCAACTACTATGACAAATATTTCCCTATAAAATGCAAAAATTGATATGCACAAACCCAATGCAGTAAACATGATTACAACCTGTGAAGCATGCATGCACAAGCTCGCGTGCGTGCACACACACACACAAAATTTCACTTTTTTACTGTAAAATTAAAATTCTACATTTTCTGTATCCTGATGGTGACCTATAAGCTGGTTAGTATCTTATTGAAGGCACAATGATAAACCAGAATCAGTACGTGCCTGAGATCAACAGACACCAATGCATAACTTTTCACAATGAAATTTAAACTGTCTACATCAGATTTTACAAAGAATAAAGTGGCCCATGATAAAACTGTTTAAATTTAGAATTAATATTGTCAGACAAATAATGGTCTTTATTAACACCCATACAACTTAACAAAATTTAAATCCTGACTACATTGGAATGTTTTACAATTTTATATAACCACGGACTCAAGATTTTTACATGAAGTGTTTTTATGTATGTGTGAAGTCTCCACAAATGTTCAATTTATATTGATCATAAACAAAGCAGTAAAAAATATAAAAATAATAAATTGTACATCTCTACAATTTACTGAAATTTGAAACATAACTTCTAAATGTTGTTAATCAATGTAAATTATTTGCTTGTACTTCAATTTGTGGTTTAATATGTCAGTAAGGTGATGGAATACATGATTTTCTTAGTACTATTCATACCTGTCCACAAAATTATGTGTATGGTTAAGATTTGTTCCAGAATTATGATATGAAAAAGTTGGCCTGTGAGAAACGTATTATTGTTATGAACTGGTACCTAGCGTAAGTAAATGAAGTTACAGCAATCGGTTGAACTTTATTTTTATTCAATTTTCGTGTTTCTAGTTGCAGATTTTTGAGATATAAATGTATAAACATTTATATACGAATTATGTTCCTTATCTTCCCAAGTATGCCATGTGACTTCTAAATGAAGTACAATTATGTTAACTAATTCACTATACTTCATTTCATATGTTTGTTCCAAACATAATTATATTTCAATTTATTTTCAAGTCTAGTTGTGAACCATTACTTTGACGCGCTATGAATGACAAACTTCCGTTTCTGCAATGAAAATTTTACGCTAGTACGTTATGTTAACTATTGTATTATGTGAAATGTTAACTAGAACAATACACATCATTCATGAACGTAACTTAATTCTAACAATATGTTTTTGCAACTACATAAAAAAATTCTGATAAACTGATTATTTTCAGGCTGCATAGTTATGATTCCAGAATACTGTTTCTGAAATATTTCAACTGTATTTGCTGCAGTCACCTCAATGAAAGAAGTGCCCATTGTAAAAACCCCTATTACTAACATTCCACTCCCACACTAATTCAAACTTCCTTTGTTATGATTCACCACTTCACTTACCGAAACAATAACACAGTGTTGTAAAATCATTACCATACAGTCTGAAATATAATCATTCATATGACACCCTAAAAGTTAATTATGTTAAAACAGCTAATCATTACAGACCATGATTACAGTCATATTCTATGGCTGTGTAGAACATATCTGTGTATGTGTAACAAGTGAGCATGCACACACAACACAGCACTATCCCCCCCCACTCACACACACACACACAAAACTATACCTTTACATCCAAATGTGCCAATTCAGTCAAATACATATAATAATCCTGCAAACAACAAAGTTTACAAAATTTAAATAAATAAAATTTATTTAGTTTTATTGTGTTTAAACAATTCTGAACTATAAACAATTTCCATAGGAAAAACCAAAACAATATGAAGCATATTCTGAGCATCTTAATTTTTCACTCAGATTAATTTTAGAATTAACTAATGAAAACGCACATGTATATGACTGCTACTTTACTGAAAATGTAACTGTTTTTGTACCATTGCTGTTTACATTATTAAAACACTATATTCTTAAATTTTAAAATTTATGTTACTATTATTATTCAATAATATTTAATATAATAAAAAATATGTATGGTAATATAAAAAAATGTACCACAGAAAATACGAAATCGTGATGGTTATAACAGAAAATAAAAACACTTTTTATGAACTTCACATATATTACACATTTACAATATTACAGTTATACAAACATCTACATAAAAAACTATTTAAAATGTCATGTTATTATTTGTACCAGTTATAAGAAGTGTAAAATACTTCTCAAACATAAAATATGCATTCTTTACATTATAAATATAAATTTATAAGATTCAATTGTATTGGAAATAAAAGATTCCTAGTTTATTGTATTTTACTTTTATGCTGAGTATTTTTTACTTATTATTTTTAATATGTGTATCATCTTGAACCACAACAGAATTTTACAAACATGCTCTGACTGAGGTAGAATTACAAAATCTATTATTATGTATTAAATTCATATATTCTATTTTCAATGCTATCACAGGAAAAGCCAAACTTATCATTAAACTAATAATATAAAAAATTTTTTTGTTCGCTTCATTCATAATTTAACATTCTAAAATAAAATATTTTTAACTACTATACACATATAAACACAATACTTTAAAAAATTAAATAATATAAATAGCAGATCATTAATAAAGCTACCAAAGATAAAGTGTGCATTAATTTGTAAACATATATATATATATTTAATCAACGTACGTGCAACAAAATTGGCTGATTACTTTGGTAGACATGTGATGTAACTCACACAATTTTTTAAATAACAAATTTACAATTATTTACATAAGCTATAGGTTGAGGGACCGAGGCTTCAGAGTTATGTCACTTAGGTAAAGATGTGCTTGTTCAGTAAGTTCTAACTGATCCTGTGTTTTACCACATGCAACCATCTCCCATCTTACATCCAGCTGCAACAAAGCAAAATTACAATCAAATTGTTTTTTAATGTAATATTATTAGTTACTGATTATGGATGTCTACTGCAACTTTACAAGGTTCATGCTTTCCATTTCTAAAATTTTTGTTTTGTTTCTAAAAGCATGTTTAAAACTACTATTATTCAGCTATTTAATATATTAAATATGACTCTAGAGTAATTGTTGATATATCCTAAAGTGTTTCAGAATTTGGTATTAGCACTGAACATGGTAGACACAATTCTGTGAGTTGTCTTTATTAGTTTTGGATGGATTAACATTCTTTTTTAATGAAAAATATGTACATTTTACAGAATCAAGCACAATATTTAACATAATTATGAAACACATGAGGTTATGAACAATTACTCTGTAGTTATTTGGTATACTAAACCGTTTATATTCTCCTAACAGGTGACAACTATTTACTGAAGTTTCATTTACTGAAACATTTTGAATTAACTTTAATAAACTTAGTAACCTTTCACAAATTTATTGAACAGTATTTGTAACATATGTATTTAGTGTTGAACACATTCACTATGTCCTTTACCCACATTCTGGTTACATATTGAACACTGAAAGTCATACTGAAGATACTGTTTATTAATTGTAATTAATAATTAAATTTAATAATTTTATATGTAATTAAAAGTTTATCTCAAGTTGAAAAATTATAATTTACATTTTCTTTTTTCATACCTTAGCAGCCCATTTCCAATTCTGGCTGTTTTTAGCTGGGACTAACTCTAATGCTGAATAATAATCACGAAATACAAAATACCTCAAACCCAACAAATATATCAATGGGTGCACACAGAAACAATATACGCACAAATTAAACTAAGGCCTCTATTACTGCACAACTGATTTCAAGGCTACATGAAACTAGTTTTCAGGGTTGTAAAAATAGAATGCAACTGTCTGCAATCAGTTGCAGAGTAAGCCAGTCGTCTATACTACTATTGTAAGAGGTAAAGTTTGTTTTTATCATTACCCAGGATAAGCTCAGAAACTACTGATCCAATTACAAATTCTTCACGACCATGTTCATTGAAGTTTGAGGATGGTTTTAGACACAAATTTGAACCGGTAAATTTAATAATTTTCAAGCACAGAGTTTAAAATGGTCACATGTTTTGAAATTTCTTTGTTAATTTGTGTGTAGTGACAAACTTTAGTACTATAAGAGATATCTCTATAAGTGTCAGCTAGTGAAATTTAGACAAAATTGCAAGTTTTATTTTGGTTTTTGTTTCAATAAAAAACTTTGTTTTGTTTTTGAGATATTGGTGGTTTTGTAAAAAATTCTGTATGTTGTTTCAGCCCTATGCCATGAAATGTCTTCGCTGTCCACAGAATGCGCATGCAGGTAGGTTGCATGCAATCGGTTGCTTAGTGTAATACGCTACATTTGAATCAATAGTCCCACATGTAAAACTAATAGTTGCATGAGAGGCTGCATGGCTTGCAATTGATTGTAGTAAGTGTAATAGGTCTCATTTAAACCAATGCCCCACAACTTTTTCTGTAATCAGTTGCATGTAATCAGCTGCCTAGTGTAATAGAGGCCTAAGGATCCAGCCGAATTTGACGATCTTTAACATCTCACATTCTATACGGAGAGAAAAATTTATTTTTATATAAAGACATAATATATTATCATAATTGTGACCAATTCCTCAATATAAAACGTTTTAATAATTGCTGTACTGAGGATTTGTAAGAACAGTTTGTTGCTGTGGATTATGTTCAAGCAAATCCTCTGACTGCAATGTAGCATCTTATATCTAGGTGTCTGATATATTTAGTATTTCCAGATTTCTAGTGAATACATTCATCATAGTACACACTCTGATTAGTCACACTGCATAGTTATAGTCAGAGCAGTGATTTGGATGAGGTCATACACAAACACCCTTCCTGATTGAATAGTTTTTTTCTATTTTCTACTTTTATTATAGCCCTACTTTGTTTTATATATGTAGGTCATTTGGAAATAACTTACAAAGATTTTTGAACAAAACTTGTTATTAACATAAAGTAATCTTAAGCTTCTTGTCTACATATTTAAGTCACCATATATATTTAAGCATCTATCACACGGTTTGATGAATTTTTGTACTGTTGTGTTGTTGCCATGTAGTACTTTACTCCCACTACCATTTGTTTACCTCTACTGGAACTTTACATTTACATATGAGCATACAATGTGCTCGTCAGTCATATCAGTTCAGCATAATTCATGACCTTGTGCATGTGGTAGTTATTATTCAGTAACTGCAGCTTGTCACCTTCAATGAAGCTGATCCGTGTCATGCCACTGGTGTTTTCCTATCAGTGTAGGTCTTTGTTTAAGTGATACAAGAATGTGTCAACAATGCAACTACATAGGCAGAGATAAAGAGTCATTAAAGTTGAAAAGAGTTGCTTTTTTTAAAAACGAAAGAGTTGTTTAAAAATAAACAAATGTCTGTATCATTGTTATTTGTTTAATCTTTTTGATTGCTATTATTCACATTCCAATTTTTGTAGTTTTTTTATTGGTAGTCCATGATATATGATGTAAAAGTGTAATATGAACTTCGTAGCGGGCAGAGACAAATGATAATAGAAGCATTTGGCTTTTTTAAAAAAACAAAAAACTAAACATTAATGTATTTTTTAAAACCACGAATAACTTGCGGAATTTCTTCAGACATAATAAACATTCAGAACTTGAAAATAACTCGGGTGTGTATAAAATTGTGTGCGACGATTGTGACATGTTTTACATTGGCCAGACAGGTAGAAAATTTAAAGATAGATTTAGTGAACACATACCGAAGGGCAGCATTAGATATACTACCTCCAACTTCGTGTTACATTTGATTAATAATAACCACGGATACACTAGTTGCGCCAAAAATTTGAAACCGTTACATATTTGCAACAAAGGACGAATTATGAGCGCTTTAGAAGAATTCGAAATCTACAAAGCATCGAGAACACAAAAAAACCTAGTGCTCAACGATCAATTGTCGTTTAACTCGAACAGCTTGTACGATACTGCGTTACAACATGTTCATCAGATTATAGACAAATGAGAAATCAACAGTTGCGATTATGAACCCGAACAGTGCGCACTGATTCTTCGCACGGTACGTTATTAATGTAGTGTGTTTTTAATGATGTTAGTAAAAGTTTTTATTTACGTTGACAAGTTCTTCATGTAAGAACGAATAGTTTTTAACCCTGATGATGGGAACATGTTTCCCGAAACATGTCGTGTATGACATATAACGAAGTCGCAAGATGGAAAGGAAATAAGGTAAAACTATAAGTTTTATTTGATTCAAATTGGTTCTAGGCCCATACATACAAAGACCGTCTAATAGATTGACGAAGAAAACATTTATTTATGCACTGGACACACACACACACACGTGTTTAACTTACTAACAAGTACTGCTCATTGCTTCGTGCAAATGTATTCAAATATTGCTGTGTGCACATATTACGAGAGAGACGGGGGGATGTCATGAGGCATGCGCAGTGTCTTGACCACAGTCGGTAACGGTGCTATGTTTGTCAACATTGTAGTCTAATAACTGCGTGATTTTTTTCTTAGGTTTGCACAGACTTTAATGCCTGACATTTTCTGAGTGAGGTACAATATGCTGTGAAGAAAACTCAAGTCAGTTAAACACTTGTCTGGCATGTTCTAATCTACAGACTTCAGAATCAAATGTTTTATATACTATACTGATGCTGTTAAAATTAGGTCTAACATGTACGTGAACAGGGAAAATACTTAACATACACCACACAATTATTGCTTCTTTATAATAAAACGTGTGTATAAATTCTAGTAATACTGAGATGTATTACTATTATTAAAATTATTAAATAATTGCAAGTCAGATTTTATTATCATATATTCAAAAAGATTTATGGTACTACACAAACAACTTTTTCCAAAATGCTTTGTGATTCATAGTACATAACACACTTGCTTTCACACCAATCATTTTCTGCCAAAAATGTTTTTCACACATACCTTGGGCAAACATCGTTCTTGTAATGAGGCACCAAAGTCAATCTGCTTGCTGACGAGACGTCTGGCAGCCATATCTGCAGTCTGGGCACCATAACAAATTTCTACAATACCCATAACCACTACCCCAAAGCTACATACACAACTGTCAAGACAATTTTTTTTGCAAATTGATAATAAACAAGATGTATCTTTGCTCTATACACAAGTCATTACATTTCCATATAATATTAAGAACATTTATTCAAAAATTTATTAAACAGGCTCCACACAGAACACAAAATACAAACATTTAATCCCATTACGTTAAACATAACAATAAATGTTAACAGTTTTTGTTTTTTACTGAAAAATAATATTTTATCAGTGTTTAAAATTGTACATTTTTTAAGCAGTCATTCTGTTCAAAAAATGTATACATCCTGTTTATTACTTTATTATGTAAATATATACCACACCTTATGTAGGTATACATATAAAACAGTTCACATAACATTAACAAAACTAAAAGGAAGAATGTATGCACATTGTTATATCTGTAGAAACAGTGTACTCAGTTTCATTGTCACAGAACAAAAACACTAACCTATACCAACAAAAGTCATTATTGAAACCTACCTTCAATGTGTGACTTCAATCTACTGACTTGTGTTTCTCTATGCAATACAATGTAACCGATGCTGGCTCATTCTACCATAGTGGTTTTTCTTTTACACTACTACAGTAGTACAGAAAATAGAGGAGAAAACCTGGTATGGAAAAGGAATCCTAGGACGTACCCAACTCCACAAATGAGATACCCATATGGATATACAAGGTCTAAGGATTAAATAAGTGAAATAATTTCTGATATGAAAATTTAACATTAGTATACAATCAGACGTAATCTACTAAAAGTGTAGAAAATAATGTTCCAGTTGAATTACACAAATATGTAGTTTACAACAAAACTTCTACAAAAGTTTCACAATGAAAACCAAGAAGATAAAAACTATAATGCTTAATTAAATTTACCAGATTTTATCACAGACATACTTTTTTAATAATAATGTTCCTCTAATGGTAAGAAACACAACTGTTCTGATTACACTCTATAAATGAAAAGAATAATTAAAAATTAACAGAACATTGCACTACATTTTTTTAAGAATGACATCTATAAAAACGAAGCAAAAAAGCAACTATCATAAGCACACATCATGCAAAAACAAAAACATTGCCAGATAAACTAATGTTTATTTCTAACTGAAATGTTTCTATAAAGATTTCCATTAATGTTTTAGCACACCATTACAAACTTAGTAACAGTAAGAGAATTCATAATTAATTTTAACATGACTAAATGTCATAATAAATTACTAAACATTAACCCTATTTCATTACTTCATTAGATGAAACTTCAGTTTAGTAAAAAATGTTCAGCTACTAGTTAGAAACATATTTTTTAACATTTAAATAATAGTAATACATAGTTGTGTTTTACTAGCAGAATAGGCAATCCCTGGCTAGTAGATGACCAAACTTACAGTGTTTGGCCCAAGGTTCCCAAAAAGGACACTTTGTAATGGGATGTTTATTCAGTACAGTGAAACATCGTTTTCTGCATTTATAATTTGAGGGACCATTATTAAAACCAGCACAGACACACAGTGTGCGTCAATCAAAGCAAAATTATTTAATTCATATCTTTTTCAAATAAAGGCATCTTTCTAATTTGTTTATTATAGAAGCTTACAGCTATTGTTGGGAGATTTCATAATTTAAAACAAAGGAGGTTAGTCACTGGAAAATTCCAGTTACAATACACAAACAGTGGAGTATGCCTCAGGAGGAGTATGCCATCAGAATATTCTGTTTCACCCCAGTCAGTATTAATGCCAGCTGTTCCAGTGAAGAAATGTGGGCCATCTGTAAACAGGGTTTTAAAGACTTGGGGAAGTATGGACATGTGCCATCCACCCATCATTATGATTTCACTATGGCAAGATAGTTAATTCCATGTGTGATTGTTTTATTATAAGAAGAAAACAATGTTTTGGCTCATGGAAAAATGTATAACTAAACAGACTGACGTAGTATGAACATTATAAAAAAAGATGTAGTGGAATTACATCAACAAGATATGCACAAAAAATGAAAGTTAAAAATGTTTTGGGACTATGCTCTCAGATGAGTAATGGCTACGGTAAAGTGCACTAAATATTCTTTATTTAGAGACAACTTTGGGAGGTTACAAAATATGGCCACATTTTTATGTATGCATTAAATAAAAGCACTGATTTATTGCTCACTAAAGGTTTGAGTTTAGTATCCTGTTGTTATTTATGTGATTCAATGTGACAGACACAATATGTGTCTAAGACCCACTGTGTTATATTGAGTGATGGAAAGTTTTTCTAGAAATGGAATGATTTGTTGCCTTTTTGTAAATTTTACTGGTTTACTGTCATTGATTTATATACAATTTACATTGTTTTTATTTTATTAAGACAACTTTATACATCAATTCAGATCACAAGTTTGTCTTTGGAAAAGTATTTGACTTCATTTGAATATAATTGGTTTACACACCATATCTATTCATGAATAATCAGACAAAATGAATAGTAATAACTTTAAGTTTTGTATAAATAAAATTTGTATTACACATACGAACTAAACTGTTTTTGTTTCACTTACACCATGACTCATTCTGTTTTCAATGGAGTTTGTCTAATGGTTTTAAAAAGTTAAGTAGTGGGGGGGGGACTAGTTTGGCTAGTTTAACTAATTTCTAATGTTAGTACTACATCCTCATTCAAAAACACAGCAGGTGAACTTGTTTTTGTTTTGAATAGCATTCTCCTATTATAATTTTGTAATTAGAAATAATTAGGGGACTAGTTTGGCCCCCTGCATACACAAGTAAGAGAAATAAGTCGTTCACAAATTGGCACAGAACTGTAACCATGCCCCCAAAATGAAGTTTCAATTCAGATTACAATGAAAACATGAGTACAAATAATGAAGGGTTCATTACCATTCATATGGGGAAGAATTAGGCTTCAGACTTGAATTCTTAGAATAATCATAAGGGATAATAATTATAAGTGACAACAATGGAACTGCGAATGGCAGTTTTCCAATGAACACATTGACCATAATGGAAGAGCTTAATGGGAAAGTTAATTTGACAAGGCAAATTACCATATTTACTTGAATATACTGTGCACCTTTTTCTAACAAAATCAAACCGAAAAAATGGGATGCATGTTACAGTCAACAAAATTTTAATCTGCCCACCCAGCACGATAATCTTATATGTGGTGATAAAGCTCTTCCCTCCCTCTTGCAATACATGCATCTTTATTTTGCTAAATCTTGAAACTAAATCAGAAATAAAATTTTACGAAGGCCTAATAAAGAATACAATTCTTATTTAGCAAAGCGATAGCAAGTTATCCATAGTTTCCGGCCATTTATGTTCAGTCAGTTATTGACACTCTACTGAATTACTGTACACAGGACATTTGCATTAGAATGTATACCAATGCAAAGTCGGACTTTTCGGGATCAAAAAGCAAAGTTTCGCAAGTGGAAGAAAAGCTCTGTCAATACATTTGCAACAAACATTAGTATGGTTTTGCGATATCAACCGAGATGTGTTTTTTTTGGAAGTCAAGAAAATTCCAGCTGAACTTGAGTCAAAAATTTTAAAGCAAGTTGTGGGTGGTTAGTATGCTGCTTTGCATGCAATTCACTATTCATCAGAAGACGAATGACAATTGCTGAACACCTTCCTGACACATATGAAGATACGGTGTTGCAGTTTCACAGGTACATCATACAAATGTGCCAGCAACATTTTTATCCACTGCCTCAAATAGGAAACGTGGATCAGACACTGGTGTATCTTGAAATGCTTCAGACTACAACAGTCAACAAGACAGGCAAAAAGGCGAAAAAGCATGGTCATAAGTGTTGATTGGATGACAGAGTGTGGGGTATCTGAAAAGCTTTGATGGGAAAAAGAAGTATGCTGCTCCTCGATAGTTTTCGTGGACACACAACAGATGAGATGAAAAAAAAATGTATAGCACTGGAAAAACTGTCCTTATAATCATACCGGGAGGGTTAACGTCTATACTACAACCTTTGTATAAATAAGCCATTTAAGGCCGCCATGAAGGACTTATATACTCAGTGGATGGCAAAAAATTAACACTCATATACACCTTCAGGGAAAATAAAAAAGCTGGATTTTGAAACCATCTGTGAGTGGATCAAAACTGCGGCATTTCAAACACACCCGACGACTCAGAAGGTGGCAACCTTTGGGACGAAAATTCAGACACTAGTTCTGACAGCGACTATAATGATGATGACGACAATAATGAAGTTGACAACAGAGAAGATAGCAAGTAATTTTTTTACAGTTCAGTTAACTAACTATGTTTGTAAAATGAGAACTACTGAATTTTTCAAAGCTGTGAAAATGCTCAACCTGTCAAAATTAATTGGCAAGTTTTAATTTTGTTTTTTTAGTTTTTTTCTTTCAGTACTTTCAAAAATCGGGTGCAAGGTATATTCGAGTAAATGTATTTTTTTTTTCAGTTTAAAGAAGCAAAACATGAAATGAATCAAAATTAAAGAGCAAACAAATGGATGAACAACAATTAATTTATTTTACTGTTTTTAAAAAATCCAATAAACAATGTTCCATTGAAATTTTGATGAAAACATTTGTGTACTTTTGTGGTTTATTATAGTAATTCTAGTTGTGGTAGAATTTTTAAGAGTAAAGTATGCACAAATAGAATTATCATTATTCTTACACTAGTACATAATATTTTCACATATGGACCATCATTATCATTATAACATATCGCCTCATCTATAACTCAGATATGACCTATAATACTATGTATACAAACAACTATGGTGCAATTTTATTTTACTCTTATAATTCTTCCAATTTTGTATATTAAGGGGCTACAAAAATGTAATATAAATTGGAAAGAATTACAAGAGCTAAAGTACTTACTTCTCTCCTTAGAAGCCTTTTGTGGTCATTAATTTGTAGCAATTCCAAACATACATTGTTTCAATACAATTTTTCACATTTATTTTCAACATACTACAAATAAAACAATCCAAACCAATGAAGTAAAAATAGGTGTGTAGAAAGTATGTGTTGGTTGTGATAGCTTCCATACTTGCAAGGAAAGTAGACATGTAGCTGTCCTCACAGAGTTTGAAATTCATGGTCCTTTAGAGCAGAAGCAATAGGGCTATACTTTGAGTGATGTACAAGTGGATTATGAAGGCAGATAAAAGAAACATTTACTGACCATGTAACTAGTACATTGACCAGTTCAGATATGTGTTTTATGTGACGTTACATACAAGAAAAAATTGGGTTATATGCAATATACCTCCAATTTTTATTTTACGATTTGACAACACCTTGTGTAGAAATCGTTTAGAAAGGGATACATGTCTTAACACTCATATAAAGAAAACAAGTATTTTACTTTTGTCTTTTATCATTCAACTTGTAGTCAGCCAAAATGGACTCAGACGAGTTTATCATGTGTTGTAAATAAGTGATAGTAACTTTATTGTTTGTATGCATCAATGACTGCATATGAAACAGGGAGAAATGTGAAGGTTGTGTATCATAAATCATGTTTTGTTTGTAAGTAAACAAGAATTTACTTAACATATAACAACTAGAATTACCTGCAATTCTAGTGAATAAGTTATTCAATAACCAATAAATCCATTTTCTTATATCAAAACAATGCACTGTTTCAAAAGAATCCCAATGTCCTCCAATGAGCAAAAGCTGTATACAGAATGGCAGAAAATGGATGAAGAAAGACATCTTTCTGAAATGAGTGTAAGAATGCAGTTCCATATCAATCAGATGGAAAATATTTCTAATATAAAAGGAAGAGAAAACAATTTTAGTTCATTTCTACTCCAAAATGTCTCCCTTTGTAGAGACAGGGAGGGGCTACCTAAAGCGAATGCGTGACTAAAAGTAAGAGGTAAGAATAGGAAACATGTCTAAGAAATCCGCCTCAACCAATGAAAACATGGAGAAGGCTCAACAGATTGAAACGTTTTGGAATTAGTATAACAGATTCAAGCACCATTTGTTGAAGCTGAGCAGTCCTGTGTAGTATATAAATTCAAGGTGCATTTAGTACAACACATTTTATACCATCATGAACAGCATGTGTCAACCATTCTATAATGTAGCAAACTAAGTGGTAATTTAGAGTGGTACAACAGTAGTAATTTACCACTATGGTGCCACTTCACAGAATGGGTACTACATCTGGTATTCATGTAACATCAAAAACATGGCAGGCAACTTCAAAATGTGTTGTTATTAAAAGTACGAACACACAAATCTATGAGTGCATTTAGTATGTATCGCTTTAACCATGGGAGACACACGTAAATTAGGTGTACATTAAGTAGTAGTTTAGATTACTCCAACTACCTCATTAGTCATTTTATTATATATACAGTGCTAACTGAAAACTTTACTTTAAAAAAAAACTGTTAATGGCTGACAGACGTTTGGTTTGTTTGCCATTTCTATCGAATATGTTCCTCTGACCACATTTCACAGACATCTTTCCAGTATGATATACAGTGAAACATCGATTAACCGTCACTCTTTTAACCGTCAGTTTCTGTTAACTGTCAGTCCGTACTCTATGTACAGTAACCAGATTGCCGCGAAAAATCATCCTCCCTTTTCTGCTGAACGGCGGAGGCGCCGGAGTGGTGCAATATTGTTCTATTGATGAGTCACGTTCTTGGCCCGCCTAGCTATGGCACATGTGGTCAGTTTCAGTTGTGGCTGGAAAGCTGTTGTGCTCGGTGCTGTACGTTATTTGTTGCGTAGTGGCTTAATTGTTTCGGCATACGATAGTGACATTCACACCAGCAAGTTTTGTTGTTAAGGTTTCTTTTCTTTTTTTGTTTTTGTGCAACAGCTAAAAAAATGGCTGAAAAGCGTAAACGGGTCGTGTTAGATCTCAACCAGAAAATTGAGATTATTAAACGTTTGAAAAAAGGTGAAACTCCCACTAGTATTGCTCTCATTTACGGCGTTGGAAGAACCACAGTGAATGACATTATACGCGATGCTGAAAAAAATAGAACAACAGGTTTCAAAAACGCAAAACATCGATGGAGATCCTAAGACTCGTAAAACCATGAAATCAGCAAAATATGACCAACTGGACACTGTTATGTATCAATGGTTTATACAAGCACGGAGTCAAGGACTCCCACTTTCAGGCCCCGTAATAATGGCCAAGGCGGTTGAAATGAACAAAAAACTTGACGGAGATCCTAATTTTAAAGCAAGCATAGGATGGCTCGATAAGTTTAAGTGTCGCCATGGCATTCGGAAACTAGACATTAGTGGTGAAAAACTTAGTATAAATAGCGCAGTTATTGCCGAGTACAGAGAACAATTTAAAGAGAAAGTGGCCAAATTAAACCTCGTTAGGGAACAAGTGTACAATTGCGATGAAACCGGGCTCAATTGGAAAGCTTTACCACAAAAGACATTGGCATCACTTTCGCAGTCATCAGCCCCGGGTTTTAAAGTCCAAAAAGATCAGATCACTTTAATGGTTTGTGCAAATGCCACCGGCAATCACAGGTTACCCCTGCTTGTGATTGGAAAAGCAAAAACACCTCGTGCATTCAAAAATTTTAATTTGAATGCATTGCCTGCTACCTATTACGCTCAAAAGATTGCTTGGATATCTCAAGATATTTTTTCCGATTGGTTCCACAAAGTGTTTGTGCCACAAGTTAGAGCTCATTTGGCTGAAATGCAGTTACCACAGGAAGCATTGCTGCTAATGGACAATGCTCCAGCACATCCCAGTGATGAAAGTGCTCCGGAATTAAAAGTGACGATGGCAAAATAACATGCCTCTTCCTTCCGGCAAAGACAACACCACTAATCCAGCTTATGGACCAGAGCATAATCAAAAACATGAAACGGCGTTATAGGAAAGCTTTTATTGGAAGTTTGATTTCATCTGATGATGAAATGTCTGTAAAAGAGTTTTGGAAAATGTACAACATAAAAGATGCAATTTTCAATGTTGCTGCTGCATGGGATGATTTTCAAGTGTCAAATCTTAAAAATGGGTGGAATAAACTCTGGCCTGAAGCTAATGATGGCGAACCTAAGGAAACTAGGAATGATAGTGTCGACGAAATTGTGCAGCTGTGCAATAATGTACCGAATACTGAAGACATAACGCCAGCAGAAGTAACAGAGTGGTTGGGATGTGACAAATTGGACGGAGGCTTTGACATTTTGAACGACGATGAAATTGTTTCCAGTGTGATTGACAACGAAGAAAAAAATTGATGAAGACGAGTGTTATACTTTGAATTAAAAAACTACGTTAAGCCATACAGAAGCAGAAACAATGTTATCAAAATGCACCGAGTGGTTTGAGGGGCAAGAAGAGGCAAACGCAACGCAGATATTTCTCCTACGTAAAGTACGGAACATTGCCGCTCAGAAAGCACGAGCCTCAAAGAAACAAAAGAAAATGACAAGACTATTTTAAAATTTGAATATGTACGTCTAGAGCGTAGGCTAAGTTCATGTAACAATATGTACAGTGTGTTGTACTACATATACTGTACTTAATGTAAATTGTATATTGTTTGTTTCTGTAAAATAAAATACATGTATGTACAGCGTATTTCCAGTTCGTAAACGTGCATTTTTTATCATTTGTTCGTATGCAATGGATGGGGGTGGGTTGTTGTTTAAGGTTTTTCTGTTATCCGTCTATTCGATTAACCGTCACGGTCCCGGTCACGACCCTGACGGTTAATCGAAGTTTCACTGTACTGTATAACATGATGCTGTAATAATGGTGTCCATCATGTATATTACACATAATACATGATGTGTTAGATAATGAGAGGTAATCTGTACTGGACTAAATTAAATTTAGCAATAATCACAATGTATATTGATCATTTTTCAGTAGATCATCATCAGTAGATCCTATTAGGAAAGAGAAACAGATTGAAGATAAAAACTAAATTAACCACAATAAATTTAATAGAAATAATGAAATTACACAATGGTATATGAATATAAAGTTGTGAATGAAAACAGATGAATGATGCAACATACATTCACACACTGTATAATAACAATAATGATACTTTGAGGCAATGTGGTGACAGTGAAAAGTATTATACATGAAAAATTCCCACAGACAGAACAGTGACTGATGTTCTTTCCATTATGGGTTAACAAAAGATTAACATGAACAAAATCAAATTTTAACTACAGAATGATGAAAATAAAATTAATTATATTAGTTTTATGAAGGAACCCAGTTACAAGTTAATACGCGTTCAACCAAATTTTATCCCTTACGAGACCAATACCACATGAATTCAAATGAACATGTAGGTACTAGATTAACACAGTACACAGCAAACTTTCTTTGCCATGTTGAAATTTGCTGAGATGTTTTAACACTTTCAACGGTATGACTGTAAAATTTATAGGCGCATGATTTTACTCAAAAACCCGATGCCCGGAAATTTTACATTTGTCACTTCACACGCACTCAACGGCATTTTGTACGAAACATTTAAGGGCTTCTGACGTTAGTGCTTGTAAACTGGACGTTGTAGCTGCCAAGTGAATACACTGATAGCACCAAAATCAGTTTTCTGCTGTGATTTCCGACTACTGTGCAATTTGCATTGTCAGTTTGTGTTACCCTGACTCTTTCATTTTGTACCATACAAAGCAGATTGTTGCAAATAGACTGCTTTTATTACATTCTATGCCTTAATATTGTAAGAAAAGTAATTTTTGTACAGTAGTTATACAAATAAGTAACCATTTATTATATGAAAATACCCTGTAACTTATTTTTTTATTTTTCAAAAACATGCTTCTGATCTAGGTACTAAAAATTAATTTCACGTACAGAAGAAATAAATAGTGTATCATTATATGAAAGTAGAAGGTCCAATCTTTAATTTGACATGTAATTTATGTTGTTTAAAAAAAAAGTGGGAAACAGCCATGCTGCTGGGACTTGCCTGTGCTGAAATTGTCAGAGTTGAAAGTGTTAAGCACTATCCATAAGCTTCTTATTTATTGCCTATCTATGTGGTTTGGGTCTATAAGTGGTTATAAGTGTGACTGACACATGGGACCTTACGATGTTTTCACATCCAGGAGTAGCAGATGTGGAATATAGAGCCATTTGGACCAGAGGCTCTACCTACTCAAGACCGTCTTGCGTGGTGAAGAGCCACACCCTTTTCCAGGTGGTCCTATAACAGAACAACGGATCTATACCAGAGAAGGTTGATAAAAAATCTAGCCAGCATAGGGTCGGTTGCCCTATATGGTGGTCTCAATCAAAAACTCACAATTCCAAGAGTAACCTCAGAAACCAGGACAGGTATAACATAAAGACATTCACAAATGAAAACGGACACGAGATATTAGTACTTACGCAGACTAAGAAGAAAGTAGAATACCGAAGATAGTGAAAGATCACAACCCTAGAGGCAGAAGAAAAGTTGGTAGACCTAAGAAAAGGTGGACTGTGGAATATGAACAGGCAGCTAAAGCCTAAAACCATTAAGAAAATGATCATGATGATTGACAAATTCATATGGTTAGTCTTTGTTTTGCACTCTATCTGAGTATGTTGACACTCACTTGATATTATGGTGAAGGACAGAAGAAACACCTACAAATGCGGCTGAAAATATTTCATTGCCCAAAAAGTATTATATGAAATTAGAAAACATTCTTTTTCAAAATCTACTACCGAAATAGAAAATGCAACCTTAAAATAAGCTTCCATCAATTTATTTTGTTAGTCTATGTTTTATATTTAGTCCCTGTTTACAGAAACAGTGTTTTAGTTAACTTGGCATGTTATGTACTAAATAATCTATTATCTTCCTTTTTAAATTCTTCAAAATCATTACCAGAATACAATTTAAGTTTATTCACTCACTAAATTAAAACAAAAGCTAACCAAACCTAAAATAATAGTTTTAAAAGCACACACCAAGTCATATACAACATCTACACTACTAATGCTGTCTGTCTACAGTGGTACATGTGCAACACACAATTAATACTACAAGAAAAGTGCTATTCATAGAAATGAGGCTTCCGCACTTATAAACTTACCCGTTAAACATCTGAAATTGACATAAAAGATACTATCAAAATTTTGCCCAACTACCAAATTTACATTATGTTCTAAAAACCAATTAACAAAAAAATCCAAGTATAAAGCAATAAAACTAAAAGACATATTGTATTAAAATAAAAAGTGGAGTTAAAACTCTGTGGGGAAATTTAAAAAATGTTTACACTCTTTAATTTTAAAAATTAAAATAATTCAAGTTTATATAATTATCTACATCCAGTGTAAACATTGCATACAAGCAATTTTAGACTTATAACACGTTTGTATAACCCATTATTACAAAACAGTTTGTTACTCAACTAAATATCATAATTACAAAGAAAACAAAATATGGATATACGCATTACTTTTCATAAGTTTATATTGAATATAAGTTTATATTAAGTATGAAGTATACACTACTACAGATGGGTTAGTTAGTTCTATGGTTCACAGGTGATCAGGAATAGAACAGAAACTGGCATGAAAAAGTGACCAATCTCAGTTCCAGAAGCAGACTTCAGTTAATGTATTCTAAGTGACATAAGTCAGTAAGGATAGATTGAGCTGTGTATTATGGGTGATTTTTCTAGTTTACTGACTAAAATTATGAATTGTAGCAGTATTAATAGTTATTCAGAAACATTTTTTTATAATTTTTCTAACAGTTCACCACTATCATAAAGACTCATTCTTGAATGATTACAGTTTTCTTTCATTTCATTTTCACTAAGGGATTTGACAACATATTTCTGTGCAGTATTATTATCAACAGTATCATATTATACATTATTTCCGGGCACATGTGCTACATATTATTGTCAAAAGTATGATGCCATGTGTCTCTTAATGTCAATATGCCACCCGTTATATGACTACTACATGTGACTGCATATTATTGAAACTCAGTTTCACATTTAATACATTCTCTTGCACAATACTTTCATCAATCCCTTATTCTTAGTATTTATTTGTATTTCTCTACAGCAGATTATAGTAACAATGTAATTTATCAGTTCTGTGACTTATTAGTCATAATTCACTGGATTAATTAGCATTTTTAGGTAGTATTGGCTAGTTATAGATCTTTTTTTAAAAGTAAACAAAAAGCTTCCTTTGTATTAATTTCAAAGATAATAGTGTATTCATAACATCCATGCCTGGTACATGAAAACATTAGGCACACTATTAATAATAAAGATAAATCAACCAACAGAAAAAAGTGATGTGACCAAATTAACTGAATTAATATGAAATCGAACTACATCGATAGCTCACTACAGCTGAACTGCACACAAATTGAAATCGAGTAGCTACAGTTCACAAAATCTAAGCTGTACTGTAATTTCAATTACATATATATAAAACATTCATTTACAGTATCAGTACATAATTTTATGCATGAAACTCTTTTAACACATAAATTTTCTAATTCAGAAACTTAATCACATTTTTCTAATGCTGGTATTTATCATGCTTCATTTCTGGAAGCAAACAAGAATATAAATTAACGAGATGGGAAATTCCTGAGCTAAAGTATGTTCAATTTGGGTGAACATTGATTAAATGCTATCAAACTTCATGTTTTTCAATATATTTTGTACCCCACTTTCTAACTGCTAAACACAACTACTAACAATTTAGATATCTTCATAAAAAAATATCGGTATGGAGAACCATACATTACTTCCATGTTTTATGATTTACATTTAAAATCATTTTCGAAATGAATTATTTTCATAGAAACTACTTCTTTCTTCAGCCTTAACCACAGTACTGTAGTCACTCACGTTAGCGCACTCGATTTTCACTGATGATGGCAGTCCATGGCACTGCCGAAACGTCTGGTTTTGCAGAAAACATTGGACTACGGCCAAACAGCCCAGGAAGGAATTTTAACAAACTACTTCTTTGTTGCCGATAACGTAGTACACATATAAAAAAAATTATCCCCTCACCCTTCAACTATAATTTTCATTTATAGCAAATTACCCCCACCCCGTTCAACTAGCCTCTTCATTTATAGACATTTCATCTACGTTTCAACAGTGGATTATTATGATCCTCTATCAGGATACTTTATTTATCAAAATTAAGTACTTTACTCTTGTTAAAACAAAACGTTGCAGGTAAACTAGCCCTTTTTCTTAACCGATCTCTACCAAAATCAAAAGGGCTTGAGTTCTCTACAATTAAGGGATGTATGGAAACAATTATTTGATCATGTTTGACTTTACGGCAGTTAACGTTCGTCATAGAAAAAATGACCCTTATTAAAACATACAACGTTGCAGGTAAACTACCCCTTTCTCTTAACCGAGCTTCACCAAAATCAAATAGCCTTATGTTCTCCGCAATTCAGCGATGTATGCAACAAATTATTGATTCAGTTTGAATTTACAGCAGTTATCGTTCGTCATAGATAAAATTACACTTGTTAAAACATAAAACGTTGCAGGCAAACTACCCCTTTCTCTTAACCGATCTTCACCAAAATCAATAGGCCTTGAGTCCTCTACAATTCAGTGATGTATGCGTAAAATTATTTGATTCTGTTTGAATATGTGGCAGTTATCTTTCGTCATAGAAAAAATTATCCTTGCTAAAATAAAACGTCGAAGGTAAACTGTATGATGTATGCAACAAATTATTGATTCAGTTTGAATTTACAGCAGTTATCGTTCGTCATAGATAAAATTACACTTGTTAAAACATAAAACGTTGCAGGCAAACTACCCCTTTCTCTTAACCGATCTTCACCAAAAACAATATACCTTGAGTACTCTACAATTCAGGGCTATATGCAAAAATTTATTTGATTCTGTTTGAATTTGCGGCTGTTATCGTTTGCCATAGAAAAAATTCTACACACACTTGTCAGAAAATGTATGCAAAAAATTATTGATTCAGTTTGAATTTACGGCAGTTATCGTTTATCATAGATAAAATTACCCTTGTTAAAACATAAAACGTTGCAGGTAAACTACTACTCCTTTCTTTTAACCGATCTTCACCAAAATCAATAGGCCTCAAGTCCTCTAAAATCCATGGATGTATGCAAAACATTATTTGATTTTGTTTGAATGTGCGGCAGTTATCGTTCGGCATATATCGTTGCAGGTAAACTACTCCTTTCCCTTAACCGATCTTTACCAAAATCAATAGGCCTTGCATTCTCTACAATTCAGGAACGAATGCTAAAAATTATCTGATTCTGTTTCAATGTGCCAGCAGTTGTCATTCATCATAGAAAAAATTACCCTTCTTAAAACATAAAACGTTGTAGGTAAACTACCCCTTTCCCTTTACACATCTTCACCAAAAACAATAGGCCTTGAGTCCTCTACAATTCAGGGATGTATCCAAAAAATTATTTGATTATGTTCAAATTTGCGGCTGTTATCGTTTGCCATAGAAAAAAATCTACACACAGACAGAAACACACACACACACACTTTTCGGAAAATGACTTTTCTTCATGTCTTGAGGGTAGTACAATCAGAATCAGCCGTTATCTTGAACACGAATTTTTCGCCATAACCATATTTCCATTTCCTTATGGAACATGGAAGTAAAAATCGGTATGGAGAACCATACATGACTTCCATGTTCCAAGATTTATATTTAAAATCATTTTCTAAATGAATACTTCCATAGTTCTTGCTTCAGCCTTAACCATAGTACTATGTTTACTAACCTATACCACCTCACGTTAGGGCACTTGATTTTCACTGATGATGGTAGTCGATGGCACTGCCAAAACGTCTGGTTTCTTAAAATTACTCTTGTTAAAACATAAAACGTTGCAGGTAAACTACCCCTTCCCCTTAACCGATCTTCACAAAAATCAATAGGCCTTGCGTCCTCTACAATTCAATGACGTATGCAAAAATTTATTTGATTCTGTTTGAATTTGCGACAGTTATCGTTCGGCATAGAAAAAAATTCTACACAAAGACACACAGACACTTTTCAAAAAATGAATTTTCTTTGTGTTTTGAGGGTAGTACAATCAGAATTAGCCCTTATCTCGAACATGATTTTTTTAGCCATCACCATACTTCCACTTCCTTATGGAACATGGAAGTAAAAATTATCCCCTCTCCCTTCAACTATCATTTCCGTTTATAGAAAATTATCCATCACCCTTCAAATGACCTTTTCATTTTCAGAAATTTCATCTACCTTTCTGTGTTCATTTACAGTGTGTTATTATGAGCTTCTTTTCAGGATACTTTATCAAAATGCAGTAGTTTACTCTTGTTAAAACGTAAAACGTTGCAAGTAAACTACCCTTCCCTCTTAACCGATCTTTACCAAAATCAATAGGCCTTGAGCACACTACTAATCGGGAACACATGCAATCAATTATTTCATTCTGTTTGAATTTGCGGTAGTTATGGTTTGGCCATAGAAAACAATTCTCATATTGTACACATTGCTTAATCTTATTAGATTAGTTACATACAGTAGAAGCCCGATATAGTGCGGTTGTCGGGTGACATACTTTCCCCCGCGTTATAGGCGTAACCGCGGTATATCGGAAGGTGACCTGTACAGTGACAAATGATGGGGAGGGAGGACCGGGAAAAAGGCTACAGCATAATGCACTACTATATACTGTACGTAAATTACATCACCAAATGTAGGAATAAAAAATAAGAAAACTGTATTTTAATCCAATACTTTAATCTATTTTAATCCAATACTTTAATCTATTTTAATCCAATGGAATATAAAATACACTATTTATACATTGCTCACTCGACCTACTGTAGGCCTGATTGTTGGTCTTAAAAAAGTCCGTAATTGTTGTTTGAGAGGGATAATGCACAGCGTTTCTTTTCTGCGTATTGTTTTATAAACGCGAGGTGCAGCAGATGAACATTATTAGATTCACTTTGCCTCTCCATCCACGAAATTACTTTGTTTATGTGTATTATCACTTCACTAACATTAGGAATAACTTCTTTCACTTCCACCCCATTTTCATTTCCATCATCGTCATCGTCTTCTTTTTCTTCGCAATTTGCATTTCGGACTGCATCGATGATATCTTTATCTCCTATACATTCTGTAACAGGCTCACCGTTGTCAACTTCTGCCCAATCATTCAAGTCATCTAGAGTGAAGTTGCAATGCAGAGCACTACTCGCAGACTGTACATCACTATTAGTGAATCCGGCAACAGAGCAATTTCCATCGGCGATGTTTTGTTCAAAGGAACATTTCTTCCAGCAATTCTGAATCGTAGCCGTACTAATACTTTCCCATGCAAGACCTATTGAATACGCAACTGTTTTCAGGTTTATTGACTTAAGGTAAATTTCCATTTCCTCATCAGAATTCACTATAGCACTCAGAAGTTTACGGCGGTAATGCGCTTTAAATGCTTTTATGATGCCTTGATCTAATGGCTGGATCAGTGCTGTAGTGTTTTTCGGCAAGAACATGACTCCGATTTTCCCATCTCTTGACTAGCATATCAGCAGGTGGATGTGCTGGACAGTGGTCAAGGGTCAGTACAGCTTTTTCTTCGAGGTTGAGTGACCGCAGGTGGCTTCTCACAGATGGAACATATTCTTCATGGAACCATTTACCAAAAATATCACTTGTCATCCAAGCATTTTTTGTATTATGATATGTGATGGGTAATGACGTCATGTTAACATGTTGAAAGCATCTAGGATTTCGGCTTTTCCCTATACAGAGAGGTTTAACTTTGTGGCTGCCTGATTTATTTGTGGGAAACAGGAGGGTAACTCTATCCTTATTTATTTTTAATCCAGATTTATTTATTGAATTATTCACATCCAGAGTTCTGGTAGGAAGCATTCGAAAATACAGAGCAGTTTCATCACAGTTATACACTTGATGGTAATTTAAATCGTTATCGATCATTACTTTGTTTAATGCCTGAGGAAAAAGTGCTGCAGCTTCACTGTCACATGATCGTGCTTCCCCTTCAATGCTTATCTGGCTTATACCATGACGAGATTTCCATCGCGAAAACCACCCATCAGATGCATTAAAGTCACTGTTGCCATGTAAATCACTATGGAATTTCACAGCTTGAGCTCTAATAACTGGTCCTGACAGTGGCACACCTTCACTTCGTTTTATTAAAAACCACCTGTACAGACACTCATCTAGTTCACTATCCTTACCTACTTTAGTCTTTTTTCTTTGCAACCCCACTTCACTTTCAACTGTGTTCACAAAACTTTTAAGTTTATCTTCTCCTTCATCCACCCTCTAATTGTTCCTTCTGGGATGCCACACTCACGTGATAAACTTGCCTTTGACTCTCCGTTCTTCACACGATCAATTATTTTGAGTTTATCACTCACAGAATATGCTTTTCTTTTCTGCGACATCACAAAACTCTACACTATGCGAATTTATGACAAAGACTATACACTTTGATAAGATAATATCACAGTATGATCTTATACTGTAATATAAGAGTACACTATCAGGGAGAGAAGGGATTTAGTTGGCTGCTTGCCTTGGCATGAATTCTTAGAAACGTAGAGACTGTAAATACGGGGCAATTGTTTATGTCTACAGGCACACTTGAACTGGCAATTCTGGCTGCTGTTTACAACGCCGTTTCCAACAACAAGCCTTTGTTTACAATAAACGCAACGCATTCCAATGTGGCTACGGAAGTCACGATAAACAATTCATAATTTACTCACTCTCTACAAGTAAGAATTTTTGCTAATAACGGGCGACATACTCTTGAACGCGTTATATCCGAATCCGCGGTATATCGGACCGCGCTATATCGGGCTTCTACTGTAGTTATTTTATATAAATTACATGTGTTACTCAATGTTTATATTATAACAAGATATATTTCCTAAACACTTTTATTTCGCAATATTCTAAAAACTTATACATTGCTTTTTAACATTAATAACTGTCATTTTCATTATTTTCACCTTTCTTACATTAAGTAGTTGGTAATTATGGGTTTAATATTATTTTAATTGCTTTTTTACTTCCATGTTCCTTAAGGAAATGGAAGTATGGTGATGGCAAAAAAAAATCGTGTTCGAGATTATTGCAGATTCTGATTGTACTACACTCAAAACATGAGTCATTTTTCGAAAAGTGTCTGTGTGTGTCTGAAAATTTTTTTTCTATGGCAAACGATAACAGCCGCAAATTCAAACAGAATCAAATAATTTTTTGCATACAGCCCTGATTTGTAGAGTACTCACAACCTGTTGTTTTTGGTGAAGATCGGTTGAGGGAAAGGGGTAGTTTACCTGCAACTTTTTTTTTAATCATGGGTAATTTTTTTTATGGCAAACGATAACAGCCGCAATTTCAAACAGATTCAAATAATGTTTTGCATACAGCCCTGAATTGTAGAGTTCTCAATACCTATTGTTTTTGGTGAAGATCGGTTAAGGGAAAGGGGTAGTTTACCAGCAACGTTTTTTTGTTTTAACAAGGGTATTTTCTATGGCAAACAATAACAGCCGCAAATTCAAACAGAATCATATAATGTTTTGCATACAGCCCTGAATTGTAGAGTTCTCAAGACCTATTGTTTTTGTTGAAAATCGGCTTAGGGAAATGGGTAGTTTACCTGCAACGTTTTATGTTTTAACATGGGTAATTTTTTCTATGACGAATGATAACTGCTGTAAATTCAATCAGAATTAAATAATGTTTTGCATACCTTCCTGAGCTAGAGTGAACTCAATGTCTGTTGATTTTGGTGAAGATCAGTTAAGGGAAGGGGGTAGTTTACCTGCAACATTTTATGTTTTAACAATGGTAATTTTTTCTATGACGAACGATAACTGCCACACATTCAAACAGAAACAAATATTTTTTTGCATACATTCCTCAATTGTAAAAGACTGAAGGCATGTTGCTTCTGGTGAAGATCGGTTAAGGGAAAGGGGTAGTTTACCTGCCACTTTTAATGTTTTAACAAGAGTAATTGTTTCTATGACGAACGATAACTGCCGCACATTCAAACAGAATCACATAATGTTTTGCATGCATCCCTGAATTGTAGAGGACTCAAGACCTATTGATTTTGGTGAAGATCAGTTAAGAGAAAGGTGTTTACCTGCAACGTTTGATGTGATAACAAGGTTAATTTTTTATATGACGAACGATAACTGCCGTAAATTCAAACATAATCAAATAAGTTTTTGTATACGTCCCTATATTGTAGAGAACTCAAGGCCTGTTGATTTTGGTGAAGATCGGTTAAGGGAAAGGGGTAGTTTACCTGCAACATTTTATGTTGTAACAAGAGACATTTTTTCATGACCAACGATAACTGCCATAAATTCAAGCAGAATCAAATATTTTTTTACATATGTGCCTGAGTTGTAAAAGACGCAAGGCCTATTGATTCTGGTGAAGATCGGTTACGGGGAAAGGGCAGTTTACCAGAAACATTTTTTGTTGTAACAAGAGTAAAGTACTTAATTTTGATAAATAAAGTATCCTGATAAGAAGATCTTAATAATCCACTGTAGAAACGTAGATGAAATATCTATAAATGAAGAGGTTAGTTGAACGGGGTGGGGGTAATTTTCTGTAAATGAAAATTATAGTTGAAGGGAGAGGGGATAATTTTTATATGTACTACGTTATCGGCAACAAAGTAGTAGTTTGTTGTTAAAATTCCTTCCCGGGCTGTTTGGCCATATCCAATGTTTTCTGCAAAACCAGACGTTTCAGCAGTGCCGTCGACTGCCATCATCAGTGAAAATCGAGTGCGATAACGTGTGGTGGTATACGTTAGTGACCACAGTACTGTGGTTAAGGCTGAAGCAATAAGTGGAAAGAAGTAGTTTCTATGGAAACATTTCATTTCGTAAATGATTTTGAATATAAATCTTAGAACATGGAAGTCATGTATGGTTCTCCATACCGATATTGAATTATAGAGTACTCAAGGTCTGTTGATTTTGTTGAAGATCGGTTAAGGGAAAGGGGTAGTTTACCAGCAACGTTTTATGTTTTAACAAGGGTAATTTTTTATGACGAAAGATAACTGCCGTAAATTCAAAGAGAATCAAATAATTTTTTGCATACGTTCCTGAATTGTAGAGAACTCAAGGCCTGTTGATTTTGGTGAAGATCGGTTAAGGGAAAGGGGTAGTTTACCTGCAACATTTTATTTATACATGTACTACATTATCGGCAACATAGTAGTAGTTTGTTGTTAAAATTCCTTCCCGTCCTGTTTGGCCGTAGACCAAAGTTATCTCCAAAACCAGACGTTTCGGCAGTGCCATCGACTTCCATCATCAGTGAAAATCGAGTGCGATAACGTGAGGTGGTATACGTTAGTGACCACAGTACTGTGGTTACGGTTGAAGCAGTAAGTAGAAAGAAGTAGTTTCTATGGAAATATTTCATTTTGAAAATGATTTTAAATATAAATCTTAGAACATGGAAGTCATGTATGGTTCTCCATACCGATATTTTATATTACTTATAGTCTTTATAGTCTGTAGTACGATTACATACAATAACTGTTTAAGGTTCGCAGACCACTATATAGTTTGATAGGCTCATACCATAACAAATGTTTTCTTACTTAATTACTAAGTAACAGACCCTGAGCATCTTGCAGAGGGTTCATTCCCTAAAGACCAAAAGTCTGTCTATGAAATGTTCCTCTGTAAACACGTGCAATTACACTGGCCAGCGATCCACAGGAAGAAAATCGCTGTCCACCTTTTCGGCTTAAACGCGTTGTGTTGGTGTGGGTTTCGGCACTTTTCATTTAAAAAGCATGCAAACATAAGGAAATAAACATGATTGAGGCCAGGAATAACGCGAATTGTGTGTGTGTGTGTGTGTGTGTGTGTGTGTGTGTGTGTGTGTGTGTGTGTGTGTGTGTGTGTGTGTGTGTGTGTGTGTGTGTGTGTGTGTGTGTGTGTGTGTGTGTGTGTGTGTGTGTGTGTGTCCTGCTGGCCTTTTTATTGCGGTAATCACAATAACAAAACTTTGGAAAAGTAAACATTACATAATTGAGATATGCTTGCCTGCCAGGAACGATATATTTTCACTCATACGTGATTTAAATTAAAATGAAAAATATAGAATTTTGTCAAAGTGAAATGAAATGTTTCCACAGAAACTACTTCTTTGTTGTCATTAACGTATTGCACATATAAAACTTATAAAATTTACTCCCTCCATCAACTACCATTTTAATTTATTAAAAAAATTACCCCCTCCCCCCTTTACAATCCTTTTCATTTATAAATAGATATTTCATCTACTTTTCTACAGTGGATTATTATGACTTTCTTTTCAAGATACTTTATTTATCAAAATTAAGCAATTTACTCTTGTTAAAACATAAAACGTGGCAGGTAAACTACCCCTTTCCCTTAACCGATCTTCACCAAAAGCAATAGGCCTCGAGTCCTCTACAATTCAGGGCTGTATGTAAAAAATTATTTGATTCTGTTTGAATCTGCGGCTGTTATCTTTTTGAAAAAAGACTTTTTTTCATGTTTTGAGGGTAGTACAATCAGAATCTGCCGTTATCTTGAACACGATTTTTTTCGCCATAACCATACTTCCATTTCCTTATGGAACATGGAAATGTAATTACTCAAGGTACAAATAAAAGTTCAGAAAAAGTGCATGAGCTTGAAAAATTGTTATAGTTAAATACCATCAAAAACATTTCAACCAATCAAAACTATAAACAGAATATTTCTGCTAATATTTATATGAAAACATGTGCACATGGCACGTGTGTGCCTCGATACTTCAGATTTAATGAATTAATGAAAGTATTTATGTCCGTTTTCCTTGGAACTGTCTTGAGGTGTGCTACCCAGTGTAAAGGAAGTGTTCCTTCAACATTTTCATTTGTCCTTCGTTTGATATTGTAAGTGTTACACAAATTGCTTTTCAAAGGTTTATTGCTTTATTTCATTACTTCTTAATGATTCAGTATGCTTCCCTGAGATTATTCTTTAGTATGGGTTTCTCCCACTGGCTATGCTTGTTGACACAACTTCTTCTGTTTCTGAGGGTTATTCAGAAACCTCCAACAACCCGGTCACATGGAAACAATTTGGACACTCTTGTATGTTCACACGCTATGATGAATCTCTCTCTCTCTCTCTCTCTCTCTCTCTCTCTCTCTCTCTCTCTCTCTCTCTCTCTCTCTCTCTCTCTCTCTCTCTGTGTGTGTGTGTGTGTGTGTGTGTGTGTGTGTGTGTGTGTGTGTGTGTGTGTGTGTGTGTGTGTGTGTGTGTGTGTGTGTGTGTGTGTGTGTGTGTGTGTGTGTGTGTGTGTGTGTGTGTGTGTGTGTGTGTGTGTGTGTGTGTGTGTGTGAAGACTTTTCTTGCTTTATATTTTTTTTTTAGAGTACATACACATTTTTCTAACTGTCAAGTATCTATTAGGCTTGATTTATTATTTTTTTAATATGTCATTTGCTTCTCGCTTCTGAATTACAGCACAATAAACTAAACAAAAACAGGAACCACAAACACAGAAACTAACCCATCATAAGTAGTTAATATTTTTAATTCTTAAGTTCTTGTTACTTTCTTTATTAAAAAATAAATTTAGTAGACTCCAAAAGCTGAAGAAATTATTACAAAAAACTGCAAATACTTGTATAAGTACCTTTGTTGGAGAAGGCTGAGGAGAAGGTAATGCAAACGCGTCAACTGGATCTTCCACAAGAACATCTTTCACAATTGAAGGTGGTGAAAACATGACTGAAGAATCCCCAGTCAGACATTTGCTCTAAAACAAAATTCCTATATTCCAAACATATTATTTTAAACTACACAATATATAAAAAAAGCTTATTCAAGAATTAATTAAAATATTTCTAACTATTAATTAACTATTATTAATAATAACTATTGTTAATAATAACTATTATTATTAATTAACTATTAAAATATTAATTAATTATTCAAGAATTAATTAAAAGCTTCTAACATTTCTTAACAATGTTATAATGCTGGAATATGTAATTATAATAAGAACTGTCAATAAGAGCAATATCTGATATACACATCAATTATACTAAAATTTTTACTGGAGAAGGATTGACATTTGTCTGCAACTGAGTGGGGAAGTGCTGTTTAGAGTGGTCTGATTGGCCGAAACTATACAGCACAGTGTTGTCAACTCGTACTTGTTGTTCCGCTGTTTGTGCGTTGCCACATGCGCATAGTAAATTGAACAATACTTTGAAAGTGCATTTACTTTTGTTTGACGTGATTGAAATTTAACAGTTTTAAAATTTACAATATTATCATATTTTAGTGCATTTGCATGATTTAGTGATATTTTTTAAATTTAATGATTATTAGTCTAATATTCCGAAGTGATTTTGTGGTAAAATTTAAGTATTTAGTGTACTAAGTGATAGTGATTGTTAATATTATCCATTCAGCTATGTCCGACACCAGTACAAGTGCTTCAGCTATACGCAAGACAAGAAAAAGGAAAGTATTTAATGGACAGGCAAGACAACTTATCTGTTCAGTACGTGAATGTTTTGGAAAAGAAAAAGCAAATGGAGGGGCCATTAATTTCCGTTAATAAAGTTTTAGAGCATACAGCTGCCGCATGCGAAGTAGGGAAGAATCTTATAGAACGTATAGGAAAAAAGAAACATGATCTTACTGATTTTAGTGGAACAGAGCAGCCCAAGTTTCAAACACCTAATAAAACAAAGAAATATAGACAAAAGACTTACAAAATTAGATTCTTTCCAAGAAAATGCAATTCGACAGTACATTTATATTGTATAAATAAACTTCATAAGTCGTTAGCAGCAGCTGATCTTTTTGCCGGTAGTAAATCATGTTAGGAAAGTAACACAAAATATCGGTTTTAAGTTTACAAACATTTCGGGCAGAAAAGTTCTTATGGAAAGTGAAAGTGTAGTTGCTTTACGTTGTAGATTTCTACAAGAAATTAAAACTAAATCTATTGAAAACACAGTCTGGTTAGATGAAACATGGGTAAACATAGGTGACAGTTTATGAAAAGACTGGACAGATGATACTGTGGAAGGAACAATGAAAATACCTTTAGGACGAGGGGGTAGATTTATTGTACATGCTGGGACATCAAAAGGTTTCATACTTCACTGTTTTTATGCCTTTAAGTCAAAGAAAACGAGTGACTTCCACAAAGAAATGAACTCTGAAAACTTTACCAAGTGGTTCACAGACTCGTTATTAAAAAACCTCACAGTGCCGTCAACTATTGTAATGGATAACGCCCCTTACACTCGGTTTCGTACGACAAAGCGCCAACATTAGCTACACGTAAAGAAGAAATTATTCACTGGCTTCATGAACATAACATTTCTACCACTGTTAGCATGAAAAAAGCAGAACTGTTGGAGCTGGTATCAGGTTGTAAACCCCGATTTTCAGAATACGTAATTGACAAAGTAGCGCAAGAACATGGCCATAAAGTAATAAGATTACCACCATATCATTGTCATTTTAACCCCATTGAGTTAATTTGGGCACAAGTAAAGGGATATGTAGCAAGAAATAATAAAGACTTTTACAGGAACTGAAGTAGAAAAATTGATACGCGAGGGTATTACGAATGTTACTGCAGACGATTGGGGAAAAGCAGTGATGCATACAAAGAAAGTGACTGACGAAGCATGGAGCAAGGAAGGAATATTAGAAGACGCCGTGGAACAACTGGTAATAAATTTGGGCACAGAATCCAGTGACTCCGGTAGCGACATAAGTGGTGTAACACCTTTAGATTAATGGCACAGGCGGAAAACTACAGACAGGTAATAATAATTTTATTTTCAGTTTTGTTTTTATGGTAAAAGTAATAAAAACAAAACATTGACTCTTATTTTGCTGTCTTACACTTTGTATTATTGTTAATTTTTACTTTATTTTCACATATTTATACACTAAGTTGATGACTGCATATTGTCACATTTACCGTTAAATCAAAAAATTAAAGATACTGAACACATGAAGCTAATTAAAAAAAAATGCTGAAGTTAATTAAATTCTAGTTTATTATTCTCGTAAGAATTCGCATTTTTTAGTTTATGAATTATCTGTAGTTACAACTGAATAAATATTCGTTTTTAAGTAGGGGAATACGTATTTAGTCTGCGCGTACTGGATTTGTTTTGTTTGCACGAAGTATGTTTTGAGTGAATGCCGTTAACGAAACTTACGCTTGAGCGACATTCAACAGAAACACGTGGTTGTGAAGTGGCAACATGGTAATGACATCATTGCAAACGTCAATCACTATCCTGTAAAAATTTTAGTATATGTACAAAGTACCTCCACATTAATTATCTAACACTTTTTAATTAAAATATTCTCAAATTATAAACAAACTGTAATATGCCACTTTAGTGTACTTTGTTTATGAAAACTCTTTTTTGTGGGTTTTTATAATAACTTTATCCTTTCAAATGTACATATACATACATCATTTTTCCTAAGCTTATTGTAGTAAAACACCATTCTTACTAACACATTTTCCCATTCTTACTCAGAGTTCAGAAAATGATTATCACTTTCTGAATTATGGTATTCTTTCCACACACACATTCATTGTTGTTCATTCTCCTCTTCACAGACTTTGATGTTCTTTGGGCAGTACAATCAAGGTCGCTTATCCTCTCATTTGGATAAGCATCTTTAGTGGTAAATAGGTAACAAGTAATAATATCTGTGTACTGTTTTCACAATTGAGAAACTTGATGTTCATTTTCCAATACAAAGTGACAGTGCAGTATTGAAGCGAGTCTTTGTACTTTCTCATGTAATTTTCCAGAATAATCAAATGCAAGGCTACTGGTAATCTTATTTATACAGAAAATTTTACTTATTGATTAAAAGGACTGATATACATAATAACTGGGACTAGGCAGGTCACAAATTTGGAATAAAGAGATTTGTTGGATCAAAACTAGAAAGTTTTAATTAATTCATAATGTTCATATATATAACAGAAGAAAGGAATAACAGAACAGTTGTCTCACATAAAATGAAAGTGAAAAGTAGTGTAATAAAGTAAAGAAATTATGTACCACAGTACAATAACATAAAGAGGGCAGAGAATGAACAGTTCAGTTCTTGAGACTACGTAGACCCGAAGACCACTAGCCATGCACAGTCATCACCATGTGGCTATGAAAGAAGCAATAGGCTTTCAAAGACTTGTGACCCAGAAAACCTAATAAGTATAGTTTTATTCAGAATAGAAACTCTAAATTTTTTGACATGCCCCAAAACACAATTATCAGTGAAAACATGTTCCATGATTTTCAAATGAAATACTACGAAACAGCATCAATGATGGGACAAACAAAGGAATTAGATATCATTCGAATTAATCATTAATGAGAGGAATCTCTGAACAAAAATAACATAAGTTTTGCACAGTTTCTGTGGTTATCTAATTGAAGATATGAAGAAAAGCAAACATTGTCACAGCTGTAATTCTTGGGTGCTTTACATTTTTTTATCCACTAAATGTTCCTGTGAACAAATCATTTGAAGATTATATCTGTAAGTTTTGTAATGAGTTGTTATTGGGTTAACACGATTTATCCAAAACAACGAAAATACAACAGAAATCTTATTCAATCGATTTTGAGTGGTGGACACTAATTAATGAAACAATAAAAATAATCTGGGTTTCAAACAACCTGCTAATCTGGTAAGATAACAACAAAACCATTGACAAACATCTGGAAGCAAACATATAACAGCAATTCTACCAGAAGTGCAAGATATGTTCATTTTTAATTATAAAGTATAAGTGTTGTAAAGTTAGTCTTTCTAAAAGTTAAAAGTTAAAAAGGCATGAATTGACAATGAGAATATAGATATTTTAATCACAAAATATAATATAAGTGTAAACTGTAGGAAATCAAAAGTGTATTGTTTTTTTTCTAGTTCCAAGAATTTACAAAATGCCAATAAAAATTACTTTTTCTTTTTATCTTATGTTTTGGAATCAAAATTATATTGGAGTTAATATGTCTGTTTTAATGCATACCGTTTTCTTGTGTCAAAACATGGTTACAGAAATGTATAAGAACTTTTAATTATTGTTACCTTAACTTACATCAGACAATATGTTGCTACAACTTATTTCAATAATAATAATAATAATAATAATTTCTTAAAACTATATTCAAATATACATGAGAATTGATTGTGACTGACTTAACTGTAATTAAAGTGATTGTAAGTAGACTCTGAATTTGAGACAACCACCAATTTGGAATGTCTTCAAAGTACATCACGTTAATTTGTAAAAAAAAAAATCATGAAACTATCTTGCCAAAGATTTATATTCCATTGGGTGGTGTTGTTATCACTAAAACAATCACATACTAAAAATACTTAATAAAAATAATAACAAAAAATCACAATTTACTCTTGCATAATATTAAATATCCGCAAAGTTATACACTCAGTTACAAACAATTTAACACAATGAAACTTTA
Organism: Magicicada septendecula; assembly: GCA_034769895.1. Taxonomy (NCBI): domain Eukaryota; kingdom Metazoa; phylum Arthropoda; class Insecta; order Hemiptera; family Cicadidae; genus Magicicada; species Magicicada septendecula. The sequence continues at coordinate 892,351,300 of CM068367.1, forward strand.
CTGTTCATTCATCCCTAACACCCTCAACGCTACTTCCTCTCTCATTGTCCACATCACTTCCATCATTTTCTTCAATAAAATACAATCTTCAGATGCATCCATAGAATTGGATAAACAAAATTTTGTTAACTGTCATAATACATTTTCAGATTGTATGCAAAGCCAAGATATCTTAATCCATTTACATAACTGTACAACTCCATGACTATTGCCTCTAGGAGGGTACAATTATATGAGGAAAGTCTGAAACATTCCCGGCCTAACACAGAGATAGTGTCAGAAATATCAAATGGCTACGATTTTTACAAGTTTAAGCTTTCAGAGGTTGTGCTGTAAAATTTCAGGCAAACATGTTTAATAGATTTATTGTTGATATTGAGTAAACAAAGTTTGGAGTTTCTTTAAAATAAATAAAATTAAACATTTAGTAGTGATAAATGCTTTGTTTTAAAAGGTTTAACGCTAACACAAACAAAATTAAGCTGAATTCCACTTTGGAAGATTCTTCACCACCATTCTAAACAGTGAAGACATGGCATGGGCTGCTGAATTCAAACATGGTTGTTCATCCAGATACAATGAGTTCACGTCACCCAATGAACACAGGACATTCGAACAATGGATCAAACCAGGAGAAATCTGGTCCATCAGCTAGAAAAGTGAGAATAATTGTTCCTTAGGGTTCACAGGGTGTGTAGTGCTCATAGACAATCTACAAAAAGACAAAACTATCAATAGGAAGTATTATTATCCTGGAGGAAATAAACAGTGCTTATGAGGGCCAAGCATCCCCATTTGGCAAAGAAAAATGTGATTTTCAATCAGACACTGTGCCTGCTCTTACTTCTTCAATTACAGTCATAAGGTTCAATGCATTATACTTCAAACTGCTCACACACAACCTTACTCACCAGCCCCCAGTCTTTTCCTGTTCCTCAATCTGCAGAAATGGTTCACTGAAAACGAATTTTTTAAGGACAAACATTTACTTTGGAGAGTCAAAGAAATTGTATTATACTTAGGAACCCTGATAAGTGGTAAATAAATTCATAGGAAAGTGTTATAAAAATCTTAGTTATGGAGGGGGAGGTTACTTCTTAGACAATAGAGCACAGTAGATTGAAAAAATCCACTCTAAATTAATGCTAGAATTAATTTAATTCTCATTAAAGTAATATAATGGTATCAAATATAGTCAACTGTCATTATTTATTATTTGCAGCATTTATTGTGTTTGTGTTTAGTGATACCTTGCACATGATTGATGCAGGAATCATTTCTACTCCCAATCAAAGTGTATGTTACAGAATTTCACATAAATTACTCTTAATATTATTATTAGGCAAAAGCATTAACAATGGTGTTTGGGACCGTTTTGAAAAAACAAAATGCCTGCTATAAAACATCATAATCCCTATACATAAAATAGGGAACCAGTGTGATTGCAACAACTATCGGCCCATATGTAATTATGTACAAGAATCTGGAATGAATGCTGACAACTGTGGTAGAATATCTTATTGAAGAGGAATAAGCTGGCTTTCGATCAGACAGGCAGACTCATTATTACATTTTCAGTCTCAAAATGACAATAATAATGGCTCCCATGTATACCACCGAAGTAGCTTAGGAGTAGGCAGGGTAGGCTGCCTAAAGCGAGCCGTATGGCATACAAAAGGAAGGCAGTGTGGCCAGCACTATGCTTCAGCTGCCCATTATTATCCCCAGGATGTTATCCCAGGTACTCATTTTCAACAGGCTGAGTCGACCTGAAAAAACGCACACAGGTGCTGAAAAACGCACCCTGATTTTATGGTGCGGGCCTGGGAATTTCTCAGAATGATCGCAGAGAAAAAACTAGACAGAGTTCCTGGATCTGAGAGTGGCATCTGATTCAGTCCTAGAAATGAAATGTGGAATGCTTTACAATCAAAATGGGTTCCAAACAGACTGCTACTGGCCCACCAGAAGTGTGTATCATGAGTGAAAGGGAATTGTGAGACTAAATAGGAAGAAGTCTGAGTATTTTGAAATGAGGGAGGGCATCAAACAAGGCGATATAGTTGAGTCCTCTACTAGTAATAATCTATACAGATGACATACACAAAATATTCAAGAGATAAACACATACAACCATAATGGGTTATTGGAAGTTAAGACCGATTTTGTCACAGGCACTGCTGTATGCAGATGATAATAGTGCTCATAACAGACACGTGACAAAATTCAAGAGGCTGTGGTAGAATGAAAAGAGAAACTGGGAAGAAAATGCTTGGAACTAATGATCAAGAAGAGTAAAGTGTAATGGGTCTAAATTTACCTACATATTTTTGTGTAATATCATAAATTCTATAACATGTAAAGATGAGGCCCCTTTGAGGTGACGCGATAGCCAGTAAATATTTTCATGACCATGTATGGTTATGCAGCAAAAGACGCAAATATATTTATAGCCAGTGATTAATTCCGCCAGTATGTTGTTGACGAGAAACAGTTAATTACGAGTTAAAAAGGTGATACCAAACTCAACGGAACGTTACAGTACTGAGGACGAGACGAATAGTGGGGAGCGGAGAGAACCAGCTTAGAGACGAACCAAACGGAAATTTGTAACACTGAATGCCAGTCGACCACCATCTTTTGCACAGTGTGGCAGCGAAAAAGTTACGTAATGTAATCGCGGGCACCCGCATACAACAAAAATGTGAATCTTTATAGGTATATATTTCAAAGTGAAAACAGCATTTGGCTAAATATTCATCAACAGTAACTAATTAAAACAAATTGACAGTTCGGCAGTAACACGTAAAAATGGAACAGTGAAAACAGTAAAACAACGCATGCCACGAGGAGACGTCCCATGTGGTGAAATTCTACGCAGCATAATCAAGGGAAGTAGACATTTCAACAATATGTATACAAGTTCAACATTTTAAAATACTGGCTTTTTCCTAAATTATAAAGTTGAGCTCAACAAAATCAAAAAATAAGTAAATGTGTATGTTTGTGTGAATGAAAAATTATGAAAATAGGCCTAACAAGAAGCGTTGAGTTTGCATAACTTTTGATATACGTAGTAGTATTTTGACGTCGTAGTTTATTGATAATCAGTTTTACGCCTTAAGGCGGAATAAGTGTGTTCATGATTTTTTTTCATGTTTTCGAGAGAAAATAAATAACGTTATACGAGGGCTATCCAGAAAGTAACAAGACGTTTTGACCGACCGCGGCGGTGGGCGGGGATAGAGCCGCCATCTTGGTGTCAGAACGTTCCTACACTCAGTACGCATCCAGCTGTGGTAGCGTGCGGTCTGTGCCCCTCTTACTTTGCTCTCTGTGACATGTTAAAATGTGCGCTGCAATAGAAAATCCCGCCACTTGTGAGGTGCGTTCTGTGATTAGGTTTTTGTTGGCAAAAAATCACAAACCAATTGAAATTTATCGCCAACTTTGTGATGTGTACGGAAAAGGAATAATGAGTGAAAGCCGAGTGAGGCAATGGTGCATTGATTTTAAAAATGGCCGTACCAATGTTCATGATGAGGACCGCAGTGGTAGACATAGCCTTGTGACTGATGAACTGGTGATGAAAATCAACGACAAAATTCGTGAAGATCGTCGTTTCACGATTACGGAACTTTCGAAACATTTTCCCCAAATTTCATGGAGTTTGGTGCATGAAATTGTGGCGGAAAAGCTTGGTTACCACAAATTTTGTGCTAGGTGGATTCCGAAAATCCTAACGGAAGACCACAAAAAACAGAGACTGGCTGCAGCACTAACTTTCCTCGAAGATTACGACAAAAATGGTAACAAAGTTATCGATCGTATCGTAACTGGGGACGAGACTTGGGTGAAGCATGTCAATAATGAAACAAAAAGGCAGTCGATGGAATGGGGACACACAAATTCTCCCAAGAAACCAAGGAAGTGTTTGCAAACGCTGTCAGCAAGAAAGATCATGGCTACTGTGTTTTGGGACTCTGAAGGAGTGATTCTCGTTGATTTTCTTGAACGTGGTACAACAATTAACTCAGAGAGGTATTGTGAAACACCGAGAAAGTTAAGGCGCGCGATACAAAACAAGCGTCGGGGAAAACTTAGTGCGAAGGTTTTGTTTTTTCACGACAACGCACGTCCACACACGGCCAATCGTACCCAAGAGCTCTTCGATGGTTTTGGATGGGAGGTGTTCGATCATCCACCATACAGCCCGGATTTGGCGCAGAGCGACTATCATCTCTTCCCAGCGATGAAGACATGGCTCGCTACACAACGCTTTGATACTGACGTCGAACTGCATGCCGGTGTAAACCAGTGGTTGAAATCGCAGGCGGCAGATTTCTACACAGACGGTATTCAAAAACTTGTGCCACGGTATGATAAGTGCCTTAATTTGAATGGCGATTATGTAGAAAAATAGCTTAAGAGTGTACCTTTCAAATGTATATAATAAAATTTTGTTTTTTCATTTTGTAAATTTTTTATTTCAAAACGTCTGTTACTTTCTGGATAGCCCTCGTATTTTATTTGATATACGCATTTTGTTATTTGTATTTGCTCACTGTTCTCTGCCTAAGTACACTAAACGAATCCCTGGACCAAACATTACATATAATCATATTCATTTAATTATTAATAACCGATAAGACTTCAGTTGACGTCTGAAAAGATGCAAATTTTAATAGTCAAGAAGTGAGCAAGACTACAAAAGTTATGCACATTGGAAGGAAAGAAGAACATCCCTAAGAATTACTTGTGATGGTGACCAGTTGGTTCAAGTCAAGGAGTACGAATACTTGGGTGTCATTTTAGAGAGGGATGAGAGAATAGATCAGGAAATATCAAATCGTGTGAGGAAAGCAAACTCCGTATATTACATAATACACAACACACAGGAAAAATGGAAGTACGTTAAATCTGTATAGCTACTAACAATAATGTATGGAGCAGATGGGCTATTCTACAAAAGTAGAATAACAACAGCAAAGATGAGGTTTCTCAGGTGAATAATGGGAAAAACAAGGAGAAATCGCATTAAAAATGAGACAATCAGACAAATTTTGGAGTAAAACCCATAATGGATTTGCTGGAAGTGAGGCAACTGAAGTGACTGGACATGCAAGTAGGGTGATGAAGCAGAAAAATAAAACAGTACCCTGAAACAAAGCCAGAGGATCAGAGACCAAGAGTGAAACCCCAAGGATGACATATCAGTCATATACTAAGAGATTGGGACAGGACCATGGGAAGCATTCACAGGAAATGTGCATAGATCATGATTATGGACACAGGCTCCCTACAACCTGACACTGAGAACCAGATAAAGAATATTATTACTATTATAAAATTTTACTATTGTAAAATTACTATTATAATTTTGTTTTTTTTTTCAGCCATGAAATTTGTTTTTTCAAAGTCCACATATACTACAGGCTAATTAGTTATGTAAAAATCCAAAATTTTTTAAAAAGCAGTTATTTACTTTGTCTACACATGTACTCAAAAACTGTACATACGTCTTATTTTTCAAACACCAATCAATGCACAATTCAAAATAAGGCACGTTACTACATTGGATTCATAATGTGTAACATAACTTATTTTTTAACAGAATTTTTCCTAAAACACCCACAAATTAAGCCATAAATTAAGCAGTTCTACTTAATCTGAGGCAGGCGTAGAAAGTGTAAAAATAAAAAGCAAACAAAAATGTGGTTTTTTACAAGTTTTGTATAGTTAAGTTTGATTTCTGAAAATTTCTTCCAAAAGGCATATGGCTTTTACGTGTCCACATATAGTTTAGTCCTGTCGTATAAAAAGAAATAAAAAACTGCAGTTTTTGCACGTCAAATTTTGTAAAACTCATTTTGTTTCTTTTTTTGTGAATTTTACCTGTTCACTAGTACAGTTACATTTAATTTTCTTCCCTTTTCAACATTCATTACTTTCTTTTCACCAATACACACAGTTCTTCACTTTCAAACTCCTTTTCACATTCATGTATTGACATTCACAACTTTTGACATCTCATAACGGTACAGATCCTAACCTCATTCACAAACAACTTCATAACAAACATTAGCATACTAATTTAAAGCTGTATTTGTGCCAATATATAAGAGTAGGGTGAACAGTTCTGAGCCTAAATAAGAAAACAACACTTTCTGGATTAATCTGATTTATTGCTCAACATATTCTCTATTTAGATTATACACTTTTTCCAAGAATGTTCTAAAGCAGTTATGCCAGACTGATAAGCCAATTTGTCGACATACTCAAATTAGCCATTTACAGCTTCACTGACTTCATTGCCATCAGTAAATCTCTTTCCAGTCATTTTTTTGAGGTTAGGAAAGAGGCAGAAGTCACTCTGAGCTGAATAGGGCAAGTATGGTGGGTGAGGAAGGAATCTGAATTTCAATTCTTTGATTTTAACCATTGCAACAATTGGCGTATGAGATGGTGCAGTGTCTTGGTAAAACATTTCTTTCTTATTTACTAAATGTGAGTTTTTTCTTGATTTCATTGTTTACAAGGTGCAGTAGGTTTGCACGGTACTCACCATTAATTGTTTTCCTATTTTAAGGTAGTCAATGACAATAACTCAATACTCATCCCAAAAAAACAGTTGCCATAACCTTACCAGCAGAAAGAATTGTCTTTGCCTTCTTTGGAGTTGGTTGGTCTTTTGTGGTCCATTGTTTTGACTGTTGTTAGTGTGTGGAGTGTTGTGGTGGACCCAAGGCTCATCAAAGGTTATGAATCAATGCAAAAATTTGGTTGGATTGAGCACATAGAGTGCCAAACAATCAGTTGAAACATCCTTTCAACACTGTTTTTGGTCAAGTGTCAGCAAACACGGCACACATCTAGCGCACAGCTTTGTAACACAAAGTTTGTGCAAGATATTGCGCATATCTCACTCACTTTCGTTCTATGCAGAACTTTCAATCAATTCACTAACATAAAAACAGTAATATGATTTACAATACTTCTTAACCAAAACCACAACTTTTCAGTCCTTTTAAAACACAGGAAAATCACTATACAAAATTGCAGATCCCTAATTATACTGAAGACATAAAGAAATGCCACTGGTCAAAGTGTACCGAGTTGAAAGGGGACTATGATGAAAAATGATTGTCAAAAATCATAGTTTCCTTTGTCAATCTCCAAGAAGTTTTCAAACCATTCTCGTGGTTACCACTTTGCAAGCAGTCGTAGTTATAACCTATGCAAACTGTTTTTGAGTGATTTATTTACTGATACATCTAAAATCTGTTTTAACCCGTTAAATCGACTGTAGTCCTTTTATGCCATTTAATGGCTAACCAGCTGATTGAGTTGAGACGGCAAAAGGGTTACATCCTCTAAACAATTTGAAGAACTTCTTGAAAATAGGACTCCAGCAATGAATGTTAACTTCTGATATGCCAAAAACTGACTTGTGCCACAGTGGTACTTCTCAGTGTGACCAAATTTGCGTTGAAAATACATGACAGTTATGATGGCACTCATTAAACTTGACTCAACATTTGACATCTCAACATTACAGTTTACGAAAGTTCACTAATAAGTAAATGTAACACGTGGAACACAGGTACCACACGAATACCTATACCAACTGGAATTGAATCAACAATAGAAGTCTTTTGAAACGATAAACTGTCACTTTTTTTGGACTCCTAATTATGTTTATAGTTTGTCACATACACTGACACACTTTCATTCATGTTTCATGCAAATTCACCTTTTAACAAGTCAAATGCACGATTTGTGTGACTGTTTCTAATTCTCAGGGTGGATTATGTTCCAAAATTATTTACATTTTCACTGTAGCTGTGTTCCAGTCTTTTGTCTAATGATCCATTAAGTTGGTTCCATATACATTTTAACACTTCGGGACGTCTCAATGGTAAAAAAAGAAGTAACATTATTTAATGAAAAGCATAACATAAAAAAACATATGTTTTATGCATATGATAACAAAGAACTGCCGTAATCTAATAGAAACAAACTTAACAGTAAAATGAACATCAATTATTGTTCTTTCAACAGTACCCATATACCCATACTGATAAGCACAAATCAATCGTTTTTATGTAACTAAATACATGCTAATTTTTGCATTAGAAAGGAGAAGAAATCTGTATAATTTATGCATAGACGGCAATTCATTTGATGCAGTTAAGAAGTTCAGTAGTCTGGGTAACATGATAGATAATAAAGGGTGCATAAACATAACAATATATGGCGGGATGGAAATACGAAATAGGGCATTCTAAGCTAACTGTAGACTATTGAGATGAAAGCTCATTTGTCACAACACCAAAGTGGAAATATATAAGACCCTGAGACTGGTTGTTGCTAATGGAGGTGAGATGTCGACATCAGAAAAAAAGGAACAAGAAACACTAAGAAGTTTGAAAGAACGATTGTACAATGTGTTTCTGGCCTGGTTAAGGAAGATCATGTACAGAGAATAAGGAAAAAACCAGGAGAAAGATGAGCTATTGAAGCATGAGGACATTGTAATATTCATATAATATCCTAATTAATACAATGGATAGGTCACCTAGTAGGGATGGGTGATCAGCACATGCCAAGAAAAATCTTGAAGGTTCAGCTGTATAAAAGCAGAAAGAGGGGTTGACCTAGGATAAGATGGTCTGATGATGTGCTGGAATATCTCAGAAGAATATATGTGAAGGGTTACGCTGATATAGCAATGGACAGGAGACATTGGAGAAGATTGGCATTGGAAGCCAGGATTCATGTTGGGCTGTTGTGTTAAAGAAGTAGAAGATGTGAGTCTAAGATGACTCAATATTTTAAAGTATTGAAAAAAAAATGGGTCTCTTAAAAGTGGGTAAATATAATATTCTTCCTTTGTTTTAATTAAATTCAGACTTACAGGTGTCTCTACCATAGATGAGTCAGCAACTCCAGGTACTAAGATGTTACCAGGTGTAGACCATGAAGGCGCCAAAGATTTTCTAACACGTTTGTGGGGTTGAGTATTTTCTTTCCCACAATGAAGGCTTGGTGAGCTCCTTCGTTTAATTGTTATATACCCACTGTCTTGATGCAAACTCTATAAAAAAAACATGATTAGTTGACATAAAAATATGTTATACTCACTACATAAGTTAAACAGATATTTGCTGGTCTCTACTCCTTCAAGACTCTCACATAGTACACACTCATGCCTGTCACACAGTATATCATGTTAAAAACAAAAAATATTACTACCACAGTTTAATTTATAATTTTAGCATCCTTCTTGCAAAAATTAAGATATAAGTATACAGCAGCGGAATATAATGCCACACACACACACACGCGCACGTGCGGAGATTTCTGTTACTTATTCATATTGAAAGCATTTAAATGTAATTCCTTTAATTCAAACGTACTGTGGAAGATTAGAAAATATATATAAAGTTTATTATACAGTTTACCACAACTTAAATAATTTTGATTGTTTTATTGTCATTTCTTCACCTGATTAATGATAATATTAATTATACTCAATAATTCCTTGGATATGTGTAGATCCAAGGAAACAAATACAATATTTCTGCATTACACACCTCAAAATGCAATTTCAATATATAATTTGAATATGATTACAGTTAAACATGGGCAATCTGTTAGCAATACCCCTGTAACATCCAGATATGAATCCAACACAAATTATTTGGGCCACAAGAATGAACACGATGAAAACCCATATCAAGATAAAAGTACATTATTAAATTAGAGGTGGCAGTAATTATAGCATATTAAAAAAACCTAAGTAAAACTGAAGAAATGAGAAACAAATTACTCTAGTAATAAAATACACTTTTTTAAGTCCACAATTTCCAGCTGGAATTAACGAAAAGTGCCAAATCCTTGGCTGCCAAGAGCAATTGCTATGGGTCCCACAAAATGTTCAATACACTTTATCTTATATAGTTTAATTTTAAAAAATAAAATAAAATAAATAGTTGTATCACAACTATGCTTCACTTTTTAACATTTACGCTACCGCCAACTAAGTATTCAGGTTACAAATATATTACAAAACATAGTTTCTCAAGTCAATATTAATAAACATATATAAAAATAATCACTTATCAAATGCATATAATTTACTAGGGTGCTGCCAAATTTATCTGACCATTTTAGGGGTGCTGTAAATTCAAAACGGTTGGGAACCACTATTTTAAATAATTATGTGTAATATTTTTTCAGGTACCTAGTTATAAATTTTTAATTTTAATCAAATATGGTGCAGCGAGAAGCACAGTACTTGGAATAATTGTATAATAAAATAGAAGATGAACAAAACTATGAGGATATAAAAAAATCGCAGTTTCTTCATTTTAAAAGGCCAAAATCTTTATTCTTATGGTAAAATCTCAAAATGGAACCATTTTTACTTACATACATTTTTGATACAACAAATTACAGATAAAAATTGATAACCATATATCAGACCTACCGAGTATAGAATTTTAGATGAATCTGTATCATACTGACAATCGGAAATGTCTGGCTGTTCCTTCTTTATGATCTCTGCAAGATCATCTGCTAATCGAGTTGGTGTTTGCGGCTAAAACATCATACCCAACTTCATTAGTTTCCGTATTCATGCTCACCGGCAAGCAGTACTATTAAATATAATATTTGTAACCTACAGAGAAGTTCAATTTATAGAAACAAAACAAAGATTATAAAATTATCTAGACTACAAATAATGTACTATACAATAATTTTGCAAACTGTATAATTTTTCATATAACTCTATAATTTAAAGTCAAGATAGGCGTAGGCTTTAGAGCTTAGAAAATCTAAATCTTAGCTCTAGACAACTTAATATTCCACAAACTAGTGTATGGTAAAAACTTCACTTCAGTGGACTATAACCACTTCACTACAACACCCCCCTTCAACTAGTGCACCCCTTCAACCTACAGATTGTGCTGCACGAATTTTTGTGAACGGAATTATCAGAAATGCCACACTTCACAGATGAAGCTATTTTACCTGTGACAGTATCATTAATAAACAACAATACTTGACTCATTGGTGGTCAGAAAACAATCAGCATTCTACTGAGGGTTCAAATTTTCAGCATACTGTTCAATCAACATGTGGTGTGGTATGATACATAACCATTTAAATTTAAGTATTAAAAACCAATAAATACAAAAGGCCAAGTAGCTGTGAGTATACTTAAAAAATGGAACACAGGTACCATAGGAATACCTATACCAACTACCTATACCTATACATTTGTGAACAATAAAGGGTCATCAACATTCAATTCATGTTGTTCAAAGCTACTACTATTTAGTCCACAGCCCTACTTTTCATCTCTGCCACTTACTAGCTCATAAGTACTCAGCTGACCCCCGAGTTTGGTGGAATCCTACAGCCCTTCCATAAAACTATAAACTTACTTCACTAGATATAAGAACATCTGCTGTACAGTAGAGGTTAGAAATTTAGCTACTATGCAACAAACCTAGAGAAACTATAATGCAAGAAATCGACTTCCATACACCAAAGTTTATTTCACAAAGAATTAGTATATCACAGTTAATTTTGAGACAAGTGTGATGATATTCTAGATGTTTCTTATCCTTAGAAAAAAAGTAAACAGTAAGATGTCACTTTTTAACATTTTCAGATCTGGACTTCTGTCCTGTGTTAATCCACAGAGCCATAGAGGCTTTTTTGTGAATTTCATTGCTACCCTACAACTCGGCCCAAAGCTATTTTGTCAACTTACCATGTACCATCTTTTAATTCCTGTCTTCGTCTTTATTTTGATGTATGACTTTTATTCACTATTTTTTCTAAACACATTTTTTACAAAACACTAAAAAATGTTAAACAAACTTCCAGTCACAATTAATTTTCTTAACCCACTTTCAATCTAATATTTATTATTTACATAATTATTAAAAATTAAAATACAGTAACAATACCTTAAAGGAAAAGTAAGGTAGGAGTAGTGAATAAAACAAAACAAAAATAAAAAATTCAATAGAGGAGTAAAATGGTCTTGGAGGCATTAGGAATATTTACACATTATGTTTTGAAACAAGTTTTCACTTCCTAATTACTCGCAATCAAAAAGAAACTACTTACAAGTAAACAAAAATTAAATGTAATTTTAAAAAGATTACCGTCAAACTAATAAACATATTTGTTCAAACATAAATGCTGCAATAGAAATAAGAACGTAACCAACTCATTATTAGAAGACTCAATTTGCAAAATAGGGTGTACTAAGAGTCGTCTATTTCAGATCTACTGGCATTTCCAACAGTGAATTCAGCAGTTAATTCAACTCGTCAATTAATTCCAAAACTCTAACCAATGAATATGAGGATTTCCAGCCATGACTAATATATTTTCAATGACAGCAACACACAAAAAAAAAACCTGAGTAATGCTCAATCTCTGCAAGACTCTAGGACGCTTTTTGAAAGCATGTTGACAAACAACAATAATCCTTAAAAGTATTTCAGATCTGCTGCCCTACTCCTGTATGTGAAACTGCTAAAACAAACTATCATAATCTGATCTCTGTACAGACAGGGTCAGTCAGCCATAGGACAAAACGGCATTTCTTGTGTGCCTACAGGACATATAGGCATAGGTCTGAGATATGAACACTCCTCAGTCATCATATTATTATACTTTCATCAACCTAGATCAGATATGCATTGAAAATAATCTGACTAACAATACACAAAATTAAATAAATAAAAACTGTACCTAATATAATAATAAGAAAAAGGAAAATGCATACGTTCAATACAAAAGCTTACCATATAATTAACAGAGCCAATTTTCTTTTCTACTTCAGCTAAAGCATTTTTAAATGGTGTAGGTGTCCTTGGTGTCACAGCTGAACCAATTTTGTACATCTTTGTTGGTGTACACTGAAAATCTTCTTCAAACACTTTTTGCTGTTTTGCCAGCTGCAATGGTAGTGGGTTTGGAGTCACAAGTAAACCTGGACTACTGTACTGTCGAATGGGAGTTACATATCGTTTCACAGGTGTTGAAGCCAATGAGACGTCAAATGATAAGTTTGGACTATTAAGGAACTAAGATGAAACAAGAAAAATTATCATTATTAAAATCCTGAAATATTAACTTTAGACAATATTTTACCTTCAAAAATAAATCACCAACAAATCCGTTATACCTAATATAAACATTGTATACAAAACTATATTTTATGTTGACAGGTTAATGGGCCCTGGGCCTATTTATATTTAAGGGGACCCGGCTACCCTATTGTTACCCATGTTAACGTTATGTACCTTTTCTGAGTTTCTGTTCATCCTACACAATTGAAATTTTTTCTACACCTTTATGGGTGGTTGATATATACTTTAACATTTGTGTTTTATAAAATTTTCATTCTGAGGTGAGATAATAATTTTTTTGTATGTCATGTCTGAACACTTCAAAATTTTTAGCTTTGGTGTTGAATAAATCAAGTTTTAAACAAAATATCTGAAATTCCTTATGTTAAAGTAGGTAACTGGACCCATTAAACATGTGGTAAAAATTTCAAGCCAAAATGTTGAGTAGTTACTGAGAAAAGGAACATTATGCTTTAAAAAACCTGATTTTCGGAAAAACGCAGTTATTTTTTTTTTAGAAAATAAGTTTAGAAAAATTGTTATAATATTTACTTACATTTTAATACATTCCAGCTTCATAATCTGACTGGTTATCATACTCTGCTTCCAACTTCCTTTTAGCACTCCTTTTTGCCCTTCTCTCATATTCACTGATGGATTTTTCAGAATTACGGACCCGTTCTGCATCCAACGATGCCATCGCTTTGACCATGAAAAATCCTGGTCTTAGTCCTATTCTGTGGAGGACTTCACATTTCATCTGATAACCTTTGTTAAATGATGATATTGCTTCATATACACCAAAACTAAATGTATTCATTCTGATAAATATATTTTTTGGTAATACACTCCACACGACATGGTTGAAGGATTCATTCAAATTTTGTGTCTTTCCATGTGTGCATTTACTCAGAAGATCTTCTTTAGACAGGTCTCTGTAAATTGGTTTGATGGCCGACATGATAGCAGGTGGAATACTTTTAGTATGCTTGTAAGGTTCACTGTCAGGATTACACTTATTTACGTTATATTTACACCAAGACTTGGGGCCAGACAGACACAGTTCATGGGATGGATTTTTGTCTGTCGACAGGCGGTGAAAATACGTAGCCCATACTGCCTTTTTCATATCACGTACACAGTGTAGATTATTTATTATTGCATTTCTGTAATAGGTTTGGAGTTCATCAATAATACTGTCAGTAAGTCTATTCCTTCCAGAAAATGATAAGCCATCGTCAAGTTTTTTTCCCTTTGAGCTCTTTTTTTAGTTTCCGAAGCCTGGCCCCCATTCTTTTCTGTATATGACTGACACACTCAAATTTATTAATAGGTATTTCTCCATAAGGCTTACAAGCTACTACAGCATTGTATGCTTTACTGTCCCCATCACCCAAATAGTTAATATAACGCACGTTATACTTCTCGATGGAGTGAGCAAATATTTCTTTTATACCGGCCACTTCCATTCCCCCACTGCTTCCTTGGTAGTTGGCAGTGCAAGTGTCACTATGGTTTTCTTTATTAGGACACAAGCAATGTTTTGTCAGAATGCTAACATCAATAACTTTCCCTGTTTCAATGCATGTGGCAGAAATTACACCGTTTAGGGATTGATGGCCTCGCTTCTGCCATGTGCCGTCAAAAGCTGCTGAGATGTCCCTGTTTTCACCATCACATTCCAGTCTGTTTTCTTCAACAGCCTCTTCAATACCTTCAAGCATAGTTGCCTCTGCTACCTGCTTTGCATAAACTCCAAGAGCAGCAGTATACTTAGTGAAATGCTCCGTTGGTCGAGGTAGATTTAGGATACCACAAAGCATTCGACCAGCTGTTACGCCCTTGCCTATTGCCCTTAGGTCATATGGTAGTCTAATGTTTATCTCAAAACACATCTTTTTAGTATCATTTATAACAACAGATTTCTGTTGTGAATTATAAAAACTAAATTGGAAATCGCAGTTATCACAAATAAATGTTAGTTTTGCTGCAAGTCCCCTCTGATCTGAGACAACAACAGAAATGCCAGAAGTAAAACAATTTTTACAAACGACACTCTCTTTTAGTGCCTGTGATAATAAAGTCATATCTATTATCTGGTTACAATCAGTTTGATCACCGTACTTACAGAAATCTAATTTTAACTTCTTTTTTGAAGAAGTTAGTTTTTTGGGAAGTGTAGGATTACAACTTTTGAGATCCAACGTTGCTTGTTTGAAGGTTAGATTCTTCAGGTTTTCATCTAGCCTGTTTACTATTGAATGGTTTACGTTTTTTAAACACTCTAGGCACAGAACTACGAGGCATTTTTAATGCACTTTTTATTTAATTTGAACTAAAAATTCAGAAACACGAATAACTATCACACAGATCACTAACTATCTCAAAACAATTTCACTTTCCTAACATCAACATACGAAATACAGGCACATAACCTGAAACTGACACATTGTACACTAAAAACAGGTTGACCATTAGATTCAGCGTAAAAATTCCCTACAGGAATCCAAAAATTACCTTTCCCGCAAAATTCAAATTCGAGTAAATGCAAAATGAAAATTCCATGTCATACAAATCGAAAATTTTCCAGATGCAAAATATTTTTAAAATTTATAATTTTCGTATTATTTTCTTTTAGAAAGCCACATATTATATATCATTTTAAAGCTAAAGAAAGGAACAATAAAATACGACAATAAAAAAAAATGTCAATTTTTTTTTTCGACGACCGGGTCCCCTTAAATACTGGCTGCTCATTGTTTCCATACATATAAGAAAACACACTAGTTTGAAATATCACTGTTACAAATAGTTTCTTCAATCATGGCAAATAAACTACAATGCAGGCAACTCGATATTATAAAAATATAAATATATGTTCTTAAATAAAAATAAATAAATACTAACCTGTGATGGGCTAAATGGAAGCTGTTTTATAGGTGTTAACTTCTGGGGTGTCTGGTGACCAGCAAAACTATATGCTGTAAAATCACCACTCTCATTCTAAAAAAAAAATTTTATTTTAGACTTCTAACATCGTAACATAGTAATATATGAAAAATTTTGAATACATTACATATAAGAAATATTTCAGAGTTCCTTTAGCTGCTATTTCCAGTTATACCAATCCACAATTTATTAAATTGTAATTACTACCATAAATTACAAAAGAAGGGTGAATTCCTTTTAAGACATGACTTATTATCTGCAAGATCAAATCTCTTCTATACAGTACTTCAATGTAATTCAAGAGATCATAAATTCATAACTGTAATAATTTCAAGGTAGAATTACGTATTTAGTCTTAATATCCATGAACCAACATCGTTTCAAATGCTGATGGACAAATACAGTCCCTGGCCGAATTATTACACCACCCTTAAAAAAAAAACTGACAGTTTTTGTCAATGGAATTGGTTTTCCACTTGTTTAGATTGCATAACTGTTACATAGTTTTAATTTAATATGATATTTCATTAGGAAAATAACTTTTTTTATGCCTACAACATATGTTGTCAGTTCCGTGACATTGTTTACATTCTTTGTTAGGTATTACACAGCATTACAGTCAGCTATCAGATTCAATAAATTTCTTGTTGCTTTATAACTTTATTTAAAGTGTTAATCACATACTACAGTACTAAATTAGTTTATTTTTTTGTTGCTCAATAATCTTAACCTCAAATATTCAGGATAACTGACATGGGCAAGGTGGAAGATATCATTGCTGAACAAAAAGCTATCGTTAAAGCATCTGGTTGAAGTTAAAAAGTTTAATATTAGTCAAACTGCTAGAAAATTGTAGTATTTCCAGAGTCTGTGAGAAGTTTTATAATTTTATTTAAAGTGTAAAACTTATACTACAGTTATAAGTATGGGTACTTTTTTGTTGCTAAACAACATTTAGGCACCCACCATACCATGAAAAAACTTTAAATAAAACGTTTTTTTTTCAAGTTTTATTTTAATTAAATATTACACATAAAAATAGTGAAAAATTGATAATATTGATTTTTACGTAGATGTTGGACATTAAAATACACACAAAAATTTGTATAATGTATTTAGTGTTTTGCTATCCCTCCTTTAGCTTTGATAACTCTGTCAATTCTTCTAGGCTTGTTTTCAATGCAGAATAAAGCCTTTTCCTTTCCAATTTCTTGTTTTAAAACCTACCATACATTCTCAATTGGGATGAGATCTGGTGGATTTCCTGGCCACTCAAGAATTGGTATCCTGCTCCGCGCAAGAAATGTTTTAACACCTTTAACAATTTCTCTTCACTTTTTGGAAACAATTAATTTAATTTGGTAATAAGCCTTGCTTCTAGTCTCTAGTGTATTGGTCATGTCGCACTGTCCCTTCCACAATGTAAAGCAATCCCGAGACCATATCATCACTGATTGTGGATGTTTAATTGTTTTTACAACACAGTCTTCATTAACATTTTCTTAAGGTCTTCATACTGCTTTTTGTCATCGAGGACCTGAAATGCGAAGTTATCACTGAAGCACACCTGTAAAAATATATTACTGTCCGCTTGATGAACCGGCCTTTGCAACAGTTTTCTTCACACATATTATCTACCTTAATGTTACTTGAACTAATCTAACATTATTACTTACGTTATCCCTATCTTCAGAAGTGAACATCCTGTACTGGCCCACAGTAGCCTATTTTCTTTCATAACTACACCCTCAGCTTGGGTTTCTTAATGGGTTTCAACTATTGACTTCCAGTGGATACAGGCTTCGGGGAACAGGCTCCAGGGATCTCATACTGATACTCCAGAATCATACAGTGCTTTTGTGACAATTGCATTAGTAGCAGCCCTGTTTTCTTTAATGATTTTCATCGATTTTCTCACTTCTTGGAGAAACAATTTTTTATGAACAAACATTCCTTTCCTCTTACTACAAAGTGAAACACTGTTGCTTAAATTTTCCTTTATTCTTCTCACAGACTGTCTGGAAATATTACAATTTTCTAGCAATTTCACTAATATTAAACTTTTCAACTTCACCAGATGCTGTACAATAGTTTTTTGTCCAGCAACATCTTTTCACCTTGCCGATGTGTGTTATCTTGAATATTTGAGGTTAACATTGTTAAGTAACAAAAAATAAACTAACCTGGAACTGTAGTATATGATTAACACTTTGAATAAAGTTATGAAACAACAAAACACCAAAAAGTAACAATTCAAAATGTAAACACTGGTAATAAAACAACTTCACAAGAACTTTACTGAATCTCACAGTTGATTACAATATTGTGTAATACCTAACAATGAACGTAAACAATCTCACAGTGTTGCCAAAATAGGCATAAAAAAAGTTTTTCCTAATGAAGTATCATTAAATTAAGACTATGTAACAGTTATGTTATTTACACAAATTGAAATCGAATTTCACTGACAAAAACTGTTAGGTTTTGTAGCGGGGCATTTTTGGGGCCTACCTGAGACAATGTAAAGAAGTTTATATTTTATTGATAATAAATAACATAATTTGTATTTTTTTTTATAAATAAATAATAATAACTTTATCCCTTGTTGAGTGATAGGGACAGAAATTATAGACTTGGGTAAATTTGTTATTTTGAAACGATCGCAACGTGGCTGCACTGCTGTTAACCTTATGAATACAGACTTGTTTAATAATATTCATATAAACAGTTTTGATAACCGGCAACTGTACCAAACTCAGTTCAAGGACAATGACGAACACATTATGTAACGGTAAACAAATTATATAACCAGACATCAGGCGATGTGTTGCGTCAGCAAATTATATAACGATGTGTGTCACCAGTTTTGTCAACAAGCCAAAAACAGTCCACTGGCGAACGAATACAAAATGTGAGCCAATCAGAATTGAACGAACAACAGCCGCCTCACAAATTAGCGCAAGTAGTTCGCCCCAGTCTAAATTCAATGCTCGCGCGAGCAACACCTGTGAAGTTTCGGAACATATTTGTGCGGGCCCGCAAAACAAGTAAAATGTGAAAATTTTGATACATATATTTTGATCTAACAGTATCATTACAAAACAAGTAGAGACAGTGAGAAAAATTGCGATAAATTAACCGTTCAGCCATGAAGTGTAAAAGTGAGAAATACGAGAAACAGCAAACAATGAACCACGATTTGACGCCCCAGTTCTACACAACAGCAGGAAAGTAGACATTCAAAATTATTTAAATACTGACACTTTTAAAATTGAGCTCAATAAAATAAAAACGTACTGTATGAAATAGCGTGAGTGTGTGTGTGTGAAAGCGCTGGTTTTCGTTATGTCGTAGTTATAGAGAATGGGTTATCTTTATGTTATTTTCTAGTTTGAAACGGCTTAAGCAAAATGATCATTTTTACGAATACTTAAACATACTAAAATTGCGAAAGTCAAAATGTATGAAGGAGAGAGGAAATTTGGTGTTTTGTATCAACAATATAACTTGATGATGTTTTCTTTTCTATTTTGAAATTAATAAAGTAATAGTGATTATAACATTTAATGTGAAGTAATAGTTATTTCAGACAACCATGTGGTTTCCAACACGTCTAACGAGATCCTGGACATGATGAGTTTAAGTTGGTACTCAACAATATGGCTGCTACTCCAGCCTAAAGTATAAAAAGTTTTACAAAGTGTAATAATAAATTTAAATACAAAAGACGAGAAATTATTAATATAACAGTGGCGCCCTTACAGCTGGACCGTTTGCATAAATTAAATTATGCAAATGTGGACCTGTTGAAGAAATGATATGGTTGTTTGGAATGTGTATTTACGTATGTACGTAAATTAAACGTAAGAGGTTATGTTCAAGATGGGTGAGTAGAATAATTTTCAATAAGTATATGTTACATATAATAGGATTTTAATAAAGAAATATATATTAAAAAATTTTTAAGAAAAATGGCAGATAACAATGATATTAGTTTATCTGATAGTCAGATAGCAAATCAAATAAGTAGCGACTCCGGAATTCAAACAACTGACAGTAGTCTTGAGGAGTCAAAAATAATACAGACAGTTGAGATTCATTCAACCCCTATTTTAGGAAATCAAAATAAGAAACCTGATAATGATACTATGTTAGCAAGATTGTATGATATGATGTACAATAGTGTAGAAAAACAAGATAGTAATTTCAGAGAATTAAAAAACCAAATTAACGAAATAAAAAGTGATTCTGACGTTAAATTTAATATACAGAATGACAAATTTGATAGACAAAGTAGGGATATTAAAGAGTTGAAACATGAGATACAAGAAATTAACAAACATTGTGAGAATACCAAAGTAGAATTTACTAATAAAATCAGTCAAGTAGAAACCAAGTTAGATGATTCAATACAAAAGACAGATGTTAAATTTAGTGAAATAGATAGTCAGATAGTTAGAGTTGAGAAGCAAATCAATGAAAATAACGAAATATTAATAAATTCAATGAATGAGTATAACAATGACATAGAATCTAAAATTATTAAATGTAATATTGAAACTGAATGTAAGTTGAGTAGTGTAGTAATGACAGTTGAAAAATTTAGTCAGAATATTGATGAACACCAAAATAAGATAGACTCAAAAATATATGAAATTGAAAGTAATTATAAGACGGAGATACAAGCAGTAAATGAATCTATTGAAATAATAGCAAAAAATAATGTACAGTCTGAATATAGTAATGATAAAAAATTGTATTCACTTGAACAAAATATTAGTAATATGCGAGATGAATTAGGTTTAGTGAAAAATCAAAATGTTATTGAACGAGTATTTATGACACGAGATACAAATAATGAAATAGAATTAGAAACTTTCAATTGTGACAATCGTAGAGTACACCCAATGCAATTTTTAAATAGGGTTAGGGAATTTAATCGGTTTAATAATAGTAGCTGGGAGGTTAAGTTGCTGAAGATTATCAAATGTTTCAAAGGTAGTGCCGAGATATGGTCGGAAGTACACCATACCGAATGGGAAAGTTATGAAGATTTTGAGATAGCTTTCCGCAACAAATATTGGTCAGAAGAAGACCAAGAAATACTAAGAAGTAAAATAATGGGTAATGGGAATTTTGGTAGGATTAATAACCACCTAACAATATATGTGATGACCATTTATAACGAAGCAAAGTATTTAGAACCGCCGTTGCCATTCCGGTCATTTGTACGACATATTAGCAAACACCTGCCCAGAGAGGTGCAAATAACTTTAATGACTAGAGAGATTACAAATATAAGTGAGTTAGAAAACATGTTAGATGTATTACAGAATATAGGGGAACGCGACATGGGACGACGTCCAAACACACCAGTAGTACCACACCATAATAATAATAATAATAATAATAATAATTTCCATCATAACAGGGGTACACAGAATTTTCATAGAGGAGCGCGGGGAGGAAGTTTCGATAATAGGGGCGAGAGTTGGAGGTGTAGAGCCTGTGAAATTGATAACTATGCTAATAGAACGAATTGTTTTAGATGTCATCGAACCAGGGAGTGCGCCAGAAATGAGAGGACAAACCCACCACCAAATCAACAGTCGAGAGGAGGAGAATTTTATAGAGGAGCGCCTCGAGGAGGAGGAAATCATAATAGAGGTAGAGGAGAAAATCATCAAGCTGTGGCAGGTCCATCCACGGAAAACTGAGGAAGACAATGGGGAAGCGGACCCAGCCATTGTCAACGGAGGACCGGGTCCAAGTAATTAACGAATACACAAACAACGTCATCAAGATGGATATGGCAAAAGAGTTGTTAGAAGAAGAGGAGAACAAGGTGGTGGAACGCAGAACAGGATTGACTGAGGTGACGATTAACATTGAAGGTAAGAATTACAAAACTTTAATTGATACCGGTAGCGAGATATCAGTAATTTCTGAAAATGTCATGGGTGAACTAAAAGAGTTAAACAAGAATATACCGTCATTACCAGTTGCAGGGGTTACAGTAGTGGGGGTAACTGGGGTGAGAAGTAAAAGAATAACCAGACAAGTACAATTAAATATTTTAATAAATGAAGTAGAATTTGAAAATACTTTCCTAGTAGTTAAAGGGTTAAGTCTAGATGTAATATTGGGAAATGATTTCTTGGAAAGAAACGGAGCAGTAATAGATTTTAATAAACAAATAGTAAAATTTGAGAAGGGGAATAAACCAGTCAGAATAGAGTTTAAGAAAGTAATAAATGAAGCTAAAGTCACTGGAATAAAAATGTTACATAAACAGATAAGTGATAGAGAGATAGAAACTAAAATAAATATATGTCTAGAGAATGATGGTGTAGAAAATGAGGAGAGAGAGATGCATGAGCGTAATGAGAGTGTGTGGGCAAATAGAGCCGATAAATTTATCAATGAAAATACAGTTGTAGGAAGTACTCAGCAAGAGGAGCTGTGGGCAGTTGTGGAGCAGTACAGAGGGGTGTTTGATGAATCACCAGGGAAAGCGAAGGACTACATCTGTGAGTTGAAAGTTCGGGACCACGCACCATACATGCAGAGAAGCTACCCGGTGCCGTTTTCGAAGAGGAGGGCTGTACAGGAGGAATTAGACCGGATGATGCAAGGAGGCATAATTGAACGCTCAGTATCACCTTATTCAAACCCTTTGGTGGTAGTGATAAAGAAGGATGGCAAGGTAAGGTTATGTTTAGATGCTAGAAAAATAAATCAAATTATTATACCGGACAGAGAATCTCCGGAACCCATAAATGAGATTTTACAAAAGTTTAGCGGAGTCAAATACATGACGTCGTTAGACCTGACCGCTGGATACTGGCAGGTACCATTAGCAACAGAGAGTAGGAAATATACAGCTTTTCTTTTTAATGGTAAGAATTACCAGTTTAAACGCTTACCTTTTGGATTAAACACCAGTGTTGCCAGTTTTATCAAATGTTTAGATAATATTTTACAACCTAAGGACTTAGACTTTTTAACTGTGTATGTCGATGATATTTTGATAGCCTCTAGAACATTCACTGAACATTTAGAACACATAGAATATGTATTAGATAAGCTACAAGTAGGGGGTTTAACAGTGAATTGGGACAAGTCTAAGTTTCTGCAGACAGAGATACACTTTTTAGGATTTATTATTACACAAGAGGGGATATTAGCCAACCCTGACAAAGTCGAAGCAATAATGCGATTCCCTGAACCTAAAAACATTAAGCAACTACAGAGTTTTTTAGGCTTATGCAATTTTTACAGGAAATTTCAGGAGAACTACGCACACACAACATCCAAACTGAGTTCTGTCCTGCAGAAGAATAAACAGTGGAGATGGGGCGATGCGGAACGAGCTGCATTTAATGAAATTAAGAGAAAGTTCAGTCATATGATAATGATGAATCATCCTGATTTTAATAAGATCTTTTATTTGCAGACCGACGCCAGCAATGTAGCGCTAGGTGCTGAGTTATACCAAGAGAGTTGCGACAAGGAACACCTAACGATCGCCTTCGCCAGTAGATCGCTGTTATCGGCGGAAAAGAATTACACGACAACAGAAAAGGAACTTCTGAGCATTGTGTTCGCCGTGGGTAAATTCCGCACCTACATCTTAGGGAATACTACGATAATCCGGACGGACCACAAGGCACTGTCATTTCTGAATTCATGTAAGCTAACACACAGCCGATTAACCAGGTGGGTATTAGCCTTACAGGAATATAACTTTTCATGGGAGTACATAAAGGGGTCAGATAATAAGGTACCAGATACACTTTCTAGAATAGATGTTATAGATAATAAGACTGGTAGGGACCTTAAAGAAATAGAAATTTTTAGGTTAACTAGAGAAGATAGGATTTTTGGTGAGGAATTAAGTGACATTAAAAACTTACAAAGATCTGATAGCAAACTGGGTAAAATAATTGTTAGTTTAGAAACAGATGTAGCGGGATCTGAATATAATGAGCGATTTCAAATATATCAAGGCATTTTGTTTAAAAAAGTAGATGGTGGGGAGCGTGATTGGAGGTTAATTATACCTGATGTGTTAATAGATAAAATTGTTTGGGATTGTCATATAAGGTATGGTCATTTTGGTGCGAGAAAGTGTGCAAATGTTTTGAAAGAGTCATGTATATTTAAGAATATGGAGAGGAGAGTGAGAAAAGTGTTGAGAGTGTGTAATTTATGTCAAAAATCGAAAGTGGTGAATTATAGAGTGGAAGGAGAGATGAATTATATAAAAGTAGATAAGCCTTTTGATCTAGTTGCGGTTGATTTATATGGACCGTTACCCAGAGGTAGAGGGGGTGTGGTATATGTATTTGTAGTTTTAGACACTTTTTCAAAATTTGTAAAATTATATAGTATCAAGAGGGCAACTAGTAAAGTACTTAGTGAGAGAATAGTAAAAGATTATATGCTTAACGTGGGAAAGCCGAAAATTATATTATCTGACCATGGTCCACAGTTTATAAGCGGCAAATGGCGGCAGACGCTTGGATGGGAAGGCATCATACCCAAGCATACGGCAGTGTACCATCCTCAGTCGAACCAAGCAGAACGGGTGATGAGAGAGATTGGTAGGATATTCCGGGCGTACTGTCACGCCAAACACACAGAATGGCCATCCTACGTGAAAAAAGTAGAGGAGTGGCTGAATTGTACCACCCATGAGTCCACGGGATTTACGCCGCATGAGTTGATCAGGGGAACAAGGCCGCCCAGGATATTAGAACAACTTTTCACATACCCACCTGAAGGTCAAATTTTGGACAGGAATATGAAGATTAGATTGGCGAACGAGAATTTACTTACTAGAGGAGAGCGACGAAAACAGAAACATGATGCTAAGGGTAAATGGACCAAATATGAGGTAGGCCAGTTAGTGTTAGTAAAAAGACATGATTTGTCCAGTGCTCAAGATAGGGAAATAAAAAAGTTTTTCTTGTTATATGAAGGACCTTATGAAATCATAGACATAAAAATGCAGAATGCGTATGTGCTGAGGAACCCAGCGACGCAGGAAATAGTAGGTACTCAAAATGCGACGAATTTAAAATTATATAGGTCACTTTAATTGTTATGTTTATAAATAAGTTTTTCAGATATTATTGTATGTTTTCAGAAGGGATCCTCCCCCATTTTCGGGCGGTCACGATCTTACCAGTCCTGGCCGTGGAATTCGGAACTCGGAGGCGGGCCATGGTTGGCGGATCTTCCTTCGGGCGGTGAAAACAACGATGGTCCGGCTCCACCAAAATTGGTATAAAGTAGAAAATCTAACTGCACATTTGAACGGGGAGGGGGACCCCACAGGTACGTGACATAAATTATTTTCTTATACACTCCCGGTGCAGCGGTTTTGGTGTGCCTGTCACGTGCCTGCACTGCCTTAGAGTGTCTGTAAATAATGGAGGCTGCATTTAAGTAAAAGGCAGTGCATTCTATTTAAATTTTTTTTAGTGCCAAGGGCAAAATTAAAATGGAGCCTTTGACAATATTTTCTGTTTGGCCCGAAACGACGAGTTTTGGGGCAAGACGTATTGGCGCACGGTAGAAAGCGGGGTAGAAGAAATGGTAGGAGGGGGGAGTAGTGTGTTTCAGAGGGGGGACGTGAATTCACGTAGTATATCTATCTGGTTCCAATCCGTTTTGCAGCAAGACCCGGCATTTCAGGCGATGTGTTGCGTCAGCAAATTATATTATGACAATAGAGTCAGCCTCCTATAAAAAAAAAACATAATTTTGGATGTGTATACTTCTAAATTTAAGATAAAAAATGTTTTTTCTCTTCTAAATTTTTTAGCATTAGGTGACCAAATATAATTGTTAGATTTTAGTATTAGTGGGTATAGGAACATTTTGAAGAAATGTGTAGTAATATGAGAACTTGTGATCAATACAAGATGTGGGGATAATTTTGGGGGGTAGTTTGGTGCTCAATGAAGTGACATAACAGTGTAGTGTGGAACTGCTATGGTGGGAGGTTGTAGATTTTGTATTTAATATTTTATGTTAACAATGGTTAAGCTTCCATATAAAGTGGGTTAAAACCCCATCTAAATTAGTATTGTCATTTAAATATAAATTCGTAAATTTAATTTTACTTGTGATTCCCCAACTTTTCGGGCGGTCACGGCCTCACCGAACCCTGACCGTGGAATTGGTTTAGCTTTAACAGCTATGGTTAGGGCACATTACGATTGCGCGCTGCCATAACTGGCCATAGCTGTTATCGTTGTAAACGTGTATTTTGAAATTGATGGGGGGTAATAAAAGGGGAATCACCAAACTATGGAACAGCGGCTGCCACTCTGTTCGAGAAGGAACAGCAGAGCCAGGTGGTAGATCCGTTTAAGGGTGTATAATTATTAACGAGAACATGTTGATGTTCAACAATTTTAAACTTAACAGCGGAAGCAGAGACACGGAGAGGTAAAACCCTGCTCCAAAATATACAGTCTCTGTGGAAGCGAAAAGGCGCCACAGTCTTCCATAATTCTGAAATAGTGTGTGTGGCTGGGAGGTTATCCAAGGGGATAACGTATTAAAAATTTGATATATTTTAATTAATAATGATGATTTGCTACTCAATAATTTTGTTTGAATTTGAATTATGTCTTATTGTGTTGATTGCATTTAGTATGTTAGGAATAAGTATTATAAAAATATAATAATATGTTTTCAATGTGTTTACAGATTTTAAAATAAAATGAAAAATAGTTGTAATAAGTAAAATTTTCAATAGGTTGTAAAAGATAGAAGTGGGTGATAGTAATTGTTTGAATAAAATGTTTGAGTCAATTCAAGTTGAATTTTGTGGGACACAGATTTGTCCAAATCGAAGTAAAAGTTAAAGTAATAGTGGAAATGAAAATAATGCAATGTTGTTTTGAGTTAATGTATGTTATAGAATTTTGAGAAGTATAAGTGGAGACACAGTAGTTATGGAGATTTTATGTAGAGTTTGGAGCGATATATTGTTTATTTGTTGATGTTAATTTGTTGTAATTGTAGTGAGGTTATGAGATTGAGATTTTTTGGGGATGGTAATTTTGTAGTAGTGGTAGTGTATTTGGGGAGTCCGCAACAAGGGTTGGGACGGGATAGGGACCGATTGGCGCCGGAAAGGGTTACCTAGGGTGAGTCCAGGGACCAACATAAGGGAATGAGTTTTGGGAAGGAAACACGTATCCTATGTACAAAGGGTTAGAGAGTATTTTTTTTTTATATAAGAGTAGAAGGTGGCGATTGGAGTTAAAGTAGTAAGTAGTTAGAGGTAGAGAAGGGTTAGTAAAATTTTGATAGTGGGGTGTCATACTAGATAGAGATTTTGTAAGGGAGCATTAGAGTAATAAAAGGGGTAAGATTATGAGTAAATGCCAAATGGATGAAGTAAATTATAATGAAATAATGAATAACGTAGAATCACCCAAAGTAATGAAATGGAATAATGATGGCCATAATTGAAAAAAAAAAAAAAATAAAATAAATAATTTTTGTAATTTTGAGAAACGAATTAATAAGAGTAAATCAAGTTTAAAAGTAATTTTTTGATTTTATGTGTCAATTTAATGATGTAAAGTGTGTAACATTTTAATTGTAAGTTGTTTATTTTAAAATGAATTATTAATGTACTGTGTTTTCTTATGTTAAGTTATGTTAGGTATTCTGATATATACATGTTAGTAATAAGTGAGTAAAAACAAAACCAGTGCTTCTTAGCGCAAACCAGCACCGCTAGGGGGGAACAGATCAGTTGGGGATATGGTGTTGTATAAGGCCACTATTTAATATTTTGATTTGTTGTTTCAGTGTTTGGTGATGCTGTGGCGGCGGACCTGAGCTGGCCTGCGCGTCAGGGCAGGGGCGTTGAGTATCTGTCTGACTCTACGGTGTTGGGATCTCGAGAGAGAAGTCCAGTATTGTCATGCAGATGCAGTCACAGTCACCGGACCAAGGGTGAGTTGATTATTCTTGTTTGTAAACCGTACAGGGGGTTGTGGCGACATATCCTGGCTGATCCCCTTAGCAAGTATGAATGTGTCAATGAGATTTTTTATGCTTCGGCATAAAATATCTCATTGAGGGGGTATTGTAGCGGGGCATTTTTGGGGCCTACCTGAGACAATGTAAAGAAGTTTATATTTTATTGATAATAAATAACATAATTTGTATTTTTTTTTATAAATAAATAATAATAACTTTATCCCTTGTTGAGTGATAGGGACAGAAATTATAGACTTGGGTAAATTTGTTATTTTGAAACGATCGCAACGTGGCTGCACTGCTGTTAACCTTATGAATACAGACTTGTTTAATAATATTCATATAAACAGTTTTGATAACCGGCAACTGTACCAAACTCAGTTCAAGGACAATGACGAACACATTATGTAACGGTAAACAAATTATATAACCAGACATCAGGCGATGTGTTGCGTCAGCAAATTATATAACGATGTGTGTCACCAGTTTTGTCAACAAGCCAAAAACAGTCCACTGGCGAACGAATACAAAATGTAAGCCAATCAGAATTGAACGAACAACAGCCGCCTCACAAATTAGCGCAAGTAGTTCGCCCCAGTCTAAATTCAATGCTCGCGCGAGCAACACCTGTGAAGTTTCGGAACATATTTGTGCGGGCCCGCAAAACAAGTAAAATGTGAAAATTTTGATACATATATTTTGATCTAACAGTATCATTACAAAACAAGTAGAGACAGTGAGAAAAATTGCGATAAATTAACCGTTCAGCCATGAAGTGTAAAAGTGAGAAATACGAGAAACAGCAAACAATGAACCACGATTTGACGCCCCAGTTCTACACAACAGCAGGAAAGTAGACATTCAAAATTATTTAAATACTGACACTTTTAAAATTGAGCTCAATAAAATAAAAACGTACTGTATGAAATAGCGTGAGTGTGTGTGTGTGAAAGCGCTGGTTTTCGTTATGTCGTAGTTATAGAGAATGGGTTATCTTTATGTTATTTTCTAGTTTGAAACGGCTTAAGCAAAATGATCATTTTTACGAATACTTAAACATACTAAAATTGCGAAAGTCAAAATGTATGAAGGAGAGAGGAAATTTGGTGTTTTGTATCAACAATATAACTTGATGATGTTTTCTTTTCTATTTTGAAATTAATAAAGTAATAGTGATTATAACATTTAATGTGAAGTAATAGTTATTTCAGACAACCATGTGGTTTCCAACACGTCTAACGAGATCCTGGACATGATGAGTTTAAGTTGGTACTCAACAATATGGCTGCTACTCCAGCCTAAAGTATAAAAAGTTTTACAAAGTGTAATAATAAATTTAAATACAAAAGACGAGAAATTATTAATATAACAGTTTTCTTTTTTTAAGGGGTGGCCTAATACAAGTGACCTATTCTGTGTGCACATACGCATGCATTTCCTTCCACTGTATGTTTATTTTCATGTTTCTGATATCTATCAACTGAAATATCAGCACTTACATATTTCTAAATTACTAAGAATTATTTTAAATTAATATTTTGCTTAAAATGAAGTACAATTTGGCCTGTAGCCTTTCAACATAACACATAACATAATACAAAACAAATTTTAGCAAGTTTAAATATATTACATGTTATCCTGAAAAAATAACATTTTCATATGTAATAGAAAACACATAAACAAACCACATTCTAACAGGAATTGTTTATGAGAATTGGTTTGTTCACAGTAACTCAACAAAATAGAAGCTTATGTTAGAAGAAAAACTTGACTTTTTATAGAGTTCAATGCACTATAAAATAATGAACTCCCTCCCCAAATTGAAACTACATTCAAATATAGAAGTAAATGAGGATTCTGGTACTTATTATTGTGAATATTATAAAAATTATAAAGTTCTAAAGTCAGCGACTTTCGTTCTTAAATAGGTACTACACAAATTTAAACTTAGAGAATTTAATTTGAATTACAAAAATTAAAAATCCCACATTACTGTATTACAGCCACACAGGAATAACAATTAACACAGAGTTAAAAATTCATTTGCAGTATTTTGAGATGTACAAGTCTGAATACACTCCTTCCCAATCCCCCCCTCTCTCTCTCTCTCTCTCTCTCTCTCTCTCTCTCTCTCTCTCTCTCTCTCTCTCTCTCTCTCTCTCTCTCTCTCTCTCTCTCATGCACACACGCACACACCACCACCACCACATTGTGAAATTTTACATACCGAATACAAATCACTTATAAAGTCCCGGGATATATCTGTGCATTCAGAAATACTCCGTCGCCGCCGTGCACGAAAACCCCGTCTTAGTATTCCAGGTGGAGAATTCTGTTTGCTTACATCAGGCTGACCAATAATATGCTGAAGATCTGCATCCATATTTGGTACACCACCTATTCAAATACCAATAAATATCTGTGTTCTAAAAGCAGTGCTTTATTTTAACAACAAATATTTATCCAGAGTCGATTAGTTAATTAAGTAGACACTCGTTTTAGAGTGATTGAACTTTCAACAGAGCGATTACTCGGTCTGTTTTATCATCTACAACAGAATCAGTTGCATCTAAACTAGTATACAAAATATGAAAACTTTTATTCTCGTTCATAAAATAAACAAAATTTGGATACAACCAACTTTTTCTACTATATCAATGAACCCTTCATAATGTCTCCAAAAAATGATACAACTGACTCCCAAATAAGAAAGCTTTCATCTTCATGTCAAAAAAGGATGGAATTAAAACTTTTATAATCTAGGGTATTTAAAACAGATTTATTTGAAGGATTAATCTATTCCAATTAAAAATCTATACAACACAGTTATGTTTGTGTGTAAAGTATACACGTGGATATGAAGTCATACTAAAGTAGGCTAACTAGTATGTCCATCCAACCAATTTAGATACCTCATTTCTCAATAACACATACAAAAATATGAACAAGAATTTAAAAGACTTCATATTTCATGGATTAAAAAATATTTTTGTAAGTCTAACTATTGCCACAAATTATCAGGAAGATGACACAATAAAATGTATATAGTTGAGCTTTTTAACAATGTAAATCAAAGTTTTTGATACAGACCATACTTAACTTTTAAGTTATGACTTTTAAAATTACTGTGTAAAAATTTACTGTAGAATCATCATTTTATGTAACCTTGTAATTTTATTTAATTTAGTATATACAGTAATGAAAATTTTTATTGTATGTTGGTTAAAAGAAAAGCAATTTCAACAAACAATTTTAGAAACAATTATTGGAATTGAAGTAACAATTTTGTGATATTAGGTGTTTTTTTGATAAGGGCAACAGGTTACAAAGCTATACAGACAATGGAGTTTTACAGAACATTTACTTTGATATTTTATCATCTCACTTGTTCTAACAGTAAACTTTACATTATTTAAAACTTATGGAATTGTATGGGCATGAAACCTTACACAGAACAGATTTCAAAGTTTGCTTATTTCAAGATAGATATTGTTATGGATATCACATGTACTGTGATCTTAAAATGGTGGAATAAGTCATCAAACCCTAGAGACATGATACTTATAATTTTCAATAAAATTCTATAAAATGATCACACCCATATTACATTATTATTCTGCTACATTATACTGATAATTAGAACCCTATATTCTCAGCACTTATACTGATATAACTGTATGTTGTGTACAGTTATACTGTATTCTGATAGCACTGTTAGAATTCTACAAATAAAGCAATTTGTAGAACTGACTGATTGAATTATAATCTACTCGAAGTATAATGAATGAAAACAATTTACATATCTTTTCAATTATAAACATTGACTACTTATATTTTTTTACATAGAAGGTAAGAAAGCATTACACATGTTTAGACAATCTTTCTAAACAAATGTAGAAGCTTCACGATGAATCATAGTACTGTTGAGTGATTCCAGATGTTTACGTAACATCTGCTTATATGGAAACTAATAACAGTTATCTCTACTATACACTGCCACAATATAACCAATAATCAAATCAACTAATTCACCCAAACCTTAGATTAAATAGTGGAAAAATAATTATGTCCATTAAAAATATGTATGAAAAAGGTAGAGCAAGAACTTAAAAAGAATCAAAAAAATTATTTAAAAAGTTTATGTAGCTAAATCACAAAATAACACACAAGAGTAACAAACAGAGAACCAAACAAAACATCTGTTCTATCCACATTTCAATTCACTTTATTATTTCTTTTTAAACATTTCACTTTATTATTTCTTTTTAAACATACATCATTAAGATCACCAGCAAGACTGTAATGCAACCTCTCAAAAGTGCACAAAATGCATTATACTTCTGGCATAAGACAAGAAATACTAAATCAAATTGATGATGATCTCTTCTGATAAGTGACAATTGTAATTAAATTTTCACTGGGAATGGTTCCTGTACATTTATACAAATGTGTAAAAACTATTTAAACGTAGTCTATGGCATGAACGATATCTTTACATTACAATGTTTATGAATTATTTATTATTATTAGAAACTGTTTTTATGTTTAATATATTTTATTTAATCAATACTTCAAAATAATAGCTGAGGTGTAGTGATAAGGCGGGGTCACTATTTCTTGATTCTTGGATTTGCTTCCTGCCACTGGAAAAATACAACCTGGGTTTAATATGGTAACACACTCTCCTAGCAAGACTATGATAAACCAGCAAGTGATATTCCTCCCTAATAATCTCTACCATATATAGTAATAATAGTAGCAAGACTCACAAAAAATTATAACAGTTAAAAATCCTGTCCATGCAAGACACTTACATAAAAGTGATCGTGAATGTGGAGAAGCTTCAAGTCCTACAGGTGAAGTAGTAAAACTATTATTAGGTCTCATCAAATCAACAACATTCAGATCTCCAAAACCTTCATCTGGAGAAGACATTCCCAGTTTCCCCGGACTAGCATGGTTAACAATATCAGAATACCTGTAAGAAATATATACCCTTGAAAACATAAGTCTCTACAAGTATATGTCTGTGTGCGTTGTAATTATATCTACTTGTCTCATTTAAAAACAAAATGAAATATTTTTCAATTAGTTTAAACATTTAATAACAAAACACACTCTTATACTGTTGACTTGATAAAGACAAAGAAATTATTGTTCACAGTAATTACAAATATCATCAAAAAATGAAAAGTGACAATGACAGACAATTGTACTGAAGACATGAACTCTGAAGTGTATGCGATATTATAATTTATATTATAACAAATTCAAAAATTAGCATTCATATATTTCAGAATTGGTGCACAAATGTGATAGTGAGACTGTGTACATAATGGGTTAAACTCTGTGTTAACAATGAACTGCCAGACAGATTTGGAAATGAACATATTGTGTTTACTTGAGAAATAAATCTTATGACACACAACAAATTTTGGTTCCACCACTAAGCTATGGATGTCCTCCACGAAATTTTCACCAAACCCTAGTAACGCATCTCCTACTCCAATGCATACACACCCCACCTCTTTTTTGTTTTCAGTATGTATTCATTTTGTCAAATAGACTCTTATTTAATCTTTCAAAACAATTTCAGTCTTCTTTATTGAAAAATCTTTCCACTATTATTGTCACAAACTTCATCTCTGCATTTAACTGGGTTGGGACAGTCAATGGTAGCAATACTGAAACTTGCATTACAAATTTGTTTTTGTCTTCATACTTTGGTCAACAGTGTTATCGGTAACGTTGACCAAATTATCATTTTTATTATTCATTTTACTTGTAATTTAACCCTTTCAGTGCCAGCATTTGATTTT
Organism: Magicicada septendecula; assembly: GCA_034769895.1. Classification (NCBI taxonomy): domain Eukaryota; kingdom Metazoa; phylum Arthropoda; class Insecta; order Hemiptera; family Cicadidae; genus Magicicada; species Magicicada septendecula. The sequence continues at coordinate 892,385,243 of CM068367.1, forward strand.
CTGGATGTCTAGAAAAATTCTCTATTTAAACTTATAATATGTTAACTATATATTATTGTTTTCTATATCAAACAGTGTCAGGAAGAGCTATTCTTTTTGTTAGTTTTTGTAACTAAAGACTATCTAGAGAATGTCTACAACAAAGGGCCTAATGCTCAAAATATGCTTGGCCCCAGCAAAGAGACCAGTAGACACATGCAAGGGGGTGCTGACACTGACATAATACATTTTTTGAAAAACTACCAGATAAAACAACTGTTGTGTTTGTAGTACTACCAGCACAAAAGCTGGTGGAAAGAGAAAAAAAATCTTTGTATATTTCGTATATATTGTTACAGACCGTAGTTGTACCCATTATGCCTCGTGTCGGGATCGCCAATCTAATACAAACTGTATGCGTCCTCCGCTGAAAATCCCGTTGCTGATGCCAATTTATTATCTTGCTGATGTTGTATAATTTTATTTCCCGTTTTAAGCGCCAAATTGTTTTATTTTGAAAACAATTAAAATTATTCTCCTTATTTATTTATCCTTCTCACTTATATTAGTTTAGTTCAACTCACCTTTGTCTTGTAGTTTAATTTGAATTTCGTTCCTAAAAAATAGGGGTTACCAACCTCTATTTTCTGATAAAAAATTTCCACCTTGGCTATATAAAAGAATAAAATGTCATTAACATTAAACTAAATCAAATATACGATTGAAAATAGTCAATACTGTATTCTTTCTGTTTTTTATTTCTTTCTTTTCTAAACAAATGAAATATTTTTATAATAAAATGTTTGCTCCAGCTCTTGTTTTTTACTTGCTCAGCGGTTGGCAATAGTGATATTAAATTTGTTGGGTTCTTGTGATTACAGAAAAATTAACAAAAGATCTTTAGAAAGTACAAAACTTCACATAAACCATAAATAAATAATATACAGTTTCTTAATAAACTAATTCTTAGGTTATGTGATATGTGTTGGGTCACAGTTGGTCAATGTAGGTTAACAGTTCGTTTTAAAAGAATATTACAATGTCCAATAATTTGATCACCATAAATTAATAACTGAATAATGATATAAACTGATTATCACTAGTTTATTCATTGAGTGTTTGAATAAAGTTTATTAGTGAGTGAAAAAGTGTCAAAGTGTGGACTAGTCTTTATTTAGTTTTTAATTCAATTTTATACTTAGCACATTCCTTCACATCTGAGGTTTCATTCCATGTTCATTTTCTTTTATAATTTGTAAGATATAATTTATTCTTTCAATTTAAAGTGATTTGGTTTTAAATATTTCTTCTTGTCATACTATTATAAGACATAATATCATTTCAGTTCATTACAATCTCATTTCTATTTTTATTTATTTCTTTTACATAATTATATTAAGCTGCATGGATTTTTTAATCTTCTCTTCTCTGATTCCAATAATGAACTTACGAATTTTTTTTGTTAATGTTTGGTTGTCAAGGCACCAAGCCTATTCCTCCCATTGGTTGAAAAATTTGTTTACATTGTTGGACATTGCTACTGATTTTTCTAAAAAATTATTAACAAATATTTTTAAATTAGTATAATTTTCTTATACTGCTATTAATTCTCAAGATAATAACACTACTGTATTGCTCTTCTTTTATAAATTAATTAGATACCAAACATGAATAGTTTCTGTTCAGTATACCAAGTTACTAGTTAAGAATTTTGTTTTTATTATACATTAATTTATGTGTCTCAAGTTATATAATCAAACCTAATAGTATTACCTACATTTTGCCCTTAATTACTACTGTTATATCAAATTTTACAAATTTGTTTTTTACAATAGGCTTCTTATGCCTAGTCCATCTGATGTTCTTTAGACATTTATTATAACAGATTCCTTTGGTTTTATGAAACTGAACTATTTTAAACACAAATACAATAAACTAACATATAACATTTCATTATTCATAATAATTTTTAAAACATAATACCATTCTTTTTAACATGCTATGCAAATGCTAGTCTTTAATACATGACATACATTCCTATTCCCATCATTCATTAAACATGCTTTTTTACCCTTATATACTTTTTTTAACACAAACAAATAACTATACCTATTACTTAACTATTATTTCTTATTTTAAAACATAAACATTAATTCTAACTATTTCACTTGTATAGGCTTATCATGCTTTAGTTTTTTCACCGTATACATTTATCATTTTTCATCTAGCATTATTTATTATTCACCTTGCACTTTATTCCTACTACTGATTTTCAGTTAGTATAACTTTCTTGGTTCTTTTATACACTTTATTAGCATCATGTTATTCATTTTTTCTTCCTTTTATTCACTTTGAGCTAATCACACAACTCACCTTATCATTAAAATTGTGTATTTATTATATAATAGTTTTATTCCCTTTATATTTTAATACCAATATTCCTTATCATTACTCAATCTACAATTACGTATTGACAGTTTTACATGGAACTACTTACACTTTTATCTATAGCTTTGTAAGTCCATTATTATATTTACTATTTTATTATTATGGGAAAAGGGGTTGTATTAAGGTCATTATGTTATTCATTTTTATCTTCCACTCTGCCAGTCACTTGGGTTTTGTCATCGTCATAGTCCTTGTCTAGTTCCTAAGTCAGTATTGTGCTATATTCTAATAATTCTATTCACCAATTCTTTGGTACCTTGGTTTTCTTCATTCCTTCAATGTGGTAACTTTTTTTTTTCTTTTAAATGGTAAATTCTTCTTTATAGATGGGCTACTTTATGTAATGTTATAATATGCAAAAAGTGGAAGAAGGGATCGCATACAAAGTGCTTTCCCAATGATACATTTTTTATTTTTTAGTGCATATAGTTTAGATTTAAGACAGTGTAAAGCTTCCCAAGTTTTAATAATTTTCTAATCTTATAAATTAAACAATCACATTGCTACGTTGAGCTGAAAAATGACAACAGTGTCCACATGACACGTGGCAACACATGAAGCTGTTTCAGACCTCTGGCAATTATTCTAAATGACATTATCTAGGTCAGGCACTGTCACAGTTTCTAGTAAGTTCCAGGTTCTATCCGGAATGTGACAGGTTAGTCTCGAATATCAGCGGAGCATAAGTGCCAGTAACTGGTTAAGCACTAGCGATATTGCAGTGCACTACAGAGTGACTGTTATTGCAAAATGCGAATTTAGTGTTGTTGGTTACTTACTGCAAAACTGTAATGAGGTGACATTTATTGTTGTGTGTTGGAAAAATTTAACTTGACCTACTGTATAAGAGTCCCTTTGTTAATTTCTAACTGTTTTTGTGTATTAAAGTTGTAATTAGTGACTTCAACAGGTGTTAGTTACACTCTAAAACATGAAGATCTGTCCGACTATCGTAACAGTGGTGTCAGAAGTGGCATAGTACCTTTGAAACAGTGAAAACAGAGGACACTTCATGGAAGAATAGCATGTATGGTAATTAATTTCAATAATGGATACCAGTCAGATGATAGAAACATTCCAAGCACTACTGCTGCAAACAGAGGAACAACGCCAACAGGAAGCAAAATAAGCAGAGAAACAAGGAGAAGCAAGGAAACAACAACAAGAGGTGAAAGAAGCAGAAAGATGACAAAAAGAAGAACATAAGTGGGAAAGAAAAGAAGCAGAGGACTGACAGAAGCACTAATGCTAGAAACAGAAGAAAGAAAAAGACAGAAACCACTAATTTTGGAATTTGAAGAACAACAAAAAGAAGCAGATAAGTGGAAAGCAAAGAAGCAAACAAGAACAACATAAGTAGGAAGCAGATAAAACTAAAGATCTCCTTGAAGCCAAGCAAAAACAGGTGCAAGAGTATACTAATACTATTGAGGCCATGAGGTAATATTGTCTATAGTAGAAAACTACGTCTCAAATATAGAACATTTCAATGTCAACAAAAATGTCTGCAGTAGAACACTGAATTACAAACATAAAAAAAATTAAAAGTTAAGTCAAGCAGTTAATGAAAATACAACTATGCATTTGAAAACAAACTGCTGAACACTCACAGTGTTACTTGTTCTTGCTTTAAAGGACCAACTGCAGAGCTACTACAGAAAGTCCCACCTGATAGCCAGAACAACTGTGCCGAATTGACAAAAGCTCTACAATTATGGTATGGTGATTAACTACAGACTGGTATTAACATTTGCACAATGTGTATTACACTCAGTTGACAGCAAGGCAAAAGAAGCATTCTAGGGAGAGTCTTCAAGAGTTTGAAGCAATTTTTAACAGGCTAATTAGGCTGGCCTATCCTGAAGCACTAGAGGATTTTCAAATGAGGTTTTCAATGGAGATATTTACTGACAAAGTCAGAGATTGTGAAATTCAACAAATGGCAAGACATAAAATAGGTCAGAAGCTCTTGTTCATGCCCTCAAGTTTGAAGCTACCAAGTCAGTGTTCTGCCACATTAAAGAGTTTATGTTATCACAATGTAGTCAGAAAATCCCACTATCACATTGCCATTATGATGGGAGCAGAAAATAAATGATACAAGACAAACAAATTCAAAGGGTGAAGAATTTCAAATTAAATTTGAACAATGGGAAAGAGACAGAAGAGTTACAAATGTAGGAAACATGGACATCTTCAGGCAGACTGTTTGGACAATAAAGTACAGAGAGAAGGGTGTGAACGTACAAATTGGAGAAATAAAACTTCAGACCAGCACACAGTTTCCACACTTCAGAAGACCCTTTGAAACTTGATTGTTAATAGATCTGCTGAATATAAACCAACATCATTTACAGATGACACAGACTCTACAGTGTTCGTTGTGCGCCCTGACTTAGTCAACCACTACCAGTCTCAATTTAGCTCTTATACCATACAGCCTATGACTGAAAGCCCCGTCAAAGTGTTAAGAAAGGTACATGTACATGTATGTCCAGGTTTCCTTGAGTTTAGCCACCAAATGTTCATCACAGACCTTGTTTATGAAGTGATTAATTGCACGGACATTATGAATACCTACGGGTTCACTGTCTCGAGAGTTGGCCATGAGCAGATAATAGGTTTTTACGGCTCAAATGACAGGATCACACAATCATTCTATCACTCAAGTGAAAGTGACGGAAAAAGGATTCAACAGGTGTGAAGAGGAACCCTTAGTGTTGGTGCTGGATGCGGAAACAGAAGAATAACTAGTAATTGAAGTATCAATTTGCATGGCGATAAAAGACATGATCAGAAAACCAACTACGGTTGTCGAGGATAGCAACTATGTGCTTGCTTGTTCTTGAGTTTAAGGAAGTGCCCAGGGGAGAAGTCGCTGAAGAGGACACTGTGCAAGAGGTTATTAATGAAAACCTGTCCTGGGGGCAAAATTTAAAGTTGAATTTCCCCGGCATTACTCCGTGCCGACACAGCTGGCTAAATATCAGGACAAAGGTTGTGCGGTTGGAAGGCAAGAGCTCTGCTATATATCGGCCTTGACCGATATACCACTACAGCGCGTGGCAGTGTAATCAGGAAAGCTACGACTTGTCAGCTATTTTGTAGCCTTTCACAATTCTCAACAAGTTTTTCTGTATTCTTGCTCGCCAGGTGGAAAACGCCTTCTTTTTCATTTTCGCACTCCGACGGGGCGGTTGGTTTGACGGCTTGCATTTGTTGTACATCTTTAAAATGAGTTCGTAATTCTATAAAGTGCTTCAGGTAAGTCAAAGTATTGTGTTTAATGTTAATTTAATAAGGGGTTGTGTGTGTATTAGGTTTATAACAGTGTGCGTGTGCGTGTGTGTGTGTGTGACTCGACTCGCCATGTTACTTCTGGTGTAGCCGAGAACACATGGCCGCCTAATTAAATGTAATTAAATAAACCAAATAATCATGTGGCACTAATTAAAACATAATTAAATAAATCAAATAATCACGTGGCAGTAATTAAATATGAATTTAAAATCAAATGTAAAGTAACGAATACTTAAAGGCAAATGAATTGTACTGTAAGCTGAAATTTGAAGTTTAATAGTTTGAAAATGTGAGCCTTGCTGTTACTAATACCGAGTAGTAAGTAGTCAGAATAAGATTATAACTCTGTGTGTGTGTGTGTGTGTGTGTGTGTGTGTGTGTGTGTGTGCGCGCGCGCGAGCGCGGCGCACGTGATCTGGGTTTACGGGGCGAGAAAGATTTGGGGTTAAGGTATGTTTCTGACTGCAAACTACAAATAAAATTTTTCCAGGGTCCCCGCATAGGCGGGAGGTAAGGGGTTGCGAAGATGGGGACATTCCATCGATCCTCATCTGCAGAGCAGAATAACAAGATCCCCAACGCCGTCAGACCTACCTAGAGTCCACCAACACCCAGCGGAACCGCTGCTCAAAAGAAGTAGACAACCCGGAGAAGCTCACCCGTTCCTTCATCACAGTCATTGTCATCCAGAGTTACATAGCAAGAAACTTCTAGCATATGTCTCCTAAGCACAGGTGGGAGGATTCCTTACACACACACACACACACACACACACACACACACACACACACACACACACACACACACACAAGCATTCCACCGGTTGTATCGCAAAACACACACACACACACAGCACTCCACCGGTTGTATCGCAACAAATGAAAGACAGAAACAGTAAACTCATACATACATACATACATACATACATACATACATACATACATACATATATATATATATATATATATATATATATAAAATGGTTAAAATTTGTCGTAACATGTCCTATGCAGACATAGTGTGGATGATGTGATTATGGTGTTAGAAGGATCAGCTTGTTATACAGTTTTAGTAAGTTCATTTGTTAATCATATTGTTAGATGTTATTAGTACAACTTGAAAATTTCTAGTGTCCATACAATGAAAATGGCTTGAAAACTATAACTTGAAAATTTTTAGTGTGTATAAAATGAACATAACTTGAAAATAACTGTTTTATTGTAAGTCCTGTCACTATTGGCTCAGCGCATTTTTTTTCTTCCATCTAGGCCAAGTGTCTAGTTAAAAAAAAGGGGGGTAGCAGAGTGTGGTTAAGATCTATGAGCTGAGCTGAAAGGTGACAGGACTTGCAATGTAGCTTGGGGAGTTCGAATAAATTTTCTGGGTCAGTAAAGGGGGGAGTGTAATAATAATATATATATCTGTTGAAAATGAAATGAGTTCAGAAGAATTTTATGGGTTTTGTGTATGCAGTAGAACCCCTCAAATCCGAACCCCAGAAATCCAAAATCTCGGGAAATCCAAACATGATTTTGAAGAAAAACAACATTTGAAAAAAACACAAAGACAAAAGAAACACATTTATTATTACATAAAACTATCATATGTAACCTAATTTTACGTAAAGAATCATTGAAAAATTAATAAAGTATGTACAAGTATTGCTACTTACGTAAAACAGGATTGAAATGTAAAAAATATTGGAATTAACACTGAATAAAAACAACTGTCATACAGCATTTCATTAACATCAGAGCTGAATGGCCAAGGAAAAACACAAAAGAAACACACACAAACACTACACTACATTTTTTCACTTAAAATCAGTGATCTTCATCTGGCGAAGTGACATAAACCTTCCCGAGGATGCGATGTTGTGCCAGCGTCGCATAAACATGACATCATTGGGTGTAGCAGCTGCGTGTTGTTCTACGTAGCGCAACGCGATGTCGAGAGTGACGGCAGCATCAGAATGAGTCACGTTTGTTGAGGCATCTTCTCCCTCGCTATCGCTACCTGATACATTGTCATGTTGATCCTGGACCACAGACACTATGTCATGCTCGGTGCATTCTTCATTGTCGTCTAGTGCTGCCCACTCCTCCAGACAACCTTTTTCAGCATCCTCACATCCTGGTAATTTTTGAAAGAGATGAAGGAGCTGTTTCATCATCTCGTGTTGTAAGTGGTGTTTCCACAAATTCGAGGCTGGGCCAAAGCTTCGTCCAAGATCTCTGCAGTAAATTTTTACTGGTATTGTGCCAGGATTCTGCAACCCAGTAAATCACATCTTTTATTGTTATCTTCTTTAGCTTTTCAAGAATAGAAAGAGAACAATATTCTTCAATAAGAGTTTGCAGAAGCATTTTTCTGTAGCTTAGTTTTATGTTCTGTAGCACACCTTGATCCATAGGCTGCAGCAGCGATGTCACGTTAGGTGGTAGAAAATTTGCTTTTATGTCTCTGCACACCAACTGCATGTCTGAAGGATGTGACGGAGCATTGTCTATCAAAAGTAGAGCTCGAGGTGGCAGTCCATTTTCTTCATTAAATCTTGTTACCGAGGGAACAATATTTCTTTTCAAACCACTCCTTAAAAAGATTTCCAGTCATCCACGCCTTAGTCTGATTTCTGTAATAAACAGGGAGAGAATTCATGTTCATATTTTTAAGGGCTCGTGGCTTGGCAGATTTTCCAATCACCATTAATGGTAGCGTGTTTGTTTCCGCGGCCAAAACTGTGAGATGCTCTTTGTTCATTTTAAAGCCTGGCGCAGAAGATTCCTCTTTAGAAGCAAGACTTTTAATGGGAAGTGCTTTAAAATTCAATCCAGTCTCGTCCGCATTATACACTTGCTGGGGCGAGTAATTTTCCGACGAAATCAAATCGGCGAATTCATCTAAATATTCTTTGCCAGCAGTATTATCAGCTGATAACTTCTCTCCGCTTATCGTCAGTTGTCTGATTCCATCCCTTCTCTTCCATCGATCCAACCACCCATTGCTAGCAGTAAATGCCAAATCTCCGTTCATTAGTTTGTTCAGCCGCAATGCCTTTTCTTGAATTAATGGACCACTAATAGGAACTCCTTTCTGCCCCTCTTGTGTAAACCACAAAAACACTGCTTCATCAATTTCTTCATTTACAGAAACTTTTGTGTGATGGCGTTGTTTCAAAGTTTTTTCACTTGTTGCACTGCAAAACTGTTCAATTTTCGCACGATTCTTTTTCCAGTCACTGATTGTTGCCTTACCAACACCAAATTCAACAGCCAACTTCGTCAAACTTTCCCCTTTGTCTAGTCGCATTAACACTTCGAGTTTTTCTTTTAAAGTACAAGAATTATGTTTTTGTTTGCTTGCCATAATTTAAGAAAACTAGAAAACCCGATCTACACTGCTCACTTCAAATGCAAAAACAATAAACCTTAAACGAAAACTCGAACAAACTATGTACACTCGATGGAAACAGTAACAGCAGACAAACGCACAGGACAACAAACGCCAGAGGACTAACTGGAATACAAAGATTTCTAGACCTATTGTAGTAGGACTGGGCTATTTTTAGCGCACTTCCGTCCGACAGCAACAGTGATTCATGGGCAGTCAAGGTCAGCAACCTCCGGCGGCTTAGTCTCACCCCTACGCAACATTACCGGGCGGCGCATACACCGTAACTAGTGTTGAGTACTATGTATGCAGATTTTTCGGCTAAACCGAACTTTTCCGAATCCGAACAGGCTACAGCCCCAATTAGTTCGGATTTGAGGGGTTCCACTGTATTAATTGTTTATAAAATGTTAATGTGTTGTATGTATTAAATATGTTAAGTTAAATGTTATGGATGTCAAGTTGTAAACCGGAGGTAACATGGATCTATAATTCTGTGTAGGTCGCACACACATTTACGCAATTTCTTAAGTCGCTTACTTTCCTTGTCGGAGTTGGTAATTCCACCTAAGAGAACATATTTTAAAAACAAATGCAGATTAAATACGTAAATTAGAGTCAACATAACAGTTTTGAAAAGTGATGTAGACTGAGGCGAGATAACCTTTGGCCCGCTGATAGCCGCATGTATAGTGATATATCTATTATTGTCCCTGCTTATCTGATAAACCATTGTGTGGTCTTATATAATTATTGTGCGTCTGGCATTCTGAGTTAAAGGGCAACTTTGATCTGTTTTCCTTTCAATCAGCTGTTCCATTATTGCCAAATGTAGGTCAGTTATTAAGGTTGAGTTATTGTTTGGTCCAATACATACCGCATTCTCTGGTGGGTGTCTCCCGTCATGGTGGGGTTTGGCGATTCCGGCAGCGCTGTAGAGAAGTTACCTCCCCACACTTACGTCTTAAGGTTAACTAACAGATAAAGCGATCTAGAGTTAGATGTTCGTGTGCCCTCGGTCTGCTCTTCCGCTGCTTAGTTTATCGGGGCCGGCCTCCCTAGTATAGGGGAGTTGACCACTCATATGCCAAGGTGGAAGTTGCCTTGTTGTATTAAAATGATTGGTCTGTTCAGAATGTGGAGTGAATGATAAGGTGATCACTCACATATCAAGGTTTGTAATACCTTGTTAGCCTTAGGGCATAAGTATGCGAGTGGTAGTAGGCTGTGTCACTAGTGAGTGTGATGTTGGGGCGGCCCCGGGATGCAGTGGTGGTGGAAGAGTCGTAAGGGGCTAAGTTTGTGGGTTTAGGAGACCTTAGGAGGTCAGAACTCAGAGAAGGTGTACGCGATTCTTGTCTTTCTTCTTTCTCTTCTTCTGTCTCTTGTCGCTGTGTGCTGGCCCTGGCCAGGTCAGTATGCAGTACCACATACTTACACATATACAAACTCAGGCACACACACTCCAATTCTTCCTTCTTCTTGTTTCGTTTTCTCTCTGACCCTCCGTCTTCCTAAGAGCGTGTATTTTCTGAGATTCTCCAGGACAGCCCAGAGAAGTGTGATGCTCATGAAGATGTTGTAGTCGTGGTCGCACCCTCGGTCCGGTTGTGTGTCCCCAGTGAAGGCGAAATTAAGTGAGGTTGATAGTAGTATAGGGAGTTGACCACTCACATGTCAAGGATCTTGTATCATGTGATATCTTGTTGTGACATGTGTGATTCCTTGTTGTCCGAAGGGCAGGTGTGAGTGGTGGTAGGGAAGTGGTGTTGTTTAGGGTGTTGATTGGCACTTGGGGTCTCAGGTTGTGAGAGTTTGAGTAATGGTATTGTGATGAGATTTCCCAAGGGAATCAAGAGGACTACAGTAGTCCTGAGGAAGCAGTCATGCGGACTGTGAATTTAGTTGATTTTTTGGGGGGCAACCATGTTGCCTTTTGGGGTGAGGGTGTGCCGGGGGCAAAATTTAAAGTTGAATTCCCCGGCCATATTCCGCACCGACACAGCTGGCTAAATATCAGGACAAAGGTTGTGCAGTTGGAAGGCAAGAGCTCTGCTATATATCGGCCTTGACCGATATACCGCTACAGCGCGCGGCAGCGTAATCAGGACGGCTACGATTCGTCAGCTGTTTCGTAGCCTTTCACAATTCTCAACAAGTTTTTCTGTATTCTTGCTCGCCAGGTGGAATACGCCTTCTTTTTCTTTTTCGCACTCCGTAGGGGCGGTTGGTTTGACGGCTTGCATTTGTTGTATATCTTTAAAATGAGTTCGTAATTCTATAAAGTGCTTCAGGTAAGCCAAAGTATTGTTTAATGTTAATTTAATAAGGGGTTGTGTGTATTACGTTTATAACAGTGTGTGTGTGTGCGCGCGCGTGCGTGTGTGTGTGTGTGTGTGTGTGTGTGTGTGTGTGTGTGTGTGTGTGTGTGTGTGTGTGTGTGTGTGTGTGTGTGTGTGTGTGTGTGTGTGTGTGTGTGTGTGTGTGTGTGTGTGTGTGTGTGTGACTCGACTCGCCATGTTACTTCTGGTGTAGCCGAGAACATGTGGCCACCTAATTAAATGTGAATTAAATGTTGTCACGTCTTCGACGCTCTCGAATAATCTTGAGTTGGTCTTACAACGTTAGGTGATGAGTTGGCTGGTATGAGATGAAAAAAGAAATGGACTGTATATATTCTTTGAGCTAATTGTTTATTAAATGTTTCCAGAAAGTGAGTGCATGGCGCGTGCAGTTTAGCGCGGCAACATTGCTGTGAAAAATAAGGTCGAATTAAATACTGAAAATCATGAAGCTGGATTGAGGTAGAGATAGCCCAAGTATTAGTGCATGAAGATCATGCTAAAAATTTGAAGTGTAATGTTACGAATTGAAAATGATTATGTAGCCGCGGCTGGCGAATTGAAGGCAAGTTGCCCATTCGGAGTTTTACAATTAACTAACTCGCCGGACTGTTGCGGGCTTGCAAATACAAGCCAGCAGCAGCTCGGCGGGGGAGAAATGACGTCACTGCACGTGCCGCAATGCAGATATTCTAAGTACAAAGTTTAAACAAGTACAAAGTTAGTTTAACCATACTGCCCGCACAAAATTGGGCAATTTTGCAGCTTGTCATTGTGTGAATAGTGTGAATAGTGCATAATAATTGACATTACATGACACCAAAATTCAGTAATACATAACAAATGATAATACCATAATAAAGACATAATGATTGACATGCATAACAATAGAGTGATGATTCCAAAAAATTCAATAATATAACAATACGATCGACATAATAATTGATGTAAGAATACATAATACATAATGATTGACATTACATAGTAATCGAATAATGATCCCAAAAAATTCAATAATAATATAACAATAGAATAATATAATAATAAAGGCATAATAATTTACATACATAATAGTAGAATAATGCTCTCAAAAAATTTCACAATACAACAATAGAATAATACAATAATAAAAGGCATAATAATTTACATACATAATAGTAGAATAATGCTCCCAAAAAATTCCACAATATAACAATAGAATAATACAATAATAAAGGCATCATAATTTACATACATAATAGTAGAATAATGCTCCCAAAAAATTTCACAATACAACAATAAAATAATACAATAGACATAACAATAATATAATAAAAGATAGCAAATGGAAAGCATGAGATCGCCGGGATATGTCCTAAGCATGAAGTTCAAATCAACGATACATGTCGCATGAACGCTCATGTCATTAATCTGAGGCCACTGGAAGTGGACATAGTTTGTGAATGGGCCTACGTAGGATGCCGTTTGAGGTGCGAATGTCCGCAACGCGCACTAGTAAATCCTGACCCAAATAGACCTGAGTAATTACCCCGCGCATCCACTGCAGGGGGGGGGAATTATCTTCTAAAATAAGGACGAGTTGTCCAGGAGCCAAATGTTTTGACTGGATGCGCCATCTGTTGTGTTGTTGCAACTGGTGCAAATAATCCTTCGACCACCTCTTCCATATAGAGTGGGTGAATCTTTGGAGCAGCTGCCATCTGCCCAAACGACCAATTTTGACCTCGGAATAATCAGGTTCCGGAAGTGAAGTGAGTGGAGAACCAACCAAAAAGTGCGCTGGAGTTAAAGGTTCAGGATCCCTAGAGTCATTTGAGATGGCGAACAAGGGGCGTGAGTTAAGGCAGGACTCTATTTGCATTAAAATAGTGTAATACTCCTCAAACGTAAGAAGGGTTCTGCCGATGACTCGCCGCAAATGAACCTTGACGCTCTTGACTCCACTCTCCCACAGGCCACCAAAATGAGGTGCTGACGGGGGAATAAATGACCATTTGAGTCCTTGGGCACTGGCAAAGTCCTGGGTAGTCTGTTCAAATCTGTTAGATTGAAGAAGTTTGTATAAGTCGTGAAGTCTACTGCTAGCACGACGAAAATTTGTACCACTGTCGGAGAATATCTGTGAAGGGATACCCCTACGAGCTATAAACCGTTTTAAGGCGGCTATGAAAGCGTCTGAGGTCAGATCTGAGACTAATTCAAGGTGAATGGCCTTAGTGGCCATGCATATAAATACCGCAATATAAGCCTTTGTCGCCGATTTGGAACGTGGCCCGCCATGACGTATAAATACAGGACCGGCATAGTTGACTGCAGATTGAGAGAATGGCTTGGCAGGAGTAACTCGGGAACAGGGCAATTGTCCCAATAATTGGCTTGAGCCCCTAGCACGGAATCGAAAGCAAGTGATACATTTGTGTATTACTGATCGTATGTATGATTTATCATTAATTATCCAGTATTTCTGACGTAGAGAGTACTGAGTCAATTGTACCCCAGCATGTAGTAGACGAAGATGCTCGCCTTCTATAATTAGTTTACTGAGATAATTCTAATTGAGAATGCGGGTGGAGTATGATTTGGTGCTTGCTATCATAGGTAAGCTGGGAGTGCTGGAGGCGTCCGCCCACGGTTAATATCCCCGCATTATCCAGAAAGGGGTTAAGTGAAAGAATTTTACTATTATTAGGGATAGAGCGTTGTGCCTCAAGTTCCTTGACTTCGATGCTAAAGTGCAATCGCTGGGACTGGCGAATAAAAATCAAAAGTGTACCATGTAACTCCTGGAAAGTTAAAAAGAAATGGTTCTATCAGCTATGGGAAGCCTAGAGTTCCGAATGAATCGAAGGCAATACGAAAATACACGGAGGAGTTTTGAAAGCGAAGAATAGTTTTCAAAATAACTAGGCGTAGATGAAGCGACAACCAGTGAGGTTTGGACCTGCTTACGTTGTTCCTGCTCAAGATTGTGATGAATGCAGGGTGAATGGGCATCGAAGGCACTGGTGGGCCATGAAGATGACTCATGGGACAACCCGGATGGACCATACCACCATTATGGGTGACCGTGTAAAAAACGAGGCAGGCAACCGCGTGATAGAATGTCGGCAGGGTTGTCATGTGAAGAGACATGATGCCAGGTACCCTTTGCAGTGACTCGTTGTAGCTCCGCAACGCGGTTGGCGACAAATACCTTCTATCTGGAAGACTGCTGGTGAATCCAGTGTAAGGCGATCATTGAGTCGGAGTAAAAATATAAGTCGTCGAATTTGTAGCTTACCGCGTTTAGAACCTTGGAAACTAACTGAGCCAATAAGAGACAGGCGCAAAGTTCAAGCCTGAGCAATGTTATCTGCTTTAAGGGAGCGACTCTAGATATGGAGCATAACAAGTTTGATGAAATGCTGTGGTTAGCATACACCGTTCGCACAAAAATGCAGCACACGTAACCCTTTGCTGACGCGTCGACAAACCCATGAAGCTGAAATGAAATGATTTGGGAATTATTTAAATTCTTTACAGACCTTGGTATCTTGAAGTAAGTGTCGGAAATCAGCTGAGCATAAAGCTCTACCCATTGATTAGATAAGGAGTGTGATAGGGGGTCGTCCCAACTTGTACCGGTTAACCGCAATATCTGCATGAAATGTTTGCACCAAAATGTAACCGGGCCAATAAGTCCCAATGGGTCGTAAATTCCGGCGATAACTGATAACACCCTTCTCTTGTTAAATAACTCAACTTCGACATGTCTTTGGAAACTATATATGAAATTATCATCGTTAATGTCCCACTGAATACCCAAAGTACGTACAGTTTGATTCTTGCTAAAGTCGAGGGAAGAATTGGCGTGTGAAGCTATAATGGTTTGATCATTTGAAAACCACTTGTGCAACGTAAAACCGTATTGGCTTAATAAGTTTGTAATGTCGGACTTCAGTTGAGATAAGATGTGTGGGTTATCCGAGCCGGTCATGAGATCGTCCACATAGAAATCTTTTGCGATAGCTGTGCAGGCTATAGGGTGTTGAGTTTTGTTTTCCTTAGCTATTTGCGCTAAACATCTTGTGGCCAAAACTGACGCACTTGCAGTCCCATATGTGACTGTCCTCAAGGCGTAGTGTTGAAGTTCCCTATGGGGGTCGTCGCACCAGACAATTCGTTGCAAATTAGAGTCCCTGGGATTAACTAAAATTTGACGGTACATCTTCTCAATGTCCGAAATGAGGACATATCGGTGCGTACGAAACCGAGACATAACCGAAAAAAGATCCTGCTGGACCGTGGGACCAACCATCAATGTGTCATTCAAGGACAAATTATTTGTAGTTTTGGCAGAGCCGTCGAAAACAACTCGCAATTTGGTGGTTATACTAGAGCCCTTAAAAACCGAATGGTGCGGTAAGTAAAAGGTGTCTGACTTATTGACTGACAAATCGTGAGAATCAAGCAAAGACATGTGACCCAGAGTTAAATATTCCTTCATGAATGTGCTATAGTCCTTATGAAGGGCAGGGTTCTGCTTGAACTTGAGTTCCAGTGATTGAAATCTGCGAATGGCTCCGGTAAGAGAATCGCCCAAATGAGAATTGTATACCTTGCGAGGTAGGGACACCACAAATCTACCATTATTATTTCGTTAAGTGTTAGCGACAAAATGACTTTCGCATTCTGATTCCTCAACGGAGGGAGCACGAGCAGCAACGTCCTCCAATTGCCAGAAGTCTTTCAATTGCGATGAAATGGCATTGTTATCTTCGCATGCTATGAATGACGAGAAGGGTTTTGTCATGTCGACATTAAAGGGCAGGTTACCCGCGAGGATGAATCCCAATTTTGTCTCCTGTATTATAGGAAAGTGTGGGCTGCGGACGAATTTGACAGGTCAATCAATTGTAAATAGTACTGGGCACCAAGTAATATGTCGATTTGTGAAGAAAAGTTCAGTTGCGGGTCAGTTAAGAATATGCCCTTTGGTATATTTAGGGATGAGATATCAAAAGATTCTGCCGGAAGATTATTCGTAATACTGGGAAGCACAGCGCAATGCACGTTCAAATTAAAATCCCTGTAACGAGAGTGCAGCCTTACCCTAGTACTAAAGTCAGCTTGACATAAGGAATTGTTTATACCAATGATGGTTAATTGAAACTTAGTTAATTTTAGACCCATGCGTCGTGCGAAACTCATGGTACAGAAGTTTGCTTGCGATCCTGAGTCCAATAAAATCCTTACTGGGTGCTTCCTACCGGCATGGTCAGTTGTCATGCAGATAGCGGTGGATAATAGAATGGATTTGTTTGTTTGCAATTTCAGTAAAAATTGATTGTTCCTACTCGTAGCGTTACTGCCCGATATGTGGATCATTGTATGGTGGCGTTTAGCACATGTCCTACAAGCAAATTTGGAAGGACAGTGTAATGGATCATGGCCTGGACGCATGCAATTTAAGCAAAGTTTGTGTTTGAATAAAATATTTTTTTGCTCAAAGGGAGATATAGCCACGAATTGTGGGCATTCAGAGACTCGATGTTTACCTCAACACAGCTGACAAATGTTATTGCTGATATGAGAATGGAATGTTGACCTAGTGAGATCAATGGGTTTAATAGTCCTGCGATAGGGAGTCTTATCGCTAACTTGTATTCTATTTACTGAACTGGCCGAGGCGCCAACATTTAGCATTAATTGCCTTCTACCATTTAAAAATTTGATAAAATTGTTGAAATTAGGGAATCGCTCGTTGGAAAGGCTTTCCTTCCATAGTCGGCATGTCTGGTTGTAAAGTTTCTGCGTTAAATATTGAACGAAAATGATTTCAAAGGTATTCACCGGTAAACTTAATGAATTTAAAGCATTTATAGTTGAGGTGATTTCGTCAATAAATTTTTAAAGGCCAACCATGGACTCTTGCTGAATGGACTTCATGCACAAGACATTCCCTATATGATAAGCTGAGACAACCAACTTGCTATCATACCTGGCCCTCAATAGATCAATGGCTACCGCACAATTATCATGGGTGATTGGGAGAGATTTTATTACATTTAACGCCTCGTCCGTTAGTGAAGAATGTAAATAGTGTAATTTCTGAATGTCCGTCAGGTCAGTTCTGACGTGTACTAACTCCAAAAACATGTTATAATAATGCTGTCAATCAATAATGTTGCCTGAGAAGCAGGGCAATTTAATTGGCTCTAACTGTATAGGGGAAGTTTTAATTGGCGTGACTTCCGCTTGAATCAATGGTTTTTTGTTCACCTCTTGTACTCATTCTAACAAATTGTGCAGCTTGCACTCAATAGTACAGAGATCATCCTGTCTGAACCCTGTCACTTACTGATGTGAAATCAGAATCATCAGAATCAATTTGGGTCTGAATTTCATCATACTTCGCGGGCAACTCCATCAAGTGGCGGAGTTTAATTTTTAAGGCATGGTGATCGTTTATGTCAAGATCGAAATTGTCAGCGAAGGTATTTACCTGGGATATAGAGGCCTTAATAGTGCCGCGTTTTTTAATTAACGCTTTCACATCAGTCATGATTGAAATGCAAGCGGTGATTCGAAACAGATAGATAAATACAGAGCAGGTGAACAATTTGAATACTTTACTAAATACTGATATAATGCGGGAGCCAGTGATCGGTATACAACATAATCTATTACTTATTATAATAGGTACTTATTTTCTTTAAAAATAGTTATATGGAAATTATTGAAAATATGACTCATTCAAAGCGAAAATATACATATAGCTTCATCACATTACTTAAGTTTTTGACTAAATTATTGTAGTTACGTAAATGAAAATTTAGGTAAAAATACAAGTCTATGGCCACTTGACACTAATTTCTGTTTATGTAAAAATTATTAATGATTTTATATCAAATGCCATTAAATATGTGCTAAAATATTACTGACTTTGCTGTACATAAAATTATAAATGAAAAAACTATAAGAAATGCAAGTTCATAGTCGCGTGGATTGCGAGTCCCCGGCATGCTCGAGATGGCTCCATTGCCTGTTGTTTCCTTGGTGATCCTGTTCGGCAGGCCTTAGATGGTGGCGCAACTCTTGTTTCTGCTGGTCGGGTAACGCTTGAAGCTGTAGCTCTCTGTCTAAGCTTGAAGTTCTAAATTTTCGCTGCTGTACGACAAATGATGATGACTTGTAATGTCTTGCTGTCTCCGAGATGATGCTCTGCAGAATCTTGTAACGTAAAGTATGAAGGTTTTGTTTTTGAAAACAGTGAATGTGTAGCGGGTCAATTTTTGGGTGTTTTTATTTTAACCGTTTGGGGCATTTATATATTTTTATTCATTTCGTTTTCGGTCGGGAGCCTTATAAAATATTGCGAAATAATTGTATTGTGCAACGTATTTGTCCGTACAACAGAAGTGTTAAGAAACAGTTCGAAACAAAGCAGTAAGGCGCAGTTGTTGTCGAGGAATGCGGCAGAGAATTCGCGCCACCCTAAAAATTCGCAGAACTCTGTACTAGTGTGGCAGTGCACACACGCCACTACTCAAGCGTGAGCACCTACCCAAGCGATGGTAAAAAACCAAGATGGCTAGAGAGGATAATATTCATCGCCTTCTCCAAGACCTTGCGGAAATGCTGTTGTAAGTCCCACCCACTTTTATGACATTAGCCAGTGCCTAGTTGAAATCGTCTGCTATCGTCACTCCAACAACTACATGACTAGCATGAGTCGAAACGGGGGCGACTAACTTTAAGGCATTGATGTCCGTCGTCTTGACTAAAATGCTCCCGGAGTGGGGAACTGAGAGACGCCAGCAGTTCGTTGTCGACTCCCGCCTGCGCAGGCTGCCCGACATCCAGGGCTCAGAAACAAAATTTTTGTAATTAATGTAACAACTAATAACAGTGTAAAACAGTATGAATTTATATGACCGCGGTCGTGTTTAGAAAAAACATCATCAAGAATAACGTTGGAATAACTTAAAATCACCAATTCTCGGGAGGAGATGCGCGTGTGCGGTGACCGCGTGGCCGGCATTTGGGGTTTGGAATTTGTAATTTAAAATGTTCAGGGTTTAATAATTTACCGAGTGAATGTGTGTGTGTGTGTGCAAAGCTGGGCAGCTTTTGTGTATATTTGTGTTTGTATTTGATGTTTGTGTCTTGTGAAATAATAAGGTAAGCTGTAGTTCCTAAGTGTTATGCTAGTGTGGCACAACTTTGCAGAAATGTATCCAAATGAATCTTTGAGTTTACAAGCAGTCAAGATTAAAGAATAATAAATATTAATTCTCTTCATAAATGAGTTGTGTCAGTACTTTGCGTAACCCATGGACCATGTTTGTATCTAGGTACATGTGATCGAATCCTGTGACCCTGTAAGAGCTATCGTACTGGTAAGTAACAACTAATCTGAAATTTGGTGATAATAATAAATGTGAGCGATTAGTACGTCACAAATGTATGCCACGGCCAGCAATCTTAAGTTTGAGAATATTCGGGCTTGAACCAAACGTTGTTTGGGCCTATTACAATGAAATATAGATTAGAATCCCGATCCGAATCACGATCCGGATCCGGCCCAGATGGACCAAAAATGTCACGTCTTCGACGCTCTCAAGTAATCTTGAGTTGGTCTTACAACGTTAGGTGATGAGTTGGCTGGTATGAGATGAAATAAAGAAGTAGACTGTATATATTCTTTGAGCTAATTGTTTATTAAATGTTTCCAGAAAGTGATTGCATGGCGCGTGCAGTTTAGCGCGGCAACATTGCAGTCAAAAATAAGGTCGAATTAAATATTGAAAATCATGAAGGATTGGATTGAGGCAGAGATAGCCCAAGTATTAGTGCATGAAGATCATGCTAAAAATTTGAAGTGTAATGTTACAAATTGAAAATGATTATGTAGCCGCCGCTGGCGAACTGAAGGCAAGTTGCCCGTTCGGAGTTTTACAATTAACTAACTCGCCGGACTGTTGCGGGCTTGCAAATACAAGCCGGCAGCAGCTCAGTGGGGGAGAAATGACGTCACTGCACCCGCAGCAATGCAGATATTCTAAGTCAAAGTTTACACAAGTACAAAGTTTAACCAAATGTAATTAAATAAATCAAATAACCACGTGGCAGTAATTAAATGTGAATTTAATTAAGTAATGTGAATTACTTAAAGGCAAATGAATTGTACTGTAAGCTGAAATTTGAAGTTTAATAGTTTGAAAATGTGACCCTTGCTGTTACTAATAACGAGTAGTAGTCAGAATAAGATTACAACAGTGTGTGTTATCTGGGTTTACGGGGCGAGAAAGATTTGGGGTTAAGGTATGTTTCTGACTACAAACTACACATAAAATTTTCCCAGGGTCCCCGCATAGTCGGGAGGTAAGGGGCTGCGGGAATGGCGACATTCCATCGATCCTCATCTGCAGAGCAGAACAACGAGATCCCCAACGCTGTCAGACCTACCTAGAGCCCACCAACACCCAGCTGAACCGCTGCTCAAAAGAAGTAGACGACCCGGAGAAGCTCACCCGTTCCTTCATCAGTCATTGTCATCCAGAGTTACATAGCAGGAAACTTCTAGCATATATGTCTTCTAAGCACAGGTGGGAGGATTCCTTTTATTAAACACACACACACAGCACTCCACTGTTTGTATCGCAACAAATGAAAGACACAGAAACAGTAAACTCTCTCTCTCTCTCTCTCTCTCTCTCTCTCACACACACACACACACACACACACGCACAATGGTTAAAATTTGTCGTAACATGTCCTATGCAGACATATTGTGGATGATGTGATTATGGTGTTAGAAGGATGAGCTTGTTATACAGTTTTAGTAATTTCATTTGTTAATCATAGTGTTAGATGTTATTAGTACAATTTGACGATTTCTAGTGTCCATAAAATAAAAATAACTTGAAAACTATAACCTTAAAATGTTTAGTGTGTAGAAAATGAACATAACTTGAAAATAACATGAGCACTAATACAAATGTTGTTACTGTTACACAAGTGTTTTATTGTAAGTCCTGTCACTATGGGCTCAGCGCATTTTTTTTCTTCCATCTAGGCCAAGTGTCTAGTTTTAAAAAATTAAGTGACAAAAAAAAAATTGGGACCGTTTCAAACCAAACAGACTGGGACCAGTGTATCCCATTATTCCTAATGCCATGTAGATCTTTAGCACATGGACACAAATGGCACGACTCCAGCAAAATTAGTGTGTGGGAGATTCATCCATAGTCAAATCACCCAAGACTCAGGTCCAATAGCTGCAGAATTATTCTTCACAATTTGAGAACCAACTGCAAGAAATGAAATGTCGATAAGAGGATGGCTGAAGGTAGCCAGTGACAGAGTGAAAGTGTGGTATGACATTTGCAGCAGTAGTGTGGGTTTCGAGACCAGGTCAGGAGACCAGATTTAGTTATAGAACTAAAAGCACCAGGAAGGCCCTTACACTGTGAAAAAGAGAATCAGCATATTGTTTATTGAATAAAACAGTGGACATTCAAGGTCATACACCTAGGCCACTTGGTAAAGTATTACTGGACAGACGTTTGGGATGAACACGATTAAGGAGGGGGCAGTGCTATGTTGAGCTGAAAAATAACACAAATTCCATATATTACTCTTTTAACACATGACAATACATGAAGCTGTTCCAGACCTCTAGGAATCATTCTTCACGGCACTATCAAGACTGGACATTGACACAATTTCTAGTGAGTTACAGGCACCATCCAGAATGTGGAAGATTATTCTTGAACCTCAGTGGGGTATAAATATAAACACCAGCAGCTGGCTAAGTGGTTAGTTTTTCTAGTGATATTGCAGTGCAGTTCAGAGTGATTGTTATCGTGAATTGCAAACTTAATGTTATTGGTTACTTAGCGCAAAACTGTAATAAAATGACACTTTTTGGACAAATTTAACTTGAAATATGTATAAGAGTGTCTTCATTTATTTCTAGAGTTAACTGCATGGAAGTAGTACCGTCAAGGTCACTCACTTTCACTGCTTCTCCCTGTCACCTCCACGCCCCTCGCCCAGCGTTGTTGCCGGCTAGTACAGTGTGTAGCGTTTTAGCAGTGTTACGAAAGCAAATTTCATACATCCACCTTATATTGCTCGTTTCAAATTTATTTATGCGTATCGCGTAAATGAATTTTTTTTATCAGGAATAATTAGTTGTGGGTAACATTACTCAGTTAAATTCAGGGCGCCAGTATTTGAGCTATAAAAATTTGTGTGTCGGCAACATATTTTTTGTTGTCGCGTAAATATCTACAGAATTTCTATCTTTGCGTTTCTTCTCTTTCTTTGGCTTCTTTTGTTATGATTTGCAGTTCTCTGAATCTACGATTTATACTGTGCTGGTTTTTCTTATGTTGGAATCTAAAGCTTTTAGCAATACACACCCTAACTTTACGAAGTACCATTAGGTCAGTTATTTTGTGTTTTCCGTACAGTGAACTTACTTATTTAAAGTTTTACTGTTTTCTTCATGGGTGGTTATCTTACAGACTGACAGTTGTCCGAGAACGCTGACCTTGCCTGCTGTTGTCGCTTTAATTTTTTCATACTCACGGTCTTTTCCCTTTTGTAAATGAATCTATTTTTGTTCTCTGCACGGTCGTTCATAAGCCATATGGTTCGGAAGTTCTGTTAGGTATATGTACACATTTGGTATGCAAATTGCGTATACCCTGTCGGCATGTCTTTTCAGTAAATATTGGTGTCTGTGTTATTTTTCAAATTACATACTTATGTAACTCTATATTACAAATACACAGTAACTGTCTTTAACATAATTATTGAGTATAATAACGGGCGCCATGTTGAAAACTACCAACAGCTGAGAATACATTTATTATACGGGCCAGGTTTCGTGTTAAGCGAACGATATTGTAGAACGGGAAGTGTTATCTGAAATAAATACTCTGAAATGGTTATAAAAAAAACTTATTATTTAAGCAGAAAGTTTTACATATATATTTGACTCGACTATGCGCCCACCACGCACGTTACTAGGCCTCGGGGCGTAGTCCTATGTATCATTAAATAAACAAACATATTTAAAATTGAACCTTGTAAATCTAAACATATAATAAACATATAGTAAAACCAAAAACAAATTTAAGATATATATGTATGCACAACCCAGCACTTAGAAATTATATACTCGCCCTCTCACTCTCTCTCTCTCATTCTGGTACAATTCTTTTTTAATGAGCTCATTTTATTAAAATTTTAAAGACTTAGTGAATTGAATTTACTTTGAAATTTTTATTTTGGTCATTTCTTTGAAATTAGGTTTGATTTGAAATAAAAAATATATGCTGTTGTTGGAATGTTCTCACCAAATTTTTAGCTGTTGTTCGATCTCTGTCTGTACGGTAAAACTTCGCGTACCGCGAGTTTACCGATTTCACTTCCCGGTCACATTTTTGAAGTAAATTTACAGCACTGGTTTTATATAGTTAATTAACCACTTTTAGTGGCTTAAAAGTTAAAATTCACTTTCCGTGAACGAGTTGCCGGCCGGCTGCGATCACGTTCCCTGTTGAAATGACACAGAGTCTTTGTTCCATATTTCCGAGGTGGGGTGAATCTACGTCACTCGGCTATTGTTTGGTTGTTGACAGTTTCATCTTGTTTACAGAAACAAATTCCTGGCAGCTGACGTCATCAAGGATCGTCGCTTTTATCTTAACAAATGACATACTGTTTTTTGTGAGGCTTCACGTTTTTTGCTACGAATCAGTCAGAATCCTGGCAAATATTTGTATAGTCCATTCACGATATATTCATAAAGATTATTAATGTTTATTTAATTTTGACCAAATTACTACAAATGAAGGAATACAATATTTATGGTTTTTTCTACCATATTTAGGTTGATTAAAAATTGTACCATAATTGTACCATTACAAAAACCCCTCAATGAAAGATTTTGTGTCGAAGCATAAAAACTTTCATTGACCCTTTCATACTTCCTAAAGGGATCAGCCAGGATAGGTCGCCACAACCCCCTTACAATTTATATAAAAGAAAATAATAACTCACCCTTGGTCTGATGATGATGACAGTACCTACATGACCTTACTGGACTTCTCCTTCGAGATCCCAACACCATAAGGCCACTTAGGCTCGTAACGCCCCTGCTCTGACGCGCTGGCCAGCTCAGGACCGCTGTCATATCACCAAACACTGAAACAATAAACGAAAATCTCAAAATAGTGACTTGGTAAATCACTCTATCCTTAACTGATCTGGTTCCCCTTAGCTAGGTGCTGGTTTGTGCTAATAAGCACTGGGTTTGCTTGATATACCACTAAAATCTAGTTATAAAAATTATACTACTAAAACGTAACTCCCAAGAATTATATAGAATTTCCTTTCTCAATATGGACAACCCTGAATTTATAAATTGTTTCGATTTCCATCGATAATATTTAACTCTTTCCATTTTATAATTAGTATAATTATAAAAGAAACACATTGATATAAAAGAATTACATGATAATTGAAAATATGGAAATTCCCCTATAAATCTCCCAAACATGGAGAAAAACAAATTATAGAAAAACAAAATAATAAATAAATCTGTATGATATT
The DNA here is from genome assembly GCA_034769895.1 of Magicicada septendecula. Lineage (NCBI taxonomy): Eukaryota > Metazoa > Arthropoda > Insecta > Hemiptera > Cicadidae > Magicicada > Magicicada septendecula. Next base: position 892,410,313 of record CM068367.1, read on the forward strand.
ATTTATTCATAAATCTTATTGAATTGTTAAATTAAAATTATTATTATTATTCTTCTTCTTCTTCTTATTATTATTATTATTATTATTATTAACAGGTAATAATATGGTATTAACAGCACCAATTATATTTATCCCTTCATACACATTATTTCCATACATGTTAAAATTTCATAACATAAATACATAATACATGATAATACATTGATAATTAACACTGATACATTAATATTAATACAGTAATACATTGAAATAGTTTTGTAATTACATATTTAATCTTGACATTTTATCTATTTAACTTGCATTTAAAATTATATAAGTTACAATTTCAGTTAAACCTTCATTAATTAGCAATCAATAATTTATTATGATTATAAAATTCATTTCAAATTATTATTATTAATATTCATACATTATTATTATTTCATTATTCACTTTCATTACCTCCCTATTTTGAATCTTCTACCTACCTAACTACCTAACCTTTCGTCTTCTAATCCTTAGTCTGGGTGACTCCTATATTCACTATGCTTTTATTATAATCTTACTCACCTTCTTCTAACTCACAACCAAATTTACCTATCATGACACCACTATCTCAATTATAAACACCTTTACTAATTTCATTTAAATCCTATGGCACCGCTCGTCTTTGCACAGAGATGGGTGTTCCCTAACTGGCTATATACATTCATAATATTTTGCCCTTCCAAAATTCGGCAAACACTCCCTTAAACTACGCTATTACCTGCCACAACACTATAAGTTGGCTACTCCTTATCACCTCACCCCCACTACAAAATATCATCAATAACAAATATACGTTTATACCTTTACTTTATTCACCTCTACAAATAATCACTAACTACTGTGTCCCTAAATATCTAATACTTTCTTTGTACTATTTACTTCAAAAATTCTTAACTATCTAACTCCATTTTCATTAATTAATCAACTCACCTGCTTTTATCTATCCCCAGGCTCTATCCCTGTTTAAACACTTACTGTAATCACTGACCATTGCATTTTAAAATTCATCTCTCACCTACTCATAACAATACATCTCCCTTTTTCAAATATATTCTTACTTAATCATTTATTTAATTATTCATTAGGAATTACCTTCATTACAAATGAATTAATAATTTAACTTCATTAATAGAAACTTTTATGACAATTAACAGTTTACTTCTGTTATAAAGGTAGCACAACTTTCTTTTGTACTATTTTAATTCAATAATAAAGAATGATTACTCTTTAATTGTTATTCAATTATTTAAAAAGTATTATTATTAAACATGTTAATTATTAAAATACATAATATACCTGCAATACACATCAAAATACATAAATACATTGATATATAAATACATATAAAACAATGAAAAATATACACTCCAAATCATTATTTTGTTATTTATCAAACTCAGTCCATAGCAGTCCAATTCAATACCACTTTACACATATATTTAATGTTCATTACACAATTGAAACACTCTACCCTCCATCGTTGTATAACAACCGAATCTTAGGTCTATTTAAATTATTATCTAATGAATAGATTTTATTATTTGCAACATTATATTCATATATCAGACATCTATCCAATAAATGTATCAAGTCACGATCGAGTAGGGTTCCGTTTATCTCAGTAATATCATATGTTATTAATTGGTTATTTATTTTATAATTATCCTCATAATTTTCTACCACAGGTAAGTACTTAATACCATTATCATCATTTATTGTTATTTCAACTTCATTGTTACTATAAGGTAAGTATTCATTATTTTCATACACCTTTTCTAACCATAACCTTTCTACCAATTCTCTGTACTTTCTATTTACTTTAAAAATTTCTATTACTTTCTTTTTCTCACCATATCTCTCTATACTTTCTTTCTTAATACATTTCTCTCCATAACACCGAATTATACTCTCTCTCTCCAAATATGCAGGGGTCCGTATCTTAAAATTATTGCACCACTTATTAGGTACACAAAAACACCAAGAAACTTTATTTGTAGACCTTTCGTCTCCCAAATATAAATTGAAGGAACTCTTGTCCTTATAAAAAATACGTGAAGACTTTTCTTCACCCCCTAACACAACATCAAAAGAAAATTCTACCCCCTGCATCCATTGTACAAAAATACTTTCTCCAAACTTTCTCTCTGACTCATTACACTCAAACACTTCATTTTCACTCATAATACTTTCATTATCATTTTCTAACATTATATTCTTACTATCTGTAAATTCTTTATTCACATTATCATTGTTGTTTACATTATTAGTCAGTACTTCATTTTTCTGGGTACTATTTACCTTCTGGGTTTCTAATTGACTTACATTCTTGTCTAATTTTGTGATGACCTTGTCAAACTTCTTAATGAGCTTATCGTGACCTATTTTAATTTCATTCTTTAGTTCATTGAACTTGATATCAAAACTATCAAACTTGTCACTTTGTTTATCAAATTTGTTATTCAAATTTGTAAATTTTTCATCAAATTTTACACTCTGTTCATCGAATTTGTTTAATAAGAGCTGCATCATTTCAGCAGTACTGTCTGATTTACTTTCTGGACTAACTGACATGGATGTAGAGACCTTCTCTGCTTCTACATATACAACAGATACTGGTGTATCTGCTTCGTCAATCTGACTAATTGGAGTTGGCTGAACATCCATTTCACTAGTTAAATTTACCTCAGCGGTACTGGTTTCTATTGCAATATTATCCTTATTATTCATACTTACACGTTTATGTTACTAAAACATATATGTTTATAACCTAAAATGTTAACCTTACCTTACGCACGTGTTACGTACTTTAACTCTATTACCTCAGATAACTCTTTCCACTCTCTTCGTAGGCTTACGCCACATAAAATTATATTATATAGAGTCCCTGTTCGGGCGCCATATGTTATTTTTCAAATTACATACTTATGTAACTGTATAATACAAATACACAGTAACTGTCTTTAACATAATTATTGAGTATAATAACGGGCGCCATGTTGGAAACTACCAACAGCTGAGAATACATTTATTATACGGGCCAGGTTTCGTGTTAAGCGAACGATATTGTAGAACGGGAAGTGTTATCTGAAATAAATACTCTGAAATGGTTATAAAAAAAACTTATTATTTAAGCAGAAAGTTTTACATATATATTTGACTCGACCATGCGCCCACCACGCACGTTACTAGGCCTCGGGGCGTAGTCCTATGTATCATTAAATAAACAAACATATTTAAAATTGAACCTTGTAAATCTAAACATATAATAAACATATAGTAAAACCAAAAACAAATTTAAGATATATATGTATGCACAACCCAGCACTTAGAAATTATATACTCGCCCTCTCACTCTCTCTCTCTCTCATTCTGGTACAATTCTTTTTTAATGAGCTCATTTTATTAAAATTTTAAAGACTTAGTGAATTGAATTTACTTTGAAATTTTTATTTTGGTCATTTCTTTGAAATTAGGTTTGATTTGAAATAAAAAATATATGCTGTTGTTGGAATGTTCTCACCAAATTTTTAGCTGTTGTTCGATCTCTGTCTGTACGGTAAAACTTCGCGTACCGCGAGTTTACCGATTTCACTTCCCGGTCACATTTTTGAAGTAAATTTACAGCACTGGTTTTACATAGTTAATTAACCACTTTTAGTGGCTTAAAAGTTAAAATTCACTTTCCATGAACGAGTTGCCGGCCAGCTGCGATCACGTTCCCTGTTGAAATGACACAGAGTCTTTGTTCCATATTTCCGAGGTGGGGTGAATCTACGTCACTCGGCTATTGTTTGGTTGTTGACAGTTTCATCTTGTTGACAGAAACAAATTCCTGGCCGCTGACGTCATCAAGGATCGTCGTTTTTATCTTAACAAATGACATACTGTTTTTTGTGAGGCTTCACGTTTTTTGCTACGAATCAGTCAGAATCCTGGCAAATATTTGTATAGTCCATTCACGATATATTCATAAAGATTATTAAATGTTTATTTCATTTTGACCAAATTACTACAAATGAAGGAATACAATATTTATGGTTTTTTCTACCATATTTAGGTTGATTAAAAATTGTACCATAATTGTACCATTACATCTGACACTTTTATGAATGCCTTTGTCATTTTACACTCCCCTCAAAAATGTGTATGTTTACTGGCCGCGCTACTACCTTTCTTCTGTTGCACAAAGTTAAATAGGACTGAGCAATTTCTGTAAACAAATTTGTCGCTGTTGTGGCAAAAGCCAATCCCATTTCAGTTACAGTACTGACTATTATTTATAATACTCATAAGGAATTCTATAGTTTATAAAATAAGGAAAATTTTAATTATAAAATTTGTAAGGACAATTCATAAAATATAGAATTATAAATTTAAATTCTATATTTAAAGATTTATAATATATTAATATATGAATAAGGAATTTAAAATTTATTTCATGACGCATTTGTATTTGTTGTTTATAAAATTATCCTTATTTTCTTAAGACATCCAACTCGTTTCACGTTTATACATACGATTATTTTTATGCTACTTGTGCATGTAACGTCTTATAGTATAGTTCTAATTTTTTTACTTAATTATTAATAAGCAGTGCAGGAAATAAAAATAGAATATTTTTCAGAGTCACGAATAGTGCGGTGTCTCTTCAATAATTAAATGGGGCAAGCTTAAGACTCAGGATGCGTATGAAAATTCGTTCAAACAAACTATAGCTGACGCATCGCATTGAATGTTATGTATAAGTTACGGAAATTCATTGTTAATTAATTATTAACAATGTATTAATTGTGATGTAATTATTATTAAGAATTATTGACAATGTATTCTAATGTATGTATTAGAAACTTTCTCCCTGTAAAATTTTACTTAAAAAAATACAGTAAAAACGCAAGTTAACCTTACATTACACTATCTTACAAAACCAGAACAACTGTGTGATACTCGTAAGATTTTGAAAAGGTTTTTTACTTTAAATAACATTAAATTTTATCTATACAATTTCTGCAGTAGGCATCTATGAACCTTCAAAATGTATCGTTGTTTTTTCAGTCTTCTATTGTCATTGATTTTAGAATGTTCAACAGTTTAAAGCACAAAAATGATTTTAATGGAAGCCTTATTGATAACAACAAAGTACATATTTAATTTAAAAATCACTTTGTTATATTCCTTACATTAAGTAGGCCTATTTACTAGTGTAGCATTTTTCGGAAGAAAGGGAAACTGTTGCTTAGTGGCAATGCTGTAAGTAAGCGGTGTGACCTTGACGATACTACTTCCATGCAGTTAACTATAATTAATGTTATAATTAGTAACTTACCAGATAGTCAATTATTGTTTCCACTGTACAACACAATGATCTGTCCAACCATAGTAACAATATTATTAACTGAAATGTATTTTCTAAATACTCTCTCTCTCTCTCTCTCTCCTCTCTCTCTCTCCTCTCTCTCTCTCTCTCTCTCTCTCTCTCTCTCTCTCTCTCTCTCTCTCTCTCTCTCTCACACACACACACACACACACACACACACACACACACACACACACACACACACACATTTTCTTCATATCTGTTTATTATACTTCAAGTTTTCAAAATATGCTATACCGTCATCTTCACAACAAAATATTTTCCATTACAGTGAACATTGCTGACAATTCTGTCCCATTTTAATAAACTCTGTAGGTGTCAGAGATACACGATGTAATTTTTTTATTTTATGAAGTAATAGGGAAACAATGCCATGACAATCTTCATACTGTTACAGCCCATTTTTCCCAATACTCACATACAATTTTGTAGTAAACACCACAGTAACGTATATATTTTCATTATAATACAATACACTATCAAGCCATTTTCTGATCAGAAACCATACCAATTTAAAACTTTAACCACCAAATTGTGTTTAGTTTTTCATATACATTTTAGTCTTTGTTTATCCATATACTATTCCGTAGTGATTCAATGTTTCTAGTAAGCTGCAAAGCTCACTGACAGTGGTTGCTGTTTAGCTGGATAAATGTCATATCCAGCTCCTCTTTCAAACCACTGAGGATTGCAATGAAACTGAATACTTCAGAACTGATTTTAAATAATATAAACCACTAAATGAAAGTATGTAGAATCCACTATTCTTTTCCACTAACACACTAACTTCATATCTGCATCATCATTTAGACATTCGAGATGTATACAACTCAACAAATGTATATAAAATATATTAACCAAATTAACAAGTACCTATAGTATAAATGGCCTAATACACATAACAAGCTCCAAAAATTAAGTAAAAAAAATTATATTATTATTTATCCTTTAAATGATATCAAGCATACAAAGCAATTATTAAAAAATTCAATTGTTCAATGTATTTCAATTGATGCTATTTCTCAAATAGATCCCTGACCCTCCTCCAAAAAAATAAATAAAAACAATAAAAATAATAATACACACACGGAAGAAGCAAGTGAAGAAGATTTTCGGGTAAAAGAGTAAAGATTGAAATTGGCATGTGGTCCCTAGATGGCCAATACGGAAAAAAAACCACATGCAAATACCATTATTGCAACCAATTAAAACAAACTGATCTGGTATAAAGTAAAAGAAATAAGTATATACGAGTATATAATGTACTGCTCTTAATTGTTACAGTACATAACCCTTTTTAAACTAAACTAATTGAAAATTGTAAAGTTTGTAAAAAAAGGTTAAGTTACAGAAAGGCAAGAAGGCTTTCAGCCATATTGTATTAGATGAAATGTGAACTTGTAGTACAGTGTGACAGTACGAAAATCTCGATGTCAGAATTATGGTATGAGTGGTAACAAATTATCGTATTTTATTGTTATCACCCACACACACATACATGGAGAGAACAATTTCCCTTTGTGAAGAGACAACGACGCAGATTCTAATAGATCAAAACGATTCCAAGGTCAGGAGCAGACGTGCGGAGACGAGCATACAAAATGGCCATCCAAGTGGAAACAGATTGTAAATAGCCACTCTCATTGGTCCAGAAGACGGGACGTCATTAAAATCAGTGATGACCTAACAAACAATGACATGACAACAGGGCATGAGCCAATTTTGAACAAAAGACAATGACGTGGATGCGCTAACACATACGCAAAATATGTGCTTTGCATCTCCCCAGTCAGCATCAGACCATCAAGGCGTCAACACGCTGTGAAAATCGCTGGCAGTTTTTGCCAGCGAAAGTGTTTCTTAATCAAACTAACAATGTGGTAACATATAGTAATAACTCTTTATCAGAAATATCAAAGTAATTAGTAACAATGTAAATTAGAATCAGTGCAGACAAAGAGACCTTTGGGATGATCGGCCGAACACCTGCTTGACCATGACTGCAATATAAGGACAGCGGAGACTTTATACGTAGATACAGGAAAGTCCAGCTATTTCTCTATTCCATTCTTTATTATTATTAACGTTGAGCTCAAAATTACAAAAATTCACTGTATGTGTAAATTCAATTTTGTCAAAATGAATGAGTGTGAGTGTGTATAGGCCGTACGGTACTTATAAATAATATTTTTCTCATGAGACGTTGGTTTGTGTTCTGTTAAACATAAGAATCGATCAATTACAAGGTAACATGGGCAGTTGCAGTTAAATATAAATTCATTAAAAATTCCATAACAAGATTAATGCCTGAATAATAGAAAATAACAGAACTGTAATGGAATATGTGTCCGCCATTTTGTCAATTTAGTATAAGGATTCCATTTGTTTTATTAATGTTGATATTGATCTTAATTTTCTATGTTATTAAACGGCAACTATATATGTATTACGCTGTCTGATTTAACTATTCCGCACAATTATCCTGTCTCTGACAATCGCTTAATCGAACCCTGGGACCCGAACACAAAAATTTTGAATCACGAAGTTGGCACTACAAGATGGCCGCCAAACCAGTATGAAATACACAAGAATTGTGGTAGTGAAAGGTAAACACCAAAACATACAATCACAACACCAAAACAAATATTTAAGTATGTTAACAAATGTCGATGCCCGAACAATAAATATGTAAAGTATGTTAAAAAATGCCGCCCGAACTGGAGAAGTGATATAAATAAAAGTTTATACAATAAGCCGGAGTCAGAGACGGAGGATTGTCGGAAGAAAGGAAGAAATACGTAAGACATACCTGGTACGTAAATAATAGGTTATATTGTTTAAGTAAAATATAGAACAATTACTAAAAAAAAATAAAATTCATTATAAATATGAGTAAAATGGCAGAAAGTAATAACAGCATAGGAATAAATAATACAGCTACAGAGTCAATTTTATTAGACGGAATAAGCCGCAAATTCAACGCCTAGGGCAATCGAGAGTAAGATATCGTTAGAAGATTTGTTTATACTAATTAAAACACAAAATAGTGTATTAAAAGAACAAATTGACGAAAAGTTTGATAGTCTTGAGAACGAACTAAAGAAACAAAACAACGTACAAAATGTAAAATTGAATCAATTAGAGGAGAAATTAGAAGAATTAAAAAATGAAATACAGAGACAAAATTGTAATATTGACAAAGTAGACAAGTTAGAGATAAACAAAGATGACAAGGTAAGTGGGGTAGAAAATGATGATAATATAAATAAAAGTATGATATTAGAAAATGATTGTGTAAACAGGAGTAGTGATAATGAAATTTTATGGGGAATAGAATATGACAATAATGGAATGATAGTGTGTTTTGAAGGGTTAACGAGAGTGTGTAGAGAGAGTATAATTGTAGGGGAATTGCAGGGGGTAGATTCTTCCCTTAATGGTGTATTTGGGGGTGATGTACATGTTTTTAGGAAGAACGAGAGTGCCTTCGATGTACATTTGGGAGACAAAAGGTCTGCAAATAGTTGTCCCTGGATTTTTTGTGCACCTGATAGGTGGTGCGAGAATAAAGTTGTAGTGTCCCCTGCATATATTGAGAGAGAGAATGTGATTTGGGGTTATGATGGGAGATGTTGTGAAAGAGAGTTGTGTGATAATTGGGAGATGGAGTTATATGGAGTAAATAGAGATTATGAAGAGTTTATGGAAAGGTTAGGTGTAGAGATGATATATAATGAATGTAGTAAGTACTTACCTTGTAATAAAACTGAAGTAGTAGGAGATAATGAGAATGGTGACTTTACAAAATACCTAATTATGACTGATTATACAGGAGGTGACAGGACAATGACCAATCATGACAGGTTAAATGAGTTTGGGGATAATGATGAACATTTGAATTGTATATGTATTTATGATGTTAGTATAAGATATTTAACAATAAACAATGTATATAGTTTTAAGATTCGACTATTATTTGACGATGGAGGTTAATTATTTTATTGTGTTATGAACATTTAATTATGTGGACAGTGTTTTGAAATGGACTGTTTATGACTGATTTATGGTAAACGATTAATTGGTAATTTGGATTGTATATTTTTGTGTATATTAATGTCAAGGTATTTGTGTATTTTTGCTGTTGTGTATTTTATGTATTTTGTGTAAACTATGTACTGTAGAAGTTTAAATAATTGAAGAAAGTTTGATGATTTTAAATAATTATGAGATTTAGATTCTAAGGGATAGTAAATGATTAAGCATATGATATATTTGGATATTGAGTTGTTTTAGGATTGTAAGACAAGTGATGAATTTTCTAGTGGTCTATTAAGGTGAAATGTTGTAAAGAGGTTTGGAGATAGTGATAAATAAGGGCATTGGAGTTAGTTAAATAGAGTTAATGGGAGCTAGTGAAAATAAGTGTTGAGATACAGATAATATATAAAGAGGTGTTAGATATTTTAGGGACACAGTAGTAGTGATTATATAGAGGTGAGTAATGTGAATGGTAATTATATTTGTTGATGGTGATATTTTGTAGTAAGGGTAGTGGTGTAGGGAGTCCGCAACGAAAGGTGTTGGGACAGGAAGGGACCGTTGTGTGCCAGAAAGGATTACCTGAAAGGGTCAGGAACGGATAAGGGAATGAGTTGGTTAGAGTTCGGGTACACACATACTAGTACAAAAAATGAGCGGTGCCAGAGGTTTTAAATGGGATTAGTGAAGGGGGTTATTATAGAGATATTGGTGTCATAATATGTTAATGGTTAGAAGCGGTTGTTAGTAGAAAAAAGAGGTGAGTAAGGTTAGATTGACAATGCCAAAATAAGATAGAGATAATAGTGAATAATAGACAGTCACCCAAACTAGACAAGGATTGAGGAAAGGGATAGAAAAAGAAAATTCATAGTAGGAAGGTGATGTAACTGAAAGGTAAATGATAAAGTGGAAATTGTTTTATAGAATCTAATATCAATGAATGTTAAATAATAAAAGTTAATAGAGAATTGTTGATAGTAATGATGTGATAAAGTTTTGGTACAAATTGTGTAAATATGAGTTATGTAATGTAAATGTAACAATGTTAATGTGTAATGTTCAATGTTATATGATGTTTTTATTATGTTGATGGCCATAGTGTGTGTGGTTAGGAGGTCGCTACAGGGGTAACGACGGTAACAAATGTTAAAAGATAGTAGATTTTGGATGTTAAAAGTATAAGGTTAGCAATGTTCGAACAAATATAGTATGATGTAAATTGCAAGAGATAAAATGATTATAAAATTGAGTAATGAAATTTGAATAATGAACTTGTCTGCCATAGTAGTTGTAGGTTGAATCTTATAGAAATAAATAGGTGATGGTGTTTTGGGGAATATTAAAGAATTGTTTATGTATTATGTTATTTGTAGGAATATATATATTTTCTCTTACAAGGAAGAGATTGAATTTGTGTTGGTGGAAAAATCAGTCTATGTTGAATTCTTGTTGTTGTGTTGAAAAAATTTTAATTGAACAAACCAACGTCTCAAAACACAAACCAATGCATCTAAGGGGAGAAATATCAGTTGTGGATATGGGAATAGATAAGGCCACTATATTAAAATTTTGTATTCAATGTTTCAGAGTTTTGTGGTGTTGTGACCACGGTCCTGAGCTGGCCGGAGCGTCAGAACAGGAGCGTTAAGTGCCTCATGGCCTTATGGTGTTGGGATCTCTCCTGAGAAGTCCAGTAAGGTCAGAGGGTGCGATCATCATCATCAGACCAAGGGCAAGTGATTGTATTTCTTTTATATCAATGTTAAGGGGGTTGTGGTGACATATCTGAACTGATTCTTTTAGAAAAGTGTGAATGAGTCAATGAAAGTTTTTATGTTTCGACATAAAATCTTTCATTGAGGGGGTTTTGTGACAGTACGAAAATCTCGATGTCAGAATTATGGTATGAGTGGTAACAAATTATCGTATTTTATTGTATCACCCACACACACATACATGGAGAGAACAATTTCCCTTTGTGAAGAGACAACGACGCAGATTCTAATAGATCAAAACGATTCCAAGGTCAGGAGCAGACGTGCGGAGACGAGCATACAAAATGGCCATCCAAGTGGAAACAGATTGTAAATAGCCAATCTCATTGGTCCAGAAGACGGGACGTCATTAAAATCAGTGATGACCTAACAAACAATGACATGACAACAGGGCGTGAGCCAATTTTGAACAAAAGACAATGACGTGGATGCGCTAACACATACACAAAATATGTGCTTTGCATCTCCCCAGTCAGCATCAGACCATCAAGGCGTCAACACGCTGTGAAATTGCTGGCAGTTTTTGCCAGCGAAAGTGTTTCTTAAACTAACAATGTGGTAACATATAGTAATAACTCTTTATCAGAAATATCAAAGTAATTAGTAACAATGTAAATTAGAATCAGTGCAGACAAAGAGACCTTTGGGACGATCGGCCGAACACCTGCTTGACCATGACTGCAATATAAGGACAGCGGAGACTTTATACGTAGATACAGGAAAGTCCAGCTATTTCTCTATTCCATTCTTTATTATTATTAACGTTGAGCTCAAAATTACAAAAATTCAATGTATGTGTAAATTCAATTTTGTCAAAATGAATGAGTGTGAGTGTGTATAGGCCGTACGGTACTTATAAATAATATTTTTCTTGTGAGATGTTGGTTTGTGTTCTGTTAAATATAAGAATCGATCAATTACAAGGTAACATGGGCAGTTGCAGTTAAATATAAATTCATTAAAAATTCCATAACAAGATTAATGCCTGAATAATAGAAAATAACAGAACTGTAATAGTGTCCGCCATTTTGTCAATTTAGTATAAGAATTCCATTTGTTTTATTAATGTTGATATTGATCTTAATTTTCAATGTTGTTAAACGGCAACTATATATGTATTACGCTGTCTGATTTCACTATTCCGCACAATTATCCTGTCTCTGACAATCGCTTAATCGAACCCTGGGACCCGAACACAAAAATTTTGAATCACGAAGTTGGCACTACAAGATGGCCGCCGAACCAGTATGAAATACACAAGAATTATGGTAGTGAAAGGTAAACACCAAAACATACAATCACAACACCAAAACAAATATTTAAGTATGTTAACAAATGTCGACGCCCGAACAATAAATATGTAAGTTTGTTAACAACAGTATAATTAGAAAAATATAGTAAATGATTTAAAATAAAAATAATAATGTAAGATTAATTAATGTAAATAAAAATCTGGAAATAATTAACCTACAATTACGAGGGCTATCCAGAAAGTAACAGACGTTTTGACCGACCGCGGCGGTGGGCGGGGATAGAGCCGCCATCTTGGTGTCGGAACGTTCCTACACTCAGTACGCAACCAGCTGTGGTAGCGAGCGGTCTGTGCCCCTCTTACTTTGCTCTCTGTGACGTGTTAAAATGTGCGCTGCAATAGAAAATCCCGCCACTTGTGAGGTGCGTTCTGTGATTAGGTTTTTGTTGGCAAAAAATCACAAACCAATTGAAATTTATCGCCAACTTTGTGATGTGTACGGAAAAGGAATAATGAGTGAAAGCCGAGTGAGGCAATGGTGCATTGATTTTAAAAATGGCCGTACCAATGTTCACGATGAGGACCGCAGTGGTAGACCTAGCCATGTGACTGATGAACTGGTGATGAAAATCAACGACAAAATTCGTGAAGATCGTCGTTTCACGATTACGGAACTTTCGAAACAATTTCCCCAAATTTCACGGAGTTTGGTGCATGAAATTGTGGCGGAAAAGCTTGGTTACCACAAATTTTGTGCTAGGTGGATTCCGAAAATCCTAACGGAAGACCACAAAAAACAGAGACTGGCTGCAGCACTAACTTTCCTCGAAGATTACGACAAAAATGGTAACAAAGTTATCGATCGTATCGTAACTGGGGACGAGACTTGGGTGAAGCATGTCAATAGTGAAACAAAAAGGCAGTCGATGGAATGGGGACACACAAATTCTCCCAAGAAACCAAGGAAGTGTTTGCAAACGCTGTCAGCAAGAAAGATCATGGCTACTGTGTTTTGGGACTCTGAAGGAGTGATTCTCGTTGATTTTCTTGAACGTGGCACAACAATTAACTCAGAGAGGTATTGTGAAACACTGAGAAAGTTAAGGCGCGCGATACAAAACAAGCGTCGGGGAAAACTTAGTGCGAAGGTTTTGTTTTTTCACGACAACGCACGTCCACACACGGCTAATCGTACCCGAGAGCTCTTCGATAGTTTTGGATGGGAGGTGTTCGATCATCCACCATACAGCCCGGATTTGGCGCCGAGCGACTATCACCTCTTCCCAGCGATGAAGACATGGCTCGCTACACAACGCTTTGATACTGACGCCGAACTGCATGCCGGTGTAAACCAGTGGTTGAAATCGCAGGCGGCAGATTTCTACAGAGACGGTATTGAAAAACTTGTGCCACGGTATGATAAGTGCCTTAATTTGAATGGCGATTATGTAGAAAAATAGCTTAAGAGTGTACCTTTCAAATGTATATAATAAAATTTTGTTTTTTCATTTTGTAAATTTTTTATTTTAAAACGTCTGTTACTTTCTGGATAGCCCTCGTATGTAACAGTGAAATGAGCAAAACTCAATTATAATGTATAAAATGTTAAAGTAGTTTGTAAGAAACAGAAATTAAAATCATACATAGACCTAATCAAGGAATCACAAGCATTATGTGAAGCTACATACTAGAATAAATTTTATATAATTACCTTTTATCCACTCGAGTGACACAAAGTTTTGTCTAGTTATGATGCGTTTCGGGCACAAAGTCCCATCCTCAGATAACACTGATATTAATTTAAAACTAACTATATTATAAAATTGTAACCATGATATTGGTTATGTCATTTAAATAAAATAAAACTTTAGATCGCATGTGAAATTGTTAAATGAAGCACGGCCGGAGCTCCCGCATGCGTGTACTCACTTGGGATGAACAGGATTAAGGAGGGGGCAGTGCTATGTTGAGCTGAAAAATAACACAAATTCCCTATATTACTCTTAACACATGGCAATACATGAAGAAAAAGACGCAATACTAGAAAAAGACACCAAATCACTCTTGTTTAAGCGTCTGATCAGAGAACATCGAAGTGGACGAATGTGGTATATCAGTGAAAGAAATAGTAAATAATTATTAATCAAGTGTTAATCTAGTAGTTCAAAATAAAGAAGAACAGTAATATTGAATGATAATCTTGTTGGAAAGATAAAGAGAAAATGATTTTCAAGAGGATATAATTAACAACCTGCCAAGGAAGTATTTACAAGTGTGAAATATAATGAACAACATACTGAAAAAGCCTAGTGGGAAATGATCATCCAAGTAATATTATGAAGAATATGTACCAGGTAAAGAGTAACGTTATATTTAAAACATATTCATTCAAGATAACCGTAACTACACTGCAAATACAACTCTTGGATTCTCACATTTTATCTGTGTAACTTGGTGATAAAACTGAAGATTCAGTAGTATAAGGCACTGTGAGTTTAACAGTTACATTCTAAGTAGTACATCATAAAATTAAACACCATAAAACAAACATTCATGACGGGAACTTTGGTTGGAACATTAATCAATTGGCTTCAGTACTGGGTGGCACCCATTTACATAGGTGGGAATTTGGCGTTGACAAGATGGTGACTGCCCGACAAGTGTGTGTGTGTGTGTGTGTGCACGCGCGCACACGCGCGTGTGACTTGCACAAATATTGACTTTATTATTATTTTAGGTCTACTTACAACCAAATAATGTACTTATAATTGTCAAATGAATACAAAAATCTGTGCCATCCCACCTGCTCAACAGTCACAGGACACTCACCTATATGATGCATAATTTTGGTGAGGCGACTCTGGTGGAACTGTAGCAGGTCTTGGTGGTGTACGTAATATTAAATCATAATCTGAAGTTGTTGGAGGTTCTAGAAGTTTTGTTGGTGACGCCTCATTCAATACCTTAACACAGAAAAAAAAAGTGTACAAACATTACTTTCTTTTATACTTGTTTTGATAGTTCTTCTTTTTTCACAGCACTAAATTAATATAGATTATTAAACTTTCACTTGTGAAACTTACTTTGTTTCCTCCCGTACGCATTTCGGCATGATGTGCGCCTTCATCAGCGGTGTGAGAGACTGCCAGTAACTTGTAACGGTTTTATTTGGTAGGTTGAGTGGTGGTGGTGTGTGGTGGAAGGGAATTGGCGCGGGGATCCGAATTATTGTTTGTTTTATGTATAATTGCGTCAAAGAGTGTGTGCGATTTATAGTGTAATTGGTCATTAAGTATGCTGTTTGGTTGTGTTGTGTAGTGTTTGTATATTTCATAGTGTTCTGCTGTGTTAAGTTTTCGACTTTTGGGTAAGTAGTGTAATATCTCAAGATTGTATCTATGTTGGTGTAGCTGTGGTTTTTTGTGTGTATGTGTATGGTAAACGCAGAATGTATATTGTTGCTGGATAAAGCTTTTAGGTGTTCAGAGTAATGTGATGAAAAAGATCTTCCCGTCTGGCCTATATAGAAACTATTACAATCATTACAGTTTAATTTGTAAACACCTGTTTTGTTGTATTTGTCTATGTCCATGTTTGTATCATTGATGTGTTTTTTGATGGTATTGTTTGTTCTGTATGCTAATTTGTACGCGTGTTTCCTGAATGTGTTGGCGATTTTGTGTGTGTTGGAGTTATGGTATGTGATATATAATTACCTTAATATCCACTTTAGTGATACACAGTTTCGTCACTGATGACGCGTTTCGGGACTAAGTCCCATCCTCAGATACATAATTAATAAACTAAAATATTAAAATCACGACCATGATACTGGTCAAGTCAAAAATAAATAAAATAAATTATAAATCGCATGTAATAAGTTTTGCTAACCACGGCTGGAGCTCCCGCATGCGTTCACCCGCAACCGCGATTGTCACGCGACTGGTCAAAGATTAAGACAAACTGATTGCAGTGTCGAACAGGTAATTTGACGCAAAATTTACCTGGTCATTTAATAAACTGTTTTTGGTGTTACTATCTTTTAAAGCTTTATAAATTTCAAATTCCTCCAGACTATTCATCCGTCTACCCTTTTTACAAATATGCAACGCAGTTAAATTTTCTTCGAAGTTCGTTAACAAATTACCATTAAAAAAGCAATGTGGTGTATATAAAATAAAATGTGATGATTGTGATGCGTTCTATATCGGTCAATCTGGCAGATGTTTTTATAAAAGATTTTTAGAACATATTCCTAAGCCAAGTAATAATAAGTCCAACTTTGCACAACATTTAATATCAAGCGGACATAAATATACGAACTTCGAAGAAAATTTAACTGCGTTGCATATTTGTAAAAAGGGTAGACGGATGAATAGTCTGGAGGAATTTGAAATTTATAAAGCTTTAAAAGATAGTAACACCAAAAACAGTTTATTAAATGACCAGGTAAATTTTGCGTCAAATTACCTGTTCGACACTGCAATCAGTTTGTCTTAATCTTTGACCAGTCGCGTGACAATCGCGGTTGCGGGTGAACGCATGCGGGAGCTCCAGCCGTGGTTAGCAAAACTTATTACATGCGATTTATAATTTATTTTATTTATTTTTGACTTGACCAGTATCATGGTCGTGATTTTAATATTTTAGTTTATTAATTATGTATCTGAGGATGGGACTTAGTCCCGAAACGCGTCATCAGTGACGAAACTGTGTATCACTAAAGTGGATATTAAGGTAATTATATATCATATAATAAGTGATACGGTACGCAAAAAATAAGTAATTATTATGGTATGTGAGTGTGATGTATTTATTTTGTTGTGTGTTGTTGGTATTTGTTGTTTTTGTTTATGTGTTTATGATGTATTATAATCTTGAGATATTACACTACTTGCCCAAAAGTCGAAAACTTAACACAACAGAACAATATGAAATATACAAACACTACACAACACAATCAAACAGCATACTTAACGACCAACTACACTATAACTTGCACACACTCTTTGACACAATTATATATAAAACAAACAATAATTCGGATCCCCGCGCCAATTCCTTTCCACCACACACCACCCCCACTCAACATACCAAATAAAACCGTTACAAGTTACTGGCAGTCTGTCTCACACCGCTGATGAAGGCGCACATCACGCAGAAACGCGTACAGGAGGAAACAAAGTAAGTTCACAAGTGAAAGTTTAATAATCTATATTAATTTCTTTTATAGTTTAATAAAGTAAAATAAGATAAACATCAGGAAACAAAAGCACATGAAATAATGCTGAGATAAGCATACATGTAATGTAATGCGAATATTTTAAGCATCCAGTTCCCTTAACATAAGAATATTATTATTACAAAAACTAACACACAAATAAACATTTCATAAGCAAAACGTATGTTCCGTACACCTACCTAAGAAGTGCACTTTCTCTAATTCATCGGTATCGCTGAGGTACGCTACACTTGAACTACTACTTAACTATTTAATTCTAACTGAAAATTTATTTTCTTATTTTTTTCTGTATTATTAATTTTCCCTTGCATTAGTGATTTTCTTATTGACATATGTAATTCTAAAAATTTGAAAATTTATATTATTTAAATAACCGTCAGCTAAATAGTACTACAGCCTGTACTAAATTGTATTGTACTGTACTTTTATAATTTAAAATTACTGTACTAATTTTATATATTCAAATAGCATAATCTACACAGAGTATTGTGTATTGTGTAAAAATCTAAACAGATTTTCGATTTTATTTCCAATTCCCCTAACCTTGCTCTTCCTATATAAAATTAATATCATCAACAGTGGATTCACCATCTGCAAAGTTATATAAATATCACTTCTGGACTTTGTGAAGAAATTTATACTGACAAAGATAGTAACCATCTTTCAATTTTCAAAGCACATCTAAAGCTATCATTTATAAAGCTGGTCCACAGTTTTAAAACTTAAGCAATCCTTAGGATGTAAGTGTCTGACTAGGCTCCAACAAAGATGAACTCTGTTTTCGGGTATGTCACGAAATTGTAATAAAATTGAAATGTAAAATTAGAAGATACAATGGAGAATACATTGAGTTACTGACATATTGTTGAGGCATCAGTCTGTTTTTAAACAACTTTGTGATTTTTCAACTAAAAAGAGTCATGAATGGTTACCACTTGAAACTTGCAAGTTTTCACTTACTTTTTCACTATCACTTGCCCATGTCTTCTTTAATAATAGCTGATTTATTTAAAACAGTTTCCTTGTTTGACTGTAGTATTTGTTTGTACCAATGTGGTTTCGCTTCACACAGATTTTTCTAGTTCTTTCACGATGACAGTCAAGTTGTTGGGTTGGGAGTTTCGTTCTGAGCAGGCCAAGCCCAGTTATGTAGCATAACTCACTTATTTGCTGGCTCTCAACATGTCTGGACCTTCGTTTAGTTTCAAGATAATTTTATAGGAGGCCTAACGCTGTTCTTGAGCCAACATTCATTTTTAATCACTTAAATTTCACTAAAAGTGGGTCTTGCTGATTTAACACCATCTCCAGGCTCTAATTCCTATAAGCACGCATCCAAACATGAATGTGTCTTCAAGCTGACAGCAGCCTATGTCTCCCTCATCAGACTAGTCTGAGGAGGAATTTCCCTTGCCATTCTCATTACAAACAGGGAGGCATTCAACTTACACACAGTCACAACTAAAAATTCATACTGAACACTACTGATATACAGAAGAAAAATGTATTCTTCTATAGAAACATCTCAAATATCGTGTGTCTAAAATATATTTTTACATGAGAAATCAAAAAGCATGAGATAAAATCCTATTGATGTTCTGTTACAAAAATTTGAAATGTTCAATTAATCTGTTGGGTCATGACATTTTCATATTTTGAAACTGTACAAAAAATTAATTTTGAAATGATAAAGTATAATTTGTAATTTCAATTAATTTGAAAGCTTAGTATACACACATCAATTTAGGAAGTTGCCTGGTTAGCGCATGCGCAATGAATGAGCGTCTCCCACCATACAGTGTGACTGTAAGTGTGGTGTTGTTTACACGTACAGTCTGCAAGCATTCCAAAAGTTACTGAGTTGCTGTTGTGTTTTACAATCTGTGCTGTGGTTTTGTATTTTAATAGCTATCTTAGTGATTAGGTTTACCTTTCTGTGATGTTATTTAAAACTAATTTGTTTGT
Source organism: Magicicada septendecula (assembly GCA_034769895.1). Lineage (NCBI taxonomy): Eukaryota > Metazoa > Arthropoda > Insecta > Hemiptera > Cicadidae > Magicicada > Magicicada septendecula. The sequence goes on from CM068367.1 coordinate 892,429,989, forward strand.
ATTGTTTTTCGACGCGATACATTTTATATCTTTAATTTTTGTTATTAGTGATTGCTTAACAATGAGTAAGTTGTCGGGAAAGGTGCTCAAAAGCCAAACTCGCGAAGCTATATACAATTTGATGGAGTTTATGAAGAAGGAAGCAGATCATGGAGGGTTTTTAATAGACTGTAAAAAAGTTAGAAAAAGAGTGTCGGCTGCAGTTGGTGTAAGTCGGATGACACTACCGAGAATAAACCAGGAAGCGAAGAGGCAGAGAAGCGTAGGGCAACCATTATTTGAAACGCCAAATAAGAAAAGGAAGAGAGAAAAGCCTGTGACATATTTGGACGATTTTGATAAATCTGTTACACGCCGAATGATCAACGGCTTTTACCTCGTCGAAAAATGTCTACCTACACTACCAAAATTACATTCAAAATTAGTGAAAGATATAGGGTTTAATGGAGGGAAGACAAGTTTAAGGACAGTAATCAAACAGTTGGGTTTTAAATGGAAAAAGACGAGAAACAACAGACATGTACTTATTGAAGTGTCGCTATACCCCTCACTAAAGGAGCAAGACTTATAATAATTCATGCGGGAGGAGAGATGGGTTTTATTGAAAACTGCTTCACCATGTGGAAATCAAGTCTGTGTTCAGGAGACTATCACAGTTCAATGAACTTTGGAAACTACCAAAAGTGGTTGACAGAAAAATTAATACCAAACCTGCCAGAAAAAAGTGTACTTGTCATTGACAATGCACCATACCATAATGTGCAGTCAAAAAAGTGTCCAACCTCCGCTTCAACTAAAAGTAATATGCAAGAGTGGCTTCGAAGTAACCAAATACCTTTCGATGATTCGATGCTGAAGGTACAGTTACTGCAGTTGCTTTCGTTACATAAACCAAGGATCAAAGAATATGTAATCGATTCGCTCCTTCAACAACACAGCCACACTGTATTGCGCTTACCTCCATACCATCCGGAGCTCAACCCAATAGAACTTATTTGGGCCGAGGTGAAGAACTGGGTATCAACCAACAACACAATGTTTACAATTGAAGACGTGAAGCAGCTAACAGTACAAAAATTCGGGGAAATCACCAGAGAATCCTGGCAAAAAAAATGTGACCATGTAAAAAAGGTTGAAGAAGACTACTTTACATCTCAACCACAAATAGAAAACGCTGTGGAAAATTTCATCATTCAACTTGGAGGGGAAACCAGTGACACAGATGAGGATGACGCCAGCGGATGTAGTCAAATGGACACGGACAGTGAAGAAACTCTATCAGGAATTGAAGTGAAGACTTAATGTGAAGTGTGGTTTACCTGCTGTCATAGCTGTTAACTTAGTTGAAAATTTTTTTGTTACAAAAAAGTACATTACTATAAAAAAAAGTCATATTACTATGTGACTTGCACAGTAAAAATTTTATTATTTTCTATTTGAACAGTTAGCAATTATTTGTGACCATAGGACTGCATATTACTGATCGTCTGCTGACATGAAACGAAAAAGAGCCCTGAAGATGACCCTTGGAATCATTAAAGGTAATTTGTATAAATATAATTCCATTTTTCATTTTTGTTGTCTTGTGTAGGCCTACTTCTATAATACGTAGTTCCAATGATCTATTTTACTGCATAAATAGGAGCAAGTGGGGTGAGGTGATGAATGGATTAATTTGATAATGTTGGCATATTTATAGGCCTACAATAATTTTACAATAATTTCACAATAATTTTCGGTATGCTTTGTTAGTGTTCTGTGTTTAATTTGTAGTACGTTAACGATTATAAATGTTGTTCTTTAGATCCAAAAACATTAAATAGAAAATAATTTGCATTACAAAATTTAGAAATTACAGTACCACATAATTACCAATAGTATTTGCATTTCGTTGTTTGGTTCTATTTTTAAAGGGACAGTGGATATTTTTCTTAAGACATAAAAATATAAGGCATATTTGCTACCACCTGGGGGCTATGAGCGCACGAGTGTGCAATTTTTATATTTAAAACAGCTCTTAAATTATTGAAATTTAAACAAACACTGACACAAACAAAGCGTTCCGAACACTGCTTGTAGTGGTGACTGTACCAACTAGTACACGCGTACTCACGTATTAGTGGGAAGTTTGTCAGCGGAAGGGAAATTTCCCCTCTGTGGGTTTCCAGCTACATTGATGTATGTATAATTTGTAGTCAAAAGGCCAAGCACATACAGTTTTGTGTACGTCTCAGGCAAGTCGAATATTAAGAAAATCTTGTTTTTAAATTTGAATGCCTTAACAAACATTATTCAGGCAGGACCCAGTAGCAAATTTTAGACTTACAACTGGCCATGACTGCCTAGCGGCTCACTTAAAGAAGACATCTGAATGCATGATATGACAATGGCCAAACTCCATCATGGATGAAGAACACTAACTCTGCTGCCCTACTGGAATGTCAGAACAATGATAATAACTTTGAGTATATAAACATGACAACTTCTCCACATCTGCCATACGAACAACAACAAACCTAATTTCCTGCTAAATAATTACGTGAAAAAGTAATGAAGCTCGCTAAATCAGAACTGTACCCTTTTTAGAGATATTAAACCACTCCTGTAAATAGAATATTCTAATCAGCCATATGTTTTTTATACTCGCATCACTCCAGCAAACAATTATAATTTTTCCTAAAAAGTGTACAGGAACAATTAATTATTGTATTATTTTCTATGTTTAATTGGTAATACAGCCTTTTTAAAGGTAAGAAGACTGTAGTCTGTCTCAATATTTCTTCTAAGAGATTTGTAGATTTGGAACTTATGCTACAATAATGTTTATATTTATGTACACGACTTGTCAAACAAAATAATCAAATATTCATGTCGCCAATTAAGTGACATACCACTGTTTATGTGTATATGAGTATGAATACAGACATATGTAAAACAAAAAATGAAAATGTGTATAACAATATGGAACTTTACAAACCAAAACCATCTGATGCTGGCCGTTGTATTTGAAGGCATTTACATATTTTAGTTTGTACTTTTGTTTATATTTACTTCCCACTGTGAACTAATTTTCTAAACCCAGTGTGCGTATGATAAAGATGTATAAATGTACACAATTTTGTAAAAATCTAGTTCTGGCTATATCTTTTCTTACTCATTAAACTTCAAAATTTCTCTTCCTTGCCTAAGTAATTGAACCATCCTCCATCATTGACAAATTGCTCTTTGACTTGAAGACAAGAGGGACTAATGAGTCATGTTACTCATAGTTCTTTTAATTGAAGTGTTATTCTAAGATTAATCACAGCTAATAAAAAAACTTAAAAATAATTATATAAAATAACACTACACCTGACTTATCCTAGTAATAGGTAAAGGTTGTTCTGTAGGAGTATGCCAATGATGCTGAACTGAGGGCACAGTTGTGGCAGCTTTGCTATTCAAGGCATCATATGCCGACTCCTTACTCCTCTGTGTCATTGTAGCAGGTTGTGAAACACCCAGCTGAGTTCCTCTATTCCTTGATTTTGCTACTTTAGGTGCTTTTTCCTCTTTAATGGTTTGCCCCTTTTCATCAGGATCATATTTACGCCTCATAGTTGAATTCCAATGATTCTTGATTGCATTATCAGTCCTACACACAATCATGTAATTCATAAAACACATAAAAAGCACTACTACAACATACCAGTTTAAGCATTCTTGACACAATTTTTCTACTACAAATGCATCCTGAATCTGCTACTCTCACATTAAGATTTGAAAATTGCAAAAAAAATGGCAAATCTAATATTTGTGATTCAAAGCAAGAAAAAAAAAGTATCAAGTACAAAAGTTCAAATTTTTTATATAAACTCTCTTTCTGCATATGTATTTACCACAAAAATAACTACTCTGATAAACATCACCTCTTTGGTATAAAAATTGCTACTAAACGCATATTTCAAGCACAAAGTTTATATTAATTTTTTATCTTGTTAGTAAAAGCTACTGCCAACATTAATATATCTAAAAGGGAAAATGAAGACGGCTTAACAATTTAGTTTTTGTTTCAACACTCTACTGTAAATATTAAAAAGAGATATTTCATTTGGTGTGAATGCTGACAAATGCAAAAAATAGATGTATGGCTGCGAAAGAAAGGTAGCTGGTAAAAGGCCAAGGTTAAAAAAAAAATATTAGTAGTTCACATTCCTCCCCCATAGGGGGTCTTTATAGTAAAATAATAAATTTTTTTGAATGGTCAAGCAACCACTTTTTTATTTTGGATAATTTGAAATGGATTGACTCTACAAAGCTGTTAAATAATACCAACCTGCCAGGTAATAGTTTGGCAATTTTAGCCCACTGATTACCCAACTGCTGATGAGCCTGATAAATAACTCTATCTTCCTCATCTGTCCAAGCTGTTTTCTTTATGTTTGGATTCAAATGGTTGTGCCATCGTTCTCGACACTGTTTTCCAATTCTCCCTTTCAGATGGCGTGCAATTAGTGTCCATTTCTTTGGCCCATAACGTTCTACCAATTGCACAACAGTTTCATCTTCCTGAAAATTGTTTAAATTTAATAAGACAAATTGGCAAGACTTTACACAAATTGGTTATCTTAAAACTCATACAACATCAAACTTCATACATGTAAAGTTATAAAAATTATAATACTATAAAGTGATCATAAAGTGCAACTCTAATTGATGTAATATCTCAGTGTTCAACGAATCATGTCCAATTAAATATTTAATCAAAAACAACATTTTTATTCACTAACTTCGGTTATCTGAAGGATACATTCTCAATTGAATCCTCAAAATCAATCTGACAGTACTAAATTCAATGAAATACACACAAGCATGGCCACACATACAACATGCCTTAATTGCAGTAACCTAAAATTAAAAAATACTGTTATGGGCTTCCAGCTATAATGAGGATCATGTTCCCAAAACAGTGAAATAAATTTCGGGACACCAGATAATTGACATTTTTTCTTTAAAAAAAAATCATATTACAAAATTCTCAGCATATACAGACCTATGTACAAAAAATAATAAAAATCACCAGGTTACATAAACAACAACAGTCCATGACACACAGTACATAATAAACAATTGATATCTCTGACAAAAGTAATCTACTGTTTATTATTAAATATATTATTCAACATTGTTAATCAAAACTATGTTGTACACTATTCACTTACATACAATTCTCAACTTGCAGATGACCTGTACTTTATAGCCCACCCAGCCAAAGTTCCCCGTTGTATGAGAAGATTCCAGATCACTGGGAATTAATTATGCACTGTCAAAAATTGGCAAATGTCAGTTAGTCTTCCAAGACACTAGTGGAACAGTGTGTCATCTTGCTGTCGAAGCAATTACACAACATTCTCCACAGAGAATACTATGGATTTGACCTAAAACTATCTAAGAGTATGACAGTTTAAAACTCTCAGATTGAAGAGGAACTACCAAGGGAGGGCAGCTTTTACAGAAGTGGCTACATTCAAATACATTAATCGAAGCATAAATGCAAGTGATATTATTCCCTTTATTTACATTTTATATACCATAAAATATTTTATTCATTATATTTAACTCTTAAACTTGCTTTCAAAAATATTTAGTTTTGGATACCATTAGCCACATTAAGTTGTTTCCTTAAAATATAAGCAAGTTCACCAACAGTTTAAAAATCATAACCAGTACCTGTACAATCCAGTGACGCACCAAGTGGTTTCGGGGAGAAGGGGTTAAAACTCTCCCCTGAGATATAAAGGAAAAAGGAAATGCCAGAAATTTCAAAACCTCCTGAAAATGCAGTACAGAAATTGTGTTCATACAAATGTAGTCAATTTATGCTAATTAAATAATCTGGCTAATTTGCTATGTGAATACGAACATTTTAAAATGCAGTACGCTACTGCCACCTTGCAAATTACGAAATGGGTTTGTATCAACAATGTTAGTTGTCTGGTGACTGGGGGATGGTTCAAATTTGTATGCTACTTTTGAGGTTGTGTCCTCTTTATTCAGCCCACAGCCCAACTAGGTTTATGATATAATGTGGTAATTTATTCCACAGCAACTAAAAAGTCTGCATTAACCAGTTTCTTGCATACTATTCAAATCTTAATACAGATGTGTCGATTATACAGTTTTTCGATCCGTATTTAATAATTCTTTGTATTTTTTTTTTTTGTAATTTTGTGCTTTATTACCATTTCCAACACAAATCAACAATTAAAATTTTTAAATGTATCCGTTATTCCTAAAATACCTAAACCAATAGGTGGGTGGCTATTAAATATTTAATGTTTTATTTTTCAACAAATGTATGATTTTAAATAAATAGTATCGTTTTATTTTTATTTGAATTTGTTCTTTAATTAGCAGATTATTATTATTGTATCTGTAAATATCAAGAGTTTCCCAGATATTCATTTTGTTACCTTTTTGTAAGTTTTTAATTAATTCATTTTGAACGTCTGGAAGTGTATATTTATTATTTAAACAGTGTGTAACTAATTAGACTTGTATTGGTTTTTAAAATGCACTGCGATGTTGAATGAATCTCTCCGACATTTTTTCTTCATCTGGCCTACATAAAATTTATTGCAATCTGGACAATCTATTTTGTAAACTCCATTTTTATTGTGAATGTTGAATTTAGTTTTAGGTTTTGTTTTATTGAAAACAATATTATTAGTGTTATACTATGTTTTTAATTTTGTATCATCGATGTATAAGTTTGCTTCATTTGTGAGACAGAAATATTATCAAACAAATAGCAACTGACAATGGATACAAAATAAAAACTATCAATAAATTAGAAAATAAAAAACAAACTCACTAAACAAACACCATACTACAAACATTCATGTAAAAATCCATCTTCTAATGATAATATAAAATATATCAGCTTTACTTATTACCAAAACTTAACTCATAAACTAAAATATTAATAAAAATGTAGTAATAATAGTATATAAATTAAATAAAATGAAATGAAATCAAATCAATATATAAACACTGCTGTCTTGACCTGAACACTGCTACTGTCTGATGGTGACTGATAGAAATAGTGCAATATTCCATCAGACATCAGAGACGAAGTATAGACATGTTTAGACACGTCTAATTGCAATGCCTAATTGGTGTGTGTTGCACCATAAACATCAACTTAAAACAACAGTGACTAGGCGTGTCTAAACCTGTCTTGTCTTGCCTTGACTAATAGACGGAGAGATAGAGGCCTTTTATTTTTTTTACTAGGTTGATGGGATAATTTTGTCACAAAATGTTCTATGAGCTATATCAATCGCAAATAACTGACGGCGGAAAGCGTTTCAGAAGATGAAAATGGGGGCAAGCGGTGAAAGTCGAAAAATTTTTAAGGTTTTTAAATCACTCGGTATATGGCTGAAAATTTACAAGTAAGCACCAAATGTCGTTCTTATGCCCCATGCAAAGTGGGGGAAACAGAAATGGAGTATAAATGGCCGGCGGAAAGCGTCAAAGTTGGGAAAATTTTGAGAAAACTTAAAGCACAAAGTACATGTCCGCCAATTTGTGTATGCAATGTTTACAGATGTACAAGTTTGTGTGCAAAAGGGCAGAAAAAATTCGGTAGTTTTCCCGCTGAAAATCTCAATCGAAAGTGCCTTGAGCGCTGTGCGTTTTTCCAACGATCACGATTCCGTCTTATTAGTTGCTAGTAAAAAGGTTCAGGATATGTCCGCCACTGAAGATACGCGGTTACTGCACAACTCTTAGTCTATTTGCTAAAAGGCAAGACACCAGAATTGAAGAAAAATGTTTAAAAAATAAATAATAATAATTCTAATAAAATATTATAAAAATTAATAATGCAAGCATTAGCTTTAGGCCTATATAAATAATTTATAAGACATGAATACTTTTTAATGAAAATCACTATGATATGAAAAGGTTGTATTAGTATCTCATTACAATTCCTTCATAAAATTATTTGTATCTAACGAAACTGCTGACAATTAGGTACTGAAAAGAATCTGCAGTAGGTGTTTGTGGTCCCTCTAATCACCTGAACAGCAGTTTCCGTTATAGACCACTGCAGCGTGCACAGCCCTAGTAGAGCATAAGTTACAGAAATTCTCATCAGAAAGTATTGATTTTGCGCTCAAAAATTTACGTTCTCGCTAAACACAAATGGAATCTGAAAGTGTTAAACCTTTTTGTATGTTTAAGTGTGGAGAAGAAAGTGGTGTTATCAAATTTTTTATTGATGAAAAACTGGGTATATGTAAAGAAATATTAAACGCGCGTATTACTTTAAAATTAAAATATAACGCTGTTATTCTACCTGATGCAGTTGATAATATACATGGCTACCATTCGAAATGTTATAAACATTTAATTTCAATCAAGAAAGCACACTTGGAGGAGTATAGAAAGTCTATAACATCGAGAGTAACAATAAGTGACACAGATGACAACAGTGACAACAGTAACAAACTTATTAGCAGGTTACTTATGATTTGCAAATTGCAAAAGTTGCTTATCATCTGAAAAGCCATTGTTTGATAATCTTTTTATTCATATGGGCGCTTTCCATATAATGATGGCTTATTTTAAATCTGTTGGAAAATTCATTGATGAAAATTGTAGCATAACAGAATTATCACCTTAAAATTTAACTTAATACAACATGAATAAAGAAGAAAAGGTCAATAGTGAATGAGAAAAAGTAAATGGTTAAAAAATAAACTAAAGAAACTGTTCATTAAGTCGATAAAATGTTAATAAAATTAAACTGAATAACAAAGAAAACTCTTGGTCCATATATAAATAACCAACTATATAAAACCCCAATAAAACAGCAGTATACCCAGTAGGTTGGGGAGCAGTAAAAGACAAAGGTAAAAAGGTAAACAAAATATTAATAAGGGGAAATTTATTAAATTAAGAAGCAGAAAAACCCCAAGACACAAAACCAATAACAAATTAATAAGGAGCTGTAAATGAGAAAACGACATGAAACCACAAGATAAGAAAATACTAATATAATGAGAAGGAAGAGACAAAATATGTCAAGGTTCATAAAAGGAATATATCAACAAGAAAGGATATCCACTAAAACATTATGATGAATGAATATACCCAATTTTTACACAATTAAAACCAATGATAAATGTCAGACCAAATAAGTTACAGGATACAATACAGTTAAAAGAAAATTGTAAACTAAATTGTAAGCCTAGTTTAAGAATAGAGTGAAAACAATTAAAAAGACTACCAATAGTGTATAAACCAACCAAAACTTATCATAGTGTAAAAAATTATTTAAAGGACTACCATTAGTGTAGACAATAATAAGTGACACACTATAATAAAGAATAGTGTAAGAAACAGAAATCAATTAAAAAGACTACCTACCATCAGTGTAGAGAAATACCATATAAAAAAACCTAAGAATAACAGACAGTCTAATGACTAAGAATAGTTTTAATAATAAAAGTGTTTTAAAAAATTAAGTAATATAAGAATATAATACGTATAAGATTTTTTTTTATTGTGTTATCAAAATAGTTATAGTAATTAAAAGAGACAGTTAATAACTGAAGGTGTTATTAGTAATAAGATGTTTTAATAGGATAAGGTTTGTTATAAAAGGAAACATAAAAACAAAGGACAGCCAATGACTGATAATATTGCTGATAATAAGATGTTTCCATTATAATTCTATATATATAAAAAATAATAGGCATAACATGTTTTTGTTATGTTTAAGTGATATAAAAAAAAAATTAGTAGATATAAGATATTCAGTTGTATTTGAAATAATGTTCAATAATTTCCAAGTTTGTTAAGGCAGAGAAGGCAAGTAGGTAATAGGAATATTGTATTTTTATTAAACTGTAAACCATATAAAAAGTAATAAGGCAAATTAACTAACACACCACAACAGAAAAACAAACCAGCATTGTAAACCAAAATCACCTATCATAGAGTCAAACCCAAATAAATAAATTCAATCAAACTGTATATAATGAATAGAAAATAGTCCATACAAAACAAAGACATGAAAATATAATCAGTACAGAAACAAATATTAGCAAATGTAATGACAAAAGAATAAAATTAACTTTATTTGGAAATAAGTAATACTAGGCCTAAGGGGTACTCAACTCAGATAAAAAGTAAATTAATCAATATTGGAGTATTATAACAACAAATTATTAACAACAAGCAATAATCATGGAGTGAGTAAGATTATTTAATGGAAATATTAACATAAAATCACTTGTAAATCATTTAAATACTAAAATTGTAAAAAATACAAGGCCTACAATAAATAGCAAAAATTGTAAATTTTAGGCTTATCTGAACATAAAACAGACCCAGTTATATATCAAATTATGTAAAATTAGCTTAAGAATATTGCTGAATAGTTAGATTTTCGTAAAATTAATAAATAATTAAGTTACAGCAATAAATAGGAAACTTGTCATGTATGTTTATGAGTTGAAATCAAATCCAAGACATGTAAATTTGTAAAAAAACAATGGGAAGAGGAAAAAGACATTTTATAAATTACCACAAAACGACGACTTTAAGTCATCAGTCTATTGTTAATCGCGAATGTGTACAGATCAGAATTTACTGACGGAAGATCTGAAAAAATATAATAGTGCAAAAACATTGACGTACAACCTCAAAAAGTGTTACAGAGGTTACCAAAGGAAAAATAACACCACTACATAATAACTAACACCAAACTGAACCAGAACAATCGTAATACTAATATCCATTCCTAGCACGAGAAATCAACCGCCATTTTGAGAAAAATTCAACCAACATTATCTGGACACGAACTCAACAAATTGAACACAGAACACTGCACCAATAAACTATCACAGAACGACATCGCCGAGGAGGGAAGAACACTTCACACAATTTTCCAGGGATACTACAACCTCGCAGAGGAAGGAATTCGCATTTATTTCTGAGGGAGAAGAACATAGCGTCAGCGTTGTGTAGCAGAAATCCACGAGGTGAACGGCGGCCATTTTCATTGCAGAGCGACCAGCACATCGACACTGCCTCCACGAGTCAGTGACGTCATTCTACGAAATGGTTCGATCTTTACTTAATAATTGACAATTTTCATAATCCTGTTATTTTTCAGCAAATAATTATTTATTTTAAGATAATTGTTAAGTATTGTATCTTGTTCCTTGCCCTCTCTGACCATTTCGACAGTTAAAAGAACCCGAAATAATTAATTTTGTAACATTATATTTTGTCATTTTTGTTCACAATCGACCTGAGCGAATCTCAATCAATGCCTGGTCTATGAGCGTAAGATTGGCGCACAATTTCAAATTTTAAGAAATAGACATCACAATTACTCAATTACATGTGTTCATAATTATTTGTACAATAAATATTAGTTTCTTCTTCCTTCTAAAAATAATTTGGAGGAGGAGGAGGAGGAGGAGGAGGAGGAGGAGGAGGAGGAGGAGGAGGAGGAGGAGGAGGAGGAGGAGGAGGAGGAGGAGGAGGAGGAGGAGGAGGAGGAGGAGGAGGAGGAGGAGGAGGAGGAGGAGGAGGAGGAGGAGGAGGAGGAGGAGGATGGGGAGGGAAGGAGGAGGAGGAGGAGGAGAGCGAAGTTAGAAAAGAGAATACTAGATCCGACTACATAACTAGATTATCTATAGAGAACAAATATTTCAAAAAACAATATCTCATTTATTCAATTGAAAGTAATTAAAAAATTTACAATTAATTAATTAAACAAAAAAAATTTATTAAATTTATAACTAACAACAAAATTTTTTCCAATACACATTATACATTATTATCTATCTAATTTTATTTGTTTTATAACAAATTGGCGTCCAACTAAGGGGCTGAAAATAGGAATCGATAGATCAATAAAATAAGGACAATTCGTCCAATTTCCTATTTTAGCTCGGCAGCTGTCAACAGGTCAGAAAAAGAAACAAGATGCACAGGAGGGCGACATCAAAGAAGAGGGCTGTGGAGGCCGAACAGGAAATAGATATGGAGGATAAGGAGGCAACACCTGTGGAAGATATAGAATCGAGATTACCTCCAGCAGAACCAACCGAACAAGAATCCCAAGGGATACAACCCGACAAGCCGACACGAACTGAGAATGTGGAAATGAAGGAAATGCTCAGGCTAATGATGGAGAGAATGGAAGAAAATAGTAACAAGCTGGAAAATGATAACCAACAATTGAAGGAGAAAATGGATAAAAACAGTAAGGAATTGAAGAAAGAATTTGGTAATAAAATCGAAGAAAATAGTAAAGAAATGAAGAGTGATAACCAACAATTGAAGGAAGAGTTAAGGGAGAACAGTAAGAAGGCAGAAGTAAAAAGATGGAGGAGAAGATGGAAGAAAACAGTAAGTAGATGGAGGAGAAGATGGAAGAAAACAGTAAGAATATGGAGGAGAAGATGGACGAAATAACAAACAAAAATAAATTTTTAATGGAGGAGAATATTCAGAAAATAGAGGAGAAAATGGAGGAAATAAAGACTGACAATTAACAGTCGAAAGAGGAATTAACCCAGATAAGCCAAAAATTGGAAGAGACCAATAAGAGGATGGAAGAAACAAGTAAGAAAATGGAAAGTAATAATCAACAACTAAGAGAAGAATTGAGGGAGACTAACCAAGAGAATATGAACCGGTTAGATGGGAAGATGGAAGCCTTGAAGGAAGAATTGAGTCAGAAGATAGCTGAAAACAATGAGACAATCAGCAAGAAAGTAGAAGAGGAAATAACGGTGATCGAACAAAAGATTACAAGGGCTGACGAAAGATGGAGTCAGACGGAACGAGAAGTACAGAGTATCAAGACTGAAATAAATACTAAGGTTACCAACATCGAAGAAACGAATAAGAGGAATTTAGAAGAGAAAATAAAGGAAACACGTGAAGAATGGGAAAGAGTGCAGGACCATTTCACTGAAAAATGTGACGGCATTGAAGCTGCTGTGACCAGTATCAACAGTCAGGTGCAACAGAAACAAACAGATATAGACCTGTTCCATAGTTGACCGACCAGCATTACCAGTTGTCTGAATAACGAAAATCGTGACGGGATTAACTTCAGGTTTTATAAAAATAAACCTATGGAGTTCCTAGCCAGAATCGAAGAGTACTTCACTAAACACAGAGGCTGGAGTGAGAATAAAGAAGTACTGGACGAATCCTTCAAGGAGATAGCCGATAATTGGTGGATGGCGATCAGAGATGAACTGACAGACTACCAACAATTCAAAAGGCTATTCAAGGCCAAATATTGGTCTGAATCTACACAAAATATCGCCAGAGACGGGATCTGCCACGGAAAGTATAACCCATATGGAAACCAGACTCTAACAGCGTATTTCTTGGGAAAGGTGTGTGTGGCCAAACATTTAGAGCCCCGAATTCCGGAAGAATGCTTAGTCAGCACGCTCTCCTACCACGATGAGGAAGATATCATCAGAGCTAGAAGAAACAGTCAAATAAAAACTGTACAAGCAATGACCGAACTTTTAGAAATGTATGAGCACGAGGATTACTACCGCCAAAGTCGCAGGAGATACGAAAGGCCGGAGACAAGAAATAACATGAATAGTACAAATAATAATAATCGGCAGAATGGCAACAACAACAATAATTATAGTTCCGCAAACCGGAATAATGCCGAATACGGTAATAACCCTCGTAATAATAATAATACTCCTAGATATAATAACAATAATAATAATAATGTTCCCAGAATAATAATAGTGAGGGTAACAACAACAATAATAATAATAATAATAACCGTCCGCCTAACAACAACGGTTATTATAATAACCGTAATTATGTTCCGAATGGTCAGAGAAACCCCAACCCACCCAATAACAATTATTATGGTAACTATAACAGAAATTACCTGAATGGAGGTAATAATAATAATTACAGGACATATCGACCCCATATCAACTACATCAGAGCGGAAGGCAGTGGACAGAGGAGATACCAGCCTCAACGAAGGAGCCGATACTACGAGTATGAAACCTTTCAAGGGAATCAGGGGAGTAATCGTTACAGAGAGTATGAACCCAGACGCAGTTCAAGCCTGGACAACCAAAGAAGACTGCCTGTAACAGAGGCCCAACAAGACGATCCTGCTGAACCAAACGAAGCAGTTTCAGGACTCCCAAGTTGATGCTGCTAACAGCCTAATCCGTAATGATGCGGAGCATTTAAACGAACGGAGGCAGTAATAAATCCCAATAACCCTTTACTGCTCCAATCTGCTGGGTATGGACAAGAGGTAAAATTGCGTGAAGAAAAGAAGAATTTTACGATAATATATAATAATTACTTAAAAGATATCCGAAAGGACTTGTTAGAAGAGAACTAAGTAAACATTAATAATAATGACAAGATCATTTACATAATTGCAGAAATCGAGAGTATTTCTGTTCCCATAATGATAGACACTGGAGCAAATGTCTCTATAATAAACCATAATGAATTGGACCGGATACAGCAGGAATGCCACAAAAACTTACCAGTACTATCTATTAATAATATTGTGCTTGTAGGAGCTACCGGCCAACAGAACAAAACAATAAGGAAACAGGTATCCCTAAGTGTCAACAGTCAGGGCGTAAGTTTGGATATGATATTTCTTGTTGCAGCCGGATTACCCTTCAACATCATGATAGGATGTGACATATTACGTAGGAACTCAGCAGTTATCGACTTGTGCTGAGGGAAGGTATCACTCTTTTCGGAAGGTTTGACCTGGGTAGCCAATTTAACTAACAACAAGATGTTAGACTCCAGACAACTTACCGACCACAAAAATAAAGTGAATTGCTTGTCAAACTACTCGTCAGACAACAAGCCAGTAAGTCAGAATACGGAAGATGACCTATGGCCACAAAAGATTCAGGAGATACGTGACTTCCAGTGCCACAATACCACCGAGCGATTAAATTAAAACCAGCTGAATCAATTAGTCAGCATATACGAAAAATATCGAACTGTATTTTCAGACAAACCTGGAAAGATCAGGAACTACCAATGTTCAATACAATTCAGAGAACCAGTAGAATTCAATCGAAAATCATATCCCATAGCACAATGTTGAAGGAAGCCGTACGCACAGAGATCCAGAATATGATTAGTAAGGATATTATCGAAAGCAGTCAGTCGCCATACACTAGTCCGATTGTGGCTATACAAAAGAAGAATGGGAAGGTAAGACTTTGCCTTGACGCACGTGAGATAAATAAAATGATTATTAACGATCGTACCTCACCTGGCGAAATTGATGAAATATTGAAGAGATTCCATGGAACCAAGTTTATTACTACGTGGGATACCGTGTGCGGGTATTGGCAGGTGGAGTTGCACCCAGCAAGCCGGCAATACATGGCGTTCATCTTCGAAGGACGTAACTATCAGTTTAAGAAGTTGCCCTTCGGGTTAGTGAACTCGGTAGCAGTTTTTGTCGCCTGTATGAACCAAATACTCGGACCAGAAGCGCTCCAATTCACGACTGTCTATGTTGATGATCTCTTAATAACATCAACCAATTGGGAAGAAACATTGTTACCGTGTGGAGCATGTCTTGAAGAAGCTGGCTGAGAATAACGTTACTCTTAAGCTAGACAAGTCCAAGCTTATAGCTAAAGTAGTCCAATTTTTGGGTTTCCAGTTGAACAGTCAAGGAATAACACCGTCAACAGAAAAGGTAGACGTCATACAGCGATTCCCTATACCGAAAAACAGAAGGCAACTACAATCATTTTTAGGCCTGTGTAACTACTACAGTAAGTTCCAAAATAATTATTCCGAGCTGACGGCCCAATTTCAGTATCAGTTATCATCCAAGAATAAATGGCGATGGGGTCAAGAATAAGACGAAACATTCAAATCGATTAAGAAGTTCTTAGAAGCAGTAATGCTTAACCATCCAGATTTTAACCGACCCTTCTTCCTAAACTGTGACGCTAGTAATAGCTTGGGATCAACGTTGTACCAAGAAGACGAAAGTGGAAACCATCTAGCAGTGAGCTTTGCTAGCAGAACCCTTAACCAGTGTGAAAAAAACTACAACGTGACGGAAAAGGAACTGCTAAGTGTAGTCTTTGCCTGTGGGAAGTTTCGAACGTATATTCTAGGATATCCAGTGACCGTTTGCACAGATCACAAATCTATATCATTTCTTAGAAGATGCAAGTTAAGCCACGGTAGATTGACCAGGTGGGTACTTGCCCTGCAGGAATACGATATACAGTGGGAGTATGTTCCTGGAAGTAAGAATGTAGTAGCCGACGTATTGTCAAGAGTAAATTTGGAAGAACAGACGTTCGAAGGCGAAAAGGAGAGCATCCTGAAAATCTATAATATTATTAAGGACAGATCCGATTTAGAAAAAATAGTGCAGGACATCAGCAAACGCAAGCAGTCCGACCCGAAGCTAAACCATATTAAACTTCGTCTCTCCATCCAAGATGACACAATAACTAAGTTTTATTGCACTCATAATGATATATTATTCATCAAAACATCCCTTGATGAAGAGATATGGAAGATCGTAATCCCTACTACAGTCGAGAAGGATATCATCCTGGATCATCATCTCCGATACGGTCACATGGGGACCATGAAGGTGATCAAGGCGACAGAAGAGAATTGCCATATAAAAGATATAAATCGAAAGACGAGAAACTATCTCAAGACCTGTCTTATATGTCAATTGGTAAAAACCAACAATGAGAGAAAAGAGGGTATGATGATACCAATTACATCACAAGCAAAACTGGAAAAGATCTTTCTGGACATCTGTGGTCCATTTCCACGCAGTGGCGGACGCCATCGTTACAAATACATTATTATAATGATGGATCACTTCACGAAATTTATGAAAGTGTACCCGGTGAACAGAGCCACCACTTTGAAGACTTTAGGAGTGATAACAAATCATTACATTCCAGAGATAGGGAGCCCAGCATCCATAATCACAGACTATGGAACGCAATTTAAGGGTAGGAGGTGGAAAAACACTCTAAATACATTGGGCATTAAGACGTACAAGACATCAGTCTACCACCCCAGCAGTAATCCAGCGGAGAGGGTGCTACGAGAAGTCGGTAGAATATTACGGACTTATTGCCATAATCAACAAAGGAAGTGGCAAGAATATTTATCAGCTACCGAAGAATTCCTTAATTTGGCATATCACCCCGCTATAGGTACCACGCCATATACGGCAATGTATGAAAGACCGCCTCCAAGAGAAATACAAGACATCATAGAATTCCCCATGAGTAAAGAATACAAGTTTAATCGACTAAGGTTCTACAATAAATTGGCAGAAGACCAGGAAAGGTGCCAGAACAAGTATCAAAAGGCAATTAAGAAGGTAAACTACGAAGTCGGAGAAAAGGTACTATTGAAAAACAGGGAACTACCCAGTACTTTGGAAGGCATTACCAAAAGTTGTTACTGCTGTATACCGGCCCATACCTGATCATTAAAAATAACAACAACAATACTTATGTATTAAAAGATATTAATTCAAATAAAATAAAGGGAACCTATAATCAGTTATCAATCAAAAAATATATACAGGAGAGATAAAAAATAACAAAATTCAAAAAATTAGTAAGGACAACTTACAAGAACTATTCGAATTAATTATGATGTAACAAAAAGAATTTGGATGAATTAGAATAACAAAATTCAAAAAATAGTAAGGCCAACTTACATAAAATATTTGAAAAAACTATCATGAATAAAAACGAATTTAGATGAAGAAAATATCTAAATTCAAAAGGGTTGTAAGACCAACTTACAAGAATTATTTGGAAGAAACTATTAAAATAACAAAATTCAAAAAATTAGTAAGGACAACTTACAAGAACTATTCGAATTAATTATGATGTAACAAAAAGAATTTGGATGAATAAAAATAACTAAATTCAAAAAATAGTAAGACCAACTTACACCAATTATTGGAAAAAACCAATATGTATAAAAAAGAAGTTGGATGAAGAAGAATAACAAAAATTCAAAACGTTGTAAGACCAACTTACTTGAACTGTTTGAGAAACTATTAAAAACTTATATATAAAAAGAATTTTGGAGAAAAGATCTAGTAAAAAAAAAAATAGTAAGTACAACTCACACGAATGATGAGATATAACTATTAAATATAAAAAGAATTCTTGTAAGAAAAAGCTACAAAATTCTAAAAGAGTAAGAACAAATTACACTCATAATTTGAGTGACCTCTTACATAAAAGAATTTGAAAGTAAATGGAGTACAAATGTGTAAACTTTCTCAAACTCTCCAGAGACAAAGCAAAAAGAACATGTTCCAGTAAATAAAGAGAACAACCAATATTAAACAATTGAATAATTTAATGTTACCAGAACAATATATTAATAAATGTTAAAAGTGTCATAAGAAGGAACTTGGCAAAAAAAAAAAATCATAGCTATAAAAACTATACTATAGTTTGTATTTTAATAGTGACTATGCTAACTGTGACCAGTATTATAAACAATGTAAACGAGACAATTTAAGACAAAAATGATACAGAATTTCAAATGAAAAAGAAAGAAGATAAAATCCTCATGTATCCTCAGTTCAAATCCAAGACACCAAGACATGTAAATTTGTAAAAAAACAATGGGAAGAGGAAAAAGATATTTTATAAATTACCACAAAACGACGACTTTAAGCCATCAGTCTATTGTTAATCACGAATGTGTACAGATCAGAATTTACTGACGGAAGATCTGAAAAAATATAATAGTGCAAAAACATTGACGTACAACCTCAAAAAGTGTTACAGAGGTTACCAAAGGAAAAATAACACCACTACATAATAACTAACACCAAACTGAACCAGAACAATCGTAATACTAATATCCATTCCTAGCACGAGAAATCAACCGCCATTTTGAGAAAAATTCAACCAACATTATCTGGACACGAACTCAACAAATTGAACACAGAACACTGCACCAATAAACTATCACAGAACGACATCGCCGAGGAGGGAAGAACACTTCACACAATTTTCCAGGGATACTACAACCTCGCAGAGGAAGGAATTCGCATTTATTTCTGAGGGAGAAGAACATAGCGTCAGCGTTGTGTAGCAGAAATCCACGAGGTGAACGGCGGCCATTTTCATTGCAGAGCGACCAGCACATCGACACTGCCTCCACGAGTCAGTGACGTCATTCTACGAAATGGATCGATCTTTAATTAATAATTGACAATTTTCATAATCCTGTTATTTTTCAGCAAATAATTATTTATTTTAAGATAATTGTAAGTATTGTATCTTGTTCCTTGCCCTCTCTGACCATTTCGACAGTTAAAAGAACCCGAAATAATTAATTTTGTAACATTATATTTTGTCATTTTTGTTCACAATCGACCTGAGCGAATCTCAATCAATGCCTGGTCCATGCGCGTAAGATTGGCGCACAATTTCAAATTTTAAGAAATAAACATCACAATTACTCAATTACATGTGTTCATAATTATTTGTACAATAAATATTAGTTTCTTCTTTCCTCTAAAAATAATTTGGAGGAGGAGGAGGAGGAGGAGGAGGAGGAGGAGGAGGAGGAGGAGGAGGAGGAGGAGGAGGAGGAGGAGGAGAGCGAAGTTAGAAAAGAGAATACTAGAGCCGACTACATAACTAGATTATCTATAGAGAACAAATATTTCAAAAAACAATATCTCATTTATTCAATTGAAAGTAATTAAAAAATTTACAATTAACTAATTATTCAATTAATTAATTAAACCAAAAAAATTTAATAAATTTATAACTAACAACAAAATTTTTTCCAATACACATTATACATTATTATCTATCTAATTTTATTTGTTTTATAACAAATTGGCGTCCAACTAAGGGGCTGAAAATAGGAATCGATAGATCAATAAAATAAGGACAATTCGTCCAATTTCCTATTTTAGCTCGGCAGCTGTCAACAGGTCAGAAAAAGAAACAAGATGCACAGGAGGGCGACATCAAAGAAGAGGGCTGTGGAGGCCGAACAGGAAATAGATATGGAGGATAAGGAGGCAACACCTGTGGAAGATATAGAATCGAGATTACCTCCAGCAGAACCAACCGAACCAGAATCCCAAGGGATACAACCCGACAAGCCGACACGAACTGAGAATGTGGAAATGAAGGAAATGCTCAGGCTAATGTTGGAGAGAATGGAAGAAAATAGTAACAAGCTGGAAAATGATAACCAACAATTGAAGGAGAAAATGGATAAAAACAGTAAGGAATTGAAGAAAGAATTTGGTAATAAAATCGAAGAAAATGGTAAAGAAATGAAGAGTGATAACCAACAATTGAAGGAAGAGTTAAGGGAGAACAGTAAGAAGGCAGAAGTAAAAAGATGGAGGAGAAGATGGAAGAAAACAGTAAGAGGATGGAGGAGAAGATGGACGAAATAACAAACAAAAATAAATTTTTAATGGAGGAGAATATTCAGAAAATAGAGGAGAAAATGGAGGAAATAAAGACTGACAATTAACAGTCGAAAGAGGAATTAACCCAGATAAGCCAAAAATTGGAAGAGACCAATAAGAGGATGGAAGAAACAAGTAAGAAAATGGAAAGTAATAATCAACAACTAAGAGAAGAATTGAGGGAGACTAACCAAGAGAATATGAACCGGTTAGATGGGAAGATGGAAGCCTTGAAGGAAGAATTGAGTCAGAAGATAGCTGAAAACAATGAGACAATCAGCAAGAAAGTAGAAGAGGAAATAACGGTGATCGAACAAAAGATTACAAGGGCTGACGAAAGATGGAGTCAGACGGAACGAGAAGTACAGAGTATCAAGACTGAAATAAATACTAAGGTTACCAACATCGAAGAAACGAATAAGAGGAATTTAGAAGAGAAAATAAAGGAAACACGTGAAGAATGGGAAAGAGTGCAGGACCATTTCACTGAAAAATGTGACGGCATTGAAGCTGCTGTGACCAGTATCAACAGTCAGATGCAACAGAAACAAACAGATATAGACCTGTTCCATAGTTGACCGACCAGCATTACCAGTTGTCCGAATAACGAAAATCGTGACGGGATTAACTTCAGGTTTTATAAAAATAAACCTATGGAGTTCCTAGCCAGAATCGAAGAGTACTTCACTAAACACAGAGGCTGGAGAGAGAATAAAGAAGTACTGGACGAATCCTTCAAGGAGATAGCCGATAATTGGTGGATGGCGATCAGAGATGAACTGACAGATTACCAACAATTCAAAAGGCTATTCAAGGCCAAATATTGGTCTGAATCTACACAAAATATCGCCAGAGACAGGATCTGCCACGGAAAGTATAACCCATATGGAAACCAGACTCTTAACAGCGTATTTCTTGGGAAAGGTGTGTGTGGCCAAACATTTAGAGCCCCGAATACCGGAAGAATGTTTAGTCAGCACGCTCTCCTACCACGATGAGGAAGATATCATCAGAGCTAGAAGAAACAGTCAAATAAAAACTGTACAAGCAATGACCGAACTTTTAGAAATGTATGAGCACGAGGATTACTACCGCCAAAGTCGCAGGAGATACGAAAGGCCGGAGACAAGAAATAACATGAATAGTACAAATAATAATAATCGGCAGAATGGCAACAACAACAATAATTATAGTTCCGCAAACCGGAATAATGCCGAATACGGTAATAACCCTCGTAATAATAATAATACTCCTAGATATAATAACAATAATAATAATAATGTTCCAGAATGATAATAGTGAGGGTAACAACAATAATAATAATAATAATAACCGTCCGCCTAACAACAACGGTTATTATAATAACCGTAATTATGTTCCGAATGGTCAGAGAAACCCCAACCCACCCAATAACAATTATTATGGTAACTATAACAGAAATTACCTGAATGGAGGTAATAATAATAATTACAGGACATATCGACCCCATATCAACTACATCAGAGCGGAAGGCAGTGGACAGAGGAGATACCAGCCTCAACGAAGGAGCCGATACTACGAGTATGAAACCTTTCAAGGGAATCAGGGGAGTAATCGTTACAGAGAGTATGAACCCAGACGCAGTTCAAGCCTGGACAACCAAAGAAGACTGCCTGTAACAGAGGCCCAACAAGACGATCCTGCTGAACCAAACGAAGCAGTTTCAGGACTCCCAAGTTGATGCTGCTAACAGCCTAATCCGTAATGATGCGGAGCATTTAAACGAACGGAGGCAGTAATAAATCCCAATAACCCTTTACTGCTCCAATCTGCTGGGTATGGACAAGAGGTAAAATTGCATGAAGAAAAGAAGAATTTTACGATAATATATAATAATTACTTAAAAGATATCCGAAAGGACTTGTTAGAAGAGCACGAAGTAAACATTAATAATAATGACAAGATCATTTACATAATTGCAGAAATCGAGAGTATTTCTGTTCCCATAATGATAGACACTGGAGCAAATGTCTCTATAATAAACCATAATGAATTAGACCGGATACAGCAGGAATGCCACAAAAACTTACCCCAGTACTATCTATTAATAATATTGTGCTTGTAGGAGCTACCGGCCAACAGAACAAAACAATAAGGAAACAGGTATCCCTAAGTGTCAACAGTCAGGGCGTAAGTTTGGATATGATATTTCTTGTTGCAGCCGGATTACCCTTCAACATCATGATAGGATGTGACATATTACGTAGGAACTCAGCAGTTATCGACTTGTGCTGAGGGAAGGTATCACTCTTTTCGGAAGGTTTGACCTGGGTAGCCAATTTAACTAACAACAAGATGTTAGACTCCAGACAACTTACCGACCACAAAAATAAAGTGAATTGCTTGTCAAACTACTCGTCAGACAACAAGCCAGTAAGTCAGAATACGGAAGATGACCTATGGCCACAAAAGATTCAGGAGATACGTGACTTCCAGTGCCACAATACCACCGAGCGATTAAATTAAAACCAGCTGAATCAATTAGTCAGCATATACGAAAAAAATCGAGCTGTATTTTCAGACAAACCTGAAAAGATCAGGAACTACCAATGTTCAATACGATTCAGAGAACCGGTAGAATTCAATCGAAAATCATATCCCATAGCACAATGTTGAAGGAAGCCGTACGCACAGAGATCCAGAATATGATTAGTACGGTAATTATCGAAAGCAGTCAGTCGCCATACACTAGTCCGATTGTGGCTATACAAAAGAAGAATGGGAAGGTAAGACTTTGCCTTGACGCACGTGAGATAAATAAAATGATTATTAACGATCGTACCTCACCTGGCGAAATTGATGAAATATTGAAGAGATTCCATGGAACCAAGTTTATTACTACGTGGGATACCGTGTGCGGGTATTGGCAGGTGGAGTTGCACCCAGCAAGCCGGCAAGTCCTTCATCTTCGAAGGACGTAACTATCAGTTTAAGAAGTTGCCCTTCGGGTTAGTGAACTCGGTAGCAGTTTTTGTCGCCTGTATGAACCAAATACTCGAACCAGAAGCGCTCCAATTCACGACTGTCTATGTTGATGATCTCTTAATAACATCAACCAATTGGGAAGAACATTGTTACCATGTGGAGCATGTCTTGAAGAAGCTGGCTGAGAATAACGTTACTCTTAAGCTAGACAAGTCCAAGCTTATAGCTAAAGAAGTCCAATTTTTGGGTTTCCAGTTGAACAGTCAAGGAATAACACCGTCAACAGAAAAGGTAGACGTCATACAGCGATTCCCTATACCGAAAAACAGAAGGCAACTACAATCATTTTTAGGCCTGTGTAACTACTACAGTAAGTTCCAAAATAATTATTCCGAGCTGACGGCCCAATTTCAGTATCAGTTATCGTCCAAGAATAAGTGGCGATGGGGTCAAGAATAAGACGAAACATTCAAATCGATTAAGAAGTTCTTAGAAGCAGTAATGCTTAACCATCCAGATTTTAACTGACCCTTCTTCCTAAACTGTGACGCTAGTAATAATAGCTTGGGATCAACGTTGTACCAAGAAGACGAAATTGGAAACCATCTAGTAGTGAGCTTTGCTAGCAGAACCCTTAACCAGTGTGAAAAGAACTACAACGTGACGGAAAAGGAACTGCTAAGTGTAGTCTTTGCCTGTGGGAAGTTTCGAACGTATATTCTAGGATATCCAGTGACCGTTTGCACAGATCACAAATCTATATCATTTCTTAGAAGATGCAAGTTAAGCCACGGTAGATTGACCAGGTGGGTACTTGCCCTGCAGGAATACGATATACAGTGGGAGTATATTCCTGGAAGTAAGAATGTAGTAGCCGACGTATTGTCAAGAGTAAATTTGGAAGAACAGACGTTCGAAGGCGAAAAGGAGAGCATCCTGAAAATCTATAACATTATTAAGGACAGATCCGATTTAGAAAAAATAGTGCAGGACATCAGCAAACGCCAGCAGTCCGACCCGAAGCTAAACCATATTAAACTTCGTCTCTCCAACCAAGATGACACAATAACCAAGTTTTATTGCACTCATAATGATATATTATTCATCAAAACATCCCTTGATGAAGAGATATGGAAGATCGTAATCCCTACTACAGTCGAGAAGGATATCATCCTGGATTATCATCTCCGATACGGTCACATGGGGACCATGAAGGTGATCAAGGCGACAGAAGAGAATTGCCATATAAAAGATATAAATCGAAAGACGAGAAACTATCTCAAGACCTGTCTTATATGTCAATTGGTAAAAACCAACAATGAGAGAAAAGAGGGTATGATGATACCAATTACATCACAAGCAAAACTGGAAAAGATCTTTCTGGACATCTGTGGTACATTTCCCCATAGTGGCGGATGCCATCGTTACAAATACATTATTATAATGACGGATCACTTCACGAAATTTATGAAAGTGTACCCGGTGAACAGAGCCACCACTTTGAAGACTTTAGGAGTGATAACAAATCATTACATTCCAGAGATAGGGAGCCCAGCATCCATAATCACAGACTATGGAACGCAATTTAAGGGTAGGAGGTGGAAAAACACTCTAAATACATTGGGCATTAAGACGTACAAGACATCAGTCTACCACCCCAGCAGTAATCCAGCGGAGAGGGTGCTACGAGAAGTCGGTAGAATATTACGGACTTATTGCCATAATCAACAAAGGAAGTGGCAAGAATATTTATCAGCTACCGAAGAATTCCTTAATTTGGCATATCACCCCGCTATAGGTACCACGCCATATACGGCAATGTATGAAAGACCGCCTCCAAGAGAAATACAAGACATCATAGAATTCCCCATGTGTAAAGAATACAAGTTTAATCGACTAAGGTTCTACAATAAATTGGCAGAAGACCAGGAAAGGCGCCAGAACAAGTATCAAAAGGCAATTAAGAAGGTAAACTACGAAGTCGGAGAAAAGGTACTATTGAAAAACAGGGAACTACCCAGTACTTTGGAAGGCATTACCAAAAGTTGTTACTGCTGTATACCGGCCCATACCTGATCATTAAAAATAACAACAACAATACTTATGTATTAAAAGATATTAATTCAAATAAAATAAAGGGAACCTATAATCAGTTATCAATCAAAAAATATATACAGGAGAGATAAAAAATAACAAAATTCAAAAAATTAGTAAGGACAACTTACAAGAACTACTCGAATTAATTATGATGTAACAAAAAGATTTGGATGAATTAGAATAACAAAATTCAAAAAGTAGTAAGGCCAACTTACATAAAATATTTAAAAAAACTATCATGAATAAAAACGAATTTAGATGAAGAAAATATCTAAATTCAAAAGGGTTGTAAGACCAACTTACAAGAATTATTTGGAAGAAACTATTAAAATAACAAAATTCAAAAAATTAGTAAGGACAACTTACAAGAACTATTCGAATTAATTATGATGTAACAAAAAGAATTTGGATGAATAAAAATAACTAAATTCAAAAAATAGTAAGACCAACTTGCACCAATTATTGGAAAAAACCAATATGTATAAAAAAGAAGTTGGATGAAGAAGAATAATAAAAATTCAAAACGTTGTAAGACCAACTTACTTGAACTGTTTGAGAAACTATTAAAAACTTACATATAAAAAGAATTTTGGAGAAAAGATCTAGTAAAAAAAAAAAATAGTAAGTACAACTCACACGAATGATGAGATATAACTATTAAATATAAAAAGAATTCTTGTAAGAAAAAGCTACAAAATTCTAAAAGAGTAAGAACAAATTACACTCATAATTTGAGTGACCTCTTACATAAAAGAATTTGAAAGTAAATGGAGTACAAATGTGTAAACTTTCTCAAACTCTCCAGAGACAAAGCAAAAAGAACATGTTCCAGTAAATAAAGAGAACAACCAATATTAAACAATTGAATAATTTAATGTTACCAGAACAATATATTAATAAATGTTAAAAGTGTCATAAGAAGGAACTTGGCAAAAAAAAAAATCATAGCTATAAAAACTATACTATAGTTTGTATTGTAATAGTGACTATGCTAACTATAACCAGTATTATAAACAATGTAAATGAGACAATTTAAGACAAAAATGATACAGAATTTCAAATGAAAAAGAAAGAAGAAACCACAATATTTTATAATTTAATCAAAATAACTTAACCAAACTCAAACTCACGAAGAAGATAATTTGATAAAGATGAAACAATGAAGAAGGACCAACTAAGTAAAAACCAAGTACTATTAAGACCAGAAACTAAAAACCCTGGTACCATGATGATAATATTGTTGTAATAACCACTATTATAGTGATAAGTGATAAAGAAAGAATTAATGTTATGCCATGAGCAATAAAACGACTCATTGGATACCAAATGATAAAAAAAATCTATATAAATGCTAATTACTATGTAATCAAGATAAAAAGATGAAATGATGAAACGATGAAATGTATATTATACCACATACCTAAACCACATAATATAGAATGAGCTTTGATAGAGAAGAAGAGTCAAGTGTATAAAAGTATTAATTGATATAAAATATTATGAAGTGAAGAATCCAAGGATGTTTATTATTAGTCAAAAGAGACTACTTTTACTGATTATTTATTTTTATGACTGGATGTAGAAAAATTCCATCAGTCTTATATTTTGAGCAGAGATGATAATTCCTCTGGGCTCAGTTAAGTGAAGTATTGACCAGCAGAGATTGAACCCAAATGTGCCACTCTGAACTGTTCCAACTCACATGTTAGGGAATGTTAGGGAGTAAACATACAGGTGAGGAAGCACCAAATAAGAAAGGATATAAAATGATAATGTTATACACAAGTTTGATGATTACTTATTAATGAAAACAGAAGCTAATGAAGGAGATACATATCATCTGAGAGAAAGCAACGGTGGAAAAAGAAGGTATATAAAGTGAAATCACGAATAAAATATGGTAAATAAAAAGAATTAGTAGTAATTATTTCATCCATACTAAGAGTATGATCTGAACTAATCACTTTTACAGGAGAGCATATGTAGCATAACAGAATTATCACCTTAAAATTTAACTTAATACAACATGAATAAAGAAGAAAAGGTCAATAGTGAGTGAGAAAAAGTAAATGGTTAAAAAATAAACTAAAGAAACTGTTCATTAAGTCGATAAAATGTTAATAAAATTAAACTGAATAACAAAGAAAACTCTTGGTCCATATATAAATAACCAACTATATAAAACCCCAATAAAACAACAGTATACCCAGTAGGTTGGGGAGCAGTAAAAGACAAAGGTAAAAAGGTAAACAAAATATTAATAAGGGGAAATTTATTAAATTAAGAAGCAGAAAAACCCCAAGACACAAAACCAATAACAAATTAATAAGGAACTGTAAATGAGAAAAGGACATGAAACCACAAAATAAGAAAATACTAATATAATGAGAAGGAAGAGACAAAATATGTAAATGTTCATAAAAGGAATATATCAACAAGAAAGGATATCCACTAAAACATTATGATGAATGAATATACCCAATTTTTACACAAGTAAAACCAATGATAAATGTCAGACCAAATATCAAGTTACAGGATACAGTACAGTTAAAAGAAAATTGTAAACTAAATTGTAAGCCTAGTTTAAGAATAGAGTGAAAACAATTAAAAAGACTACCAATAGTGTAGAAACCAACCAAAACTTATCATAGTGTAAAAAATTATTTAAAGGACTACCATTAGTGTAGACAATAATAAGTGACACACTATAATAAAGAATAGTGTAAGAAATAGAAATCAATTAAAAAGACTACCATCAGTGTAGAGAAATACCATATAAAAAAACCTAAGAATAACAGACAGTCTAATGACTAAGAATAGTTTTAATAATAAAAGTGTTTTAAAAAATTAAGTAATATAAGAATATAATACGTATAAGATGTTTTTTTTTTATTGTGTTATCAAAATAGTTATAGTCATTAAAAGAGACATTTAATAACTGAAGGTGTTATTAGTAATAAGATGTTTTAATAGGATAAGGTTTGTTATAAAAGGAAACATAAAAACAAAGGACAGCCAATGACTGATAATATTGCTGATAATAAGATGTTTCCATTATAATTCTATATATATATAAAAAATAATAGGCATAACATGTTTTTGTTATGTTTAAGTGATATAAAAAAAAAATTAGTAGATATAAGATATTCAGTTGTATTTGAAATAATGTTCAATAATTTCCAAGTTTGTTAAGGCAGAGAAGGCAAGTAGGTAATAGGAATATTGTATTTTTATTAAACTGTAAACCATATAAAAAGTAATAAGGCAAATTAACTAACACACCACAACAGAAAAACAAACCAGCATTGTAAACCAAAATCACCTATCATAGAGTCAAACCCAAATAAATAAATTCAATCAAACTGTATATAATGAATAGAAAATAGTCCATACAAAACAAAGACATGAAAATATAATCAGTACAGAAACAAATATTAGCAAATGTAATGACAAAAGAATAAAATTAACTTTATTTGGAAATAAGTAATACTAGGCCTAAGGGGTACTCAACTCAGATAAAAAGTAAATTAATCAATATTGGAGTATTATAACAACAAATTATTAACAACAAGCAATAATCATGGAGTGAGTAAGATTATTTAATGGAAATATTAACATAAAATCACTTGTAAATCATTTAAATACTAAAATTGTAAAAAATACAAGGCCTACAATAAATAGCAAAAATTGTAAATTTTAGGCTTATCTGAACATAAAACAGACCCAGTTATATATCAAATTATGTAAAATTAGCTTAAGAATATTGCTGAATAGTTAGATTTTCGTAAAATTAATAAATAATTAAGTTACAGCAATAAATAGGAAACTTGTCATGTATGTTTATGAGTTGAAATCAAATCCAAGACATGTAAATTTGTAAAAAAACAATGGGAAGAGGAAAAAGACATTTTATAAATTACCACAAAACGACGACTTTAAGTCATCAGTCTATTGATAATCACGAATGTGTACAGATCAGAATTAACTGACGGAAGATCTGAAAAAATATAATAGTGCAAAAACATTGACGTACAACCTCAAAAAGTGTTACAGAGGTTACTAAAGGAAAAATAACACCACTACATAATAACTAACACCAAACTGAACAAGAACAATCGTAATACTAATATCCATTCCTAGCACAAGAAATCAACCGCCATTTTGAGAAAAATTCAACCAACATTATCTGGACACGAACTCAACAAATTGAACACAGAACACTGCACCAATAAACTATCACAGAAAACGACATCGCCGAGGAGGGAAGAACACTTCACACAACTTTCCAGGGATACTACAACCTCGCAGAGGAAGGAATTCGCATTTATTTCTGAGGGAGAAGAACATAGCGACAGCGTTGTGTAGCAGAAATCCACGAGGTGAACGGTGGCCATTTTCATTGCAGAGCGACCAGCACAACGACACTGCCTCCACGAGTCAGTGACGTCATTCTACGAAATGGTTCGATCTTTACTTAATAATTGACAATTTTCATAATCCTGTTATTTTTCAGCAAATAATTATTTATTTTAAGATAATTGTAAGTATTGTATCTTGTTCCTTGCCCTCTCTGACCATTTCGACAGTTAAAAGAACCCGAAATAATTAATTTTGTAACATTATATTTTGTCATTTTTGTTCACAATCGACCTGAGCGAATCTCAATCAATGCCTGGTCCATGCGCGTAAGATTGGCACACAATTTCAAATTTTAAGAAATAAACATCACAATTACTCAATTACATGTGTTCATAATTATTTGTACAATAAATAATAGTTTATTCTTTCTTCTAAAAATAATTTAGAGTTATTAGAGAAATACACCAAGAAGAAGAAGAAGAAGAGGAGCGAAGTTAGAAAAGAGAATACTAGATCCGACTACATAACTAGATTATCTATAGAGAACAAATATTTCAAAAAACACAATATCTCATTTATTCAATTGAAAGTAATTAAAAAATTTACAATTAATTAATTATGCAATTAACTAATTAAACAAAAAAAAATTTATTAAATTTACAACTAACAACAAAATTTTTTCCAATACACATTATACATTATTATCTATCTAATTTTATTTGTTTTATAAATATATGGACTAACACAAATGATGGTAGAAAGCAAATTTTTGGCGAGCGGTTCTGTTAATGGATTCATTAGTAGAAGGCATTTTAATAGATGTAAGCGTCTGCATCCAATGATGTCTTTAGGTTTGCTGATGCTACATTTTGAAAGATTTTTGAAAGAAAATCAGCTACTCATTGATTTATAGTACCGACAATCATTGAACACCGACAATAATTACGAAAATACAGAGTGAAGAATTATGAAATGAAGTATTTCTTGACAAAGAACTTGACGATCTTTTCAATAAATATTTCAAATACAAAAAAAAATACAGTTGATGGAAAGTTTGGAAAACTCCACAATTTTATATGATGTATGTAGAATTAATTAATTAATTATTATTTGATGTTTTCCAAAAGTATCCACACTGGCGATTTTGAGCTTTATAAATTCATCATACCAAAACTTATTAATTCGTTTTTCATATTTAATCAGCACAATTATGCTCTGTGGTTACTCAAGTACCATGGTAATTTATTAAAAATAAATGAAACATCCAGCGCTGGCGGAGGAATTTGAAAAAGGCTTGTTCGCTTGTTCCTGTAAAAAGAACAGGAAAACCTTTTTCGAAAATACCTATTGATCTGACCTTAGAACAAACAATCAATGCTGAAGCTGCTAGAAGACTTACTGGTGTAACACACTTTACAAATTCAATATCTGCTCGCCAACGATGGGTCCAGAAGTCATAGAATCAGATCAAAAATAATTTCACACGTTTCACTGAAACTGGATTAAAAAAAAGCTCAAGACGTCAGTTCGGATTTAGAAAAACATCAAATTAATAAAAATACAATTCAGTTAAACAGATTTATTTCCGTAGTTAAGAATAACACGAATACTTTTGATTGTATTGAGAAGGATCAGGATTTGTTATATAGCACTGCAACTGGACGATCTACGACAACAGAAGTAACTGATTTTATTTTAAATTCAGAAAAAAGGTAATGAGTTAAAAGTATCATTTATTGCGGAATGTGGTCAATCGATGACCTGATTTGAAGAACGTATATCTCAAAACAAGACTACTAATTTTGTTAAGTCTAATGAGAGGAAAAGAATGGTTGTCAATAATAAAGTACAAGAAGTCCGGTTGCAAAGAGACTTATTTGGGCGCATGATTGCTATTTCCAAGGAGCAAAATGCTAATATTGAAAAGATCCTCACATACCCTTTAACTCTTGTTTCAATGGTTTTGTGAAACGTAGATGGCACGATATGTAAAACGGAAAAATCTGCATTGATTAAATGTTTGAAAGTTGAAAGTACTTCTTTAATATCGTTATTGTGATATCACAATAATCGATGGCTTTTACATTTTGCATTGTATTAAAGATATCCCTAGAACATTTGGGAATATATAAAAAAAAAATATTGCAAACAATTTCCAATAACAGAGCATCTGAAGTTCATCTCATTTTTGATAGATACTTTCAACCTTCAATTAATGGTTTACGAGCGTTCATTGAGACGAAGCTCATCATCTGATCGTGACTTCGCCATTTTAGGGGAAAATCAACCGAGACGTACAGACTTTTCTAAAGAATTGAGAAATAGTAAATTTAAAGAAGCATTGATTAATTTTATAATAAATCATTGGTGTAGTCAACATCTTGCTGAGTTTATTAAAGACAAAACTATTTTTCTAAATTTTGATAATAATTGCTACTTGTATGAAGTTGTAAGTGGCGAAATTTATCAAATCATTCAATGCAAATTTTTCTTGTCCTGATCACGAAAAAGCAGATACAAAGATAGTTTTTCACATTTGCAAAATTAATCGTGATGCTAATGTTTTAATTAAATATTCAGATACCGATATTTTAGTTATATTGTTAGGAAACTTGTATACAATTAAAAAAATTGAACTTTTCCATTGAATATGGAGTTTCGGATAAGCGAACCATAATAGATGTTAATGAACTATATGAAAGATTGGGTGAATCGTTGTGTAAAGCACTTCCAGGGTTTCATGCTTTTACTGGATGTGATTATAATCCATAATTTTTCAGAAAAGGAAAGCAGCATCCTTATAAAATTCTTCAGCAATCGGAACAATATCA
Organism: Magicicada septendecula; assembly: GCA_034769895.1. Taxonomy (NCBI): domain Eukaryota; kingdom Metazoa; phylum Arthropoda; class Insecta; order Hemiptera; family Cicadidae; genus Magicicada; species Magicicada septendecula. Next base: position 892,462,767 of record CM068367.1, read on the forward strand.
AAAGGCTTTCATAGAGCTAGGTAAATTTTTTTTGGGATAAGGATGACGTAATATCATTTATTGAAAAATGTGTATGCCATTTATATAATGTAATAGGTAAAGATGAAAATGACACACCAACCGCAAATAGTGCTCGATTTAAATTATTTTTGCGAAATTATAAAGTAAAAAAATTAAATGAGCCTTTTCAAAAGAAATATATAAAAAATGTTTATAATAAAGTTGTGTTAGTGGATGTAATCACAAAGAGAATTAACACTGTTGCAAACCACTATAGAAAATTTATTCCGATCAGCGCTTTCAAGCTTCACAGATCGGAAATGGGCTGATGATGATTTCGACCACACTTAAACACACAAAAAGGTTTAACACTTTCAGATTCCATTTTTGTTTAGCGAGAACGTAAATTTTTGAGCGCAAAATCAATACTATCTGACGAAAATTTCTGTGAGATAGGGCTGTGAACGCTGCAGTGGTCTAACGGAAACTGCTGTTCAGGTGATTAGAGGGACCACAAACACCTGCCGCAGATTCTTTCAGTACCGAATTGTCAGCAGTTTCGTTAGATACAAATAATTTTATAAAGGAATTGTAATGAGATACTAATACCTTTTCTTATCATAGTGAATTTTCATTAAAAAGTATTCATGTCTTATCAATTATTTATATAGGCCTAAAGCTAATGTTTGCATTATTAATTTTTATAATATTTTATTAGAATTATTATTATTTATTTTTTATACATTTTTCTTCCATTCTGGTGTCTGCCTTTTAGCAAATAGACTAAGAGTTGTGCAATAACCGCGTATCTTCAGTGGCGGACATATCCTGAACCTTTTTACTGGCAACTAATAAGACGGAATCGCAATCGTTGGAAAAACGCACAGCGCTCAAGGCACTTTCGATCGAGATTTTCAGCGGGAAAACTACAGAATTTTTCCGCCCTTTTGCACACAAACTTATACATCTATAAACACTGCTACACAAATTGTGTGTATATGCACACATATACCTTGTGCTTTAAGTTTTCTCAAAATTTTCCTAACTTTGACGCTTTCCGCCGGCCATTTATACTCCACTTCTGTTTCCGCCACTTTGCATGGGGCATAAGAACGACATTTGGTGCTTACTTGTAAATTTTCAGCCATATACCGGGTGATTTAAAAACCTTAAAAATTTTCCGACTTTCACCGCTTGCCCCCATTTTCATCTTCCGACACGCTTTCCGCCGTCAGTTATTTGCGATCGATATATCTCATAGAACATTTTGCGACAAAATTATCCCATCGACCTAGTAAAAAAAAAAAATAAAAGGGCCTTATCTCTTAGACTATAACCGGTGTGTGTGCCTACCCTAAAGCCGGCTACGCACTAACCATCCCCGCTGGACGTCATGACGGACAAGTCAAAAACGACAGTCCGTAGCACGACGAAAAATGAGTCTAGCAAGACCATCAGCTCAAGCCGCACGACGTGCGGATGGATCGTGTGTAGTGTTGACGGATGTCAAGGAATCGTGCATGTTTTATCATGCGTATGCTTGCTGTCTAATCAAATCGTCATTTTCGAGGGAGTATAGTACATGTTTTTAGAGCACATTCGTGTAATAAATGTTTACTGTTTAATTTTACGTTACATTCTAATCAAATCGTCATTTTCGAGCAAGTACAGTACATGTTTTTAGAGCACATTCGTTTAATAAATGTTTACTGTTTAATTTTACGTTACATTCATCTTTAGTTTATATTTAATAAGTAACGATTCAGACAAAATTTCAGTTTAATATTTAGTTTAGTTTATTCTTCGTTTACATAATACGTTCAAATATCGTTAGCAGTTATTACTTTAAATATTATTAATTTGTTTTAATTGTTAAATTCATGATGGACCGTGAAATAAAATCAAAATTTATTGAAAATACAGAAAATTAAAAAAATTTTTCATTTTAATACAAACAAAAAATCAATAAAATGATTTTTTCAAAACACAACGAGAACTATTAACGTCTGGCATGCTGGACGAGTTGCACGACAGTGTGGTGCGCACCGACGTCGGGCATGCTGGACAGCGGCGATGGATAGTGCGTAGCCGCCGGCTTAACGTATGACTGGATCAGGAAACTTGATCAACCTCATTGCCGAGACCACATAATTTCACAACAAATAATTATTGTAATATGCGTACCTAATTCCTTAATACACAATGAAAGAATGGCATCATAAACACAAAGTTTAGTCCTCTAATGTTACGAAATTACGCATCGCTTCAAGTTCAAGGTTACCTGGTTACGTAAGCAACCACGCCAGCAGTGTTGCTCGTAGTGAGGTATACTCTTGGGCAGCGTGAAATATGTTACATTCCTAACGATAACTTTATTAATAATAACGTTTTATATAAACAGAATAACACGTTGTACACCACTGTAGAAAAATTTGTCCGATCGGAAATTGGGTGCAACAGTGTTATTCCGTTTGTGACTATAACCACTAACACAACTTTATTAATTAAATTATATATACATACATATACTGAGTACCTTAATTTGTACTGTACACTCTTTATAGAAAAATTCTTATTAAAGAGTCAAACTGAAAATTTAACCAATTTCAAGAATACGAATATCGTTTCATAACTAACTTCAGTATATAACTGACCTGGATCGGACTGAATTATTTGCATTCATTAATTTAGTTTCTTAACTTATCAAAAAAATTTAATAAAACAAAAATTGCGGGGATCATGAAACTAAAACTTATGTTAAATTTAATCAGCTGACATAGTAGTATTTTGGCTACTTTTTTACTACTCTCATGCAATAAAAGACAAGGTCATATGACAATAGATTTCGTAATAGTTACAATTATACAAACGTAAAATAAATTATATGATAAAAAACTAGCCTTACCAGATTTTCAATTTAAAAACTTGGGAATAAGATTCGTAAAGCCAACAAATGCTAAATTTTTTTAAGGAAGGCTTTTATCAAACAAAAGCTCAGCAAAAATAATATAAAACTAAGGCATGTAATTTACAATACTTAATCGAGTTATTTATTATTACAATAACACGTTTATAATTATAAATTAACAACTTTATAAATTCTGTTTTTCATTTACAGACAATTTAATCTGTGAAAGAGTATTCTTATCTTCTTTAATATTTCTGTAAGACGTTATAGTTTTCTAATTTGCTAACCACTGTAAATTATATACTATAAATTATACTATAAACTACTTCAGACTATGCTTGTAATTTGCAGTTGATAAAATTCATTAGAAGACAATTCAAAATGAACTGAACAAGCAACTGCAATTTTATAAAAGCTAGACAGAACTTGTTTGTCGGTTTCTTGTTTCAAACCATTTACGATTCATTAAAGCGAAAATTCTTCCCACGATTCCAAACTTGTAGTATTTTTCATAGCCTTCTTTAGAAACGACTGAAAGGCAGAAACTGTTTCTATATTATTTATTTGCAGCAAACTTTAGAATATTTGTTTATTGAGTACTGATTTGCCTCTTTATTTGCTGTTTCACAAACTGACTCATTACTTGGTTCAACAATTATTATAACATTATCAAATTGTATTCAAAATAAACATGAATTGTGCTTTACATATCATATGCAATAATGTTGAATTTTTTCTTAACATAACTATGTGTATGCCATGTTTTCTGAACTGATGGTAAATAAATAATACTCAAAAACATAATATATCTTAAATTACAGTAACAAACATGATTTCTGCAGATCATAACTTAGCTATCCAGGCTTTTGTAACCTTATACTTGAATGTTCTGCTACAAATAAACTAAATTGCTGTCAGCTGTATAATGCAAATAGCAGGCAGGTGATAGGAAGTCTGGACAACAGGTGCTACTCTCTCTCTCTCTCTCTCTCTCTCTCTCTCTCTCTCTCTCTCTCTCTCTCTCTCTCTCGGGCAAGATCCCATCCTGAAAACCAGAGGCTTCTTGGTTCTAATAACTTCCAAAAGTGATGGATACATATATCAGTGTTATGTGCATTACATGGTATTTACAATGCTATTTACAAAACTGGATTTGCCAGTATTCTATGGAAGATGATATAAGCATCCCGATGGCTTATTAATTTAAGTTCTTAATTTCTAATTTTAACTATGTGTAATTCACATACATACCTCTTTTGTCCAAGGACCTTTAACAAGTTCTGGGTTGACCACTTTATGCCACCTCTGTTGACACTGAACGTCAGTACGTTCTGGGAAGTGTTTTGAAATTATTTCCCACCTTTCTTGATATTCTTCAACCAGTTCTTTCAGTAAAGTGTCCTGGAATTAAATGCCTATTATATAGTTTCTCAGTTTGTACAAGTACTAGAACATTGTTAGCATACACATACACATGTAAAATCAAACTGTAAGCTTTGACAGTAAGGTGATGACTTAAAGAAGTCTACAGATGGAAAAAGTTCTTGGTTAAATAATATTATGACCTTTCAAGACACCTTTAATTGTAATAAATATGACAAATGTGATCAGATTTCAATCCTATCAACAACTGTCTCAGTAATGACATTACAATGTTACCCACTAAATAAGACATTATCTTGTCCAATATATTACTACAAAATTCATGTTTTTAAACCAGTACACTGAAAGCTACTTATTCACAGCTATTTATACATGTTATTCTCACTTTCTATTAGAGGTAACAGTTCATACCAGAACAATATAAAATATAATAATACATAAAATATAATACAATTTCTAAGACCTTACAGCAAACAATAGCTGACAAAATTTAATATAAGATAGCAGGTTCCTTGGAGAACATATTTCGGTAAACATATGCTGTCACAGTTTGTCACTATACAATAACAAAACGAAAATGTCACTAACCTCCAATACGCAACAGTAACAAACCGAGACAGCATATGTTTACCCAAAACGACGAAAACATCATGTCAAAGAGAATGATGCAAAGAGACTAAACAACCCATTACTAGACATAACAATCTTGTAGGTTCTAGTGGTGACTGTAGTTGGTTTATGGTAATGTTACGACATTACAGAACAATCACATTACAGAACAATCTACGTGTTCATCCAATGTTCCAGAGGAATCCGGCTGTAATGTTGTGTGCATACGTGATTTCAACATGGGCTCACGAGACTTTGATAGACGTCGCCAGCCACGCGCACTGTATCAAGGCTGCCGTAATCAATTGCATCCTAGTGTAGAGCTGATGCATAATGTATGGAGTTTCTGGATTTTCGACGGGGTATAAATACAAGTACTCAGCAACGTTCAGCTCAGTTTGAGTTACGATTTATTGGAATGCGGTTTATAGTATTATAGTTGTTATTGTCGGGCGATTACTCTGTGTGTTTAAGTGACGATTTACACAGGGCGGTTTTAAGTATTGTGGTGAAGTATTCTGTGTTTTATAATTGTGCGATACTCTATTAGTGGACATTTTTATTGCGTGTGAACATTTATATTTGATTTGTTGTAAGAGACTATCTTGTCAAGTACAAACTGTTTGTGATAATTAAACCTGGCGATTAGTGACTTAATTGGTGTCTTGTATTTTGTTTTCCACTGTACCATACGGCAGACAGTAGATCGTCGTAACAGTGGTGTCAGAGCGGGATAGAACCATTAACAGTGGAAACAGTGGACACTTTGTACAAGACGAGGTAATTCGTAAATAATCGGTAAACAGTGGATGCCAGTCAGATGATGGAAAATTTCCAGGCGCTGCTGTTGCAGACAGAGGAAAGACATCGACAGGAGGCAGAAGAACAGAAAGACGACAATAAGAAGAACAAAGACAAGAAAGGGAAGAAACAGAGGAATGACGTAAGCAGGAAGCAAAGGAACGTAAATGTGAAGCAGGTGACATCAAAGTGTTAACTCAAGTGCAAAAGCAGATGCAAGAACATACTACCGCAGAATTGGGTCTCCTACGTGGTGACGTAGGTGAATTACGAGGTGAGCTTAATCAGATTACCAGAATATCTGATGTAGAAGATCCATGTCAAATAAAATAGCTGAAGTAGAAAAATCTGTCTTGACTGTGGAAGAAGCTATGTCAACAAAAATATCTGCAGTAGAAAAGTCAATGGCAAACATAAGAGAACAAATTAAAGTGAAATTGAGCACTTCATAAAGATACAACCAAAACAAATTTCTGAACAGACTACCAACGATAAAGACAGAAAAAGACACAGAAAATAAGTCAATAGAGAAAGTAACATTGCCTGCAGTAGGGACACTTCATGTCAAAGCTCCAATATTTGATGGAAGCAGTCACTGGGCAACGTACCTCCGCCAATTTGAAGCTGCTGCATGCGCAAATAATTGCACAGAGAATGACAAGCCAGTTTCACTCGTTCTCACATTAAAAGGACCTGCGGCAGAACTACTACAGAAAGTGCCACCCGACAGCCAAAACACCTATGCCGAATTGATAAAAGCTCTGGAATTATGGTATGGTGATAAACATTTCCGAGGTGTGTACTACGCTCAGTTGAGAACAAGACGACAACGCTCCGGGGGGAGTCTTCAAGAATTTGAAGCAAGTATCGACAGACTGATTAGATTGGCCTATCCTGAAGCACCAGAAGATTTTCGAATAAAGTTTGCAGCGCAGACATTTATTGATGGCATCGGAGATTGTGAACTTCAGCAAGTGTTACGAATGGCAAGGCACCGAAATAGCTCAGAAGCTCTTGTTCACGCCCTTGAGTTTGAAGCTGCCAAGTCAGCGTCCCGCTACATTAATGACTTTATGCCATCACACTGTAGTCAGAAGATCCCTGCATCACATCGCAGTTACGATGGGTGCAGAAAAACAATGTTGTAGGATAAACAATTTAGAAGTTCAAGAGCGCCACAACGATTTGAACAATGGGAAAAAGACAGAAGACCGGAGTGTTACAACTGTGGAAAGGTGGTCATCTACAGGTAGACTGTTGGGAGAAGAAAATACCGAGAGAAGAGAGTGATCGCACCACTTGGAGAAGTAAAGCCCCAGAACAGCAGTTTCCACGCTACATAAGACCAGTGGAAACTTGTTCGTTAATAAATTTCCGGAAGGTAAGCCAACATTATTTACATTTGACACGGGCGCAACAGTGTCCATTGTGCACCCTGACGTAGTCAGCAACCGCCAGCCTCTCATTAGCTCTTCTACAATACAGACAAGAGCCCCGTCGTGACTGGAAGCCCCGTCAAAGTGCTATGAAAGGTAGACGCCTGGGTCTTCTCGAGTTTACCACCAAATGCTCATTGCAGACATTGTCAATGAAGTGATTCTTGGCACGGACATTATGAATGGCTACGGATTCGTTGTGGACTTAAGAGAGAATGTCCTGAGGGTTGGCCAAGGGAAGATAAAGCTTTGGATGGCTAAAATGACAGGGTCTACCAACCATTCGATTAAGCAAGTGGCATTGGCCGAAGAAAAAGTCAACAAGTCTAGTCAAGAGGAACCCTCCCTATTGCAAGCAGAAATTGAGTAAGAACTAGCAGAGGAAATGCAAATAAGTGTAACGACAAAAAAGTGATTGGAAAGCCAACTATGAGTGTCAAGACAAGACTCTTACTTGTTCTTGAGTTGATGAAAGAACCCGTGGAAAACGTTACTGAAGATGAAGTCACGCAAGAGGTTGTTGACGAGAACCAATCAGACTTGTACCAGCAAATGGCGTATAGGTCATCAATACATGACGCAACAGGAGTGACAGCCGCAAAACTAGTGGTTGAGGGGAAGACTCATATTCCTGGGAACTTGGTGTTCGGGTCACACGAGACTGAATTCAAAGAACCGGAGAATTATCTTTCGCAAGTGGACCAGCTATGTAGATCGCCTGGCCGAGTATTACTTCAGAGATGGTTTGCCAGTTCGGGGTGAACAGGCTTAAGGAGGGGACAGTGTTACGACATTACAGAACATTCTACGTGTTTATCGAATGTTCCAGAGGAATCTGGCTGTAATGTTGTTTGCGTACGTGATTTCAACATGGGCTCGCGAGTCTTTGCTAGACGTCGCCAGCCACGCGCACTGTGTCAAGGCCGCTGTAATCAATTGCGTCCTAGTGTAGAGCTGATGTGTAGTATATGGACGTTTCTGGATTTTCGACGCGGTATAAATACAAGTACTCAGCGATGTTCAGCTCTGTCTGAGTTACGATTTATTGGCATGCGGTTCGTAGTATTATAGTTCAGTTATTGTCGGGCAAATACTCTATGCGTTTAAGTGACCATTTACACAGTGCAGTCTGAAGTATTGTGGTGATGTATTATGTGTTTTATAATTGTGTGATACTCCATTAGTGGACATTTTTATTGCGTGTGAACCATTTATATTTGATTTGTTGTCAGAAACAATCTTGTCAATTACAAACTGTTTAATTGTGATAATTACAGCTGGCGATTAGTGACTTAATCGGTGTCTTGTATTTTGCTTTCCACTGTACCATACTACGATCAGTAGACCGTCATAACAGTATGTTGCCAAGGACAAACACATGAAATCCAAAACCGAACCCGCGTTTGGTTGTTGTTACAGCTTAACAACATACTGTATATTGTTATTTGTTATGGTTTGTCGCCCTCACTAGTCTAATCCTGTTTAATAAGAGAAAAACTGAGCCATTACTTTACCAAATAAACAGTGGTCCGGACCTATTAAGCAGAACAATTTTCTATATGTAGCCCTGTTTTGTTTTTGTATTTTGAATACTGGCCTAATAAAGCGGCTGGCTCTAATAACCAGTGGCCTCATTAACCGAAATACACTAGGGTATTATAGGGTGTCCCATGAGGAATGGGACACTTCACGAATTAATTCTACAGGCAAAAATAAAGAAGATATTTCATATAAACATAGGTCCAAAAAAGCTTCGTTTTCGATTTATGGCTTGCAAAAAAAATTCACCTTGATTTCTGTTCCATAGCTAAAATTAAACCCTAAGAGTTTTGAACCTATATTTATATAAAATTTCTTCTTTATTTTAGCCTGTAGGACACATTCCTAAAGTATGTCCCATTCCTCATGGGACACCATGTGTAATATACAGTATATTTCACAACCAGTAAAGCTGTCTGTAGTAGGGTATTTTGTATTGGTTGAAGTTTTGTATTGTACTGTTTTGACTGCATTTTTTATAATGTTTTCTACTGTACAACTCAAACTAATTATACACTAGATGTACTGTAACAAAAGTGTGTGTTTTAACTTATAACTTCGCGTAATTCCATATTAGCACTTCCAACAACCAAACTACTAATTTTTGAATCTAACTACAGTGTACATACCAATTCCTGAGCTTTACTAGTTTATATGCAGCCACAAAAATCACAAAATAACAAATTATAAAACAGCGACCCTCTTTTCTTTTCACGCATGGTTTAGAGCGAGCAGAACTGATCGCTGTGTGCAGCTTGTATAAACATTTGGTACAGACCCACTGGCCGCCGCGCGTACCTTGTATGCTGACTTTCATATTTCTTCACCACAGCAAGCACCTTGTAAAACCCCTTCATGACAATGCACAACCACATAGCGCCACGGCCACACATTTAACACATTTCAGAAATTCAAATGGAATATTTTCTGATCACCCCCAATAGAGACCAAGTAACTTTCATCATTTTATGTACCCAAAATTTTGTTTTGCTGCATAGAAATTTATAAACTCAAAAGTGCTGAGAAGGGCTGGTTAAAAAAACAGGCGGCAAACATCTTTGAGGAAGGTATATAAAAAAGCTTGTCCCATGCTTATATAATGGTGGCAACTACATGGAAAAATAAGTTAGGGTTAAATGTAATATACTGTATGCTAGCAATAAAATATTTTGGTTTGGTTAAATTTTTTTTAGTACCTTCAGACCTTACTTTCCGAACTAGCACTCAGACGTCATACATCCGGCACTGCTGTTTTAGTAACTAAGTACCTTTCAGTTACAACTCAAAAACCTAACCATGTAAGTAAAGTATAATATTCAGTCATGGCAGATGATATTCAGTAGGATAATAGATACAATGGAGCAGGTCATCGAGAAATTTGCTCATAAATTGAAGAAATTGGCAAAATGTTATATATCGTTATTGCTTAATTAAAATGTAAAAGTTATCAAAGCTAGCAAAAAAGACAAGCTCCTTGTGTGTGAAATTATTAACCCTCCGGAGGTAAGGTCAGGGTTGGATCCGACCCAGGCGTCAAGATTTTCTGTACTACGCATGCGCTATCAGTGCGGTTCACTCCAAGGGCCAGGTACCCTACGAGCCAGTTGTTGGCTAGACGCCAGATAGGACGGTCAGACTTAGGTAAGTGAGTATGTTGTTTTATTCCTGAATTTGCGTGTTGCGTCCAGAAGCTGGGTCGTATCCGACCCGACCTTACCTCATATGTTTTGGATTTTTTATTAACAACTTTTTCCATTTGTTGCTGTTTTTTTGTTCTAGATATTTGAGATGGATCATAAGTGGATTTTTACAACTCCAGAAGAAGTTCTTGAGAAACTGAGACGCCAAGAAGAGGAGTCAGAGTCTGAACAAGAATTTGAAGAAAATGTTTTGGAGCCTGATGATGAAATCCTCCAGCCTGAAAATGTTTTGACTGAAGATTTATTCGACGCTGAAGAGTGCGCGGACGATGATAGTCTGACTGTGATTAATTCTAACTAAGAGGAATATCACAGTTGATATATTGGTTTTGTTCTTATGAGCTAGTTGAAGAGCTAGGAAAGAAAGAGCTGACATTGGTGGGAACTCTAAGGAAAAATAAACCTCAAGTACCTCTTCCCATGTTTGAAAATGCTCCAGTTATGTCTTCCAAATTTCTTTATCAGGATGACAAGACACTTCTATCTTACACTCCAAAAAAGAATAAAAAAGTGCTTTTATTCTCATCAATGCATTTTTCACGAGATGAGAATGAACATTCAAAGGTGCCAGAAATGATAGAATTTTATAACTTGACTAAAGATGGAGTTGATGTATTAGACAAACTTTGACATGACAAAACCACCAAGATCAACCAATAGATGGCCTATGAGGTACTTTTTTGGAATCCTGGACATAAGTGCCGTGAATAGGGTTGCCAAACATACTTTATAATAAAGTATGCTACTTTATTTTTGGTGAATATACTTTATACTTTTGCATAAAAATAAAGTATGCGAAAATACTTTTTTAAGTCTTTACTGTAATGCACGAAACGAAACACTCTAATACGTAATTTCCGAACGATTTATCGATGCCTAAGATAAAACAGAACGGAACACACACGATTAACAATGCTTATTTATTATTGAACGAAACGGCAGATGGCAGTCCATATCGGTTTCCTTTCTAGATCATTATTTATACGTTGTTGTAAAAAAGATTAAATATTAAAATGGATGATTTATATTCCGAGTCAATAAGACTTAAAGAAATCCAAAGACAATCAACAAATAATGACAAAGAATTTTCAGAAAAAAATACTGCTGAAAAGTGGCAATATATACTTAAGAATGAGTGTGATAACTTACCAAATATAAAAAAATTATTTCTTATCTGCTCTCTGTTCCCGCTACCTCAGCTTTCACTGAAAGAGTTTTCTCAGTGATGAATGTAAAGTGGCGAGAAGAGAGAAACAGAGCGTCCATAAATTTAATAAAAAATGAGTTATTTATTTATTTAAATCTAGATTTAGATTGTAATATTAGCTATCAAACTCTCAAAGATAACCAAAAATTGTTAGCTTGTGCTAAAAGCACAAAAAAATATGTATTAAAGTCAATAAAAACTTAAATTTAAATAATACTTTTTTTTCTTACAAATACTTTTTTTTTCCTCTTCCAACAGACAAGTTACGTTATTTTCCTCAAAAAAAGTTGGCAACCCTAGCCGTGAATGCATTTATCATATGGAAATGGAACTGCAATGAGCCTTCTTATTCAAACTCTGCAAGGACGGGATTCCTGAAAAAGTTAGCTTTCACTCTCACAGAACCTATGATTAAGCAACGAGCTCAAAATCAACACCTTCCAAAGGAGTTGTGATCACAATAAGCTGCGTTCTGGGCATGGAAGAAGAAGTCAAGGAGATTTCACCACCTGCTTCTACTTCTCAAAAACGAAAGAGATGGCTTCTGCGTTGGAAAATACAGGAAAGGTAACGCGTTTTGCTCCAAATGTAATTTATGCTTATGTGGTGAACATAAAATAGTGGTTTGCAGTTCTTGTTTAAGCACTTTAAAAAATGTATTATTACTTATTACTATTATGTTTATAATTATTATTGTAATTTTGTAAATGTAAAATTTATTATATGTTTCATTCGTAAAACCAATACGAGTTTTGTTTTTGTTTTTATTGATTTTTGTTAATTTAAAGTCATTCAGTATTTTAAAAATTCTTCTTTTTATTTGTAAAAATATATAATTTGTTGTTTCTGATATTTTGTGTGCTTGTTTAAACCCCTAATCATTTCTAAAACAATTTAAAATCTTCTGGATTTTAAAAAAACAATTTGGATCTGACCCAACCTTACCTCCGGAGGGTTAAGTATTTTACGATCAAAAGGTTCACATTTATAATTTGTAAATGTGTTTACAGTTATTGTGTTTTGTGCTAGGTGTTATCAATTTTAATTATTATAATTATAACCTGTATAATTTAGGGGCACATTGTGACCCTGAAACCAAAACATGTATAAACTAAATAAAGAACCACGAATGGTATGTAATGAATATAAATATTGTACTGTAGTAATGTGAAAATAAATAATATATACTTAGTAATAATTTTATTGTTTAATTAGTTTTATTTATGTCTGTAATAATTATGTAAACAATATAAAACATGCAGTCAATTAAGACATAAACTGACATGTTCATACAGTAGCCTAATTATATTATATCAAAAATTTGTAACAGTACACACATATAGAAAACATACAATTTAAAGTTCTAATTTTTGAAATTCCACTGTGAACTATTTTACTGCATAACCTTTTATGGAATATTTAAATATTAGACTCCCAACTACAGTCCTATAATACACATTTTTATTGTTTGATCAGAAAAATTACTGTCTGTATATATTTCTTTTACATCTCTACAAATAGTATAATTTAAAAAGCTTCCAAATACCCATTCTAAATTTTAATAGTCAATGTCACAAAGAAATTGCAGTTTTTTCACTACATGCAGATGATCTGCATTTTGTATAAAATTTACCAGTCATGACAATTAAAATTAAAATATGTAAGTAAAGATAAATACCTCTTCCTTAGTCCACCTTCCCTTATATGATGGTTTAGCTTGCTGCTTTGGTGGCTCATCAGTAGCAGCAGATTCATCAGAGCTACTTTCACTTGTACTACTATCACACCCAGACTTTGTCCTGAAAACACATAATAATATAATAAAACACACTTAATAATGGAAACAAAAAGCACAGATTAATACGTGTACCTATACATAAAGTTGAAATAACATCTGACAAACTACCGAATGTGAATAAAATAAAAATCATATACATTCTCTCTATTTTGCACAAGAGAATAAAAGTCAAAAAAGAATATCAATTTTAGAAGTTCTTTGCTCAGCAAATGTACAGACAAAAAGAAAAGGATTAGAAGAAGATTTAGGAGCATCACATAAATGTACACAAAATTTAATTTTTAGGGGATTCAACAAAAATCAAAGCACATATTACAGCCCCCCCCCCCCAACCTAACAACATTGCTGTAGGTGCCCAGAATTACTTAATATTGCTTATTTACACTAATATTGGAAGCTATCTTATAAAAAACAAAAAAGTGACACAATATTTCAGTATTTAACTGAGTGGAAAAGTTCAGGGAGGTTGAACACCTGTACTACCCCTGTGCTTATGCACGTGGAGCATCAGTAATATAAAATTACAAAATAATCAAAAGAAGAAATTGCCCTGGAAGACAACCATGCACTTCATATAAATTGTGTATATTATATATATTCAAACAGGTTGAAACAAGTTTTGAATAGTGGAAGACCACAGTCTGACAGCCAGACAGTAGTTCTTAACAATTACAACGCCTGCCATGAAAGCTTAAGGAATCAATCACAAAAAGTTTGATTAAAAAACACGTTTTATTTACAATCATATTCAGGAGGAAGAAAAGTAAAAAGGGATTTGGCACATAGAATAACAGAAAATAAACTACTTCTTAGTGTAAAACACAGTGTATCAGGTCACTAAAGTGTTGACACCAGTGTTGGTGTAAATGTGTGTACATACTACCCCCCACTCTCTCACTCCCTACCACCCTACCCCCTCTCGCTCTATCTATCTATCTATCTATTTCTTACACACTAAAAAGGATACTGTTACTATCATCTACTAAAGATACTAACGAGGAAAGACAAACGAATTAATTATAAAAGCAGTCTGTTCATATAGCGGGTTGTTCCAGTAGGAAGCACAAAATCCAAATTGCAAGATTCATGCTGACGCAATCTCTGCAATTTTAAAGAGTGGCTGAATGAACTTGAACGGGTGCGCACCCAAATCCGCGTACGGTTCATATGCAAATTTTGACATTTTAACTTCTAAACGATCTAGCAAGAGTGATAGTTTTAATAATATCTGATGATGGAGCATAAGCTCTGAAACGCGTCATAGATGAAGCACAAGAAATCACACGGCGGATAATTTAAGGTAAATAATTTATTAATTTTAAAGATCTAAAATGCGTCAAAAAAATATGGGTGCAATGAGTGGAATGGCGCCCCTTAGATGTAACTTCACATGGTTATTACGGTTGTGTTTTTACACGGTCGTTAGTAAATACCACCTGATAGAGGGTAGGATGTCTGCCCGCTAAACTATAAGGTTTGGTTTTGAATCCGGTCGCCACCAAATACAATCTGGTTTTTTAGAGATCACTTTCACCTGTCACCCTTCCTAGAGTTTTAAGTCTGGAATCACACCAAACTTGTACGTTTACTTAGCAGTTCGGGGCCCATGTTGAAGTACATACCTTAACTACCTGAAAGTGAAAATCTGTGTACTTCCGCCAGAGCTATAAACAAGTGCACTATATTTGGAAGCACAGGCAGGCACAGCCAGTGGCGTATCTAGAATTTGGTCGGGGGGGGGGGTCGGAATCGGGTCTGCTTCACACAAAAGAAAAAACAAGTTCAGACTAATCAACATTACTATCTTTAAAGTGGCCCATTAAAGTAAACGGTAATCTATAATAATAAAAGGAAGTGTGTGTGTGTGTGTGTGTGTGTGTGTGCGCGCGCGATGCCCAGCCAAATCTACGGCACGCAGAGATTTGAAATTTTCAACATAGGTGGACGGAAGGGGGTCCGAATGCACCTCGAAGCCGGATTTTTAATTTTAGCGTTCGTTCGCGAGTTATGAGCGAAAAACTGGCGGAAAACGTGATTTTTAGCGCGCGCACAGTTGATCATGTATGTTGGCCTGAATGGGAAGTTCCAATTTTTTCATTGTAACTTTTCAAAATTAATTATGATGTCAAAATTTAGAATTTTAATTATTAGATTAATTTATTTCGAAATTATTTCCACGCCCGCCATAGTTACAAAAAAAAAAAAAAATTAAGATAACTGCTTAAATAATTTAATTTTCATGTGAAAGCGTAATGATTGGTTAGTATATTAAACTCAAATATGCTTTTGATTTTATTAATTAATTGATTTTTCAAGTAAACATTTTAAAAAATTAATTATGATGTCGAAATTTAGAATATTAATTATTAGTTTAATTCATTTCAAATTAAGTCTGCCTTTTCAAATTATTTCCACGGCCGCCTTTATGTTTTTTATTTCAGATTTTCTGGCTGATTATTCAACACCGATGTGTTGCGGTTTCTAAATTGAACATAACATAACATTTTGATTTTTACTGTGATAAAAATATGCAGCAGCCTCCTCGAAAAAAAAAATGTGTACGAACTCGACAAGAAGAAAACGGAGAAAGACAACAAATAAGAAGAGAAGCGGAATCCACCCCAGAAAGAGAATAAAGACAACAACAGAGCAGAGAAAGAGAGCAAAGAAGAAGAGAAGCTGAAACAATCCGAGAAAGAGAATCAAGACTACAGCAAGTTAGAACTGCAACAACTACTGCAAGAATGCGCATTTGGAGAACTTTAGAGAATGCAGCTTTTGATTATAACCCATCAGCGGATTATGCCTCCGATCCTTTGTGTCTCATAGGATCAATGTCTATAACATGCCAACACTGTGAAGCAAAGAAGTGGAAAGGTGAAGCCCCAGGTATGTGCTGCAGCGTAGGAAAGGTTCAACTGATGCCGTTAATGGATCCTCCCGAGCCCCTAAGTGCTTTTCTGATTGACGATTCCATGGAGACTAAACATTTCCTGCAAAATATCAGACGTTACAACTCATGCTTCCAGATGACCTCTTTCGGCACCACCAAAGAAATTAGAGAGCCTGGATTCATGCCGACGTTCAAGGTTCACGGCCAAGTATATCATCGAATCGGGAGTCTACAGTCTACCGAATGAAGATCCTATATTTCTGCAAGTATATTTTGTTGGCGACGGAACACAACAAGCGCAGCAGTGTTGCAGGAATGTGCTACAAACAAGACAAGGCATAGTACTTCAGTTGCAGGACATGCTGAATCGTGAAAACTCCTACGTCCATAGCTTCAAATCGGCCATGGGAAAGATCAGTCCTGAATTCAAGCTGGTTATCTTAGCAGACAAAACTCCACAAGGCGAACATGAGAGGCGATTCAATGCGCCGACGACAGCGGAAGTGGCTGTAATAATGGCAGGAGAACAACATGCAGCAAGAGACATAGTTTTAGAAGAAAGAAGTGGCACCACCAAACGAATTTCCGATACGCACCGATCGTATGATGCGCTGCAGTATCCATTAATTTTTTGGCAGGGGGAAGATGGATATCATTTTCAACTGCGACAAAGAAACCCAGCTACAGGAATGCTGGAAACCAAGAAGATTTTTGCTATAGAGTTCTATGCTTACAGAATGATGATGCGCTGTTCAAGTTTCAACATTTTACTGCGAAGTAGAGGCCTGTTTCAACAGTTTATCGTTGACATGTATGCCAAGATTGAATCTGAAAGGTTGAGGTACATTCGACTTAACCAGAGGACACTGAGAGTGGAGCAGTATGCGCATTTGAGGGATGCCGTCATCAACGATGGAAATATTGCCGACATGGGCCAGTTGATTATATTGCCTTCTAGCCGGTGGTCCCAGGTATATGCATGAGCGTTCTCAGGATGCCATGACCTACGTGCGAAACTACGGTAGACCTGACCTCTTCATCACCTTCACGTGCAATCCGTCACGATTTGTCGGCAAGAGTCTTTCATCGGAAGCACAATGTACTCATGGGTCTCATCACAAAGGCAAAGATTTTTGGTGAAGTTCGGTGTCATATGTATACCATAGAGTGGCAGAAGCGCGGACTATCTCATGCACACATTCTGGTTTGGCTGAGAGACACCTTACACGTGCAGATTTGATGACTTCATCAGTGTGGAAATCCCTGATGCAGAAGAAGACCCAGGACTTTCCAGTACTGTAACGAAGCAGATGGTGCACGGTCCCTGCGGATGCAGGAATCTCCGCTCTCCATGCATGAAGCATGGACTCTGCACGAAGCGATACCCTCGACGTTTTCTGAAAGAGACTCAGACGGGGCAGGACGGATATCCACTGTATCGTCGTAGAAGCCCACAAGACGGAGGATTCACCGCAAACGTCAATGTTCAAGGATCGGAAGTGTCTGTGGACAATACGTGGATTGTTCCGTATTGTCCCCTGTTATTACAAGTTCTCAACGCGCATATCAACGTAGAATACTGCAATTCTGTTAAATCGATCAAATATGTTTGCAAATATGTGAATAAGGGATCCGACATGGCCGTGTTTGATGTGACAAGTGGAGGCAATAAGCTTAATGAAATTCATCAGTATGAAATGGGAAGATACATAAGTACCAACGAAGCGGTGTGGAGAATACTAGGCTTTCCTATCCACGAGCGGCAACCTACAGGTATTCATCTAAATGTCCACCTAGAGAACGGCCAGAGAGTCTACTTCACAACAGAAATTGCAGCTGAACAGGCCCAACCACTTCAAGAAACGACACTCACGTCTTACTTCAGATTTTGCATCCAAGATGAGTTTGCGCGCACACTACTGTACAACCAAATCTCAAAGTACTACACATGGAACAGCAGAGACAAGACTTGGAACCGACGTAGACAAGGTGAAATTGTACCAGAAGAAGAAGGGGATTAAGTCCAGCGATGCCCTCGGCCGGGTGTACACCGTCCACCCAAACAGCTCTGAATGCTTTCACCTGTGACTGCTACTGCATGAAGTAAGAGGTCCAACATCATTCGACGATTTGAGAACAGTTGATGGAAGGGTCTGCGAAACTTTCAAAGAGGCTTGCCAGCTTAGAGGACTTCTGGAAAACGACGATCACTGGAACAAAGCGTTGGAAGAAGCAGCTGCGTCTCGATCTCCTAAGATTATGCGGAACCTATTTGCTGTTATGCTGCATGTCAAGTCCGGAGTAGTTATGGATGAACCATAGGGAGAGCCTGTCTGAAGTCATGCTGCATCAAGCACGAGTTGAACAGCAGAATATGGATCTCGACTACAATGAGGACATATTCAACAAAGTTCTAATCTACATTGAGGATAGGATTATATCATTGGGAGGATCGGGCCTGAAAAAGCTTCATACATTTGGAATTGCATTGAAAGGCTTGGACTGTCAACAAATATGCGAGTTCATCTGAACGGTGATCCCTCTGCACAGCAGTTTGCCGATAATGTACTTCAACTAGGAAATGGTGCTGTGATATCGGATGTTCACGATGGACATGTGGCGATGGAAAGCATAGGAAGAATTGTTACAACCCAACAACAGCTGAAAGAGGCGGCGTTTCCAAATGTGGCACAGCATTTCACGGATCACGCATGGCTGTGCCACAGAGCGATTCTTGCCCCAAGAAATGAAGCTGTCAACGTCATCAATAAGCAACTTTTACAAGAATTACCCGGTGTTCTACAAATTTACAAATCTATCGACACGACATGTAATACAGATGAGGCTGTCAACTACACGACAGAGTTTTTGAACAACTTGGAGCTACCTGGAGTACCCTCGCACATCTTGGGGCTAAAGATTGGGGCACCGATTATGCTTCTCAGGAATCTGAATCCTCCTTCCCTCTGCAATGGAACATAACTCTCAATCAAGAAACTGATGCCAAATATTATTGAAGCCACCATCATGACAGGACATGCCGTGGGTAAAGTAGTATTCATTCCTCGGATCCCAATCATTCCTTCAGATGTACCGTTTCAATTTAGACGTTTGCAGTTCCCCGTTCGTTTGAGTTTCGCTATGAGCATCAACAAGGCACAAGGACAATCACTTAAAGTTGTAGGACTAGATCTTCGGAAACCGTGCTTCTCCCATGGTCAACTGTACATGGGTTGTTCAAGAGTTGGAAATGGAGACAATCTATACATCTTAGCTCCAAATGGAAGGACACTTAATATAGTTTATCCGGAAGCTCTATAATGAAAAAGTAGTTTGTTTTTGTATAATATCGGGTTTTTATATTTTTTTACTATTATCTGTACCACCACCAACCCAGTATGTTAAACATTGAAAGTAACAATTGTAACATGACCTACGGTAGCACAAGGTTTACAAGTATCAATGAGTGAAGAAAAGCTGTATAATAAAAATTAATAAATAGAAATGACAGAACAACACCACTAACTGAGTTTGACGTAGACAAAGACAGTGACGATGACAAGACCCAATATATTGGAAAACGTGATCCAGAAAATATAATTAACATTATGATAAAAAATACCCCATTGCCAACAAGAATTATTATATATAAAAGTACAAAATTAAGTAGGGAAATAAATAGTATGTAAACAGTAGAAAATGTAAAAGGAAAATTAAATATAAGAACAAGTAAATGATAATATAAAGAAATAGTGTTCATAAATAAACTATCTAAAGACAATATTATAAAATACACTAAAAGAGTGATAATTAAGTAGGAAATATGATAATAAATAATGAACCATAATAGGACCCAGTGTTAATCGATGAACTACATAAAAACACTATGTAATAAAGTGAAGTAGAACGGGAATAAAGAAAGAACATGTGATAATAGCCAATAAGTAATAATAGGGCCCAAATAGAATGAATAAACTATATAAATTATACGGGATAGTTATGTGTAGACATTGGCATAGTTTTTATAAAATAAGAAAATGTTTATATTTAATATAACAGTGTCTGGTAGAAGTAAAATACTGATAACTGTTTTTCAGTATTTTATGGAAGTATTCTATTATATTATAAGGATGGTAAGGAGTACATTGTTTTATTTTAATGAATTATGTTTATAAATTTATACTAACAACTATTAAAAATAATAGTAAAAGCCTAATCTGTTATGCTGAAAATAGGTAAAGGGGGTTAGACACTGTATTCTATAAGTGAAATTATTAGGGAATACTGGTACCCACCTACTGTTCATTTTATTATATTTTGTTTTGGTTTTAATTAACCCAAATGTTATTATGTTTAGTATTACATTTAACAGAACCAGTTATAATACATGTACAACATTAGATACTGGCATTGGCCTAAAAGGTTTGTTAAGGGATTATGTTATGTTATATGATGATTATAGGTAATCAAATGTTGTAATTTAGTTTAGGGTATTATAGTAATTATGTTTAGAAGCACTTAAAATTAACAAAATTAACATGAACAGTTGTAATGAGTATAGGTGAGGTGAATTATGAACTCTAGGCAGTTAGGCCTATAACTGGTAACCAGAAATTTGTAAAATTTAAGACAAAACAATAACAATTGATGAAATAAGGGGATATAATCCTGTTAGGTTTAATAATAATTGTGTAGGAAACAAAACTGGATAGAAAATAATTAGTTTAAAGTTAATTTACAAAAGAAAACCAAATGGTAAATGTATGAATCTGTTATGATTTGAAAGAAGGTAGTCTTATGAGATATCAAATTAATGTGTAACCAAAAAGCAAACTAATGGTGTTATTATATTTAGTATTACAGTTAGTATAAAGGTGTTATAATAATTTAAAGACTTCTAGTAATTTTGTATAGAAAAATATTAGCCATATATAACAATGTTGTAAATTATCACCCAATGAGAATTCGTGTTTGGAACCTAACAACCATAGTAACTAGTAAATAAATTCTATTATTCCATTATTGGCTCTTGATGAGTGCAGATGTAAAAAACCGCTATGTTTAAAGAAAGGTATTAAATATTTAATATATAAAAAAAAATAATGATGAAAATAAACTAAATTATAGAACTTGTACTAACACTCACATGAACTAAAAATCACAAGAAGAAATTAAATAATCCATGGTGAATTGCTGAGGAATCCCAATTGACTAACTACGAACTACTGGAAGGAAGAAAATACCTAAAACGTATAAATGAGCGACGGAATCTTCAACACTAATGATGAAACGATGAAAAAATAAATACCTAAATTAAATACCTAAGAAAACAGAAGAACGGAAGTAACGAAAACAAAACAAAAAAACAAAACCAGCAGTACCTGTAAGAAATACTACCCGGAGAGAAGAGACAGAGGACTGCTAAGTATATTTTAAAATACGACCTTAACATTAACACAAAAGAAAACAAAAACAATAAGTGAAAATACACCTTCAACACAATTTATTACTTTTTTTAACACACACTTGAACTTTCTTTGATTAAATGAACATCTAAAATTGAAGAATAATCTCTATCTAAGCACTGATGTCTTAAGTGAATATATTTTAACCGTAAACATTTGGTAAACTCAGTTAACCTCCAAACGCTAATTCCAGTAGCTATAGGTTACAACTGTAATTATAAGTGTATCACAATTTATGTTATTTGTAAAATTTTGTACTTTTATTAGTCCATTTGACAATATTTTCTGTAGTCCCAAGAACTTCGACCTGAGATTTAAAATTAACGAAAATATCAACATCAGCACACGAGTCCTTTCTATGCAGCGGCTGGACAGAATAGCCAACCGCTAATAATTAAACATGCCGGCGCAAAATTGAATTACATAATTTGGAAGAAATTGTAATAAAATAATCAACCTAATAACTGTTAATAAAACCATAACTGAAGCATTGAACTGTATGTTTGATTTTATTTAAACCTTTCTTAAAAATTGAGTATTCATTTATCATTCAATAAACCTTGCACTTTTGGTTTAACAAGAAGAGTTGGCAACCCCTAGTTTGAGGCAGAAAATACGAATTCGAACGTCTGGACGGGGGTGGACGGGTGAGTAGACACTCTATAGGTATAATTATTATAACGAGCTTGATAGACACGTTATAAAGTTGACGCCAACAACGTGTGGCTTCATAAACATACTGATGGACACGTTATACAATATAATTAAAAATAAAATGATGTAAACCATGCAATTTATGTAAATACGATGCAAGTGTAAATAAATATGTTTTAATTATTTTGCTGTTAAATAAATTATTTAAAAAACGTATAGCGGTTGAATTAATAAACGCATGCGAAGCCGCGGGTACCTGCTAGTAATACAATAAAAATACGGGTTATTGAATCATTGTTTACAAGACAATTGTTTACCGTAACTGAATTGATTGTCCTATATTTCATACTTCAAATGAATACTTAAAATGAATGCTGTGTAATAAATCTGCTTGTATTATCTAAAAAATAGTTACTACCTTAGCGTACACACATGAAAAAATAATAAAACGCATACAAATTAATAGAATAACAAAATTCGTCAACTTCTGCAATCCTCAGGCCCCCCTCCTTAATTACGTCCCTGACCATAGGTAGTAGATAACATAAATACAAGCGAACGTAATTTAACGGAGCGAGAAAAGAGAGGTTTTACAGATGTTTTTATAAAAACTTCGTTGTTAGCAACAACCAATGACCCTTCCCAACCCGCCAACCAACTCTCACTCGAATACCCCAGCGTCTCACGTCTCGTATACTGTCCCAAGCATTTCATTTCCAATTACAGTCCTCCAAGACCTAGCGTTTCACTGTTAACTGGTGATTTCTAGATTACTTTTTCGTTGTAATATAACAACATATAACACATGTGCGTATTTAACTAACTTTGGTACTCATTTTACAATCATTTATTAATTTTAACTTTGTATGATACAAGTTCTAACGGAAAGACAACAAATACATCAGTACACAACTACAAACACTGCTTCACTGCTGCGCGCACCCTGACATTTACCCCTTCACTTTCGTTATTCAACAATTTTCGTTAAAAGCAACAAGTGGGCATCTGCGTTACAGTTAACTTTCATTGGTCGTTTTACACTGCAAATTAGTGTAGACTCAAAGATACAATGACTGGACTAGAAGTTACTACATTTCTCCAAGTCATTTCGTAAATATGTACTAGAACTCGTGTACAAATTTATATGAGAAATAAATGCGCAAGTTTCTGTGTAAAAACTACGATTTCTCTTCTTTTACCTTTATTTTTATTTTATATTTTATCATTAATTACGATTTTTATAATTGAAATTCAAAAAAATAACAAAAATAATTTGTTCTTTTCTTAATTTACCAACACACATTACTCCAAACATATCTTATATAACGTTTTTATATTATTCCACTTTGAATGCAAGCATTGATTTCACTTGGTGCTATTTACTGCACCTTCGTCCCTTAGTTCAAACGTAGGTTCTGCAAAGACGGTGGTTGTAATTACAAAAAGATTCTTCTCATTTAATTCGTTCTCTTCAACCACCAAGTCTACTATATCTGAATCACACAAAGATTGACGCCTTGCACCTGTCTCAATACCTTTCCTTATATGATCTGCCCTTGTACCTCGCCCAAAACCCATTATCATTTGATGGCTCCTGATGTCGTCATGTGCCTTTCCAGCCAGGAACCACATGCTGCAGACCAAAACTTTTCGATTTAGTAGTCATCTAACTTTGAAAATTTCGTCTATTCCTCATATTTCTTGTACAATACCTACACTATGTACGGATAAACGTATAGACACAACCACCATGCACCACCATGTTTCTTTCAAAAAACCATGCACGACCACGCTTATTGTTTTGCATGTCAATATAAACCGCGTCTTGGCGTGCTTGTACACTGTTTACTTTGGTTGGGTTTTATTATCTTAATTACAAAATTAACCTTTACATAATTATGTTAACAGTTTAACTAACCGTATAATTAAGTTATATGGAAAGTTCTTACTTAAATTTTATTTTGTTGTAATAAATAGGCCTATATTTGCATCATGAAAAACTGAAAGAATAACATCTTTTTGAAAATCTCATAAATAGCTGATAACGATCCACTATGTTTACCACGTGTAATCCTACTATTGCAATTACCTAATGTAATAAAAAATGTTCATTAGTTACCAAATTAAAACAGATTATCCTAACTGATTACTGTTCCTGCTTGTAAAGTTAACCTCATTTTGTGATTTAACGTTTAGCTTCGTGTGGTTACGCAATTGTTGTTAATAATTATTGTTTGTTGTTAAACTCTAATAACTGTTTGTTATAATGGACATAACATCACGAAAGAGGCATGCTACCGTCACGTTAAGTGGAAACAATTCTTTATCTCAAAGAATATTGCTGAAAAGTGTGGTGTTTCTCAAAGTCCTGGTCAAAAATTATTAAAACTTAAAATGAATGTGGATCAGTTGCTTCAAGAAGAGGAAACTGTGGCAGAAAACGAGCTACAACTGCAAGAGGCGATGCGTATTTACTGTGAGCAAATAAACATGTAGGAAATGAGTAGTTTTGATCTTCAGCAAGAATTAGCTACATCAGGAACTCAAGTATACGACTCAACTGTTCGTCGACGCTTGTTGAAAGGTGGTCGAAAAGCAAGACGGGCAGTGACAAAACAATACTGACAGATGCTATGATGTAAAAAACATATCCTGTGGGCACAAAAATATAAACACTGGACCAAGGAATACTTAAGGAAGCCATTTTTATGTCCAGGGGATCCAGGTCCAACATGTCCTCGAGATGACGGAGAAAAAATTTCATCGAAGCATGATTACCAAACTGTTAAACATCCAAAAAAGATAATGCTTTGGGGATGTTTTTCCTACAGTGGAGGGAACGAAATCATTAGTTCCGATTAAAGGAATGATGAACAGTCAAAAATATAGTTAAACTATTGAATTCCCCAGTAGTTCTACAGTTGCGGAACCTTCATCCAGATAGGTCAGGCGTTTTCCAGCAAGATTTGGTACCTTGCCATACGTCGAAAACTGTGAAAACCTTTTTTACAGCACCTGGTTTAACTGTACTGGATTGGTCGGGAAATTCACCCGACATGAATCCTACAGAAAATCTATGGTCAATCTGGAAACAAAACTCAGAAGGATGGACTGTAATTCAAAAAATAACTTAATTTCTGCCTTGATAAATGTGTGGTATAATGATAAAAAAGTGAAAGAACACTGCAAAAAACTTGTAGATTATGTGCCAGAAAGATAAAACATGTTAAATAAAGTTACCGGTGGTTGTACTAAACGGTAAATTACAAGTAAGTTAACCTGTTAATGTCTTTATAATTAAAGTAATTTTTACGGAAATTCTGTTTGATTGTATTAATTTTCACAAGGGCGTATGTTTGTCTAGCAATGTAGTGGTCACGTTATACCGTAATTTTATCCATCTCCAGATCTACTCGGTTTGTAAAAATAAGCACGCGGAGTTGCATCTTGGTAAAGTGTTGGCCACTATAGCTTGATTGCATACCCTACGATATTTCTATTTGGTACAGTAGTACGAACAGAAATGTGTCGTAGCATACTTAAATAAATATACGCGTAGTTTAAACAAATAATACGTAACAGAAAAAGTTATATCCCAGCAGAGTCTTGTTCAACATCAGAATACGCCTACCGTATACGCATGCCGCACAATCAGAAAGGCAATGACAACGGAACATTGAAAAAAAATGTCGAGAGTTTTATAATACTTATTTAGACCTACAATGGTGTAAGCAGACAACACCTGGAACTTACATATTCGTATATGACTCTGGAAAAGAAAGGTCCATTACCTCAGTATGCACATTTTCTTTAATGCGGAAAACGCTCCTAATCTGACGGATAAAGAATTACACGGCACGCTCGCCAAAAGGTTATCAGGGTTCAAAGAGGAAACGGACAACAAAGTATTTAATTAACAAAAACCTGGTTAATTTCCATATATATATAAATACAGAAGAATCTAACTTCTGTATACGAAAAACGAATACACGAAAATCCAGTTACAATTTAAATCACCCCAGTTTACGACTTAAACAACACCAGTTTAACGTATCAGATTTTTCAAAAACAATTTTCATCAATAAAAATGGCACCAATATTAGAAAACAGTTCTGTAACACCTTACATTGTTAATCTCGCATTTTATTCATTTTTCATTAAACTGTCTCCAGTCAAAAGACTACAAATTACTTTGAATGACTTGCCCGTAGTACAAAAGACACATTGATTACATTTAGCATGAAATTAATCTGAAAAAACTACCTGTACCTAAACAATGAGGTGCCCAGTGCCCATATTTGTTGGAATAAACAACTTTCTGTTGCGGTGCCACCACAGGATTTAACAGAAGCACGAATCTACTTGATTCTTGTTAGCATCTCATTCAGGCCCGTTACAACGTAGACGGGCGCTCACGCTCGACCGTATTCACTACTTATCGGATTTATAAAGTATTGACTGTGTTTGACCTTACTTGTAAACTAGGAACAACACAACATAGCTCTCCGTAAACGAGATTTTAGCACAACTAAAATAATAGTTGTACCAGGCCTAATAGAAGCTCAACTGAGTCAAGCAGCTTTTTATCAATCCTGTCCGGCAAATATAAAAATCGTCCGTCGGTGTACAACAGAAACACAATGTCACAACGTATTAATGCTTCATGCGACTGCACATCTACTTTTCAACCGCCATGTCTACTTTTCAGTACTATAAAATTACACTGGACGTTGACTGTTACTTGTTATATAGGCAGTGTAACGAACGATGAACAAAATGTGGGCTTAAGTGTAAAAGATCCAAAATATTCGGTCAACACATATATACGCCTTGTGAAGAAGTATATCAGCCCTTTCAGAACTTTCCTGTATAACGCCCGATACTTCTATCATTACTGCCCCCTCCCAGCCAGAACTTTTCATTAAACTTTGCTTTCCGAGAACTGACTCATAAAATTCAAAGTTACCCGTGAACTGTAGCAGATGAACGGTAGAATGATTCTAGGAATGATTTTCACGATTTTTTTATTTATTCTAACTCTTCCAAGTATTTAAATAAGTAAAAATTCAACAGTTTTCAACACGATTGTGTCCGTTGTCTCGAATATTTTTATAATATTAACTTTTCGAAAGTTACGGCCATTGTGGGATAGTCACTGGTATGTTGGTTCCCTACACTACGCGGGTTTGGGTTCGATTCCTGCCTCCGGTAAAAATATTTGTCTTTGTCTTTTATATGGTCACTCTCCTCGCAAGGCTTCGCAAACCGGTGAATGGTATCCCCTTCTACAATACGTCTGTAATTAGTCATTCAGAACAAGCGTTAAACTGAAGATCCCGCATACCTATTACACACACCACTAGAGATATGCAGAGAGGTAACTAGTCCCTGACTGATGACTAAGGAAACTTTCAAAAAGAAATCTATCTCAGTATAATTCTGTCATCATCATACTACTCCTGTCATGTAAAAAGCAGAATATTCATTACTTTAAATCACCTGCAGCCAATTTCTTAAATAAGAGCTTAACATATAAAATTTTTAAAAGACTTCTTCAGTATAAAGTTAACAGCTTGCATGACAGCCTTCAACGAAGACGACGAAGGAAACGCGAGAGACTGTCGTCCTGTGAACATCAATACATTACTTTAGATAAAGATGGTTAACTGGAGGTTTCAATCTAGCGGATCCTGTTTAAAATATTTTTTCACTGTTTCAACGATGTGAAATACTCGAATAAAAATACGTACCGATACTTATATTAAATTTAGGCTAGTATTTGAATTGTAATCAAATAATCAAATAAAGGGCGCTCCCCTTTAGATACGGCACGCCCGACAGTCTGAAACCAACTGGTTTGTATGATACGCCCTACACACCTCCACTTGACTAGGAAATGCACAACTTTCTGTTAACAGATTCCAGGTACCACCACTTTGATCATTAGTTTGAAATGAATACATAACTCAGTTTCTCACTCAATAATTATAATTATTCGCTTATAATTAAAATACAATTCACTCAATTCCTGATAGTTTTTTATTGTGTGTATAAAAATAGTAGGCTTTATGAATGCAAAAAAAAACTAGTCCCCGAAAAAATTCTCCACTTCTTGAACAAGTGGACTTTTAACAACAACTAGATACGTACTCAATCAAATTAACTTCTTCGTTGATCACACGATAAGAAAAAACAAACGATTATAGAGTCTACAAAAATTCTATACTGAACTGGTTTACTTCATAACAAAAAATGGGAAGTTTTACCAAGTATTTATTCTCTACAATTTAGCTATTAGTCTTTCTTCCATTTACGTTACATTTAAATTCGTCACGCATTAACACACATTTCTGCTTTAACATTTATTCAAATCAAAAAGTAATGAAATGAATTTCGCTTTTTTTTTTTTTTTGTGGTCATTACCACCATGTAAACAGTCAGCAGTGTGAAACATTTCAAATCATTCTGAAAAAATAAATAAATAAAAATAACATCAGGAACTTTACTGACAATTAAATCGAGCTAGATACATGGGCTACGAACTGCATGCAACTGCTAACTGACGTGAGAATTTATGATGTTAAAAAGTAATGGACAATCAATTCGTCAACTTGTAATGGTATTCTGGTATCCTGAAATCCCTAATTTTACTAGTGAT
Source organism: Magicicada septendecula (assembly GCA_034769895.1). Taxonomy (NCBI): domain Eukaryota; kingdom Metazoa; phylum Arthropoda; class Insecta; order Hemiptera; family Cicadidae; genus Magicicada; species Magicicada septendecula. Next base: position 892,491,818 of record CM068367.1, read on the forward strand.
GTAAACGAATCGGATGATGAAAAGTGTTTATACAAAGTCTGTATCGGTCGAAGTAATTTGAAGCGACACTTTACAACCTCAAAAATGTCTATACAAGGTGCGCACGTAGGCAACTCTTGGGGTCTATACAAGTGCGGCACTTACTTAACATTTGATTTATTTACTCAACATATTCTCTTATTTCAGTTCCGTCTTGTGACTTCTTCTAGTAGCTGTCACGCGTTTCTGAACGATTATACACTATATATCCTTCATACGAGATCGTCAAACATTAAAATTTTAATTAAAGTGAAACATATCAACAACACAAACTGATTCACGTACGCGCTACTTGAACGGTGTACACGGATGCCTTTTGGCATCTAAATATTTTTATCGTATCCCTTAAATTGCTGTTGAGTTAACAGTTACTAAAAAAGTGGACATTCTACTCATATACATGATCACTAACGTTTGAGATTACAGTATTTAAACAACCGTTTGTCACTGAGGGTAACAGTGCCTGTCCCCAAAAATCTCCACCCTTTAATTAATATGCCAGTATTATAAATTCTAGGCGATTTGCCGCTGAGCGAACGGCCCGTGCCAGTCCGCTAGGTCGAAAGTAATTTTAATCAGATTATAGATATGTTACATAAAACATTAAGGAACACTTCGTTGTACTAGATTGATAAATTTCTCTATTTCGCTGGGCGCGGTTTATGGAATAAATATGAAATAGGCCTAAAATAATTTGCTTTTTTTTGAAATAATTACACATGAATTTATAAATTAACTTCCTTATTAAATGACAAACAGATTGATCTCTCTGAAGTATCGTTATGTGAGGAAGACAAAATTCTTGTTACCGAAGTTAAGGATGCTCTAAAAACCGTGAAAAATGGACGGGCACCAGGTCCAAATGGACTCCGCATAAGCTCTTTAAAAATAGAACAGTTCCTACTTTTAGACCTTCTGGCGTATGTCTTCAATTACTTTTTAAAAGGTGAAGAGCTCTCTCTTGAATGTGTACTTCCACTCCCTCTTTGGAAGACTGCCTGTATTCCCAACCTCCACAAAAAAGGCCGCAGGAAGTTAAAGGATTACAGAGAAGCAAATGTAACCAATTCCATCTCAAGGTTATATGGAAAATTATTTAAAGCAATAATTAAAAACCAATATGAGGCTAGGAGTTTCGTGCGAGGCTAATCTTGTATAGATTACAGGCCTACCTTCACAATGCAACACCTTCTTGAAAAAAGAATGATAAAAAATGTAGACACCCATTTGGTACTTATAGACCTCAAGAAGGCATATGACAGTGATCCACTGAATAAGCTGTCAGTGTTATTAAAAAGTGGTGTCAATGCAAGAGCTGTGAAAGCGCTATACACCAACGTTACTAGCACCGTAGATATGCTCAAGACTATCTGATGAATTTTCAGTCACCAAGGAATTGCGACAAGCTTGTACTATAGCACCCACTTTATTTAAGAAGTGCTTGAATTCGGCTCTAGAACGCTGGAGACGCACCTATCGCAATATGGGAATAGCTATCAATGATGAAAAGCTCTTCATTTGCACGGTTACAAACGACGGCACACGTGTAGCAGAAAAACAAAATCGTATAGGACAGGGGAAACAAGTGCCGAGACATTGCAATCCACTTTATGGAGCAATCAACTAAGACCCGAAACAAAAATTAAAATATATACGGCAATATTGGGAAGTATTATACCATATGGGGCTGAGATCTGGGAAATAATGAGGAAAAGATTGCGAGCTATGAAAATGGGATATTATGGAAGGATAGGGTTAGAATGTAGAAATAAGAGACAATGACTATATGTAACAATATAAATGACACAATTGATGCAAACAGATTAAGATGTGTTCCGTACGGGCAATAATCTAAGAAATTATTAGAATGGATCCCCCCGTGAAAGAAGAAAAAGACGGGAGGACACGAAAGATTTGGCTAGAAGTATAAGGAATGTTTGTATGTGTATAAGAATGTACATCAAAAGTGTGTGTTTTACCGTATAACATCGAATAATTCCATATTAGCACTTCCAACGGCCAAATTGCTAATTCTTGAATCTAACCACAGCGTATATAATAATTTCTGAGCTTTATTAGTTAAATGCAACCACGAAAGTAATACAATAACAAACTATTAACCCTCTTTTCTTTTCACATCTGGCTTAGAGCGACCAAAACTGACCGCCGCGCCCATCTTTTATAAATCCTACGAAAGGCCCCATTGACCGCCGCGCGCACCTTGTATGCCAACTTTGAGATTTTTTGACCGCCGCGTGCACCTTGTAAAACCCCTATGAAAATGTTAAAGAACAGAGATACCGACTGTAACTGGAACTTACCGCCCTGACGGCACTGAATAACTTTTCTTTCTTTACAAGGCAAACTAACAACGAAACAAACAAAACCCAATAATAAAACTAAAAAATAATAAAAATAATAAAACACTAATAATAAAAATCGAAGTCTGTGTACCATGCAGCATGGCTAGTGCTATAAAGCAGATCAATCTATACTCTTTCCGTCCTTAGGTTAATCCTGATGTAAACAAACCCACGTGGCTCATCTGAAACGCTATTGGTCAGGGACGTTGACACTGTAGAGCAGGGATTCTCAACCTTTTTGTGATTGAGAGCATCTTTCATACTCCGGGGCAAGTGGGAGAGCACCATGCAAATTTAATAATAATAATAAATACACTCACCAGGCTAATGAGATCCTTGGCCCTGAATGTTACCCAGAATTTCACTAATATCTAAGAAGTCGCTTGCAGCCACACGTAAACAGTCCTCCAAATGTGAGTCATTTAATCTTGATCGTGCTTTGTTCTTGATGTATTTCATTAATGAAAAACATTTTTCACACAGGTAGGTTGTCCCAAACATCGCCAAGCATTTGAGAGAAGCATTTCGCAATGTCGGAAATTTCACTGTATCATTTGCACCCCAGAAATCTGTGATCCTTTCCTTTTCGAAAAGATATTTTAAGGCTTGAGAGGACTGGAGCTCTAATAATTCAAGTTCCGCGCGAGCAAGTTTGTGCTGTTGAATAATCTGAATTTTTCTGAGAGAGTCCACATTGAATTGAAATTGATTGAGCACCATATTAAACAACGGCTCACTTTCTTCGAGTACATGAAAACGTGTAGCAAACTCTTTCAACAGATCTTGAATTGCCAGAACGACAATTTTAGGACACTCCGAGTGGGGACGACCAAGACTCGAGAGTGTATGTGCCAGTTCAGGAAAATGAACCAAGTCATTTTTACTTGCCGTCACGAGGAATCTTTGTAACTTTGATCGAAAGGAAAATATAATTTCTTTCAGTTCACAAATTGTGTTTTTCTGACCCTGAAGACGTTTGTTCAGCTCGGTGAGATACTGAAATAGGTCTACCATGAAAGCAAGACTGATCTTGAAATCATCCCCGAATATTTCTGGAAACTTAGTGACATAATCGTTGGCAAAAATAAATGCTTTGATTTCTTCGAAAACTTTCCAGACCCTTGTAATTGCTTCCCCGCGACTTAGCCAACGAACATCCGCATGTAGGATTAGTTCTGAATGTGGCGCTGATAAATCATGCAAGAAGACTTTTAGTAAGCGTTTATTCAGGGGTTTAGAAACCAAAAAGTTGATCAACGTAACTATCAGTTTTAACTGTTCTGAAATTTCAGGAACAGATATAAGATGACTGGCTAAGTTTTCAACGTGAATTAAACAATGATAGTGAACAAAGGGAGGAAAATGTTCATAATTTTTCAGAAGAGCGACAAATCCTTTATTTTTACCTACCATGGAAGGTGCGCCATCAGTAACCACACACACGAGCTTTGATAAGTCAATGCCATTAGGTTTCAGGAAATTCGCGACAGCGTTGTAAATGTCTAGCCCCGTAGTTGTACCCGGGAGCGGTAAAATTGTTAAAAAGAAATCTTCTACAATTCCCACATTATCTATACAACGTACAAAGCACGCCAATTGTGCTACAGAAGCAATGTCTGTTGATTCGTCAACCGCAAGAGGAAAAATAACTACATTCAGAAAGTTTCTGGAGTGCTTTTTGTTTAATTTGAGCCGCGATGAGGTCAACGCGACTGGCAACAGTGTCATTACTAAGTGGCACATTTTTTGCCGCATTAATCAAAACACTTCTGTATTTCTCAGGTATACTTTCAGCGAGAGTTGTCACTGCGGAAACTATGCACTCCTTCACAATTTCTCCACTTGTAAATGGCATCCCATGCTGAACAAGTTTATGAGACACAGATACAGACACTTCGGTTGAAAATTTGTTAACAGAACTATTAACATTAAATGAAAAAGACTTCTGTTGACGTTGGAGTTGTGATTTTAACTATTTTATGTATCCTTGCATCTGATACCGTGGGATATTGATCAGAAAACGCACTATGATGAGTTTCATAATGTCTTTGACAATTTGCTTTTCTGAAACCCGATAAAGGTGCATGACACAAAACGCAAATAACTCCGGTATTCTCGTCATTAGTGACCACCAAAAAATCTGTCTCCCAGTTACCTTGAAAAGAATACAGTTTCTTTCTTTTTGCTTCGCTACTTTTGTTGGAATCTTGGGTTGATGAAGAAGGTAACTTAGGTATCGATTCTTCACTACGTTTTCATATTACAAATTTATCCATGTCTCTTTTTTAAGAACGTTCACAACACACTTCGAGGCGAAAGGAAAATTGCAAACTGACAATAATTACGCGTATTTCACAAATAACAGAACAGCAATACTACAACCAAAATACGTCACAAAACTGGTGTACACCGCTACACTATGTCACTCCAGTCACAAATGTCGCTCGTGTAAGTGGAAATGTCCACGCAGAAACATTCATTGGCAAATTTCGAAATTTCTATTTAAAATCTGAAAATTGATTGGTTGAGCTAAGTGTAAAATGCTACGTGACTATTTCTGTGAGAACGTGCTTAAAGCTGCCAAGTTTAGGGATTTCAGAGGCAATAAAATTAAAATATTTTGAATAACCGCTTCTTTTGAGGGTACTAGTACGTGTTTAACAGCCCATTTACAAGATGAGACAACCTGGCGCCTACAGTAATAAACCCCTCGTAGGCTGTCTCTGCCTTTTAAAGCTGCAAACAATAGAGTCGGTATCGGCTTGTAAACTACGGACAATTCCGGAAACCATTGCAAGTAGTGCTCTTAGAAGTAACAAAGGTTTCCAAACAGTATTCTGCTATACTCAGTTGTTGGTGGACAAGAGCTGTACGGCCGGTTATATAGTTCATAATTGAAAATTAGGGGTCACTGTTGCTCGCGAGCACTTTTTTATACATCCATGATGAGCACCATTTTTAGTTACGCGAGCACCAGGTTGAGAACGGCTGCTGTAGAGTAATGTGTTATGCGCATGAACGGATTGACTGTACAGTCAGTACAGTCATGTGAGAGTTGTCTTAACTACGACAAGTGGTTTTTGAATACGTTTCATCGTCTTTATGAATCCACAGTAGAACTTTATCCCCGCTCGCAAAATGAACATAAATTTAAAAAGTTAAAAAAAAAATATTTCCGAAAAATCGGGGCATGCCGTTTTAAGACTTTTTCCTTATCGTTGTATTCTGAATCTCACTAAATTAATATGGAGCCAGTTGGAAGGATGTGTTGTCCCTCACAACACAACATATAAGCTGCATGATGTAAAACAACTGATAGAGCAGGCGATAAATGAAATAACGATGAACAAGTGGAGTCGTTATGTCGAGCATGTATTCAAGGAAAAAGATAAGCTTATGGGAATTCGACCAAATTACCGACGCCGTCGTGGACAATCTTATCATTAACACTGCTGACTCAAGTGACGATTCAAGTTCCGACACAGACCTAGAAGGGATTAAATTACTCTCTGACAGCAACTGATAATACACAGTACACTGGTAAGTAATTATCATAGCTATATTTTCCCTTTAAATATAGGCCTACTTTATTTTATTTTCTTGCGATATTCAAACAGTAAATAAAAAAAGCCATTAACTCTGCGTGTTATAAAATACCGGTATATCACTGTCGGTCTGACAGTCACACAAATACTTCTGTCCGGAATGTAAAAATTATCACAATTTACACGTGTTATACAGTATCAAAATTAGATGTAACCTGTCTCTACTACTTGTCAGTGTGAACGCGCCTCTAATTCAAGCAACAAATAGCGCTTCAGATGTGTCAAGCCTGTTTGTTTACATCAGGATTAAGCTACGGAAGAAGTATAAAGGATCACTACAATGCAGAATAAACGAGTTATTTCATATAATTCACGAAGAGTTGTAACTGTATATGAGCAAGTCCACGGGAAATTCCCAAGTTGAAAAAAAAACTGGCAAACCTTTCTAGGACGGACTTTCGGGTTCCTTTTAGCATTCTGAAAGCATTAACCCCGTCATAAAGAAAGTAGTCATAAGCCATCAAAAATTAGTTATATTAACAAAATATAGAACAACTTTATAGTCTTCGACCCGTCCTGTAAATTTAAGTAGGTTAATTTTAGGAATTAAGTACACGACAGACGCACTTTATTAAAAAGATCGCTTTTTTGCTAAAATCAAAAACCTCTATTATTTGGAAATTAATAAATTTTGCTTTCTTATAATCTTTAAAATCGGCATTCTAGACTTTAATCAAAATCAGTTCAACAGTACAAATCATTAAATTGTATTTATTATTTTTAAGACATAAATTTTAAAATAGACTACCATAATACGATTTTTTAAGGAGAAAATTAAATACTTATGCGACTTCATAACGTTTTAACTGAAAAGTAATTTATTAAATACGATTGGTTTGATTAGTAACAACTGATTCCTTATGACTAATAAATTTAACCAGTGATAAAATTAACAAAACTTTCAAACTCTTTCATGGTTCTTGGATGACTGTAATGTTAGGATTTCAAGCTTAAAATGCCCGTTTTACTGCATCAAAATCTGACAATTTTGGCCGAGTTTTGTTAGTTTAAAAAAGATAACTTTTATGGTCGAACTACAGTAGAACCAGAGGCGGGTTTAACGGTAAGCGGACTAAGCGGCCGCGTGGGGGCCCGGGATACCATAGGGCCCAGAATTTCGCAGCATTCAATTTTGAAATGAAAACTTCTTTAGGCACGCCTGACACATTTTTTGCATGAGGGATAAATTACAATCTCGTTACGCTACCTACTCGGTTCGAGAGCCGATTATACCCGAACGTCGGTGAACCACTCCGGACTATTACTCATCGAGTTATTTATGTTTACGAAGATCCATTTCTTACTTTATAGATTTTATAGTCACTGTATATTTCAAATACAGTAAGTATAGTTTTTATTAATAGCTTAGTTAATTTCGTCAACTATTACAGGAAAAGGAAAAAGAAGAATGTTACTGGAGAGAAGTGTTGAAAAGAATTGTGTCAACAATAAAATTATTGAGTCGCTTAGGATTAGGATTTAGGGGTCACGATGAAGGCAGAGATTCCAATAGGAAAGGAAATTATTTAACCTGCTTGGAATACTTAAGCGAATACGATGAGTTCTTAAAATTCCATCTACAAAAATATGCCAACCAAGGACGAGGAAATGCGAACTATTTATCTCACAATATTTGTGACGAATTTGTAGGCCTTATTGGCAATCAAGTACGAGGTGAAATAATTGAAGAAATCAAATCTGCGACTTATTATAGTACAATTGTTGACTCCACTCCCGATATTTCTCATGTCGACCATCTTACTTTTGTGACAAGATATGTTTCATCATCTGGTAATATAAAGGAAAGTTTTTTGGGATTCATTCCCATAGATAAACACAACTCTTCATACTTGGAACAAGAAGTTTTGGCAACTTTAACAAAATTAGGAGTGGTTATTAAAAACTGTCGAGGACAATCTTTTGATAATGCTTCAAATATGTCAGGAAAGTACTCAGGTTTGCAAAGACGCATTAAAGAACACAGTCCAAGTGCGGTTTTTATTCCGTGTGTTAACCATTCTTTAAATTTAACTGGAAATTTCGCTGCAGAAAGTTGTAACGCTGCAGTTTAATATTTTATGTTTGTGCAGAAGTTATTCACATTTTTCTCTGCGTCAACTCATCGCTGGAAAATTTTAACGAGTAAACTAGAAATGTGTAAAGATAAACAATCCGTCTCACTGAAAAGAGTTTCTGATACAAGATGGTCAGCAAGAGCAGACGCTGCATTAGCTATAAAACTTGGATTCGCCCATATAAAAGAGGCTTTAAATGAATTTGTAATGCAGAAGAAGAAAAACAAGTTACGATAGTGGAGGCGACTTCACTTCTAAAGAAAATGGAAAAATATGAAACCGCCCTAATGACAGTGATTTGGAATACTATTTTGCAAAGAATAAATGCTACTAGTAAATCACTGCAATCAGTAGAGTGCGAACTATTCAAAGGATCTATCCTACTGAAGTCATTAGAAAATTTTATCAATAATTTCCGAGAAGAATATGAAAAAGTAGAAAAAGAGGCAACTGATTTATCAGGGCTATTATTTAGTGTGGAAGATGAACAAACTCGCAGACGACGAAAGAGAAACGTGTTTTTTGATGAAAACAAAGAAGTCGGACATGAATTCACAATTATAATTAGAGAAGATTTTAAAGTCAATTCACTTTATGTCATGTGTGATAACACTAAGGCACAACTATCTCAAAGAGCTCAGAAGTATGAAGTTGTTCTAGAGCCTTTTCGTATATTTTTTGACTGGAAATTGTCAACAGAAGAAAGAAAGAAAGCGTTAAAAAAGTTGAAGGATATGTACAAAAATGACATTGATGTTTGTGCTTTGGAAGATGAATTGGACCATTTCTTAATATTTCTGAAAGAAAACGAGGACACCATAAAAACCACACCAGACAATCCAGACATCTTAGGTTTCTCGTGTGATAGTGGTGTCGAATGTGTCGATAGATATCACATCTATCGAGCCACCAAAGAAATGTCTTGCACATTTCCGAATATTGAAATATTATTGAAGATTTTTCTAACAATTCCCTTATCTAATGCGTCCGGAGAAAGATCATTTTCTGTTTTAAAGAGAGTAAAAAATTATTTAAGGAATACAATGGGAGAAGAAAGACTAAATAACTTGGGCATTTTGTATATAGAGAAGGAAATTTTACACCGCATTGACACTGACAAAATAATTGATGATTTTGCAAGAAATAAAGCAAGACGGAAATTCATAATTTAAAAATTAGGGGCTTACAAGATTCTTTAAGTAACCAATAGCTGGGTGATTCTCAAAAAAGTGTCACATTTAAGTCTTTTTAAGCTGATGGTAAATCTGTGTAGTTTTTATTTGTTTCACTGATTGATAGTTTATATATACTATTACCTTATTTTGATTCAATATATTTCAATCTCTTCAGATTAATTTGTTGACAAATAAAAAAAATTTATATGTGAATTGTCCCTCTCCTGGTATGTCTCAACCCCGGTTTTTACATTAACTTTGTAAAAAATATGTGTTATGATTAAAGTGAATAAAAAACATTTTCTGTTGAATTATTCATAACTATTAAATAGATGACAAAACATAAAGTACACATTTTTTGAACAAAACACATTTTCAGCAAATGGATTCAAACATTGTCTTCAACATTTTTGTCCCTCTCCTGGTATGGGGGAAAACACCAGTTTGTGTGGGGAAGCTGTGGGAAATTTTTCCTCATTAGGTTGGCAAAACCTTTCATCATCCATGTTGTTGTGAAGTGCTGTGAGTTTGTTAAGCTGTTTACCACATGCCAGTTTTATTAAACACGGAAGTTAAAAACTTACTTACTTACTAGCCAACGCCCACCCTTAGCTGTTGGGCCATTAGGCGGCGCGCTGACCAGTAGAAACGTGAGAGCCTTGCCGTACCATCTTCGTCTTGGACTTGCGTGTCTGAGATCAAGGCTGGACATGCAATTAGGTGATCCGCATTCATGGAAGCGTATCCACAGAGAACACATTCAGGAGACGACAACACGCCAATGCGGTGCAGGTGGGAGGCCAGGTAGTCATGACCGGTTGTAGTTCTAAAAAGAGCAACACTAGTTGCTCGGGGTAGAGTTCTGTTGATGGGGCCGTCCGTAACCAATGTTGCCCATCTTTTTCCCACACAGGCTCTTAATTGTTTTTCTTTTAGCCATAGGCTTATTGAGGAGTTTATTCGTGCTTTCGCAGATGCATATGAGCTGGGGGTCTCCGGCTGAGGTAGTGCTGCGCCCATTTTGGTGAGGATGTCGGCTTTTTCATTTCCCATGATGTTGGCATGGCTGGGTACCCATTGCAGTTCAATCTGCCAGCCTAATAGTACAAGGTTCTGCAGTTCTCGCCTACACTCAATTGTCAGGGAGCAGTTTGTATCACCATTTGAGGTCACGTTTTGAATCGCTGCAGTCGAATCTATGAGGAAGACGGCTTTGTTAGGTGGTGAGATCTTGGCAAGCTCAATAGATGCTGCCTTTATGGCTGCTACCTCTCCGTCATAGTTGCTTAGCCGGCCTCCTACAGCGAGGTGGCCTTCAAATAGAGAGCTGTAGAACCCATCCCCTGTTGCCCCTGTAGATGGTATAGAGCAGTGTTCCGCAAACTTTTTTTACTCACGGCACACCCCAGACGGGCCTAGACTCAACACGGCACACCAAAATGTCTGTCCCCTTAAAATCATATGAATCTTAATATAATTACGAAATATTACGTCGTTATGTAATCAATTTTTATTATTATTATTATTATCATCATTGTTATTATTATTATTATTATTATTATTATTATAAAACAGGAATAGACTCATGCATTTATTAACAATTTATTAACTTTATTTCACTGTAGAAAATACGAATTTTAAAGTAAATAACTCTACTCATACCTTCAATGTGATACTTGAGCCTGCTTAGCTGCACACAAGACGGCTGATTCGTGGCGGAATCGTTGACAAAGCAAGCCTCATTTCTTCATCGATGGATTTGAGTCTCTCTCTCTTTGATGTTTTAATTTCAGTCAACGTCGAGAAGCCCAGTTCACACAAATATGTAGTTGAAAATGGTAATAACACATTAACTGCCATCTCGGAGATAGCCGGGTATTCACTGCTTATTGACAACCAAAATGTTTCCAAAGGCACTTCGAAAAATTTAAATTTCAATGTTCTGTCTGCTTTCAAATCTGCCAGTTCCTCTTGTAAGCCTAAATTATTCGGAAGATGTTTCGAATCCATAATGAATGGATCACGAACCCAGTCAAAATCTTCAACACTCTCTCCAAAATATTTTTTGAAATTCTGCTGCAAGAGTACTAAATGTTCTTTAATTAAGTCCATCAACACCTTATTATCGTCAGCAAGGGGCCATACAGTTGGGAACATCTCACACGATCCATTTTCAATTGTCTGTATCCACACATTTAACTTATTAATAAATACTTGAATCTTATCCATACTAGTCAGAATATTTTCGTTTCTACCTTGCATTTTTCTGTTTAGTTCATTCAAGAGTACGAAAATATCAGAAAGATATGCCAACTTAGATACCCATTCATCATCTGCAAATAAATCCGCATACTCATGCCCCTCAATAGTCAAAAATGCAAGTACCTCCTCTTTAAGTTCAAACATTCGCGTTAACACTTTGCCTCGAGATAACCATCGTACTTCTGTATGTAGCAGAAGTGTAGTGTGCTCTGATCCCATTTCTTGACACAAAACGTTAAAAAGCCGCATATTTAGGGGCCGCGATTTGATGGAGTTCACGACTTTTACTACTTCGTCCATCACAATTTTCAGAGGAGATGGCAAAGACTTAGCAACAATGGCTTCGCGGTGAATGAGACAATTGTCGGTTCGTAAGTTAGGATTTACTCCCCGCATACTTTACCCACGAATCCTTTCACTCGGCCTGTCATAGAAGCGGCTCCGTCTGTACAAAAACTAACGCAATCCTCCCATGTTAATTCATTACGGACCACATATTCATTAGTCGTACGAAATATTTCTTCACCGGTTGCTCGCTCAGGTAGTTCTTTGCAAAAAAAAGAAATTAGTTGCAATTACATCCCCATCAACATACCTTATGTAGGAAAGAAGTTGTGCGTGACCGCCAATATCGGTGGACTCGTCGATTTGAAGTGAGAACTTTCGACTGCTCTTTATTTTCTCCTTCATAATGTCTTCGATGTCACTGGACATGTCACTAACTCGGCGGCTGATTGTGTCAGCAGAGAGAGGAATTTTTGAAATTTCAGTACCCAGGACTATTTTTACCATTTCTTTACACGCGGGCATTAACAACGTTTCTGCTATTGTGTGTGGTTTTTTGGCCTTTACGATAAGTTCGGCTACCTTATAGCTAGCTTCCTGTACTTTTTGCGAAACACGTACCGACGTAGTCATGAGCGTCACTTGTTTTTTATTTTGTTCCAACAACCGACGAAAATAATTCACATCTTTACTTAACAGAGAGGAATGTTTTGTTGACAAATGTTTCAATTTACTGGGAACCATAGCAGCATTACTGAGTTTTTCACCACACACAACACACTCGGGGATTGGGCATGTTTTGTCACCACACCAAAAAAAACCGCAAGATAAATAATTATCACTATATTGCCGGTGAACTACTTTCTGTTTCTTTTTTTTCGGGCTCGATGGTTTCACTACTTGCACTCGAGGACGGACCACTCCGTACAAGGAACTTATCCATATCGAAAAAAAAAATAGTTTAATAACACTGTAATAGCAAATAGTAAGACTGGTGTAGCAATCACAATATTAGCACTACTGCCGAGCACAGTTGTGATAGAACTGAACTCAAATACTGTAATTGTTGTCTGACAATGTGTGGGTCCTTCGGCGAAGGAAAAGAGCAATAAAGTTTAAGCGCCGACTAACAGGCACAAATATCAAAACAAGGCTATAAAATAATAAAAGAGAGGGAAATTTTTGCTAATCCCCGCAATTTTAGTTAAAAGCACGTACAGCCAGCCGTACACAAAGATGCGGTGTCACAAAGAACTCTCTTGAATAGAGTTTAGAACGTTTAGAGTTTTGAACGTAAAACTCTATTGTATGATTGGTGCGGGCCGCTAAAAGGCTTGCTAAAAGTCTTACGCGGCTTTCTTTGCGGTGAACACAAAGCTTGCCGCCTGTAACCCATCAAACCGGCCCAATATTTCAGGTGAGAATACAAATAACTTAAGATAAGCAAACTATAACAACAATATTGAGTAAATAAATTACATTTAATTTCTATGAAAATATAACAGTTATCAGCATGTATTAAAGAATAAAGAAGCACCTTCTTACTTAAAATCGACAATTAATTTATTACAATAATAGGTAAAAGTTCGCGTCACACCTTTCACCTTGTGACGGCACACCGGTTGCGGAACACTGGTATAGAGGATCCGTCTGTGTAGATTCGTATCCACTGCTCAGCGGGAAAATGTTTTTGTACAGTGTGTAAGGCTGCTTGACGAAGCTCGGCTTCATTCGACTCTGTTTTTGTCTTATTACGGTCGAAGAGTTTCAAGTTAGCATTTGGGAGTTGGCTAAAGAATTCACGGTGATGTATAAATGGTGCTGCCTCATTTGGTTCTATGTCATATTTGCGTTGGAGTTCTTCATAGATCGCAATCGGGCATTTCTGAGTTTTCAGCCTTTCTGTCGCTGTTTTATAGTTATTCCACCGTTGTTGGTAGGCTCTTTTACATCTCTCCCAGGATATGAGGCACAGCTTTTCCCGTCTTACTTGGATAGGTTCGACTTGCAGTTGTGACTCCATGGCAAGTATAGGAGTTGATTTCGGCGCACCAGTTATCGTTCTAAGGGCTGCATTTTGGACCAAGTGAAGTTTCTGGCATGCTGCATTGGAGGCAGTAATAGTTGCTTCTGCGCCATATTCCAATAGCGGCCGAATGTAGCTCTTATATGCAGTTGTCAGAACATCTTGATTTGCTCCCCATGTAGTCGCAGTGAGTCGTTTAAGTAGCCGGCAGCGCCTAGACGCACTGTTCGCGGACTGTTCTATATGGTGCTTCCACGTCATTCTGGTGTCTATATTAACATCCAGGTATTTAGACATGTTCACCTCTTCGAGTTCCGATCCACAGTAGCGCAGATTGACCGTAGGGCGCCTTGTTGATAGAGAGAAAAGTTGGTATGTCGTCTTGGTGGCATTTACCGTCATGGCATTTAGTTTGGCCCACTCTTCTAGTTTAACAAGTGCACTATTAATAGTTGCTTCAAGACCCATGATATGGCTGCTAGTTGCCCAGATGATAAGGTCATCGGCATACAGGAGCGCTTGTACTCCCCGCACACACCGAACAGCCACCACAATGTCATTGACCATAAGGTTAAATAGGCTGCAGCTGATAACGGCAACTTGGGGTAACCCTTGGCGTTGAATTCGGTACTCTGAAAGGCAATCATTATAGCGGACACGAATCTGTCTTTGACTCAGGAAGGACGCTATCCAGTTAAAAAGGTTACCTGCGTCGCCACTCAAAGCAAGTTTGTGAAGCAACATGGGTCTCCAGACTGTGTCGTACGCGTTTTTTAGGTCAACCATTACTGCCAGGGAGGACATTTTCTTGTGGTACCCATCCTTAACACTTTGTGCAAAGTAGACGACTTGGTCCATGGTGCATCGGTGCGCTCGGAAACCTGCTTGGCATTCATCAATAACCGCATTCATTTCAAAGAACTGGTTCAGACGCCGCACAACCATTCTTTCGGCAACCTTGCAGCAAGCACTTGTTAATGTGATGGGGCGGTAGCCCTCAGGTGTATCACTTGGCTTTCCTTTCTTGGTAATAGGTATAATCTCCCCTTTCCTCCATTGCTGGGGGACGCGTGTTTTCCACGTTAGATTAATGAGATTGAGCAAGGCTAGTTTCGCTGTGTTACCAAGATTTTTTAGGAGCTCTGGGTAGATTGCGTCGCCTCCTGCTGCCTTCTTGCCCTTTGTGTTTGATAGTGCACAGTTAAAAACTGAGGTGAGTATATTTAATACTGTCACTCTCCTGTGTTGCTGTAATATTTTTTCATAAAACATTAAATTATGAAAATAGTAGCAAAATAAGTCATTTTAGGAGGAAAACTAATGAACCATTCATCTAACCTCAAAATGCTTCCTGAACTAGGCTACAAATGAAAATGTTAAGAATGTCCCTCTCATGGTAGTCCCTCTCCTGGCATAAACACAGGCCAGGAGAGTGACTTAAATGCCAGGAGAGTGACATGTTTTTTTAAAAACAATAAAATTGTAATTTCTGTTTAGTTTTTAAGGATTTTAATGGAAATATTCATTTGATTCAGCGCTAGGGAACCTTTTGACACCTCTTAAAAAATGAAATTGAGTGAAGTTTAAGAAATGAACTTGAACATTTTATTTCTGTAATGAATAATAATTATTCAAATTGTCATAATTGTACAATGACATTGTCTTTACGAAAACTATGTTATGTTACCTTATGCCTAGTTGTTTTAATGTTACTAGATTTATTGAATAGCCTACCTAAGCACCCTAGTTTGATCATGTCATGCGTTTAATAATGCATGATAACATTACAAGCTATATGCCTAAAGTATTGGGCTTATTTAAATTAATTTTGAAAATTCTTTATTTCTTTATTTAAAAGTACACTTATTACATTTGAATAGTAGGCCTAACTAGGGCGCACCCCTTTGTGCTTTGCACACTAACCCCACCTCAGCATACAGCTTTGGCTGGCTTATAACCAAAGCTATAACCTGCGCTTCGCTTACAAGCTGTATAACCTCGTTCCTTCAGTGTGTCCGAGTTAATGGTCACCACATATGTACTGAAGAAATGTATAGTAATATAGGACGCCTAACCACCTTAGTCTAATTATTTACTATGCCTTCTACAATAATTATTGATGTCTATGTAAGAAAACATTTGGTTTCAGGTTTTTGTAATGGCTCCTTCAAATAAAAAAAAAGCGATGAAGAACGTTTGAGGAAGAAAAGAGAGGCACAGAAAAGGAGGCAAGAGTGAATTAAAGCTGACCCTGAACTGTTATTGAGGGAAAAGGAAAAGTGGAAAGTAAAATATAAAAACCGAAAGGAAAAGGGTCAAGTGAAATTAGTCAAGGACTTGAACCCAAGAGAGCTAAGAGCTCAAAGAAAATCTTGGAAACATAAACAAAAAAAGCAAAGAGAAAAAGTAAAAAACGACAACAAATTTAAAGAATATTTAGAAGCGAATTCTCCCCCTGAAAGTGATATTTTAGAGCCCTCACTTGATAATGACGAAAACGACCCAAATGATTACCAACACCCTGTTCCTGTTGACGAGCACCCAGAGCCCACACCAGGACCATCACACGGCACTCGCTCATCGGCTTGTAAGTTGAATATTTCAACCCCATCTACTGAACAAACTGACTGGCGAAACTCGAGCAATAAAAAAGTTGATGGAAGAGCAGCTGCAGGATTAAAGCGAAAAATGAGGAAGACTACTCAAGTTCATAGAGAACAAGACAAGTACAGAAGAAAATATAAAGAGTGTCTGAAAAAAATGAGAAAATACAAAAAACGGTATGAGAGGTTAAATAAAATAGTGGCAGGAAGAAACCCTCTGGCACAACTAACACCAAAAACTAAAGTAAATCGGTTTCTAAGAGGAAAACATGTTGATGTAGAAGTTAGAAAGAAGTTGGTATTTGGCGAGGTTGTTCAATCACAACTTGCTCAGCACTACCGTGAGCTTCAAACTAATAAAGAGAAACAATCATTAAAAATAATAATAGCAACAAAGATTATAAAAAAGTATAGACTGGTAACAGCTGCACGGAAGCTTCTATGTTGCGGTCCCGAAACAAGGGCAGCTCATGTTACTAACATAAAGAAAGCTCATGTCTGCAAGTCCAACAGTTTTTGGAAAGTGATGACAACAGTACCTCCTGGAAAAAGGGACACTATTGCTAGAAATAAAATTAAAATGCAAAAGCGATTTTTAAACAATACTTTGTTTAATTTACACCAAAAAATGTTTGAAAACAAATGGCCTAAAAATTAGCTACTCACAATTTTGTTGCTTTAAGCCATTCTGGATAGCTGCCCCAAATGTAAATAGAAGGGACATGTGTTTGTGTATCAAACACAGTAATTTTGAAATGCTTGTCAGTAGTCTATTGAGGAAAGACATCATTTCTGAGAAATCCCCGATGCAACTACTTGACACATTGACATGTTCAAGTAAAACAGAGGAATGTTTGATGCGGACTTGTTCAAAGTGTAAGAGTAACATTGTGTCATATAATGAATTCAGTGCTGAGGATTCTATGACATATCATAAATGGGTAAATGTGATTGAAATTAGAACAGTGAAGGGAGTTGAAAAAAGTAAAGATTACAAAAAAAAGAGGTGTATACAGTGGAGGCTCGTCAAGCCATCAGCGAACTAGAAAAAACTTTGCCTATTTTTATGAAACATGTTCTTGCTATTAAACACCAAAATAAATTTATACAACAAATAAAAGAGACCATGAAAAATACAGAAATGTCGATACATGTTGATTTTAGTGAAAATTTCTCATGCAAATATCTCCAGGAAATACACTCAATCCATTTTGGAGCATCAAGGTCACAAATTACCATCCACACAGGAGTTGCATATTGTGTGGACCAAGAGAGTGGTAAGCTCAATAGCTTTTCATTTGCCACATTATCAGAATCGCTTCGTCATGACCCTCAAGCCATATGGGCTCATTTGCATCCGATAATTAGTACTTACTTGGAAGAAAATCCCCAGATAACAACTGTACATTTTTTAAGTGACTCGCCCACTACTCAATATAGGAACAAAACAAATTTTTATTTTTTCCACACTACCTGTGAAAGATATCCTACATTACAGGCAGCCTCCTGGAATTATTCCGAAGCTGGACATGGCAAGGGGGCTCCAGATGGTGTAGGAGCAGTCATTAAACGTACTGCTGACCGGTTAATTGCAGAGCGAAGTGACATTACAAACCTCAATATTTTGTTTCAAAAAATTACCCAAAATATAAACAATGTGAAGCTATGGAAAATTACAGAACATGACATTGTTCGTATGGACAACTTTCTTTCAGCTATTGGAGACAAATTGGAATCTTTTAAGGGAACCATGACTATGCACCAATTAACATTAAAAGTAGATGGACAGGGCTTGGTCAAAAAAGATTTTAGAACTCTTAAGTTGCTGTGACTGTTCATTAGGTACAATATATACGCACTATTCTGTAAAAAGTGCTGTCAAGAAATCTTCAGCTAAAAAAAGGAAACAAGTTCTTAAGAGTTGTAAAAGCAACAAACGATTCAGAGATACCGGAAGCCCAGATAATCAAAGTACAGGTAAGAATTAACTCAAAATACATTATTCTGTATATTACAGTAAGGCATATGGTAGAAATCTAAATTACTTTTTTCTTTTTCTGGTTTCAATGCCAAATTTCCTTACTTACTGTACTAGTAATTATCTGTTTCCCTTATTTACATCAAAACTAGTTAGACTATCTACTTTTTCTACAATATAGATACCTAAATTCAACACTACTACAATTAAACTTAGGAAATTACTCACTCTAAAATCAAACTAGCCCATGCTTAGAGGAGAAATTTGATGATTAATGTGTGCGGTTTTTCTCTTACCTACTTTTCATGAATAATATTGTGTAATAAGACAATAGAATTAGGACTAATCATTTTATTATTTTACAGATAATTTAGAACGCCTTATGCCGGCAGTAGGAGATTGGGTGCTGGTTGAATATGAAGGCAATTTGTATCCAGGGGAGACGTTAAGAGTCTACTAAGGAATATGTAACAGTTTCGGGGATGGAACCAATCGAATTTTCTGCTCTTGGAAGTCGAATGTGGAGATGGCCAAGAACTAAAGATGTTCATAAATATCCTGTCCTGGATGTAATTACATCCACCTGTTCCTACTGGAAAGAGGGCTTCGCAGTTCATTTTTAATGAAAAATTCTAACATGTTTACCTGAGTTATAAATTTTTTTGCAATAAAGTTGAGATTTAAATACAATGATAGTCTTATTTAGGTCTCCTACCTAGTGTATTTTTCTTAGTGTAGGTTGACTTAAATTACAATCTACACCTACCACAATTTCATATTCAATATATTTAAGAAATATGTAAAAAAGTCACTCTCCTGCCGCTAACATTTTTAAAAATTGAAAATTAGGTACTTAATAAAGATGAAGTATATGCCCCATCATATATTTGGTTTAGGACAGTCTTTTACAATTACTGCGATTTTTTTCAGAATTTAAAAAAATACTTTTAAGTTTAATTTTTGTTAAGGTAAAAAAGACACTTTATGAGAATCACCCAGCTAGTGTTTCTGTAAATAATAATTACATATTAATTTGTTCCTCTGCATACTGAAGTGAAGTGAAGCTGTCCTGTCTATGTTAAATAAGACATTTTTGTTTTGCATAATCAAACGAATGTTTAACTTTTGATATTTAAATGTTAAGTATATACTTAAGTATAAGTAAATGTTAAGTATATCCATGTTTAGTAATACTCTGTGTTTTATATCTTACATTTAATATAAACGTATTGTAGGCCTAATTAATAAAAAAATAATTATTTAACAAATGTGTGTAATCTTTCTGAACTTTCCGTATGTCACTTGAAACCGCCAGGGTATGTCAGGGAGTTATACCACACTACGTTCCAGATATTTTGAATACACCATCAATGTTAAAAGTGTGAAAATACCTAATGCTTTCATGTGTAAAGTTAGGAAAGATTATTTTGGGTTTTAGTAAATTTTGTAAAGAAAGCAATACTCTATTTGATGAATGTAAACATATAATAATTTAACTAAATGATTGCAATACAGTGAAATTAAAAACATAAAAATAATGGTTTATAGTTTTAACACATTAACAAATGAAACACGAATTTGAAATAATTGAGTGTAATTGTAAAACATTTATTTAATGTGTAACGGTATGAAAATTTTCATTACTTTTCTTTTTTGTTGATAAGTTTATGAGGGTTTTCTTGCAACTTCTATTTCTAACTTGAGTTTGAGGGCCCCAAAATTTTTACCGCTTGGGGCCTCCACTTGATTTGAGCCGCCTCTGAGTAGAACCTCGCTAATACGTCACCTGTGGGACTACGGGTATGGTCGGAACGCAAAAAAGGTCGGATTTATCAGAAGAATACAAAATGTTTATTATTTCATTAAATGAGACAGTCTAAAATAAAATAAAACTTATACAGTAGGCTTCCAGGCTATACGATTGGTTATGTACAATAAATGATAGTATGTACAGTGTGTACATACAGTATTAAAAGTGTAAAAAAATATTTGTAAACACTAAAACTGTGACCAATCACAATACTACGTACAGCAATTCACACAGGACGAGTAATTAGCACGCACTAGTAATCGTGCGTACACTGAAAAAAAGTGTAAAAGAATTGGCTCTATCTATTGCGAGAGCGCCCGCAATTCTAGATATGAAGTTCCACGAATTTGATGTTTTGAACAGTGTTGGCTCGATGTTTTCGATTTGCCAGAGCTCGAACTTCAGGACCGCAGAGATGTATACATAAGAACAGCTCAACACTCTTCATACCCAACACAGTTTAGCCACCAAGTGTAGTACCCTACTTTTATTTTCATGTTTATCACGGCGACTGGACATTATTATGACCTGGTGTAGGCTAGACATTATAGTATCTGTTTATTCAGGTGCAGTCATGTAGTGCGATTCTGTTATCTTGAGACTAAACTATAACGATTAGTCACTATTATTTGAATAGCAGTATGGTACAATAAGTGGATATTGCAAAATGCTTATTACATCTTGTGTATGGGTGGTCACAATTATTGTTTGTGACGGGAGGAAGGAACTATAATTTTTGAAAAGACTTCTTATAAACTTTTATTGAAATCAATTATAATTGCGGTTGCAATGAAACACCAGATTTGACGTCATATCGTACGCAAAAACAAAACTCTAGAAATGCGACATAGCACTGAAACGAGAGTACCGTAGGAAAAAATTCGGAAGATTTACACCAAATTTCGTATTTTCTGAAACGTTAAAAAAAATCGGGTCTTCCGAAATTTCGGAAGACCTAGCAACACCGCGCACTAGACACTAGATGCCGGCTCACTGAGGCAGCAAAACAACTGACAAGTATGTGAACAAGCTGGTGAGTCATCAACAAGTCGGTGCCTGAGCCGCGGTGGACCAACCGGAGCCACGGTAAACGTAAATTATTTAACTATAATTTAATTTACGTTTTATACTATACTGTTGTTTTTAGCAACATTAGGAGAAACGCTAGTTCAGATTATGTTTCGACAAAAATATAAAAAGTTTCAGCAATTTAAAAGAAGTAATACTGTATGCCAGTTTAAAAAATGCGATGGGCTTTGTTCGGGATTAATTTATCACTCAGAATTGTCAAAAGAAACCGAAAGTCTGTCTCAGAAAGATTAACAACAAACTTTTTTCTACCTCTTTTTTGAAAGGAATTCCCCGTGGATTTGCTAATATATAATAATAATTATCATCATTAGAATTTAACTTCAACACGTAGGCTATAGAACTATAAACAGTGGACTACCTTGAAATGTAAACAAAGTACTCTATTATTATGGAATTAATGCGTAAATTTTCAAGTTAACCTCTAATGAGTTAATATTTTGTTCGCAACATTTAAAAGGGAACAAAATATGCGTACAATAATATTAGTTATAGGTGTGTAACGATAAACATTATTACCTTGATTGTACTGGAGTATAATTTCTAATGACGCCGACAGCTGACACCGATTTGAAACCATTTATCTAAGCAAACAATAATTGCTATCGATGGTTGCTACACAGCTGGCGAAATGCTCCTTTAAACAACTATAAAAGCAAAATCACTTACAAGCTAAATTTAAAGATAAACGTTGTGTGTGTATGCGCGCGCGCACTTGACAACCCCAAACTATGTTGGGTCTAAGTGCCATTATCCATCTGAATTAAGACATTTTTATTTACACGAATATAGTACTCGGTGTGCCTGTGTGTAACGCATAACTAAACTGAAATGTCGATAATACATCCAAAACTAAAATTCTGCGTTAATAATTACAAATGAATCGCTTTACAAAAACAAGATTCAGATATTAAAAAGTTATATAAAACTCCATTGGTTCTCCATTACAGTGAATAATATGTATATAAAGTAATCAAAAATAATATTTTGTAGAACTTTCAGTTTCGAGTTTGATGCGCCTTTAATTAACAGATTGTAACAACTGATTCGGCTTTATAGAAATACTAAAGTTCACAATTAATTGAAGAGCCTATATGTTTGACCAAAATGCATATTAGGGGAGGTGGTTGAAAGGGAGGGGAGAGAGAGAGAGAGAGAGAGAGAGAGAGAGAGAGATACACTGTTATGTTCATCTGACCTGATATTACATAACACGTACTACGCAACTATCGTATGGTTCTGGTTGTGCATCACACCCAGGAAACTATTCCCATAAATGATTAGAGACGATTATAGTTTGGTAGGATGGTCATTTTCTATTGTGCCGTGCCGACTGTCTAGATGGGTGGAGGGTTAATTTGCATTAGCGTAACATATGGGGCTCGGCTCTGTATAGGTATGGGTTATGTGAGAAGAGTGTTTCCCTTTTCCAACCCGTGGGAAGAATGCTCACCCCTATTGTTTGTGTTGTGAGTATTAGTTTCCTTCCTTCCGTCCTTACCATCACCAGGAAGGTTTTGTCAAGCTTTTGCGGCCTACTGAGTACCAGTGATGCTTATATTTGTGATCTAAGTAAGTGCTGTGTGGGAAAGCTTCATAGTGATCTTATCTTTCAAAGTTGAAAATAGTGATTTTTGTGAGTCATTTTTTTTACAACTATAGAATAAACTTTAAGATTTATAAAAAGGAGTACTAGCGTATATTTCCCATTACTTTAGTTGTCAAAATATCATTGTCAAGATATACTTGCAAAACTCCCCGAGTTGCCTAATGCCTAAATGACAAAAAATTTATTGCTACCTTCATGTATGTGAAGACACACATCATACACAGACATCATCTGTAAGCCCACATCTAATACTATCTACAAATATATATATATATATATATATATATATATATATATATAACTGATAATAATATGTAAATTTTTCGCCAATATAGCTTACAAACTTTCTGAAGGCGATCTAATATTTCCAAGGGGTTTTTAAGCGACATTAATTCTGTCAACTATTAAAAACAATAGTTCGTATTTTGAATAAAATTTCTCACACCTTGATGCCCCACATACTTTTAAAATTTTTTCTGATTTACGTTTTTGGTTACTAAAGTTAAAAAACTATCATAACAACACTACACTCGGATTTGAGTTAAAATTTTCTTACTTCCAAAACTGAAAATTATATTCAGATTTTAGTTAAAATTCTCTTTAATCTGATACCCCAAATGGATTTTTTCAAAATTCTGACCCTCACAATTTTGCCTCTCCCCACTCTATATTTTGAGGGGGGGGGACAGACAAATGAAATGCCAAACAGCTAAAATTGAGAACTCGTTTCACTGGTTCAAATACTTTCAGAAAATGTTATTACGAATAAATACATAGTGTGCATCATTTTTAAAGCTAATTGTGTATTATAACTGGACAACGGGATAACATAACGGAGTCGTTATTAAAATTTCCCTAGACACCACGCTGGCAGTCAAAGAAGAGCCATCGTCGTGTCTAAGAAGTGACGCTCAATAAGGATCCTTTTTAATAATTCAAAGACAACCAAGAAAGTATGTTACGACATGGGGTTATTAATGATGGCAATGTATAAATCCGTGTAAGTGGTTATTTATTATGGGAATGTTGTTAATTACGGAAGTATTCCAAATACTGCATTAGTAAACGACTTCTTTGAACAACAAAATGAAAAATCTGGTACGCCTAATTCCAGGAACTTACAACGCTCGGATATTTCACCAGAAAAATCAGGGCAAGTCGTACAAATGGTGGAGAATAAAAAACATCGCTAAGAACGGGTGAGTCTAAATAATAGAAAATGCGCTCCAAATTATCCTAAATTCAAATGTTTTTTATCAACACTAATTAATACATAAACACCAAGAAACAGTAAACTTATTCAATAAATGATTACACAATATTAAGACACACCATAACTAAGACTTCACGATTCAAAGTTACAAGATATAAGGTCTAATGACCATAACCTATCGCCTATTTCTTTCCTGAAAAAAGTACGACTAAAGAATGCAAGATACGCCTAACAATACCAATCAACTACAAGGCAAACTGAGATAAGAAACAAAATCGTACCGGTACCCTGAAAAGACGGAGAAGACATAAATAATAACAAGAAAAATCTGTGTCTAAAATTGAAGATAAATTAGAATACGAAATAATTTGCCCAAGTAACCCCCATAGAAAAGAGCAAAAACAACGAAAAAAGCGTATGTATTTAGGTAAACCAAAAGTTCAAAGAGTTGGTAAAAATGAAAAATCCAAGTAACAAGTAATGAAAGAAGGAAATAAAATGAACAGCTAAATCATACGAATGGAAAGAACATTTGAAAAACTGTCAGTACAAAAACGATACATTTCCATGCCCCATCAAATCCAAATTCTTCTACACGTTCATGCAGTAGTAAGGCTACGAGGAGAAGTCGAATAGGCCTCCATACGGAAAGTATGAAAGAATAGTGGGGGAAATCTCAGCAGAACGTTTAAAATATAAAACAGAAAAACTGTACATACGTCTCAAGACTTACTTCAAAAATGTGTTAGCTATGTTTCTAACCGAGATCCCAGAGGAATACATTCTAGCACTATGCTATGCCCATTTTTGTACAACATTACTAATTTTGTATGACCACTATATAAAAGAAGGGAGACAAAAACAGACGTGAAACATTAGAATAGTGGAAAAATTCCAAACACTCCAGTAGAACAACAATAACAAGATCTGAAAGTAGCAGAACAGGCAAGCTTCAGAGAAAGAGCACATCAACAATAGACTCGAATAACAAAAATGTGACGTGAAATAAAAAAAACTCCTTTTTGTAAGCTTAAAAAACATACAATGTTCCAATAATACGGAACCTCGAGGGAGACACAAATATTAACGTTAAGTAACTTTGAAAGCCTGTATAGCCGATTACAAACAAAATCAACGCAGTATTCAAAGACTCTGAAAAAAAGGAAAAAATAAAATTACGAAAAGACCGAGCGATGCTACTTACTACATATTGTGTTTTGCAGTTAACCAATCCTGTAATAGTTCAAGATTATCACAAAGTTAATTAATGACTCGAACGCTCGTTTAAGATTACACTATCTTAGAAATGAATACAAATGGAACCGAATACATTTCACTATGGAGGCATCAAGCAAATTAACACATATCGGGAGGGCAGTATACCAAATACAAAGTCAATTCAAATTTTTAAAAATACTGTACGTGGGAGGAAGGGTAAAAATTTCGCAGAACGGGTGGCTTGATGCTTTTCTGTCAAGGTCAGAAACTGCCTAGGAAGAAAACGTATTGCTTTCTTGAATGGCAGTCTATGGGATAAAAGATACTAGAAAGGAAAATATAAAATCTGTATAAACACATTAATAATTCGTCAATTTATTAATAGTTTCGTAAAATGCATAATACCTTATAGTCCCGAAAACGGTCCCTGACAGAAGACCCATAAGAGAACAACGTGCAAATGAAATAATGAGTATTACACAAGATGACATTTCTAATGCAGACATGTAGGGGCACCTACAACGAACGGCCGAATGTGAAATGAAAAATAAATTCTTAAATGAATACCAGGCAGGCCAAAAAGAAAGTCAATAGAAGGATTAGGCAAGAGACAGAGCTCGTGAACGTCTCGAGGTGCTAAGAACACATCAATGTAAACACACCTTAGAACGCTGTAAACTGTTCTTTGAGTGTCTTTGTCTGTGCCGCAGATTTTTCCCGTTACAGGACAACACCACTACCACACCTTTGCAAACACCAAACACGTGCGCAACTGAAAGGTAGCCCTATTATAACAAGACACACAGTTTGTGCAAAACTTTTCGACAATTACTTTCACTCAGCTATCTGTCTTATATTATTTACCAGTTTCTATTATCTAGCTAGTGCTGGATACATGTGTGTAACTGAACAAATACTCACCAATCGTAATTAATAACACTAATTTTATTAGTGGCAACTAAATTAATAGTTTTACTCAACACACATCATAAGCGCACACTCGCGCATATAATTTGTCTGCTCGACTGATTTTTAATTCTTGCTGACAAAACTTTATTGTTATATATCCTTCCGATCATCAATAATCTTCAAAATTATTTTATCGAGCGTCAAAATAATTTGACATTTTAAAATAATTATTATTTTACCCAGTGCCATTTTCTAACAGCAAGAGCCAGTTAGAAAAGTAACCTGTCCAATACAAATACAGCTACATTCACGACAGGATATCCTGTATATAATACATTATATTTATAGTTTTTACTGTAATCCTTTTCATCCCTTTAACAATCCTTTTAGTGAGTGTTGCTGGCCACTGAATAGTGAGTGGGTTAAGTACAATTTTAACATTTCAAAAAAAAAAAATACTGCGCCCCGCTCTCTTTTAACTTACTGCACTACCGGACGAAATTCGTCTCACCGCAGTAACGAGCTGAATACTATTTACTACTAGCACACTGGTGGTTGGGCATCGTAAAGGCACATATCCGAAAATTACACTTTACATTACACTTTAATCCACTGAACCAGTTTTCTGACAACAAACTAAATACTTTGTATTCTAAGGAAATTTTCCATTCCTTTAGCAAATTTAAAACGATACTTTACATCTGTTACGATCTTACACTGTTGTAATACCATTAAATTTTGTTTACTGTCTAGTGTTGGGAATACAAAAATTCAAGAAAAACTACACGCAGACAAAAACGTCGCTGCCTCTCGTCTGAACATCCGCATTAAAAAGTCTGATGTTTTACCATATGTAAACCCTCAAACAAAGGGAAACACAAGGTGTGTACGTATTTATGAACTACAGTATAAAGGTTAGTACAGATCCGACCATAGGGCATCAGCACAGGAAACAAAGCTAGAAACGGAGGTAGGCGGAGACACGGCAGAGGTAACTTGGTAACCGCCTCCACCCTGTCGCGGTTATTAAACACACACATCCAAAGAACGACACTCCTCAATCTGAAAATACAATGATACTGTACAATGGGTACTGTCGTTTTTAAACCACTGATCTTTCAATCGTAAAAATTATGTTCAAAAATATAAAAACACGCATAATTGATTCTGAAAAACTAACATGAACTGCTTAATCCCGAGGCACTACCTAAATTACACTTAAAAAGGTAGGTCTATACCAGTAACACGTATCACTCTACCACTAACCAACATTATTATAGTTTTGTTTATTTGTCTTGCACCGAGTTTGTGCAGCTTCTGTCATAAATAATTTATCTTAATAATGTATATTTCACAAACCTATCGTTTACTTATAAGAGGACGAGTACAAAATCAAAATACACTTGGACAGTGAATTGTTTTTCATGACTTTTTGAGCTATTTGATCCGACCACGTTTCTTCATTCATTTGCGTGAAACAATACACAATATCATTACATACAGCGATACAATAAATTGGCAAGGCCTTCTAATCAAGAAATGTCTAAACAAGGATTTCTAAAATGTTTAAGGGTGCAATACAACTAGCGGCTAACAATGGTTAACAAGTACCTGCTAGGGTTAAACATTCAGCGTAGCCTTCACAGACATGTATAATGGAACAGGTAAAATATTTTTCTAAACCTTTTATACTGTTTACCGTTATATACATTTTCGACTAATTAAATCAACAAAATTAATATTTTTTTCTGTGAATAACGGACGTTTAACATGTCTGTTATTAAATTATAATCGTAAATTGTATCAAGTATTTTATTAATACCATGCCCATGACACGTTTCAGAACTTGCTTTTTAATATGAAAAGTAAAAAATAATAAAACATTACCGCTGCACAGTGTAAACCAGAGCACAGCAGCATTCAAAACGCTGACGACATAGCAGTTAGTGTTTACGCTGATAATTTAAGCCCGTTATATCTCATGTGAACAGTATGTCGAGTTAATGTAGATAATAATAAGCTGAGTAGTCAGCTTCTTAGTCGATGAACTCTGACATGCTAGTAGGCCTAGTATGTCCATAATACAAGCACGTGCGTTACGTTACCTTTTCCAATTTTAATTTCACTTTTGCCAGTCCCGCTTGAATCACTGCTTACGAAACGGTGAAATACATGCGTGTACGAGATATGTATACAAAAATCCATCATGAGCTCTGCAGTTTTTCAAGTCGCAAATAATAAAAGTTAAAATGAAGACATGGGTAACTGCCGTCATGAGAGAGAGTGAACGAGAGAAGGGGAGCAAGGCTACTTACGCAATGTTAATAATCTTAAACTTTGGGTGTGAGAGACAATCTGTCAAAAATATAAGAGAATATAAAAACATACACACACACACATCTCCTACTAACCCTAAAACGGAGACTCAACTTCTCAGAGTATGTGGCTGCCGTACCGTGATATAAAAAATAACCTAAAATAGACCTAATCCAGGAATGTGATTGTAAATTTTTCCCCCTTTGGTGTTATTCAGCAGCCGAATGAACTTCTCTCATCAACGTCTCAGATATCTGTAGTAATCGTCTTCTTCTGGACAGTCTCTCTGTTTTTCTTTGCTACAGATGAAACCGTTGACAAGGGTCTGTATCTTCTGTAGGGATAAAAAGGAAAATGTCTTGATGAAACCTTGTCGACTTACAAAAAAAAAAACTGAAACATTATGATATTCGCCTCATGATCATCCACTATATGGTTGACACATTCTTCGAACTTGCCAGGCTGTTATTCTTTGATAAGTACGAATGATGGTCAAGAATCATGAAACTGTTACGAAAAATGTGTACACAATAGAATTAAAACAAGTTCGACAAGCTCACTGAGACTACACAAAGGAATTAATATAATACTGGTAAACCTTCCTAACATGGTACTAAAAGAAAAAATTAAATATACAGTAGGAAGTATGAACAGGTTTCGAAGAAATACACAAATAACCTAAGCAGGTATGAATACCACGACCTCAACAGGTAACTGAACCACACAAACAGGAACATCTAAACATAAAATCCAATGATGTGAAATTTAGAAGAAACAATTGAAAAAAATTGTTTGGACACAACAATTTTAAATAAGTAGATGAAACTACACCAGAAACATACAGAACAAATTTATGAGACCTTTTATCAGGACCCCGCAAGTCTTCGAAAAGGTGACATTAATCTTAACTACATATTTCGTAGTGGTCGGTATACGAAACATGACTGTCAGCCGGCACATGTATTTAGAAAACGTGTTGCACAACACCACAGTATTAAGAGAGAAATATAAAAACTTATATTCCCCAATACGTAAAAAACGAAAACTTCGAGAAAATATGTTATACTTGATGTCAAGGCCAACTGGTTGCCCGAACAGTTCGTGTACGAACACGAGAATACATTTATTTGTCTTCGGTTACATTTTATGAAATGCTGATTTTCTATCAAAAGATAAGTGGAAGACAATAATGATGGCTAAATATGATGTGATAATTAATACTAGTAAATTGTTAAAATTGGGGGGGATTTAAGAAAGAAAAAAAAAACACTTCACCTATAAACAAATATTTTTTT
Source organism: Magicicada septendecula (assembly GCA_034769895.1). NCBI lineage: Eukaryota > Metazoa > Arthropoda > Insecta > Hemiptera > Cicadidae > Magicicada > Magicicada septendecula. The sequence goes on from CM068367.1 coordinate 892,521,688, forward strand.
ACTCTAATGCAGTTTACTTTTAGTTTAATGGGGAATGTAGGATGTTTCACAGGCCACGCAATAATACAACATAAGAAGTATGCACCTGTTCTTTTATTTCCATTATAAACTCAGCAATCAACGAACAGATTTGAGACAACCCTGACATGCTGTTTCGAGAGCATAAACGAAAATACATTATGAATATTTACCGAGAAGATAAATAAAACGGAACGGGCAAATTCTTTACCCTTGTAGTGCAGAAAAGAAGATAAATAAATCGGGAAGATTATCTTACAACAGATTGTAGTAAAAGGAAATGAATTTTTAACATATACTGTATAAACACACGATGAATTTTTAATAGTATTAGTCACTATCGACATACGTGAACCTTGAAGTCGTTCACAATCGCAGTGTTCGTACATTTCTGAAGACTGTTTTCAAGGACTCTATACGATTACTTGACGACGTGTGGCCGGAAGCAAAGTCATCCTCCAGTGAGCAAAGTACTGGACCTTAACTAAGGAGAGGAGTCTTGGCGCGTGCTACCGTTCACCATATGTTCTGCGCTTCTCTCAAACAATTTGACAATTCCACCGTACACATTATCGGAGTACCCACTTCCTATCTCCCTCTAAAGCTTCCTTTGTATAAACGTATACCTACATTGTTATACTACACTGTGACGAAACAAGAATACAAAAGTTTCTATAAATCTGCAATTTTTTTAACTGTACGAAGTAAAATAATGACCATTCGTTTTACCAAAGGTTTCAATACAGCTGTTACTAAAATATATTGACTAATCTAATAAACGAAGTAATATTAAAAGAAAGTTTTTGTTAACTTCAACAAAGAGTTCACATCAACAATGACACAAATTTAATTGCCAAATACGTCCTTCCAGATTTGAACAGTGTCTGTATAACTAAATCCTCACAGAATATAAGATGAATGAAATATAATATTTGGAAATAAAAACAGTAGTATACACGATGAGCGGTCCAAATTGTAAATATTAATTGCGGTTCTCAACTCTACCCAAAACTTACCGTAATTCGTTTACCGGTACCTATTGCCACAACAATGGCTACGTGATAACAAAAACCGTTTCACTGTCATAGTTTTTTCAAAATAAACTGGAACAAATAAGATCACCTACAACATGCAATATCTGCAAATACAAAACGAGTAGTATCTTCTCGACAATTCTTGACACATACAAACAAATTAAAAGTATTAAAAGCGAATGAACAAAAAAAATAGCATCAAATGTTAATTACAAAACTGTTTCAGTGATGATCTGTAGGTACTAAAATCCGATTAAAATATTTTTATCGGACTCGCTGAGAACATGGAATTTACCAGCACAGCATGCTGAACAGAAACACCACACGCACTTCCAATACGTTGTGACATAACTCTGGACAATTAATCTGAAATGTCTAATTGCGTATTCTTCAAATAGATGAAATAGTAACAATACAACGTATATATAAAATAAACATCTAATGATCAATATTATTCCCACAGCTTGCCTCGATTAATCAATACACAGCGACATACGACAGCTGGTATATCGTGCTCCCCTCTAACCTCGCGCACAAACACCCGCATAACAACCAGCTGATACACTTTAGCTTCCATTCTCTCACGGGTAACACTGTTTAAAATGTACATTCACGCAAAACTTACAAACATATTAATCGTCACATCTGACTGTGGCTTATCGATCATTTATACAGGCCTGTTCTCAAAACCACTACACGCCTTAACAAAAGCATTTCTACATAAAGTAGGAATTCTATGTGAGCCTTCGAGAACAAATTTGTACGAGAAAACTATCTACTACAAATATAATAAAAATACACAGGATAGCTTCAAACTTATCACCCAGGTCCCATTGAAAACATAACATTCCATTCTGTAGAAATCTGTGAAATTTATCTAGCTATACTGGGTAACTTGATATTTAATCTTGTTTTGGTAGTGTTTTGTTGACCTTCTATGCAACTGTTCGTGTACGTTGTACTTATCCCTAGTATTTATTTGTATTATTTACACCTTTCGTCATACGTGAACTTTATATTTTTTCTATGATGGCAAGAGTCCGCCAGTTACATGCAATTCAAATGTCTGTAATTCTGTAATCCATAATAGCCATCTTTTAAAGTATTTAATCTTATTGTTTAATATGAATAAGTCGGAACCTGAAACTCCCTATGTTTGTAAAGCTAGATGGTTCTATTAAAAACCCTCATATTAAACGTTCAGAACATGGAGAGATTATGTTCTTCAAAAATACACTAGCAGAACATTTCGTATACCTCAAAAAATTAAGATTGTTAGACACTTCCGTTGCAATTTATACTAAAAATACACAACAAATACAAACGTACATTAACAGCTGCGTTATGTATGTGTATACTCGCGTTTAAATTCCGAGTAAAACTTTCAAAAACAATTACAAAACTGTCGTTTATTTATATGCCAAATGTAATATAATTCAGACAAACGTTCCAATTCTTTCAGATAAACGACCCTGAACAGTTTTCACCACGTAATGCGTATAGCAAAGGAAAGGAGAAAGCATAGAGAGCTAAGAACAGCTGCACACGAAGGCAAACAAAGAGACAGCTGACACCACAGTAAAAAGATCCCGAAACTGGAAGGCCAAATTTTGTTTTCGATTACATACTAATATACTATATAATTAAAATACGAGTTTTTAATTACATGGTAAGTCATTTTAAAACAACGCGACTTTCAATTCTATCTGTTCACGTACATTTATATTTTAAAAGCAACCCAAATAAGTCTACTTCATATATGTTTACAGATAATTTGACGCTTTAATCAAGACATAATATTAATGCTAGCGTGTTATTAGCAACAGACAAATGAGCACTGATCGAAATGTTAACACCCAATACATTTTGTAGAGATTAAATGAATAGTCCACAACGACGTATGGGGACATGATTTTGGACACCCAGTGGAAACTCGCATAATTTTTGTCACATGTAACGCTTTGTTGACGCTCTAACGTTACGTTAGTTTACTATAAGTATATCCAATAAAACACTTGTTACTTTTCAGGGAAACCACTAGTAATCATGCCTGTTTAAGTTTTAAATAAACCAATAATCTGTCACACGCCTGTTTGTGAGAAATTTCATAAACTAGCTAGCCTACATTGAAAACTATATGTTACATGTGTTGTCAATGAACAGACTCAAATCAAGATAATTAAAAACATCTTATTACTGCCAATATTAAATCAAGTAATAATTTAATAAAATAATAACTGTACGAAAGTTATAGTATATATCTAATACACAGCAAGCATTCTTGCTTGGTACCAACGTACCTCCTAATTCTATATCTTTGTGACGCCAAAACGATTCTCTAAGATTAAACAATTTCGTGTAAATTATGATCCTGGTTCTGAAAATGTATAGCAAGCAAACAAAAAATGTATTTCCTTTATACGGATACTATTCCGTTTTATTATTCATTTTGCAACTTCTCTGGAATAAATTACTACTCATAATAAAATGTGTAACAATCTACCCGTTATAATAGCAAAATAACACTGATGTCATAATCGGCTCTGAAGCTATCGTAATTGGTGAAAAAATTCCCAGTAAAATAAAAAGTATCTGTATAGCTAAAAAAAGTGTTTATTTAAATAACGCAAGATGCAGTGAACACACTAAACGTCGGGCACACGGCAACCGAACCGTGTTTATACGATTATCCTGTTAATGCGACATAAACATACAACTGATTTCTAAAGCGCTGTTTGTAACCTTTTTTCTCACACTTATTCTACAAGGCCACGATAAATAAATAGGATGATTACAATAACATTCCAAAAAGAACCACTTCGTCGGCGGTCTCTGTAACCCTCCGCTATCTACTTTTTTAAAATTTCTGTCCCACACGTCTCAACACGTAATTTTGTTCCCCACCAACTTAATCATGCACATGTAGAAATTAAAATTAACAAATATAAACGGAAACACACGTGCGGCAGAAATCCTGTGAATATACGGAGACACGCACATTTATTATATTTAAACAACATTCAATAAAAAACACACAAAACACTTTTTTAAAAAAGCACGGTTAATATTTTATACTGTTCTGAATTTCAATACTTATATCTATCTTACGATATTGTTATATTGGAGTGTTAGTGGTCTCAAATATTTCTACTAGTAATTTTATACAAACCACTATGTTGTCCTGACATTTATACAACAACGTTGGTAAATGACCCCTGAAGGTGGCTTGACTGCCGAAAGCGCTCGTCAATACCAAAGACAACATAGTGGTTTGTATAAAATTACTATTAGAAATATCTTACGATATATTACACTGTCGTGCCTTGTTATACCTAACAGATAAGCCTTAAATAAGAGTACGAGTCTTTGTAATCAGGAAGTACGATCAATTATTATAGAACCCCGTTTTGAACCAATTTATAACCTACGAGATTCCTGCTATTTGAGTTTTAAATCAGAGTTATTTTGTTTGCTTTATGTCCACATTTACTGTTCACACAACTAGCTACTTCAGTCATGCGCGTGTTAATACAGTTAAATGCTTCAATGCTTAAAATCTGTTTTCACAATACCCAACTCTGATAAAAATGACAAAAAGACAGCGCATCGTCAGTTACCGGCGTGACCGTACCCGCACATGCTGCGATTCACTTTGGAAAAACGTTGTTCCCGCTCTAGGATGCATAAAGACCTTACCGTATTCTTGTACTGACGTGTTTGTACTTTTTAATATTACTATTTAAATTATGACTAACAAATTATTATTCTTCGTATTGTTTAAATTAGCAGCCATCCTTACTTTTCTTTTATAGAATTGCTAAACTGCTATAATTGTTTTTATTATTTAGACAAAGCTTTTCGTCATTACTGACATCTTCAGGTCTTAAACAACGACCTGAAGTGTTGTTTAAGACCTGAAGATGTCAGTAATGACGAAAAGCTTTGTCTAAATAATAAAAACAATTATAGCAGTTTAGCAATTCTATAAAAGAAAAGCAAATTATTATTACTACGCTGTACCAGAAGTAAGAGTAGTAAGTATTATCGGTAGAAGTAGCAGCATCTGTAGTAGTAGTAGTAGTAGTAGTAGCAGTAATAGTTGTTGTAGTAGTAGTAGTAGTAGTGGTAGTATTAGTAGTTGTAACCTTGACGATCCAGCGAGAGGTGTACAATCTTAAAAACAAAAAAATCGTACTAAATTCACCATAAAACTACAATTTGTGATTTATTATTATACAAAAACACAATCCATATAACTCAGGCTTCCAACATTTTTTCACCTATCGATGTATTTACTGTTCAGCAAAAAAAAAAGTACACAGTACTTACGTTTCATTATTAAAGTCTAAACTATGTGTATAAAAATTTGCCATTCCCTTTTCACCCGGTGCACTGCACTAACACGCACTCACCGGGAACTGAGGAGAGCACACAAAGGGGAATCTTTCTAGAGGGGGTCGCCAGGTGTCCCTCTCCCCTCCCCCCACTACGTACATCCCACAAGGGGCGGCGAGTACTACTTACTTTCCATAGTTACACTATACGGACCCTTTCGTCAGAACCGATTCCTTTATACTTTTTCACCTCTGTACAGTCTTTCTTAACAAAAATAGTCTTCTACAATGGTATTCATCGTGATTAAGAGGAGACAAGAATGTCAAGCCCAATCTGTTTCAATATCACAATTCCTTCCAACCTCCTTTGATAAAATTAACATGCAATGTTGTAATTTGTATAACAGCTCCTGTATCCCATTATGATCGTGAAAGTTAATTTTAATTTGGCGAGGCCCCTTAAGTTATATTTATGTATTTTATCTTGTCATACAATAATAACGACACTCACGAGGAGTATGCGCATTAAAATCATTAGTACAAAACGCATTAATACAGGCGGCATAAAAAAGACAATCAATTTCAGACAAAAACAAAATAGTTGTGTCAGAAAGACAGAAGATAATCCAGAAATTTTCGCTTTTCATATATGTCACTAAATGTCGCTTTTCATAATGAAAGTACTAAATACGTCATTTTACAGACTTCATTACTTACACTACTACGAACATAGCTCACACGTTTTCTAACTCGTAGCAGGCCTTTATTACACATAGAAATAATGTATACAATACGACTCTCCATCATCATACCACATAAATGAAAATATGAAGAAAACCATTTTCTCCCTTCTTGGGAACAACAAAAACTTTCTACATCGTTCCTAAAAAACCGACCAACCTTGTCGTTACGTCAGTTTCTTTTATAAAACTGCAACAAATACCATAACTTTGTAACGACGTAGTCATTCGCAAACGAAATTGTATCCGTAAATGTAATTGTGCAAATTTAAAGTAACGTAAAATTTGTGTCCGTGAATTATGTAAAAATATACGACAGTACGTATATGCTAAAAATGCAATAATGTTTGCACTTTTGTCTACGTGTACTTATTCGTTTCTTGAATTGATCTAAACTTAGTTTTGTGGAATTAGACGGATTTTCTTGCTTTCCGATTTACTAATCCGTTCTGCATCATCAATTCGATTTCGTACAACACTTTGTACTCCAAACTCGAAAGAACAAAATAATTTAAGAGTTCTAGCTCATATAGTCACAAACTACTTTTTACTGACTTCAATTTTTAAAAATGATTGTTCAACGCCGCCACCCGATTTCACAATTATAAGATATCTTGATTGAAAAGTTCAACTGTTTATCAAGTCAAATAAAGTCATAATTTTGTGTGCTCAATGCTTCATACTTCATACATAATTACACCACCTATAATTACCTCCTTGTCATTTATATAATTTACATGGAAATCTGTATTTTATTTGATTCTACCTTTATAATTACTATAGAATTTTGTAACATCTATTTTTTTTTGCGAATATACGACAGATAATTACTCGAAAATCACTAAATAACTAATATCTAAGCTTTTAGTGTACTGAACAACGCTGCTATTCATTCTGCTATGTCCTTCCGTCAACGAAAACAAAAGTCAGTAATTTAAAGGCAACTACTAGCGATAACTAATTGCTTCATGACGTTCCATAGTCCTGTGAACTTAGCTGTGCTCTCTATCTGTAACAAACATTAGCTGAATATTTTCGTTTTCGACAAACTTGCATACTCCACGTATGAGTAATTTTGCATCCACGTTTTATAGTCATCTGCAGTCTCGGAGATTGGAGGCATCTACAAAAACATACGTCACATTTTCTTTTTAATAACTGTGTTGGACGAAAAAGTTTGTTTAATTCCCACATTTCTGAGTTTCGTACATTTCAGTGGATATATTACACCTCGGCACCATCCATATATTACAACATTTCAATTAAATTACCTTTAATGGTAATAGTACTAAATCTATAAACAGTAATTGAGATGTTCTTATTCATTTGTAGGTATATTCACTATTACGTTTATGAAGAATATTCCTACGACAAAGCAGTTTTAAGTCGGAGAGTCAGTATTGCAAAGAACCGTGATAAACCATTTAATGATTACGAGTACCTACTTTGCACATATCATCATGAAAAATAAACCCTATACAAAGTTACACATGCATGTAAGAGGCTATAATATTCCTGTTCATTCATCATTTTTATGAATTACACAAAAACTATAAAAATTATTTTCCCTTAACAATTTCATACAGTTAAAGTGAACGGACGTTTGAAAATACCAATAAAACCTTAATAGAATTATATTATAATAACCTTTCTTTACTATCTACATTTAACAAGGTACATTTCCTAACCACAATATTTCAAATAATTCTTCATCAGTCCATAACCTTTTACAAAATGATTAATGAAATGTCTAAACTTATTGCATTCAGTAAAATATCCCGTCTGCAGTAAAATGCAGTTTTATTGCTCAAAATACCCGTAAACGATAATTAAATTATATAATTCACGAGTCCAGTACATAACTACATGTACGAGAGGTAAAACACAGGAAGGGAGGTCTCTAACTCCCCCCCCCCCCGCCAACACTGTTACATGCGGTCACGAATTTATGACTAAATGGGAATTAGTTAATTATTATTTTGAACTGTGAAGATCGCATATTAAATTATTGTATTAGCGAGGGAGAATGCTACATCATGTAAAAGTTGCATTTACAATGATTAATAAAATTTGTGACTGTTAACTGCATCTGGTTTGACTGTTCTCAATTGAGTTACAAACTAAATATTACATACACTAAAATAATTATTTTTGTAAAAACTGTAATATAATCACGAGAAACTTGGCTTTTTAATTTACAACGCGCGCGCGCGCGCCTCTTTATTACTGAAGACGGCGATACTAGGAATCAAAACTCGTAATACGATCGTAAATATGAAGGATCTCTCATTAATCTTATTAATACGCGATTTCTGTTGTGCTGGCCTGTGGTGAAACTAATCGTTTTGTTCGACATTCCTGTAAAGATATAACTTTAAAAGAGCCCAAATGTACAAAATAGGAAATAAGAACGCAAAAGTGAACTATATACACAAAGCAGCAGGAGATCTGACAAACACGTGCGATATACTTCGAATATTCATTACTCAATCTGAAGTACGCAGGGGGAATGTTATAAATAAAGCAGTACATCTTGGCTGCTGTGACATCCCCTTATAGAAAAGCGAAAGCCTATAACTGTACTATTGCAAAACAACTGCTCCATACCATTGGGGAGAGATGTTCGTATGCGCAACAATCTCTGTAGTTCAATGCCATTTATGTGTGAAGCTCGCGACAAAATAGTACTAAATGAGATAATCGCGCAAATCATAATTAGATCATTTACTCTACGAAAGAATAGACAAATGCGGTTTGAGTTTCTGTACATAGAAACCACACGGAAGATCATATAAAGCAAGTATTGTATAGCCAAAGATAACACATGAAAGGCATAAATGTCAGTTCAGTAACATACGACCACATAAAAGCTCTTTTTACTGCGCACTGCCTTTTGACAAATGTCCTGATAACCGAATGGCAGAAGTTTCTGTGACTAGGGTTTAATAATTTTTAAATTCTTAAAAAGTACAACGCGCTTCTGAAGGCCAAAGTAAGATGTGTATGTACATAGGACATTTGGTAACTCCTCGTAACTTCAATTTTTAAAAGAGTACATTTTTCTGCTACCGAGGCTGCAACCCCCGAACGCCTGAAAGTAACATGAAAATCCTGAAACACCTGAAAATCTTGTTTTCAGGAATTTAGCTGCTTAAAACTTTATATTTCAGCTTCTAAAAATTAATTGTTCCCATCGACATAAATTCTTGGTGCGCTAATGATTCGACACACTGTCCACTGTCGTTATTTTCATACCTCCCCCCTCCACTCCTCACCCAATTTAAAACGATAAACTTCAATCTCGCTGGGCTTCCCACTTTTAAACAACATAAATATTTTTTTATTTTCAGTATACTCAATTTATAAACAAAACTCACTTTGTGAATTTGTTTATTTTCTACATTGCAACATTACTAAAATAACAGAAGAAGAAAACTTGCAGAACTGAAGATAGGTCGACTTACTTTTTAATGTGATTGCAAGCTTCACTTTCAATTTTATATATAACTAAGGAAATAAATAGTCACAAAATATAATTATACAAATATTCATATCTTCTGTAATTGTTTTTTATTACCTTACGTTTTATAATATCCAAGAAAAAGTCTTTACACAGGTACAAAGATACCTTTGCTTGAAGAGCAATGTGGACCAAATTAGGATACTTTTCTTAAGGCACTGGGGACTAAAACGTTTTCAGCTTAAGACAAAAGACTTCAGTGAAAGATCACTCTGAAATGGAATGGCTGCCACTTTCTTTATAATGTTGTTTTCTTCAAAATGTCTTAGAAGTCGAAAGATTGAATCTGTTTTTCGATTTATTTTATCTTTATCTCTATGGCCAATGGTTATCATAAATGGCCTTGGAGAAATCAGTACCAAAATTCAGAAAATAAGTTTGACGACACTCCACAAAAAAAGCAAACATTAAAAACTTTACCTCACTCTCATCATTATCTTCATCTAGTAGACAATGCCAATTTTTTTTATTTTCAGCTTTTTCTCAACCCAAATTTCAGTAACACTTTCTGCCTTCATAATTCATATTTGATCTACTATTTTTAGTTCCAGAATGGTACTGTTTGTATTTTTACATTTAATTTTTTGCAATACCTTTATTTACATACCTATTACTGTACCGGTATGTTAAACTTTATCCATTACACCCATCTTTAAAGTACCACTTTCCACACAGATGGCTCTTTGGTATCCTTTCCATGAACAACTCTGAAACTCTCTTTGAACTTTGCATTTTTCTGTCCACAGATTTCTTCAGTAACCTGTGTTTAGATACTTATCTGAAAATAGGTTTTGGGCGCATCCAGTTAATACTTTTTTATGATTATCTTGGACCATATCAAGGCTTCGCTTAACACTGACATCAGCTGTTTTCTCCTGAGAGCAAAGTCCATGTGGTTCCTCTTTGAATGACAATTTATGGAAATTAATATTCCGGACATCTTTTCTTTATTCTCCCTACATAATTTCCAGATTTTTTCTTATTGTTAAACCATAATAATCTTGAGTATTGTAAGCAACCTACTCAGTTAATCTATTTTTACAAACAAGAACCTTTCCACTATCTAACGTCCATCTTGGACACACTTAAGGCATGTACCTTAAAGTCCAACACGACCTACACATCCATACTTTACAATAGCTGTGTGGTACAGCTAGAACTCCTTAACCTACTTAATGGTTTTTGAATCCGCATATAAAATACTTGTATTCTTTATCCCCTCTTGTCCTTTCACAAAACTGAAAATACGAGAACTATTCCAGCTTAAGGTTTCAACCTCTCATGTACCACTAATGTAATACACATACTGGCTGTCATAGCAACACAACGCATATTAAGTAGCAAATCATACATTGTTACACACAAATCCCCAGACTATTTTCTTTATATGTGTCTGTAGTAATTGACAAAGGTGTCTTGGTCAATGGAAAGGTCCTGAATGGCCTTGTATGGACAGCAATCGTCCACCCAACACCCTATCATTACCAGATCAAAAGGTAGTACAAGGCACCAAGTTACTAATATGACTTTATTAGATGGTTGAGCCTTTGCTGTGGGCCCACCATCACAGCCCTGAGTGTTGCACAGGGCAGACTCCATGTACTTGAAAGACTCACACTTCAATAAAGTTTATAGACAAGACAGCAGACAATCATGAGCATGCCCTGTCAGTCGCTAACTTGGGACCTTTGATCTACGGATCAAGTCAGGGAAAGGGTGTCATCATATCAGCAAGATAAAGGTCTAGCTGGCAATCAGCACTTTGAAATCACCGAAGAGCTCATTAATGGCAGCGATTCTTGGTTGGGTCCTCTGGCGGCAGAGTTCTTCAATAAGGGATTGCAAAAGCTAGTGCAACAATATAACAAATGTCTTAATGTTGGTGGTGGTTATATGGAAAAGTAATATAAATATATATGTAACTTTTATATATATATATAATAGTTTTCTTTATTTTTGTTTTTATTTACCAAGCATTCAGAGGTTAATTTTGAAACAGCCCTTGTATTTATGAGATATTTATAAAGAGACTTACATTTTTATATATGTTAGAAAATATTCTGTATATTGCAAGCCTTTATTATTCACAAATTAACAAGGAAGTGGTGGAGACTTTAAGTATAGAAAATAATTTTGTATTAATTTTTTTTTAATACTCTGTGCTCTTAAGTGAATTAATCTTGCCAAGTTCTTCTTTCACATTAAAATCACTGAAATTTATCCTAGAGAGTAAAATATACCAGTAATACCTATAGATTTGTCAATACAAATAACTCCAGACTAACACCAATATTCATAACCTCAACTTGTCTAACCTCTGAATTGGCAGAAAACTACATAATACAGTACTTTCACAGCACACATTATTTCATCCTTATTTTTAAGTTTATCAAATAATGAGTATATTTTAAAATGCGTTTTGAATTATTTTTATGTCAACTTGTAGGTTTTTTTTCTAGTGGGATCTCTGAGAGAATATGATGCCTCACATGGTGCTTTTATTTGATCTTGACTTGCTATATTTGGAAATATGTACCACTATCCAGATAACTGGATTTAGTTTCTTAATTACTCTAAATGAACAGATTTACAAAGTCTTTCGATGTTTCCTTTTTAGCCAAATATGTGCAGGTGTTACTCAATATTCCTTTACCACAGCACACTTCTATCTTTAATCTTCTTCCTTCGCTAAATAAGTGATGAGATTTTTTCTTTTTTAACTGATCTACCCTTGGTTGGAAGTTTAGATAAAAAGCCTACAGATTTACTGGTAAGCAAAACACTATCTCACTCTACCTTCATCTAGTCATGTTTGGGAAAATTGCAGGCTTTGACAGTTTTTCATGCCTCTAATCTTTCATAAGACACCACAAGATACATTTTTTAAACTCTGCTGCCAAAACATTCCCATATTTCAAATGCTTTAGCAAGATATTTGGTGATGTAGGCCTACTGTGCTGCATAGAAAAACTTTTATGAACATCTAATAATATCCAGTAGGAACTTCTGATAAATTGCAATCAACAATTTGACAGAACAGATTCTAGACAAAATAATTCAAAGTGTAATTATGAAGTGGGAGTTGAGGATATCCCACGGGACACTGAACTTATAGTAGCCTATATGAAATCTATAAATGAAGAACATAAGCACAGACAGGTTGCCTGCTCAATTAGTTGAAACTGGGAAATAAGAATTTGTAAGAAAAGTTTAAAAGCTGGATTATGAAAACCACACATTTTTTGTATACCGGTACATAAACTTTGTTCTAGTTCTCATCCCTTGCACTTAATACAATATGAATACATTATAAAGTTAATTCACAAATTAGTAATAGGATACTTGGCATAACACACATACAATAAAAAAATAAATAAATAAAACTCAGTGTGAAGATGTCGCACAGGACTTCTTTGATCAATACAAAATTTTACAGAAGGTTCTTTCATACCTTTCTTCTATCTTTCTTTCTTTGTCTCCTCAATGGTCGTAAACATGAAATATAACTGACAAAGTACAATAAAATAAGCAAAGTATCTTACATCCCCCCTCCCAAAGTGAATGAACGGAGAATGAAATTCAACAGAGAATAGTTGCAAAATAGTTAATTTTTTTACAGGTTATTTTAAAATTAAACGATTCTTTTTCTTCATAACATACAATAATTCAGAGCTGGGTGTAGTTTAACATGAAAATAAATATACAAATTCAATTCACAATTGATAATGGTAATAACAACAGTAGTCAATAATAATCATAACAATAATCTATAATAGTATGTATTAATAAAGTAATAATAATAATAAATAAGCCAACTTACAATATAGGCCTATATTTTTTTAGACTCCATAAAAGTGTTGTGACAAAACAATAAATTTAAAAAAAATACATGTTTAAATTACAATCACAGTGAGTATGTTACAAGAGAATATGGTTACAATATTGCTGATGATAAATTTAATTTTTCCATATCACATATTGGCCTACGTAATAGAACTTAATAAAGTAACATATATGAGTAATTAAAAAATTTCATTTAGTGGTGAAACCAAATTAAATGCCTTCACATAATATAATGAGGGGAATAAGATCCTAAAGAATTAATACAAACAAAAATATGGGAAGACTATTACAGAAAGATACTGCTCCTACATCCAAAGCAAAAATGTCAACGGATATTACATCCTTAAATTCGTAGTGACCATCAGTCAATGAATTTATCTGGTGAAGGGTTTGTGAAGATCGGTCAAAAAATATAACACAAATTTTTTTTGTGTCGACGTTTTGACAATGTTTATTGTCATCATCAGGACAATTGTTACTGTTTTTGGTGTCAGCAACAATTGTCCTGATGATGACAATAAACATTATCAAAACGTCGACACACACAAAATTTGTGTTATATTTTTTGACCGATCTTCACAAACCCTTCACCTGAAAAAACAGAGATTACGGAAATGAACCTAGAAGAAGTTGTAGAGTAACCAACTTGATGAATTTAGTTCCTCTGTCAAAGACTAAAATCAAATAAAGCACCCGTATTAGATAGACTAGCAATGAGCGTTTCCAATAAAGTTTTTAAAATCAGCTTAAAATTTACCTTAAAACTTAAATTAGTAAAAATTGATAACCAAAATATGGTATGATGAGACAATGCCTGTAGAATGGAGTTTTGGATTGATAATGCCATTATTGAAAAGGAAGATCTATAAAATGTAATAATTATGGCAGGATAATGCTACTCAACACCATATATAAAAATTCAAACAGCCACACATAAAGTTCTAACACATGGATTGTTCAAGACAAGGTACATCAACAACTGGTCCCATTCACATGATAACAGAAAATGCAATAAGCATAACGTCAGGTTGAACATCATATTAACACAGACCTTTGATACCTTCGCCAACTATTCTCAGACATGCAAACTGGAAGAATACCATAAAAACTCTAGCACAGTTACATACAACAATAAGAACAGAAGCATTTCCAACAGACAAGGGAATCGGGCAATGTTAAGCACTGTCTACAATGCTATTCAACAAAGTATCTGACCAACTTGGAACACGGATCTGAAAAATAAATAAGCAATCTATGAAATCTTATGTCAATAATATAACCACAAACCTATAAGCAGGAGACGCTTGAAATTAATGAAAAATGCATATGAAAAACTACAAGGCAAGAATCACAAAACCAGGAGAAATAAATTGGTACCAGTATAAAGAATTTGAAGAAACATAATGCTACATATATTTAGGTACAGTAATAGCCTATTATACTATTATTACATTGTATAATAGTATCTGATACACATTATACACACACACAGCAGCCTCGCAAGCAAGAAAAAAATCTAGAAAAGTTAGAAAGTAAATTAATAAGAAGAATCTACAATCCAGTCTGAAGATCAGAGTTTAATGAATTTAATGAATATAGAAATACGCCAAATATTTAAGGTGGAGAATATAGTAAACAGTTGTCATTTAGCACTTGAATAAAATAACTGAACATTAGAGAAACCAATAATAATAACCTTAATATCAGTTTTAATACACAAAGGCACTCATATACAATAACTTTCCAAGTTCCCAATTGTCCACTACTGACTACCACAATAAGTAATAAAAAAATCAACAGTGACAATTTTCTGCACACAATAGTTAACATTATACTTTGACAAATAACATGGATTGAATCTTAAGTCACAACTAATAACAAGACTTATCCTTTTGCTTCACAATACACAACTAGCTCACTGCAATGTGGGTTACTGTACTTGTAGCTGACAGGAACAGTGTAACAACATTACAAGAGACTTCCACTGTTGTAGGCATTGAAAATGTGCTAGGCAGCATATGAGTACTGCATGTCATCCTTTCGCTTGCACATAAAGTGTCATCTCTGCTACCCATGGTGCCAGAGTCTTTCAGCATAACTCTGGCCCCCTCCCTAAGAGCCTCTTTGTCCTGAACTGGCAAATCATCTTGTAATCTACAGATTGACACTAAAAACTCTTTTTTACATTTCCAAAGCAATTCCACCATCACTTGCTAACACATATTCTTCCATTGCACTTTGCTTTCCCAGTTCATCCCCTATCTCTTGCATAATATCCTCTGCAGCAACCTTTGCCTCTATCTCCATCTCTGCTGTTTCCTCTACTTCAAGAAATGTTTTCTTTCCGCTTTCTGAGCCCTCTCTGTGGTGACCACAGTTGATCGTTCAATCACCTCTTCTGTCATCACATGTAGATACTTTGTCATCCTCTTCATTTCTGGATCTGACACCTTTTCTCTCTACTCTCTCTATTTGTCAACTACTTTAAAACACCATCACCTGCTTAACTAAATGTTTGGCCATCCATACCATTTCAGGCATGCAAAACTGCTACCTTCTCAAGGTCAACTTTTATGACACCTCTTAAATCCACTGTTCATAATAATTCATACAGTAATCAATCATTTTAAATGAAAATTCGTTGAAATGATAAGTATGGAAAAAACTAGCACATTTTTATTAAACAAAAAAAAAATGATATACAGAGCCTCCCCCAGTGTTATTCACACCTAATTTATTTCCAGAAAACAAACAGAAAATAGAACCTGATAAGTCAGCAACCCCAACCGTCCTTCAGTTGAAACCCCTACCTGTCCCTTTCTGTCAGCCTAAGAGTCCACTCCTTGTTATATTTTTACTCTTCTAAGAGCGCAGAGATTCCACTGTACATTGGACAAAGTATAATTTAACTGTAATTAGTACACTGTATATAATGTAATTCTAGTATAGTGTATTACGGTTTAGTTTAGTGTAGAGTGTAGTGTTAGTAATCTGTTTATAAGTGACTCACAACAATACATGTATTATAAATTTAATCTAATATAACAAAAGGCCACTGTTACATACATGAAACATGAAAATAGAGCACTAATTTACAAAATTAAAACTATACTTATATTTTACTGTCGCAGGCATGATTATGAGATAAAATACAGGGTGCAGCGAAAAGACCTGACAGTTTTTATTAATTAATAACAACTCTCACATTAGTCAACATTTTTACATGTTTATTTTTTTTAATACATTAGGGTACATATGCCATTTAACAACCAATTAAACATTCATGATAACTAAGTCTTAGGATTTGAAGATGACATCATCCAAATGGAGTCCATTTTTTCCCATGCACTCGTCAAGTCTTCCGGCTCCATCTCATCAATGTGCAGGTAGAGGAACAGTTCTTTCAAAGGAAGAAGAGAACTATATTGTAAGTGCTTTACAGTATACAGCAAAATGTGGATATCCTATGGATAGACAGGATTTAAAGTATATGGCGACTAGCTATGTAACCTCAGTTGGGAGAAGTACTCCATTTAAAGACAACATTCCTGCTTACGACTTCATTGTTGGCTTTGAAAAACGTTAGAAAGAGGAACTGAAAAGGTGTAAACCTGATCTTTTAACTAAAGCCCGAGCTGAAGGACTCTGTCCATTTGTTGTTGACGAATTTTTTAAAATTTACCAACAAGTGCTCGATGAAAATGACTTAAATGGACATCCCGATAGGATTTTCAACCTAGATGAGACGGGCCTTGGAACGGACCCTACTAAAGGTAAAGTGTTTGTACCAAAAAGTGCAAGAGTAAGCTAGTCTCGTTCAGGGGGAGTTGGAAAGTTACAGTACAGTGTTTTATTTGTTGCTAGTGCAATGGTGAGAGATATCCACCATGTGTAGTTTTTAAAGGAACTGGGGCGTTACAAAGCACCTGGGTTCAAAATGGATCTCCCGGAGCTTTGTATGGTGTAAGTGAGTCCGGATGGATGCAGGACTATGTGTTTGAAAAATGGCTGATCGCCTTTGTTGCTCAAGTATCTAAGGTTCCTAAACCTATACTCCTATTATTTGATGGCCATGGCATGGCATGGCATGGGGGAGGGGGAGAGAGAGAGGGGGGAGAGAGAGAGAGTACTATGTATGGAATCTGGCTCTCCAGGCTGGGCTGGGAACGTGGACCTATGTAGCCTCAGATATCAGAGTGACTTAAAAAAACAATCACACAGATGGTTATGTCAATTTGGACCATATAATTGTGCACTCTTTATGAAGACGAAGCTCTCATGAAACAGAATATAAGATTAAAATTCACGATAGGCATCCTACCCACCTTCCACCTGAGTACACGACCACTTATCATAAATAGATTACATTTTCATATTTAGCATACGATATAGAAGTGTTAAAGATGTCCT
Organism: Magicicada septendecula; assembly: GCA_034769895.1. Taxonomy (NCBI): domain Eukaryota; kingdom Metazoa; phylum Arthropoda; class Insecta; order Hemiptera; family Cicadidae; genus Magicicada; species Magicicada septendecula. The sequence continues at coordinate 892,539,587 of CM068367.1, forward strand.
ACTGTAAAACAAATATACTTAAATCACAAAATAGTACTTACAAAGTTTAGAAAATAGATTAGAAACATGTACAGAGCAGAACAGAATGTAATAAAATAAATTATGGAACACTACATTCTATCGAAACAAGGCCACCAGTTCAGGAACACATTTTCACATATTGTTCACGTGTTTTTATACATCTTACTACATATACAGTTACCGTACTGATAACTTCAGTCTTTACAGTGCATAATTCCAGCTGTAGATTATTCCCACTGGAGTAAGCAGTTATCCAAACTGTGTTATCATTGATGCAATACTACACTAATATCCAACAGTGACAGAGATTAACGATATGTGTATAAAGAGAGGTCGACTGTATCAGTTAATTGGTTGGTTTACTATCACTGCATGCCTTACTTAGATGGTCTATAAATCTTTAAACTAGCATATTAAAACGGTGAAACTGTCATGACACTATCAACGATTGTGTAAGAAGGATCACTGCTGAAGTAGGGGGTGTTATGTCAGGAGAGAGAAAATGGATAAAAAAATCAAGGTTACCAAGGAAACATACCAAGAAAGAAATAGATCATATGCTCTGTTTGCCAGTGAATGTGAAAACCATTAATAAAGTGAAAAGTGGCTTAGTCTACAATTGATATACAGGAGTACGTGGCAGAATACGATGACGTATAAAGTGATTAGTCAACACCACAAAGAAAAAAATAAGTCCACTTAAAAGAGATCAAATAAATTGTTCACAATAAGCATACAATGAAATTGATGAAATTTTAGATAGATTTGATACTATGCAAAATGCATACACAAGCCTAGGAATCAGAATAAAGATCAAAGATGAAGAAATATTAGCAGTAATAAGTAAACTCTTTTAATCTTCTGAATTTGCAAAAAGAAATGTCGAGTGGACAAAGACTATTAATGCTTAATAGTATTACACGATGACAGCTTGCCTTTGATAACAATGAATATATCAAAACACTGAATTTAACAACAAAGATCTAAGTTTAACATGGCTCTGGTCTGGTAGTACCTCCATCTTATGAAAACAATGGCAGTATTTATCCTGAAGCACCACTTACAGCTATATCACTTACAGTGTTTTTCCTTGCAGTTTATCAAGAAGAGTAAGTTCTCAGAGTAACGGTCAGCAATGATACTCACCAATTTTCTCACAGGCAGTCTGTGAGAAGATAAGATGTAAATAGTGAAATATATATAAATTTCTGAATACTCTTTTGCCTTTGTGATATGATATGGACAGCCTCTGAACAGCATGATATGGAGAAGCAAGCTACAAAGATGAAAGAACTTAACAATTCACAACCACATACGTTTCAACACAATTTGCGAGATGCATAATCTTTAAAGAAAAAAAGATTCCTACACCATGGTTTTACTTTAATTTGTTTAAAAATAAGAGTTGGTCTGTAACAATATTACTTACTGGGCCCTCTCAATTCATCGCTCTTGTAGCTATTATCAATCCTGCTGAAGCATGACTAAGAGATACAATGTTCAATATAATGTTGTGAAAATACCTACACAATGTTATACCTACACAATGTTGATAACCATGTTATCTGTTTTTATGCACCGTCCCACCTATTACAAACACTTATGCTCTGTATTGTTATGATTCTGTGGTGTGTTTACAAACAATACACACCATACAAACCAAACTCACAAAAAACAACAAAAACATTATAACTTCGTGTAAGCAAATGAAACTGTAAACCTACTTTGAAATTAAAATTATTACATTCAAAGTAAACGAAATATATATTTTTGGAAATTAGTAGAAGTTTAATAAGCTCCAATTAGGCCAAACTTTAATTCTTGTAGAGACGTAGCTGAAATGCAGCCATATGGTAAGTTTTTAAAATTTAATGTTTGTGAATTTATAACAAACTATAATAGGCTAAAATTTTTAATTGTCTAACAGACTGTGAATCTCTACTAATGCCCGTTCTGACTGATAACTGATGAATTCCGGAAGTCATAACTTTTTTTACGGGTATGAAATATTAAAATGTCCAGTACCAAATGTCCTTCCATATAATATCCTATATGTAATAAATATAACAATCATATCCATATGTAACTTACTAAAACAACATAGGCTAATCAAGTCAGAAACTACAACTGATTATCACGTTTTCAGAAAATTTTTACTATTTAGGACAGGAATACGATTTTTTTAGAACTCCGTTTAAAGATGTTTTGTCTCTTTCTGCATACGTGCTTAATAACTAGGCAAATAACATGTAACTAGAGACATTGCACAGTAAGAGAAATAAAATAATGACAAAAATGTATCACCCCATACCTGAATCGTCTTTTATGTTTCAATGACATTGCTGTAGAAGAGAGCCGTACAGATAAATATCGTAAAACAAAAGGCTTAAAGCCCAATTAAGACTCAATTGCACCACACACGGCATCAATAAATACTTATATACACAAGAAAAGCTGTATAGTTAATACTCTGTACACAAAAACAAAACACAACCGGCGACACAAACTCTACCACATCGAGCGCATCACTGAATATTTTTTTACCAATATGGCGCATGTTTTTGGCGCAACAAAGTTAAAAAAAATAGCCTAAAAAGTAGTTATCGTAGAAAACGTATTAGACTGGTTGAAGTATTCTTCCGGGCACATTACCCCATTTTATTTCAGCCTAGAAGTCCAGTGTTCATAAAATTTGTAAACATGAAAATAATATGATTGCTTGTAGTTACAAGTTTTATTACAAAACTGTACAAGTTAATCGATGGTAGGAGTTTAGGAGTCTGTGCTTCCCAAAGTTAGTAGCCCAGTAAGACTAATTTAAAAATAGCAAATTTCCAGAAACAGCATCTTTTGAGCTGATTTTTTTTTAACGATAGGTTAGTGTTGTAGCATAACAGAATTTTCACCTTAAAACTTAACTTAATACAACATTAAAAAAGGAAAAAAGAAGAAACTATCAGTAGTGAGTGATAACTAAATGGTTAAAAATGAATTAAATAAGCTGATCATTATAGTCAATAAAATGTTAAAAAATAAACTCTATAACAAAGAAAACTCTTGGTCCAAATAAAAGAAACCATCTATATAAAACCCCAGTACATCATCTGTATACCCAGTAGGATAGGGAGCAGTAAATGAAAAAATAATCAATGACAACTCATTAAATTAATGACATCAGAGAACCTAAAATACAAAAAATAATAAAATACTCATAGAACAAGAAATAATGGACAGACTATTTCAAGCTTCATACAAAGAATGCAGAATGAGGAGAGGCTATTCCCAAAATCCCATGAAGAACATGTACCAATTAGGTAAATTTAGAATAATGACGAAACTTAAACCCAGTAACCCAAGTTACAGGATACATTACCAAAAAAGTAAAGTTTGTAAAGTAAATATAAAAATAATTTAAGAATAAAGAATAGCATGTTAGCTAGAAGGAGTGAAGGACTATCATAGTGTAAATAAGAATAAAGACTACCATTAGAGTAGGTAATAAAAATGTTTAGATAGAAAGAGTGAAGGACTACCATTAGAGTAGATGATTAAAAGTGAAATACTATAAGAAACACAATAAGAGTGAAAGACTACTATTAAGTGTAGAGAATAGAAGGTGACATACCCTAATAAATATAATCAGAATAAAGACTACCTACTCTAATGTAGGTAATAAAGAGTGAAATAATATAATAAAACAAAATAAGAATTAAAAAACTACCACTAGTGTAGAGAATAAAAAGTGTTTAAATATAATATATAAGGATTGTAACAACGGACAGCAAAGGACTGAAAAAATTATTAATTATAAGACTGTTTAAATGTAGTACCGTATATAAGGATTGTTGGGTAGTAATATAGATAGGAAACCATGAACTTACCATAGATGTAAGGGAATATGTTAAATATAGAATGTTATGTTATGTTCTTGGATTTCGTTGTCCATGACGTGTCCGTTACTTAACTAAATATCACTATAATATTGACGACTCGGAACACAAAGTTTTTTATAAGTAAAAACGTAAAGTTTTACCTTACAGCCTAAACCGGCTTTCACCTATAGAAGGCTTCATCAGAGGCTGTCGTTAGTAGCGCTGCTCGTCTTGTTGTTGGCGACGAGAAAGTGTTTCGAAAGATTGAAGCTGTGTGTGTGTGGTGAGATGTGTTCGAATAATGCGTGCGATTTGAATTGTGTCTGTTCGTTTAGGATGTCGTTTTTATTTGTTTTTGTGTGTTTGTATATTTCTAATTGTTCTAGAGTGTCTAGTTTTCGGCCTTTTGTGTGTACGTGTACCGTTAGATTCACCCAATCACAATCACGTTAGAATCACAACACCTCCAATCACCCAATACAACACAAACTAGCTGCTTTTAGAACCATGATACATAGACTTAACAACATCCCCTTAGATGAAATAGACTACAAAGACGAACTAAACACGATAAAATATCTAGCAGAATCTAACGGTTATGACAGAACAATAGTCAGTAAACTCCTACACAAAACACAAAACAAACAACAGACAAAGACAGAAAACAACAAATTCATAACACTAATATACATCAACAAACAAACAGAAAAAATTGCCCACAAATTCAAAAAAGCAGGATACAGAATCGCTTACAAAACTACTAACAAAACAGAACACACACTATCAAAACGCATGCCCAAAGCACAAAACAAATTCGATCTACCCGGTGTATATAAACTAAATTGTTCAAATTGCAGTAAATTCTACATAGGCCAGACAGGACGTAGCTTCAAACAGAGATACATTGAACACACAAAAGCACTCCACACCACTACAGAATCTACCTTCGCAAACCACCTCATTGAAGCAAACCACACATATAAAAACATCGACAATAACATGAACATACTACACGTACACACAAAAGGCCAAAAACTAAACACTCTAGAACAATTAGAAATATACAAACACACAAAAACAAATAAAAACGACATCCTAAACGAACAGACACAATTCAAATCGCACGCATTATTCGAACACATCTCACCACACACACACAGCTTCAATCTTTCGAAACACTTTCTCGTCGCCAACAACAAGACGAGCAGCGCTACTAACGACAGCCTCTGATGAAGCCTTCTATAGGTGAAAGCCGGTTTAGGCTGTAAGGTAAAACTTTACGTTTTTACTTATAAAAAACTTTGTGTTCCGAGTCGTCAATATTATAGTGATATTTAGTTATGTTATGATTAGATAATATAGTTAAAAAGAATAGATATAAGATGTTTTTATTATAAATGAATAACGTAGTGGAAGATGCTAGATATAGGATGTTTTATTTTAATTAAACAATATAAATGAAAATGATAGATTATAAGATGTTATGTTATAATTAAATGATGTTAATTAATGTTAAAATTTTGTTAAGGCAGGGAAGGCAAGAGGATAATATTAATATATTTTGAATTGTAAACCATAGACATAATAAGGTAACAAAATAGTTAAAAAACCAATACCAAAGCAAAACCGTATTTTAGGCCAAAGTCAACTTTTATCATATAATCCAATCCAGGAGGATATAATAAATCAAACGGTATAAATTTAGCAGAGATCATTCAATTTAAAATAAAGATATTTAATTATAATCATCACAGAAATAAATAATAGTAAATGCAATGACCAGAAGATAAATTTAACTTTATTGAAAATGTGTAATATAATGCCTAACAAGGGACTCAGTACAATTAAAATGTGAAATAATCAGTACTGGTATTAGGGTGTTATAACAACAAATTGTTAACAACAAGGAATAATGATGAAAGGAGTAAAATTATTTAAGGAAAATGTTAACTCAACATGACTTGTAAACCATTTAATTTATAATTATGTAAAAAATAATAAGGCCTATAAGAAATATAAAAAAATGTCAATTTTAAGCTTATTTGAAACCAAATTAGGTCAAGTTGTATATTGAATTATGTAAAATTAGAACAGGAATATTGCTAGGTAGTTAAATTTTCATAAAATTAACAAATAAATAAGTTATAGCCATAAAATAGGAAAAAATGTCATATTTTTATAAGATCAGATCTAAGCCAAGGTGACAGCTGATTCCAGACAATGGGGAAGGAGAATAAGATATTTCGGAAATTACTACATTAAACGACGATTTAAGGCATCAGTTGATTGTTAAACGTGAACCTGAACGGATGAAAACGTATGGAAGGAAGATCCAAAAAATATAAATTATTTGAAGAAAAATGAAAGTGTGACATAAAAATTTTACTACAGAGGTTATAAACCGAAACTTAATATAAAAAGAACTTAAACAGTAACAAAGTGCAACCGAATTTCAGAAATAATATGATCTAACACCAACGCACTAAGAATTATCCGCCATATTGAAAAATTCATTTAACACAATTTCAATGGAATAACGAACTCAAACAGATTTTTGAACACGGAACACGACACAAATAATCCAGTACCAAACTACATCGCCGAGTAGAAGAGAACACTACAACCAAGTATCCAGAGGGACAACATCACTGCAGAAGAAGATATACACCATTATATTTGAGGGAGAAGAAAGAACGGAATCGACATGAGTAGCAGAAATCCAAAGTCGACGGCAGCCATTTTCCAGTTTGCATAGCGAGCAGTACACTGCCTCCGAGAACCAGCAACGACGTGACGTCATGCACTGCTATGTGGTTCGCAAATTTCTTTATTAAATGACATTATTTTCTGAAATATGTTACTTTTACATAATAGTATTTAAATTTTATTAATTGTAAGTATTGTATCTTGTGATTTGCCCTTCTCTGACCATTTCGACAGTTCAAAGAACTCTAATAATTAATTTTGTAATTTCATGTCTTTGTCTAGTGACACAATCGACCTGTGAGTTGAGTCTTAGCCGCAGCGTAGTCAATGTGCGTAAATTTGTCGCATCACTTTAAAAAAAAATAAACATCAGAATTATTATAAACACTCGATTTCTTGATTATTTGAGTTAATTCAATTAATATATTTCATTTCTAATATAATTTAGAAGTTTCAACGAAAGTAATCCAAAAGAAGAAGAAGAAAAACAGCTGAGCTAGAAGAAAATACGCTTCAACCCAGCTTGACTTAACCAGATTAACAAAGCGAAACAATTATTTCATCACTAAGGCATACACGGTAACCAATTCATAATTTAAGTAATTAAACAATAATAAAATATAAAATAATAAAAATAATTAATTAATTAAAACATTAAATAAATAAATAAAACATTGTTAAACATTTTTTAATTAAATTAATAAACCATAAAATTTTTCTTTATTATCAACATAAATTTTATTATTTGTAGTAAATTCAGTTTTATTACAAAATTGGCGCTCACAACAGTGGGGCATCATCATCATTTATTTGTAATTCAGTTTTATTACAGTGTTTACCTAAAAGTTTATCCAAGTTCCAGACTTCGAACCCCCCATTTTCCCCGACTTTTCACTTCCGGCAAACAGCGGAGCGCAAGTCACTGAAGTTTTCCTCATATTTTCCGATGATAACTTCACCAAATCAGAAAAATAAAAATACCAGCGTATATTCCCCAGAAAATTTCCTATCGATCTGTGTTAGTCGTGCATTTTTTTAAAGGCAACATAACCTACTAAAAAATTGAAACTTGCAAAAATGTGCATTTTCAGATTTCTGTTAATAGTGAAATAATGATTTTTTTCTTCATAAAAAAATTGTAGAATATAGTATTCCAATAGACGAATTTCCATATTAATTTTTACCCCGAAATATTTTGCCATTAAGCCACAATACATTTTTCAATTTGAAAAGGGAAATTTCTCAAAATTGGGTCCAGTCATCACCCTGACATCACAGGACAATGTTTTTTTTTTAATACTCGTATTTTCATGCTCTATCAGCTAGTGAAAAAAGTTTGTTCTTTTATAGCTTCCCAAATAATAATTTTTACCTTTTTTTGCGCATGTACTCAGCAAATGGCCGCGCGGGCTGAATCGAGTGTACATATGTGCCGCCAAGCGGCAGTACGACGTACTGCACATTTGCACACTAATTGTAATTATAGTGATGTGATGAACCGTTTTTGTTAATTGTGATATTTATATATTTTTATATATTATATATCGTTAAGAGCAGCTGATGATAAGAGCGTATAGGTGATGACTGGACCCAATTTTGAGAAATTTCCCTTTTCAACTTGAAAAATTTATTGTGCCTTAATGACAAAATATTTCGGGGTAAAAATTAATATGGAAATTCGTCTATTGGAATACTATATTCTACAACTTCTTTATGAAGAAAAAATCATTATTTCACTCACTATTAACAGAAATCTGAAAATGCACATTTTTGCAAGTTTCAATTTTTTTGTAGGTTATGTTGCCTTTAAAAAAATTCATGACTAACACAGATCGATAGGCAATTTTCCGAGGAACACGTTGGTATTTTTATTTTTTTGATTTGGTGAAGTTATCATCAGAAAAATTGAGGAAAACTTCAGTGACACGTGCTCCGCTGTTTGCCGGAAGTGAAAAGTTGGGAAAAATGGGGATCCGAAGTCTGGAACTTGGATAAACTTTTAGGTAAACACTAAACCTATCATTTAAAAAAAAAATCAGCTCAAAAGATGCTGTTTCTGGAAATTTGCCTTTTTTGCCCTTTTTCCGATAGTCTTACTCTACAGGCTGTATCATAAATTTCATTAAGTTTTTTATGGTTGAAGGCCCATTTGATTAGTTATGGTTTTATATAATAAATGAATACATATTCTTTTGTAAATTTTTCATCTGCTCGTCAATTATAAAATTGTTGTTACTTAATGCAAAATCTGCTACTTTTTAGAATTAGGACTCCCTCTAAAATTATTATGGTACTAAAAGTAATTAAACTTTTTCAAGACTTTATAACAACAACAAATTACAACCCAATATAAGCCTATTAATAAAAACGCTTATTTAATTTAAGAATTAAACACAAAAAGATTAATAAATAAATTCTAATTAAGAAATTACTGTTCATTGAAACTAGCTTGGAAGTTGGACTCCCTATTTTCTTCAGGAGAAATGAGATGTTCAAGATTCTACCCATCTAATTATTTATAGAAATGTTTATAAGCCTTATTTTAAAGCATGCAACTGGCTTAGAAATAGGCCTACCTTATGTAATTATGGAATTTCACTTAAATGTTTGATAGCTTGAGGGGGATTGATCCCCTTAATCCCCCCCCCATGTTACACCACTGCTGCCAAGTATTGCTGAATATTTTTCCTGTTTACAACTTGTGATTAAACAGCAAAAAGTTAAAACTTCTGAAGAAATCAAGAAAATTAGTTTAGAAGACCATATGACCATATGACCATAGTGAAAGAACATATCCATATACGTACTACATTCTAGGAATCATGTATTTACGCACTAGGAACATAATCAAGAAATCTACAGTTCTAATAATCTGGGGCTGAATTGGGGCATAAACCTGGGGTCTGTAGCATAAATTTTAACAAGATCTCACAAAAGAATATTATCATAAAAAGAAATCATATATATTAATTCAACACTTCGGAGATAAGTGTGAGGATGAATAGTCTGACTTAAATAAAATTAATAATTAAATACACTTTCACTTGTGAAAAAACTTACTTTTTGTTATATCCTCATACGCACGTTTCGGAGTAGTTTGCTCCTTCATCAGTGAGGGTTAAATGCAGAAAGCGTCAAGGCGTTGGTAATCTGTAATGGTTTTTTGGGGATTGGTTGTGTGTGGGGGTGTGTGTAGATGGAAGGGGGTTGGCGCGAGATTCTGAATTGTGTCCGTGTCCGTTGTGTATTATTGTGTCGAATAGTGTGTTGGATTTAAATTGTAATTGTTCATTGAGTATGTTGTTTGGTTGTGTTTTGTTGTGTTTGTATATTTCGTATTGTTCTGCGGTGTTGAGTTTGCGACTTTTGGGCATGTAGTGTAAAATTTCAAGATTACACTACACGCCCAAAAGTCGCAAACTCAACACCGCAGAACAATATGAAATATACAACCACAACAAAACACAACCAAACAACATACTCAATGAACAATTACAATTTAAATCAAACACACTATTCGACACAATAATACACAACGGACACAGACACAATTCAGAATCTCGCGCCAACCCCCTTCCATCTACACACACCCCCACACACAACCAATCCCCAAAAAACCGTTACAGATTACCAACGCCTTGACGCTTTCTGCATTTAAACCTCACTGATGAAGGAGTAAACTACTCCGAAACGCACATATGAGGATATAACAAAAAGTAAGTTTTTTCACAAGTGAAAGTGTATTTAATTATTACTTTACTAAAAATGAACTTTATCTTGTGAAAAACTTACTTTTTTCGTCGGACGCGTTTCGGCTTAAGTATTAGCCTTCTTCAGCTTTTTGGTCAGACTGCCATCATTTTGTAACGGTTTTTGTGTGGAAGGTGTAGTGGGGGTGGTGTGTGGAGGAAGGGGATTGGTGCAGGGATTCAACTTGATGTTTGTTTTTTGTAAAATTGTGTCAAAAAGTGTATGTGATTTATATTGTAATTGATCGTTGAGTATGTTGTTTGGTTGTTTATATATAAACACCACACAACACAACCAAACAACATACTCAACGATCAATTACAATATAAATCACATACACTTTTTGACACAATTTTACAAAAAACAAACATCAAGTTGAATCCCTGCACCAATCCCCTTCCTCCACACACCAACCCCACTACACCTTCCACACAAAAACCGTTACGAAATGATGGCAGTCTGACCAAAAAGCTGAAGAAGGCGGATACTTAAGCCGAAACGCGTCCGACGAAAAAAGTAAGTTTTTCACAAGATAAAGTTCATTTTTAGTAAAGTGATAGTGCTGTGAAAGAAGAGATGAACAATCAAGACAAATTTAATTATTAATTGTTAAAGTGCTGTGAAAGAAGTGATGATCATTCAAAATAATAGTAAATAAAATATCTGCTGGTTGGGGTACCTCAAGGTATTGTCCCTGGTCCCACTCTATATTAGCTATATACTAGAAACATAGAATGAAAATATATAGCACTGTCATCAAACTGGTGCTATGCTACGGGTGTGAGGCATGGACAATCACACAGAAAACAGCCAACATAGGACAGCCAACAGACACCTTCGAAAGGAAAATCCTCAGACGCATTATAGGCCCAATATAAGAAAATGGCTCATGGAGACTGAGATACAACAATGAACTGTATCAAATATATAAAGAGATACCAGTCTCAAAATTTATAAGAATTCAAAGATTGCGTTGGGCCGGACATGTTATGAGAATGGAGGATGGCAGGAACCCCAAGAGGGCTTTGCTGGGTACATGGGAGGGAACGAGACCTAGAGGCAGACCGAGGAAGAGGTGGGAAGATGGCGTTGCAGAGGACGTGAGGGCCATGGGGATAAGAAACTGGAGGAGGGTTGCAGTGGATAGAGTGGATTGGAGGCGGAGAGTGGTGGAGGCCAGGGCCCGAGTTGGGCTGTAGCGCCATAGGAGGACTAGAAACATACCCAGTTGTGAAGGGACAGTGAAGACAACTTTTCTGATGATACAGCAATAATGGCCATAGGTTCAACAGAAATCTGCAAACTCCCATTAATCCAGCAAATCACTGGACTTAAAAGTAGAAATTAGTATTTCTACTAATTCAATGTCTTACCTTGTATGATTAACACAATTGCAAATCAAATATAGTGTTGTTTCAGTTGTGTCAACATTTAGTGTTCTGGAACCTAGATAAAAAATTTTTAAAGGCTTGATCTCCAGTTTATAAATTCAGAATTCACAGACATAACAGCAAAGATATTCCACCAGCACTTTGAGGGTTTTTAAGCAAGTAATTGGCAGTTTGTGATGCTATCTCAAAAGTAACAACATTAAGTTAATTTTCGTATCTTCTCTAATAGTGAAAAATTACTTTCTTAATCGAGTTTTCTGGAAGTCTGTGTAGCTTTGATATTGTTTCTTACCATTCCTCCCACAACTGTCAGTATGACAATGCCATAACATTATCTGAGAACACCATGAGCTGGGAAAGGTTACAAGATTTAGCAGTTACGTCCATCACTCTGAAACTAGGAAGTTTGACTTAAGAAAACATTATAGATAATTTTTCAGAGTTTGAATTTGAAGATATCTAGAATTTTAAGGCATCATGTGAAAAAAGCTATAGTCTGCTAACAAAATTTAATTAGGAATCAATAATATTTTTGATGTCTGGTGTGTTTATAAATGTTTACTATCGTTATGTGCCTGGTGAAGTAATATCCATAGAGATGTGAAACAGGCCTCGCCTTCCAGTGTGTTTCATTATCTCAATGCTGTTTACTAGACACATACCAGTAGATTCAGATACATTTAGGAACGATACAGACTATGTGAACATTACAGTATATGTAAGTATGACAATTTATGTGATCAAGAGGGTTCACCCTGAAAATCCGCCAGACCTCAAGCCACTGCACAAAAGCTATAATGAAGGTATTTGAATTACAAGGGAAAGGAAAGAGATATTTGCACATTCTATCTAAAAAATGTACAAATTCAACAATTCAAGTCATACTGTACAGTTAATCAAATAAAATACTAATAGAAAAGGTAGTAAAATAGGGAGAGGTTTTTTCACCAAAGTGTTTTTATAATATTTTATTTACTCTGTGCAGTGGCACAAGTAGGACTTGCTCTTGGGGGAAGGGGAGATGAGAAGTTGGACTCTACCATTTTTCCTCAAGACAAATTAACCATTTAGGGCCCATCCTTATGATGCTAGAAATTCTCAGTTATAATTAATATTTTTAATATTTTGACAAACAAATTATTATTACCTATTAATAATTATTATTACAAATTATTACAAATTATTACCTATTATTACATATTACAAATTATTACCTAACACAAACTAAAATACCAATACATTGTTAACCATCTCCTTCTTCAGCAATACAGCCCAATGTGAGCCCTGGCTTCCAACACCAATCTTCTCCAAAGTCTTATATCCATTGCCATCTCGGTGTAACACCTCACATCCATTCTTCTGAGATCTTCTAGCACAGCATCCAACCATCTTATCCTAGGTTGACCCCTCTTTCTGTTTTTTATAGACTTGTGCCTTCAAGATTTTCTTTGGCATATGCTGATTATCCATCTGTTCTAGGTGACCTAACCATTGTATTCGTTGAGCCTTTATGAATCTTACAATGTCCTCATGATTCAATAGCTCATCTATCTCCTGGTTATTTCTTATTCTCTATTCATCATCTTCTTTAAACGGGCCATAAACACACCTTATGATCTTTCTTTCAAACATTTTTAGTTTACTTGTTCTTTTTTGTCAATGTCCATGTCTCACCTATTGTTAACCATCTAATGTCTTTTATTTGTTTGTGGCAATCAAAGTTATTTTTGGAGATATGAATAAGGATGCAATAAATTTTATTACTGCATCAATATTGTTTTTACCAAATTATGGCAAATGTCCAGTATTACTTACCAAATATTTATCCGCAGAAACCCTCTTTAGGAGAAAAAATTATGCAACTTATACAAGTAGGTTAATTTCAAAATATTTATTCTAAAATACACTATGTATATTTTTCATGGCTTCTTTCCTAAAGTGATCGAGAAACCTTGGTAGACCAGTACAGTGACTGATCGGCTGCACATAACAAAATTTAAGTTTTCGCCCCCAACATCCTGCCAATCTGCCTCACAAGTACATGCAGCCCATGTAAAGTATATATTGATTTGGGAAGATTTAATAGAAGATTTTCTTGCTAGAATACATTAAAAATAATACACTGTAGCATATACCAAAATTTGCTTTACAAATTCTCATAACGACACCCTTAAATTGAGGGTTGAAGGTATACAAAATTTTGAGTTTTTCAAAATTTCTTAAAAAATATGTATTTTTACAAAATAAGAATCTAGCTGTATTTGTATTTATCAAGAATAAGAATTTAAAATTGAGGCAACTTCTATTTTTGAAGGGATTACATTTAATTTAGATGAAAACTTGACTGAGATTGAAACAAAAATGGTATTTTTGGCATCTTTAAAATATATTTGTTTACAGTTTCTTTACTATTTATACTATAAACGTAAACAAGGAGCCTATGTAAAAAATGCCTAGTATAAAGCCAGTATCTGTTTAATTCTCTTAAGGTAATAACTGTCACACTTCGGTATAATACGAGTACAAACTGAATATGTTATGGCTATAAACATCAGAAAACGTGTTTTTTTTTTAATACAGTAGAGTCCCACTATCCGAAATAATTGGGACCGCTGCCTATTCGGACTAACCCGGAATTGCTCTTGAATGCATAAAATGCAAATCGAACGTATACGCACGTCAGTTGTTTGTGCAGTGTAGGCCTAAGTAAGATCTTACACACAGGGAACCCTTGGTTGATGACTATAGACGGGTGAGGGTAGTGGTATATAGACGGGGGGTGCCGGGATATAGCAGTCATTGTTTACTACTCCAGTACGCGTTCCGCAATTTTTAGTGCGTGCTAGTGCTGTTTTCGTTAGTTTAACTGCTTGGAGAGTTTTAAGATGCGTATAATTGTCTGCTAAACGAAAACATACTTCGTGTTCGTTAAAAGACAAACTAAAAGTTTTAAGACGTTTGGATATCGGGGAAATGTGCGTCGAAATTAGCTACTGAATTCGGCGTTGGAAATGCAACCGTTACGGACTGGAAGAAAAACCACGTTAAGATGGAGCAGTTTTGTGCATCATCTTCAGCTGACTGTACTGAAAAAACGCCGGACCTCAAAAGCTTTACAATTTGACAAGTTCGACGAGACACTTTTTTATGGTTTTCCCTGGAGAGAGAAAAAGGTACTCCGTTAAGTGGGCCTCTAATCAAGGAAAAGACTAATGGAGCTAATGGATGGGGACATGTCATTCAACGGCAGCACAGGATGTCTGGATCGATGGAAAAAAGGCATGGCATACGTGAGTTATCCGTTACGGATGAACGATTATCTGCCGATAAAGCTGCAGCGGCAAAGTACGTAGGTGAATCTGCTGACGTTGTTGCGACAGGAAACTATTCACTCCAGGAACTGTATAACACCGAAGAGACTGGTCTAAATTGTAAGGCACTTCCAAAGAAACCCCTAGCCTCCGAAAAAGAAGAAAGTGCACCAGGCTTCAAAATGAGTAAGGAGCGCTAACTGTTTTGACGTGTAGTAATGCTGCGGGGACACATAAATTACCCTTTATGGTTACTGGCAAGTCGGCAAACCTGGAGGTCTTCAGAAACCTAAACATAAAGTCTCTCCCAGTGTACTGTAGGAGCCAGAGAAGAGCATGGAAGAATGCAACACTTTTAAGGAGTGTTTCGGAACACAGTTTGATCCTCCAGTGAAGCGTTTCAGTGAAACAATGTTTTGGGCACCATGGGTTTTATTTATTGCGATGGTTTTATTATTTTTTTTTATTTTTACCGACTCAGTTTTTAGGTAAATTTATATAACTCGTTATTGACAATCCAATTTGTCATCCTTGTGATTGGGAGTTAGTTTGTGGTGACATAAAGACAATTTTCCTACCAGCAATGTCAAACCATTACTGCAGCCTGTGGACTGAAATGTGTTGCAAAACGTTAAACTCTCTTAGAAGAAATTGCTTCTTAAAACACTAATTGAAGAGGAAGATAATTCTCTCGTTATAAAACTGAAGAAAGTGACCATTAAGGATGTTATTTACTGGGTGCTCACCTGTGTTAACAGCCCCGATCAGGAATATCAAAGAAACAATGTTCTCGAGTTCGTACAACGTATTCCCGGTTGTAAAGAAGCAAATGTTAATGATGCTGATGAGTGGATGTTAAAGGACGACGAAGTGTTCACAGACCATGGAATCGTAAAAATGGTGACTCAAGAGTCTGGCGAAAACTCTGAAGGTAGCGACAATGAAGCAGACAGCACCACCGAGCAGTCGGGGGACGCCACCGCCGCCTTTGATCTTATCCTACGCTACGTCGAACAGCACGCTGCCGCTACTCCAGGAGCATCATGTTTTTAAGACACAGGCGCAACATCGCTTCAACTTGCAGGTATTCATCTCTTCGCCAGAAAAATATAACAGATTTAAAAAAAAAAAAGTAAAAGCTGAAGGATTAATACAGTAAGTGTGACGAAAGTGTAGAACTGCATATATACAGAATGGGCCAAAAGTCACTACCCATTGTGAGTTACTGAGTTACCCATGGTAAACATTAAGATAACTTTGGTTATGATCTTCCCATAGATTTTAAATTACTATTAAGAAACTATCAGACACAAACCAAAGGCGCGTAATTTAAAATCGATGGGAAGATCACAAGCAAAGTTATCTTAATGTTTACTATGGGTAACTCAGTAACTCACAATGGGTAGTGACTTTTGGCCCATTCTGTATTTTAAACAATGATTTTCAACCGTTTTATTATTAGTCTGTAAAAAAATACAGGGCGGCTCAGTAGACCAGTGGTAATGGCACCTGGCTACTAATCTAGAGGTCCCGGGTTCAATTCCCGGGCCCGCAACATAAAATCAAGGTGCGTTTTTCAGCCCCCAGGTCGACTCAGCCTGTTGAAAGTGAGTACCTGGGATAACATCCTGGGGATAATAATGGGCGGCTGAAGCATAGTGCTGGGCCACACTGCCTTCCTTGTATGCTGTACGGCTCACATCAGCCAGCCTACCGTGCCTACTCCTAAGCTACTTCGGTGATATACACGGGAGCCATTATTATTATTATAAAAAAATACAGCCAGGTTTTTGTTATAAAGTGCGTTTTTCCTTTTCTGAACCTTTTGTATTTCACCGAATATGGGGTTCGGATTAGAGGGACTCTACTGTACATTGAGTATTTAATGTTTAGGAAGCTTCTTGGATTTCGTTGTCCATGACGTGTCCGTTACTTAATTAACTCAACTCCACTCTGTAGTTGAGTGGAGTGCTACAGAATCCACCTTTACAAACCACCTCATTGAAGCAAACCACACATACAAAAACATCGACAATAACATGAACATTCTACACGTACACACAAAAGGCCGAAAACTAGACACTCTAGAACAATTGGAAATTACAAACACACGAAAACAAATAAAAACGACATCCTACACGAACAGACGCATTTCAAATCACACGCATTATTCGAACATACCACACCCCACACACACAACATCGATCTTTCGAAAATCGATTTCGTCGCCAACAACAAGACGGACAGTGCTACCAGCGGCAACATCTGAAGAAGCTTTTTAAAAGTGAAAACCGGTTCAGGTTGTGAGGTAAAACTTTTACGTTTTTACCAGTAAAAAGTTTTGTGTTCCAAGTCGTAGTGAAATAATTATATTTAGTTTAGGAAGCATCAGATATAAAAAAAAATGGGACAATTTTTATTACTTTTTTATTGAGAAATTGTGTGGTATATTCAGGTTTTCGAAAAGATTTATTTGTTTAAAATAAATACTCATTCCATGAAAATTGTTAAAAGATATTTTGTTATAAATGAAAGTGTTTAAACAATTGAAAGCATAAGAAACCTCATTGGTTTTTATTGCATATTACATTAATACTCAATAGCTTGAGAAGAAACTAATGAAAAATATATATTTTTTAAATTGTTAAAATTTAATATCATTGCAATAAAATATTTTAATACTATTTTTGGATAAATTTAAATAGGCGTATATATCCTAAGCGTTGTAGTGTTGAAAGTTTTTTACCTTACACCATAATTTGAAGGTGTTTTTCCAAGAACTTTTACGCGAGTCTTAGTTCGTGTAAAGAATCTTAATGTATTTCGTGCGTTAATAACAGCTTTTTAGTGTATTCCCAGGAATAGAATCTTATATTTTTTCTAACTCATAAAAACATCTAACTTACCTGGGCGGTATGACAGTTCAAACCACAAAGAGATTAATATAGAATATTGAACTTTCACTTGTGAAACTTACTTGTTTTCTCCCGTACGCGTTTCGGCGTGATGTGCGCCTTCGTTAGCGGATTGAGACAGACTGCCAGTAACTCGTAACGGTTTTATTTGGTAGGTTGAGTGAGGGTGATGTGTGGTGGAAGGGGATCCGAATTATTGTTTGTTTATGTATAATTATGTCAAAAAGTGTGTGTGATTTATAGTGTAATTGGTCGTTAAGTATGCTGTTTTGTTGTGTTGTGTAGTGTTTGTATATTTCATATTGTTCTGCTGTGTTTAGTTTTCGACTTTTGGGTAAGTAGTGTAATATTCTCAAGATTAGTATCTATGTTGGTGTAGCTGTGGTTTTTTGTGTGTATGTGTGTGGCAAACGCGGAATGTATATTGTTGTTGGATAAAGCTTTTAGGTGTTCAGAGTAACGAGATGAAAAAGATCTTCCCGTCTGGCCTATTTAAATCACACACACTTTTTGACACAATTATACATCAAACAAACAATAATTCGGATCCCCGCGCCAATCTCCTTCCACCACACACCACCCCCACGCAACTTACCAAATAAAACCGTTACGAGTTACTGACAGTCTGTCTCAATCCGCTGATGAAGGCGCACATCACGCCGAAACGCGTACGGGAGAAAACAAGTAAGTTTCACAAGTGAAAGTTCAATATTCTATATTAATTTAGTACTGTGAAAAAAGAAGATGAACTATCAAAACAACAATTGCGTAGGCCTAATTGTTTTTTTTTTTTTACGGCTGAAATACATGCACATAACCATCAATGTAATTGCTTCGCGTAGTTGACTATTATAACAAAGCGACGCATGCGCCATTAGGTTAGGTCGGGTACATTATAAAAAAAAATAATATCCTTACTAATATTCTTTGTCTTTTTCTACGCTGACCTCGTAAATTCAGGCTCTTAGCCTCCTGTACCTCCTGTAGGATGAACCTTTTTTGCGGTTCAAAGGCCTACAATGGCACAGAGTCTAGCAGGTTCACTGCCCCTGACACAATCCGATATATGAAGCAATCGTCTGTTTTTCCAATTTAAAGTTATTTATTAAATTTTAACTAATTGTCGTTATTATTAAAACATTAAATTTATTGTATTAGCTTACAGAATATTTTAATGCATTTTACTTCAATAATTAGTTACAAGTCATAATTTTACATACATATCTGGCTCTGAAATGCGCCTACGCATGTGATTAAAATTTCTCTGATTAAGAAATAGCTCTCTATTACACTGTCGGTCTAGTCTACTCTATAGGCTTACGTTCGCTACTATTAGATGACTTAAAATCCTCTTTATACTACTACTTAAAATCCTTAAATCCTTTTAAAATCCTTAAAATCTACTATTAGGTGACATTAAAAACACAAGACTTTATAATGCAGGCTACTTTTTATACCTCATAACTAAAAAAAAATAAAGTTTGATATGAAATATAATTTTTTATGTCGTTAATACAAGGATATTAGTACATTTAAGTGGCATGTACAACATGTATGTGATCTGGACTACATGTACAAAAAAAAAAAAATTGTAAGGAGCAATAACGTCTTGCGTAAGGACAGTTTATATTTTAATCGTATTAAACCGGGTGTGCGATGGTTTTATTACGTTTTTATTTTTACTGATTCAGTTTTTTGGTAAATTTATTTAAAATATACCAGAATATGAAGAATGAAAATACTGTTACTACTGTGTACATTTTGTAGAATTACCTAATACTTCGTTTTTATCGGACGATGATTTCAAGTAGCGTAATAGTAGCGAACGTAAAACCCATAAGCGTAATGTATTTCCCTACATTGCCCGTTGTTTCATCCGACTGTGGAACCAAAAATGGGGAAAGGGATTATCTCCCTGATCCCCCCCCCCACCATAGTTACATCACTGATACCGTGACCCTCAAACTAATTCATATTGAGGTGAGTGAAACCAATTACATTACACTGATATACATAATAAACGTGATCGTGAAAACACTGCTTCCAAGACAAAAATAGTGTTCTTTTGTTGATACAGAATAGCAATAATCATAGGAAAAGAGGTGTTGACGAATATTAATTCAGATTTTTGTTCAGTTATCATTAAATGAAAGTGAACTGTCACTTGAACTGAACATGGTATACAACAGACGGGATTTTTGAAGGCTTCGGGAGCCTTAACATTGCTCAGCTGAATTTGTGAAAAAAAAAACAATTTAATAAAGCTGTTGATCTAATTTGTTAAGCTTTTGCGTATTACAGGCACAATATATTGCCTACTGCTGAAAGTGAACGGAACGTTATTCTTAACTTTGGAAATAATAAAACCGTGTACAGAAATACAATAAAAGAAGACAATCTGTGGTTTTTAGGCCTACCTATGTGCCCAGTTAAGAAGAAATTACTAACAGCCAAAACTTCAATGATCGTGTAATCAGTAAGCTTGTAAAGAAGACGGAAAAGCTAATGATTTACTTTTGAGCCGGCCAATTAATACAAGGTGAGTAAAGAAATAACCATTTCAGTATAATTAAACTATTATATTGTTTTGTAAGGTCATTGGTTATATTTGCCAGGGAGTCGAGTCTACATGTTTAAAACAGCGCACAGTGATTCAATTTTTAAACAGCCCAAAATATGAATCGTAGTGACGTTCGTCGACGTTTAAAATCTGATGACGGTGATGAAACTGTTGAAGTAATATGAATATGTGGGCAATAAAATTTCGTTAATCTAAATAAAAATTCGCTGAATATCGAGGATGAACCTCGCAGAGGCTGACCAGTTTACAAGACTGATGAGAAAAGCAGGGAGTCGTGACTGACGAGAAACATCGAAAGCAACTAGACGAATTGTTTCGAAGCAACCATCGTATCACGCAACAATGCATCGACACCTAGCTAGGCATATCGAAAGAACGACGAGACCACATTATCGACCAGCTGAGTTACCGTAAAATCTGCTCGTGTGGGTGCCGCGAAAAAAAATTAAGGAGAGAACAAACGACAACGAAAGGAATGTTGCGTACAGCTTCTGAAACGTTATCATAAAGAAGGAAATGATTTTATTTTTTTAATATATAACGGATGACGAAAGTTTGGTGCATTAGAGTGTGGAAAGCGATATTTCAATCCGCGACAATCCAAGTCATTCAGAAGCCAAACCTGTGCAAAAATTTCTATTGACATTGTTCTGTGATACCAGAGCCTGTACATGGCAGCGTACCTGGAACCTGGATGACTATTAATTCTGAATTGCAAAGTCATTAAAAGACTTGAGAAGACGCGTGTTGTTTCGCAAATCCCATGACCCGATAATTCTGTATCACGACCCCACGCTTGGCCACGCACAGCTGAAATTCGAACCCACTCCACAGCATCCATACTCACCGGATTTGGCGCCCTGCAATTTCGATTTCTTCCCAGATTTAAAGGACCTAGGATGATGAATTGAAGGACGCAATCAGATCGTGGATCAGCGAAAGACCGCTGGAATTCTTCATTGAAGAGATGAGAAAACTCGTCCACCGTTAGGAGAAATGTAAAATTATAAATGGAGGAGACAACACTGAAAAGTAAATACACGCACTTGTAGCTAGCCAATAAAATGTACGGTACTTTTGTGGCTTTCTTGCTTATTTGAAAATCTCTGTTCGTTCGCAAGTTATAAGCTAGTGCACATTAATTTTCAGCTGATCTTCGTACGAAGAATAACAAAAATGAAAGATGTGATTCCTAAATAGCTTTTGGTCAGAAACATTGAAAATAAACAATAAAGAGGTATAAAAAACTGCGAATTGCATAGAGGAGTATGGAAAAGACAATACTGGGAATAACAAGAGATCACAGTAAAACAATGAATGGATGTACAACCAAACTGGAATTGATGATATCATTTACAGAATTAAAACAATAATTAAATTGAGGTTTTTTGTCGACTGCATCAAGGCCTTTGATAATGTGAGACGAAATAAGCTGTGGAATATCATGGACAGAAAAGGCATACCAAAGCACCTAATAGATGTCATTAGGAGCATGTACAAGAACACAGAGCTCATTGTAAAAACTGAATCTGGTGTCCTTAATGAAGTGATAAATAAAGGGGTCAGACAAGGGTTCACCCACACTTTTTAATTCATATTTGGACGATGCTGTTAGAGAGTGGAAGCAGAGGCTAGAAATAATGAACTTCAGTGACAGTTTCAGTGAACGAAATTTCGTCAAAAACTCTAATGTTTGCTGGCGATCAGGTCATAGTAGCAGACAATGAAAATAGCCTGCAGAGAGCCCTCTATGAATTGCTATATCTATATTATCTATGTGCTATCATATCTGTATATTATCTGTATCCCTCTAAGTGCTATATTGCTATTATCTAATAATCAGGCTATATGGTCTGGAAATTTCTTTTATCAAGACTAAGTCCATGGCTTTTAAAGGTTGCTTTCCAGTAAGGTGTAAACTAGTACTGAATGATCAACTAATTGAGCAAGTACATACATTCAGGTTCCTTGGATGTGACTTATCTTTTGTTGGTGAGATACATGTGGACAAAAAAATAGAGAAATTCAATCACATGCATAGCGAGCAAAAAAATTTAAAAATTTAAAATTTTCTTCTCGACTGATTTTGTTCACACGCAGTTGTGTCAACGACTTTAAGTTAAGGCAATAAACAAGGCTTAATGTGAAGATGTCAAACCAGCGTCGCTAGCAGACAATAGAAAGATGTTAGGCTCTACTCAACAATAGATATGAAAGTTCGAGATGACAGGAGAAGCTTGGCTAAAAATTATTACCCCACAACAAACGACACAAAGCAGGCTAGGGCACTCACACGCGTACGGAGAAATAAGGCGAACGTCCGCTCGAGTTACGTCAGAATACGATGGTACTACAAAAAACGACAGGATTTCACAAAAGAGTTGAGTGTGCTGCACTTTACTGAGACAATGAAAGGAATAACTAGTTGAATAGACTCGAGGAAGCTGCATTGCGGGAGTTGACATTTACGCGACGGACACAATTTACAATTAGAAAGTCGGAGTGGCTTCACCAGTCAACCATGTCAGAAATTATTAATAGCTACAAAAAAGGGGTGTAAGATAGAACAATACTTCAAGATGACCATGGACACAGAAGGGTAAAGTTGGAGCAACATTGCGTATTGTTGCATGCTCAACGCTCTCGAATATTTCTAGAGTTAGTATTTATCATGCGAAGTGCTGCTGGTATAGGAATCGGAAATGTGTTTTTCAAATGAAGAAGTGGACTGTATAAATCTGAGTTAAACTAGCCATTTATTGAAGAATTATATAATGAAGCGCATGGCCCATGCAATTACGTATGGCGTACATTGCCAAGATAAATACCGATAGAGGAAAGCAAATGTATAAAGAAGTTACATAATTAAATTTCACATCGCCGCGGCTAGCAAATGGAAGAGAGTACTGATCAGATGAAGGCTGAGTTTTAACTAACTAACTGTCGCAGCTCGCAGTAGCGAACTGTACTTTAAGCTGATGACGTAATTGCGTGGGCTGATTGCGCGCGAGTATATAAACAAATACAAAGATTTAACACGTATGTTCCAAACAAAAGAGTGATCGACAGGCGCGCAATAGCCAAAAATTCTACAAAAAAGATCAACGCCCGAACGGAAAGAATCTGGGGGTGTCTGACAACCTATCAGAGTACAACGTCTTGCGAAGACACCGGAGGAGAGGAGAGTTTCTATGGTAACGAAAAGTCAAAGCGAATCATCGAACAGAAACTAAAGATCCTGGAGAAGTGGGACAAAATATTCTGAGAAAATATTGAGCTGACCTATCACAAGTAAGAAAAGGCGTGGACAGACCCAAGACAAAATTTGAGTAGGGACAAGTTGATAAAACTAACTGTCTAACACGGAGGAAAGGCAGTCTTAGTCGAAGCAGTCTTATTACATTTTTTGAACATATATTTTGACTCGGTATTACTGTGCTCGGTCTTGTAAAAGTTATCAGTCTTAGTGAAAACGCCATGTTATAATTTTCGGACTTAGTAATTTCAAATTGTAAGATACAAAGTGCGACCGGAAGTAATATTCGAACACAACAGTATAAAATGTGCGAATTAACGAACTTAGTCAAGTAGTAACATTATAAGGAATATCCGAATGAACAATTCGATCGATTCAAACGAACTATCATGTAATCTCGACACATACACGAAACGTTACTAGTGTATTGTACAACTTAGACAGAATTACAGTTAATCAGTGTTACTGAATTACACTAAATGAACCGAACATTTCGATACTTGAACGAACTAATCAACCAAGTAGTATAAACGTATATACACCAACACAAAGTCAAGTGAATTTCAGTGAGTGTCATACAACACTCATTTTAGAATGATCACACATTATAAAGCGAACTGATCTACACAAACTGACATTGAAAGCTATATCATATCTACAATACTCTATAAATGACGCGAGTTCACGCGAGTGTACATGTGACAGTGCATTCAACTTTACTCAACAAGATGTATTCTTCAGCCTTCACCACAACAAAGAGATCAAACACCGCTGGACCATGAACGGATATTCTAATTTCAAGTAACAATTATTAATCTATTAATTTAGTAACTACTACTGTCCTGACTCTTTCAAAGAATCTCTACCCTGGGAGTTTTAAATAAATTTGATAAAAGAATAAAGTTAAAGTTATAAATAATGAACGAGTAAGCGATACTAACTGGAATTAATGAACGCATTAATTAATTATTATTTGAATTATTGTATATCATGATTTATGTATGTATGCCTTTTTCAGCTATCATATAAGCTAGAACTTGTTTTAAGATAAATGTGTTATTTGATGTATTTACAGGTACAGCAAACTTTTTTTATGTGTATGAATATAAATTGACGTAATGAATAATAAATTAGTCATTTAAGTACATTTAAGCAAATGCGTTCATTAATACTAAAACCCACATGTTAAAGTTTTAAGAACACGATTAATTCACTAAAGAGTCTCTTGTCTATTATGCTAATTGGTAATTCAATTTGCTAATTGATTTAACTTATTAATTCACATAGTAATTAGCATAATAACATCGTATATTATGGCGCCCATACGCGGGGCATAGATAATTAAAATAATAAACAAAATTTAATTATACAGATTTATTGTAAACAACAAAGGATTTCCGTTATTGTTAGCCTATATATTGTAAATGGCACAACCAACGTGTGACATATCATAATTACAATACCTGTAATTATCATCGTATATTATGGCGCCCAACCACACGGCATGATACGTAAATATAATTGATACATACAGGTTTGGCAAAGATCAGGCAGTAGTAGATAGATTAGCATAAAGTAAGAAATAGAGATAAGTGTTAGTGTTATAAACTAGCTTGAATGATTACGCGTAGGAAAGCAAAGATGGCTAGCAATTCCGATAGCGTAGAATTTGAAATTAATAACCAGTTAGGTATGGTAAATACCGAAGAAGATACCACACCTAGCGACCCAAATAGCGCTGTAGAGAGTCAAGAGGAAACGGCGCGAGGACAAGCGTCCAAACCTAAAGAACTGAATCTACAAGAGTTAATGGATTTTATCCGACAACAGAGCAAGAAACAAGAAGAAAGTAATCAATTAATTAATGAAAAATTGGATAAGCAAAAAGAAGAACATAAAGAAAATAGTAGATTAATTAGCGAAAAGATAGTAAAACCAAATGAAAAGCTCGACCAGCATAAGGAAGAGGTGAAACGACAGTCAGCGGAACAGCTCACGCAGATACGGTCTGAGTTACGAGAATTCCAACATACCTGGGAAGAGAAGATCAATGAATTACAAAAGAAACAAGAAGATACAGTAAAAGAGTTGAAAGAAGACGTGAATAAGAATTACGAAGAGATACGGGAGGCACGTGAGACCGACCGCCAGGAATGGAGGGGAGCGATCCAGAGCACCCAAACAACCGTTAAAAAGACTTACAATAAAATTGATGCTCACGTCAAAGACGCTAACAAGAAACATGAAGAGTTAAAGGCCGAAATACATGATACCATACGGCAGAAGCAGCAAGAACAAGGTGAGACGAACAACAACATAATGCAGAAATTGGAAGAAGTCGACGGGAGACAGCGTTCAACGGAACAAAAGTTGGACGAAACCACTAAAGAAAAGACTACGCGAATAGAAGAATTGAGATGTCATTTAACGAAGGTAAAGGAGAACCAGGAGAGACTACAGAGACAGTTAATGGAAGGTGAGTGTGGCACAGTGAACAGAATTAATGGACCTAACCACAACGACCTTAAATACAACGGTACCGACAGATACCCCATGGAATTCCTTAAGGAGCTGTCAGAGGTACAGGAGCTATACTACCCCACTGATAATATTGAGTGGATAGGTAGACACTTAGAGATGGACGCCCGAATTTGGTGGAGAGTTATACGAAGCCAAATATCCAACTTTGAAGAATTTAAAGAAGCATTTTTACAAAAATACTGGGGACAAGAACGACAAGATAGCATCCGTGATCATCTCGAGTATGGGAAGTTTGATTGGCGTGGCCAAATCAGTGCAATCTAATATATAGAACGAATATTATTGGAAAGTAGACAATTAACGCCTACTTTAACGGACCGCCAGTTGATTAAGAAGATCGCGCGTCATTTTGGACGGGAAATCCAGCTCGCTGTTATCACGAGGGGAATTACAACGATTCCAAATTTTGAATCCCTAATTGTGGAATATACACAAATTCACCCACGAAACAACAGAGAGCAGAGTTACGTAGCGACGAACGAAGGGAGAAATTCTAATAAGGAGAGTGAAAGTTTCACAAACAAAGCAACTGGGGTGCAGAAGCGAACTTGGGGTGAGAAACCGCCCGCACGCACACAGCAACACCGCGCTGGGGAGAGGCCGAACATTAACACAATAGAGTTTACAAATAGAGGCGCATCCACTTCGGGCAATGAACCGAAAACGGAACGACAAGGAGAAAAAGAAATCAACAAATGCAGTAAGTCAGATAGCCGCAAAATCGGATACCTGTCAAACCAACGACGTCGATGTAATTCTACCCGATTTGAGAAACGACTTATTATGTGATGATGACGAGGAGATTGTTCAGCGAATATTAAAATGCCCGGAAGTAATCATAAAATTCAACAATGGTATTACGGTGCCTGCATTAATTGACACCGGGAGCGTAATTAATGGATTATCGGAATCTTGGTTCAATCAAAATAAGCAGAACATAGCACCTTATGAAATTTTACCATGACCAACACTTTAATAATTAGCGCGGTAGGCAATAAATCGAAATTAATAAGAAAGCAGATCTTATGTGACGTAGATATAAATGGGATTAAGAATGAGTGTGTGTTCCTCATTATACCAGACCTTATAAAACCATGCATTTTAGGAATTAGTTTTCTCCAGGAAGCAGGATGTCTTATTGATATGGGAAAAAGAGTCATCGAGTTAAGAGGAAAGGCTGACAAAGCAGCGTGCACAGTGCCAATAATGCATATGGAGGTGATGGGCATAGAAGAAGATGAAGAAATCATGCGAAACATCGAGAAGAAGGTGGAGAGCATTGACTGCGGAGATGAAAGAATATTGATGATGTTAAGGGAGATTCTTGTCAGAAATAAAAGTTTATTCAGGGAGTGCCCCGGAAGAATCGAAGGATACGCTCACGAGTTCCAAGTAACAGACCGGACACCGTACTTCCAGAGAGGATGGCCAGTCGCACTAGCGTACAAAGGGAAGGTGGATGAGGAGATAAGTCGCATGTTACGGTATGGGGTCATCAAGCGATGCAACAGCCCCTACGTTAACCCGCTTATCACAGTTATAAAGAAAGATGGAAGGGTCCGATTATGTCTGGATGCGAGAAAGGCGAACAGCGTGACGATCCCGGACTACGAGGGAGTTTCTTCAATAAACGATATTTTAGCCAGATGTAGCGAAATGAAATACTTATCCACCGTCGATCTAACAAGTAGTTTCTGGCAAGTACCACTGAAGCCAGAGTGCCGAAATTTCACCGCATTTATGTATGAGGGCAAATGCTATTGCTTCACAGTCACGCCGTTTGGGCTGAGTACCAGTTCTGCTGCACTAACCAGGGGATTGGACATGGTATTGGAGGAAGAAGTTAAGAAAAACACCATCATTTACGTAGACGATTGCTTATGCTATTCCGAAAGTTTAGAAATACACTTGTCACATTTAGAATTATTATTAAATAACCTAAGAAAAGCAAACTTGACTATAAATTTAGATAAATCACAGTTTTTTAGAAAAGAAATTGCATACCTAGGATACCGTCTGACTACGCAAGGAATCCAGGCGACGGATGAGAAGATTAATGCGATTATGAAGTTTCCAACACCTCGAAACCAAAAGCAACTAAAAGGTTTCTTGGGCCTAACAAATTTTTATAACCGTTTTACGGACAAATATGCCGAAACAACCCAACCACTACTTGAATTGTTGAAGAAGGGACATAAATTCGCATGGACACCAGAACTAAATAAATGTTTCCAACAAGTGAAGGAACTATTTATAGAGACGGTGATTTTGAAGTTTCCTCGAATAAACCAAAGATACTACATGCAATGCGACGCCAGCAACTTCGCATACGGCGGGCAGTTATATCAATTGGACGAGGAAGGTAAAATCGGCGTTATAGCA
Source organism: Magicicada septendecula (assembly GCA_034769895.1). NCBI lineage: Eukaryota > Metazoa > Arthropoda > Insecta > Hemiptera > Cicadidae > Magicicada > Magicicada septendecula. The sequence goes on from CM068367.1 coordinate 892,568,313, forward strand.
TTTACTAGCAAAACATTCAAGGGCGCAGAAAAAAATTACAACACCACTGAAAAAGAGTTATTAAGTATTGTAAGATGTCTGGAAATATTCCGCATATACATATTAGGGCAACCTTTAACCATTATCACGGATAATAAGGCATTGATCTTTATGAACAAATGCCATCTAAATAATTCGCGAATAACACGCTGGATTTTAAGCATCCAGGAATACAAGTTTGACATAGTCCATTGCAAAGGCAAAGACAATATTGTTGCCGACCTTTTAAGCAGGAATTCAGGAAATGCCACGCTAGAGGAAATTAACGACGATGTGTGCGAGTACTTAATCAATCACATGGTAATTAAGATGGATAAGAATGTAAATAAAATAATCAAGGACATTGGAAAATATCAACTTGAAGACACTAAACTTAAGACCATTATTTATAAGGTAAATGAAGAATGTTTAGATAAGAAGTAGGTAAGTTTTATAGATATGTTAACGAAAAGTTATATAGACAACGTAAGAAGGAATGGAAGCTGTACATACCAAACAGTGTATCCGGAGAAATAATCGCCGAAATACACAGGATGTATGGGCACCTGGGATCGAAGAAATGTACGAAAGTGTTGCAAGAACATTTTACGATAGACAAAATGTTGAAGAAAGTGATGAATTATGTAAGGGCGTGTGACGTGTGTCAAAAATGTAAAGACACAAGTAACAAGGTCTTATTCGGCGGAACGAAGGCCATTGTCCCGTTAGGAAGGGGAGACTTAGTCAGCGCGGACTATTTTGGACCGTTACCCGTATCGTCCGCTGGGGTGAGATATTTGTTTGTTATTGTTGACAACTTCACAAAGTACGTACGACTGTTTACACTTCGGAGAGCAACGACCTCTGCCACGTTAAGGAGAGTGAGACAGTATTGTAAAGAATTTGGGACGCCTAAAGCAATTCTAACTGACAATAGGACACAATTCACGTCAAAGAAATGGGTGAACGGTTTGAATGAGCTAAACATTCAACCAAGATACACCGCAATTAGAAACCCATGTGCAAATCTAGCTGAAAGGATTAATGGACAGCTCGGGAATTTATTCAGAATCTTCGTATGTGACCAACATACTAAGTGGTCGCGTTATGTAACTATTATCGAAAGCTGCATTAACGACACGTACCATGAGACCATTGAGGTAACACCTTATGAGGCGCATCTCGGCAGAAAACCAACTAGAGTATGGGAAAATATCTAGACAAAGATATTGATGGAGTTGAAGGAGCTGATCACAACCAGATATTTGTAAGGATGAAAGAGAAAAGAGAGAAGCAAGCTAAGTTATGTAATGAAACCAAAACCATTACTAAATTCAAGATTGGTGAAAAGGTTTTGATAAGAACATATTATCAGTCAGACGCGATCCAAAGAAGGATTGACAAATTGTGCGAACTTTACTGTGGGCCTTATAAAGTACATCGAACTCTTGGGGATGCTACCTACCAGCTCGTCGACTGTGAGGGCGAAAGCAAGATCCGAGAGAAATTCAATGTGAGGCAAATGAAGAAATATTACGAACCAAAGGACAGAATTTAATATACCAGGGAGAAAGTAGAAGAACATACCTTAATGAGTTAGCTGTATGAGACAAGTCATTTAATTTAGGGCTGATGACGCGGGAACCTCATTCAAGCTAGTTTAATCAATGAAAACATGTAATTTAATGTCAATTATAACTTAAGAACTTACGTAGTTCATAGAATATAATATGTCGAATAGAACACTGATGATGTGTTAGATGATAAGTACAAGTGAGTACTTAGCGAATGCAAAGAACATTCTATTTACAATAACTTGAGTTGTATGAATATCAATAAATTATCAAAAACAAAGTGAACAAAAGGGACACTTAGAAGTGAATAAGTGATATAAATTAATAATTATATTGCAAGTAAGCCATGTTAAGATGAATGTGTATAATGAATAGAGTAAGGATCTGAATTGATGCTAGAATGAAATAAATTACTCATTACTCAGAGATTATGCATATGTATATAGTTGATGAAACAATATGGGTATAGATGAGATAAAGTAACGTAACAAATATGTTAGTTATCAATCGAATTATAAATAAATTTTACGGAACAAAAATTATTAGTAGGATTATTTATAATATATGAGATTCATTTTGTAGAAGATTTTCTTTATTACTATACGTAAGGCATTACATTAGGTCAATTGAATTTAATATTGACTTGTTTAATATTATATGGTATAGATATTGTTTCAGAAGATAAATGAATCATTTAGTTAAATGGGTGAAAACCATCCATTCAATTTATAACTTGTTTTATAATAAGATTTAAGACACTTATATGTAATTAATACGTAGATGCGTTGATGTTAAATACGTTCAACCATTCTAGATGGTTAGCAATAAATTCGTAAATGCAATTAAAACCAAAGGGGGTACACCAATTGTAAAACAAATTACGAAATGTAGGTCAACATGCTATATTCCTCCCAGATGAAGATGGACATGGTGTGGCGACGAACAGGGCGCAGAATTTGGATTCTATGGTTCCCAGAGGTCACGTCATCAAATCCAAATTGAGGACGCTATAGCGAGCAAAAAAATTTAAAAATTTAAAATTTTCTTCTCGACTGATTTTGTTCACACGCAGTTGTGTCAACGACTTCAAGTTAAGGCAATAAACAAGGCTTAATGTGAAGATGTCAAACCAGCGTCGCTAGCAGACAATAGAAAGATGTTAGGCTCTACTCAACAATAGATATGAAAGTTCGAGATGACAGGAGAAGCTTGGCTAAAAATTATTACCCCACAACAAACGACACAAAGCAGGCTAGGGCACTCACACGCGTACGGAGAAATAAGGCGAACGTCCGCTCGAGTTACGTCAGAATACGATGGTACTACAAAAAACGACAGGATTTCACAAAAGAGTTGAGTGTGCTGCACTTTACTGAGACAATGAAAGGAATAACTAGTTGAATAGACTCGAGGAAGCTGCACTGCGGGAGTTGACATTTACGCGACGGACACAATTTACAATTAGAAAGTCGGGGTGGCTTCACCAGTCAACCATGTCAGAAATTATTAATAGCTACAAAAAAAGGGGTGTAAGATAGAACAATACTTCAAGATGACCATGGACACAGAAGGGTAAAGTTGGAGCAACATTGCGTATTGTTGCATGCTCAACGCTCTCGAATATTTCTAGCGTTAGTATTTGTCATGCGAAGTGCTGCTGGTATAGGAATCGGAAATGTGTTTTTCAAATGAAGAAGTGGACTGTATAAATCTGAGTTAAACTAGCCATTTATTGAAGAATTATATAATGAAGCGCATGGCCCATGCAATTACGTATGGCGTACATTGCCAAGATAAATACCGATAGAGGAAAGCAAATTGTATAAAGAAGTTACATAATTAAATTTCACATCGCCGCGGCTAGCAAATGGAAGAGAGTACTGATCGGATGAAGGCTGAGTTTTAACTAACTAACTGTCGCAGCTCGCAGTAGCGAACTGTACTTTAAGCTGATGACGTAATTGCGTGGGCTGATTGCGCGCGAGTATATAAACAAATACAAAGATTTAACACGTATGTTCCAAACAAAAGAGTGATCGACAGGCGCGCAATAGCCAGAAATTCTACGAAAAAGATCAACGCCCGAACGGAAAGAATCTGGGGGTGTCTGACAACCTATCAGAGTACAACGTCTTGCGAAGACACCGGAGGAGAGGAGAGTTTCTATGGTAACGAAAAGTCAAAGCGAATCATCGAACAGAAACTAAAGATCCTGGAGAAGTGGGACAAAATATTCTGAGAAAATATTGAGCTGACCTATCACAAGTAAGAAAAGGCGTGGACAGACCAAAGACAAAATTTGAGTAGGGACAAGTTGATAAAACTAACTCTCTAACACGGAGGAAAGGCAGTCTTAGTCGAAGCAGTCTTATTACATTTTTTTGAACATATATTTTGACTCGGTATTACTGTGCTCGGTCTTGTAAAAGTTATCAGTCTTAGTGAAAACGCCATGTTATAATTTTCGGACTTAGTAATTTCAAATTGTAAGATACAAAGTGCGACCGGAAGTAATATTCGAACACAACAGTATAAAATGTGCGAATTAACGAACTTAGTCAAGTAGTAACATTATAAGGAATATCCGAATGAACAATTCGAGCGATTCAAACGAACTATCATGTAATCTCGACACATACACGAAACGTTACTAGTGTATTGTACAACTTAGACAGAATTACAGTTAATCAGTGTTACTGAATTACACTAAATGAACCGAACATTTAGATACTTGAACGAACTAATCAACCAAGTAGTATAAACGTATATACACCAACACAAAGTCAAGTGAATTTCAGTGAGTGTCATACAACACTCATTTTAGAATGATCACACATTATAAAGCGAACTGATCTACACAAACTGACATTGAAAGCTATATCATATCTACAGTACTCTATAAATGACGCGAGTTCAATCGAGTGTACATGTGACAGTGCATTCAACTTTACTCAACAAGATGTATTCTTCAGCCTTCACCACAACAAAGAGATCAAACACCGCTGTACCATGAACGGATATTCTAATTTCAAGTAACAATTATTAATCTATTAATTTAGTAACTACTACTGTCCTGACTCTTTCAAAGAATCTCTACCCTGGGAGTTTTAAATAAATTTGATAAAAGAATAAAGTTAAAGTTATAAATAATGAACGAGTAAGCGATACTAAGGGGAATTAATGAACGCATTAATTAATTATTATTTGAATTATTGTATATCATGATTTATGTATGTATGCCTTTTTCAGCTATCATATAAGCTAGAACTTGTTTTAAGATAAATGTGTTATTTGATGTATTTACAGGTACAGCAAACTTTTTTTATGTGTATGAATATAAATTGATGTAATGAATAATAAATTAGTCATTTAAGTACATTTAAGCAAATGCGTTCATTATTACTAAAACCCACATGTTAAAGTTTTAAGAACACGATTAATTCACTAAAGAGTCTCTTGTCTATTATGCTAATTGTTAATTCAATTTGCTAATTGATTTAACTTATTAATTCACATAGTAATTAGCATAATAACATCGTATATTATGGCGCCCATACGCGGGGCATAGATAATTAAAATAATAAACAAAATTTAATTATACACATTTATTGTAAACAACAAAGGATTTCCGTTATTGTTAGCCTATACTGTATATTGTAAATGGCACAACCAACGTGTGACATATCATAATTACAGTACCTGTAATTATCATCGTCCATGTGAGGAACAATAAGCAGAACACTGAATGGAAAGGTCAGAAGAGATACTCTTTTGAAATTTTATAAAGTGATGGCAGTGCCATGCGGCCTTTATGGCAGTGAGATTTTGACACTGAACGCAAAGACCCAAAGCTAGTGAATTGTGAAGCTAGTGAAATGAGATTTTTACGATCAGTACTAGGAGTATCACGGATGGACCGGCTAAGAAAGGACGGCGGAATATTGGAAGACGAAAGAAAAGATGGTCAGACCAAGGAGTGCGCAACGGATCGTAACGTCCACAGCCTGAAGGAGAAGAAGAAGAAGAAGAAGAAGAAGAAGAAGAAGAAGAAGAAGAAGAAGAAGAAGAAGAAGAAGAAGAAGAAGAAGAAGAAGAAGAAGAAATTGAGGTGGGCAGGACATTTGCTAAGCCAGAAGTTGGCAGAGGATCACAAAGATTGGATGCCAAATCATATACGAGAGTTAGATAGGCCTATATAAAATTTACGATATCAGCATTGCACGTGGGCAGTAGGGACCAATATCCTTTACATTATTACACGCAAATCTGCTGTCCATTTTGTTTATTTCTGATCGAGCAGCGACTGGCGAGCCATAGAGCCTATAACTGCCTCTTCTGTCAGCTGTAATGTAGGTGTTGGTATTCTTTCAAACGTGCCATTTACTGAGTACGATGGGGGCTGTGCCCTGATTGCCTGGATGACGTCGACGAGGAAGTTTTCGGTCGATGGAAAGACAGGATCGAAATCGTCGGATATTGTGGGCCGTGCCCCGAACGGTAGACGGGATCAATCACAGACGGATCAATGTCGAGATGCCGTATTGACGATATGGCGATCGACCACGGGACCGCTGTCACGACCGTAAGAATCGCGTAGGACAGACTCCACGACACACTTCAGGGAAGTTAACAAAGAGGACTAGCGGATGATCGTGGGGGTGATCTATCGGCGGCTGACTCAAGATCGGTATACAGCCGGACTGAGACCAGGCAAGAGTGCCATCGTGTCACCAAAATAAGGGTTTGGGTGGTTACTCAGCGCTTTGAAACCAATGAGGATCTCATTCATGGCATTAACTTTTCGTTGTATACCTTGACCGCAGCGTTTTTCACTGAAAAACTATTTCCCTTTATCTCACATCGGAGTTCAGTGCCTCTGCGCGCTAAACTCACCATCTACTTGCTCTTCCTTAGAGCATTCTGATGTACGCAGCGCCCTCATATTGGTCCCTGCTACAACCCTATACTGTTGCGCGCTTGGAAGCTTTCCAATCTCGCACCCTCCGGTAATTTCCAACTCTCCCTGGTATGTCAGGAATGATGTTATCAGGCGAGGGTTGAAGGTTCCTTCTGTGGATGAGTTTGTACGATCTCTTGCGCTCAAACTCTTCACTCGTACCTCTACCTCCTCCTACCCTCACCTCCGCCGCCTTAGTGCAGACGACGGCCCACCTCCTAGAAAAGTTAGACGCCCTCGAGCTCTGCTCGATGACCACCCCATAAACATATCAACAGATATCGGCTCCTCACCCCCACCCTTGCGGCGTTTGACACTCAACTTTTCTCCATCCTAGTCACGTAAGAGACACTCCTTTCTCGTCCCCACCTAATAACCGTGAAATGGCCTCACGTCATGATCCTTCCTCTCCAAGTAAAAAAAAAAAATAATTTCTAGCAGTTGCGAATATCTCCGCGGTTTGCAACACAATAACAGCATCCATCCCTCCCTCCTAGAAGGAGGGCTCCATCCTTTTATTCTAGCGCAAGGCTATCATGGATCAGATGCAACAGGCAGTCATCGGGTTTACCTGGACACTGCAACTACTGGGGCACGTCCAGCAGCTGCCCCACGATTGGACTGGATTGGATTTTTCACTGAGGGACTGTCAACGCTGTTAAAATGATAAAGCAAGTGAACGTATGTGGATGGTGAATAATGTGGAAAAGTAGTATAGATATGTTTGTTATTTTTGTATGTAATAAAATATTTTTTCCTATTCTCATGTCTTTTTACCAGCCAATCGGAGGTGGATTTTTGAATAGTCCTTATATACTGTGGCCACAACAATGGGGCTTTGCAAAGTGAGAGATGATTTGGTTAAATACTGTAGATCAGTGAACTGGACAAGAATTGGTCAGGAGAGAAATTACTGGAAATGACTGGATACACATTCATTCAGTTGTGGGTAGACAGTTGTGTTAATGATGATGATGATGATTATAATTATAAAATTGTTATAATTTTTGTTGCTTTTTTACACGTTTTATAAATTTATTGTTTTTACTAAAAAATAGCCTATGGATCTAAGAAGTTGTTCATTACTATAGGAACTTCATGTTCCTATGGGGATCGAGATCTTAAAATTGTGGAATAAATTATTGAATGTAAGAGAATTTGGTTTTTATTAGCATGCCTAAGTAATTATTTGTACCGTTACATAAAAAAATAAAATTTTTAACTGATTTTGCTTGGAGAATAAGTGCATAAACCACTTAACGACCTTTCTAATGGGCATTAAATTATTTTATGTACCGGTATCTCTTTTTTCAGTTTAATAACGTGTGTTTTCAATATTTTTAACGTACGTAAATCGTACCTTTACAAGTCACGTTGCACTGCAAGGACGTGCTTCAAATAGCTGTGCGGTCCCCTCAAACACAGCGGAACCCGTCAGAGCTGAATTCGCATGTATTCCCGCTTCTCACGAGCGTGATACACAGTGAATGTGCATTGAAATCGCGATCTCTGTATTCTCCCTTCAGTGTTGTTTGTTTCATTAATATGAATATAGAAGTAGAAAAAATGATTTTGGAAGTCTGCAAGCGACCAGAATTGTGGGACATTTCGTCTGAAATATATAAAGATAAAAACAAGAAGAAACAAAGATGGAAACAAGTATGTTCATGTCTATTTGATGATTTCAACAATAAAACAAACGAAGAAAAAATTGGAATCGGGAAGCCCATTTGATTTATTTTTACAAAAATTTATAAATTGGGGAATATACTAAAATAAACTCTGACTCCCAGATGCAGAAAAACTAAACTATAGAAAAGTATTTTTTAGTACAAGAATAGTATACATATCATATATATCTGATAGAACTCACCAATCAAATATAGGGACTTATTATAATGTTGCATTAGATTTTGCAGTCCCTCATTGAAGAACACTGCCGCTAAGACAATTAATCAAGAGTTCCCACCATTAATGAGATCCTCATTTGTGTCAAAGCCAAACAGTGATCTAGACGACTGGCTCCCCTGTCAGGGTTTAGTACAGGGTGTACACCTATGGCCATGACTTGAGATCTACTTTTAGGAGGGGGTGGGGCAGAGTGAAGCTTTAAAAATACAGTGTACAGTGTGACCACCACCTGTATAATTTAAATGTATTTGGTTCATAAGAAGTTCAGTAATAATCCTGTTAGAAAAAGAGGGAAATTTATTTTTAATTACCAACAAATCTTTCTTTGTAAGTTCCATTTTTGATGTATGTTACCTAGAAGAAGTATATTATAAACATACATACACTTGTAATTAACTCTGTTTGTAGTGAAGTACGATGATATAGTAATAGCTTTTGTCGTTATGAAGTAGAAATCTCCTTCCTCTAAGAGTTGCTTTGGAGTCAAATTCATCTATTATTTAAAAAAATTTTCAATGCACAGAACAGAAAGGTGATGAAGTTTTCCTAGTCCAGTAGTGCTGCATATATGTCTTCACACACCAAAGTCAAGAAAAAGAGTGCTACTACCTGTTGAACTTACAGACACTGTAAAATATGTTTGAACATGTTGTTGAAGTTGAGAAAATATTCACTCCATTTTTTTAACAAAAACCTTTAGGCTCTCATCAGATTCATCACCAGTATGTTTATTTGCAACCATACATGAGAACACATTCAATTCTGAATACAGTTCTTTCTTTGGCATTTAATAATTAAAGTACACACTAATTTGATGTCGTCTTCTACAACTCTGATTTTACTCAAGACTGAATTAAGTACTTTTAAGTCATTTTCTTGGAATCAATAAGTAATTTCATTTGTAACTATATCTAAAATGGAAAAAGTTCTGTCTATAAAAGTCTGAGGTTGTTTGATATTTTCCAGTCTTGCCAGGCACCACCAAGCTATCCAGCCACATACTTTTTCTTGAAATCACAATCATAGTATCATCCTTATTTTTCAACCATTTTTTTCTGTTTCTTTCTGCAGCTTGTTAAATTAGTTATTAAATTAAAAAGTTCAACTTTTGTGTGTAAACTAGTCAGACGATGACAAATAGGCCACACTGTTCTAGCAGGCTTGAAACTGTCTGCTACCGGTGTTACTTTTTTTATAACAACTAGAAACAGAATTTTATAAACTCAGAATATGGAGGGACAAGTGCAATAATACTGCAATAATTTATTTCTATTTTTTAATGTTTTTTTTCATATATATTTTAATATATAAGTTGATAACTGTCATTAACATATACTTTTTGCTGACACTATTTCAAGATGAACTGTTCTGACAAAGTCTACTATTTGAAATGTCAAAAATGCCTTTTTTTGTATAAATTATTTCCTCTTTGGTATTTGCTATTACATAATGCATATTTTTATAATTTTACTTAACAAATTAGAACATTTTAACTTATAAAATGTAAAGTGAGAAAAAAATATTCCTTTCTATTACCAGTATTTAGAATTCTGTAACTAATTTTTAACAAACTCCTTTGGTCACTGCGATCACAGTACATAGAAATTACTAATTATTATTGCTGCTGCTGCTGCTGTTCCTGCTGCTGCTGCTGCTGCTGCTGCTGCTGCTGCTGCTGCTGCTGCTGCTGCTGCTGCTGCTGCTGCTACTACTACTACTACTACTACTACTACTACTACTACTACTACTACTACTACTACTGTTATGTTATTAATATACAATTATCAAAAACTGTAAGTGCAAGTTTACCATAAGGTTCCTGTATTTTTTTTGTAGAAAAAGCAGGTATTTCAAAATGGCGCACTGTGAAAGATGGTTACATAAAAGGAAAGAAAAGAGAAAAAGAATTACAAAAAGTGGCACAGGGAAAAAACCTTGTCATAAATATGTTTATTCAGATTTGCTTGGTTTTCTTAATAAATGTGTGCAGTTAAGAGAAATTAAAGAATGTCCAGTTACTGCCTCTACAAGCAATGATCCAGCTGAGTCTAATGAAGCTATTGGCCAAAACAAATCACCTGCATCACCACCAACTACACCCCGAGAGAAGTGCACAGAGAAGCAAAAAGCAGTCTGGGCAATTGAAAAAGAGATATCTAATTATTTGCACATAGCTTCCAAAATAATGCAATCTCGGCACATTTTGTATGATGACGATGAGGACATGGCATTTTTCAAAGCTATGGTCCAAACTGTAAGGAAGCTAGATCAGTCTCAAAAATTCCTATTTAGAATCCAACTCATGAGTAACTTGCAAATGCTTACAACACTAAATTTATCTCAGCCTTATCAAGTTCCTACACTTCCTTTTTACCAGCCTCCTGGAATTTATCCTTCTATGTCACATCAACAACAGCAATCTACCTCTACATCATTTTATCACTCACAATGTCCTTCCACACCACTTCATCAACTTCAACCACCCCTAAAACATAACCAGTTCTCTCTCCAATCTCAACAGCTACCATCATTATCATCTCAACCAGAACTTTCACCACATGTACAAAGTTCAAGTGATAGTAATTTAACATCTGATGACTTTCATGATGAGGACATTGATGATTTGATTTAACATTGATCATTTTGGTTTATACATTATTTATGTTGTTACTTGTACATATATATTTTATGTAGGTAGTTTTTACCCCCCCCCCCCCACACACACACAAAATGTTTATAATTTTTCATTTACTTTATTAGTTTGCTAATATAAATTTCAACAGAGTAGCCTATAGTTGTGTATAATTTCAGAACATTTTCAATTAATGTTAAAATTCTGTGTGTTGTTTACTGTATAGGTGTAATATTTATATTGTGAATTAGTTTTATTATATCACATTGGTTTGTTTACGTATATATTATATTGAATGTTTACATTATTGAAAAGTTGCCTTAAACTTTTAAAATAATTCTCACATTTTGACTAATTTGTAGGCCTAGCCTATTTGTTTGTCTGTTAATAAAATAGCTATTAAAAATAAATAAATTATTTCATATGGTAATATTTTCTTCTTCAGATATAGGGGCATACGTATAATAACATTAAATTATTTAATCAGGAAACATATGTGAAGTAACTATTCAATGAATGCAATTTTGATGCACCAGATATTAGGTTTGATGTGTAAACTATATTATGCTGAATGTGTGTGTGTGTGTGTGTGTGTGTGCGTGTGTGTTTTGTTTTCTTTTGACTTGTCTAAATCTTAGTAACCACCAGAACATTTTTTTGTATATGCCATTAAGTTTCTCTTTTCTGTTTAAGCTTAATGTCACTGAAAATTATCAGTAGTGTTATATATTTTACAATTAGTATTTTGGAAATATTTTGAATTTTGAATGTATGAATTCATAATAAGTGCATGGTGTAATTTTTTTATTGTCTGTTATATGTAGTATTCAATTTTAATTTTGGATTAAAATATTTTGTTTAATGTTTTATTTGATTAAAAATACTCAGTCTTGTATTTTATGTGGTTCTGATTATACAGTTTGCAGATGCATTATCATAAAATGAATTCAACATGCTTTGCTTCATTACATAAAGTTTATTATTTTAATTCCAAGCAATACCTCTTCAGGTGGTTGTGCCAATCTCCTATTTTCCTCATCTCATGTAAGTTTTGGTTTTGTTGTGCTTGACAGTCGGTGAAACAATTATTTTTTGACATGCGATAATAGTAAAAAATCTGTGTGGTTATCATTGCGGTTTCATGTGGAAATGCTCACTGATTGATGGGTGCACCCAATACTGCATGTGATTTTATTTTTACTAATACTTCCATAACTAATACATAATCAAAATTAACATAATTAACTTAAAAACAATCCATGATAACTGATGGAAGTCTCAAGCACAACTACTTGTAATGCTTGACATGTGCTAAATGCTGTGCTCGTCTAATGACTGGCTCACATGCCTTGCTGTATTAACAGAGGAGTGACATCCACTCTATTAAAAATTGTTTGAATGAAAAACTTCATGGAGGATCTTTGGACCAATTTATGAAAAAAATAACTGAGAAGTCACTATTAAGTGCTGGAAGAATTAATAATGGAATAGAATATAACAGATTTGTAAAAGCTCAATGGCAGGCAGCGGCGGGCCTAGCCCTTTATTAGGGTGGAGCGAGAATCCCGTTCGGCACCCCTTGGTCGACACATTTTGAATCAACTATAATTCAGTTTCTGTCAAGTAAAACACCAACTTTTCAAAAATCAATACGTTTATTGAACCAAAATTAAGTAGCTATTCATATTGCACTCTTGTACATTGTATATTGCACATTGTAGCTAAGAGCGAAATGTGGCAAAAAGGCGCCAACAAAATTTTATTTTTTTCACAATCGGATTTTGGCGCCACTCCTCACCCGGCGTCTAAAGTGGTCGCTCCTCTCGCTCTACCCCAGGGGTGGCCCTGATGGCAGGGTTATATGGAGTGAGGAGACAATGCTTTTGTTAAGAGAATTATGAAAGCCAAAGTTTTTATCTATGAACTACAAAGTAGTGAAAGCCAATAACAACAGTTACTAACAGGTAAGAGTAAGTGGTGGGTGCGCGCACACACACAAAGAATATTTGTTTATTATGTTTACTTACATTCTGTATTCTTGTATTATAGAAAGGGTTTTCTCCTAGCCTATGTATATTCAAATTCATGAGTATGGAATGTCTTCAAAAACCAGTTCTATATATGCCTGGTTCTATGGCAAGCACTCCAAGAGTACTGATTCTTCCTTGTGTTCACGCTGATTGCAGAAAGTTTTTACTTCCATATTCCTTAAGGAATGGAAGTATGGTGATGGCAAAAAAAATCGTGTTCGAGATTATTACAGATTCTGATTGTACTACACTCAAAACATGAAAAAAAGTCGTTTTCCGAAAAGTGTCTGTGTGTGTGTCTGTCTGTCTATGTGTCTGTGTGTAGATTTTTTTCTATGGCAAATGATAACTGCCGCAAATTCAAACAGAATCAAATAATTTTTTGCATACAGCCCTGATTTGTAGAGTACTCACGACCTATTGTCTTTGGTGAAGATCGGTTGAGGGAAAGGGGTAGTTTACCTGCAACGGTTTTTTTTTTATCAAGGGAATTTTTTTTTTGGCAAACGATAACAGCCGCAAATTCAAACAGAATTAAATAATGTTTCGTATACAGCCCTGAATTGTAGAGTTCTCAAGACCTATTGTTTTTGGTGAAGATCGGTTAAGGGAAAGGGGTAGTTTACCTGTAACGTTTTATGTTTTAACAAGGGTATTTCCTATGGCAAACGATAACAGCCGCAAATTCAAACAGAATCAAAAGATTATTTGCATACAGCCCTAAATTGTAGAGTTCTCAAGACCTATTTTTTTGGTGAAGATCGGTTGAGGGAAAGGGGTAGTTTACCTGCAACGTTTTTTTAACAAGGGTATTTTCTATGGCAAACGATAACAGCCGCAAATTCAAACAGAATCAAATAATGTTTTGCATACAGCCCTAATTTGTAGAGTACTCAAGACCTATTGTTTTTGGTGAAGATCGGTTAAGAGGAAGGGGTAGTTTACCTGCAACGTTTTTTTGTCAAGCGCATTTTCTATGGCAAACGATAACAGCCGCAAATTCAAACAGAATCAAATACTTTTTTGCATACGTCCCTGAATTGTAGAGGTCTCAAGGACTTTAGATTTTGGTGAAGATCGGTTAAGGGGAAGGGGTAGTTTACCTGCAACCTTTTACGTTTTAACAAGAGTAAAGTACTTGAAAATTTATTTAAACTTTTTGAAACAATGGTAATTGTTAAAAATAAAATAATTTTGTTGCCAGGCAATAAAATTATAATTTTTTCATTTTAATGTAATATAATATTTTTCATTTAATACAGCAATAAAAAGGCAGGTAAGACACACACACACACACACACACACACACACACACACACACACACAATTCACGTTATTTATGGCCTCACTCATGTTTATTTTCTTACATTTGCACGCTTTTTAAATGGAAAGTGCCGAAACCCACACCAACATAACGCGTGCAAGCCGAAAAAATGGACATCAATTTGCTTACTGGCGAAGCTAGTAGTTAATGAATGGGTAGGCAAAAATCTTATCTTAAATTTTTTTTAAGGAATCACTAAAAGGACGGTGGTTCAAATCGGACGCTGAGGTAGAGTTTGCTGTAACCGAATGGTTCCACAAACAGCCGTAAGAATTTTACTAGCAGGGAATCTACAGGTTAGCGCAACAGTGGAACTCATGTCTTAATGTTATTGGAGACTTCTTTTAAAATCGTTGAATAAAAAATGCTTTACAGCTCTATACGTGTTTATATTGAACAATCCTTGTATTAGTCATACACAATAATACAACTGATTGAACTTCAAATTTTTAAACTTGATTAGTTTCTATATATATGTTTAATGTTACAAATAATTCAAATAACAATCTTGATCATCTGTTAGTTCAGCGGAATAACAGTGACACTTTTAATAACCGCATAAAATAAACACTTAGAAACAACACAGGCGCTTTAACTTAACTGTTTGGACCACAGAAGTGAGGCATGCCTCAACGCTCTATGTGTACAGCGCGGGACAATCCCCCCTCCCTACACTTCCCTATCACACCACTACATTGCTTACATACGATGTATACAAAAAACGCTGAGGCAAGTTCAGGTTGCCTCATTCGCTTTAAACGAACTATGCCGAATCTCACCTGTCACCATCTAGCGGTCGCTCAATAAAGCACGTTTCGGTTTAATAAATTTGACAGTCGCAGTAACAATGTATAATCTTTACATTATGTAGTTCATACGTATTTTAATTTTTATTCTACAGAATTTTTTAGGGTAGGCATTGCCTCAATTGCCTCCATGTAACTTTGCCACTGATATATATGTGTACAACGTTATCGGCAACAAAGAAGTAGTTTTTGTTAAAATTCCTTCCCGGGATATTTGGCCATAGTCCAATGTTTTCTACAAAACCAGACATTTCGGCAATGCCATCGACTTCCATCATCAGTGAAAATCGAGTGCGATAACGTGAGGTGGTATACGTTAGTGACCACAGTACTGTGGTTAAGGCTGAAGCAGTAAGTAGAAAGAAGTAGTTTCTATGGTAATATTTCATTTCGAAAATGATTTTAAATTTAAATCTTAGAATATGGAAGTCATGTATGGTTCTCCATACCGATATTTAATCCTTTTTAGAGCTGAAAACGGTTTTCCTGCATAACAGTTTGTTGCTGGTGTACAATTGTACAGCTGCAGTGTAAACATCTTTAGTTTTCTGTGCTAACATTTTGCAAGGAATGTCTTTATAGCAAGAACATACCATTCAAAATAGCCAAGTCTCTGTTATGCCAATAACAGATGCCAAGTCTGTTAACCAATGCCATCAGTTTTTAATTTTTTTACTCTAATCAGTATTGTACATAATACTATAATCCCAAAACTCTACTAGTTTTGTGTAGTCAATGTTTTCATTTCTATTAGGTATGTGTTTTGTCATAAAATGCCAATACTTTAATATGATGTGCTTAAAATCATATATTAGTTACATTCAAGAGTTCAAGTTATAGCGGGCCGACTCGAACTCGGCAACTCTAAGTAGCAAAAAATAAGGTTGGGGAAAAGGGTCAGTTAATCCCACGCACGAACTCGGCAACTCTCTCCTCAGGTAGCAGAAGCAAGGGGGTGGGGTCATCTAAGGCCGATTCTCTGAGGTGATCTTGAGTCATCGCAATGCAGGCAGGAGACAATACCGTTGGATTTTCCAAGTCTTGCTGGAATGCATTAGTCACTTGTCAAATTGTGGAGAGGCGTTTACAGGTCAGTCGGGTGGGTGACACCTAATAGTTAACACTTATGGTAGCATAGATTGTGTCAATTTTCTAAGCGAGCTGTTAAAGTGATATTTATTTTATTTAGTTATTTATTTATTAAATATTGAGAAATGGAAGAGAGGCATGTGTTACAGACTATTTTTAGTGAGCGCGGTAATGTTCACCTCATGTGCAATAATTTTAAATTCAAGCCGTATCACTTTGTTAAAGGGACAGAAGAACGTGGATGGAGGTGCTGTGGGAGGAACTCTAAGTGTAGTGTTAAACTTTTTACTGTAGGTAGTGAAAACTTATTCTCACGCCTAGAAGGTATTCACGATCATGACCCATTCAAGAAAAAGATATAAATAGGAAATCAATTTCAAACTCAATCAAAAGGAAAGGTGAAAGCTTAGATGAAAGACCATCTAAGCTTATTCGGAAGGAAATAGGTGACAGTCCGTCAACCCTAGACACACTAACGAGACACGATGTCAGATTGATTAGAAACAATATAACTCATGCTAGGTTAAAGAGCCTGCCAAAACTACCTAAATCTGCAACTGATCTCCAGTTGGCTTTAAACCACAAAAGAAGAAAATTTTCTTCTAAAAAATGACAAAGAAAAAGGTTTTGTAGTTTTTTCAACAGATTCGAATCTAAAATATCTATGTGAACAGGAAACTTTTCTGATGGATGGCACTTTTGAGTATTCACCAAAGCATTTTCAGCAGATATTTACTATCCACAGTTATGCGGGGGGTTTTTATATTCCACTTGCATTCAGCCTGCTGAAACACAAAAAAAAAGACACATATTTCAATATTTTGGAGTTTCTAAAAAATGAATGCAAGAAGAGGAAACTTATTTTTAAACCAAGTACTATAGTTATTGATTTTGAAATATCAATACATGAAAGTATCAAGGCGGCCTTTCCAGAAATCAAGATCGTTGGCTGTTGATTTCATCTGGCTCAAGCCTGGTAAGTTCAACTACTAAATTTTAATACTTTTCTACGGGATTCAAATTTTATAATTTACGCTATGTTCAAGGGAGTAGTAACAGTTATGCACGTTTATTTTTTGGATTCAACATTTCTGTGAACACCCCTGTTGTTATAATTTTTTTATGGAACATGTAATTAAAACATGTTTTACTCATGGTGTTTTTCTGCCATGAACAGACTAACAGGGATCCAACGAGGAACTAACCCGATTTATAGTTACTGAGATCCAAATATATTTACTATAAACCTGGCCGCCATTTCGTTTAGGTTAAGGAATATCTTAAATTTAGCTTAAAAATATTTATGATATATCTGGGCCTTTAAAATGATACATTACTTGACTGCTTTTGAGAAATTCTTTTTTGTAAAAATTATAATTTTGAGTGAAAAACCAATCTTTAAATATTGATTGAAATCTAAATATTGATTGAAAGTTGGAGTTCCTCTATCTTCAACGTGGTAAGGTATGGGAAAAAGATGGGGGACATAAATTTATTTCATTATGATTATCCATTTACTAATTCTACTGCACCCTTTGTGACTGGTAGCATTATTTATTACTGTTTTTATTATTTTTTACTGTAAAAAAGTTTTTACTTTGAATCGATTCTTTCTGCTTAACTTAATTTAATAGTGCACTGCACTACTAAGTTTTAATAGTGGTTGTAGAATCTTTCATTGTTATGTGCTTACGTTTGTATATTTTTATTACTCAAACTTTGTCGTGATATTTTCATATGTGCTAGTAAATAAGCAGCATTTGTAGTAAACTGATAATACAGTAAAATTGTGATTGATCTTCATTAAACATGTTTTAGTACACAACATTTTTTTTTCTTTACAAACCAATGAATGACTTAAAATAACTGCAACTTTTTGTTACACGTGTTATAGTTAGATTTTTTATGTGAGTGCGCAAACTCTTTAGACCACGAAGTGCACTTGAGATAACATCTTGGGTATTGCAGGATATCCATTTTTAACACATGTACATATCAATACAGGTGGTACAAATTCAAAGAAAACTATAAAGACACTGGTACCTGCAATGAACTGGCCTAGATAAGAGAAGAGGTTGCATTGCAGTGTATTTGGCTGTGAACTTCGTGCCACTGTTATTTTTTAAAGTTGGTACTGCGATGAGGCGTCCAGTCCAGTAAATTTAAATAAAAACGTATTTAACTTTTGATGGCTAAAACAGAATTAAAAACTATTTTACAAAATATTCGTTTTAATTTAAGCTTTATAAGGACGAGACAAATTTATTCCTAGCATTTTTCTACTATCCCTTGCGCTAGTGATTTTTCTTGGAAGTAGGCCTTTACTCACCTCCCCTCCCCCAGTTACCGAGTTCGTGCGTTTGCTCAGGGGACGGTTTTGGGACAGTTGCCTAATTCGTGCGTTTGATTTTACCAGAGCAGGTAAAAGTTGCCGAGTTCGTGCAAGCCCGTTATAGCAGACTTGAACTGTTTTATTCTAAACTTTTTGCTGCCCCACAAATTTTGCCACCCTGTGTACCTACACATGCTTAAATATGGGCCAGGCTATAGAGCTAAGTAATAAGTATAGGTAATGATTTCTACTGATTTTTCAGCACTTGTATGATTAGCCTGAGGACTGCAATGTTTTTATAAATTTTGGGACTTGCATTTGTTGGCCTCAAATAACAGCTTAAAGGTCATTAAACAAATATGTATTTGTTTACACCATTGTTATATGTTTGAGTACAACGTGTGGGATTAGAACATAAGTCTGAAACACCAAATTGATATGTCTATTGTGTACACAAAGAATTCAACACTTTGAATATAAGTGTGCACTATTGACTTGAAGACATTACGAGATCTAGCCTGAATCTGCATCATTTCATTCTGCAAATGTTCCATTCACTTAGAATCCAGATTCTAAATTGTTAGAAACGTGTACATACAAAAGATCATTTTTCAAACGGACCATATCAAAGATTCTACCTTAGTTTTTTTAATAACACTTGAAATACTTCGTTTGGAAATTGTTTTTTACAAATCGCCGTATTTTTTGCAACTAGTACAGCAAGAGATTCTAATGGCCGTCCCACATTTAATTTATAGCATTGGTTATATGGGCTACACTGTTGCTGGGTTTCGTGTGTGGAAATGCCTATTCGGCGCATTGAAGGCGTTCGAAATGTATTTCTCCCGAACAGCGACGTCGATTTACTGCTACAGGGAATGAATTTTATCATTGAAGTACTACACATTATTGTACAGTTTTATTAGTGTTTTACTTATAATGTGAATACTTACGTGTTAACAGTTACGTGATCAGTATCACTCAGTTCTATGTATGAAAATAACATGACGTTAATTACCAAAAAAAGCTTCACTTTACCTATAATTGGAAGTGTGTTTATATTATTTAATGAATAAGCCGTGTTAGACAAACAATATAAACTATCATGTAACTAAGGAAGGACGAAACATTGTATTACAGGAAAAGAAATTATCTAAAATAATAGTTGTGAATTGTAAACGTGTAAAATATTGTACTCTTAAAAAATATGTGACGTTAAAAGTAATATAAAATTTATACTATATACTATAGGATTACACACACGCGCGCGCATACACGCCAGGGTGTAACGTAAAAGGTGTCCTCACTATACAGATTCGAATTTTTTGTGTCAGTACAATAAAAAAGTTCGTATACACACAGGTCCGGAAACTTTATTTTCAGTCTGGCCGCCATTTTGTACTTTTTAAAGAAAACTATATATCAAGGGGTAACAGAGTTATCTTAATGAAGTTTGGCACATATGTTTACATTAATGGAAGTTAATGAATTAACAAATATTCCTAATTTCATAATTAGAACTACGGTTCCTTCAGTATAAGAAAAATTTATTTAAGGTTATTACTACTTTTTAATACTGCCTCATTAATAGTAGTTTATAACTTATAACAAAGTAATGGCTTGGTTTTTAGCGAAATTAGAATTAATAACTTCTAACAAATTTAAAAACACTTGTGTGATGGGGTTTTTTCTGCCCAGTAATGATTATCAAGGACATTAATAATTCTATTTCATGTAAGACTTCTTCATCAGTGAATATATCAAGGACTAAATAAGTGCGGATCAATTGCAATTTCGTGTAGAAAAGTAAACAAAATGCGCCTCTCTGTCCATAGTCAATATTTTCAAGGACTTGTAGCCTACGCTATGATGTAGATAGTACTGCTTTAATCTTTTGTGGAGATTCATCTGTAATAAAATCGGGAACAGTAGCTGAATGGAATTTTGACAAGTTTCCATGTCATACACAAGCAGAGGAGCGGTGTGTGAAGGTTGTGACAGAAGCGTTACGAAAAATCGTTGTTGCCAAGTCTAGAGATGGGTTCATCAGAACGACGGTTCTTTCACGATCCATCATGACACGTTTTTCGCATAAATCGGAGTTTAAAATAGCTAGTACCAAAAAAAAATGAGTAAAAGGCTACTGACATAATACCATAGCTCGTAACAATTATCATTAACTATTTTATGTCAAAGTGTAAAATTTGCAATTTTAATGTTAAAAATGTGTTTTTCAGGTGCAATGCACGACCAATAAAAGTTGAAATATCTACGCTTTTTAAATTTATTTATCCTCCCTTTGATATTCTTTACTTATCTAAAGCTGTAGGCCTACCATTTGACTTACATAGAAAAAGTTTCGTTTTTTTAAGTACGAAAAATTGTTAAAATTGATCAGTTTTTATGATTTTCGGGGTGATGCGAGACCGGAAGATATAACAGATTATTTATTTATTTTTTTACTTATGTGTCCTAGGGGCAAGTTTTCCGCGGTATAGCGAATCGAAAAAAATAAAAATATTTTTCGTCCCACCCTAACTTCTATCGCCATAGAAAGATATAAAGTTTTCTTTAAAAACACAAAATAGCGGAGAGACGGAGGAAAGTGAGGCTTTTTCGACCTAAGGTTAATAGGAACTTTTTTCTTATACTGACGCATAAATTCGAGTATGTATAATTAGGACATCTTTTACGTTGCATCCTGTGTACACACCCACACACAATGCTTTAGTAATATAATGTAAAATATGAAATATAAAAGTAATGTTAGGAATAGCCATTTAAAACCAAATTAAAATCTTTAGTACACATGATATCGCAACATCCACCACATATTACTGTACTACTAACAAACAACAATTTGTAAGGCACAATATTTTGTTATAGTATATTTATATGAAAAGGTGTTAATGAAAAATAGAAATGTAAACATTTGCGTTAGGTATTGTTTGTTTGTGATTAAGCTCGTTTAAAAGTATGTTCCACCTCACAGAATGAGTTGTTTAGTAAATTGTGAAACGTTTTTAGTCAGCGTTTTGGGTAAGAAAAATAGCTGTATCCCATGGATACGAAATTTGTATAAACGTTTTTATTACTAACGCAAACAATCCATAAGCAAGACGTGAATAAGGTGGCGACAAGACTTGGCATGCGTCTCCCGAAGCGTCCGCATAATGATTACAAATAATTGTATGGTCCAAACCACCTTAAGTTGAATATTAGAATTTGAATTAAAATTAACTTTAGACTATTTACTACAACTTTTAGGCTTATACTATATGTCTACCTCAAGGAATAAAAAATTTCCTCACAGACCGAAAATTGTAATACACACATGGAAAAAAATATTAATATTATTGAGTAGTATAATTGAGTAGAACCAATGCGCCACTCCAGTTCCCTTTGTGAAGTCAGGCTTGCTGTATAGAACTACCAGTTCATGTCTTAATGCAGTTTCATTTAAATTAAATTGTTTAGCAGCAATTTGTAACTGTGTTTCTGGAAAGATTTCACAATGAAATCAGGGAAAGATGTTTAGAAAACAGGGTTGGTTGCAACAAAACTGCCATTGCTTAAATGGTCTGAAAATGAAAATCTGTCGTCTATGTTGGTAACTATTATGTCACAAACTTCTTTAGCTGCAGTCTTCTTGCTTTCATCAAAACGTGACCTTTTTGGATTTTGTGATGATTCTCCAAAATCATTTGTTGCAGACAGACTGGCATCAAAATCAATATAATCTCTGACGTTTTGAATGTGTGACTTGAATGAGTCAACATACTGGTGTGTTTTAATACTGTCAATTTCTACTTGCTGTAATTGATTAAACAAAATGTCACAGGCTGGCATAATTTTGTTGAAAACATAATTTTGTTGAAAAATGTTAACCAAAAATTAAGATCATCATTATTTAATGTGTTTTTCAGTCCTAGTCCTTTCTGAACAGTGGACTTGTCACTCTCGTCATCATCTATGATTTTTTCAAGAACAGCGGAAATGTAATTTTTATTAATAAATACTGTTGTCACACAACGGGATTTAAAATTCCACCTGGTATTAGAACATTTTGGGAGACGTTTCTTTACTACTTCATCAAGTATGGCAGTTCGCTTGGAAGATCTTGAAAAAAATGTAAAGCCATCTAAATTACGGAAAAATATTTTTACTTGCTTGTTTTGTGATGCAGCGCGCTCAATAATTAAGTTTGGTTGATGGGCATAGCAGTGTATATACTGGGCATTTTTGTACACAGCTCTAACTTTTGCTTGAACACCGTTATGTTTTCCACTCATTACTGCTGCCCAATTGTAACTTTGTGCAATAATTTTACTAGGCATCTTATCAAGTTCTAATTTTGCTAATTCTTCAAAAATAGTATTACTAATACCTTCAGCGGAGTGTGATCTTGTGGACTGACAAAACTGATAAATCTCTCATATAATTTTTCGTTCAATTCATACCTTACAACTAACACAATTTGTGACAGAGTGTCACAATCCGTGGTTTCATCTGCTTCAATTGAAATGTAGTCAGTTTCATTTATTTATTTTTTTATTAGTCCAATGCACACTGCATAAATAGAATCCAAAATTTCATTTTGAATTGTTTTAGAAAGACAACGAAAACCCTATTGTTTGTTTTTTCAATATGCTCTCTTAAGGTGCTATCTAGGCCTGCCATTAAATTTACTAAGCCCCTAAAAATACCTGGATTCTCAGATGTGTTTGTTCCACCATGTCCCCTTAAAGCTAGTTCAAATATTCCACAAAACTTTACACAGTCAATTAACTTACTTAGGATGTATCTGTTCTTAGAGACTTCTTCATTATGCTGTTTAATTTTTAATCTATATGCACTGTCTAACTGGCAACTAATATTGACTTTTCCTAACAATGAATATTCAATACAATTGTTCATATGAGTTTCACTAATTTTGTTTTTTAATTTTTTCTCCCAAATGTTTCAAGTTCTTAATTCCATTTTCAGTCCAGACTAAATCACTGTTTAGGTTCATCACCAAACAATAAAACATAACAAAAAAAAGGAATTCATCACCTCACATCCACATATCCAATCAGCATGTAACAGTTTCTATTAAATTTTCTTGTGTAATTTTTTTTTACTTGATGCTGGTCTGTCCGTTTTATAATTTTGTTGTGTAATATCTAAATTCGGTTTTGGTGGCCCTAATTTTTTTAGTTCTATTTTCTTTTCGTAAGTAAGTCAATTTGAAATAATCAAACGTTTAATATTACTTACTGAATTCATAGCCATTTAATCGTTTCTAACAAATACGCACAGAGTACACAGGCTCAGGCCTACACAGAATATATTATACGTTTATGTACACAAAGGTTCGACAAAAACACTATCGTACACAGAATACACTGCCTAATAAAGAATAAATTATTAGAACATTACGTTTACACAAAAAGTACAACAAGAACACAATCAAAACTATATAAAACACACGAGAAAATATATGCACTTTAAACAGCAACAGAGAAGTTTTGAACAACACTCCGGTTCTCTATGAAAAGTGCTACAAAATCAGACAGTGGGCAGAGCCCCTCCTGTAATGGCTGATGCTGATTTAAAAGCATAGACATGTGTACACGTCCTCTTTCCCCGCTCCCCGCAAGACCTGCCTATGCAGGGAGGACGACAGCGAAAACGTCCGGCTGCGGGAGCATGCCGAAATCATCAGGTGATCGCTATTAGTCGCCCCAAAAATATCTTTCACATAAGGATACTACACATTATAATTATATTGTTGACAAATTTAATTTGCAAATTTAGTGGGAGGGCTGCGCCCTTTTGCCCTCCCTGTACGAGCCGCCACTGAAGGAAAGCCATGCAGAGGAAACTTTGTCATCAGCAAAAATACTAATGTCATTTACTCAAGTCCTTTTTGTGTATGATGCTTCGTCCAGTTCATTTAAAGTTTTAATCTTGTGCCAAACTTCAACAAAACTATCGTGCTAAGATAATGAATAGCTTAAACATTTACAGGTTTTCTTGTTACACTAGCCTGCATCTATTATATTCTCCTGTGAAGTATTGAACAAAACATCAGACTTCGGAAATATAGCAGTATCAAGTGAAAATTTAAAAGCAAATTTCTGATAATAACCAACTTCACAAGCTAGTGTTTCGGTATTCCACTCCTCACTGTCAACTACGGATAGTCTTAAGATTATCCATGTCACCAACACCATCATTATTTCATGCACTTTTTTTCTGTTGAAGACAAAATACAGCAGAAAAGTTACATCAACATAGTACATCCTCATGTCCAAGAATATTCCGTGCATCATGCAGTGTTAAAATGCCGACCATAACCGCCAGATAATTTTGATTTGAAAACCTTTTATTAGGAGTAAGTCTACCATTATTAATAATATCATACATTTCCATAAATGTACGCAAACCAAAAGATGTTTTAATGTGGTATATTTTCCATCACGAAATTAAATTCACTGGCAGAAGAAGAGGAACCTAGTTCAATGGAATTCGGAGACCATTGTACTTCCACAAAATAAATCAGAATACAAATAATTGATTTACAAATAATACAGAAACACAGAGAAAGACATAACTAAATGAACAAAACAGAAATAGGTACAAGTAGTAACCGGTACATGCTGCTGAGCATTTTGCTGGTTTATACAGTGGCAACACAATGGGTGTACGAACATGTCTGCTTCACTAGTATGTACAGTGACAACTACTACAATGTCAATGACCACTCAGTCAAATGTCACTGACGTCTGATCCGGCAACACAACATTAAAATGACAATGCAAGCGCCCAGCGGCAAGAAAGCAATAGTACGCTTTGCTTCAAGTCTCCTCACTAATATTGTTCACATTTCAAATTAATCAATAACTAAACTATTTACTATTTGATATAATTAATTTTATTTTCTTTCATTTCCTGTACTATTGCCACCAGCAACAAAGGTTACACAGACGCCATGCTACTGGCCCATGGTATAGATGGACGAAACCTATTTTCATAGTACAACATCAGTCACGAAAACCTGGACTGACAATGAACAGAGTACGTGGGGTACTCCCAAAACACAGATCCCAAAACTCCTATAAGTATATAGGACAATGAATTGTGGTGATTCACACAGGTGCTGAAAACAGTTTTGTACCAAATGAATTGGTAATGTTCACGTCAGTCTAAGCAAGGTAACTACCACAATGACATGAACTCTGAAAATTATGAGAAGTGGATTAAGGAGAAACTTATTCTGAATTTAGAGAATCAGAGCATGTTGGTGACAGATAATGCTCCATATACCATAAAGTGCAAGTAAATTCGCCACCGACAACATCAAGAAAGGAAAAATATATGATTACGTGGTTGTCCGCACACACAATTCTGTGTAGTGTATGTTAAAACCTGAGTTGTATGAAGACCTTAAACATCAAAAGGCTATATATAAAACTTATAAAATAGGTGCCGTTTTGGCTGAACATGGGCATCGTGCTTTGCAACTTCCCCCATACCACCTGGATTTCAATCCAATAGAAATGGTTTGGACCACAGTTAAAGACATCAACAAAAAGTGTACATTTTTCAGTGGACTCTGTTAGAAACTTAATTTAAGAAAAAATTGCAGCTTTTTCAGCAGCAGACTTGAAATCCAGGTATGAGCATGTGAAGAGAACTGAAAATTATTATATGGCATAGAGGAGGCGATTGATTGTGTTATGGATTGTCTTGTAATTAATACTGCTCAGAACAGTTGTAGTGAAAGTGCAAATATATGAGTGGGATTGAAGAACTAAGTGACACATAGGCAACCCAATTGTGGAAGTAAACATTTTAAAATGGTTTTTACTAATTAAGTTTATAAAAATTAATCATTACAAAAATGTACCATATTTTATGGGTCACAAGATACACTT
The DNA here is from genome assembly GCA_034769895.1 of Magicicada septendecula. NCBI lineage: Eukaryota > Metazoa > Arthropoda > Insecta > Hemiptera > Cicadidae > Magicicada > Magicicada septendecula. Next base: position 892,594,908 of record CM068367.1, read on the forward strand.
TTTTCTTTAAAAAATGCTGTCTAAAATTATAACTGTCTCATCATCCAAATGTCGCCTAGCACAACATTCCTTTTCTGGCATAAAGCATGATATAATTCATTTCTTTAAATATCTGAACAGTATCAAGTACAAAAAAAACCGACGAAGAAGAAGAAGAAGAAGAAACCCTAAATTCTAATCAAATCTTTGAAATAAATTAGATTAAATTAAGTGAAAACTTCTCCCCCTCTTTATAACTTGAGGGCAGAAAGCAGGTGGGAATTGTTATTATCTGAAAGTCTTTCAAAACCAACATATTTTTGAAACTACAGTTTATCTTAATGAAAGTCAATGGGATAAATAATCGATATGTGTGCAGAAACTATTAAATTACTGGTTAAAAAAATTGTTTTACTTTTTAACTTAATCATTAAATATTTTTAACGATTAAAATATTAAGGAGTTAATTTCTTGAGTTGCCCAAGAGTAAAGTAGCCAAAATAGTTGTTGAAGTCAATGTTGGAGAAAGTTTGTTCTAGGTATCATTGGCAGACAATGGACTGGTTTTCCCCCATGACATCCTTTGGTCTCCTTTGTCTCATTGTTGTCAAAGTCTGGGTGGCAAGGATGGTTTTCTGTCTTTTGTAGAATTATTTGCATGACTACCCCAGACAAGTAAACAACAAACAACTTCTGTTTTGACATCTGAAGTAGTGGAAATACAGTGTTGCTAACACACGTTTTAATGACATGCCGAGATCTAACATGTGCGTTGCATGTGCTGAATATTGCTCATGTTCATTTGGTGACACAGACTGGCAACATTTATTTGCTGCTAGATGAGCGTGTAACAAACGTTAACAATGATTGGCTAGTACAAAAAACGCCAAATTCCACTCCTCCTACTACCCAGATACCACAAAGGAGGTTAATTTAAACAGATTTTCTATTCCTCAAACTTATGGTTCACTGTCCATTTTCATGTGCTTGTCATCATTTTTATATTAGTGCAGTCAGGGTAGTGGTAATTGTTAATGTTGTGTTTCTACAGTTTCATGTTAATTGTTTTGTAAATAGGGTAGTTTTTTGTTATGTATTTTTGTTTTTCCACGAATTTATTTTCGTTTTGTATCATTTACTACTTTTATATTAATATGGTATCGTTACCTTGGCCACAAAATTTCTAGATTTTATGAACATATGAGATAGTAAACGGTCTCAACTTAATTTTTAAGTGCTTGATGTATGTGCCTAAGGATAAACATATTAAAACATCGCTGATTTCAGTGTCAGTAATTTGAGGACACACATAAAGGTAAGCAGATTAATAGATTACAAAAGTTGTCAATAGAGTAGCCTAATTATTATCTCTTCTATTAAGTCATTTAATACTACATTGCCCTGCAGGCACAATACAATATCAGAAGTCGGTACTGTGAACTGAAAAATGCAAGTGACAAATAATATTTAATTACCTGCTGCAATTTAAAATAATGTTAATATAATTTAATGATTACAATAAAATAATCTATGATTTTTAATTATTTAATTATTAATGGTTGAATTTTTTAATGCCAAATACTTTGAGTAATTTTTTCTGCATCAAAATTTTAATACATATTTTTGAAAAGCTTAATTTGTGGATTTATTTAACATGATTTCAATTATTTCAACAGCCAAAGCGCCTTGCTCAATAAAACAACAAAAAAAGGAAACATAAATTTTTAATTTTCAATCAGTTAATTTGATTTTAACTTTAACTTTAATCAGTTACTTTTTACACGCATTAACTTTAACTCAGTTAATTTTTGGGGGGGTGGGCACTAACGTTTAACTTTAATCAGATACAAATTTTTATTAACTTTCCCAAGTCTGGTCGATAGTGTGTGTGAGCTTCAGAAAACATTCTGAAAATAATAAACAAACCTTAACTAAACAACAAATGTTAATTGGAGTGAACCTTATGGCGACCGGAGGCACGAAAGGAGAGACTGTGTGAATGTGATATTATTAATTAATTAATTTGAATCACAAAAATATTTCTCTCCCACTTACCTTTTAGTCTTCCTCCAGCCCAGGGTTCGTCACACGAACGGTGTAATGCAAGTGTGATTATAAGGTTACACAACAAACGTACGCTACACTCATTGGTTTGATGGAATTCAAAAATTTATTATATTATTATTTCATTTTAAATAAAATTTCAAATAAAACTCAACTTTTCTCTCCTTTTTAAGACAGATACAACATGCACATTTAGTTAAACATTTTTCTTATTCTAGTATACTCTTAATTAATCAAGGCGAACCCAGCTTGCCACACTCTCACATTCAGACAATTTTAAGACCCCCACATTTACTTCATTTAGGCCTTTATAAAAAAAATATTTGAATGAAATACTGTTACTTGTTGCAGTAGCGTCCCCGCCGACCGTATGGCGCGTCCTGTAACATTCTCGCACTATGTCCAAACGGTTGTTAGTTCATTTTTTTCTACGCACTCACTTGATTTTATGGCATTACATATTAATTTCAACTTTTATACTGCTTTACAAACTCTGATATAAACTTGGTTGGTCGGCCCGCCAGCCGGTTATATTTATCCGGCTGTGGCCATGGAGATTAGTCGACTGGGAAGAGAGTTATCAACGCACCTCCCTCCAAACGTTCAGACATAGCGGAAATTTCAATGCCTTTGCTGTTAAAGTCTTCGTCACTGTTCATTCAACACGTGTTATTTACATGTGTTGGACGTCGACGAAATCGCACTGCCACTGGTTATGTCACTAAGATAGGCGTATTTTAATTTTATTTCCACCTGCTACCGAGCGCATGGCACAAGACCTCCATCGTTTCGCCATTTTTTCACAAAGTCTGTTGAAGATGCTTGGCGTCCCGTCCGCGCACCTGGTTGTTGTTGCGCGTACGAGTGTGTCACACCGCACTGAAATTCTTGGAATTAAACTGTTGTGGACAACACGCCGCATTCCATTGTACCGACTACTTACACAACTTCACCTCACAGTTCCTTTGTTTGACGATATATGGGACTGGCCACACAGATGGGAAAAAAATTTATATTAATAAGATAAAATAAAACCCTCTTCCTCTTTTAGCCCTGTTACAATACCCCCCCCCCCCCCAATAAGAGATCTTCTGCCGAAACAGAAGAAATCTCATTGCTAAACCCGTAAGAGGATCGGTGAGGATATGGTGCCAACAACCCCCCATTAGTTCTTACACATCATGGGTAAACTACCCCCCTAGCTCGGAGACTATGGCCGCACCTGAACGAGATTACTGGACTTCTCTATTCGAGATCCCAACACCATAAAATCGAACAGACACACACCACAGCACACCTAACCTTCTAACGTTCCACCCCAAAATCCAAACCCTTGGTGTTATACCATATATCCTCAACCGATATGTTCCCCCTTGTCATGCATACTGGGTTGCCTTTAGCAAGTACTGGGCGTGTACACACACTCATGATTACTTTCTAAACAAAAAATTTATTTTTAAATTCAAAATTTTCATTTAAATTAAAATCAAATTGTTATATCTCCATTACTTTCTCAAAAAATCAAAATTAAACTCTTTTGCATGAATCCATCAACCCTATTAATTCTCTTCAATACTAATAACAATCCTAAAGAAAACAAAATGAATACCTTATTAAAACATGAATTCACTTACTCTAACATTTGTTTATACATATATTCTAAACAATATAATTCAATAAACACTAGTAACACACATAAACAATAATATACTTGAAACTCAAACATCATCTATATGGCAGGCATAAAAAATTACAAATTTTTTTTCCCCCAAAAAATTTAAATTTATCAAAATATACTTTTCTCAATATTCAGAAAAATTTAAAATCCTTTAATTCAAGTAAACGACAAAATTGCATCAATCCATTGCTAGAAACTGGTCTTGTTTATAACATCAACCATCAGCTGATCTCTCTGGGTCAAGTCAACGACCTTGACATACCTATGTATACAAAGCTACATCATAAAGTACATGAAACATCTTTAAAATTTCTTATCTTCAAACATAATACCACATAATAAAATAAGACATTTAAAATTAACATGGTTACTATTACAATAAACAATAAAATTGACATTTAAATTGACCAAAAATCACACATTTTATAGCTTTACATTATTCTCAGATTCTATCAAAATCTGTCACTTATTTCAATTAATTTTATATTTTGACTATGACTTTCTTTCTTTAACATTCGCAATCTCAATTAGTTTGGGTGACTCTTGTGTACTCATAACAACATTTCAATTTACAACTTAGCATTATATATTTATAATCTTCCCCCCTTCTGACTCTAATACTCACTTGACAGCTTTAACTAGTATGACCCATCTATCACAACAGCTACCAACCATTCTCTACCTCTAACTTACTGTTCAACTCAACTCGCATCATTCTACCCTTATATAAAAAAAATACTCTCTACCCCTTTGTACTCAGGATGTGTGTTTCCCTCCCACTGCTCATTCCCTTATGTTGGTTCCTGGACTTCCCCTAGGTAACCCTTTCCGGCGCTAATCGGTTCCCTTCCCGCCACAACGCTTTTCGTTGAGGACTTCTTATCACACCACCCCCCTTACAAAATTCCCATCAACTAATTACTCTCCCATTACATCACGTTCATCTACAAAACATCACCATTTATTTATTTCCTCAATATATCACTCATTACTCTACATATTTTCCCCATAGCTACTGTGTCACTATCAATACTCAAATTCTACATTACTTTTATTCACAACAATCTTACTTTATTCAACTCCACTTTTAAACTTAACTTGGACTGATCTAAATGTCCTAACAAAATAATAATCACCCAAATTCTACCTTTCACAAACCATTTAAAATTCTTAACTACAGTATCTCAAATTACCTTCATCATTTAAATTAAAATCTTTTAACCACATTGAAAATCTATTATTCAATCATTAATTATATTCAAACAGTTAATTACATTGAAAATTTGCAAATCATTTATAAGTGACATACTACATTTATAACTCCAGCAATCAGCTGATTTTTTTGGCAAGGTGAATGACCTTTCTATAGATATGTAAACAACAATATTATATAAAGTACATATTTTTTGTAATCCTTATACCTAACATACTACCTACAGTTAATGCACATACACAAATTATATAGTTATCCTACAATGTTATTTGAATTCATTACAATTTAAATCTGGTACTTAAAATGGTTTTGCTCTCATAGGGACATACATCACTACTCATTGAGACATAGTCATAGCAACAGTTACTGAACAGCTCTATGGATTGTCAACCCCCAACTCTCTCTATAGAGTCGTGTTATAAGTTGTCCGCCCACTGTTTACAGAGGTCGTCACCCTCTCACTGCATTTACAGCTACACTCCCACTACATCGTTACTTAAAGTCCCCCCTTTTACCCAGTTACAATTAGGTAACCACCCGCCGGATGGACCGGATCGAGCGTTGCCTTATGCACAGATGCTATATCTGTGCCCCTAGCTTGTAACGGCCAGCTCCTTTTCCACACACACTATTGTTTACTGCTGGTGGACTGTTGCGTCCATTTGCATTCCCAAGAACTGAAGTTACATATATAAGGTATGGACGCTGCCCATACCGTTCTTGGTTCAGCGTTACATAAAAATTCGGTATTACTGATGTCCGAGGACACCAGTAATCCTACTAAAATGATTCACACACCCTTAATCATGGCACTACCATCACCTTCGACGATAGCCGCTGTTCCATAGTTATGTAGTTTCCCCTGTTACCCCCCTGGTTCAACTTCAAAATTCACCAATTTTGTAACTACTTACATAATTCCACGGCCAGGGCCTGGTGAAACCGTGACCGCCCGAAATGTGGGGAAACTACCAAAAGACATATAAGGCCAACACTGACGCTGCTACTACAGTTCACAGAAGGTCAGCTCTTATATGTTTGGGTATTCATTACTTAATTGATTTTTCATTCTTAACATAATACATACAATATACTCATAATTAACGTTGCGATTATTCCATTAAAACAAACAATTCACCTTTAGGGTTGATCAGAAATTACCCACTTTACATCCTTACATTTGCATATAAAATTATAAACATTATATTTTAATTTCAATTGAACTTCTATTAATTAATTATCAATTACTTATTATTTACTATACCATTAACTTTTCCAAAAAATTTTCTTTATAACATTTCATTTAAAATTTGCTATTTAAACATTGAACATTTTGATTTATATAAATTGCATTATAAAATTCATACTTACAGTACATCACTCACATACTGTCATAAACACAAAATATCAACCCCAAACACCAATAACTCCATGTACCTTCTGAAACATTTTAACAACCCTGTTATTCCACAAACTAAATACAATTTAACATTTATTTATTTATTAATTATTATCAAAATTAAACCTCACAAAATAATTTAAATTCATCATCAAAATTCAAATATATAACATTTTAAATCAATCAAAATATTTAAGCATCTCAAATTATTTGAATTCCATCAAGTATTGAAAACACAACATTTTAATTACATTACTTCCAAAACAATTTATCATTCATTAATTACCACCTTCATAATCATTTATTTAATCTGACAAAATATTATTATTAAACAAATTCTGCTACATACACCCATTGTTTACATTACATACTTGATACAATACAAACACAATTAATTTCACTAAAATTTATTTACAAATCTTTGTCATTATTTTTCTGTTTACCACACTTCATTTCCTAATTCAGCCAAGTCATAACCATAAATTAAAATATTTAATATATTTAAAATGTCCATTTATTGATTTCTTATCTAACCGCCATCGTTGTATAATAGTCTTATTTTTTTATAACACTTCTCATTCTTACTCACACTCAATTTATTATTATTATTATCATAACCCATTACCTCTATGTCATTCATTATACCATTATAATTTATAGGATTATTTCCTTTTATTATTTCATAAACCTTGTCAATATTAGTTATTTTTGTCCAGTCTCCATCAGTACTTTTGGTTAACATCAGGTAAGTTATTCTATCATTATTACATTCCTCTACTACAACATCAGGTAAGTTATTATCGTTTATAAAGATATTATCAAAATATTCATTTACCTCTCTTTCACAGTGTAATTCACTTTTTTCATCTCTCTCAATATCTAACACCTGCACTAACCTTTCATAACCTCTATTTGGTTCAAAAATCTCTATCTCTCTCTTTCTCTCATCACAACACCATATCACATTCTCTCTCTCACTCCATGCAGAGGGTACTAACTCATAAAAATTCGGGGACCAACTCAAAGACCTCATGTCTTCCAATAATACGGGACTCTTGCCCTTCCACAACAACATTTGTAAACACCTTGGTTCACAATAAACCTGGGGAAAATTTACCCTCTGCCCATCTAAACTTTCATTACACTCTCTCACTAACTGACAAACATTCGTTTCTACTACTTCATTATCACATACTACTTTCACATACTACTATTTCACATACTACATATTCTCAGATTTGCAATTAACATCATTATCATCACTACTCAATACTTTATTGTCTAACACTACCTCTTCTACTATTTTGTCATCATTACTATTTGTCATAACCATAACATTGTCATCTAACTTCTTGTTCAGTATCTGATTGAATTTACGTTCTAAATTTTTATTCATTTCATCAATCTTTTTCTCGCAACTGCTACTTACTGATTCTAATATTTGTTCTGTAATTGTATGAAAGCATTCATCCATCTCATTTAGACGTTTATTCATATTAACCTCAAATTTAGCATTTTGTGTATTTATTTCATCAAAACGACTATTTATAATATCAAATTTAATAGTCTCTTCATTGAGTCGACTATTCTGTTCATCTAATTTCTCATTGAAACTACTTTTAATTTCTTTGATTTCGTTTTTATGTTCATGAATATCCATTGATATGGTTCGTAATATACTCATTATATCGTCATCTAATTTGTTATTACATTTTGTTGAGGTGGGAGTTAACTGGACTCCCGAGTCCTCAGTCACATTGCTTTGATCTGTTACATTTAGTTCTATTATTTTATCTTGACTCACACTTGGAGTCGAATGTACCTCAAATTTACTCATAATATTTGATTCATCAAAACTGTCAACTCTAGTCATTTCATTTATATCGCTTTATCATTTCCTGCCATATTTATAAGTTTATTGATTTAAATTTTCTTACATAAAACATCTACCACTTAACTCTTAACATTTGAACATTGATGTACCATTTTATATATGCTACATAATTTTTACGTAGTTACTTAACCTTGAAATCAAACTTGCATTTCACTTGTAGGTGTGGTCTTTATATTTAAATTTCAATTTATAAAAACTGTCCCTGCTTCGGGAGCGCCATTTGTGATATTATTAATTAATTAATTTGAATCACAAAAATATTTCTCTCCCACTTACCTTTTAGTCTTCCTGCAGCCCAGGGTTCGTCACACGAACGGTGTAATGCAAGTGTGATTATAAGGTTACACAACAAATGTACGCTACACTCATTGGTTTGATGGAATTCAAAAATTTATTATATTATTATTTCATTTTAAATAAAATTTCAAATAAAACTCAACTTTTCTCTCCTTTTTAAGACAGATACAACATGCACATTTAGTTAAACATTTTTCTTATTCTAGTATACTCTTAATTAATCAAGGCGAACCCAGCTTGCCACACTCTCACATTCAGACAATTTTAAGACCCCCACATTTACTTCATTTAGGCCTTTATAAAAAAAATATTTGACTGAAATACTGTTACTTGTTGCAGTAGTGTCCCCGCCGACCGCGTGGCGCGTCCTGTAACATTCTCGCACTATGTCCAAACGGTTGTTAGTTCATTTTTTCTACGCACTCACTTGATTTTATGGCGTTACATATTAATTTCAACTTTTATACTGCTTTACAAACTCTGATATAAACTTGGTTGGTCGGCCCGCCAGCCAGTTATATTTATCCGGCTGCGGCCATGGAGATTAGTCGACTGGGAAGAGAGTTATCAACGCACCTCCCTCCAAACGTTCGGACAGAGCGGAAATTTCAATGCCTTTGCTGTTAAAGTCTTCGTCACTGTTCATTCAACACGTGTTATTTACATGTGTTGGACGTCGACGAAATCGCACTGCCACTGGTTACGTCACTAAGATAGGCGTATTTTAATTTTATTTCCGCCTGCTACCGAGCGCATGGCACAAGACCTCCATCGTTTCGCCATTTTTTCACAAAGTCTGTTGAAGATGCTTGGCGTCCCGTCCGCGCACCTGGTTGTTGTTGCGCGTACGAGTGTGTCACACTGCACTGAAATTCTTGGAATTAAACTGTTGTGGACAACACGCCGCATTCCATTGTACCGACTACTTACACAACTTCACCTCACAGTTCCTTTGTTTGACGATACATGGGACTGGCCATACAGATGGGAAACAAATTTATATTAATAAGATAAAATAAAACCCTCTCCCTCTTTTAGCCCTGTTACATGAAGTATAGAGATAACTTTCGTTTGTTTAGAGTGAGGAATGAACTAAACCTACTCAAAATTTACCCACGATTATATAACATGCTTTGTCTATGTCTCTGGAATCTTTTGTTTTGATTTAATAACAGGAACATAAGAGTATGAGCAAGAGACTTACTTAATTTAGCAGCAACAGTGTGAGGTTCTTACGTCCCAAAAATAGAGTAATTTATCAGAAAGCAACTGACAAATGTTTTTAAACATTATAGTATCTGTCACCTCACACCCGACTTCCAGCACTGGCTTCCCTGCTTCCAACTAAAATCTATGTGAACCATCTCATGTTTTATTATTTCATCTGTAGTTTTTCATCAGTTTCCTAAGTTAATGTGTTCAAAAAAATAAAAAAGTACTTATTTGGTATTTAATATGTAAATAATACATTATTATTGTAAACATACTTTTTATTGTACCTTCACATTGTGAACAATGTATAACTGTACATTACAATTATATTAAACATTATAAAGAAAATATAAACTAAAAACATTATTTCATTTTATAACATGTATATAAACTTTGGCACAACAAATAAGGAGTAGTAAATAAATAAGAATTTTGTCTACAGTTTTAATAGTCACAGATATCATAATAACATCATATTTTAACAGTTAACATATTTACTGGAAATTAATTTAACACATTAACAAAAAGAATCATCTACATAGTCGACAGTACAAAAAAACGCTCCATTCTGCACGCGCGCGCGCGCGCGCACACACACACACACACACACACACACACACACACACACACACTTCTCAGTATTCTCCACCTGATTTTTCTCTACGTTTATTAAATGTATAAGAATAACTACTTTATTCTTTTATTATAAAAGTTAAATATCATTTATTATAATTAATTATAATTCTATCATGTCAATAGTTAATTTTCAAATTTAAATTAATAATATAACAAAAAACAAAAATTTTTAATGTTATTTTGAAAAAATTGAAATTTATTTATACTGTATTTATTTGTAACTGGTTAGTAATTATATACTAAGACTAGACATTGATTAACACATTGTTGTGGTATGAGTTCTCTCTCATTATGTCTTCCCTATGAAAGCTGTCTTACCAAGTGTAAGAATAGGTATGGTACACTACAAAGACTTACAAAAACAAACATAATACTTATGTTTTCTTTTTTTAAGAAATTTTATATGTATTAGAAATATAAACGATTCAGCATTTACTGATTATTTTCTGATCCACTGTTTTAAAACAACAGTTCCTAACTTCCTGCTAAACCAAAATATTACTGCTAACAAAATAATTATTTGTATATCGTGATTTAACATTTAGCACTACGATAAATTAGCACTTAAGTTAGCATATAAATAAAATTCAAATGAAATCAGTTACTTTATTAAGACAAATAATAATTTTGTAAATCAATGAACTATTAGCCTTCCTGGAACTGAAATTTGATTCTACATCATACATATAGTATGTACATGCTAGTTATCTTAAATGAATGAAGATTTAGTGATACCAGTACCTTTCATGTGTTGAAGACTGCAAGTAAGAGTGGGCAACGCTGTATCAGCACTGTGCTCATACAAGTATGTTGTAAATTTCTCTTTTAATTGCAATAACAAAAAAATATACACTAACATTTTTATTCTGGAATAAAATACAATTATTTGATAGAATGTACCAGGAGCATCTTTTCGTTTAAAGATTTGGAGGTTCACTAATTCAGTTATAGTTGGGAATGTTAGGGTTTAATATAGAGAGAGGGGTGAAAGGAATGGCTTACATACGGATTCATATTAATCAGTTCCAAGTATAACAATCATTTTCTTGATTTTCAGTTTGTTGATAGGATTGAACTATATAATTGTACAGGATGGTATCATGTAATGAATGATTTTTAAAACATGGAACCAGTTATTAAGAGAGTTGAATAATTTTTGTACTAATACTGTCAATTAAAAAAAAAAAGTTTAGAAATAACAGAACTATTTTATTATGTTCTAAAACGAATCTAAACAATAATTTTCTTAATTAGTCTATACTAGAATTATTGTGTTTTAGTAACAACTATCCGTTCAACATCATAGAATTTAGCCCTTACAAGAGAGTACAGCAAAGTTCACAAAACTACACTGTTAATTTTTTAAGGGGTAGTTACGGACATTAGATATCTGTATAAGTAAGTACGCAGCACAACACAAAATACATTTGATATGCAGCAACAAAGAACAACTATTACAGTTAATAGTTTTCAATTCATAAACTATATAAATGAACAATGTTTTGTTGAATATTCACACTCAAATATGTACTACTTTGTGTTTAAAGCTGGCACTGTAAAGAAAACAAAACGATGAATAGTTAACATGTTATATACAGTGAATACTTCAAAAAGTTACTCATGTACAAGGTTTGATCAAAAAGTTCATGCAATTTTGCAATTTCCACTGCTACAAGTGGCCGATTAAAAACCTGTTTTTATGTGATGTTGGTATACATGTTAATGACAAATGTCTAAAATGTTAGCCCTATTTGATGAATAGTTTAGATTTCACAGCTAATTGAGTAAGTCGTCTTTAGGTGTCTTGGGCGATTTTTTGTCATTCTATAATGCAAGATGGAAAAACATGGGTTAAATTTTGTGTAAACTGTGAGATAAATTGCTCTGTCCTGGTAAACATGTTCAGAAGGCTTCTGGTGAGACTCCTGTGCATGAACAAGCGGTTTACATGCTTCAAAGACTGCCATAATTGAGTTGAAGATCGTGGTTGCCGGATGAAGATTATGTTTTTGTGTTCCATGAAATTTTAACACTAGATGCAGTGATAAATAAAGAGTACTATTCGGACATTTTATGCCACTTATATGAAGCTATTCTAAGAAGGTATGCAGATTTACGTAAAAATAATTTATGAAAATTGCAGCCTGATAATGTGCCTGGATGCACATCATTGCTTGTTAAGAATTTTGTTTTGAAAGAAATGTCATAATGATGACACGGCAACTGCCATATTCACCAGATATGTCCCAATGTGATCTTTTATTCTCCCAATGGTGATAATTTCCATGAAAGGACAATGTTTCGCGACCGTTGAAGACATAAAATGAAAATTGCTAAGTGAGTTCAAGGCTGTACCAAAAAATGCATGCTTGAAATATTTTGAAGACTGAAAAACAACTGGCTTAATTGTGTTACATTTGACTGAGCCTACTTAGAAGATAAGGGGCAGTATAAGTGTCAATGAATGAAGGCATAATTTTTAAAATAAACAAGAACTGCATGAACTTTTTTGATCAAACCTTATACAGCGTGTATGTACAGCTTCTATTGTTCGGCTAACTCTTGCTAACAAAATATTTAGTGATTATAAAACATGTAAGGGATTAATGTTAACTGCTTTCCCCTCAACACTACTTCAGTTTTCACTTCAGCTCTGAATGTGTGACTGCTACTTCATTGTAAACAGAATGGTAATATTACTCTAGCACTATTTTCCTTAAATGTTTATATTGATATAAGTGAAAGCTTACTTCACATTAGCTTTGGTTACTCATCAAAATAAAAGTTACAAAAATTAAAAAAAACTTACATGAATTCCATGCGAAGTTCAGTGAATCACTGATCCTTATGGACCAGACACTATAGCAATATACTTATTATATAATTAACTATTTAAAGTTCAACATTAATAACAGACTCCTTTTTGTGCCATCTAAATGGCTTAGGAGAGGCAGCACTATTCCTTAGTTGCCTAATATTATCCTAGGTACTCTTCCATAGGCTGAGTTAAACTAGGGTCTAAAAAAACAACTTGATTTTACGGTGCACCCATGAACTGAACCCAAGATTTTCTAGGTTAGGAGGCAAGAGACATTCACAAAATCAATTACATGTAGATAGAGGGGGTGTCAGTTACTCAGACCTTAGGGTATAAACATTGATTTTGATAGTACTGTAGCTATCATAAGTATAGAAATGGATATGGGAACTAATACTATTAACTATTCAAATAGTCTAAAAAGATCTTCTGTATGGCTTAAGAATCCATTCTAAATAAAAATCAAGTGTTTATGTAAGGGATTAAATCTGTAGTCCAAACACCAAAATTGTATGACAACTTTGCAGACAAGTAAAATCCATGACATACAACAAAAAATTAACATTAATCTGCATAGTGAACAAAAATAATTCAAGCTATTTTGATTTATATTTACTGCTGAGAATATTAAAAATAATTAAAATAGTAATTAAATAAAATTGCAGACTGAGTTAGGGACTTGGTCAGCAATGTATCTGACATATTCACCTATATGCATATGTATACACATGAATGAGCAAGATATTTTGTATAGACTTGTAAGATATTCTATCTTAACAAAACAGACCAATGACTGCTCCTGTCTAGCTTGTTTATCCTCTGCATATCTTATTAAATAATATCTTATCTGCATATCATCAAGATGTGAATGTTCTTCTCACCATTACAAATCCTTTTTATAACATTTACAAATGAACATAATCAGCTCATATTTTTAACTACATAAAATTTTTATTATGTGGTTTATTTGCTTAAAACAAGATATAGATTAATGGTTGCAGGTACTAAAGGTATTCTAAATAAACATATGGGAAATTTCTAAGCTCACATTTGTTGAAAACATTTCTGATATTTTTTCTATCTTACAGAAGACAAGGTCACATACAAACCAAAACATAGACACCATTACACCCCCACAACAGTTAAATCATTGTCACAGCTGAAAATCGTCCATAATAGAACATCGGAGAGGGGTCAACAGCCTTTCAGGAAACAACAGCACATTGTATCATATCCTCAAAAACCTAAGAATTATGAAAAAATAAGAACAATAATCTGCTAATAATTCAATTAAGCATAATAAGACTAAAATTAACAAAAGCAGAACAGAAAATATCACAATGAGAATTAAATAAATGAAAAAAAGCTGAAACATCTTCAATGGTGCAACAGTTTTGTCTACTATATTATTGTAATTGCAAAGAAGATAGTAGTTAATATGCTAAAATACCTTTACACTACAGTTTGTATGCATTACTATATTAACAAATGGGAGGATGCGGTGGACGAGGATGCAAGAGAGATATTGAAAGTGCGTTCCTGGAGGAGGATGGCTGCTGACAGAGGAGAATGGGGGGAAAAATTGAAGGAGGTCAGGGCCCAACAAGGGCTGTAGTACCATAGGAAGAAGAAAAAGACTATATTAACAATATTATATTTTTTTCACAAAAAATTCTAGATAAAAAAGATTCAATATTAACTTGAGAACTAGTATTTCTAATCACACTGATGAATCTAGGAAATGACAATAGAATGGCATTTATCTATATCCTTTAAACACAACAGTCAAATATAGGTCTTGACAAGTCTGGTGATTTTTTTTTTGGGGGGGGGGATGCCTTCTGATTAATCCTATCAGGTATGCTATAAGGTTGCAGTTACTATTTGTCCTGGTAATGAAACAATGAAATTAATGATGTACAGATCTTCTGTAGGTCTTCAAACCCACATCCTCTTAAATGGGCTGGAGCAAGAACATAAAACTCCAGACTATGGAGAAAATTTTCTTAACATTAATATTATATTTTGAAAGACAGTTGAACTTGTGGAGGTAAGCTCAGGTTTACCAAGAAATCAGTTTAATGAACCATGTTTTAAAAATTTGATTGGTTTTGTAATTGAAAACGCACATTTTTCCTGATTTAGGAAGTATGAAACTATAATGTAACGAGCATAATGAATTTAGGAAATGATCAAACTGAAAAGACAAAAAAGTTATGTTTCTTTCATAACTGTTTATACAGAATCACAATAATGAATGGATAGTTATTTGCGTCAGTGAGGTAACATATTACTTAAAAGAAACATGATATATACGATTTTTAACTTAATAAGTAAATACCAGATTTATGGTAGGGTTGTTTTGTTATGTATGTATCCTACAATAAGGCACTAGACTTCCCAATCAATCAATCGTTCAGCAGTCGAATACAGTGCATCAATAATGAAAAAATTTGTTTATACACTAGAAAGTTCAGAAGTCTGTACTAGTGGAATAGGTGGTTATAAAAAGCAGTTATGCAGTACTGGAACTGGAAGATGAGCTCTGTTGCTGAAGTAAGGATGGTGGGTGATTAAAAGAATGGAAATTTCACAGTAAAATTCTGAAGCATACTGTAGTTTACTATGATATAATACTGTGCATTTTTCATCATTGTGAAAAAGTGGTCATACAAAAGCAATGCGATTTGTAAGTAACGACATATGGTGTACATTTGGTCTATTTATCTGTTGTCAGCAAACAAAATATCAATGCATGTGTGGTTTTAACAGAATTTTTTAATGGCATTTTAACATTGAAAATGTTTATAAGGACGTTTCGCACATTTGCGGCCGATCACTGGTGCATGGAAACCGGTGAGTTTCCATAGAAACTACTTCTTTGTTGCCAATAACGTAGAAAATTTTGAATTTTTATGAATGCGACTACATTTAACTTATAATCTGTATATTGGTAAATGAAGAAAAATAAATGTATATATTTTTTAGATTTATTGAAGCATTTTCAATGCCCTTCTCTGTGCATTGCATTTGTGCAATGCCTGTAAATTTTTAATTTGTTTAAAACTATGTCATAATTTCATAGTATGCTGGGAGTTAAACTGAAAGTCTTTTCAGTCAGTGATAAAAATTTCTATCATATCATTTTCTTATAATATGTGATAAAAATATGACAAATTTTTATTATGAAAACTAACTATGTTTATTGATAAATACTACTTTAAGTTTTCTATGAAAAATATATACGTATGAAGTAAAAATAATGTTTTCAGAACTGTCACAACCTAACTTTGAAATGGACTACCAAGTGTCCTTAGTCCCTTCACACTTGTTAAAAACAGGTTTGACTGTATATTCAATAAAACAACCACAAACACAATTATTTACTGAACACTGTAATAAATACCTCATACAAATTACTTCATTGCTATTACTATGATGATTGAAAGTCATAGAGATGATCAGAACTATGCTAAGATATAAGCACTGATTTTTAAACAAATATTCATCCTTGATTAACCACAGCCCATCTTCTAATCTACAAAATACAACAGTATGGATTGACAGCAAAAAAAAGTATCTCAAACTCTAAAATGACACAGAACCGTGTTACTACAATGTTAAAATGTTTTAAATTTAACCCTGCCACCTCTCAACATCTTTACATACAGTTCATTCTTTGTTTATTTACTACTATTTATAAAAAATTAAAATATGTAAAACTCAAAAAAAGTCATCTTCCTGTAACGTAACGCTCTGAGTTACGAATAATCACCTTAATAAATTGTAAATATTAGTATTACATTACGATATAAATCATCAATGTTAGTATAAATATTGTAATATTAGTAATAGAGAAGCATATAACATTTTGTACAGAGTATTAGCTATATGAGCAGGTGTTAAGAGTAAGGCGAGGCCGAGAGCGCCGACACGTTGGCGTCAGGCAGCTTATAAATGTATTGTACATCCAAACTTTCTATGTCATAAAAATATGAAATGCCTTGTTTACACGAACAAGCAAAAAACGAGAGATACCGTTAGAAAGTGGCGTTAACCTTCAAAATACTTTTTTTTTTTTTTTTAGGTCCGTCTTGTGACTTTTATCTTTAGAATAATATTAGTGTGACTCGTTTCAGGTCATCTGACCCATCCTCAGACACTTGCTCGAAAAGAGGTCGTCATATATTAAAATCCAATTAAAATAAAAACACACATATGTAAACTCATTGTCAATAATTGATGTTCAAAAACATGAATAACACTGTTGTCGTGGTGCACCACGCGATTACCGATCGATACTGAGTAGTGTAACTTTTCAACGTTTTGTTTTTGCGAGCGCTAGTATTGCTGTATCATATAGCGGGTTGCTCTTGAAATTCAATTTATCATTCAATATGTTGTTCTTATATACAGGGTTGTTATGACCCCTGTATATTTCAAATTCTTCAAGTGCATTCATCTGAGTCCTTTGTCACAAAAATGTAGGGGTATGAAGTTTGTGTCAAAACTTCTATATAAGTGATTATTATCTATAAAATGTCGAGCATAATTGGATTTAATATTATCTAGGGAGCCGATATTTTTACTAATTGATTTGTGAGTGGTATGTTCTTTAAATCTTTTTATAGATGGGCCCACAAGATGTCAATTAAAGCCCATAAATGCAAGAGCACCCATGCTGACTGGTCAACCTAAGCTGCATAAAACGGATACTCCGATTAGACCGCTGGTAAATTTTACCACAGCGCCAGGATATAAGACAGCAAAAAAGCTAGCGACAATAATTAAAGAGAACATCGTTTTAAATAATAATCGAACTGTTATAAACAACTTGGATTTCATAAACAAGATACACGATATTAAAATTTCACCTAATTATAAATTAGCTTCCTTGGACATTGTTAGTTTATACACAAACATACCTGTAAAACAACCTATAGACATTTTAAACAATAATTTACTAACTACTAAAAAAACTGGACACACAAAAGATACAGGAACTAATACTCTTATTGAAGACTATTTTACAACAGAATTACTTCACATTCGACGACAGTTATTATTTCCAAAGAGACGGTCTTGCCATGGGGTCACCGCTATCCGGCATATTAGCAGATATATATTTAAATTATTACGAAAACAATTTCTTTTTCAATAATAATACATTTGCAAATAATATCATTTATTACGGCCGATACGTCGACGACACATTTTTAATATTTAATGGTTCTCTATGCCAATTGAACAACTTTAAGAATGTTTTAAATGCAATAAATAACAATATCCAATTTACAATGGAAACCGAGACCGAAAATGAAATTTGCTTTCTGGACTTAACAGTCATCAAAAATAGAGATAACCTGAAATTTAAAATATATCGTAAACCTACTACTACTGACGTAACCATTCACGCTGAATCACATCACCCACATCCACAAAAATTAGCTGCTTACAATAGTCTTGTATACAGATTACTATCCGTTCCTCTTGAAAAAGATGATTATAACACTGAGCTAGATATAATTAAACATATAGCCACGAAAAATGGATATGATCATCATATTATAGATAATATTGTCAAGAAACAAAAAACCAGATAATCGAGACAAACACATAGTATGCAACCAACAACCAAATATGTTTCTACCATATTCACAGAAATAATGCCAAAAATACTAACTTCTACTTTTCATAAAATAGGATATAATATAGTTTTCAAGACCTGCAATCAAATATCAAATCTAATACGACATAAACGTCATGTCCCCATTAAGACAAGAACAGGTATATATAAATTAACATGTGATGATTGTGATTGTTACTATGTGGGGCGCCCATTTATAAAAAAATTTAAAGAACATACCACTCACAAATCAATTAGTAAAAATATCGGCTCCCTAGATACTATTAAATCCAATTATGCTCGACATTTGATAGATAATAATCACTCGTATAGAAGTTTTGACACACACTTCATACCCCTACATTTTTGTGACAAAGGACTCAGGATGAATGCACTTGAAGAATTTGAAATATACAGGGGTCATAACAACCCTGTGTATAAGAACAACATATTGAATGATAAATTGAATTTCAAGAGCAACCCACTATATGATACAGCAATACTAGCGCTCGCAAAAACAAAACGTTGAAAAGTTACACTACTCAGTATCGATCGGTAATCGTGTGGTGCACCACGACAACAGTGTTATTCATGTTTTTGAACATTAATTATTGACAATGAGTTTACATATGTGTTTTTATTTTAATTGGATTTTAATATATGACGACCTCTTTTCGAGCAAGTGTCTGAGGATGGGTCAGATGACCTGAAACGCGTCACGCTAATATTATTCTAAAGATAAAAGTCACAAGACGGACCTAACAAAGGTAAGAAAATAAGAAATTAAAATACGTGACTTGGACCGTTAACAAACAAAAATGTTTAAAATTCAAAATACAATAGCTGACATACCGAAACGGGGTGTGAATTTTAGAAAGTAGATTTCTTTTTTTCGACTTAACGGATGTGCGGGAAAGTGCAGCGCCGCAAATATGGTAGCCAACAGAAGACAGCGTCATCTCTGCGCGCGAGGAATTTGCAGATTTTGACTGGGTATTTTCAAATTTACCGGCAACACATTCAAAATATGGCCAATGGGGGTGGTTGCAGTAGTGACGGCAGAGAGGGAAGTTTTGAAGAAACTATAAAAGTGACTCGCAGAGAAACTGAAAGGGAGTCATACCAGTCAGTCAGTCATTGCAGTCGTAAAGCAGTCAGAGTATTCAAGTTATGCAAGTCAAAAACAGTCATAGTATTTACATCAGTTAGCAATGAACTAAATCAATTAGTCGATATTTAAGAACTCGGAGACGTAAAGGTGTGAACAATTAGTGAGTATAATTTGAATTGGTGCGCGGGCAGAAATGCGAAGAAGTATTCATTTATATGTGCGTGAAAGTAGTAGTTAAAGTCTAAATATCAAAGTACGCGACGCCAAGTAATTATCGCGATTGTGTGACATTCTAAAAGCAGAGCAATAGAGTTAAGTGATAGTGATATGTGTTGTGTAAAGTTGAACGAGCCAAGCAGTAAAATGGATTGCCTTTTCCAAGTAACAGTATCAATTTATATTGCGTAAATCAAATAATCTTTATGTAGCTGTAGTTGTCTACCACAAGTTAATCCCGTTTCATACCACAGGACCCATGATTGCGTTCAGATACTAAATTGTGCATTTATATTATGTGACATAGAATTGGATGATAATTTAATATGTGTAATGTGTTAGGTAATAAGTCATGTTTGTTTAGTCAAGGTAATTTATGAATAGAGCAATTGAAACTCATATTGTGAAGAAGAAATATCATAACGTTATAAATGATTAAGCTACTTGTTTAAATAATCTATATTGGAAGACTAAGGGATGATAAAGATATGTATATGTTTGATAAGTAATTAAATTTGAACAAGTGATATTAATAATGAGGTTTATGTATTGAAATTAACTAAATGTACGTAAATTTGATAAATACAATGCTATGTTATTTAGAATCTGAACGAAGAGTTGTTATTTAACAATAACCCTGAGATTATTGTCTCTGGCGCCCAACAGAAATTACAGGCAGTAAGTAGTATTTGAATGAATATGTTAATTGCCTAATAATAACAAAATTTTAATTAATATTTATCGCTAGTAACCAAGTGTTATTCTTCGTATTGTTTAAATTAGCAGCCATCCTTACTATTTCTTTTATGAATTTGCTAACTGCTCTAATTTTTTATTGTTCGACTAAGCTTTTCATCATTACTGACATCTTCAGGTCTTAAACAACGTCTATCAACTGTACGTTGTAGGCTTTTATACTTTAGGCCCCTCCCCTTATGTCATCGCCCCTCCTATTGGTTCTAGCTGCTACCGCTCTTCACGGGAACTTTGTCTACCTTTTTCCGTTAGACATTTTTCTAACGTCCGTCAAATTGTTTTAAGAATCTCCCGTTAATTTCTTCATTCTTGACTTATAATTTTTTTTGTAACCTTTTACATTTCGTCATTTTTTAGTGTGTTATTCTTATTATTTTTGTTTATTGTTTAATATATAATAAAATATTTCTTCATTTGTAAAATCCACTTTTATATTCATTAATTTATTTTTATCTTCTTTTTTAACTTTAAGTATTTCTAGTTCTTCTATTAATTTTCTTTTTGCGGATTGTTTTCTATTTTGATTATTTCCATATTTTCATTGGGATTTATGAATTTATGGCCTGATTCGTTTAAATGTACAGTGAGTTCGTTACTCTAACCCCTTCTCCTTTTGCGTGTTCATTCATTCTAATTTTAAATTTTCTTCCAGTTTCACCCAGATATATCTTATTACATTCCCCACATTTTAATTTGTATACGCCGCTTTTTTCTGTTAATGGAATTTCTTCTGTTTTATCATTTTTTATATATTCGAATACATTTTTTGTTTTCTTTATTCCTATCTGTATTTCATATTTTTCGAAACATTTTTGTTTGATATCCTATGTATGTTATTGCTCCTTTATATTTCTTTTCTTCATATGTTTTTTCTTTTTTGTTATTTTCTATTTCTTTATTTTCCTCTATTTTCTTAACTATTCTATTAATTATTTTAGGGTTGTAATTATTATTTTTTGCTATTTGTTGTATTTTCTTTAATTCTTTTTGTTTGAGTTCTTCATTTTCTAGATAATTTATAGCTCTATAGCAAAATGAATTTAATGCTGCCATTTTATAATTGACTGGATGATATGATTCTTGTGGAATTATTAAATCTGAGTATGTTTCTTTCCTATATATATCGAATTTGAGTTTGTTATCTTTAATTTTTATATTGATATCCAGGAAATTACCGTATTTTCGCGTGTACCACGCGCCCTCGTGTAACACGCGCACCCCTTATTTTTAGGTCCTACAAAACAAAAAATCGCGTATTCAAAAATGTGAAAAAAAATCATGTACCGGTATTTGGAATAGTATTACCATATATCTATTGTAAGGGAAAAACTGTAATAACTAATGAAATAAATGTCAAGTTACTTTTTTTGTTACACTAACTTACGGATTTATTTTTTATTACAAGTAAAAAATGTATGTTTATTACAATGACAATTAATATTTATTACAATTAGATACAGTAATTAGAAGCGAAGGTTACAGCAATCGTTACACAACCAGCCGTAATTGTAAATTCGGGTTTGCCAACCTAAAGAAAATTAAGTGTGCATTAGAACAGTAAATCAATGAAAACGAAAACAGTTATAAACCCAAGGGATACCGATATGTTTGATGTTGTATATGAAATTTTTTTACTAGTGTTTTACCTGATTTTCACTCGTCGTTGCTACTGTTGAATGGGGAGTCTTATCAGAAGCAGACGCTGCCTCATCTTCACTAACGAACAGTTTATCGTCTTCACTGCCATCCAAGGCATTGGAAATGCCAGTTTTTTTTTGAAACTTTTCTTTATTAAGTCTTCTGGTATACTGTCCCATGCTTTGATGATCCAACTGCAGATCAGCGTCAGTGATGGCCTTCGGAGTCTTCCTGTCGGCGTCAGCTCGTGTGGTGCAGTACTCATCCACTGGGTGTACATTTTTTTTAACTGGCACTTGAAGGGCTTATTTATGCACACATCAAGTGGCTGGAGCATCGAAGTCATTCCACCTGGAATAATCACTTGTTCAGTCTTTGTTTCTGATAAAACTTTCTTAACGTCGTCAGTCAGATGGCCACGAAAACTATCCATAACAAGCATCCCTGGGCGTTTTAATAATGCTCCAGGTTGCCGATTCCAAACGCGCTTTATCCAATCAAGCACTAACTCATTGTCCATCCACCCTTTTTCTTGAGCTTTCATTATCAAACCTGGTGGGAAACTTTCATTTTTTGGAAGGTATTTCTGCTTCAAGATTACATAAGGAGGCAGTTTCTTTCCATCGGCTAACACAGTAAGCATTACAGTGCACCGTTGTTTCTCGCAACCAGCTGTACGAATTTTTACAGTTTTGTCAACAACTTTATTTACTGTCGTATCCACAGGCATCTCGAAACAAACTGGAGTTTGATCCGCGTTGCCGATCTGGCATAGTGGATAATTGTTCAGTTTTCTTAACTGAATTACGTAACGCTGAAAACACAAGAGTTTATCAGTGTACGCCTCTGGTAAACGTTGAGATATCGTTGTTTTCCGTCGAACAGAAAGGTTACTTCTTTTAAAAAACCTTTGAAGCCATCCCCTGCTTGCTTTAAACTCATTTATGTTAATATTCAGCTCCTTCGCAATCTTAATTGCCTCTATTTGGCACATTTCTGTGGAAACAGCAAAACCATATTGACGCTTATCATCTATAAAGGCTATAAGTTTAACTTCTAGTTGAGGATATTTTGCAGCTTTACCTCGAAAAGCTTTTTTCTTTAAAGGAGCTTCCGTTAATTTTTCTTTTTTCTTACGCCAGTCTCTGATACACGATTCCGGAACGTCGTATATTCGACCCGCTGCTCTATTTCCTATTACCTCTGCTTCGTTCATAATTTTTAACTTCTCTCCGGCAGTAAACGAACACAATCTTTTCCCACATTCCATTGCAAAACGAAACAACACCTTGATAAATTAAAAGAACACAAAACACAAACGAAGATAAATTGTTTAAAATGATATGATATAGTACGATATACCGTAGTAATTATGATTGCCGTAAATTCGATATTAAATAATGTAAATAACACAATAAACATTTGGTGAATACCGTAAAACACGTCAAAACACAGCTTACGTTTTCACAAACCGGTACAGAACGAACCGAATTTTAACAGTAGACTGTTAGAAACACTATGAAATGCTACCTGCTATTTTGCAGTGGGGGTTGAAAGAGTTGTCTGTGCAATGCGTCAAGGTCAATATCCGCCCGATGTACTGTACATAGTAGTGACTGAGGTTTGAACAGGAATTGCGGTAGCATAAGGTCAATGACCACTCTGATGAAGACTGGCAAGTTAGTTTCCTCGTGTAACACTCGCACCCCATTTCTACGAAATATTTTTTGGTAAAAAAGGTGCGCGTGGTACACGCGAAAATACGGTAATTTCCAATCCTCCAATTTCTTCTTGAAATTTTATTGTTTTTTCTATGTTATTTAGTTCTTCGAAGAACTAATGGCAGCATTAAATTCATTTTGCTATAGAGCTATAAATTATCTAGAAAATGAAGAACTAAAACAAAAAGAATTAAAGAAAATACAACAAATAGCAAAAAATAATAATTACAACCCTAAAATAATTAATAGAATAGTTAAGAAAATAGAGGAAAATAAAGAAATAGAAAATAACAAAAAAGAAAAAACAAATGAAGAAAAGAAATATAAAGGAGCAATAACATACATAGGATATCAAACAAAAATGTTTCGAAAAATATGAAATACAGATAGGAATAAAGAAAACAAAAAATGTATTCGAATATATAAAAAATGATAAAACAGAAGAAATTCCATTAACAGAAAAAAGCGGCGTATACAAATTAAAATGTGGGGAATGTAATAAGATATATCTGGGCGAAACTGGAAGAAAATTTAAAATTAGAATGAATGAACACGCAAAAGGAGAAGGGGTTAGAGTAACGAACTCACTGTATGCAAGACATTTCAATGAATCAGGCCATAAATTCATAAATCCCAATGAAAATATGGAAATAATCAAAATAGAAAACAATCCGCAAAAAGAAAATTAATAGAAGAACTAGAAATACTTAAAGTTAAAAAAGAAGATAAAAATAAATTAATGAATATAAAAGTGGATTTTACACATGAAGAAATATTTTATTATATATTAAACAATAAACAAAAATAAATTAAAATAATAAGAATAACACACTAAAAAATTACGAAATGTAAAAGGTTACAAAAAAAATTATAAGTCAAGAATGAAGAAATTAACGGGAGATTCTTAAAACAATTTGACGGACGTTAGAAAAATGTCTAACGGAAAAAGGTAGACAAAGTTCCCGTGAAGAGCGGTAGCAGCTA
This sequence comes from Magicicada septendecula, assembly GCA_034769895.1. Taxonomy (NCBI): domain Eukaryota; kingdom Metazoa; phylum Arthropoda; class Insecta; order Hemiptera; family Cicadidae; genus Magicicada; species Magicicada septendecula. The sequence goes on from CM068367.1 coordinate 892,620,150, forward strand.
GAACCAATAGGAGGGGCGATGACATAAGGGGAGGGGCCTAAAGTATAAAAGCCTACAACGTACAGTTGATAGACGTTGTTTAAGACCTGAAGATGTCAGTAATGACGAAAAGCTTAGTCGAACAATAAAAAATTAGAGCAGTTAGCAAATTCATAAAAGAAATAACCAAGTGTTAGTTGAATCCCTCTCCCACACTCCTTAACAATACAGAGTATACGTACAAAACATATTTATAGGGTTTTTACATTGATATAACTGACAAACATGTGCATCAATTTCCTGTGTATAATGACTGAATATTGGCTGTTCTACTGTGTATGTATTGAAGAGCATGGAAAATCCTTGCTCACTATATAAGGAAAACAGCACTGATTATATATATTACTTACAATATTGTTGAACAGCCAGAAATATTACAATATTGGGAAGTAGGCCAGAAATTTAGTACAAGTTTCATTACAGGTTATCATACTTTAAGCACGGAAAGACAAGAACTGACACCTCACATGTCAGATTGTTAAACAAATTATAAAAACAAAATGCTAAAGACAGTTTCCAATACAAGTACTTAAAACATGAAGTATTATTTACACAATATTAATATAATATTATTATATTATTTAATATAATAATATGTGTATAATTATTAATAATAATTTCTACATATGAAATGAAGTTTGCTAGTACACTCTTAACAATCACCTAAGAATTATTATACATTAGCTGTACCTGCACGCTTCACTATACCCAAAAATGAATGATAGCTCTTACTTTCTTCTTTCACTCAAATTAAGAAGTTTATTTACATTAAATTCTTTCATAATCAATATTAGTGGTTTGCCTTTTTCAGTGAAAACACAAATTTCAGCATGCAGATACTCTTAAAAATGCAATGTACAAATTGCTCATGTGAAATACAAGGTGGTTCTAGATGAACTCCAGAAACTTGCATGATTTATTCTTGAGATTTATTAATGAACATAGCAAATGCTAGTTTTATAGGGAACTGCATGCATTTGAACTGAAATGGTAAATCTGGTATAACAAGAATGCTTGGTATATATACTTCTTGACCACGGAAAAACCCTGTTAATACCATAGCCTGGAGTATATTATGCCCCAGCCTTCTTATGATTCTTAATCGAGTGCAATTGCATAATCTGGGAGCATCTGTTGCACAGCAATATGACCAGAACACCTACTTTTAATTGTAGTCCTTGTTACGTGTTGGAGTCCTTGGCAATCCAATGATTCAAGAGTTCTGTTGGATATAAAGTTGTTTCTTCTGCATTCATTGCCATGTCTCTAGAATATGTTTTCATTGCCAGGTATTAATTTCAATATCTGTTGATTCATGTTCACCAGAGCTAAAATGGCTCTACCACACAACTAATTGTCAGAAGAAGAATTTTCACTAATTAAAGAAGATGCATGATATTAATTTGTCTACATTTTGTACCAATTGACAAACACTTAGAGAAAGTTAAATCCTGCCATCAGTGTTAGCTGTAATTTTCCCTCTCCAATTTTCATAAGCTCGCTGGAAAATTCTCCTGCTAATACATTACCATGCAGCAAATGCACTCTTATATTTATGGAAAGATTCATTGTTACAACATCGACCATAAATTTGAGTACTTAAGGCAGGCATTTAGTTTATCTGCTGGCATACCTCTGGATATCATTAGTAATGTCTGCTTGAAATCTCTGGCTACCATTGTACCGCTCATCAACTTTACTTTTGAACATCGCTAATAGACTTCTATTTAAGAATATAAATCAGATATTCTTCCAGGACAAATTAAAAAGTAACTTAAAAACTGAATGTGCTGTGCATCCACCAGATAGCAAAATTGCTGCAATACCGATGATTGTACTACTACTGCTACATTCCAACTTCGACTTACATGAGCAAGTAATATATTAAAAGAAATGTTTTGCCTGTTCTGCCTTGGAGCAACCAAAAATAAACAGTGCTGGTATACTGGAATTTACTTTGGCCATCACTATATCAAACACAGCTCACTGTTCTGATGTTAAATTTGACGTTTTATCAAGTTAATCCTGCAATTCCATAAAATTGTAAATCATTTCTCTACTTACATCTGAATTAACATTGTTATATTACTGATATCTAGTCATACCTATTTCATTTAACTTTTTGTCACAAATTTCTTGGACTCAATCTTCAATATCTATCAATATTTCATTATATAAATCGTCTTCATCCCAGAGATATTGTGGATTCAAATACTACATGATGCTATTAATAGTACGAATAGCTCTCAAATTGTTGTATGACTTTGAAATATAACAACTTCTTGCAACGTGTCTTTCCAATGGCCTTTTCTTAAAGTCCTAAATGTTCACATGCTTCTTTGTAAGTAACACATTGTCGACCATCAACCATTTTTAAATCTACTAAAGATTTTGGTTCTCTAATGTTATGTAGGAGCAATTAAAATTAGTAACACAAACTGTACCTACGCGTCCCAACACATCATCCTTTATCATTTGTACCCATCTTTCTACTGATGTAACTAGTTTAATCTCTTCCACTGCTTTGTTGAAGCTTCCCAGACATAATACTTTTGTGTATACATGAATAGCAAAGTTTTTGCAAAATCGTCATTTTGACAAAGTTGAAGACTGCTGGTAATGTTGTTCTCAGTGGCGTATTAACATGCTCATGAAAATTCAAAGAGTTGAAATAAATTTGTTCACAATTTTCTAAATGTACAGCTAAATAAGTGACTGCTGGATGTCACTCATGTAAGGGAAAATTTAAGATTCGCCATATCGCTTCATTGCTATATACTTACATATCTGCCTGACTGATAGATTTGGACTTGTCTAGCTCCACCTTCAAGACAAACGTTAAAATTGGCAGGTCTCTTTCTTTGTTTATATATTTACAAATATATTTTATAGCTTTCACCAAACTGTGGAATTCAACATTTATATGAGAAACACTTATTTTTGATAAAATGGGACAATAGGGTACTACCCATTTGTTATCAATTATAACTTCATGTACTCTGCCAATTTTGTCATAGTAGTCACTATATTCAGGCTTACATCACTGATATAGTGGATAACCATTTTCATTCATTTGGGTCTCCTTAATAAACTGGCAAGTATAGTTTTTTAAAACACTTTACATTTTTAATATACGGAGACTATGACTGAATGGACTGCAAGGACCATGAACCATGTTTTTGATCACAATACGTCTTAACTCTGGGTCATTTCCATCTGGTATATCTCACCAGATCAATCTGATCAGGATGCAATTTATCTGTAAGCCATGCTAATATATGAGCGAGAGATAGTCTACACTTTTGCCATTCAACCAAACGCATCCATGCAACTGTTTCTCTGAATATTTGACCATTTGTGATAACCATAAATTTGATTAATTTCTGACGAAAAAAGTGTATGTTAAATCATGAGAATCCATGCTTTTTTGATCAGGCTTTATTTAATTGCAACTTTTTCCCATGACTGAATTATATGTAAACATAATAAAAAGATCTGGGTGCCTGTGTTTATACTAAACAAAATCATCTGTGTATATTCTGCCAATTCTGGGACTATTAGCAAAACCTGAAGACAATATTACCATCTTGCCCTCAATTGTTAGGGTTAACATTTTATATTAGTCATCCTTGTGGATGAATATAACTTTCTGCTCACAAAGGAATGCAGACAGCTATATGAGATGGTATCTGATGAAAATTTGTTAGGAGAAATTCTAGATATGAAATATTTTTCTTATCATTTTTCTTAGTTTACGTGTAAGTTAAGACTTAGGCTAGTCCTCCGAACAAGTGCCTACATCCATGGGTTTGAAAGGAACAAGAGTTTTAAACAGCAGGAAAATAAGGTCATCAACAACTTCAGAATATGACTGCTTCCTCCTTGACTTGAGGCTGCAAGAAGATTTAATAATATTGTCTTATTGACACAATATTTTGGCTTTCACCTCTTTCTGAGAGAGACTGGTTATATTGGGGGGCTACAATTTCAAGAAAAGTATTTTACTTTTGCTTTTTTTGCTGACTGTCACTCAAGAAAGAAATGACATACTTATGTATTTACAACTAATGAAGGCACAATTTTATTTTATATGTAAACAACAAACAGAAAGGACTAGTATCCATGCTGGAATTTACTTAAAAAAAAAGAAAAGAATTTTGAATTCATTACTCAACAAAATCATTTGCTTATTCTTTTCCTAGACCCACAAATAATCTTAAAATGTTGTGTTTGAAACATTCACAATTTTATAAGCTAACCTCAGTTCCACAATTTTAATATAGGCCTATTTATTATAATAAACAAGTGTACACATTTTTCAGAACTAATTTCTACTGTATGCACAACAGAATAATTCACTATGGGCACAAATGCTCTTACCAGAATAACAAGGCAACCTTGGTTGGTGAATAACCTTGTTTATTTTGACCATAAACAAAGCTGCAAGAAGTATATACACAATAAATTGTATATTTTAAGAATTTATTGAACTTAAAAACATAATTTGTCATGTTTTCATGTTAATTACCACAGAAATGAATAACATGTTTTATGGTTTGTAACTTAACTAAATACAACTATTACATTAACGACTCGGAACACAAAGTTTTTTATGAGTAAAAACATAAAGTTTTACTGTACAACCTGAACCAGTTTTCGCTTTTAAAAAGCTTCTTCAGAGGTTAAGAAGCTCTTCACCTCTGAAGAAGCTTTTTAAAAGTGAAAACCGGTTCAGGTTGTAAGGTAAAACTTTATGTTTTTACTCATAAAAAACTTTGCGTTTTGAGTCGTTAATGTAATAGTTGTATTTAGTTAAGTAACGGACACGTCATGTACACCGAAATCCAAGAGTTTGTAACTTAATTATGTTGGATGGTGATGGAATACTTACTGTATTGGCCCGAATATAAGACAATAAGTTTTTTCCTTAAAATATCCTTCAGGAACTATACCCATCTTATATACTCAACCTAACATTAAAAAATTCTATGTCTGTGCCTGTAAAAAATTATCATATTTTGTATCATTCACCAGGTGCACAGGCTCCCATGTGTGTAGTGCGAATCAATACATGTACGTTATTATGACCTCAAAGTCAAGACAATAAGGCAAATTTTTTCAAATAAACTTTCACCACTGCATTCAATACTAAAAGTACCATACTGAATCACAGATATTAAAACAGCTATGCACTTTAAGGTTAAGTCATCAAAGTGAATATTTATGTGTGGTGGAGTGTTTGTTTTTTTCTATTATTACATGTGTCCATTGTTCTGTTAATACATGTGTCGATTTGAGTATTCGTTTCTCTATCCGTAAGTGCATAAATTACAGTATTCAAGTACCATACTGCGGTCTGTGGTCACTGACATTAAAACAGTAAAGGCCGATCCACATCCACAAGTAAAGGATAGTGTTGAACAGACGGCGTCCTCTATGTGTCATATAAACATGGGAGAGAGAAGAAGCTACGATATGAATTTCAAATTATGAGTATATATGAGGTAAAACAAACAAATAATATGCAGGCTGCTAAAGTTTTGGTGTTTCTGAATAATCCATGTACAATATTGACAAAAAGATGAAGGAAAGTTTAACAATGCCAGTGAATCGAGAAAAGAATTCAGAGGACCTAAATCCAGAAAATTTAATGATCTTGATAGACTCGTTTCCGAATACATTCCATGAGAAGCAAAACTAGGGGTATCCAATATGCCAAAAAGTCATTAGAATGAAGGCACTGAGGTGGCATTGGTGTTGAAAATTCCAGTAACTGAATTTAATGCAAGCTTGGGCTGGTGTAAACGCATAATGTGGCATTCGGGTTTGTGTTTACATCACATTACCCTTGAGCAACGCCTACCTGTGGATTATGCTGGTAAATTGATCGCATATCACCTATGTATTGTAAAACTGAGAAAACCTCACAATTACCTGCTTGGTCAAATGGCAAATGCTGACCAAACACCAGTGTTTTTTGATAGGCCATCAAGTGTTACTGTGGACAAGAAGGGTACAAAATTTGTTATAGTTCGATCTATATTTAATGAAAAGACACACATTACTATGATGCTCAAAGCAACTGGCAATAGTAGACAACTTTCACCATACAATATTTTGAAAAGAAAAATGCTTTCAGAGGAAGTTACCTGCTGGGATTGTTTTTAGAGCAGAGCAAAAAGGATGGATGACTGAAGAATTTATTGGGTTAAGGTTGTTTAGGGACATCAACCAGGTGCTTTATTAGGGCAAAGAAGCATGTTAATTCTTTACGCTTTTTACGGTCACACAACTGAGAAAATAAAGAAGCTAGTTGCAGAAATGAACACCGATCTTGTTATTAATACGGGTAGGGGTGGGGGGAGGATGACTTCTCACCTTCAAGTTCTAGACGTGGTTGTTAATGAACCACTTAAGGACCACTAACGGAAAAACTATAGTGACTGGTTAATTAATGGAATCCATGCACTGACTCCAATGTGCAAATTGAAGAAACCAAGCATACAGCGGATTTCAGTGGATAATTACAGCCTGGGGGAAAATTAAAAGTGAATCTGTTACAAAGGGTTTAAAAAATCTTGTGTTTCTAAGAAGATGAATGGGAATGAGAATGTCATTTTGTGGAAAGACTCGTTATGAATCTGATTCCAGTACCAGTAATGAAGATGACCTTGGAGAAGAAGAAGAAAACGAGGATAATGATTGGCACTAAAATAATAAGATTGTTTATCACTTATAATTTCACCTCTAATGTAAAATAGCCATATTTACGTAGTTTCACCTCTAGATATGGTATTTATACCATCTAATTATCTTTTTCAAAGAACTCCTTAAAACATCCAGGATTGTCTTATAAGAGGGGTAATAAGGCCACCCCAAAAATAAGGCCTCCAAAGCGCTAGAGCCGCAGGGAAATTTGGGGAGCAGTTGGCACCACTGCTACATTCGGCCATCCCTCCTCTTTCAAACAAGCGGTCGCTGAGCTTGCTAGGTCGATTAGTCATGGCTTGGCAGCTGTTACCAATGGAGCTCCCGATCGCTGTTCCCCCAAGTGCAGACATCGTGAAGTCATTCGATTTCTCAAAGCAAAAGGTTTCAACATATCGAAAATTCATAGACAGTGATTAAAGTGTATGAGGGGCGGGGTGTATGGATGTCAAAAACGTTGGTGTAGAGAGTTTAAAGCTGGTCGTACAGAAATTCATGATCAAGAAAGAAGCGGGAGACCGCCAGTGTCAAACGAGACAATCAGGGAAGTTGAAGAAGTCGTGCGTGAAGGAGGATCACTATCCACAAACTCTCTTGTTTTCTTCTTGAAGTTTCAAAATCCACCATTCAGAGGATTTTGTCTGAAAAGTTGGGATATCGGAAGGTGTGTGGAAGGTGGGTCCCGCGAATGCTCACAGAAGACCATAAACGGCAACGTGCCGAAGCTGCCCGCGAATTTCTTGAGTGCTACGTGGACGAAAGCGACGACTTTTTGAATTCCATTGTCACGGGTGACAAAGCATGGGTTCACCACTTCACAACAGAATCCAAATGACAATCTCTTAAGTGGCGGCATTCAACTTCACCAAGGCTGCAAACATTCAAACAAACACAGTCTGCCGGCAAGATCATGGCAACTTTGTTTTGGGATCAGAAGGGGGTATTGTTGATCAATTTCATGCCTACTGGGACCACAATAAACACAGACGCATATTGTCAGACACTCAAAAAACTCAAACAGGTGATTCAGAACCGGAGAAGAGGAATGCTCACCAAGGGCGTGTCCATTCTTCACAACAATGCTCGCCCTCGCAACCATCGATCTTCTGAACCAATTTGGATGGGACATTATCATCCCCTCCCCTATACTCCGGACTTAGCACCCAGTGACTATCATTTGTTTACACATCTGAAAGATCACATGGGTGGAATGTGATTCGACGATGATGACGAGGTGAAAGAAGAGGTAAAACGCTATCTCAATGAATTGGCGGCGAGCTTCTATGACGGGCAATTATGTTGAAAAATAGTGTGTTGTTATGCTTCACAACCATATAAAAAGTTTTGAAAATGTTTTTCTTCTATTTTCAAAAAATATGGAAACCTTATTTTTGGGTTACCCCTCATATGAAGGCTGTTTTCCAGTAAATTGCCTTTAAAAATGTAGGATCACCTTTATATGTGAGGTCATCTTATACTCAGGCCAATATGGTAATTTTTTCTGATCTCATCATACCCTTCCAAAAAATTATATGCAACAGTAGGTTACAATTTTTCAAATTACAACATGAAAACGTTGGCCTTAATAAAACTTTTTGTTGTTACAGGTAGGTATCAGTGTAGCCGAATGAAATTATGAGAACAAACTGAATTTAATATTTATTCGAATTTTTTTTAAGTCTATAAATTAATAACTATTAAATATGGATAATTTTATTTTGAGTGTCTATTCAGTACTTATAACATTCACTATTTTTTATTCAGTAAACATTTCAGTATTACTCTTCCAACAACATGCTTGACTGTGAATTGTATACTTTTGGTTGGTACTTTCCATTTTCTATTATTGGCATTATTAAACTTTAATTCAGCATTTGAGTACATGACATTATTTAACTCTTCTATTTTTTCACTGTTCTAAATTTTATGTGTCAAATACAAATATAAAAGTTTAAAAATTTTAGGCTGTATTGAAGTTTAAATTAAAATACTTTTATCAGGATTATGAAATTGACTAAAACAACAACACAAGTGCAAACTGACATTCACGAAACTCATACACAGATGAAAGCATTCATACAGATCATACACATTCAACTGATCATCTTTTGAGATGGTCAGTGGTGCAAGATATGTATATGCTTTAGTCTCTGAACTCACTTTTTTCAGCATTAAATGTTAACTGAACCATTTAATATACAACTTATTGTATATTTGCATTAAAAAATAAAAGGAAAAGACAATTTAAAATGACTATCAAAGTAGATCTAAAAAAACAAACTCTAATATATAAAATATGAAGATCAAGAGATCCGTGTCTCACACACACACACACACACACACACACGCACGCACGCACGCACGCACGCACACACACACACACACACACACACACACGCATGATGATACATTTGACATTTACAAGAGCTACTGCTGGAAGACAAAAACTAATTCACTAATATTCTTAATAAAATAAAATAAAATAATAAACTACTACAGCTGTTACAACTAATTATAATAACAGTCAATTGTAACTATATATCAACTTGTTACAAATGAAACTCAATAATGCAAGAATATATAGCACAGTATTTGGAATGTTTTTATACAAACCATGCATAAAACATCCTGTTTTGACATGATAATGTCTTTTAGCTGGACATCGTTTGAAACTGTCTGTAACATTTTATTTACCGTCACGCTGTATGACGTCATTGGGATTGTTGTAAATAAAGGTTTGTTTTGATACATCGCAATATATATATATATATATATATATATATATATATATATAATGTATATATATATAAAATGTGATATATAAATATCACTGCAAACAATTAAACCAGATTTATAAAGCGTCCTGAAAGTTTAAAATCAAGTGTTAGCACAATTTACCAGCCGGGAATTGTTAACTAAAACCGCGACCGCTAACATGCTAACATCGTCGCAGATTAAAGACCTAACAAGCAAACAACACTGCATAGCTGTAGATAGGTTATTGTCTCTAGTTAATGGTTGTCTTCGTATGTGATTAAGCTAACGATCCTGCATCTATTCACTAAAATATTTGTCTGTACTGCATCGTAAATGCAAATCTACTTCCTCTTTATATTACTCATATTACTTTATATATTACTCACCGCAGAAATGTGAAGATATAACACAGATACATAATGGCATTGGGATTGTAAATAAAGGTTTGTTTTGTGTTGTGGTGAAATACACTGCTGCTGGTATATAGTAACCATAACGTGGCGACTGACTAAAACACCGTTCGACAATGGATAGCAGCGACGAGAAGGCTCAGCTCAAGAAACGACAAAATGCCGAGCGAGCAAGAAAGTATAGGGAACAAAAGAAGCTCGAGAAGGAACAGCAACGAGCGGCTGCTGCGGCGGTGAAGCTTCGGTACCAGCGGCCCCATCGCTACAAAAATGAAAGCACGATGACTTGATGCACGAAGAATTGAACAAGTACTTAATAAATACACTGTTCGCGTCGACGATGACTGAGCAGGAGAAAATCGATGCATTTGTGCAAAAGAAACAATCAGTCAGTCAGTAACCATAATAATGTTGCGTTTAGCTGGTGGCTGAAAGACATTATCATGCTCTTAAGCTTTTACCATTTGGTAAACGGTACTGTATCTTTTTTCTTTGACAATTCTGTTTATTCGTATAAGCTTCAAATAAATAAATTAGTCCACTCAACCTGTTTTTATTATTTCTGAAACTCTGCTGTCAAAATTCTGTTGTGATCAATTTATTTATATTATATTCCCCAAAGTAATTACAACAATAAAAGACATACGCATGTAATTTTTATATTTTTTATTATATATTATCATATTTATCATGATGCATCATCTTAGAATATAGTTTAAATGTTGAAAGTGGTTTTAATCAAGTTCTTAATTTTATTCAAGTTTTCACTGATTTATTACACGAATATCAAATTACTAGATCGTAATTAGTTTTTTACAATTTTAATAATGAGTTCTACATGTGCAACAAAATTGTAGTAAAAATAAGTGGATTTGATGTAGTTAGAAATGGATACTGTTACAAATGTGATTAAAAGCAACACACACACACATGTACGATGTATACATAACCAGAAGTTATAGTTGTTACTTCAACACATCATATAATATTACATCAATTAAATACTTTGACGATATAATTTTAGAGGTAACAAAATCAACTAGATAGCTTGTAGAATTATAACACGAATTAGTCTTACTTTTTTCACGAACACAATTAATTTAATTTGCAAATTTTGTAATATATCTTGTGCCTGTTTTAACTGAACTGTAATCCTTAACAAAGAGATTCATCAAACAGTGAATGGTGCTGTTTACACGTTAGCCAGTAGTTAAAGAGAGAGAAATTTTAAAGCACTGTCCTCACTGTTTCCTTCATATAACTCCTCGCACTGTAAATGCACCTGAAATTAGTTCTCACAAAAATACTTTTCGTGATAGAATAATATTGGCGATTCATTCGACTAAAACTTCAAAAGTTTTATCTACCTGAAAGGAATGTGACAGTGATAGTCATTCAGTTTGTAAACTGAAAGTTGAAATATAAAATTTGTACCACTTCAAAATGTCAGCAGATACAGTGTATACAGAATACAATAAAATTTTACATATTCAGATTGCAGATGTTCAATAATTTTTGTAATAAAAAAACCACTAATTTTTAATTTTTATCAATATTAACTGTCAATATATCGAATTTTTATTATACAGAAAATGTGACTATATCAATTGTAACAACATTAAAAAGTTGATAATTCACAGCAAATGAGAATACACATAACCATTAGAACCATAATGGTTGTATTTTTCATACAACTAATAATGAAAATATACATTTTTCATTAATAGCTTACATGCACTTGGTCCATTTAACAATTCATTCTGCCACATAATATGCAAGTTTTACATATATTCTTTTAATATTAAAAGTTACACAATTTACAAAAGTTCTTTTATATTTAAAAAAATGAAGGCTTTTATGACAGACCTATAAAGGAAGCTGTAAATTCCAGTCTTAATACTTAACTAATTACATTCAAAAAACTATTTGGCTAGAAAGTATGAATTTTAAATGTTGCTGTCCAAGCTGTTACATGTGCCCATGATGGAAAACTTATGAGAAACTTTTTGAAGTCAGGTGTACGGTCATAATGTAAGTAATGACCAACCACAGCAATATCCATTGTGGGTCCTGCTGGATTGTCTGGTGGAACCTAAACAAAATAAATACACTTGGAATATAATAAAATAACTTAAACAGTTTTATTAAATGTATCATAAAAAGGTATGACATGTATTATTATGTTTAATGAGCAAATACTTTATTTGTATTACTACTTTGTCTGTAAATTACTAAATTCAGCACTAAAAACATAACAATTGCTTACAACATAATCAAATACAATTAGAGAATAATTCCTAATATGTGTACAGGTAAACTCATTACATTTTATGAACTCGTCACATATATAGCCCGCACCATAAAAATCAAGGTGCGTTTTTCAGCCCCCAGGTCGACTCAGCCTGTTGAAAATGAGTACCTGGGTAAATATTCTGGGGATAATAATGGGCAGCTGAAGCGTAGTGCTGGCCATACTGCCTTCCTTGTATGCTGTACGGGTCACATTAGGCAGCCTACCCTGCCTACTCCTAAGCTACTTCGGTGGTATACATGGGAGCCATTATTATCACATATATAAACTGTAAGACACTATGTGCAAACTGTCACAAGACCTTCCATTCTGTAGACTGCAAAAATTAGTAAACTATTATAACAAAATATTATGTCTGATACAAAGAAATAGGCCTCACAACCTTATAATTTACTGAGTAACTGTAATATGAATTGTTAAAATTATAGTTATTATTTGTGGTTGTTGGACCATGGTCTACTGTTATTATAGACAGACATTTTGTTCCCACCATCGGAGTTCATCTTCAGTGTCGGAAAAAACATTTGGCAAGGTGTCCGCCAATTCACCCCAGTATTGAGGTAGAGACTATGTGTGTTGGCCCTGAGAAGGCCCACTTAAATAAACTTTTGAAACCAGCACGATCTAAGCTGGAAGGCAGCATCAAGTGCTACTTGATTGGCTCAGGAGCACAGCATGCCAAATTCTGTTTAATAGGAGGCTTTCTCCCCTTCAATTCATAGCAACAGAACCTTGTTTGAAGATCTCCATGGACTTCATGTGCAGCCAAGTATAGTAGCCACTCACTGAGGACAAGACTTTGGTCTCTCAAAGAGAATGCAATGATAAGCATTAGAGAGTACACACTTGTCCACCACAGACTTCTCTGGCTACACAACAACAGCAGCTGTGTTCAAAAAGCGGGTGCAAACGCTGAGCTTCATAGTGCTGATGTACCCTCACTGCACAAACTGGCTGTCTATAATAAGTCAACCACAGCCTAATAATACTAATAATAATAATAATAATAATAATAATTTTAACAATGTTGATCCCGGCTGTGAAAGCTTAAGGAATTGTAATATGATTGTTTTCGTATACACAAATAACCATGAAGTAAATTATAGTAGCTTGCCACCATTTTAATCTGCGAATTTCTGTCACTCACACTGTGTGGTACAACAATGAGCGTTTCCTTTTTTTGATGATATATAACATTTTTAATAAAGGTTTATAAGTTTATAATTAACAAGATGTAAGATAAAATGTCATCTGAAAGTCAGAAAGAAAACGTGAGTATGTGTAAAGGCATTTTGAAATGAAAATACTCTCTTTTGAATGAGAATATAAATGTAAATGACAATCTTCATATGAAAATATAAGAATTGGAAATAAACTTTGATTACAAATGTAACACAAAATGCTGAAGAAATTTAAAATTACTGAAGGGTAACAGAACTTCTTAATTTACACATCTCGTTACTATATGAAATAGCACTCACCACAACTAGATACACCAAGATATAGTTTTGCTAGAGAGTCTCGAGTACAATATAGTATTAAGTATACTTGAATCAATATATGAAAAATGGTGTACTTTGAAATTTAATATTCTTTTTACAGTAAACACCTTAACTATTAAGGAAACACTGTTTATTTGAAGGAAGAAGGTTTGTATTATTAAAGAGTTGCTACTGGAAGTGTTAGATGTACTTAAATTTTAGCCAGATTAATACACATTTAACACAGACATATCACACTGGTTACATTGTAATGGTACATTTCATTAAGCACAACCCAAAAACAGATTTTCGTGTGCGAGAAACATTAGAGCATGGAACTTTTTGTACGTGACTTTGGCCTGGGAAGTGCGTAATTATTTGGCAGGTGTACATGTCTGAAAGTCAGCTTCACATGCCCAAAGAGTGTCACATCACTCACACCTGCAGATTTTCTCACAGGAGCCGGCAGAAACCAGTTTTTAGTGTGGGAGTGGGGCAGAGAGACGCCCAGCCGCATGCAGTACAGTTGCAATTTTGACGCCAAACAGTATGGACGGCAACGGCAGATGCTAGCGACCGCGTTGAGATCACAAAGGCTGTGCCTCAGATGAAATGTAATTAAAAGTATTACAAACACTAACCAAACAACCATTGAACAGTGGGCACATTAAAATTACAGTGACGCGCCCACGCAGAACAACATATAGGCCTACACTGTAAAAGAGAAATGAACAACAGTGAACGTTAAACATCCCCAGACTCTTTGCTCAGCAAAAGTTTGAACAATTCAATAATTCTTAGTGCAGAATTTTGAACAGTGAAACGAATAAACAAAATAAATAGTGCAAAACCATACCATAACACAAAAACCATATTTTTGCAAAATAAATAGTGTAAAATAGTAAGTGCAAAACCATACCAAGTGAGCGTACAAATAGTGAGTGACATTGGGAGACAGCACATACTACTGGACGCAGATAAGTAACAGCTCAAATCATTGAACAAAAAAAAAGAATGGTATCAATGGAGTGTGGGCCATAACATGTGTGTGAGAATGAGGAGAGTGAGTGAAAAAGGGGTGGGAGAAGTAAGAGAAGATAGTTGAAAGTATTGACATTTGCTTGGCTTTGACTTTTAAATTACAATAAGAAACAGTAATTACAGTAATTGTAGCTACAACGTAAAAAAAAGAAATAAATAAAAAAATTAAATAAATAAATAAAGCCGTAAGAGAAAAGAAAAAGTTTAGAGTGAAGGTAATTGGGTTATAATTATACAATTGCATATCAAATTTGTGGTTTCACTTCAAAATACGTTCTTCACTTCAAACAAAAAATGTATATTAATATGAATATGAGTTAAGTTATTTCACCTTGCCTTAACCTAACCTGTGTTCAACGAGTTCCTCTCAACAAATTTGGAACTTCTGACAAGGGAAAGTTTTTTATTTTTAAATTGTTTTTACGGGGACAATGATGTGGTTTCCACATTCTGTCTTTCAAAATGTTGGCGGTGACTCAAGGGCTTTTGGGTTTTTTGGAATCTTCTGATAAGATAAGTAAAGTAGTATCAGGGCCTTCTTCTCCTTATTCTTATTGTTTGTACAATTACAATGTGCGCCACTATAAAAAAGCTTCTATACCCTAGATGGTAGCTGATCAAGCTCGACATCTTTAATCATCAATGGGCAAAATTAACTGTTGGGGCATGTATCACAATTTCCCTATTTCATTTAGTTTTATAATTGCACTAACTTGCTCAAATCAAGTACAGTTCAACCAACTTTTCAGACATAGAAAACTTGGAAACTAACGTCTCAATACAAAACAATAAAAAATAATAATGTACAGAACCAACATTGTGCTAATACTATAGTAGAGTGCATTTTATAATATGCATAGCATATAATAGATAACTTCAAACACTTATTAAAACATGAGGATTTATTAAAGTTTATAACATAACTGTATAAACTTAGATTTATCAAGTTTATAACATAACTGTATAAACTTAGATTTATCAAATTTATAACTAAACTGTATAAACTTAGATTTATCAAGTTTATTAATTTAGTAAACATAAATTATTCTCAAAGAAAACAAGGGAATACTTAGTTACTTACTTTAAGATCAAACCATAATTCCCATGGTGAACCAGCCAGACCCCTAGTATACTTTATCATGTAATATGGTCTATCCTGCCATAAACTTACAGTCTTTGGAATGCCAGCTGCAAAACTCCATCCTGTCAGCGAAATACCATGTTTGGGCCACAGAACAATAACCATTTGGTCTGGACCTGAACAACAATATATATTGTATAGTTAATGTTTTGATACTTGTTATACACTTAAATAGAGTCAAAAACGGAATATGATTAAAATAAAAACAGGGGCAAAGGTGCATACTGTAGTTTCATAATTATCTCCTGAACAGAAAACGCAAATACTACTACCATACCACTACATACTTTAAAAAATTCGTAATACAACACAATACTGGCAGTCTGTGTCACTGCCTCTGAAAACACTACATTATTAAAAGTAAGAAATTAATTTATTGTATAGAAGTGATTTGTATTTTTATCAGATTTAATCTATTTACTGTTTCTATAAAAATCAAATCAATATGTAAAACACTTAAACTGATTAAAATGATTTTACTAAAATAAATTGTACAGATAAATATAATTGCAATACAACTTTATATTTAATCACATATTGCTAATTAGCTTTAGAGTGTTATTTATTTTAATTTTAACATTTTTCTTTAGAATTTTCTTTTACAGTTCCATTAACAGAACAGCCTTATTTCGTGAATTTGTGCTATGTATTCTGTTTTAAACTCTTATATTATAATGCAACTCAAAACAAATGCTATGTTTTGTCTGAAAATAATCTTAGTGCAGCCCCATGCTTCTGTGTGTCAGAGAATGGACATATGGAATAACTCTAACTAAAATTTGTATGTAGTCAGAATAAAATAATTTAATTAAGCATAATTTTAATTAAAAAGTATGAAGCCAGGAAATTGTATACAACAAAAAGAAGGTACAAAATTCACCTAACATTTTTGGAAAAGCAGTTACCAAATTAAAAATAGCAATTTCTTTTTTTTCAATAACTTACCTATAGCTCTCCTATAGCTGTATGTGACACCACATATATGCTGCTTCTCAGTATCCTTTACATACCCTAAGAATTTTACTGTTGTTTCTGAACATAAGAACAGGAGATACCAATATTTAAATCCTAAAGAAGGGAGCAGCAGTTTAGAAGAGGGAGTAATAGAATAAAAATTACCTTCATATTTTAAGGGAAAACAGAATGAAAACTGTTTCTAAATTTCAGAGGAAGTTCCACACACTAGGCACTAATGCTATGTCACGGCTGATGTTTCTACAAAACTTATTAGCTAATTTCCCAAAGACTTGTGAATTGTGGACACAATTCATGGAACCCTGTAGTGCTTCAGTTCCACAACAAACTAATTTTTAACCACTTCAAGAAATATGCCAGATAACTGATTAAACTGACACTTTAATCATGTCTCTTTTTTTCTAAATTGCACCATAAAAAGTTTGTAAGTTTAAAATGTCACGAATTCAATTTAATTATTTTGGAATTTTAGACAAAATAATGTTACCTTTAATACTGAATGTAAACCTCTTAACATTTGTTGACAGTAATTTTGTAGAACTAAGTTCAATAAAGGTTGGTTCATATATGACAGGCGCAGGAGCTGTAATCCACTTCGCCATGCTACTGAAAATGACAATACTCATTAGTCAAAATAGCATACTTATGGACAATCAAAGCAGTCATAATAAAACAATATTAATTATCAGATAACTATTATCAATTTATGCATTTTTTAATTCAAATTACAAAGTAATTGGCTATATAAAAGTACAATCCTGTTGACAACAATAATATCTGAATTGCTTGGGGGGGGGGGGATGAGAGTAAGAAAAACAGCTTTTAAACTGTCAAACATTTTAATTGCAGTTATTATCTACAAACGAAAATTGTTGTTTTCTATAAAAATGCATTTACCTATATATGCATACACCTCTTATCAACATACTTAACTTTTACAAACTTATAACATAACGGTAGTTCAAAATGTTTATTGTAAAAATAAATTATAACTGAATTGTAAATTGATATAATTATTAAAAAAATTACAACTAATTAATTATAATTAAAGAAAAAACAGACTTGGTAGAATTTGTTTTTGTGATCTGTTAATTTTATGAAGTTACATACTATTCTATGTTGCTGAGTTGACTACCATATGATAATAGTATGTCTATTATTATTAACCCTTTCAGTGCCACGGAACTATCGCATGAGACCAGCAGGACGTGCTAAAAGTGCCAGGGCTAATTCAATCAACCACCATAGTTCTCACTGATGGAGTTCAGTTATTTGCTAACAGATGGCATCGATTTCTGTGCCATAGAAAGAGGCATTATTAATTTATACACCATGAAAAGTTTACCTTCTTTGTCCAAGAGGGTTAGTTTTAACATGAGATTGAATAGGTTGTTTCTTGTTTACATTTTTGTGAGATGCAGTATCATGTGTGGTGTAGCGTTGTGTTCTGTAATTTCAGTAATATTTTTTTTCAAAAATGAGAGCATTTTTATAAGAAGATGAAACAGAATTGGTCTTCACTGTTATCTATCTACATGCCCTAACGTCACAACAAGACCTCACCAACTGCACAAATATTCCCTGCCATGTTTACTGCTCCTAACCCCTACTACATTAAATGTTTCTCTACAATTCCCTAACAAAATTCAACACTTTACCTGAGTTGTGGTACACTGTCATTTATGAGATTCTACCTTTTTTTTTACTTTAGTTAAAATGAATCTGCTTACAGTTAGCTGCTGCACTTCAGACTGAGGAAGATGCAATACATTTCTTATAACAGAAAATATTACTGCACAATCCAAGGGAATGAGCAAATGGTTATGATAATGGCTTTACAGCTCCATAATCGAGATCACTGGAGCTGTGCAAAATCTACTTGCACAACTTACAAATAGTTTCGAAGTGACACGTGAGGGATTTGGAAAATTGCCCTTTTTATACACACTTAGTACCAACAACGTAATCTAAAAAAATTTGTGAAACAGAGCTCTTTTTAAACCTTTAAACCACTGCACATAAGTTGACTGGGCTAATTACTTAGGGAAAGTATGCACATCCAAAATCCAGTGAAGACGCGGGGGGGGGATGAGAGTGGAAGTGGATGAGGCCCATTATTTTCAAGGCGAAAAAACCATCATGGATGCCAATATCCACAACAGTGGGTGTTCAGTGGCTACTGCCATGAAACAAACAAAAGCCGTTTTCTTTGTGCGGTAGATAACCAAACTGCGGGTACTCTTATATGCTAAATTCAACAATGTCCATCGTCCATCTTGGAAATACGATAATATCAGATGAATGGTGTGCATACCAGGGAACTGGTAACATTCCTGGGTATGCGCATTTAACTGGAAGTCATGCCTATAACTTTGCTGATCCATTATCTGGAGCACATGGGCACGGGATTGAAAGTACTTGGCATTCATTTAAACCAAGAAACAATGTGGAATGTGGAAATTTGACTGATTCCTATTTATGGAAATTTATATGAACGAAGTACAATGAAGGCAAAGATCTTTTTGGAAAAAAAAAAAAAAAAAAAAAAAATGCTCCACACATTAGAGACTTTTGGCCACCTGCATAATTAATTTAAATAAATAATTAAATTTGTAAATATAAAAATATTATATAATCTGTACTAATAAAGCTGTAAGGGGAAGAAAGTTTAGCTGTACTAATTTCAGAAACTACTGGGATGATGTAAATGAAACTTTGCATACTTATAGTGGCTACTTTGAAGAAGGTTACAAACTTTTCTTCATTCTGAAAGTAAAAGGAGCTGAGTTAGACGAAGTAGACAAATCGTGAATTTCACATAAATGGTCATGGGTTTAAGTCCCAGCAAGATATTCAATATTATAAACATACAATCATTTGTATTACTTATATATGCAAACTAATCTATGCATTTTCGATTCTCTCTCCTATCCTTACCCATTACTCGAGTTATTAGGAGGAGTAGGGAGTACTTTATTAGGAGTGAAAGAGTACAATTATTTATTAGTGCTGGAAGGAAGAGCTGTTTTAATGTTTATTCTTAAAGTGTTTCTTACTCATTTGATGTGTAATTATTTTGCTTTTTGTTACTTTACATGGAAAATAAATTAAATCGTGATTTTAATTATAACCTACTCATTGACTATGCAAATGAAACTGACATAGGATCAATTAATAGTTTTTCCTCATTGTAAAAATTTGAAGTTGAAGGCGAATCGGCCAGCTTATGTTGCTCTTTCAGAAAAGTATGATTAGATCTCATACGTTCACATCCAGGACCTTTAAAAGCATTGTTGAATGGATAGCATCCTTTACAAAGCACTTTTTAGATGCACTGTGGTCTTACAATTCAACTTTCCAATTTACATCATTTGGAGCCAATGAAACAGTTGAAGGAAATTTCATGCCTACTTTTATAATTTAAAGACAAGTAGGCCTATATGTTATCACAGGGTCATTACAACAGGTAATCAACGTTTCTAAATTTCTTAAAGTATACTTTGTAACAGATTATTTGCATCAGACTCAAATGAGAATGGTTCATATTAGTAATTTAGATCAAACATTAGTAACAGAACTTCAAAGTTTACTTCATGAAGTAAACTCGTACGTTTGTTAACTGAAAAGCAATACGTTTGTTTGCTTTTGAATTTGTAACTTCTTAGAAAGATAATGAATATAATATTGTAAATCATGCTGATCAAGAAATGAATAATATGGATCACTGGGGCTACTATAATGCACCTACAATGAATGAAGTTGGTGTAGTTTGTGACAGTACGAAAATCTTGATGTCAGAATTATGGTATGAGTGGTAACAAATTATCGTATTTTATTGTATTACACACACACATACATGGAGAGAATGATTTCCCTTTGTAAAGAGACAACGACGCAGATTTTAACAGATCAAAACGATTCCAAGGTCAGGAGCGGACGTGCGGAGACGAGCATACAAAATGGCCATCCAAGTGGAAACAGATTGTAAATAGCCACTCTCATTGGTCCAGAAGACGGGATGTCATTAAAATCAGTGATGACTTAACAAACAATGACATGACAACAGGGCGTGAGCCAATATGAAACAAAAGACAGTGACGTGGATGCGCTAACATATACGCAAAATATGTGTTTGCATCCACCCAGTCAGCATCAGACCATCAAGGCGTCAACACGCTGTGAAAATTGCCGGCAGTTTTTGCCAGCGAAAGTGTTTCTTGATCAAACTAACAATGTGTTAACATGTAATAATAACTCTTAAACAGAAGTCACAAAGTAACTATTCAAAATGTAAATTAGAATCAGTGCAACCAAGGAGACCTCAGAGACGTTAGGCCGAACACCTGCCTGACCATGATTGCAATATAAGGACAGCGGAGACTTTACAACGCATATACAGGAAAGTCCAACTATTTCTCTATTCCATTCTTTATTACTAAAGTTGAGCTCAAAATTACTAAAATTCAAATGTATGTGTAAAATCATTGTTGGCGAAATGAGTGGGTGTGAGTGTGTATAGACCGTACCGGTACATATAAATAATGTTTTTTACGAAACATTGGTTTGTGTCATGTTAAATACAAGAACTGATCAATTCCAAGATGATATTGACAGTTGCAGTCAAATTTAAATTCATTATGAATTTCACAATAAGATTAATACACAAATAATGGAGAATAATAGAATTGTAATATAGCGGAATATGTGGCCGCCATTTTGTTAATTGAATATAAGGATTCCATTTTGTTTTTATTGCTTTTGATGTCGATCTTGATTTTCTATGTTATTAAAAGGCAACTATATATATAATACGCTGTCTGATTTCATTATTCCGCACAATCGTCCCGTCTCTGACAATCGCTTAATTGAATCCTGGGACCCGTACATAAAAAATTTTGAATCACGAAGTTGGCACTACAAGATGGCCACCGAACCAGTATGATATACACGATAATTATGGTAACGAAAGGTAAACACCAAAACACACAATTACAACACCTAAATATATATAATTGTTTTAAAGATAACAAGTTATAGTTAATCAAGTGTGTGACAAACGCAATGTAGTAATTTGTGGTAGGGACGACTGACTACATTGGATTGTAGAAACAAACTGGGTTTACAATGCTTTGAAATATTCTTTAATGTTATGTTAAGGAGAAGATCCATATTACTTTACATTGAAACTAAGGGATTCTAATAATAGAAGAGAAACAAATAAGAAATTTTCAGCTTTACAATTTTATTCATATAGGCTCATGGTTCGAAAAGATAAGTACAATCATATGATTTATTTCAAGCAATTGTTGAATCAGTACACTGTAGATGCTCACAACATGTTCTTAAGTATTCCCTTCTTGATTTATTTGTAACATTCACTACAAATCCTAATGGAAAGAGATTCTTTGGGAATTATAACAGTGTCGTTCATCTCAAGATCAACACGGTTTAGTAGCACGAGTGTTTCATTTGAAATCAAAAAAATAATGGATATGTTAGTATTATTCACTGCATATTTAATACAGACAAAACAATTTAAATAATATTAAAATACATATTAGAAATCAAATATTCACGTGTTGTAAATAT
Organism: Magicicada septendecula; assembly: GCA_034769895.1. Taxonomy (NCBI): domain Eukaryota; kingdom Metazoa; phylum Arthropoda; class Insecta; order Hemiptera; family Cicadidae; genus Magicicada; species Magicicada septendecula. Next base: position 892,642,602 of record CM068367.1, read on the forward strand.
TCGTTAGTTGTAAATAAAAATGTATAAATAATGTAATCTATTATGTGTAATTAATATGTAAATGTGAATGTATTAAATACCGCTAATGACAGAAATGTAACAATAATTAAATTAAAAAAATAAAAACAAAGAAATAAATTAAAGGTAAAATGCCGGCAGAACATTGCACTTGGCTGTCAATTCCTTGAGCATTCATGTGTAGTGGTGTTTCATGAACTGTTTCCCACTTCTCTTGCAACAGTAAATGTAGTAGGAAATTGTGGGAACATTTGTATAGTTGGGGGCTTGTATGTGATGTTGGTAGGGGATGTAGACAGATAACAGAAAAGACCCATTAGCACGATTAAATAGTGATGAGAGGGATTTTGGTGACAACAAATTGCAAAACAGTACCAGTGATAACTATAACCTGTGAGCGCGTGAGCCTTTGACACGTTCTATTGAAAATATTGAATGGAAGGAAGTGGTAAACAAGGAAAATAATGTGATTAATAATATTTTGATTTTCATGAACCACCATGACCAAAACATGTTCCTTCAAATGTCCAAACCTCAATCAACTTCTTCAATTTGTTTTTTTATAATCCACCTACTTTCCACAATAGCAAAAGAAACAAACTGATATGCCAAACAGTTTCAAATAAAAAATAACCATATTACTTCTGACAATAGTAGGACAAGTGCTTGAAAAGATACCACAGTAACTAGAGGCTTCATAGCATGTCTCATTAACATGGGTTTGATTAGAAAAACTTCAATATATTCATATTGGTGCACAGACAGGAACTTATCAATACCTTGATTTCCTAAAATGTTTTCTAGAAACAGATTTCGATTATTATTAAAACTTGTTCATTTAGTTAACAATAAAAAACTTATTTCTTCTACGCAACCAGGCTACAATCTATGTGCCACGTATGACCCCATAGTTTACCATGCTAATTACCTTATTGCTTACGTGCTAACCAAATTGGGCTTTTTCTTAGGATGAAAAAAGTATCTTTTACAGTAGGGTACTTTTTTAAATTAGTTTTAACAAACAATAAGAAAATTAAAATTTGCAATAAAGCCTTTGCAACAACTAATTTTAAACAACAAACAACCGTCGTTATGTGATGTCAGCTCTTCAGTAGGAACAGCAGATTTGATTTTCATCAGAGTTCCCACTGACCAGCTGGGCCATCATTTTCTCTCTTGTCCTAAATCTTCAACATTAAATATATATTGACCCCCATGATTTTCCTCCAAAACCGAATTGATAGGAACAAAATATTTTGTTTATACTTACACATGCACTACTACCTACAATTTTAGTTTTCTTGACTATCATTATTTGTCTCCTGACACTTCAACTGTATTTTGACAACAGTTTTGTATCTTGATTTACAAAATATTTATATTTCCTTTACTTTTTTCTAATTATTTCACTTCCTAACAAATTCAGTTTTATACCTTTAAAGTTTGATAAATCACAAATACATTTCTAGCTATTCAAAGAAACATCTTTCATTTCAATTTGGGAAATCTGTTTTAAATTACTAAATATTACGGACATAGAAGTCGCATCAGTCCTGACGGAGAGCTACTTGTATAGTGTAATTATATCAGGAGAGCAGTAGCATTAATCTGCCAATATGTTCCTGAACTTTTTTCTAAGTCTGACTTTTCACTTATTAAAATACAAATATATAACTGGCACAGAAAGTAAAAAAAGTATTAACTGGTTTTAATTTAATTAGAAATGGCTTTAATTTAATTTCTCATACACAAAATTAATTTACTTAATTACTCAGTTGACTCTGATCTACATCTGAGGTAAAGTGTGGTAAACTCAATCCAAATTCTCTATCCAAAATCATATACATTACAAATGTAGTAGACCCGAGATCATATATCTTTCCTGATACCCACAGTTTCGGGCCCATGTTTCATCTCACATCACATTACAACACTCACTTGATTTTTCTTGTGATTGTCTATAAGCATTTTTGATACCTGATTACGTATTTTTATGGAATTATTTATATCTAACTTCTTAAGAATTAAATCACTGAACACATCTAATACATGGTATGATTTTGAATTGACACTGGAAACACAGTGAAAGAAACTTGAGGGCTGACAAATTCTGTTACTTCACATAAAAATAATTTCCCTTAGACTTTTATTAACTTTACATCATTACTTCTGAATTTACACCACTCTTCCAATATTAATGTTTATTTTTCAAAATTATTAAGAATTACACACTACTTTATTCAATTGTTTATTAAATATTTTGGTAGGATTAATATGATTTACCTGGAATGTTTAAGTTTGGATGATATGACTGGAATACCACATAAAAATTCTACGTCACAGTCATGTATAACATCCTTTGCATTGCCTACTTCGGGAACTACTTTTCCAACTTCATTGGTACGTCTATCCAGTGTGATTACAAAGTAGCCTGAATCATGACGTCGTAAGTCACCAGATGCTTCATAAAAACTTCTTTCTGTGTGCTGTAACATACAACATATTTTACACTCTACAAAGTGGCAAGCAACGATAAAAAAAAACTATGGGTGCCCTCATAGCATTGTTACAGGAATGTTCTATGTACATTAACAAGTTACTACCAGAAAATAAACAGGGAATTGCTTTCAATTCAGAGACACAAAATAGCTGTATAAGTATCTGCAGTTCTGAGTAAATCACTAACAACCAAATAACAAATTTCCTTCTACATCAAAATACTGGTGGGCCATAATTGCTCGACACTAGAAGTTATCCTTATTTTACAAATGACCATAAATTAATAAATCCTGAAAAATTTTGTGAGATTCAGTCATTAATAAGACACAATTATAAAATGTTTGTGTCAACATTTCAAAAAAAAATATTACCATCAACATGACCTGTATTTGGACAACACATAAATAATTAATATGCTTTCACATATAATGAGTGTCTCTTGTGTGAATGTATATGTTTCATAAAGATTAAAAAAAAACTATTGCAAATATATACTACCTATTAATATGATACAATATTCCATACATATTAATAGTCATTATGTGTGTAATAATTATTTCTGTGTTACCCATATTCAGGTCCTAATAATGACAACAATTCTTCAAATTGTCAACATCAATGCTTTAAAACTGTGTGTAGTAAATGACTGAATATCACAAAACCTTTCATCACCAGAAGTTAAAAAAAATTGCATCTTGTCAAGTTACTTATGGCCCAATTGTATAGAACATGTACGATTTTATGAATCTTCTGATGAAATAACTGATACAGAAAAGACATATAATGGAAATATACTATCCATGTAGTCCTGACATAACTTAACAGATGACCCCATTTGAGTATTATGTTAATATGAAGGAAATGTGAGTAAATTTTCTATGCCACAGGCAGAAAGTTTAATAAGGATACCAACTATATATGACATTAAAGAGTAACTTGTTTTCATTATATATATATATATATATATATAGGTTCAAAATGTATCCTAATTTCTGTCTTTTAATATTATAGTCAAAACCCTAGGTTCTTTAATGGTGCCATCTACTTCTTATGGGCTGTACAGGCCCAATAAAAAAAGCAATGAAGCAATTTTCTTGGAATTTTACAAGCTTTCATTAGTTTCTACTAATAGACATTTAAACAATTTTTTGCAAATAACAAATTCCAGGAATTTTCATGAAGAATTTTCCTTCTTAGTGTAATATACTCTCCTTTTTATTTTAATTTGAATTATTTTATTTTGTTTACTTTATTCATCCATAGTCCGGACGCCATCTTTACTAGTTACCAACAATGAGATATAAAATTTACTTACCTTCGGGCCAGTTTCGGTTAGGTGAAAGGAAATAGCAGAACGTGTTATTTTCAATAAATTACTCTTATATTTTTTGTTTACCAATGACATTCCCCTTTTATTTTACTCATAACACTTGTACATTAAATCCTGCTTCTAAAAAATGAAAACAACTACTCGGCCATGAGGCGCAATTTATAAAATCAAGTTACAGTAATTATTACCATCAACATTTTACTCTCCCACCAAAATAAAGTATAATAAATCATCAACTTAAATTATATATATACAAGAGATCACAACCCAGCACTTCTTAAATATAGATTCTTTACACTAACACAACCACGCATCCTTTCATGCGGTACATATGTTATTCCCCTTTTGAGCTCATTTTAGTAAAACATTTCTTTTAACAAAAATTTATAATGATTTTGAATTTATTTATGTCTGACTGAAGAATTTATATGACGCCTTGTTCTATTACTTATCTGGTTACAACAGGTGAGTCCATCTTACTGCGCACTTTCGATCATTCCTGCTATTTCTTGGTCTCCCGCATTTTGCTGAAATAACGTACTTTTACATCATAACTGTTAATTAATTTCTGGCAATTCCGTTCCGATTTTTTTTTAATACTTTCACATTTTTGCTTGGGTGCACCCGCGTTTTCGTTTCGGAACTTTTGTTTGTGACCGGCCGGCATTAGGAGTAATATGTGACTGGGACGAATGTACTGTGTTATTTTCTGAAGTGGTAGGGGGGTCACGTGACCAAGTCTTATGGTTTTCTGAATATGACGAACCAGTTTTCAAGGCGAGGCGAATTACGCACTGCATTCCAAGTGACGTATTTGCAGGCTTGGCTGTTATGTAAATGGTGACTTCATCGGTCACAGTTCGTTTGGTTAAATATATCTGTTGTTTTTGCGTCTACAATGTTGACCTTGATACGATTTCCTGCACTTGTCTTCGTCATTACAAAACTCTACCATTATTATTTATACTTTTGAATTAACAATAAAATTTATATTTGTTTTTCCCCCAAACCACTATGTGGACTGAAATGTCCCGTTACAATACCCCCTCAATGAGAGGTTTTATGCCGAAGCATAAAAACTCTCATTGACACTCTCATACTTTCTAAAGGGATCAGCCAGGATATGTCGCCACAACCCCCTTTACGGTCTATAAAAAAAATAGTTTACTTACCCCTGGTCCAGTGACTGTGACTGCACCTGAATGACCTTATTGGACTTCTCTTTCGAGATCCCAACACCGCAAGGCCAGACAGGCACTTGATGCTCCTGCTCTGACGCGCAGGCCAGCTCAGGACCGCCGCCACAGCATCACCGGACACTGAAACATCAAATTAAAAATCAAATAGTGGCCTTGTATAATACCGTATCCCTAACTGATCTGTTTCCCCTTAGCTGTGTGCTGGTTTGCGTTAAGAAGCACTGGTTTTTTCCTCTTAACCTCTAACATATATCTGTATACATAGTGAACATAACCTAATATTATATAAACCATTTACCTTTAAAATATTTAAATTCATCATTAAAACTCTCTTAAACATCTTTAAATCAACTACATCATCTTATTTTTTCATTTCAACATGACTACTGCTATCATTAGCTAATACAGAACATAATTAATAAAAAATACAAAGTTATTCGATACCACAGATACACGGACAATCAAAACAACCTCCTTCAATACTTCATGGTTACCACATTATTACAATAATCATCAATTTTATCTTCTTTTATTCAATCAGAGCTTATTTAGTAACAATTTAAAAACCTTCTTCCACACACACTATGCCCCCCCCTGGACTGTAGTGCCCAGTTGCCTCCACAAGAACTGAAGTTAAGGAGGAATTTTGTCATCTCCTGTCCTTGCTTCGGCATTACATTCAAAGTTCAGATAAGGTTACCCCTAAGGGTTTACAAAATCTTACTGATTATATAGTAAAAACCTTAAAACGGTCGATCACCCTTTTATTTGTTCCTACGCGAACTGGTGATAGCCACTGTTCCATAGTTCCGGTATGATTTCCCCCTGATTCACCCCCCGTTAATCTCTAATTCAAACCAATTTTTTAAAAGGCAACCAACCATGGTCAGGTTTACAATATCTGCCCACAACTGGTTGTCGTCCAAAACCACGATTAGTGTTGGTGAAGGAGTAATCGCCCGAAATGTGGGGAAATCTGTCATTTGAGCATGTTTTAACAAATCATTTTTTTCATACACTGTACCTTATCAATTTTCCATATAATATAATATTATATAATATTTGTGTACAGTGTATATCACACCCTATTTGGGGCCTCCTTTGATTGTAACATTCATAGATGTTACACAATCAAACCCTTACCACTATCTATAGCAACACCATGCCGTTACTATAATAGCATACCTTATAACTAAATCTATTCCATTCACACTAACATAATATAACATAATAAAACATAGTAAACACTCACAATGAACATAAACTTCATTACATTAAAATAAAAATCTCAGTTGCATCTGAATAAAATTTCCAAACACTCCAAAACTTTAATTTCAATTAAACCTGTTAATACTCAACCTTTAATTATTTACCATTTCTTATACAATTAGATTCTCCAAAAATTCAAATTTATTATCAACATTCATTTTACATCACATTTCATTTATTATTCATTTCCACTATGAATTTTTTATTTAACATTTTCATCATTAATTGGTTCGGGTGATTCCCAGTCATTCATAATGATCTGATGTATTGAACGGGCATTTAGATATAACCTTACTCACCTTCTTCCTTCTAACAACCACTAACAGATTTGCGCCAAGTGACACCAATCTCTCAATAATATTTACCTCCACTAATTTATCTAATTCCACTTAAATCATTCTCCTCTTATTTTGAAATACCTGATACCCTCTTTGTACCTAGGATGTGTGTTCCCTTCCCTTATACTCATTCCCTTATCCGTTCCTGGCCCTTCCAGGTAACCGGCAACCCTCTTTAAAACGTCCCATCCCGCCACAACGCCTTGTGTTGAGGACTCCTTACCACACCACCCTCACTACAAAATTTCACCACCACCTATTTACTCTCCCTTTACATCACTCTCACTTTCTCTACATACATTCACTCTTGCTACTGTGTCCCTACTACTACCCCGTTTCTGCATTACTTTTATTCCAAAAATTCTTATTTTGTCTAACACCCATTTAAAATTAACTTTGACTGACTCAAATGCCTTATTGAAATAATTATCACCCAGACTCCATCTTTTACAACATTTTACATTAATATTATCATTGAAAATTACATTAGAAAATTCATAACTTACCTTATAATAACAATATAACTCAACACCTAAACATATTGTATGTTTTATGTTTAATCATTTACTATTCATTATCAAAGTTCCTCTGTACTACATGTTAAATTAATTAATTAATCTACAATTATTTAATTCAATCAGTTTTTTTTTTCAAATCACCAAGTTATTTTAATTACATTTTATAATTTCACATTTACTCTCATCATTTATTTAGTCTGAAAAATGTTATAATTATTATTAAATCCCTTCCTCTTACATACATACATTGTTTACATAAGATACAGAGTACACCATAATGTAATACACAAATACATTTTACATCAACACACAAAAGAATATACAATAATAAAATATTTACCCTCCATCATCGAATAATAGTCTGGTCTTACGACTACACAAATCATTTTTTATTAAATACATTATATTATCTCTATCAATATCATGATTATTTAATTTCTCATATTTTTCCACAATACCAACAGGATTATTCCATATTATTAGATCATATAACTTCTCACCACTGAATATAGTCATGTCGCCCTTAGGATGATCTGTCACAACTAGGTAAGTTATAAATTCATCATTAACAACATCATCATCTACTGCTGCTATATCAGCTTCAACACAAGGTAAGATTTCAATATCATTTTCCACTCTCTCTATACCTAACCTTTCTACTAATTCTTTATAATTTCTATCAACCTTAAATAACTTTATCAACCTTAAAATTATCAACCTACTCCCATTTCTCTCTCATTCTCACTAACTATCTCTATATTATCATCATCACAATTTATTTTCATTATATCACCTTTAAATACCTCGTTTTCAACTATTTTACCACTATTTTTAATTATATCATCATAATTCTCAACCCTACTTACCTTATCGTCTTTATTTTCGTTTAATTGGTCTGTGTCTCTACCATTTTCTACCCCCAGTACACTATCATCATTATCATCACTATTTAATATTTTATTCTCTAATGCTACCACTTCCCCTATTTTACCATTATTATTATTATTTGTCAGATCTCTAACACTGTTTGAAACTATATTAATTAGTGCAAATATTAAACTCTTACCTTAGGGGTTTCTCCAAGGTTCTACAGACGAACACAGCTGCAGAAAGGATTATTTGAAGGTTACCGGTACACATATAAATACGCAGTTTATGTTAAAACAAATGCTTCTAGTTTATTAAACAAGTTAGTTATTTCGTTTTGGATTACTTTGATGATAATTTAAAAATACATTGAATCTATAACAAATAATATAATATTATAAAATCACACTGATTAACCCATGGAATACTTCTTAATTCTAACCTCTTACAAATAACTTATTTGTTATATGAACCAATACCACGTTTTCTTTTATAGAGCTCTTTAAACTTTTATTAGGTAATTTTGGAAAATTTTGCTTGAAATTTTTAATTAATAGTTTGTTTATTGGTACTTAACCAAATCCTGAGAAGTTCTCGTTGTTTTCACCATCACCGCGTATAAGATACCGTTTACTCGAACACTTCGCACTTCAATGTTTCACACATTTATACAGTTATTGTACTGGATAGACCGACGATATTTTCGGCCCGTCTCACATCCCGTTAGTACCGAGTTTACTGTTTTTTGTTGAATTAAGTTCTAACTGATTCATTTAATGGTTCCATAGTATGAATACAAGGTAAAGTCGGCTGACGTAATTTTACTCGCACTTAGATGCTTTATATGCTGGCCGCGCTATATTGTTTATACATTTTATACTTTTTAACGATTAATGTTTTAACCATCAACTGGATAGGCCGAATTGATCTTGCACGCCCGAGGCCACTGGTTTACGAACTGTATACGGCTTCCTGCTGCTGTCTGATGTTACTTCTGTGGTGATAATCTGCCTACTGTGATTCACAAAGACTACTACTGGGGCTATTACGTAATATGTCTAGTCTAGCTGTCTAGACATCAGTTGTTTATGCTAACATTGTGTTGCACTGGGGCACCTCACAGGTGGATACTGACAATTAAAAATTAAAACTGAATTAAAATTAAAACTATTGTAACCCACAATTCTGTACCGTTACAATACCCCCCCCCCAATGAGAGGTTGGATGCCGAAGCATACAAACTCTCATTGCCTAAAACCTAAGAGGATCAGTGAGGATATGGCGCCGCAACCCTCCTGAACTCTCTAATAAAATCATGGGTACTTACCCCCCTAGTCTGGTGACTGTGGCAGCACCCATCCGATCTTACTGGACTTCTCTACTCGAGATCCCAACACCATAAGCTCGGACCGATACCCGCCACAGTATCACCCGACTCTAAAACATTCAATTAAAAATTAATAAACAGGCCTTCCAATATACCATATCCACAACTGATTGGTTTCCTCTTAGCCGTACTGGTTCATTATATGCAAAGTATTGGTTCATGTTTATTACAAAATATAACCTGTCTACTTACAGCTAATTCCATACAAATTAAATAATGTTCTCCATACAATATTACCCCTCCAATTTTTTTTTTTTTTTTTACCCAAAATATTTCCTTCAATTTTCCGTTTTAAATGAGTATTTCAACTATTACGTTTTCATCAATTATTATTTAATCTACCATTACATTTGAAATTTGAATCAAATTAAATTTAAATTCATTATTAAAAATCATCTTTTCAATTAATTTAATTACCAATTTCATTTAATTTAGCTTCTCAAAACTCATTAAATCAATCTCATTTGTTTTAATTACATTTTACAAAATGATTTGCCATTACCAAAATCCTGTCACATAAAATCTAACTGCATTATATTCAAAACATTAAGTCATTTCCTTACTTTATAAAAAATTACTTTCATTTCAACACATCTTACATTTTTTTTTTTCATAATAGAATCTGCTCATGGCAATGATTCAGCAGAATAAAACAGTTATCAACTTCAACACCTGGCTGTAAACACTAGTCAAAACATACACTATGCCTGTTTACATCAACAATTGTCTGCCAGACTTGTGTTATAAACACTAACTCAGTCTCAACATTCTGATTACAACACATACTGACACAGTTACTTACTTCAATTTTCAATTTCTATAAATCTTTTTAGTTAACATATTTATCAACTACTATTTTTTTTTGTACCAATTCATACCAAAATTAATTTTACTTCATTAATAAAATTTACCCTTTTAAATTACTCTAATAGCCACTACACTCAAAACAATTTGGCTTTAGTTACCTTGTTTAAAACACTTTTAATATAAGCACAAATACAAAATAAAATTGTCTCTTGTTCATTATTTTAGTAAAATCAAATATTATTATAAACTTCTTTCTTATTACAAACATGTTTTACATATAAGCTATAATATACATTACAACAAGATAATCTTGACACAATACATTTAACAGTAACACATTTATTTACAAATTTCCGTCATAGTTTTTTATTATTTACCACACTTCATTACCTAAATCAGCAAGGTCAGTACCATATACTAAAGTATTTAATGTCCATTCATGGAGTTTATATTCAACCTCCATCATCGAAAATTAGTCTTGTCTTCACATAACATTGTTCAATTTTATTGATACATGACATATGGGTACCTTTTGTGTAATAACCATACAAATTTATATGCTCCATTGTACCATAATAATAATATTTAGGGTTACCTCCCCTTATTACTATATCATAAATCGTGTCTGCATTAGAATTTTTTATAAAGTCTCCATCAGTGTTTGTTATTACAAGTACATTATTATCACAATTATCTGCTACTACCAGTACACTACTTCTCCCAACAGGTAAATATTTATCATCAATATTGTAATAAACTAAAAATTGCAAATTTACAAATTTTTGTTTATAACTTTGAAACTGAGTTGTAAAATATTTAAACGTTGTAATAGTTGAAAATTGAAAGTTACTAATTTTATAAAGTAATTAAAATGTAGCATTAGATGTTATTAAAAGTGTGTTTACAATTGCAAAAATTATAAGTGTCTGAAAAGAACTCTTTTAGATAAAAAACAAGATGATTGCATTAATATTATTTGAACAATAACGTTGCTTAAATTTAAAAATAAAGTGTACTAGCTGGTCGCTTGATGATGGTGACCGTCGTGTTGATACTAGCAGCGAAACTCCTCTTCCAGGTTGACAGTTGTCTAAGTACGTAAAGTCTAGTAATGTCTGGACAATAAAATTAATAAAATACACTTCCACGTACCTGTTCGTGTTTCTGGAAGTTCAGAAGTTCAATAAATCAATAAGCTGCCAAGACGGTTTACAAAACCAGCTTACTTTATCTACAAGGTTAGGTTACCTTGTTTAATAATGGGCGCCACACAGGTTTATTTCGGGAAAATCCCGTGGAAAACCCATTAATAGAATCAACTAATAATTAAAAAAAAATTGAAATCGTGTTTATTGGCCTTATGGCAATTCACTTCAATAATATTTAATCGCAACTAAAAGTTGTTTTGATTCTTCTGAATGAATTATTTATCTATTTTTTAGAAATAAATCAAGTCAAGTTATGCTGCTAATAACTGGGTTTTATTTGTACCCTTGATAATGAATTCAGACAAATATAATTAAGAGAATACATTGATATACAATTGCAAATATTTGGTTACATACCCTATATGACTGGCTCAGAGCATAAACAATAATTCTGGTTAAGTCCAGATACTCTTTACTTTAAACATTAATATTATTTATATCTCGGGCGTAAGTTCTTTGAAACACAAGAAAGAATGCTCATGCCTACACAATGACTAATTATTTTATAATACAATATCGACTAGTAATGCCTTTTAGTTTACTAATAAAAAATCGAACCTAGTTTATAGGTTAGGCGTTCGTCACGCTTGCTTAATTATTCACAAAGTTATATGGTGAGATCACTTATGACTAACATCATTCTTAAATAGGATTGACAAATCCATTAAATGAATTCAAACATGGTGTAATACAGGAAATGTTTCAGTGTTATGCGTCAGTACAGATTTGTTTACCAAAACATATAGGTTAGTGCACTCAGTGTAATGGAATAAATTGTCACACAGTTACCTTTGTGTTTTTAATCTTTCGATTAAAATTCAATTAAACACATCAATGGTCGGATTGTAATGACCATTGTTATTCACTACACATGCACTTGAACAGAGAATATTGGTCCGCTTCTGACTAAAAAGGACCTTATATGGTACTATTTAATTATTTCTCCTGTTCGATATGTTCCCGCACTAAATAAAATAATACTTCACTTCGATGCACTGATTCTATGTAGAGTATCTTGTAGTTACTTTTTGTTGTTGCCGAAATAATTCAATAGATGCACTATTACAATGAAGCTATCAGTTAATAAAAATTTTGATGAGACGAGCGTACCTTCCGCTCTGGATGAACGTTAAAAGTGTCTAACGGTAATTAGCCGCGTGTCTTTATATACCCTCTGCTTTGATCGGGCTTAGGCAATTGTTTTATTTATTAAGCTATTTTCTGATTGGCTTAGCCAGGCGTTACGAAAGTGACGTATTGTCTTTCCAACTGTCACTAACTGTTTTTTAACCGACTCGTCGCCAGAATGATTGACAGCCGTCGTTGTTGTTAGTGTTGATAAACAGATTTCTCATTTATTATGTACAAATGATGCTAACGCCTGTCACGCACTTATTATAGTTGCGATCGGGGTCGTATCGCTATCAAATTAAAGGATATTTTTTCCTCTTCAATTTGATATAGTTTGACACTGGTTTATTTACACTTTCACTGACATTTTTTAATTAACAATGTTCAGGTATATGGCTTCGCGCTGTCATCTGCTAATCAAAGCCGGCGATTACTCTCTCTTATCAATACATTGTTTGTGTTCCACATCGCATTTTTCACTTAAACGTCTATGTTAGAACACTATTATATCCGTCCTGATATTTATTTATTGAATATTATGATTAAACCTTAACTTATACATTGCTATGAACTATGCTTACTCCCTATGACATTTTGTTTCACATTACTTTGCTCCATGCTATTAATTAACAATTGAACTATTACTTGTCTAACATATTAACAATGCTTATCGCTATGTTTGGGTATAAAGATTGTTCAGTGTACGTGATTTATACTCATAGTACTTTCTACTAATCACCTTACTGATTATTGTTTGTTTTAGGCATTGCCGAGGCATACCGTTTGTATCGGATTTATGCCTTAATAATGTTTATTAGTTTACATTTCGGTACCTTGATGAGGTAGCTTATTTATATAAGGTTCCCTCTTACAAATATTTTTACTTGTCATAAGCACATTTGAGACTGTAATACAGCTTCAATCTTATATTGTGGCCATAGCTAATCTTAGTCCTTGGCATTAATAGTTACTAGTCATAGTTTATTTATTCTCAGCCAAATGCTGATGCTGATATCCCATTATTCGGATTCTTATTTAATTGTTTTTATTAACATGTCAAATTCCATTTAAGTTATTCACTGACTCGCTTGACAGCTTAAAGTGAATTTACTTTGTCCATTAGTTTGTGTCAGTTATAGTATGGGTTGTAGTGTCAAGCAGTGTTTAGGTTTACTGCTTCTTGTGGCACTTCTTCTTCTTTCTTCTCCAATGGTTCCTCTCTTCTTTGCTACTCTTATCATTATATTATCTACTTACATTACCGTCATGTATTTATTAAATCTAAGGGCCTATGTCTAGGTTATGTAACACCTGGTCATGTTACATATACTCCCCTCTCAAAATTGATAATTTGAGAGAAAATTTGATTTTTGATAAAATTATCATTTCATTTCAGTTTTTTAGTATATTACTACTGCTTTTTGTCTTGTACTCTTTACATTGACCTTTAACATACTATTAGTGTGCTACACTAGTTTGAGTTCTTGGCTAGTGATATAATTCTTAGCTTACTAGTATTTTTTCAAGTTTCTCATATTCTAAGTTATTTAATTACAATAGATTTCACTTCTTAAATTAACAATTTCCTGTCTTACAATAATACATTTTTCTTTCTCATTACATATCTTCATTTTTGTGATAATCTCAATGGTTCTTTCATTTTTTACCTCACAGATTCTCTATTAATAGTCCTTGATACATTACTATATAATTCCCTAACATTTGTAGTGGGTTCGGAATCAGAGTGGCTCACTGTGGCATACATTCTCCGCCGTTCCTCATTACACATACTCAGAATCAGAGGCATCCTCATCTCTGCCTGAGACAAAATAAAAATTGCACATAGCAATAGTTGCACTATCACAACACATGAAATATAACATATCATTCATTTTTCAATAATATAACATATTCAATATAACATTCAAGGTCTTAGAGGTTTTCATTTGTATCACATTTCATTCTTTTATACTTTCTAACATACTTCCTTTTCACAGGTAATCATTTCTTTTCGGACTTGACATTCTCGGCCATGCTCTTTATTAGCCGTATTGTTACCTTTTTATACTAGTTGACAATTTGTTTTGGTTTATTTGAGTATTCTTAAAATTACACACTTACATTGATCATCATATAATTATGCAGTTGTTTCTTACATATAGAGTTTACAATATTTCATTCTTACAATAGTTTACAAGTTTTTCTCTCGTCAAAAATTTACACTTATCCTGAATTATCAGGGTTTACAGTATTCATATACTAAATGTTTTTGTTAGATGTTCTCTGACATATCTTGTTACATACAATATTTGGTAATCAAATAATATTTTTCTTTCTCTTCATTCCACAATAATAATAGCCATCTTTATAATTAACTCTCTTTGGTATTCTGCCTCTCTACTCCTTCAAGTGTCTGATAATTTACACTTATTCTGGATGATTTTATATAATATCTTAGTTTTGTGAGAGGTATACAATATTTGACATTTAAATTCTTGTTACATACGACATTTGGTAATTAAATAACATTTTTCTTTCTCTTCATTCCACAATAATAGCAGCCATCTTTATAATTAACTCTCTTTGGTATTCTGCCTCTCTACTCCTTCAAGTGTCTGATAATTTACACTTATTCTGGATGATTTTATATATAATTTTTTGGTTTTGTGAGAGGTATACAATATTTGACATTTAGATACAATATAACGATACAATTATAACACATTAGTAGTTAATACTTTTTCTCTTTTCCTCTTTAAATACAGCATAATAATTTTAGTTATAAAATAGCAGTATTTCCTCTTTAAATTAATCTAACATAGGAGTATTAGAGTAATTTTATGTCACTTTTTTAGGTATATTTTTGTTATATGCTACCTTTGGTTCTATATGATATAATAGATATCTTTCTTCTCATTAAATTATTGGGTTTACTATACACATTTTTCTACCATTTAGTATGATAAATCTGGCTCTTATTTAATAGGTAACCAATAGTTTGGCCTATACACTAATACTACACACTTTTTATAACACAATATGGCAAATAGGTTTGCTATAGGCAATTAGTCACTTTCAATACCTTGGGCATAATACATGATCCTTCTAATCACTAATTGAATCCGTTTATGGTAGCTACTTTTAAAATCTCTTATACACTAAATATTCCGGTGGTAAATGTTGTATACCACTATAATTTATGTTTTTAACAATAATCACATTTATGGTCTACATATTTGGGGTTATATTGTGCTTTTCCATTCTATTGGGTTCATTGTTTGGGACAATTACGTTTCACAGGTACCCTTTTTCATAGCTGTCTCTAGTACTACATGTTTGTGGTATTTGGCACCCTATCCCTATCATGCGGTTCTTCCACTTGGCGGCTACCAGATAGTCATTGGCTTCCCGTTTTCTTGCCTTCTTCTTCTCATCCTCTTCGGTATCCATGTGTCCAGTCTACTCCTGGTCTTTGTTATTATTGACGCCCAATATCTCTTCTAATTTGGGTTGACCGTCATTAGTTTCCTGGTTGGATTTTTCTATTGATTGGTCCCTCTCCTTCCGCAATTCCTTTATTTTTTGGGCATACTCTTCAATGATCCGGTCCAGTTGTTCTTGATACCCTTTTCTTTTCTTGGAATATCTTCTTTTCCTTTTAGAAATATCTGCTTTAAGTATTTTGCTGGTTATAGTCTTCCTCGTGGTAGCACATTTCTTCTCTTCGTTCATCCCCATGAAGCTCCTTCGGTACTCCTCCCTATTTGCGACTGCCAGAGCCCTTACCATGTCCACTGATGCACTTATCTCCTCACATCGCTCACCTACGTCGGTTCTCACCCGCTTGATTTCATCTTGACTCATTCTTTTCAATGATTCTATCCGGGCTTCAGTCACCTCCTCTATGTTGTCGATCCTCCCGTCGACCTCTTCTCTTGTTCGTTTTAAATCCTGGTCATGCTGTTCACATCTTTTGTTCACTTCTGTAATTTCTTCCCTCACGACCGCTATCTCCACGTCTACTCTGGTATTAATTTTTTCGTTACCTTCCTCCATCCTCCGGCTAATTTCATTTAATGTGGTGTTCAACTCTTCTCTTAAGGCCCTATTACTGTCGTCTATTTTACTGTTCAGGGCGTCCACTGATCTATTGGTATTTTCTATCTTTTTATTCAAGTCTTCCTTCAATAGTTCAAAGTTTTTATTCTGGTCGTCTAACCGCGCATGTAAACCGGCTCTTAATGACTCCATGTTTCTATTATTGTCGTCTAATTTCGTATGGAGATCTTCTTTTAATGATTCGATATTTTTCTGGCCGTCATCTATTTTTTGGTGGATCGATTCTATATTTTTATTCAATAAGTTATTATTTTCCTTGATCGCCCTCATGATTTCTTGTAGACTTATGTCTCCTGACTGTGCGGGTCTCTCAGGTTGTTTGGGTTGGTTGTTGATCCTCACTTCCACTTCCGGTTCTACATGGGGTGTTTCTTCAGGTCGAGTTTCTATGTTATTGATGGTAATGACTTCCATCTCGTGTGTGGGTTGTGTCTCATATGTCTCTGTATCTGGTTGTACCTCTCCTACTCGGCTGTCCTTGTATCTTGTGTCGTACTGATGTGTGTGTGGCATGTTTGTTCTTTTGTGTCTGCCGGGTTGATTATAAATATAAAAAATATTTTTATCTAATATTTTTTCAGCCTCTCGTTGCTGGTCGCCAATTTGTAATAAACTAAAAATTGCGAATTTACAAATTTTTGTTTATAACTTTGAAACTGAGTTGTAAAATATTTAAACGTTGTAATAGTTGAAAATTGAAAGTTACTAATTTTATAAAGTAATTAAAATGTAGCATTAGATGTTATTAAAAGTGTGTTTACAATTGCAAAAATTATAAGTGTCTGAAAAGAACTCTTTTAGATAAAAAACAAGATGATTGCATTAATATTATTTGAACAATAACGTTGCTTAAATTTAAAAATAAAGTGTACTAGCTGGTCGCTTGATGATGGTGACCGTCGTGTTGATACTAGCAGCGAAACTCCTCTTCCAGGTTGACAGTTGTCTAAGTACGTAAAGTCTAGTAACGTCTGGACAATAAAATTAATAAAATACACTTCCACGTACCTGTTCGTGTTTCTGGAAGTTCAGAAGTTCAATAAATCAATAAGCTGCCAAGACGGTTTACAAAACCAGCTTACTTTATCTACAAGGTTAGGTTACCTTGTTTAATAATGGGCGCCACACAGGTTTATTTCGGGAAAATCCCGTGGAAAACCCATTAATAGAATCAACTAATAATTAAAAAAAAATTGAAATCGTGTTTATTGGCCTTATGGCAATTCACTTCAATAATATTTAATCGCAACTAAAAGTTGTTTTGATTCTTCTGAATGAATTATTTATCTATTTTTTAGAAATAAATCAAGTCAAGTTATGCTGCTAATAACTGGGTTTTATTTGTACCCTTGATAATGAATTCAGACAAATATAATTAAGAGAATACATTGATATACAATTGCAAATATTTGGTTACATACCCTATATGACTGGCTCAGAGCATAAACAATAATTCTGGTTAAGTCCAGATACTCTTTACTTTAAACATTAATATTATTTATATCTCGGGCGTAAGTTCTTTGAAACACAAGAAAGAATGCTCATGCCTACACAATGACTAATTATTTTATAATACAATATCGACTAGTAATGCCTTTTAGTTTACTAATAAAAAATCGAACCTAGTTTATAGGTTAGGCGTTCGTCACGCTTGCTTAATTATTCACAAAGTTATATGGTGAGATCACTTATGACTAACATCATTCTTAAATAGGATTGACAAATCCATTAAATGAATTCAAACATGGTGTAATACAGGAAATGTTTCAGTGTTATGCGTCAGTACAGATTTGTTTACCAAAACATATAGGTTAGTGCACTCAGTGTAATGGAATAAATTGTCACACAGTTACCTTTGTGTTTTTAATCTTTCGATTAAAATTCAATTAAACACATCAATGGTCGGATTGTAATGACCATTGTTATTCACTACACACGCACTTGAACAGAGAATATTGGTCCGCTTCTGACTAAAAAGGACCTTATATGGTACTATTTAATTATTTCTCCTGTTCGATATGTTCCCGCACTAAATAAAATAATACTTCACTTCGATGCACTGATTCTATGTAGAGTATCTTGTAGTTACTTTTTGTTGTTGCCGAAATAATTCAATAGATGCACTATTACAATGAAGCTATCAGTTAATAAAAATTTTGATGAGACGAGCGTACCTTCCGCTCTGGATGAACGTTAAAAGTGTCTAACGGTAATTAGCCGCGTGTCTTTATATACCCTCTGCTTTGATCGGGCTTAGGCAATTGTTTTATTTATTAAGCTATTTTCTGATTGGCTTAGCCAGGCGTTACGAAAGTGACGTATTGTCTTTCCAACTGTCACTAACTGTTTTTTAACCGACTCGTCGCCAGAATGATTGACAGCCGTCGTTGTTGTTAGTGTTGATAAACAGATTTCTCATTTATTATGTACAAATGATGCTAACGCCTGTCACGCACTTATTATAGTTGCGATCGGGGTCGTATCGCTATCAAATTAAAGGATATTTTTTCCTCTTCAATTTGATATAGTTTGACACTGGTTTATTTACACTTTCACTGACATTTTTTAATTAACAATGTTCAGGTATATGGCTTCGCGCTGTCGTCTGCTAATCAAAGCCGGCGATTACTCTCTCTTATCAATACATTGTTTGTGTTCCACATCGCATTTTTCACTTAAACGTCTATGTTAGAACACTATTATATCCGTCCTGATATTTATTTATTGAATATTATGATTAAACCTTAACTTATACATTGCTATGAACTATGCTTACTCCCTATGACATTTTGTTTCACATTACTTTGCTCCATGCTATTAATTAACAATTGAACTATTACTTGTCTAACATATTAACAATGCTTATCGCTATGTTTGGGTATAAAGATTGTTCAGTGTACGTGATTTATACTCATAGTACTTTCTACTAATCACCTTACTGATTATTGTTTGTTTTAGGCATTGCCGAGGCATACCGTTTGTATCGGATTTATGCCTTAATAATGTTTATTAGTTTACATTTCGGTACCTTGATGAGGTAGCTTATTTATATAAGGTTCCCTCTTACAAATATTTTTACTTGTCATAAGCACATTTGAGACTGTAATACAGCTTCAATCTTATATTGTGGCCATAGCTAATCTTAGTCCTTGGCATTAATAGTTACTAGTCATAGTTTATTTATTCTCAGCCAAATGCTGATGCTGATATCCCATTATTCGGATTCTTATTTAATTGTTTTTATTAACATGTCAAATTCCATTTAAGTTATTCACTGACTCGCTTGACAGCTTAAAGTGAATTTACTTTGTCCATTAGTTTGTGTCAGTTATAGTATGGGTTGTAGTGTCAAGCAGTGTTTAGGTTTACTGCTTCTTGTGGCACTTCTTCTTCTTTCTTCTTCAATGGTTCCTCTCTTCTCTGCTACTCTTATCATTATATTATCTACTTACATTACCGTCATGTATTTATTAAATCTAAGGGCCTATGTCTAGGTTATGTAACACCTGGTCATGTTATAATATACACATTGTTTACTACAATACAAGGTAAATCTACATTATTTACCATAATATTAATATTCAAACTCTCTATCAACTCTTTATAACTTCTATTTAACTTGAAATACTCTAACTCTTTCTCTCTCTCATGATCACTTTCATCACAATACTTCTCACAACATTTAACATTCTCATTCCACACAGAGGGCAACACAACATTACTACAACACATCCTGGCCTTACCAGGGGAACCATAATACATAAAGGGACTATTATTTGCAGACCTTTTGTCTCCCAAATAAACTAATAAGGAACCTTTGTCCTCATACAACACTTGTGAAGCATTCACTTCATATATACTACAAGAAAAATTTGCCCTCTTTTTATACTCTGCATTTAAACTATCTCTCCATTCTTTCTCCAACTCAACAATACTCACTAGTACCCCATAATTAACCTCAACTGACTTTAAACTCTCATTATCACTGCTATCACTTACTGTATCATTCTTAGATACCTCATTTTCAACTATATAACCATTATTTTTATCTAACATCTCGTCAAACCGTTTATTTATATTAACATCAAACTTAGCATTTTGTGTATTTATTTCGTCAAAACGACTATTTATATCAAATTTAATATTTTGTTCATTGAATCGACTATTCTGTTCATCAAATTAGCATCAAATTTACTGTTAAATTCACTTTTAATTTCATTCTTTTGTTCCTCTAGCTTTACACTCTGTTTTTCTATCATTGCTTGTATCATTTTAAGCATTTCATAGCTATCGTCCGGTTTTTTATTTTGGATAGGTGTTGACTGACTTTCTGTTTTATTGTCAGTGAAGCTGACTTCATTATCATTAGTTTTACTTTCCCTACTCAATTTTGGGGTTATTTGAATCCCCGAATCATCTGTAATATTTGTTTCACTTTTAACATTCATATTTACATTTTTATCGTCTTTACCTACATTAGGTGTTGAATGTACTTCGGGGCTGTTTATAACAGCTGATTCGTCAAAATTAATTATTTCACTTACATTATTGTTACCTGACATTTTATCTTATTTATGGGATGTTACCTAGAAATTTTAATCTTGTACTTATTCAGTATTACCTCTACACAATTATGACCCTCTTACTATTTACTTTTCATAATATTTCTTTATGTTTATGTAGTTTACAAAAACGTCCTCCCTCTCAAATAACCCGTTCTGCAGCTTAATTAGGCCTGATCTGTGTGATTCTAATAAATCACACAAATCGTCCAACTGTACGGGCGCCACTGAAACTATATTAATTAATTCAATATTAAACTCTTACCTTAGGGGTTTCTCCAAGGTTCTACAGACGAACACAGCTGCAGAAAGGATTATTTGAGATGAACGGTGTAAATATAAATATGCAGTTTATATTCAAACAAAGGCTTCTAGTTTATTAAACAAGTTAGTTATTTCGTTTTGGATTACTTTGATGATAATTTAAAAATACATTGAATCAATAACAAATAATATAATATTATAAAATCACACTGATTAACCCATGGAATACTTCTTAATTCTAACCTCTTACAAATAACTTATCCTATACTATTAAACGAGCAATAATTGTTTGTCTGTAATTTTTTTTTCCAAAACGGGTCGAGGAATTTTCTCGGAAGTTGGTACTTAAGGGTATTTTGACACCAGGAATCGATTGGACTCGGTCTCATTTTCCGCAAAATTCGTCTAAGGGCTACATCTGAGGGCCTTTATTTTAAAATATCGCGGGACCGATACCGCGCGACACTTAATTATTGCTAGGCAACTGTAATTTCTAACCAGCTTTCTTACCGTACAGATAAATAAATTACAGAAACCAGTATCGATATGTTTATATATGAAGAAGAATAAATAGCTGTTGCGATCAATGTAAATAAACAAAATAAGAATTGAGACGAGCAATAATTGTCCGTCCGTCTATAAGTTGTTTCCCGCAACGGCTCGAGGAATTTTCTCGAAATTTTTACATTACCGAAATTTCATTACATTATTATTCAAAAACGTTGTGTCTGTTTGTTTATTCAAAGGTTTATTTGAAAATTATAGGTGAGCTATTTCAGAAATTAATCGATTTGTGTGATCATTTTCTTTGTCTTTTACAGTGATTTTATTCCAATCAGTTATTTAGTGTTAGATCTGCTCAGTTAAATAAAAAAAAATTTGCAATTTTTCTCAGCTCAGTGATCTATTTACAATAAAAAACCATTACAGTGTTTGTGCAAGTGCAAAGCGACTCAAATTCTTGCTCGGTTGGTAATTTACATAGTTTTTTAAGAAGGTAAGTGTCATCACCTTAGGTTACATATTACTATTCTGTGCACACCCACCAAGCATTGGACACTGTGCAACATTATTTATACTTCCAGTCTTATGCTCAAGTGTTTTTAAATATTTTTGGCAGAAAAAAGCAATCTGAAAATGTTATTTCTTAGATGCCTCGCGGACGACCTCCTAAACGGCAAATTTTTAATAACTTAAGGCCACCGCAACAAAGACAGCAAGAAAATGAGTTACCACAGCCTCTTGAGGAAATAACGAATGTCAGAGACGAACTTTCTGAAAATAATCCTATCAATGCTATTTATGAAAATCATTTAAATAACACAGTAACACTAAGATACGTGTTATAAATTGACTTTTCCAACGTGAGGCTTAAAGAAATAAGACGTAACATATTAATTTGTTACAAATTGGCAAACCAACGTGTGAGGCGTTTAATTTAATATAAATTAAATTATAATTTATAATTAAACAGTCGAAAATAAACAAAAATGAGGAAGCGAGAAGTATCGCGCAAACGAGCGGCCGAAACCGAGAAAGTAGACGAATTAAACATGGAAGACAAAGAAGCAACACCGGTCGAGGAAGTAGAAGCAATAATAAGAGAGGACCAAGGAGATAGACAAGAACCGAACAAAGCCACAGAGAGCGTTGACATGAAGAGCATTATGGAATACTTAAAACAGAGTCATGAAGATTTCAGTAAGAAAATGGAGGAGAGTAGTAAGAAAACGGAGGAGAGTAATAAGAAACTAAAGGACGAAATGAAAGAAGATTTCAGCAAGAAAATGGAAGAATTAAAAACGGACAATAAACAGTCTACGGAGGAATTAAGCCGAAAATTGGAAGAGACTAATAAGAAAATCAAAGAAAAAATGGGAGAATTGAAAGAGAATAGCAGAAAAATGGAGGAGAAAATAGACGAAAATAATAGAGCATTGAGGGAAGAATTGAAGGGAAATTATCAGGAAACCATGAAAAAATTGGATGAACACAAAGAGTCATTAAAAGAAGATTGGAATAACAAGATGGAAATTAATAACTGGCAATTGCAGGAAGAATGAGGCAAGAAGCTAGAAGAACCGGTAACCGAAATTAAAAGGGTAGAATCCGAGACCAAGGAAAAGTGTGAGCGGATGAACCAAGAGATACTGAGCGTCCGGGAAGAAACGAATGGACGAGTTGAAAATATAAGAACCAACCAAGCAGTGATGGGGGAAAGATTAGAAGGTATGAGTACTAGTCTCAATCGAGTACAAGACCAAACAACTGCCCATAGAGATGAAATTAATTCCCTAAAAAACAGACAATGTACCGGTGCCCATACAACATGCGAGGAAAATCGAGAAGTTATCGATTTCCAAAATTATAGAAGAAATCCCATGCTATTCTTAGAACGGGTAGAAGAGAAAATAGCCAAAACCGGAGAAGACCGATGGTTTGTGATTAGGAGTATGCTGGACGAAATGTTCCGAAAAGTCTATGACAATTGGTGGACAGCGATGCGGCCGAGTATACAAAACTTCCAAGAATTTAAAAAACAATTCAAATCTAAGTATTGGTCTGATGCCACGCAACATATGATAAGAAGTGACATAGGATTGGGCCGATATGACCTGCACGGCAAGCAAACTCTGACCGCATATTTTCTTGGAAAAATAAACATAGCCAGACATTTAGAGCCTGCTATTCCTACCGAATGTTTAGTGAGGCTATTAGCTTACCACTATGGTGGGGAAATTACGAGAGGCCGAATAAACGGACGTATACAAACCATCGAGGAGATGTCGACATTATTAGCGGAGATGGAACAGGAGAAGAACTTCCTCCAGTACAGACGAAGGAACGACGAAATAAATAGAAATAATGGTCGCCGCGACGCCCTATATGAAAACAACGGGCAAAGACCGAACAATAGTTACAACAACAACGGTAACCACTATCAACGCGGTTACCAAAACAACAATAACAATAACAACTATCCACGAAATAATGCGGCAAATAATAACAACAACCACTATTACCGTAGCTCTCCTACAAATAATAACAATAATGGATACCAGCGTGCCAATGACAGAGACCACCATTACCAGAACAACCGAGGTTATAACAACAACTACGATAACCGATACAGACAGAATAATAACGGCAATAATAACAATCAAAACCAAACATATCGAAGACATGTGAATTATGTAAGCATTGACGATAGAGATGTGGGAAGGCGTTCGTACCAGGGACGAACGAATTATAATGGGAACCGTGGGAGAAGTTTTCCGGAGGAGAATAACCAGCACTACCGTGATGAACATAGACGAAGTAGGAGCTGTGACGACAACAGGAATAACAGAAACTCAGTGACGTTCGATAATAACGCCATTGAGGTAGAGTTGCAAAATAGAGACAGACCCAGTCAACCAGACGACAGGACTGAGGAGATCAGCCCTGATTTAAACGGACCGCGGCAGTGAAAAACCATCAGGTCCCATCACTGAACCGACAATTTGGGTACTTACTAGGACGAGACAAAATGACTGACGATACAATGACGATAGTGCACAATCACTTCTTAAAAAATGTGAGAGAAGAACTACTGAACGAAGACACGATAACACACAATAGTTCGAATAATGAGATCGCCTATATTATCGCCCAAGTGAATGGACTAGACACAAGATTCATGATAGATACGGGCACAAACGTGTCGTTAATCGATAATAATGAATACATCAAAATTCAAAAATATAGTAAGGTCATCTTACCAACTTTACCAATTCAGAATATAATTTTTATCGGAGCCACCGGAAGGCAAAACAAGTCAATAAGAAAACAGGTATCATTAACAGTGACCAGCAGAAATGTAGCTATATCTATGATTTTTCTAATAGCTATAGTACGGGACTTAGCATTGTAAGCTTCGAGGTTACGCAATAGTAACACCTCTTCCCCGCCCCTCGCCCTCCAGCGTTGTCGTACGTTACACTTGGTTATGCGTAGGCAAGGGCGGGGAGTGAAGCGTCATGGCAATACCGCAGTCGCCTCGAAGCTTATATTGATACGTCTCACATTATAGTAATCTACCATTTAATCTACTAATAGGCTGTGATATTTTGAGAAAATACTCAGCAATAATTGACATGAGACAGGCCATAGTGTCATTAAAAATGGATAATATAGAATGGACAGCGAAATTAGTAGAAAATAAAAATGTACCTTTATGCAATAGTATAAGAAAATTCAATAATAATCAAGATGATTCATGGAATATAAGAAGGGAATACTTTGGGAGTGAAGATAGTTTATGGTTGGAAAAATTAGAAGAGATCCGACAATTTCGGTCAGAACAAAATGAATGTAATTTAACTACACAACAAACAGAAAAGTTGATATCCATATATAATAAATACCGCTATGTTTTCTCTGATATACCTGGCAAAGTAAAAAATTATCAATTTACACTACAATTCAAGGAGCCTGTAAATTTTAAGAAGAAATCATATCCCGTTGCTTATGCATTAAAAGAAGCAGTGAGGACTGAACTAGACAAAATGATAGCAGAAGATATTATTGAGTATAGCTGTTCCCCATATACAAGTCCGTTAATAGCCGTTCCCAAGAAAGATGGCAAAGTACGACTCTGTTTGGACGCTAGAGAGATCAATAAGATCATAGTTAATGACAGAACACCTCCCGGAGAGATTGAGGAGATATTGAAAAAATTTAATGGCATACAATTTATCAGCACCTGGGATACTGTTTGTGGGTATTGGCAGGTGGAGTTACACCCAGATAGTCGAAAGTACGTCGCCTTTATTTTCGAAGGGAGGAACTACCAGTTCAAGAGACTACCGTTTGGACTGGTAAACTCAGTAGCTGTATTCGTAAGATGTATGGACCAGGTGTTGGGTCCAGATACTATTCCATATACCACAGTCTATGTTGATGACTTGTTGATTACTTCAGTGAATTGGGAAGACCATTGTGACAGAGTAGGGCAAGTATTACAAAAATTATCAGACAATAACGTTACTCTAAAGTTTCAAAAATCCAAACTTATCGCCAGTGAAGTCCAGTTCCTGGGTTTCAACTTAACAAGACAAGGAATAACACCATCCAATGAAAAGATAGAAGCTATCCAGAAATTCCCAAGTCCTAAAAATAAAAAGCAACTTCAATCATTTCTGGGACTTTGCAATTATTATAGGAAGTTTCAGAGAAATTATTCTGAAATGACAGCGAAGTTTTCTCCACAATTATCCTCTAAGAACAAATGGTCATGGGGACAGGAACAAGACAACTTACTCCAAATGATCAAGCATAATTTCCTAAGTTCAGTTATATTAAAACATCCTAATTTCAATCAACCTTTCTTTATGAACTGCGATGCCAGTGATATAAGTTTAGGATCTGTATTATATCAAGAAGATAGTGAGGGAGACCATCAGGTGGTGAGTTTTGCAAGCAGAATACTTAACGGATGTGAACGCAATTGTAGTGTAATGGACAAAGGAGTTATTAAGCGTTGCATTCGCTTGTGGAAAATTCAGAACCTATATTCTTGGATACCCGATAACTGTGAGGAGCGATCATAAGTCAATATCTTTCCTAAAAAATTGCAAGATTAACCATGGAAGATTGGCAAGGTGGATACTCGCACTACAGGAATACCATATAAATTGGGAGTATGTTCCAGGAAAACAGAATATTGCTGCAGATATATTGTCCCGGATTAACATAGAACAACAAACTTTTGAAGGGGAAAAAGAAACAATCGTCGAGGTATATACTATAATAAAAAACAAATCAGATTTGGAAAACATCATGAAATCAATTTTACAACAACAAACAGAGGATACAAAAATCAACAATTTTAGGCAAAGACTGATCCAACAGGATGAAAAAATTACTGCATATTATTGTCTACATGAAGACATACTATTTTACAAACCAAATAATAACCAAGGCTCATGGAAGGTGGTGATACCTAAAGCTTTAGAAACAGAATTAATACTGGACTACCATAGTCGATATGGGCATATGGGTGCATTAAAAGTAATGAAAGCACTTGAGGAACACACTTGCATTAAGAGTATCAACCGGAGAGTTAGAGAATGTATTCGGCAGTGTCACATCTGTCAATTGGCAAAATGCAATAACGAAAAAACAGAAGGAATAATGCAACCAATTACATCAACTGGTAAATTAGAGAGAGTATTTTTAGATGTGTGTGGACCATTACCTCGTAGTGGAGGGAGAAAACAGTATAAATTTATTATAATCATGTTCGACCATTACTCCAAATTTACAAAACTATACCCCATTAATCGGGCGACTACAAAAAAGATTCTGCAAATAGTGATCCAACAATACATACCAGAGTTAGGAGCTCCAAGGTCAATTATTACTGATCACGGAACTCAGTTTCGAGGAAGGGTATGGAAGGAGACTTTGTTAGACCTAGGTGTCAAGACATATAAAACATCTGTCTATCACCCAAATAGCAACCCGGCGGAAAGAGTACTGAGGGAGGTCGGCCGTATCCTCAGGACATATTGTTTTGATAAACACCAGAAGTGGAGTGAATACATTACACAAACAGAAAGCTTTATCAACTTAGCTTACCATGAATCAATACACGATACTCCATATACCATAATGCACGAAAGACTACTACCCCGAGAAATTAGTGAAATAATCAACTTCCCAAACAACCCAGCTTACCAGTTCGACAACGTGAGATTCCACAGCAAACTGAATGAACAGGTGGAGAGAAGAAGGAAAAAGTACAAAATCAGTCAGCAGAAAATGATCCAGTACAAGATTGGAGACAAAGTATTGTTAAAAAACCGCGAATTGCCAAGTTCTAAGGAAGGAATAGCAAAAAAGCTATTATTACTGTATAATGGACCATATATTATTGTAAGAAACAATAACAATAATACTTATGTCATTAGTGATGTGGAAACAAAAAAGATTAAGGGAACATACAACCAAGTTTCCTTAAAAATGTATTATGAACCCAATAAACAAAGTTGAATAAACCACAAAATTCTAAAAAATAGTAAGATCAACTTATAAATAATTATTTATGAGAATTAATATGGAATTGAAGAATTTATTATTACAATACCTCAAAATTCAAATAATATAGTAAGCTCATCTTACCAACTTTACTAATCCAGAATATAACTTTAAAATGAAGCCAAAATAAACAAATTTGAATATCAAAAAATTCAAATAAATAGTAAGGACAACTTACAGTACATTTTGATGATGTTATTCTGAATCAAGTGAATAAACAAACGTGAATAAATTTCCAAATTCTAAACAAAATAAGCACCTCTTATTAAATATAATTATGAACTTATTAATGGAATATAAAAGAAAGATGCAACATCCATGAAACAGAAGGAACCATAGTGCTATAAAATGAATAAGAAAAGACAAATGTAGACAATCGACGATGAAAATAAGACAAAATAGAAACGAATTTACTACGTATAACCTATCATGATTGTGAGAGAATCAACAACAACTATAGATACGGACACTTGTTATGTTTTAATTGAATGAAGATAGTGAATGAAAAATGAAGATTAAGGAGTACTGATAAAAAAGGAAAGAAAATAGTACCAACTGAAAATAAGAAATGTTATTAATATCGCCACAAGAAAATAAACATCTGAAAGAATCAATGGAAAGAAATATTTAGATCTGAGAAGTTAAACTGAGTGAACAATCCCAAGAATATATTATATTATATTTATTTGATTTAGTCGTGAATAGACTAGTGATTATTAAATGTGATTGACTGATGAGATAGCTCCAGCAATCGATATTATTTATGTATTATGTATTATAAGGACAGCGGGGTATTAGGTCAAGAGAGCCCCCCAACTGATTCCAAAATATATGGTGATTAATTTGTTAGGGAAGTAACATGTTCCAGGGATAGAACACTTATAATTAAAGACAAGTATACCAGATCATAAAAAAGAATAACAAATGATAATGTGAAGGATAAGATAATTGATAATTTCAACAAAAACAATATTTTATTAAAATAATCAAATTTGGTGGCACGGTAGTATGTAACATTACATTTGGAACACCTTAATATCGTACCCGATTTAATGAAGACAATGGATAAGAAGCTAAACAAGAAGAAAAATATCTTCCAAGATGATAGTGAAGAGGAACGAATAACTATTTCAGACTGACTAGTAATACAACTGACCGTACCCAAATTAATGATTCAGGCAAAGTGATGCAAAATACATTCAACCCCGATTAAGACATGAACTTTAAATAATGACAAAATAAGTATTATAAAGACAGACAGATTGTGTATCAATGCTATAAGGAAACAAATGGTTTCATTCAATGTATCATAAAATCAAGATAATCAAAATACAAATTGAGGGATAATAGGCCCAAACATACAATACTATGTAAAAAGTAATATTAGTAAGTGATTAATTTGAATGATGTAATGAAAATATAACAAACCTTATTATAGATACATGAACCATACAACTAATTGTAATAAATAATGGTCATAAGGTTGTCCAGAAAACAATAAATAATAACTTATTCACAGTAATATTTTATAATAAGAGTGAAGTTCTTTTAATGACAATAAAAATGTAAACCCAAATACAAAAACAATGAATGTGACAAATAGAAACAAAATACGATATATTGTAGTATTAAATATATTTTAATGGATAAGGAAGTAGCTGAATATTATGTGTCAGTGAAACCAAAACAATCAGTAACAGAAGTGTCTAAAGGTAGAATTAAAAGTGAACCAGTGGAAATTATTTATATAATGGGACAAACTAATCTTAATAATCTTGTATAAATAAGATTATTAATCTTATAATACTAATTAAAACAAATAGAGATAA
The DNA here is from genome assembly GCA_034769895.1 of Magicicada septendecula. Taxonomy (NCBI): domain Eukaryota; kingdom Metazoa; phylum Arthropoda; class Insecta; order Hemiptera; family Cicadidae; genus Magicicada; species Magicicada septendecula. The sequence continues at coordinate 892,673,027 of CM068367.1, forward strand.
GATCAAAGAATAACAGTGGACTAGTGCAAGTAATTTTATTATGAAAATATACTAAAAATGATCCCAAGTGAGTGCTATTTTTATCTCACAATATTAGGTAATATGACTATAAATGTGATGAGATAATATAATAAGTAGTGCAGTGATCAAGGGTACATCCCTGAAATAAAACAAAAACAGCAAGGACTGCATGAAACTTAATTTAAGGAATAATTTAAGTAATGAAAAAACATATGTGTTTTGTTTATATTAATGGTCCATTGAACTCACGGCTGGAAGGTCTGAGTTAGAGTACAACTCTTTTGTTTTCAAATATATTTGTTATGTATTAATAATAAGGATTAATTAATTAGTTATCAAGGCAAGATGGAGTGAAAGGAGGTGTTATTACTAGTGGTAAACAGTTGTTTATGTTTAATGAAATTTTAACTTATTTATTCAATGTCCATAAAAGTCATAGCCATGTGGGCATGACACTAAATTGATTTGATTATATATTGTTTTGTTACTGTTCATGTAATGATGTTATCAGGATAGCCAGGAAAGCAACCAACCATTCTAAATTAATGAGAAATAGAAAAATAACAAAGCAGACAGTAGTTATACAAGGATGATCATTTTTTGAACAAATAAATGGAGTAGCAAATGTTTTGTGGATGGCAAACTGTAGGAAGCCATGTAAAACTAAGTTTGGTAAATTTTAGATAATACTGTTAGGAATTTTGTGAAACAAATGTTTAAGGATGAATAGATTTATAGTTAATAGTATACACTACAAATCTAGAAGCAAAATAATTCGTTTTAAGCTATTTAAGAAAAATTCAAATAACAAAATTGTAACAGCTGTATTTCTTAAGTAAAGGTAGGCATGTTTAGTGTCTATGTGTCACAAATGTAAAGACCAAAATAATGTTGCTAATAGTTTTAAATTCCCAATCAGTACAGAAAAGTTATACTAATTTAAAGGTTTTGAACAAATTCAGACATTGAAATAATGAATTTACATGACAACGTATATCCGAATCAACCAACCAGATTCCAAGTTTACCCTTAGCAACCAGAAATTTAGGATAAATAAAATGAGACTTCTTTAACAACGGTCATAGCGTACAGACGCGTTTGTAAAACGTCTTATATAATTAACTATAAACTGTGAAAACACATTCCAGACATGTTAATACAGATAGATACACATAATACGAATTATTACAACCAAGTGAGGAACACCTAGCATTTGAATAGAAGAATCAAGAACCAGGGAGGAGGACCGAAGCAGACGTGGGCCCTATCTTCGACCAAGAACCATATAAAGAAGAGGATTTGGTGACTTTGACATTTTATTATATTATGTATCAACACCAACTTTTGTATACACGACTTTTTAAGAATTAATCAACTAAAACTACAGACATCATATCACACCAACACTAAGAACACTCACTAATAACACGAATTGAGATTGACACCTTTTTAAACACCACAAGAACCTTTGATTTTGATAATAATTAATAAACACATAAACTGGACATAACCTATAATAACTAGCAACCACTATTCGACTGCATGTGAGCACATTACGCTCTAAACTTTGAAATATCCTTGAACTGTAAAATTTGTACTTTATTTATAGAATAATATTTTGTCTAAATGTAATCCCCGAACCAGATACGCCCTGAGATGATCCATTTTAATAGAAATAATAACCAACGCTTTATTTTGGTCTGAATACAATAAGAATTGCAACTACTGTACCAACTGGTAAAGAAGACACATAATTTTTGCCACAATTGTGATTATCATAAAAGAAACGAGAAACAATTAACCAATGCTTTACTGAATAAATGGTTTCTATAAAGATATATGTTTGTTGTTATATTTGCGTCGTTATTATTGCTGTTCCATTTAAAAAATAAGTTCACAGAGCACAGCGGACACCACAACGGTTGGCAACGGTGGGTGACGTCACTGAAACGGTACGTATAGTGGGAGCGAGCGGCAGATTACAAAATCATTCGCCGTTCAACATATATTATTAATAGTAACATAATTACAACAACAACAGTGTGGTTGAAAGTAGTTAATACATATATATTTGTTACTAATTGACGTTTCCAACGGGCGGCGTATATAATTTAAGTGCCCGCAACACAAATAGAGTGTTACAAATTGACGAACCCGACAGTGGGGCAGAAGGTAAAGAGCGACACATTTAAATAACACAGTAACACTAAGATACGTGTTATAAATTGACTTTTCCAACGTGAGGCTTAAAGAAATAAGACGTAACATATTAATTTGTTACAACGTTTATTGCAGCAGGGAATGTTTATCATAAAATTAACGTGGCTGCTCATCCAACTCAAAATTCACAAGGTGAGTTTGAACGACCTCGATATGGACAGATGTACTTCCTCGATAATGAAGATGCTGTCAATGAACGTGTCAACATTCCACTGAATAATGGAATTAGTGTCCCATTAATGAACCTCTTGGAAGGAATTATCCGCTCACAAAATCCATTTGTACAAGGTTTTATGATGATGCGAGAGGTTGAAGAAGAAGTGAACCAGCGTGCTGCTGAGGAAAGAACTGAACCACCTTACGTGAAACTTCTCTTTGCGTTGCCCGAGGGTGCAGACCACAGAAGGTATAACATTCCATTCCAAAATGATGTTTGCGCCGTGGTCACTTTGAATGCCGATCAAAGTTTTCCAGATAATGAATTAGTTATTCGACAGAGAGGTAAATCCATTGTTACAATGAGGAACATCGACCAACGGGTTGAGCCATTCACTTACCCTCTATTTTATCCCAAAGGTACTTTTGGATATTCCATAGATCTACCATTAAGAACTCCGTATGTGAGTCGTCATCACCTTACAAGACTTGAATTGGCTCAATATAGAATTGCTTTTCGGCCACAATTTGCTCAATTTCTTCCACTCGAGAATCCTGTAAGAAGTCCTGATCTGCGTCTCCTAAATTTTAACGCTCTACATTATGGTGGTAAACTTTTCCAACAGTACCTCGTTGATACTGCTATAAGAGTTATAAAAGATCGAATTGATTGGATTAAAGCTAATCAAAAAAAAATCTTGCTGATAATTACGCTTCAGTTACCAATTTCATAAACCAACTTGCTGAACAAAAAATGCTACTGTTGGGGAAAAACTTATATTACCTTCTTCATTTTCTGGATCTACAAGATATTACGCTGAACATTTTGAAGATGCTATGGCCTTAGTTCGTCGTCTAGGATCGCCGGATTATTTCATTACGATGACATGCAATCTTGATTGGTCAGAAATTAAGGAAGCACCAAGAATACAATTCCATGATCAAAGTCTTTTAAATCAACCAGGTCAAGATAGACCTGACCTCGTTGCAAGGGTCGCAAAAAAAAATTTCATGAACTAATTGATGATTTGGATAAAAAACAAATTTTTGGTAAAGTTGCAGCTTATGTGTGCACTATCAAATTTCAAAAGCGAGGTCTTCCCCACATGCACTTGCTATTGATTATGTCTTCTCAAGACAAAATATATAACGTCGAGGAGCTTGATGACTTGATTTCTGCTGAAATTCCTGACGACGACCCAATACTGCGAGATTTGATGATTAAATGGATGATACATAATCCGTGTGGAGAGCATAACCAAGAAGCTCCATGTATGATCAATAAAGATGGAAAAATGAAGTGTCGCTCGGATTTCCAAAATCATTCAAAGACTTTACATCTTTAGTTGAAGATGAAAAAACCAATTATCGACCTCGTTATGATTCGAGAATGGATCCGAACAGTCCAGACTTTTTACATCATCATGCTGTTTATCGTAAGGATAGTCAAGGTAGACGAACAACAAGAGACAATCGCCATGTTGCTTCATATAACGCTTACCTTTTTAAAAAAATTTAATTGCCATATTAATGTAGAATACGTTGGTAGTATAAAAGCAGTTAAATATCTTTATAAATATGTATACAAGGGACATGACTGTGCATTTGTCAAGGTAATTCAAGATCAACGAACATTAAATTACAATGAAGCAGAAACATATGTGCAAGGTCGATGCATCACACCTCCAGAGGCATGCTGGAGTCTCTTTGGCTACGAAATCCAGAAAAAAAGTCACACTGTTCAACGTTTAGATATTCATCTACCTGGACAATATCGAATGGCAAATATTGAACAGACGCAGGAAGATTTAGCTGACGTAGGTCAAAGAGGTTCAACTTTAGAAGCTTACTTTAGACATAATTCACATTCGAAGCAGCAACAACAAAATCAAGTCCACAATGAAAATCAACAAGAAATACATTATTATTATTATTGGCAGATGCCAGAGCACTTTAGGTGGATAGGAAGTAACAGTGAATGGCAGCCCAGGGTCAGGCGCCTTCGAGTTATTGGTAGAGTTACAGCATAAACTTTGTTTCGCAACCAGAACTTTACCATCTACGGCTATTACTCTACCACGTCAAGGATGCTACAAGCTTCGATGACCTTTTATTGGTAGAAGGAACAAGATACGCTACATATAAACTAGCCTGCCTAGCTAGAGGACTAACATATGATGATCAACAATGGGTCGAAGGTTTGAGAGAATCTGCCATATCAAAAATGCCTTCAGTAATGAGAACACTATTCACACAAATTCTTATTCTTGGCGCTCCTGAAAATCCTAAGGCTTCATGGGATATGTTCAAAGAAGAATTGGCCGAAGACTTTATTAGACAGGCCAGACTTAATAACACTTCTATTGAAGAAGCGATAAAAAGAGCTTATCGGATCATTGCTTACAAATTGAACACAGAAGCTACAGAAGGTCAAAATTTCCGCTTCTGGGTAGAGAGATACAATATGGACGATATAGACAATTATGAAAATCAGCTGAATAAAGAAATAGTAAACGTTGATGAATACGCAGAATTTGGGGAAAGCATGTATCAACGTCTTCGAGGAAGACAATTAGAAATTGTGGATCGAATTTTAAGTGCTGCTGAAGGTCAAACTGAGCAAAGATGCTTTTTTATTGATGGACCTGGTGGTGCGGGAAAAACTTTTATTTATTTATAAGACACTATTCCACATTCTTTCTGGAAGAAATTGTAATGTAAAGTGCATGGCGTTCACTGGAATTGCGTCTATCTTACTTCCTAATGGTCAAACATCCCACGAAACATTTGGACTTAAAGTTCCTTTAACTGCTGAATCTGTTTCAAATATAAAACCAGGATCTTCGAAAGGCAGGGAACTTGCTCAAGTTGAAGTTTTTTTAATGGATGAAGCACCCATGTTACCTAAGTATGGAATGCATAATATGGACCAATTGCTTCGCTCTCTGGGCAATCCACATTTACCATTTGGAGGAAAAATTGTTGTTTTTGGAGGAGATTTTCGACAGTACTTGCTTGTTCAACAACGTGCCAACAAAAGTGAACTGATAGATCTATGCATAAAAAGAAGTAACCTTTGGCAACATTTCCATCTCTTTTCTTTGACTGAAAATATGCGTGTAGATCCAGAGCAAAGAGATTTTGCTGAATATTTGTTGAAGGTCGGGAACGGAGAGTTGCCTGTAAATAATATGGACGAAATTGAGCTACCAGTAGATATTCTTTCTAATGGAAATCTAATTGATGAAGTCTTTGGAAACTGTATTACTAATAATAGATTTCAAGATATGAAAGACAGAGCTATAATTGCTCCTTTGAACAGAGACATAACAAAAATTAATGCTGAGATCATTGAAAAACTACCTGGAGATATCAAAACTTATCACAGCTACGACTCTGTAAAAGATCAACCAGAAGGAGCTCTTCAATTCACTTCAGATTTCCTTAATTCTGTTGACATAGCCGATTTACCGCCACATGAACTTAAGTTGAAAAAAGATACTATAATAATGCTTTTACGAAACTTAGACATTACAGAAGGGCTTTGCAATGGAACTAGATTAAATATTACAGAGTTGTGCAATAACATTATCAAAGCTAAGATAATTGCTGGTGAAAAATCGGGTCGAGAGGTACATATCCCAAGAATTACATTGGATTCTAACAAAGGTCGCGTGTACCATGCAAATACATCAATTTCCCGTAAGACCGGCATTTTCTATGACAGCTCACAAGGTCCAGGGTCAAACATTTGAGTACGTTGGTGTTGACTTACGGACACCAGTTTTTATGCATGGAATGTTATACGTCGCTTTTTCCCGAGTTAAAAGGAAAGGCAGTTTAAAAGTTCTGCTACCACAAGAAAATCCTCGACACACTCGTAATATAGTGTGGAAAGAAACATTGAATGATATTGATTCTAATAATAATGTACAGAATAATAATGGACACTGATGATGAACATCTTTTTTTGGACATTCCAGACAACTTGGATGATTTCAACATAACTTTTTTATAAAATATTGTACAAAATTAAATTTTTAAATATATTGCTATATATATTTTTTTTAAATATATTATGTTTGTTAACCTACATGATGAGTTATAAGATTACTATTTTAGTTTCCCAATTTCATAAAATTCATTTCCAATTTCTAAATTAATATTGTAAAATGCAAATCTGTTTTTGTTTTGTTATGTAAAAAGAAAAATGTAAAATCTTATTAAAAAAATTATTTTTTATTTGAAACCGAGCTAAGCTCGGTCCCCCCGGTACTTTGTTATATGAACCAATACCACGTTTTCTTTTATAGAGCTCTTTAAACTTTTATTAGGTAATTTTGGAAAATTTTGCTTGAAATTTTTAATTAATAGTTTGTTTATTGGTACGTAACCAAATCCTGAGAAGTTCTCGTTGTTTTCACCATCACCGCGTATAAGATACCGTTTACTCGAACACTTCGCACTTCAATGTTTCACACATTTATACAGTTATTGTACTGGATAGACCGACGATATTTTCGGCCCGTCTCACACACCATTAGTACTGAGGTTACTGTTTTTTGTTGAATTAAGTTCTAACTGATTCATTTAATGGTTCCATAGTATGAATACAAGGTAAAGTTGGCCGATGTAATTTTACTCGCACTTAGATGTTTTATATGCTGGCCGCGCTATATTGTTTATACATTTTATACTTTTTAACAATTAATGTTTTAACCATCAACTGGATAGGCCGAATTGATCTTGCATGCCCGAGGCCACTGATTTACGAACTGTATACGGCTTCCTGCTGCTGTCTGATGTTACTTCTGTGGTGATAATCTGCCTACTGTGATTCACAAAGACTACTACTGGGGCTATTACGTAATATGTCTAGTCTAGCTGTCTAGACATCAGTTGTTTATGCTAACATTGTGTTGCACTGGGGCACCTCACAGGTGGATACTGACAATTAAAAATTAAAACTGAATTAAAATTAAAACTATTATAACCCACAATTCTGTACCGTTACATGTTACCTAACTTCTTATTTATTATCTGATTTAATTTCCTGTCTAAATTTTTATTCATTTCGTTAATCTTCTTCTCGCAATTGTTACTTATTGATTCTATTATCTGTTCTTCAGTTATATCACAACGTGTATTAATTTCATTCATTTGCTTATTAAAATTAAAATTTTGGTGTTTCATCTCATCTCTCATCAACTTTATCTCATTATTTTGTTCATTTAATTTATCATTCATTTTAGTGTTTACTTCTTCAAATTTAGCATTTAAGTTACTATTTATTTCATTATTTTGCTCTTTCATAAGGAATTTCATCATATTTATTATGTCATTACTATCGTCTTTTTTGACTGGGGTCGGCGTCGATTGACTCGTTACGCCTTCCATCATTCTCGATTCAGTCTCACTTAATTCAATATTTACTTGACTTTCTGTTTCAATATCAGTTAAGCTGACATTCTCGTCATTATCTGCCATCTCAAAAATTTATATATATATTTCTTTTCTCAAAATACTAACATATAATATAATACAAACTTATTATCTAACAAGGTATTCTATTTACTCATACTACACATGATCACAACATAACCTTATCTTTGTACGTCTATTTTCATGTACCTCAAAATTTTTTATGTTATTTCAAATAACCATTCTGCTCTTCCCCGTAGGCCTACTTCTCCATAAAAAAAAAATTTTATTTCGAAGTCCCTGTTCAGAAAGCGACACTGTAATATACTCTCCTTTTTATTTTAATTTGAATTATTTTATTTTGTTTACTTTATTCGTCCATAGTCCGGATGCCATCTTTACTAGTTACCAACAATGAGATATAAAATTTACTTACCTTCGGGCCAGTTTCGGTTAGGCGAACGGAAATAGCAGAACGTGTTATTTTCAATAAATTACTCTTATATTTTTTGTTTACCAATGACATTCCCCTTTTATTTTACTCATAACACTTGTACATTAAATCCTGCTTCTAAAAAATGAAAACATCTACTCGGCCATGAGGCGCAATGTATAAAATCAAGTTACAGTAATTATTACCATCAACATTTTATTCTCCCACCAAAATAAAGTATAATAAATCATCAACTTAAATTATATATATAAGAGATCACAACTCAGCACTTCATAATATATATTCTTTACACTCACACAACCACGCATCCTTTCATGCGGTATATATGTTATTCCCCTTTTGAGCTCATTTTAGTAAAACATTTCTTTTAACAAAATTTATAATGGTTTTGAATTTATTTATGTCTGACTGAAGAATTTATATGACGCCTCGTTCTATTACTTATCTGGTTACAACAGGTGAGTCCATCTTACTGCGCACTTTCGATCATTCCTGCTATTTCTTGGTCTCCCGCACTTTGCTGAAATAACGTACTTTTACATCATAACTGTTAATTAATTTCTGGCAATTCCGTTCCGATTTTTTTTTAATACTTTCACATTTTTGCTTGGGTGCACCCGCCATTTCGTTTCAGAACTTTTGTTTGTGACCGGCCGGCACTAGGAGTAATACGTGACTGGGACGAATGTACTGCGTTATTTTCTGAAGTGGTAGGGGGGTCACGTGACCAAGTCTTATGGTCTTCTGAATATCACGAACCAGTTTTCAAGGCGAGGTGAATTACGCACTGCATTCCAAGTGACATATTTGCAGGCTTGGCTGTTGTGTAAATGGTGACTTCATCGGTCAAAGTTCGTTTGGCTAAATATATCTGTTATTTCCTGCACTTGTCTGCGTCGTTACAAAACTCTACCATTATTATTTATACTTTTGAATTAACAATAAAATTTATATTTGTTTTCCCCCCAAACCACTATGTGGACTGAAATGTCCTGTTACATTAGAAATTAGAAAGAAATACTAACACTACTACAGTTTTCTTATATAGTGGGTATATAACCTTTATTATATGGCTCCTGTGTTTAACTCATTAGAAGCAAGCTAGACAATACGAATTGAGACAGAAAAATGAAACTTCAAATGCTTTTAGCCAAGCAAAGATTACATGATCAGAAAAATAATACTGATATCAGAGAACTGGGAGTTAGAAGCATTAAAGAGAAACTGTGGAATATAGGAATATAGACCACAGTGGCTTGGATGTATTTTAAGGATATCAAATTCCTAAATTATTACATACGAATAAGTGTATCATTCATAAGTGGAAGTGGAAGAAGTGAAGAATAAATGTAAGAATAAAAATAAGTGGAAGAAGTGTGTCGTCCATTCTAGGAAGAAGTGGAGAGATCAGTTCCAGTCGGTTTGTATGAGAATTCAGATGCAATGGTCAAACTGATGTTGGACACGATATCATTTGTGATATGAGCATAGAAATGTTCCTGCTAATATGGTACTCTACAGAACAATTGGTGGGAATATTGAAAGGCGACATGCAGGACAATTCTGAACCAATACAAGTGTGTGCGTGTGTGTGTACTGGTTCAGAATTGTCCTGCATGCCACCTTTCAATATTCCCACCAATTGTTCTGTAGAGTACCATATTTGTGTACACACGAGTGTGTGTGTGTGTGGTTCTATGTAAAAAATTCTTTTTGATGAATTTCTAAATAAAATTAAAAGATTGGCTGATGAGAAACAATATAACAACGGTAAACTAATTGCTTGTTTTTAGGTAAATAAAATTAAATTTGTTTCTAGCACCGTAGTAAGAAAAATATTTACAAAATATGTGTTACACTAATTACTGCACTCCAATCACTTATAAAATAATTCACCAACTGAACTAACTGTTTTTATAAAGGGTTCCAGAATTGTTTACTAAATTTTTCTGCTATCTTCCATAAAATTATGCAATGTGTTTGTTTCTAGCAGATGAGACAATTATTGAATTGCCTGTCTTCTTATAATTACTATCACTTTACTATGTGATAGAGAGTGATTTCAAATATTGTAGAAAAAGATTTGGAGAATTTCAAATTTATCCAAATTATAATACAATGATCTTCCATATATGCCAGTAAAGAGACCTGCCATTATAAGCAACTGCATGAATGTTAAAAACTTTGTATAATTACAGTAAGAAGAGCTTGGAATTTAACTACTCTTATAACTAATTATGTATTTAACAAAATGAAACAAATTCACATTATCCACCAAATGAACAAACTAAATTAATAAAAACTAAATCTTATTTTTACCACTATTTTCAGTGTATGTATTACAAATGTATACTATAAGTTGGGTGTAAATTAGCAGTATAATGTTATTTTGGTGAATACAAAATAATGAGAGGTTTTTATTACAACAAGAATTAATAAATTATGATATAGTAATACTCACAATTACAAATATCCTCTGTGTTGTTGGTGAAGAAGCATCTGCCATATATGGAAAACCTATTGATGTATATATAACAGCTATTACTGCAGCTATGTTAATAACAGCTAAACCTAGAAAAACTGCCCATGGTTTTCGGACTAGTACAATCAGTGGGGTCTAAAATAAAAAATAAATGTATACAGAACATAATAATAATGTAACACAATAATAATAATGAACTATTAACTATACATAAAATTGTCCTAAGGCTATATATAACTACAGTAGAAGCTCTCTCGTCCGGCTACCTCGGGACCAGACCCTAGGCCGGATTACAAAATGGCCGGACGAGCCGAAAATACGCTATAATGATGAAATAACGCTCTTTAATGAATGATCTATACAATAAATGACCCAATACAGTATATATAAATTACTAATAATTATAATTACTCACCCTTACTCAATGGTAGCAAGTAAAAAAACAGACAAGGAAAATTACTACAAACTCACAGAGATATTACTGGACTCTAATACTTTGGACCAATTCGCCCTAATCGAGATGCTGAAGGACTTGTAATTTTTGGTCCATAGTCACGAACATGTGTTTTCGTTTCGCACTCATGTTGGAAAATGTTTTTATTTACACAGATACATATAGTATTACTATATACACAGATATATTTACACAGACTATATACACAGAACTCACAACTTAAGACATACATCCGCACATGAACAAAAGCGCGAGTCAACTGAGCTACATATATTTTCCATTTAACAAGTTGGGGCTTGTCGCTGGAGGCTCGTCTAGACTGTGTGACTCACCATATGGCTGGCTGAACCATCCGATGGCCGATCCAACAGAGGCCGGACTAGAGGGCGTCTACTGTATATTAACTATATATAACTATGGATAACAGTGTGTATATATATGTGTATATATATATATATAAGTGTGCATGTATAAAGTGTATTCATCCTTAATGTGGGTGCTGTGTACAAAAAAAAAAATAGTATTATGGCATGCATGTACAGTACCAAACCTGACAAAAACAATAACTTAAAGTACAAAATCACATACTTTATAGGTCAGTTGTATTAATCCAGTTGTATAATTTATGCTTCATTTAAGTCACATTATACAATGGGGAAAATAGGGAAATATTATGTGTACAGAGTTTTTGCTCATGTGTATTGCGTGTATTTGAAAATTTACTCGTGAAAAAAGTGCACTATCATTCTTAAACTTTTATGATGTTACAAAAAATATTATTTGCTATCATTCCACAAATTTTAAAATTAGTATTGTTGTGACAATGTGGTCACCTTCATTAAATTAAAAAGATTGGAATGAGCTTGACACACTGTACGTGCTTGTGAAAGCAGAGTTTTTGGAAAGATGTTTGATGCACAGCCAGAGAGAAAAAAGAATGTTGGAAGGCAAAGACCGAGATGGATGGACGATGTGAATCAGGACATTAAGACTCTTGAAATTAGAAAATGGAGGAGTGTACAGAATTGCAAAATCTTCTGAAGAAGGCCAGGGCCCACAAAGGGCTGTCGAGCCAATGGTGATGATGATGATTGCCACGACGATTACTAATTACTAACCTGGAAGAGTCATGAGCGTCCTTCTACCCATTTCTCAGCTACCCGAGGAGGTGCAAGGTCTCAGTCAAAGCCGCACAAAAGTACCTTCCAGACTGTTTGAGAGCACTTGTTGTAACTATTCAAATTATGCTGGCACGCTGCCAAAGGGATGGAAAATTATTCTGGTACCTCTGCTACGCCTATATAAGCAACAGTGGCTGCCTTAGAAGTGAGTTACACCTGGCGAGATTGTAGAGCACGGATCAAGTGATTGTTGTGGAAAGTGATTACTGGTTATAATTAGTGCGGAACTCTTAATAGTTGACATTATTATTACATTTGGAAAAATTTAACTTGAATTACTGTACGAGAGTATCTTGTTAATTTCAAAATTGTTACATGTGAGTCATTAGTGATTTCATTGGTGTCTGTATTATGTTTCCACTGTACCATACGACGATCCGTGAGACCGTAGTAATAGTGGGTTAGAAGTGCAACAGAAACTTTAACTGTGGAAACAGACGACATTTTGTACAAGACCGGTATAATTTGTAATTTACCTGCACCTGCATGGATGCCAGTCAGAAGATGGAAAATTTCCAGGGACTGCTGTTGCAGACAGAGAAATGACAAGATGAGAAATGAAAACAGGAGGCGGAAGAAGCAGAAAGTCAATGTTAAGGGTGTGATTCAAGTTATCCGGGCTGTTTGGCCGTGGTCCGTGGTTTATTGCCAAACCAAACGTTTCAACAGCTCCAATGGCTGCCATCATCAGTGGAATTTAAAAAATCCTGAACATAGGGTGTTCACGTCAGGCCCACAGTACTGTGGTAAAGGCCCTCACCACAGTACTGTGGGCTTGATGTGAACACCCTATGTTCAGGATTTTTTAAAATTCCACTGATGATGGCAGCCATTGGAGCTGTTGATACATTTGGTTTGGCAATAAACCATGGACCACGAACAAACAGCCCGGATAACTTGAATCACACAACTGACACCGGCTGTGAAAGCCTTAGGAATATGTTACAATGTTAAGCATTCCAGAAGTGTGTGCTGGGGAGTCCCGCTGATCGGAGTGTGTTGCTGCCGCTCGCTCTGTGTGCTGTGACGCACGCCCGCGATCCGAATTCGTATGCATCACAATCTCTTTGTAAAACACCATATGTTGTTAATATGTTTTCGCTTTGTTAGTAACAAAATAAATAAACGTAAGTTTATATAGTAATTTTTAAAAGTGAAGACGGATTATAAACAGTTAAACGCCTTTTCTTTAACAGTTAAACGAATTCTTACACATTGTAAACAAATTAAACATTTCGTTGTAGACAAGCATAAACGTACAACATGTTCTTTAATAAACAAAGCTTTTATTCAACTGTGTGAATCTAATTTCACCTGCCTTATTAAACATATTTTTGGTGACCCCAACGTGATCTGGACTAAACGTATTATTAAACGGACAGTTTTCACGTGATACGATACGAAACCGGTACATTAAAATCTTAGTGAACTACGAAAAAGTGTTGCGGAACATATTTATAGAAATAGTGTTAGGGAATAATCGAGCATTTTTTTGGTCTTCTGCAGTAACACTAGTAGCGACTATTTTCTGCACAGACTACTGGAGGCTGAATGATGTGACAAAGAAAGGTTGCTATCAACTACCTCATGTCGATGATACACTCGATACGGTGTCTGGAGCTCAGTGGTTTTCCGCAATGGACCTGAAGAGTGGATATTGGTGAGTCTTCATCAAGAAGACAAGGAAAAGACAGCTTTCTTGACCACACATGGCCTTTACCAGTTTAAAGTCAGGTCATTTGGACTCTAAGATGCACCAGCAACAATTGAAAGATTGACTGATATAGTCCTCCATGGAAAATGGAAAACTTGCCTTGTTTATTTAGACGATGTCATAGTCATTGGAAGGACTTTTAAAGACCATGTGGAAAAGCTTAGAGAGGTTCTAACTAGAATTCACAGTGCCCAACTGAAGCTGAGCCTGTAGAAGTGTTCTCTATTCCAGAAGGAAGTACAGTATCTGGGCTATCTGGTCTCGGTAACAGGTGTTACTATAGATCCCAATAAAGTAGACACCATAAGAGACTGGCCAGTTCCGAAGAGTAAACATGAAGTTCGGAGTTTCCTGGGGTTATGCTCATATTACAAAAGTTTTGTAAAAGGCTTCGCTTACTTTTATTAAACCACTGCATGAGCTAACTGAAACTAAACGAACCTTCCAGTGGTCGAACAATTGTATTCAAGCATTCAGAACTTTAAAAACTGCATTATGTTTGCAGTCAATTCTTACTTTACCAGCTTCCGAAGAGAAGTACATTATGGACACAGATGCAAGCAATACTGGTTTAGGAGCAGTTTTGTCTCACGTGCAAAATGGTGAAGAATAGACTGGGTCGAAAAAAAATAAATATTTTTTTTTTCGGAACGCTTTAGTGCGGAAAAGTTGCCTATTGTAATAAGAAGAAAAACGGCATAAAAAAAATTAAAATCGGTTAACATCTTCCGTTCGCGCATCGTACTTAAAGTTTATGAAAAATTGCAAAAATCACGACATTTTTGTAAATTTTTTAAGTTAGTTAAAACTTTTAAAATAAACACGCTTTAGTTTTTTATGCTTGTTTTATGGTTTAAATAAACTGAATAAATTAAATTCTGATCAAGAATCTAATTTTTTCCGTTCGCGCAACTTCTTAGAAGAAACAGAAATTTACCAATATTTCGCAATTTCCACTGTGCAATTTTTCGCTCGTTTTGCTAGAACAAAACGACCCAGCACTAACCACGTGGAGGTGGTTGCACGTCGAGTTCCACCCACACCCTACCCATCCAACCATCCAATTGTTGGGTGTGGTATTTACTTTATATTTACAACTATTTACAAAGATTTTCCATAGACTAGGATTCTTTGGCTTACTGTGTTTTTTACTTTTTCTTTTTTATATCTACTACACATTTAAAGTCTGATTTTTTGAAGAAATGAGGCATAACCGATCTAGACTTAAGTGTTCTCGGTTATAGCCATCTCTAGCTTCATGTCCACATACTTTATTCGAGGCCTCTGTCACAAGTTTGACGCACCTCTCCACAGCCTGGGTGTGACAGGGAAACTTTTGTATTTCTCTGATGGTCTTAGTGT
Source organism: Magicicada septendecula (assembly GCA_034769895.1). NCBI lineage: Eukaryota > Metazoa > Arthropoda > Insecta > Hemiptera > Cicadidae > Magicicada > Magicicada septendecula. Next base: position 892,688,492 of record CM068367.1, read on the forward strand.
CAGAATTGATGAGTGATTTAATATCATCTTCACTTAGGTCCCGCAGCATTGGGGGAGGATACAACACACAAGAATTCCAATTAATAATTTCAGTGTAATCAGAAGCTTGAAAGTTTATCTTTGGTGGTACGAAATTTCTAACAGTCTTCTTCTTAGGGACAGTTTGTCTTGCTTTTAAGATCCTTCTGTAACCAAGCTCCCGAATATGTTCTCTTTCATCGACAACCATTGCCATTCTCTGGGTGCACAAAGAACGCATTTCGTTCTATTACTGGATCGACAACTTCAAGTAATTCGTCGGATAAATAACGTGATGTTTGGATTGCTTGAAAGACATGTTTCTGTCCGTCAGTAAAATATTTGCTCTTTTTGATGGCAAACCACACAGGCATGTATGATTTTAAGATGAAGCCAACTATTTCTTTTAAGTTTCCGGATGGATCTTATCCAAATCCGAACATCACGTTATTTATCCGACGAATTACTTCAAGTTGTCGATCCAGTAACAGAACGAAATGCGTTCTTTGCGCACCCAGAGAATGTTCTGTTGGCAATGGTTGTCGATGAAAGAGAACATATTCGGGAGCTTGGTTACAGAAGGATCTTAAAAGCAAGACAAACCGTCCCTAAGAAGAAGACTGTTAGAAATTTCGTACCACCGAAGATAAACTTTCAAGCTTCCGATTACATTGAAATTATTAATTGGAATTCTTGTGTGTTGTATTCTCCCCCAATGCTGCGGGACCTAAGTGAAGATGATATTAAATCACTCATCAATTCTGACACTAAGACCATCAGAGAAATACAAAAGTTTCCCTGTCACACCCAGGTTGTGGAGAGGTGCGTCAAACTTGTGACAGAGGCCTCGAATAAAGTATGTGGACATGAAGCTAGAGATGGCTATATCCGAGCAACACTTAAGTCTAGATCAGTTATGCCTCATTTCTCCAAAAAATCAGACTTTAAATGTGTAGTAGATATAAAAAAGAAAAAGTAAAAAACACAGTAAGCCAAAGAATCCTAGTCTATGGAAAATCTTTGTAAATAGTTGTAAATATAATGTAAATACTACACCCAACAATTGGATGGTTGGTTGGGTAGGGTGTGGGTGGAACTTGACGTGCAACCACCTCCACGTGGTGAGTTCTGGGTCGTTTTGTTCTAGCAAAACGAGCGAAGAGTTGCGCAGTGAAAATTGCGAAATATTGGTAAATTTCTGTTTTTTCTAAGACTTTGTGCGAACGGAAAAAATTAGATGATTGATCAGAATTTAATTTATTTAGGTTATCTAAACCATAAAACAAGCATAAAAAACTAAAGCGTGTTTATTTTAAAAGTTTTAACTAACTTAAAAAATTTACAAAAATGTCGTGATTTTTGCAATTTTTCATAAAATTTAAGTACGATGCGCGAACGGAAGATGTTAACCGATTTTAATTTTTTTTATGCCGTTTTTCTTCTTATTACAATAGGCAACTTTTCCGCACTAAAGCATTCCGAAAAAAAAATATTTATCTTTTTTGACCCAGTCTAGTGAAGAATGAGTAATAGCGTATTACAGTAAGAAGCTTTCTAAATCAGAGAGAAATTATTGCGTTACAAGAAGAGAGTTGCTGGCAATCGTCTGAACTTTGGAGCACTTCCATAAATATCTCTATGGGAGAGAGTTTTCACTATGCACCGACCGTGCCGTGCTTTGCATGGCGCTTGAGATTTAAAAATCCGGAAGCACAGTTGCCAAGGCTGGCTCGAACATCTGGAAGAGTAAAACTTCAAGGTAAAACTTCGGCGGGGGCACCTGCATGGTAATGCAGATTGCTTATCCCGAAGACCATGCTCGGAATATTTCTGACATTGCCCCAGAAAGGAAGAACAGAACACAAGTGAACATATTCAAACCATCACTGTAGGTTTCCTGGCAGATGGCTGGATGACACAAGATTTTTGACAAGAATAGATGACTGATGAAGACATTGGACCAATCTTGATGGCAAAAGAGGAAGGTTGATGCCTGGATTGGCAAGATGTCTGCCATGGTTCCGAAGTTATGAAGAGCTACTGGGCACAATGAGAATTTCTAATCTTGGAGAACGGATTGCTGAAAAGGTCTTGAGAAAGTGCAGATGGACAAGACGTGGTCATGCAGCTGATAGTTCCCTGAAGTAAAGTGCACTCTGTTTTGAAGAAGATTCATGATGAAGCATTTGGAGGACATCTTGGCATTAATGAAACAATTTACAAAATACGGCTTCATCTTCACCACCATGTAGAGGAATGGTGTTGGACATGTGAAATATGTGCTGCAAGCAAGAGCCCACAAACCAGAAGTAGGAGGAAAATGAGACAGTATAACGTTCTCATGAACGCGATAACGAATGCGAGTGCCATTCGAGAGAATTGCCATACACATTGCTGAACCTTTCCCGCTTACTGATGATGAAAACCGGTACATCATGGTTACAGGTGCTTACTTAGTGGGTGGAAGCTTATGCAATTCCAAATCAGGAGGTTACCACTGTGGCATAGCCATTAGTTCACAACTTCTGTTGCCATTATGGAATCCCTGTGGAAATCCATATGGATCAAGGGAGGAATTTTGAGTCAGGAATGTTTAAAGAATTATGCTGTCTACTTGGAATCCAAAAGATCATGACAATGCCTCTCCATCCTCAGTTCGACAGAATGGTTCAGAGGTTCAATGGACACTTGATCAGCATCTACCAAAGGCTGTTGATGACAACCAAACAAACTGGGACACCATTCCTAATAGTGTATAGGTCATCAGTACACGATACAACCGGCATGACCAGCAAAATTGGTGTTTGGGCGGGAGATTCGTCTTCCTAGGGACTTGATGTTCAGATCTCCTGAGACTCAGTTACAAGAGCCGCATAACTATTCCTCACAATTAGAAAAGCAACTGTCAGAAATGAATCGCTTGATAAGAGGATGACTGAAGATAGCCAGTAATCAAATGAAAACTCAGTATTGCATATGCAACAATAGTGTCGGTTTTGAAGAAGGAGATCAAATTTGGTTGTACAACCTACAGTGCCATTGTGATCGCTCACCTAAACTCAAACTAACTGGAAAGGACCTTACACTGTGAAAAAGTGAATCAACGATGTTGTCTAACAGATTCAACAGGAAGGACAATGGAAATGTAAGGTCTTCCACCTAGATCGCTGGCCAAGTATCACTTCAGAAGCAGTTTGCCAGTTTGGGACGAACATATTTAAGAAGGGGGCAATGTCACTTGTAACTTTTATCTTTTTTGGTTAATTTTATATTTATTCAAATTAAAAACTCCCACTTACCTTTTATCTTCGATCTGGCCGGATCGCGTAGTGGGGACGAACCCATTTCGTTCGACGAACTCTGACAGTACACAAAACGAAATAAGGTCTTGAAAGAATTTAACTCTCAATTTTATGGAAGAGAAATTGTTTTCTTTTTTATTAATTAAAAGATTTGAATTTTTTTACTTTTTCTCCAAAATAGGTTTTACATACTTTAAAGGTATTACAGTTTTATAGGTTGTGCAACCATTACGTCTTACTTACTAATACTTACATACTTTAATAAGATAGCCCAGCCTGCCATTCTCACATAAATTAATTTTAATTTATTCAATACCCCATACCCTTTTAAAACCCCCCAACCCTTACACTTTTAGTAGAAGGAATAAGCCCCGGCCTCGTGGCCTTCACGCACACCCATTGTTCTTTTCTAATTTCGTATTAAATGTCCAAAAAGTGTCTGATGCTGTTCGATACTTTTTCTTGACTGCGGTCACATAAACTTTTACGGTTTTACACCTTTTACTGGAAGAATTAAAATATTTGTGACGAGCCTACTTTGCTCGTCCCAGCACCGGGGAGTTCAGTTAGTAGACTGGGGACGAAAGCATCGCAGGTATGGCTGAGGTGATCTCATACTTTCTACGGAAAGCACTGCCTTGATCTTCGTCGCCGAAGCTTCGTCCCATGCTATGCATGTAGTTTTTTGGAGTTAATATAGCATATGATCTCAGCTAGGCACTGGCTGACGTCATTAAAGTGGGCAGTCCTTAGCAGCATTTCCTGAAGGTCTCTGAGGGAACGATGAATAATTTCGTTCTCTGGCCATCTTGGTTTTCAGACTGGTCGCGTCCCCCGAGCTCTTGATTGTATAGTTGCGCTCGTGCATCAACACACATGTACAGATTTCTAAGAAATTCGGAGGGGGGCGCGAATTCCCGGCCGCATTACTCGACAGCAAACTGCGTCTCTGCTTGGTTACACCACTGTTTCTTAACACGTGTTCTATTGTAATCGAAATAACGGTTGCCGCATAATAAAATTTCACAATATTTTTATAAAACTCCCGCACAAAATGAAATAAATAAAAATGTAAATACCCCTTACTGTAAAAAACAAAATGACCCAAAATTGACACGTTACAATACCCCCTCGATGAGAATTCTGCTGTCCACAACAGAACAAATCTCATCGATAAACCCCGAAGAGGACCGGTGAGGAACTGGTGCCAACAACCCCCGTGTTCTTAGTCTGCAGGGGTACACGACCCCCCTGGCTCAGCGACTATGGACCCATCTGAACGAGATCACTGGACTTCTCCGTTAGAGATCCCAACACCGAGAAATCGAACAGACTCGTACCACAGCACACCTCGCCTTTTAGCATGCTATCCCCAAATATCCTCAATCCCTGGCTTAAATTCTTCCAGATCCTCCACCGATATGTTTCCCCTTTTTATGCAAGCTGGGCTGCCTTTAGCAGATACTGGGCTCACACACACTCACATTACATATTACACCTTGACATATTCTTTAAAATTTACAAAAAATTAAACAAATTCAAAATTCAAAATAATATACTTTACTAACAAAAATTCTCTTCCTTGTTTTTCTGTTTTATCTAAAATGGTTTAATATAGACATTTCTCCTAATCAAAACATATCCTTACTCTAACAGGTGAATTGTTAAACCGCCTGCCAGACAGTTTAATTATTGGCTTAGTTTCAAATTACACACATAATGAAAACACATATTTTTATCAATACTTATATCTAACGTACCACAATAAAATAATACATTTAAAATTATAGCATGAACACCTTATATTGAGTGTCTGAGCAGCTAGTTATTTAACAGAGCACAAACAGTTTTATTGGATCAAAATTTTGAATTAGCAAAAAAAATTTTTATGTTGTAAAATTTAAATTCGTGACTCATTTGAGTCACCTCCAGATCCACACACACTATTTCAAGTTATGTAGGGCTGTGGCGCCCCCTCGCTTCGGCAAAGACGGCATATTTTGGAGTAGTTTTACCTCTCCGTGTCTTTGCTTCCGCTATGACATTTAAAAGTTATGAACATCAACATGTTCTGGTCTATAATTACATACCCTTAAACGGGTCTACCACCTGGCTTTGCTGCCCCCAAGCGGGCAGAGTGGCAGCCGCTGTTTCATAGTTCCGGGAGATTTCCCCTAATTGTCTCCCCCCATTGAATTTCTAATATATACCAATTTCAAGTCAGCTATGGTCAAGGGACTTGATATGACCATAGCTAACCGCTAGCCAAATCCACGATTAGTGCTGGTAAGGCAGTAATCGCCCGAAAAGTCGGGGAAATCTAACTTGCATTTCACTGCCTGTTACATTCATTATTACTATGTGCGGCACGGTCGTCTAGCAGTGTGTAAATTTTAACTTACACGAAAAAAAGGTGTGCCGCACATTTTCGCCTCCGATGGAGGTAACACTCTCTGTTACCCCCAACCCATTTCGCTATCTATGAGGGCACAGGCCCCCCCCGCAATAGCTACTTAATAACTAATAACTAATTAATTAAAATGGATAAACTAAACTTTCTACAATTGCAGTTCCACACTCCATTGTTCTATCACTTCATTGAGCACCAATCTACCCCCCAAAATATCCCCACTTCTTGTATTGACAACAAGTTTTTATTTTATTACACCTCTTTTAAACGTTCCCATGCTCACTGATACTAAAACTTGACAATTATATTTGGTCACTTAATTCTAAAATTTATTTAAATTTAAAATTATATACATCCATTTTTTTTTTTTTTTTTTTTTTTTTTTCCGGCGATTATGGACGCACCTGAAACGGGGGTGTTTTGCTATGAGGCACAGTTTTGATGAAAGTTCAGATCTGCTTTGTGAACTTACTCCCTCCTTTACTTCCTACTTTTCTCTCTCTGACTCTCATTTCTCCAGACCCTTTCACCAAATGTGCCTCCCAGCAAAACTCTTCATTTCGGTGTAAGCAAACTATTGCCAATGGCTCAATTCGAATTTCGCCATTGACACTAAAAATATTTAAGTTTGTATGCACTGCCTTGTATTTAGGTGTAGCCTCCTTTAGTTACCACACTCTAAGGCAGCGCCGGCACGTGACAGGTACATCAAAACTGATGCACCTGGAGTGTATTAATAATAATTTGTCACGTACCTTTTGGGGTCCCCCTCCCCGTTCAAATATGTAGTTAAATTTCTAATTTCTACCAATTTTGGTGGAGCCGGACCATCGTTGTTTTCACTGCCCGAAGGAAGATCCGCCAACCATGGCCCGCCTCCGAGTTCCGAATTCCACGGCCAGGACTGGTAAGATCGTGACCGCCCGAAAATGGGGGAGGATCCCTTCTAAAAACATAGAAAAAAAACAATTAAATGACATTCATACATTTACTCATTAAATTAACTCCAAAATTAGATGAACAGAGAATCAAATGTGAACAACAGAATATTCAGTTGCAGCAGAATATTAATATGCAATTTGATAATTTGAGTCGTGTACTAGACAAACATATTGATGAACGTTGTGAAAGTATGAAATCTTGAACGTTGTAAAAATGTAAATATCCCTTACTGTAAAAAACAAAATGACCCAAAATTGACACGTTACACACTACCATTATGGAACGCTCCTGAAGAGTCGAAGTGTCCTTCCAACTGTTTCTTGGCTAGCCGAGCAGGTGCAGCATCTGTCAAGGCTCCACTTAAGTATCTTCTAGACTGTTCGAGAACACTTGTAACTATGCAAATTACACTCGCATGCCGTCAAAACGATGAAAAATGATTTTGCAACGTCTGTAGGACCTACATAAGCTACAGCGGCTGTCTTTATTAAGTACAGAACTCTTAATAGTTGGTATTATTGTGAGTGGACAAATTTAACTTGAGAATTATAGAATCTGCATTACTTGAATTACAAATTTTAATGAGAGCATCTTGTTGATTTCAAACTGTTATTTGTGACTCATTAAAGCCGCTAATTAGTGATTTTATTAGTGTCTGTATTTTGTTTCCACTGTACACACAACAGTCAGTGAGACCATCGTAACAGTATTTTGATCATAAAGAAAAAATATAAGCAATAAGTATTTCTTTTCAAAAATGTATTGAACTGTAAAACACAAATTTTTGTATTTATCATTATTAATCATTATACATTTTTACTTCAGTCTGAAGCTTAACAAGTTTGTGAGGTGAAAGAATACTTAATTATTCCCATATTCTTCATGACTGTTAAAAAAATTATTTGGTTATGGATTTTTGCAAATTACGATGTGAAAAAGTTGGCCTGTGGGAATTTTTTTATGTTATTTGTATGTATATAATGGAAGCAAATGAAATTATGAGAATGGAGTGAATTTAATTTATACCCAATTTAAAACTAATTAATATTCTTTCAAGATATAAACATCCATACTGTGCATTAAGTATAATGTGTGCTTATGTTGTGTAATGTGAGCACTGTATATGCTTCGTGTAGACTAATGCCAAATTGAACTATGTTATCATTTAATAATTATTACATGTTTATAATAGTTATGTTTTATTTTATAATGTGTACTTTATAATGATTAAATAATTATATGTTTTCTTAAGTAACTTTATTAAATTATTTTTGTTCTAACAGCTTCAATGGTATATCTCGTGCCAATTCATCTTACATCAACTATGATACACAGTAATACAGGTTTCATTGTAGAATTTATTTTACAGCAATTCAATATATGTAGGCAGTTTATTTATATATACAAATTTAAAAGCACTGCAATCCATCTGCCCAAGTTTGAGTGAAAAGGTGCAATGGACAAAGAAATGGGCCTGTAAATACATCAAGCAAATCTAAAACTACCCCAATTCTGTCACCCTTGTCTGCCTACCCTCCCCTACCACTGAGGGACATATTGAATCACTCTCATCTGACTTGGCCTGGGCACTGGGGTATCTAGAAATTGGCTTTGCGGGGGGGGGGGGGGGTCTGGTCAAGTCTGCTTTATACAAAAGAAAAAACAAGTTACAACTAATCAACATTACTATTTTTAAAGTGGCTGAAAAACAAGTGGTAACATCCTGAAACCAGTCCCATTAATGTAAACAATAAAACATAATAAAAATATATATCTTTGAAACATTGTTAAAAGATACTTATTGACTGAACTGATTTTCCTATATTTCATATTTCAAACATATATATTCTGTGTATAAACCTGTTCATATATTTAAAAAAAAAAACTACTCAGCAGAAATTAATGTAAAAATTAATTTACATACCTGAAAAAAAAATAAATAAAATGGCATAAAAATTAAGATAGTAACAAAATTTGTCAACTTTTTTGACTCTCTAGGGGTCGGTCCGGTCCTGATCTATGGAGAGGACCCCTCCACAAATACGCCCCTATGAATGGGGTAAATAAATAACAAAGCTATGTGCGGGCATGCAATTTGCACATGGTCACAACGCACAATTCCCTCTCCTCACCACCATCTGCTTAACAGCTGCCTAGCAGAAGAAGAGCTACTAACAGTTAAAATAACAAGATAAATAGGAGTCAATGAAGACAATTTTGTACTCAACTTATACAACTGTTCCACGAGATTGCATCCTGACAAATCAGAAAAGCAAAACGTTCAAAGAAGTTTGTGAATTTCTCAAAGTAAGTTGCTCTTTCTTCACAGACTAAAGAACAAATCTTCATAAGGATTTGTGAGAACACCAAGAAAAGAATGACTTGGTATGATATTAAAAGGCAGCCTAAAAATAAAATACAACTTTGTGAGGTATGTGATTAGAAGGAAAAGTGCACAATTTTTTTTTAGAGACAATGTGCTGCTAACTGTAAAATTAATTTATGATTGTAAACAATGATCACGGTTTACTATCCTTAAAAGAACTACATTCTATTCTCTACTAGTATGCTCCCTGAGCTGGAGAACTCGCTTACTACTATTTTGAAGGAAGTATGTTTATTATTACATAAATTTCTTTATTAGATAATTTTTCAATTATCTGCAAAGTAATTCAAATTTTTAAAGTACAATAACAACTGTAGAGCATATCATACAATAAACACCAAAAATTGCAATCATTTGGATTTATGTTAAAATTCCCTTTTAACAGTCTGACATATAGCTGGATTTTACAATTTTTTCAGATTTTTGATTCTTTTTTGGGACCTGGAGTCTCAAAATTTTGAAATTTCTAAAGCTTAACACTATATTCAGATTTTAATTAACATTCCTTGTAATTTGATAGCCCTTTAATTTTAGGACTTTTTGTGATTTTATCAAAATTGTCACTCACTTTTGGTCCCTAGTGTGTCCCAAAATTTATATATTTACAAAAATGACCACTAAATTCAGACTGTGATTACAATTCCCTCTAATTTGATATTCTACATGGACTTTTATTTTTTCACAATTTTTACCCCTCACATATTTGCCCCCCCCCCTTATTTTTGGAAAGATACATCTAAACTCAATAGGGTTCTGTACGGTAAAAGTACAGACACACATGCCAAGTTTTACAAAAATCAGTTGATGGATTTAAAACTTATCATCAGACATACCAAGTATACAGATAGACACACAAACAAATGTCAAACGCTAGAGTTAAATTGAGAACTTGCTTTGCTCATGTATTAAAACAAATATAGGTTTCCACTAAGAGAAAAGTGAAACCTTGTTATACTGATAAGAACACCTATTGAGAGGAAGTCGACCTATTACTGATTGAGAGGAATGATATTATATCATTACATCATTTCTATCTCCAATAAACATGCAATCAAAAAAAAAAAAAAAAAAAAAAATGCATTAAAGAAATTCAGTTTATCTTGATGAGGCTTGGGTAAACCTTGGACTGTTTCAGTCTAAAGTATGGAGGGACACCACTATCAGAAGACGTCAAGATTCATTCAAGGCTGGACTTAGTAGGACTGAAGAAGTGCATTTGAGAAGGCCTTGATTTGACTGATTACTTCCAGATGGTGACCAAGGCTATGTACCTAAACCTGTATTAAGAGAATGGTTTTGACATTTGTGGAGAGTATGATCCAACTGAATAATAAGAATAATAGTCGACTAATATTACGTGTTGCTGTCACTGCAACATGATTTTCAGTTCTATGGAATCCTACCACAGGTGTTATTTATGTAACTGTACAGCAGCAGTGATGATGACGATATGGAGGAATTTCTGAGCCACTTCCCAGTCACTGCTCATAGTATAAATAGGAGAGTGTTATGTGAATGTACTGGGTTCAGAGGAAGTGATACTTAATTGCTGTTAGTTATCAAGAATCTGTGTTTAGCAGTGAATGCGTTAGGACAAGTGAATTCTAGAGAGAGAGGGAGAGGGAGAGAGAGAGATGAAATGGATGGGTCAAATTTGAACAATTCAGACATTGTTACCAAACCTAAAAAACAATTCTGTAATGTTAACATACCCAATACCATTGTAGAAGACAAGCAGTACCAATGTCTTGGGAAAAAATTTAAGGAATGGCAAAAGAAACAGATTTTTCAGGAGGATACCTGAAGAGTGAATTATTACATTTGATTGGCTGAACATGTAGGGAGATAATATTAAACAATGTATGTCAATGATGTAGTTAAGAAGAAGTGATCACTGCATGTAGGCTCAATACAATGGGCTTTTTTGTACTAATGATTTTTTTCAACAATATGATGCTTTCTTTATATCAGAACCTGGTCCTAGAATGAATACACTTTACGCAAATTTTCTACTGCACGTTGTCTGTTGCTAGATAAAGAATTTATGAAACACTGACATCTTTAAAATTTAAGATTGTAATATATTCCCTTTGAGACATTCAAATAATTCAAGCAAGTAATTTAAGTAATCCACACTATTATAACAATGAATGACACATAATTCAAAGTTAAATTGTATGCAGTATATTTAATTCCAAGTAAAAATAGTAACAACAGTTGTAAGAATAGCAACAACAGTTGTATTATTTTTCCATTCTCATAAGCCTCAATATTTAGCACGTCTGTAAATTATATTACATTATGATTACTACTTTATGCAACTGATAAGTAGCATAATGCCAGGAACCTAACCAAAACATTTTCTTTGCACTGAAATTCACCTTACAAGTTCTTTTGTGCAAAAAAGTAAGAATTTATACAATTTACATAACGAACCTTACAGTATGTGAATATACACATATTGTTTCAAATACAAGGGAGTCCCTAAAAATTAGTTTCAATATGTTGAAAAAAGTTACAAATTATATTATTTTAACTTAGCTGCTTAAAATTAACTTTACTATTAAAAAGCATTTGATTTTAGGTTACTTTAAACAGGGTTCATATTTTGTAGCCAAGATTTTGTAAATACTTTTTTTATGTACCATCTGGCTTAGTTCTCTTCAAATGTGGCAACATCTTCTGTACTCTCGACACTGATGTTATCCGGCATTTTCTGAAACCACTGATTATCAATTGAGCCAGAATATTTCCATCAGCTCTTAACCCAGCTATCAATTTCTATATCACTTTATTTGTTGGTATAAGTTAAGGAAAGTTTCCCGCTATTAACCAATAACTCCAATAATTGTTACAAATTGTTCCAAATAAGTTGTACAGGTGTTACTCAGCACCTGTAATTACTGAAATAACTGTGAAGTTCTTCAAATACAGATCTGTTTCCTTTATATCTACTAAGCCATGGAAGGTCCTGTTGAAGATTCAAATGTTTTATCGGCATTTCCCATGCGCTCTAGTCAATAATTATGCATCATCCATAAATTGTGAACAAAATGCTGATATTTGAAGCAGATTTACTTCATGATTACTCAATAGTTTTTGCATGACCGAGGTATGCTGGCTAAACACAAATTCCTTTTGCAGAATCATTTGTCTTAATCAACTGAAGGTTTGTAACCATGAGCACTAACTTTGGGGAATTATTATTTTAAGCTTCTGATTTTAAAACTTCCATACAAACACATTATTGTTGACTTCTAATAAATGTCATGTATTCACAAACCCTGAGCCCAGTTGCAAATGTCAACTACAGGGTCCCAAGAAAAAGCCCATTATGCAGCATGTACATTTTGAAGTCAATATCTTTGTTTTCATGTTCATTGAATGCAGGATTTATCAACATTAAGTTTTTGTACAATTCGTACAGACTAGAGTTAGTCACATATAAATTTTAATTTTATTTTAGTGTGTGAATGTAAGCTACAGGTCAATTTCTGATATTTATTTTTAAAAGATTATTAACTACTAAAGGCAATGCCTTGTCGCTGTAGCCACGTCACTCTACCCCTTGCGATATTCTTCATTTCTTCATAGGACCCACTATTCACGACACTCATTGTGCTGCGGAAGTATGCAGTTCTTGGTCTTCCTTTGGGCTTCTTCCCCACCACTACTTTGCCCTCAAAGATCTTGGTTAAAAAAGCACTATGTCTGATCACATGCCCTATCAACTTAATCTTCCTCACCTCTATACGCCTAAGCAGTGTTCTATTCTCATTTATTTCCTCTAAGATCTGTTCATTCGTCTTCCTATCTGTCCAACTAGCTTTTGTCATTCTCCACCAAATCCACATCTCCATTGCCTGAAGTCTGTCATTCTCCACCTTCCCTAAGGTCCATGAGTCACACCCATAAGTTAAAACACTCCATACAAATACCTTAACAAACTTTTTCCTTGTTTCAATACTAATATGGTTGCTTGTTAATAAGTTCCTTTTGCTCTGGAATGCTTGTTTTGCCAGAGCTACTCTCCTCTTAACCTCTGCCAGACACTTATTCCCACTTGTAACTATGCTGCCCAGGTAACAAAATTCAGTAACGTGCTCCAATATTGTGTTGTTCAACATAATGGTTGATTTAATGTCTTCTCTTTTTTTACTTACAACCATTATTTTAGTTTTCTTAACATGTATCCTCAATCTCCAAGCGTGAAGAATTTTGTTAAACGTACTTAACATTCAGGTCATATCCTTTTCTGAGTCAGCCATCAGTACAATATCATCTGCGAAGCGAATACTGTGTATCTGTTCCCCATTTATTTTAATTCCCCTAGAACTCCTTTTCATCTGAGTTACAACATCTATAAACAAATTAAACAAGTACGGTGACAGTGGGCAACCTTGTCTTACCCCTCTTCTTATTATTGCTTCCTTTTTACATCCATTTATGTCTATTTCAGTACTTTGCAACATATAAATATTGAAGATTACCTTTCTAACTTTCCAGTCAAGTCCTGACTTCCTCATAGTTTGAAACAACAGCTTCCAATCAACATTGTCGAACGCCTTCTCCAGATCCACAAATACTAAATAGGTTTTCCTATTCACTTCAATTCTCCTCTCCAATATCTGCCGCAGAGCCAAGATTGCTTCTCTGGTTCCTCTACCTGCTCTAAATCCAAACTGATCCTCCTCCAAAGTGTGATCAATCTTTCCTTCCAGTCTGTTCTTCACTATGTTCAGCAAAATCTTAGCAGCATGAGATATTAAGGCTATCGCTCTATAATTAGCACAGTCGTCTACTTTACCTTTCTTTGGTATTGTGATTGTTCTACTTTTAATGAAATCAACTGGCAATACTCCCTCTTCATAGCACCCAGTAATTATTCGAAATAGCTGGTCTTTCGTTCTCTCCCCTAGATTTTTCAAAAGCTCTGCTGGTAGACTGTCAGGCCCTGTCGCTTTTTTCATACTCAGACCTTTAAGGGCATAATCAAATTCCACCCTGCTAATTGGCGGTCCTACCATATCTCTATCTACAGCATTCTCATTTTCTAGAAACTCCTGCATGACTACCACAGCTTCCCAATCATATAGTTCCTCTATATACTCCTTCCAACGCTTGCTGACCTTATCATTTTCGAAAAGTATTTTACCATTTTTATCCTTAACAACATTACTTCGAGTCTTATGCTTCAACTGTAACGATTTTATCCTTAAATATGCCTTATCACATTTTCCTCTACTGAAATCATCTTCTATTTCAAGACTTAGTTGTTTCATCCAATTTTCTTTTTCAATGCGACACATAGAGGTAATCTGGTTTTTATTCTCTTGTACTCCTGATAATCCTTATTTCTCAGCTTATTACGCCTCCTTATTAGATCCAACATTTCCTGTGTCATCCACGGTTTCCGTGGTTCTAACTTTCTCTTCCCTAGAACACGCTGTGCTGTTGCAATTATTCCATCTCTTACTTCCTCCCAACTTGGCCTTCCTTCCATCAACATGTCTGTCTCCTTTTCCAATTCTTTTACTATTTTGTCATTGGTCAGTTTTTCTAAGCACCAGTTCTTTTGTTTAGATTTCCTGATTTTCCTAAATTTAATATTGCACTTGGCCATAACGGGAATATGATCACTATCTATATCCATACCAGGATATGAATGACTAGATTTTACTTGGTTCTTATATCTTTGTCTGACTAGAATATAATCGATCTGATGCCTCCTAACATCCCCCGGTGCTTTCCAAGTGTATCGTCGTCTTTTGGGGACGTCAAAACATGTGTTTGTGACGATCATCTCATACTGCTCACAAAACTCAAGTAACCTTTCCCCTCGTGCATTGATGTTCCCCAAACCAAACTTCCCGGCACATTTTTGACTACTGTTAGCACCAATAGATGCATTAAAGTCGCCCATTATAACTACATTATCGTCTTTCTTTATTATCTTGAGCAACTCTTCAATCTGTTCATACATTAATTCTATATCTTCATCGTTACTACTTGTTGTTGGAAAGTACACCATAATTATACACAAATCAACTGGCTCTGCCCTAAGTTTTATCATCAGTAATCTATCACTACTGTGGCATGTATTCAAGACACCACTCTTGAATACACTACTTGAATCTACTTTTAGAAGATACCATATTAAAATATTTTTATATACGCCATATTATGGTATATATTCAGAAAAATATTCATATTCATATACATACATAAATTATACTCAAACCAATTTCATTATTACAGTTCAAACATACTTCAGTGAAATCACAATACAACAGTATGATGTGGACCAGAAAAATATACTGTTGATTTTTATACAAAAAATTTAAAATACAGTGTAGTTTCATTCATGTTTAGACAGGTGTATGGGTATATCACCAAGAGGCCACCTAGGAAGAGATGGGAAGATGTTACCACAGATGCTAGGGAGATGTCAGAAGTGCAAGAATGAAATTCCTTTGAAACCAAGGAGAGGTGGAGGATCATGATAAAGGAGGCCAAGGCCTGACTTCAGGTTTCAGCATCACCATAGCAGAGGAAGAGGAGGAGGATCACACAACATCTCGCATAATGAAACACACACACACACACACACACACACACACACACACACACACACACACACACACACACACACACACACACACACACACACACACACACACACACACACACACACACACACACACACACACACACACACACACACACACACACACACACACTGTAATACATACTTTATAATTTATAACACACAATTTTGATACAGATGAGATCCCTAACCACAGAACACTAACAATACAGAAAATATAAGCTTAGAATATCTTGAATTACGTCCAAAACTGTGCAGTATATACACCACAGTATGTCACACACAGTTATATGTGATATATATTTTACATGATAATGAAATATTTGGGAATGTTCTATAAAGTTATAAAGTGAAGGACAAGGAAATGAATAATTGACAACCATACATGCAGTGTCCAAATGAAATAATACAAAATCGTGTTCTTATAAAAAAGATATGTATGGAATTGAAAAACAATACAATGATATAAATGCACAAGAAAGAAAACAAATGAAGAATTATAGATCGATTTTATTCCTATTTGTTTTTAGCAACATTTTAAAAATTAAATTTTAAAAAACTAACACAATTTAAAGGTCCATCCAGACATGCAACAATGTATCGTAACGCAACACCGTCGTGTGTCATATTTAGATAGATGTAACCGCAACATCGTAACATCGGAGCGCAACATTGGGGCGTTCCGTCGTTTGTCAGTTTTCCAGCGTCGCATCAAAGGAATGTTGCGCACTGGCGTTATGCATGCTCTTTGCATATCTGAACAGAACTGTGTGACCAGTGCTTTATCAGTACGCAACATGGAGTGGACTGAAGAACTTAATGAAGTGTGTTTATGGACGCTGCAATTTATTGAAGTGTATCGCAAACACTTCAATATGTAAATACCAAACATCCCAGCTGCTATAACAATATAAAGAAAAATTATTTTGTAGAGCCCGCTAACTACTTGAAATTTCAAATCTAGAAGTAACTGATTACCACTGTACGTTCTTCTATTATACAACTGCGTATGCCACCATCGTCTTTTCCGACATTTCTTCTTTTTTACTAAATAGTCCATGACTACACAGGCTGCCACAGCAATATCCATATTTTGTCCTGCACAATACACGTACATGTACACTACTCCTGTACACGTTTTCAACAAACACTGATGGATGGAACAGCATGGTAATGTTGTGAACATCTGTTACGCGACCATGACCTGTTGCGATGTTCTGTCAAGATGTTGATTTGTGCGTTCGTGTTGCGTAACGATACGTTGTTGCATGTCTGGATGCACCTTAACAGCGAATTTAACAGTCAGTGGTCAGCTGATCAAACAGGATTATGACACAAATCTACTGCGTCATTAGACTGTTATACAGTCTTCAAAAACATGCTATAATGATTACAAAAACTATTTTGTATTTCATTTGTTGGTTATGGAATTTTCTTATTTTGTCTACTCAATCTTTTACAGCAAGTGTTAGAAGAAAATGAGGTAGGAAAGAAATTTACAGACTCTGAAGAACTTTGGTGTATTAATCTACTATAACAGCTATGAAAAAGGTGAAACCTACATTAAATGTATAGGACTTTTTCATTTAGTTTTTTTTATGTCCCTAAAACATATGACTGCGCCAGACACAAGATAAAATGCATTTAAAACCTAAAAATGTTTTTACTTGAAAACAAGTTGAGAAAGATTAGACAAATTCTACAAAAATAATATTTTATTAGTTTGTTACTTAAATTATAATGGAAATTCTTTATTTGTTTTTAATCAATACAATATGAAGAAATCCTCTCATGCATGGCTTGTATTATATAAATTAGTAAAACCCACATGAAAACAACTTACAAAATAACTGGCTGTCAGAGTACACAACAATGCTGACAGTGTTCCCACAAGTAGTTCAGGATTTGTACTTGATCCTAGTCTTCCTGCTACTGGTATAAATAACTGCATTGCTAGCAATGAGATATAGACTATGTAAAATGCTGGTAACAGTGCACTAGCCATATACCCACTTAACCAAACTGGTACTGTAAACAATATAATGGAATTAATAATTTGCAGACAGAAAACTGAACACAAAATTAAATTATATCCGATCACTGTTGTCTTTACTCAACATATAATTTACATTATAATTTATACATATAGGTGTGAACAGATGTTATGTACATCATTGGAGATTTATTCCAAGAGGATTTAAATGAAATACTATCATAACTGAGCAGTAAATTAACACATATACACAGAAAAACAAACAGTAACTTTACTATCTATCACAGTATTATAGTGCAATTTTCACTACATTGGTAGGAATAATAATTTGTTAATTAATTATAAACAATAATTAAATCCTTATGATGACTACTGTTTTGTATAGCTGAAATAATGCTTCATATACAGCTGCAATTATGTGTAATGATGTTGTTGCTCAATGCCTCTTGTTTTTCCCTCACTTATTTTTAATTTGGTCTTGATATCACATTTTTTTGTTCACTCTGTTATTGTTGCCACTTTAAAAATTGTTATCTATATTTGTACATTTTATGTGGAAACTCAGTATTACATGAAAGTAATGGAACTAAAATTATAAACATTCAACATACTGTTGAGTGCATAGTTATAGAACAGTTGGGTTGGAAACCCTGCAATCCAGTTGACACTCATATCATAGTGTGGTGGTATAACACACACACACACACACACCACTACTATGTATGTATGCTATGTATGCAATCGAAAATAAAAAATTTTATTGCAAGGCATGCTTGAGTGTAAAATCTAGACTACAGGAGTGTGGGCATTGAAGGCAATCAATTTGAATACTCAAAAATTGTACTTAATTGCATATTTATGTGATCCTTAATTTTAATAAAACTGCATTAAAATTTCTTTTTATTTGCACCTTTTTTCATAACTGTATATCTACTGTTGCAACCCCCTTCCGTATATGTCAAATGTTATATGAGAAAGATATCTTTGTACTGAAATAACAGAATACGCTTACCTGATCGCTGAAGTTGCAATAGCAATAAAAGAAAATTTGCCATTGCTGGAATAAGCACAACCAGCATTAGAATATATGCTGATCGAATGCCAGACATTGTAGCCAGAAATAAAAATATGCTCCATAATAACTGGATCCCATTACAATACATCTGCACTTGGACTCCTGTACAAAGGCTGTTCTGGAACAAACATGTGTAATCAATATCCACTTGCTATGATATGATAAACTCAGTGCACATGTTAATAGTTACAATGTGTCATTCATCCTAGAATCACTGAGAGAAATCCAGGACTGCACATTACTCTTGAAATATACTCTAAACAAGGTCAGAGTAGTAGAACAAAAATAAGTAATTACAGAATATCAAAGTACACAATGGAAGGCGATATACAAACATGTTCTCTACCACGTTGGTCATAATGCTGAAAGTGAGTCAAGCCAATCATGTGCCATCAGTCATTATGATAATAAATCAATGTTATATTATGTTAGAAAAAAAATCGGCACAGGACGGAATCACTAAAAATGCCGAGACTGTGTTAACTGATTTCTTACTGTGGGTTAATGAATTTAGTGATAGTACGCAGCTATTATACAAAATATATCTATGAAAACAGGATTAATGTAATTATACAATATTATTGTATTAGATGTATAAGTGGATAAGTGAACACAAAATTAGAAACTGTTTTCACTGTTTCAAATTTTGGATTAGTGTTTACCCTGAACACTGGACATAACTGACTGACAGGTTTTCAGACACATATCTACAGAATGGTGTCAATTTCTTCATTTATATAGGTGCCAATCTATCAAAAGCTTTTTTTATTTCCAAATTTGTTTTGTTATCTCCCTAAAAATTGTTTGATGTAAATTTCAAATAGAAATACAGCAAATTTCATTTTTTTCTGTTTTTTCTTTTTGTCTTGTGAGAATGCTGATACACTGTCTTCTTTCTCGACACACCAGACGTGTTCTTCTATATTATTTTGGATTCATTTGCATATACAGTATTGTCATAGCTGATGCATGATATTTTGCCACCACTGGTTATTTTTTGTTCTGAACACTTTTTTTTGTGCAATTTTATTTTCTGTGCTGGGTAATGAGGTAAACTTTTCTAAGATACCATGTTCTATTCTTTCTGTAACTGAATGTATGCTAACCTAAAGTATAGCACAAACTGATACTACATATGTGATACTTAGAACTTTACAAGCATTCTACAATATACACACATGTTTTTATGTCATGTTATAAGAATACTATGCTACTACTAAACAGCCAGTTTTTTAAAAGACACTATTTAAATATACATTCAACATACATACAAAAATCGATATACTTAGAAATAGTCAACTCACAGATTTGCATATGTTGAACAAGTATAAAGGTGCACCCAATGCTAATATAGTCGGTAGATAATACAGAGGAAGAATGAGTGAACTCTGGGTATACCAGGACAGTGTTGATTGGGCAGCATCAAGTATAAAACCGACCAATACAGACACTGCAACTGCTAATACAAAACCAAGGCCTGGGATGAGTACACTCAGTGCTAAGTGCTGGCATGCTTCTTTCCTCTTCATTCCTAACAATGAAAAACAAGTTAATAAATTTATAGGTACCAATAAAAGAATTTAGAAAATTATCCAAGGATTACTATTACACAATCAATTACAAATACAATAGAGTTCAAAGAGATTTTAATTTTTATTTATATACGAGGGAGTACCCAAAAATAACCAAAAATTTTTTTTTAAAGCTATGTATTTAATTTTTTTTACAAAACAACCTTATCACCTTCAAAGTACTCTCCATTACACTTAATACATTTGTCCAATCTGCGATCCCATTCCTGGAAACATTTTTCAAACTCGTCTGTTGTGATGGCCGACAGCTCCTGCCTCGTTTTTTTCTTTACTGCTTCCATGTCGTCAAAACGTCCTTTCATGTCCCTCTTCATTCGCGTAAACAAGAAGAAATCACACGGACCGAGGTCAGGTGAGTAAGCGGCATGGAGCAAGGGAGTCATGTAGTTTTTTGCTAAACACTGGTGCACTGAAATGGCTGCGTGAGCAGGTGCATTGTCATGATGGAAAAACCAGTCCCTCGTCTGCCACAAATCGGGCCTTTTTTGTCGCACATTGTTATGCAATCTTTTTAAAACCTCCAAATAGAAAGCCTGATTAACAGTCTGACCTGGTGGGACGAATGCACTACCCCTCTCACATCGAAAAAACAAATGAGCATCGTCTTGATGTGTGATTTCACTTGATGAGCTTTTTTTGGGCGAGGCGACAATGAAGTTTTCCACTGGCTTGACTGTTGTTTAGTTTCGGGGTCGTAACCATAGCACCATGACTCGTCACCAGTAATGGCCTCGGAAAAAAAATCTGGGTCAGTTCGGAGCTGGTCTTTCAATGCACGACATGTTTCAACTCGATTCTCTTTTTGCTGTTCAGTCAGGACCCGTGGCACAAATTTTGCAGTGACCCTTCTCATCCCCAAATCTTCTGACAAGATTCGCTGAACCAAGCTCCAAGTTATTCCAGATAACTTACTAATCTCTTCAATCGTCCGTCGTCGGTCTTCAAGCACGATTGCATGAACTTTTTCAACATTTTCGTCAATTCTGGAAGTTGACGGACGTCCAGAACGAGGTTTGTCATCAATTGACATTTCACCTTCTTTGAAACGAGAAAACCATTGGTACACTTGAGTTTTTCCCATAGCACTATCCTTGTAAGCTGTTTTCAACATCACAACAGTTTCTGCGGCGTTTTTCCCAAGCAGGAAGCAAAATTTCATAGCAGCACGCTGTTCACTTAAATCCGCCATGACAAAAAACAAGGAGGAAGCGAAACTGCTTTTACAAAATAAATTACTGTGACCGGACACAAACTTCCCAGGCGACAACAATGATGGCACTGAACTCGGAACAAGTTGCGCTACGCTCGCCTAGCAGGAGAAATGCGTACTACGTAAGCTCCGCCAATCGCAGCGCTATTCCGGTTATTTTTGGGTACCCCCTCATAACTAAAATTTAAATGCCTTTGTATTTAATATTATACATTTATTTCCCACAAAAACTTGGCTATAGATTATAGACTTTAAATTTTATAACAGATAATTAAAACTTGTAAATTATAATTCTTGTAACAATTTTTTAACTGATGTGAACCTTTCATGATATAATATAATGAAAAGTGTCACAATCAGAATAGATTAGTGACAGTTTGAAAATAATAAACTTTCTTTATGAAGTGTTTTTACGGGTTTTCCAGTGTGCATACATTTATAAAACAACGAGTTTTGTACCAATTAACTTGGTAAACAAACAACAACAAATTTAAATTATTTACTGTATAATAAAAGAGTATTAAAAGCAGATCTTCAAATATCTGTGGGGGAAGAAGTCAACATCAAGTTGGATTAAAGAAGTCCAAAAGGATTTAGAACAAAATAATATACACACAGAAGCAATTGAAAGAGAAGTTTTTCGGGCAAAAGTGTTAAAAATGAAAGGAGCCCATGGTAGGAGAGAGAAAATGCAGGTTCAAAGTGGACTGAAGACAGGAAAAAGAGACAGTGAAAAGATGAAAGAATATTGGAGAAACAAGAAAAAACAAAGAATAAAGAATTGAAATTAGTATGTGGTCCTTAAATGGCTAATACAAAAAAAAAAGTATTAAAAATATCAAGGCCCCAACCAGGAAATGCACCGATTGCTAGACAAATATCATGTGGGTTCAACAAACATCCGACTTTTACAAACAGTGAAAGTGTACTGAACTTATTAACTTTATATAATCCACTCAGTTTTTTGAAGCATCTATATGAGAGGACAACCATGATGGAGTCAAGAGAGAGAGAAATTACCTTCAAGAATACCAATGCAGAGCATAAGTAAACACTTAAAATGATTAAGTTTAGCTGCAGCAGTTTAGTTTTTTTTATGTAGTTCTCTCCCTAATCAAGTTCTGGATATATTACTGTTACATATAACATTCCAGCATTATTGTTATTCATCTTCACATTTAATTTCTGTAATTATGTTCCAGTAGTCTATGAGGGAACAACATAAAAATTACCAATTTTACTTCCATGTTCCATAAGGAAATGGAACTATGATGATGGTGAAAAAAATCGTGTTCAAGATAAGGGCTGATTCTGATTGTACTACCCTCAAAATATGAAGAAAAGTTATTTTCCAAAAAGTGTCTGTGTGTAGAATTTGTTCTATGGCTAACGATAACTGCCGCAAATTAAAACAGAATCAAATAATTTTTTGCATGTGTGCCTGAGTTCTAGAGGACTCAAGGCCTATTGATTTATGTGAAGATCGGTTAAGAGGAAGGGGTCGTTTACCTGCAATGTTTTAAGTTTTATCAAGAGTAAAGTACTTAATTTTGATAAATAAAGTATCCTGAAAAGTAGGTCATAATAATCCACTGTATAGAAAGGTAGATGAAATGTATCAATAATGAAAAGGGTAGTTGAAGGGGGAGGGGCTAATTTTCTATACATGAAAATGATACTTGAAGGGGGAGGGGAAATTTGTTTATATGTGTACTACGTTATCGGCAACAAAGAAGTAGTTTGAAGTTAAAATTCCTTCCCGGGTTGTTTGGTCGTGATCCAATGTTTTCTCCATCGACTGCCATCATCAGCGAAAGTCGAGTGCGCTAACGTGAGGTGGTATACGTTAGTGACCACAGTAAATTAAAAGAAAAAAATCATTTTGAAGATAGTAAACAAGACTTTTATGTTCACTATAAGCGACATTCTGTCAAAATATACATTTCTTCAAAATCCTAAAGAAGCTGATAGCTAGTGTCAAAATGATGATGCAGTATGATTGCTGCAATAATAGTGTAGGTTTCAACAAGACCTTGTATGATTCGTTAACTTGAAGCAATCACAGAGCTGTTTCCTAAAACGTCAGGTATATGCGAGAGGCCATGGATATAGAAAAAGCAAACCAATGACTTGGTATTCACGACACATTAAGAGGCCAGGATAGTTACACTTAGGATGCTTATATATAAGACAAAAAGAACAAACTGATGTTGTCATTGTCCAATAGCTGGAATATGGCTTATGTTATCAATTCTCTAATTTCCCAATAAAGACCAACAACATCCTTTTGATTCTGTTTAGCAGGATCAAGATGTTTACAGATTTTTATTCATGACAGCATTTTTATTCTCGCAGGTGGTACACTGGTCTGTTGATACTAATCCAAACCTACATAAACGTTAAGGCAGTCATGGACAGTTTACAGCTGAAACAGAACAGAAGATAATTTTCTTGGTACATGCCAAATATTTTTAGTATACCGAACTATTCTTAGTTGGACTGTATGCTACATATTTGTACTTTTGTTTTTCCTTCCACTGCTCTACCAGAACTGTTTGACGTGTCAGTTTAATACATAATTTTAATAGTCTTTGTGTTAGCTTTAATATCTATCTGAGCACTGGCCATAATAGCATCTGCAGTTTGTCTATTTTTAAATAAATTATAGACAGTGATTTATTTATACAATTTGTCTCAAGTAATATAGATACTTCCAGTTTAAGATGGATTGTTGTGAGGGACATTAAGACAGAAACGACAAAATTGAAAAGAAAATAAACTTGCAAAATAATACTGAACCCCTCTCTTATCAGTGGTGAACATATGCTTTAGTGAATGACTTCCACATCCACAGTCCAATGCTGCCTAGTCACTGTTCTCCATATTGTATGTATACAACTTGTAGGTCCAGATAATCTAGGTTAGTCAGATAATTTTTTTATTTTAGACAGAAAGCATCTATATTTCGTTATCTGTATTACCATAATAATACAATTTAAAAATACTACAATATAATTTAATAAGCAAGAAATTCAGTCATATAAATGCAACATTTATTTATACCACAAACTGCAAAGCAATTTTTCCATTGAATGTAGTGTGTATTTTTAGAATTAAAATTGCACAAAATCTGAACACAGACTAAACACTAGTTTCCTTTAATTTTATTACAAACACATTTAACATTACTTTATTTAATAACATTACAGTTACAAATCACTTTCTTGCATATGATTTTGACATATCTCAAGAAAGATTTTATTTTTTCATACTTTAAAGAGTCTGGTGCTTATTTATACATACCATACCTATTTTAACACATTACATAAATACATTATATACAGTACATACAACAAATAAGTCAACAATAAATAACAATACATATTTAAAATGTTTTGGATATTAAAATGTTCATCAAATAATTTTATAACGTTTACAAGAACGTATATATTTTTTAAACACAAAATGAATGAAATCAGGCGTCACTATCCTAAGAGTCACAACTAAAATAACAGTCATATATAAAGTTTTTAAAACTTTCAAAGGTGATCAACAAATAAGAAGCACAATTTTCATATTCTGGTGGTGATTTAATACAGTTCTACATGATTTAACTTTGTTGTAGTGGAACGAGAGTGCCTGAAGAGTAGTACAAATTATAGAAAATATATCTGCGCAAAACAGTGTTACTGTGTACATTAAAAGAAATAAACATGCTCACACGCACACACATGCGCACGTGGCATATTACTTAAGACAATTATTTAAAAAGAAATTATTGAGTTTGTTCTGTACATTAAAAAGCCATGCTTATATATTTTTCATAATGTCCTAATTTGTTCTGTATAATAAGAGCACATTAGAATGAACATAAATAAATAAATATAACTGTTACACATTTTATGTGGCAAGCAGTTACAACAATTTCAACATTTTCAATGTTTAATATTTTATCAACAAAATTGAACAAAAACATACTTACGTATCATTTCACATGCATACGTATAAAGACATGCATGTATACAGTCTTTTGTCTACATAATTATATAACATGTATTAAATTCATCATTTTTTCGAATCAGGTAAAAGTGATTTTCTTACCCACATTTTTTGAGAAAACAGAAATTAATTTTTATTGTTCTATTAACATAAAAAACTGAACATAACATAACCTGATAAAAAATATGAAACTACATTAAACGCCCAGGGATTCAGGGTGATGCAAAAAGTAAGCTTTAACTAACAGTTACATACCAGCATCTCGTTCTACTGGTGCATTCCTGACTGCTGTAAACACAGCACATCAAAAACAATGCTTACTGTTATTTAAAAAATATGATTAAATGCTAGTCTATAATAATGTACCCATAGAATAATCTTACCAAAATAATTCAAAACAAAAGTAGTCTGACTATTAAATAGTAACCATAATACTGTAATGCATTAAAGAAATTTAACACACACACACACAAGCTGATTTAAAATGATCATTTATCAAAGTGATAATGCCGTCATAATATGCAAATTATGTATTTATACTCAAGCACTGGTGTTGGTATAATCAATGCGTATAACATTTCTGATTACGGAATTTTAACTTTCACAGAATCTCTACCAAACACAAACTGGCCATCAATACAATACTTTAATTATCATATCAGTTACAGAAGTATTATGTTTTAAGTTGTACAGAATGAAATTTAAGTACGGTCGGTTACTATAAACAAAACATACAACAATATCTACAGTAATGCTTTTGAGAAGAATGTGAATACACCTTACTAATGAATACTTTAAAATGTTATAGTATTTATTAAACAAATTTATTGATATTGATTTTCTTAAAATATAATACATCTCTTTCAATCATGAAATCTGTATTTGTTTCTATTTATAAAACTTTATAAAAGCACTTAATGTGGTTAACCAAAACCTTTCTCCCTTTCTGTGTATTAGCTTCTGTCATTTGCTATGTAATTAATGATTTCATCTCTATATACTCTGTCTCTCCTCCTGGAGCTCTACTTAGACAATTATCATCCTTTTCTTGCAATAAGTACTGCCCAGTTGCATTTTAATTTCTTCACAGATGCCACAATATCAAGTCATTTTAATTACATCCCTTAACTACAGTAGTTTTAATTTTATTCATCTGTTTGATGTTCAACATACTCTGTTCCATTACACTGTGTGTGTGTGTGTGTGTGTGTGTGTGTGTGTGTGTGTGTGTGTGTGTGTGTGTGTGTGTGTGTGTGTGTGTCCTCACCCACATCTGAACCCCATTTATAATAAAAGGTAAATCTCTACAATTAAAAACTCTTTTCTTGATATCAAAATACAGGTTCAATTTATTGGTGTAATTATCTAATATTTCTTCCAAACTAGAGATATTATCCAATTTATTTGCCTGATAATCTGATATTCTAACAAAAACTGACTGTCCTAATTAATTGGAAGTAACCTTCACCTCCAATTGTGATCTTTCTATAAGTAATTAATTTCAATTCAACTATATTTATCTTGAGTCCCCTATAACTCTTTTAACCCAGAGGTCTTCTAACATTAGGACAGACACATAGCTACTCCATCCTGTAGCTAACATATGTAAATCTTAAATTCTTAGGTTTGTTACCACTGATATTACAGCTACAGGAGGGGTTTTTGGACCAGCAGATATGGTACCTGGTTACTAATATACGTCCTAGATTTGATTCCCAGGTGCACTGTAAAATCAATGTTTTCCAACCCCCAGGTCAACTAAATGATTACCTGGAACCAGTCATGTAACTAAGGAGGGTGGGAATCAATCCCCCAGAGTTAATAAAAATTTAAATAAAATTTCATAATCACTTAACATAGGCCTATTTCTACGCCAGTTGCATGTATTAAAATCAGGCTCATAAATAAATGTAGAAATAAAAGGAATTACAAAATTTGTAATTTAATAAATACAGTTAGAGTTCCCTTAATAATGACAATCACTCAACATTTGGTAAATAACATATGTATTTGCAGCATTAAAAAAATAATTATGCAGGTACCAGAAAATAAAGACATATTTGGTAAATATGCCACCAGAACATTTGGTAAATAACATTTGCAGTATTAAAAAAATAATTATGCAGGTACCAGAAAATATGATTAAAATCATATTAATCTACTTTTGTTTCACCTAGATACACTGCCCCTTACAGGTCTGTCAATGTCATGACTCTTCTAGTCTAGTATCTCTATAGTTTGAAATGTTGTGTTTGCACAGTTAAACTACCAGTTTCTTGATATTAATTCAGAAAAATGAGAGAAGATTTTATTGTTGGATTTTGGATAAAAAATAACATACTTTAACATAAACTGTAAGTTGCTTAAAACATTCTTGGGACAACCTCCTTGAATTGAAATGTGAAGGGATAATAAAATTAGGTTTTATTGGGTTTGTGTTCAGAAAGACTCATTTTCACAAAGTCTAATACGAAGTAAAGTGATTCCTAATGCCATAGAATTTATTACCTTTAATTTGATAAACAGTGAAGTAAAATAAACTATTTGCGTTTTCCATATGTTTTTCAACTCTTATACTTTTCACTGGTTTATTCAAAAACTTTGAGACAGAAAGAATTTATAAAATTATATGGGAAGAATCCTTAATTTCTCGTTGTCCTGAGGAAAATGGGGAGTCCAACCCTCTCGCTATCCTCACTTCCTGCCCCCAAGAACAGTACCTAGTTATGCCACTGTCCAGGGATAATATACTGGGTAACAATAAGTGGCTGAAGCATAGTAATGCCCACACTATCTTTCTTGTATGGCAAACTCCTTTGGTGGTACAAAACGAGCGATTATTATCATCATTACATTTTAATTTGTATTATTTTATTTATGTATATAGAAAAATAGTATTATATTATTAATTGTTAACACTACATTTACCCCTTTCTAATGGTGTGAAAACCCCTAAAACACAATTAACTTCTGTGTTTTAACTTATAACCTACTTAACTTGAACCTATAACATTTCGTGTGTAATTCATCCTATACAGAAATGCAAACAGAAAGTCATGTTTAACAGAATTGAATGCTTTCTAAAAATCAAGCAAAGCTAACTAAAAACCATCTGATATTGTTTACCCTTATCTGTTAGCTGATTAACTGCATGCAAATGGTCTCCTTAGGTAGAGAAATATTTCCATAATTTGGTTTCATTTTCCAATGTCCATAATTCTTGTTTTACTGCAGCATGAATAATGAATAACAGGGAATATGATCTATCTACAGTTGTAAATTACTTCCTGAACTTCCTTTTTTATGTACAAAAATAATGATGGTTTCATTCTACTCTCTAGGATATTTACCTGGTTTTTGTTTTATATAAAGTAGTTTCATCCTTCATAAAACTTGGAGATTACATCTTCATTTATATTTTTTAGACATGGATAACAATATGCTTTGTAAAAGGTATTCATCCTGATACAATTCTGAAAGGTAATTTATATCATTATGGGATTTTACAATGTTATCTTCCTCATCTTCTAGTTAAGTCATCTACTTGTTATCTGGGCATATAATTCTCTTCACCTCTTTCAGTGTCAATGAGTTTTCCAAAATATCATAAATTACATTATTTTCATAATTTAATATATCTTCACAATTCTTTATGTTACATTTTATACTGGTTCATTAATTTCCAATTTATATTTAGCAAATTGACTCAGTCTCTTATGCTTTTCCCACACTGTATGAAACAGTATGTTTCATGATTTTCCTTGTATGCCATGGGATTCTGCTTATACAACAGAAACAATGGATTTTAAAATTATACTGCATAAATGCTAAACACTCACAGAAATGCATTTGTGTACTTTTTTTAGCTCTCTTTTAGTTGTTAATGTTCCTGATTCATTTCCTTTGTCTTCATAAGTTAGTGTTTTTAGATCTATTATTAAATTCAGGAACAAAACTTTCAACTTACATAAGATTATGGCTGAAGAAACTGATTTGATATTCTTGTTATCCTCTATAATCAACATACTATTATCTTTACCTCATGCACATCTAACTGATGTACACTTTCTTGCAACCCTAATTTGATACCTCATGCTTCACTTTTCTCTTACCCTTCCATTAATTTTGTCTGGTATAAATCATTTCCCTTCTTGTCAGAGCAGAAACAGTATAGACATACTATCTAAAAATCCAGGAATTTGAAAAGCATGCACAGACTGGTTGCAGTATATCCTTTTATGACTAGATGTAGTGAGCAGCATGCTTTATGAATCAGCGTGTCCACAAAGTGGACTGCCTTTTTACAGTTAATTTGCATGGACACAAGATGGATTTAATATCCATCATGAATCAAAATCATAAGACCAGAATAATATAATAAAGAAAAATAAATTGTGTTCATGTTTAAAAGGAAATGTGAACATGCATATTCATATTCTTGTCCTTCATTGTCTCACATTTCTTCTAATTGAAATATAATAAGGTTAGGATGTTGACTAATACATCTGTAATTATGTATGTACATTTGCTGTAGTCCTTTCATAATGTATAGTATGCTCCAAGGTACTATGGGTTACCCTACACACAAAATATTTCTCATACCTGCATCTCACAATAAAAAAAAAACAATATAACAAACAAAAAATCTATCTGAGAAAAGCACATGTGTACTTATTAAACTATTATTTACAGCAAGTAATTAACATGTACATATTTAGAAATTTTATGTAGATTTTACAATTCAACAGTAACAAGTAAGAGAAAACTGCCTCATAAACTAATTGTAATAACTAAAAAAAATTGGAAAAGTTATTATCCTACCTGCAGTATGAAGAAATGTGTTCTGTATAACAGTATAGAATGACAGCATAACAGCTGCTAAATTGATGATGATTCCAAGAGTTTCTGAATAATGTACAAGAAATAATCCACCTAGGTCAAAGTACACTTCACGCCCATCTTTATATAAATTTGGTTGTTTAATTTCATCAGATGCAATGATGTGACGTACAAGCGCCAACAAATTATCTCCAGTATGCTGAAATACGCCAGTCATTATCTGATCCATACGGTCATATTTTGTGTGGTATACATAACCATTCTTTGAATGAGCAAAGTCAATACCTAAGAATAAGAAAAATGTTGATGACTGATTATCAAATTAAAAATCTTATTCA
Organism: Magicicada septendecula; assembly: GCA_034769895.1. NCBI lineage: Eukaryota > Metazoa > Arthropoda > Insecta > Hemiptera > Cicadidae > Magicicada > Magicicada septendecula. Next base: position 892,719,203 of record CM068367.1, read on the forward strand.
CTAAAGAAGTTTCTATTATTATCTGTTCTAATATTTCTGTTGTAATAACGTTTATTTTTTTCAGAATGACATTAGCAATACAGTACATATTTTTATAGTTCATATTATTAACAGTAATGGTTCTATTGCAAAACTGAAATAACCAACCAATTATGTACAGTGACACGTGGTTTATTTCATGGCTATTTTTAAGTTGTGATAGCGGATGCTAATTAAAGAAGTTGTGTCTACAGCCTGTAAAAATGAACTACAAAGAATCTAACAAACTGAAAATTACATTACTGTACAGTAGGGTGGAACGAAAAAAATCAAGTTTGGATTTTTAATTTTTAATAGCGCGGAAAAGTTGCCTTTTGGTGTAGATAAGATAAAAAAAAGATATGAAAAATATTGGAGTACGTCTTGAGGTGCCGCAAGGACGATAAATTTTCATAAAATTGCAATTTTCACTACATTTTAAAGTTCTTTTAAGAAGTTGTCAAAACATTTTTTTTAATTTCAAATACTGTCAAAAAAGCAGTTTTTATATCAAAAAAGACATACAATTTTTTTTTAACTTTTTGGATTATGTCTTGAGGTGCCGCAAGAGCGGTAAAGTTTTATAAAAACACACTTTTTGTAACTTTTTCAAAGAATTTTACGTGTCTCGATTATGCAATAAAAAGTTTCAAATAGGCGTTTTAATATGAATAGAAAGATAAAAACAGTTTAACTATTGCATTGGCATCCGGGAGCATGAGTCATCGCCGTAGCGGATGTTGGGAGGGGGAAGGGGGCAGAAAAGTTATTTCAGAAGAGTACGTTTCACTAATAGAGGAACCAAACTCAAAGTTTTTAGGCCACGTAACACCTAAATCTGGCACTGGAAAAGACATAGCAGACAGTATACTGGAGTTTCTTGAAGATAGAGAACACAACGAACAACTTTTGAACTTTACTGCTATTGGGTGTGATGGAACCATTGTAAACACTGGACATAATAATGGTGTGATTTCTTTGATGGAAAATGAAACAGGAAGACCTTTACAATGGTTAGTTTGTTTGTTCCATGGAAATGAGCTACCTTTGCGACATCTTTTTTGTCATTTAGATGGTAAAACGAAGGGACCCAATGAGTTTAAAGGCGAAATAGGTCAGCAGCTGGAAAACTGTGCTAATCTTCCTGTGGTTACTTTCTTGCCAACTGAAAATAACCTTCCTCTTTTGGAGAACATAAATGATTTAAGTACAGATCAGAAGTATTTATTGGATATGTGTATCGCTGTATCAAGTGGAAATTGCTCACTAGATTTATCTTTAAGAAACCCTGGAAAACCTGCTCACTCCAGGTGGCTTACATTAGCAAACCGTATACTTAGATTGTATGTGGCAACTGAAAATCCAACTGAAAACCTTAAGACTCTGGCTGAGTACATTGTGAAAGTGTATGCACCTGTGTGGTTTAACATTAAGTTAAAACCTTCATGTACTTATGGTTCCAAACATCTGTTTAAGCTTATCTCATATTCACGCATTCTCTCTGATGATATCAAGAACGTTCTAGACCCGGTTATTCAAAGAAATGGGTACTTTGCTGCTGCAGAAAATCTCCTTTTGTCCATGCTATGTGATGAGCGCAAAAATGTAAGAGAACTTGGTTTACGACGGGTTTTAAAAGCAAGAACAGAAAGTAGAGGCGGAGTCAGGAAGTTTAAAGTTCCAAAGATAAACTTTGACGCAAAGGATTACATCGACATGATCTCATGGGCTGAAAATGACGTAACTGAACCCCCTTGGTAAAACATGTTTCCATTGACTCTCTCAAAGACTTTATACGGAAGACATCTGAAGTTCAACCAAATAGTAAAGTGGACCCGCTTATCGACTTTCCCCGGCTTCCTTGTCACACGCAAGCAGTGGAAAGAGCTGTGAAACTGGTGACCAAATCGGCTCAAAATGTCTGTGGTTCAATCGCAAGAGAAGGATATATAAGAGCAAAAATTGACTCACGTGAGAACATGCCAAAATTTGATACAAAAAAAACAGTTTAATGTGTCAATGAAGTAGAAACAAACATTTTGCAGCTGTAACATTTATAATTATTAAGGGTTTTTTAAATCATAAAAAATGAACTTTCAATGTCTTTAAAAGTGTATTATGATATTTTTTTACGTGTGCTCTAATAAAAAAATATATAATTGATTTGACGAGCTTTTATTTCAACCTTATTTACTACTATTTGTAACAACCAAAATGTTCGTAAAAGTTTCAAAATTAGCAAAAATACAAACTTTTTGACATTAAAAAATATTTTTTTATTATTATTATATTTTGTAATTAATAATTTTTTCCAATTCTAATGCTTATATATGTATTTACAACTATCTTTTGTAACATTATATGTACGAGAAAACCATAAAAAATAATTTATCAAAGTTCATAATTTTTCAATTTTTTTACAAACTTTAAGCTCTTTGCGGCACCTCAAGATGTTGTAGTATAGCAACCAAATTTTTTCTTCTTCTTTTTAAACCTAAAAGGCAACTTTTCCCCACTATTACAAAACTAAAAAAAAAAAATTAAAAAAAGGCCATTTTCGTTCCACCCTATTGTACAGGCCACTAAATTCCCAAGTTTGCAAAAATATGTTGAGTAAAAAATTTCATCTTACAATGGAAAAGTAAATCACCAACTTTGCAACTTCAATAACAATTAAAACTTAAAAGTGAAAACAACATTAAAAAACTTATATGGAATGGATAACAGTAAATATATTAAATCAGTGGTGAAGCGTCAGGGGAGACAAGGTGGACAGTGTCTCCATAAATAATTTATTCATAAAATAATTAATTTTTGTTTATGAATTAATTTGCATAAGTTACTCAGAAAGGGTATAAAACTAACTGAAGAAGTTAAATATTACGCGACATGACATGAGTGTGAGCCATGGAACCTTCCTGTGCGATGCAATTGTATGTGGAGTATCCGGGTAGACATTACTTGAAATGTCTTTTTAACATGGCTGGAGGTGAGGAGGGCTTCGATGGACGACAACGGGAGAGGAAATGCGCGTGCAGCATAAAAATGTGTCCGTACATCACAACAGAAGACATATCTCCCCCATAATAAATAGCACAGAATTCTCACCTGGCCCCCTGTGTTTGTGTCATTGTCCACGCATAGTGAATATTTGATTTAATTGAGTTTACAAATTATTTTTAATTTTGTATATAGTGGTATAGACTAAGAAATGTGTAATCATTTACATACTAATTACTTAATAATACATATTTTTAAGCGTCCTTTAAGTGCTTTAAGCATACTGTTTAATTGCTTTAAAGGAGCAAAATGAATACAGTTAATTCAAGTTCTACCGCAGAAGTATTTGATATAAACTCTGACAACTTTGATTCACTAGAATTTTTGTTAAAATATGAAATTGGTACGTTATATTTAGAGCAAAAGGTATTAAAGTAAAAAATATCTTGGGCGTCTTTAGATCTGTTGCAGAAGGATGGAAAAGTTGTCAAAAATTTCAGAAAGTTTGGTATAGTAAATATAGGTAGCTCTCTCGTTGTAAACAAAACAACTCTGCGCTGTTATTATTGTTTGATGTTAATGGATAAGAACCATGGAGCAAAGTTGGAGTAGACGCTATGCAAAATTTGAAGCTAAAGCCGCTAAACATGCTGGAAACAAAACTCATATAAAAATTATGAGATGTTTCACATGCTAGGACGTAACAGAATTGAACATTGTTTGTCCGAAACACCTAGAATTCTAGCAGTACAGCACAATGAAAATGTGGCACGAAATTGAAGGATAATAGGCCATTTGGTAGATGTTGTTTGTTATTTAGGGAGACATTAGGGAGTTATTAGGGAGACTTAGGGGTCATAAGGAAAATGAGAAATCTCTTAATAAGGGCAACTATTTAGAAAGTTTAAATTTACTGGCAACGGAAGAGTCTTTCATGAAAGAACATACACAGAGTGATTCAAAATTGCACAGCAATCTCTCGGGAGCTGATTCTATAGCTAAAAATAAGAAAAAATGAGACACAGGGTGTAGAACTCATTTACAAGAAAATATTAAATGTTTGCGTAATACCTACAGTAATCCGGATCTGTCACCATTAAAAAATGTGAATAAAATTTATATTTTTCTATCAATATTTTCTAATTAAGAATCATACAACCAATAACAATACGATAGCTTTTTCTTGACATTTAGACCAAATCATATAACGAAATGCGTGTGTTCCAGACAGTCACTTAGCTATTATCTGATAGAGGTAGCATTCACTCTATTTACCAACTGGGTCATTAAGAACGTCAACAATTTTAGTAAGAGGTTCCTTTTCGCTGGTATTTTTATGTCTACCCAAATTATTTTGTCACGCTTTGCCACTTTATTAAATATAATACTCATTTGCCAGACAACTATCACAACTACACCTGACTTCACAGTTACAGTTTTTGTTAAATATCACTACAACATTTCTTAATTACTAGGGTGTGATTTTCATAACCAATTCCATGAAAAACTAAAGTACAGTAAACCCTCGATTTAACGGACTAATTGGGGCTGAGGGGTGTCCGTAAAATTGAAAGTCAGTTAAATCGCAAATTTTGTTTTTTGAGGTTATATTTAAATCAAATAGGCCTATAACACTTGAAATTTTAATACTATTAATATCATGCAAATACTGTACTGTTCCGAATACAAGCCGCACTTTTTCTCCTAAAAACATGGTCGCTAATTTGGACTGCGGCTTGCATTTGCGCGCTAACGAAATTCGAAGTTATACCTGACTTCTGGTGGGACGAACGCTTTTGGTATCTATGAGTTGTTTACTCCCTAAGCAACAGCAGTTTGCCTGGCTGTAGTTAACTCTGGCGTTATGATTTATGACTACAACCGAATGTTTTAACAGCAAACTGAAGAAAGAATAGGAAGATAAAGTGTAAGTGCGTGCGCACGTGCACGTGCTCACACCTTTCTGTAGGCAGCAAGACAAAGGATGAGTAGAGGGGGTATAACATGTTTCTAAATAACGGGTAAACTGCCAGTGTGGTTTTCTATTGTAACAGCGACAACATCGCTTATCCGTACTTTGTTTTCATTCGGCGTTTTTGTAGTGCGTTTGCGGTATGAGTGATATTGTGGAGACTAAAGGCACGCAGTCAAATCAAATTAAACGTAACCCGTACGATGCGAATTATAATTAATTGTGATACAAATGTAGAAAAAAACATGCAATCGCGAAGCCGCAAGGAAATTCGATATTGATGAATCCAATATTCACGATGGAGAAAACAGAAGGAACGACTTTTAAATGCAAATACTGCGCGACGAGCATTCGCGGGACCTCAAGTTGGCCGTTTTGTAGCAGTAGAGTCCAGCGTCTGTGAATACGTATGGCTTTTAAGAAGGCAAGGACTCCCTGTTACTAGGCATGTTTTAAAATTAAAAGCTTTAGAAATCAGCGTTGTGGTGGCCACCCAATGTATTATGAGTAATGGTTTGTCGGGAATAAGGATCCATAAGGGGTATGGTAATTAGAATTTTTGGAATAATTTAGGGAAGTTATCTGAGGTGTGAGTCGTTGGTTGTACAACTAATTAATTATTTGGTTATAATCTATTGAAACATATTAAGGGCTATATTGGAGGTTGACACCTAAATTGTATTATATTATATTTCCTGCTTTTATTGAGATATTTGATCTTGAATTATTATATGGTTAAGCCTAATTGATATTTTGATACAGTTTGATAATTTTGTAATAAATCAGGCTCTCTATAATGTTGAGTACAGTTATTCGAAACCTGTGTTGTACATTAAGGTAATCAATTTAACTGGATTTTCTTTTATTATAGAATTAAGTTCACAAATAGTTCAGACCAAAATTTAGCACACTTTCACATCTTAAGAATTTTGTTTGGTTGTTTACAATTTAATAATTATTTTCCAATTCTACTCACTACCCCTAAGGTGTTAAATATAAATAGTGGTCATTATAGAGCTTTCTTTTTTTTCTTTCTCCTCAGGCTTTATTGTTTCCTCATGTCATCATCTTGCAGTGTCGGCCTTTTCCTTGTTATGGTCGTAGTAATATAGCACTGTGTGAAAACAAGGTGGCACCCTCAAATGATTACCTATTGAAGTGACTTGAGGATAATATTTTGAGTTATTGTCTACCCACCCCCTAGGCTGAGTAATCCGGGACCGTTACAGTTTCAAAACAAGAAACAAGAAGAAAAGAAACAAAACAATGCTGCGATAGCCAAGCAATAACGCCAGAACAGGAGAGTCTGCAGTTTAGAAAAGCCTAAAAACATTATCATGCTTTGATGTTTTTTTTGTCTGTCAAATTCTGTCCGTTAAATCCGAAGTCCATTAAACCGAGGTCCGTTAAATCGAGGGTTTACTGTATTAAAAGTATTAATTCATAAATGAAGAAACGCTGAATTATACGTTTTAATGAACTACTTTTTTACTTCTTTCATATCCAAAAACTGCTTAAACTATCACACTTTGTTTTTGAACTATTACAGTATGCATTTTTTTAATTTAGTTGTAATTATTAATTAAGAATTTAATACTTGAATGGTCACAGAAGCTTATACAATTAAGATGAATAGGCAAATTAAGTAACCTGGAATATGCCCAAAATCACGAAATATTCTAAAATCGGTATCAGAAGGTACCAGCCCTCCTTGGAATATGTCTTCTGCAAGAACATTAGCATGTGGGTAAGGAGCGACTTCCCCATACAACTGTATAAACAATAAAATATGCACACATTTCAGAACATAAAACATTTACAATTTCATCATGTATCTAAACAAATAAAGTCAGCAAACTTGAACACATAAAATAAGCAGATAAAATCACAAGAGTATTAAAAGGTACTTCAAAGATGATAAAGATATGAAAGTTGCTGAAATTGTCTTACTTTTATGAGCCATGGATGGTTTGGTCCTGCCTGGAATAATACCTCCCTTCCACCAGCACCACAGCTCTCCAAGTTGATAAAAGCTCGTATTTCAGATGCCCACTTGTGCTGGGTAATAAATCCATGTGATGCCTATTGCACACACAGTTTTAACAATAATCACACACAGTTTTAACAATAATAACAACAACATTCAGAAACACACAGAAATATACCCAGATTTGAATACTTTAATCTTCAATAAAAAATAAATAATAAATAACTTGATAGTTAGTATACTAGTATGTTCAAATTAAAATATTAAAGTGTATTAATATTAAGTGGAAACAACTCACTAAGTGTATCAGGTACTTGCTAAATTTCAGTTTAAAGTTAAGTTATCTAACAACAAGCAAATAAAATAATTTAGACAACAAAATAAAAATAAAAGAGCTTCATAAAGAAAGAAATAAAGGACAAATTAAGACAGATGGCTCAAATGAAAGCCACAGGCTAACCAGACTGTATGTAACAGTATACCTAATAGTAACATTCTTATAGGTTAATGTGAATCTGTTACAGGTACTACATGTACCTCTATCAAAAGTCCCTTACACTACATTAAAAAATTACAGAACATTTTAGTATTAACAAACTAAATATTGTTAAAAATCTACCGAAAATGTAACTAGTGCAACACCGTTACGGGTTTATCGTTATTTCAGCCCCGCGTTGAATGCAGCAATTTGTAATCTAAAAGATTACGAATTTTGTAATATTTTACTGCAGACGAGATCTCCTGCAAATCAATGTTAATTTATAAAAAAATGTATTTATTATATGGTTGATATTATTCGGTTATTGATCATAGACCTGTGTTAAGTAGTTATCAAGTGTTTTACCAGAGAAAAATGCTATATTACAGTTAATATAGTGAATAATTCAGTATTTTTCTCCAACCCTAGTCGGTATGTATTATTTAAATTGGAAAGAGAGTAGAGCGGAGAGCGTAAGTTAGTTCTCTATTCTCCCGTATTCACCAGCTGTCTGCAAACGAGCGCTGTTATTTCCAATCGGCCAGTTATTATAGGTTAGTCGTTCCGCTTGCTGTATTTCTCACGTTCCTTTCTCTGTAAGTTACACCCTATTCGAAATACACTAATTATTCTACAAATAACAAGAAATCATCAGATTCAAGAAGGATTCTTTATTTTATATATATTTTTATTCCAACAGCTGCTTCCTCCTGCTACTAATACATCATATCGATCACACAATACAGAATCAATTTGTTATTGTACTCGGGTTTTAGATGTTAAGATTTAATTAAAAATTTTAATTTGTTTTTTTTTTATCTTATCTCAGGGTACATGTAGTTCTTTTAACTATTAGTAAGGTCAGGCAATGCAAATTCAGGTTACTAGGTATTACAATTTAGTTATAAAATCTTATTATATAAAGTATAAACATAAGCAGGTTTTTTACCAAACGTTTACAAGATACTCGTTAAGGCAGTGTTCCACTAAACGGTGATGGATAGCCGAGCGATGATGAATGGCTTGAATATATCAACCTCCAGCTTCTCAATAAAAGTTTGATGTTAGTGTCCCAGGATGTAGTGGAAAGTTCAGTTCTTGATCTTCGCTGATTTTTCGTTTCTGGTGGTCACAGGTCCCGACGGAATTAGTGTAGTATTAAGTCCTTGCTCCGTTGTTGAAAGTGATGTTCTGTATGTAAATTTAATTCTCTTTATTTTTCGTTGTAAGGTAAATTTATTCACTTCGACTTCTCCAGGTCTGGGGTTGTCTTCATTTATTTATTGTTTTCCATTATTACTCATTTGACGGTACGGTTAGTTAATTTATTCTTTAGATTTTTGATTTGAACTTTATCGATAGGTATTTTTATATTCTTGGAGTGAGAGCCTCGGAAGTCATCCAACCATCTTTTTGATCAGTTACTATATTTAATTTGAATTAACAGTAATTTTATTTATTAGGTTTATTGGTTTTTTTCTAGATTTACCACAACTGAACTGTCCTCGTTCATCTATAACAATTGAATGTAAAAATCAACAAGATATCTTGCATTTAGTTGTCCCTAACAACCATTGCTTCTTCTGTTATTGGATAATATTTGTTATCCTAGAGCCATAATTAGGAAATATTCTTACACTTATTTAATAAAATACTCCCTTCTTGGAATTACATTAAATCATATAAAACTTTCACTTAATCCGCCTTATTAAACCATATACATTTTACTACATTTTCTTCTTAATCGACTTATTTTAAAAGGTATTAATTTCCTTTTACTAAATACTAATTTTAGGCCTATTGGTTTTATTACATGTTATAATTTTTTTTGTTTTTAATTTAGTTTTTCTGACCTGACCTACTGTACAAAGAGTCACTGGCTTATGGCTAATTATTCTAATTTTAATTTCCTGATTTCAATTTATTATTATTATTTAGTTTATCATTGAACCCTTCATTAGTTTATAACTTAATTACAATGACCACTTGACAATTTATTAACAATATTATTGTCTTCCTGGCCAAGTTTACAAATATTATTTTATGATATCTTCATTAATTATTCAAAGTAAATACACTTAACATGATACAATACATAATAAATACACTTGTATTTAATTACATAAATACAAGTTTAACATGAATGAAATTAGTACCCATTACTTAATACTTTCTTAAAGCAACGGCTTCACACCTGCTACATACAAAACAGAAAAAATATCATGTAAACACAATATCATGATAAAGCACAACAACATGTACATCTTTATAAAACATTAAATATTAATTAAACAGTCTATTATTTTCAAACTTGTCTATAGTAAATTCATCTCATTAGACACTGTGTTTATAGTTTACATCTTCCACGGATCACTCCATATTTTATATTTAGATACATTTTTACTATCTTATTACCTAGTAACCTTACTAGGTATTATTCATATATTTTTTAGGTGAGGTTTGCCTTCCTGACCTTAATTATGGCATACCTTGGGTATTATTTGAATTTCTATGGATAAAGTTTTTATGTAACGTCTGGGACCTTAACTTTGTTACGTTACATAATACTCCCCCTCCGGAAGAAGTTTATTTTGGCTGAATATAGTTTAGTTGAAGTAAACTTATAGTTTCTTCATGCCTTGGAATATTTATTTGATAAAATTATCAATAATGGTTTCAGTTTTTTATTGTTTCAGCTTTAGTACGCAATTCAATGGGTTCTTTGGGGTTTATTTTCTATTTCCATTCCTTAAACTTTTAATTGCACCGGGAATCTGTGTTAACACTCATTATATATCTTGCCATCAAATTCTCTACTGGTACCTCACTCAGTTGTAGACCTGTCTTTTCTCTCTGGAACTCATAACTTCTTCTAGCTTTTTACGCTATCATTTCTTATTATCATATTTATATTTAATTACCTAGCTTGGTGTATAATCCCTAAAATACAATATTTCCATAACATTTTTCCCTAATATCATAGCTGGTACGGATCAGAGGGGCACTATTGGCTTCCATTACTCTGCCGTTTCCCTAACTATATCTTCTGAGATCAGAGGAACTTCATCTCTGTCCAGAAAAAAAAATAAACGTTGCACGATCACAACACAATACATATAATTATTACCTATAAGGTAGCTCCTTCGCTACAAACTTATATTCAAGGGATGATTACTATTATTTCTGAGGTATCCTAATACTTTTCTTAACTTATTTATCTCGTTGTTCTGTAGTTCCATTTATTATATTATTCACCAGTATAGTAGTTAAAGCTGTTCAATATTCATTTTAAATTCTTCTTAGTTCCGTGCTGTAAATTAATTATTCTTTAGCATACGTATTTTACTATTTTTAATTCACTCCCATTTACTTCTGCAATTAAACACTGAATCTCCTCCTTATCATAAATTGTATGGCATATTCTTCCTTCATCTAACTCATTTCTAACCCTTCTTTCTCTTTTTTTATGTTTATTAGTTTAAAATAATTTCTTCTGAATTATATAGTAAGGTGTTCTTACTTATTTTTGAATTTTGTGGTTTTAAAATTGATTCCAACTAATTCCTCTGAAGTATCGTGTAATTAGTTTATTTCATTTAATAGTTAGTTTAATTTATTTTAATTAGTTTCTCATTATTGTCCATTGGTTTGCTTTATTTGTTATCCATAAAATCCGTCCCTTTTCTCTATATTCTGTTTGGAATCTGTTTAACCGTGGTCCATTATTTCCTCTGTACTGATTGTTCGGATTTCTCTAGCGTGTAGAATTATTTCCGTCCTTGTGACGTCTCACTATTATCTGGTTCTTCCATCTTGTCGCTATAAAATTTTCATTTATGCTAAAGTTTACCATCGTCTTTCGAACTGATTCTTCCGTACTGTTTCTTAATCGTTCAAATGGTTCATACATAATCTCCATAAGTCCTCCACACTCCTCGGTTAGTTTTGGCTTTTTCGGTCCTTCTAATCTATCTGGGAACTCAATTGTGGTTCGTTTAGAGTTTCTTAATTGCCTTACTTCTCTTGGTTCCGTAATTGGTATATTATGCATCTTAACTAATCCCCCCTTAATCATCTCCAATCCTTCCCATGTATTTATTAATTTCCTTTGACATGTTTGTCTCATTTTCTTTGTTTTCATTTCATTATTTCTGTTAGGTTTCTTTTCAGATAACAGTACACTTTTGTCTTTTTTATTCTCATTAGTTTCCTCTTTATTCTTGTCAAACTTCTCGTTCCTTAGTTTTATCAAGTTCTCACTCAAAACTTCGTTTTGTTTCTTTAAATTTTCGTTTATACTGTCTATTTTATTTTCTAGCTTTCCTAAGTTTTCGTCAAATTTTTTAATTAATTTTTCCTTCTGTTTCTTGGAATCTTCTTTAATACTGTCTAATTTCTCATTTATTTGTCTATTTTGTTCCTTTATGCTACTCATTAATTCCATTAATTTTTCCCAGTTTTCTCCTCCTCTAGCTTCCTCTTTATCGCCCGCCTGTTGTTCGATTTCGGGGTCTGTAACTACCTCTGCTTCTTCTTCCTGTCTATCTTCTTCCGTTTCTTGGTCCTTCGCCATCCTTTTAGAAACACCTCTCGTATGCATTCCTGTGCCTCTAATAGTTGCCTGCTCCAGATAAGTAATAGCGATATAGTCGATTTTTTACTTAACTAAAGCCCACTCGTTGAGCGCCAATTTGCTACAAATCTAACGAGTATGTAACTAGTGCAACACCGTTACGGGTTTATCGTTATTTCAGCCCCGCGTCATGAGCATCAATTTGTAACGTATCTATAATGAGTTATTTGTAATATGTTATGCCCCACTGTTGGGTTCGCCAATTTGTAATAAATATAATGATGTTGTAATTATTTAATTAGACGAAGTTCAAAAGCTCCACTGTGGAATGCGTCGATTTGTAATATTTTACTGCAGATGAGATCTCCTGCAAATCAATGTTAATTTATTAAAAAATTTATTTATTATATGGTTGATATTATTCGGTTATTGATCATAGACCTGTGTTAAGTAGTTATCAAGTGTTTTACCAGAGAAAAACGCTATATTACAGTTATTATAGTGAATAATTCAGTATTTTTCTCCAACCCTAGTCGGTATGTATTATTTAAATTGGAAAGAGAGTAGAGCGGAGAGCGTAAGTTAGTTCTCTATTCTCCCGTATTCACCAGCTGTCTGCAGACGAGCGCTGTTATTTCCAATCGGCCAGTTATTATAGGTTAAGTCATTCCGCTTGCTGTATTTCTCACGTTCCTTTCTCTGTAAGTTACACCCTATTCGAAATACACTAATTATTCTACAAATAACAAGAAATCGTCAGATTCAAGAAGGATTCTTTATTATATATATATTTTTATTCCAACAGCTGCTTCCTCCTGCTACTAATACATCATATCGATCACACAATACAGAATTGATCTGTTATTGTACTCGGGATTTAGATGTTAAGATTTAATTAAAAATTTTAATTTGTTTTTTTTTATCTTATCTCAGGGTACATGTAGTTCTTTTAACTATTAGTAAGGTCAGGCAATGCAAATTCAGGTTACTAGGTATTACAATTTAGTTATAAAATCTTATTATATAAAGTATAAACATAAGCAGGTTTTTTACCAAACGTTTACAAGATACTCGTTAAGGCAGTGTTCCACTAAACGGTGACGGATAGCCGAGCGATGATGAATGGCTTGAATATATCAACCTCCAGCTTCTCAATAAAAGTTTGATGTTAGTGTCCCAGGATGTAGTGGAAAGTTCAGTTCTTGATCTTTGCTGATTTTTCGTTTCTGGTGGTCACAGGTCCCGACGGAATTAGTGTAGTATTAAGTCCTTGCTCCGTTGTTGAAAATGATGTTCTGTATGTAAATTTAATTCTCTTTATTTTTTGTTGTAAGGTATTTATTCACTTCGACTTCTCCAGGTCTGGGGTTGTCTTGTTTTTTCGATGGGGTTTTTTTGGGGGTTCTTTGGGGTCTTCCACATCTCCTCCTAAACCACTGGACCGATTTCAACCAAACTTGGCACAAATATTTTACGCAACGGGAGAACCAACATAGGATAGGTGTTTTTTCGATGGGGTCCTTTTGGGGGTTCTTTGGGGTCTTCCACATCGCCTCCTAAACCACTGGACCGATTTCAATCAAACTTGGCACAAATATTTTACGCAAAGGGAGAACCAACATAGGACAAGTGTTTTTTCGATACGATCCTTTGGGGGGTCCTCTGGGGTCTTCCACGTCTCCACCTAAACCATTGGACCGATTTCAACCAAACTTGGCACAAATATTTTACGCAACGGGAGAACCAACATAGGACAGGTGTTTTTTTCGATACGATCCTCTTGGGGGGTCCTTTGCGGTCTTAAAAAACTATTAGATCTGGTTACTATGGCAACCCAATAGAATAGATTCTGTTCTAAATATATTATCGCATTAAATTGAAGACTACGCGAACGAAGTTGTGGGCAACAGCTATTTATTTTTAAGAAGCCTACTTTAATTGAACTTTATTAATTAAACTAACATTTTCATTACGTACAACGTGAAACTCCGTAGCGAAGCACGGGTATTCTGCTAGTATTTTATATTTAGATACATTTTTACTATCTTATTACCTAGTAACCTTACAAGGTATTATTCATATATTTTTTAGGTGAGGTTTGCCTTCCTGACCTTAATTATGGCATACCTTGGGTATTATTTGAATTTCTATGGATAAAGTTTTTATGTAACGTCTGGGACCTTAACTTTGTTACGTTACAATATACAACGAATAACAATAGAATTTCTGACCCAAAGTACACAAGACAGCATTAGTTACTCAAACATAATGTTACAGTGAAGTTCAATTATAATATTATGTTAATACAACATCACAAATTGTTAATTATAATACCAGCTGTAACAATAGTATATTCTAACAACTATACTTGTGGGACATGTTTTTAAATATAAATAAGGTAAACTTTGTACAAGAAATATTGGCTTGTACTATAATCACAAAACTGGTTGCAGCAACTAAATGCACATGATTAACAATTTATCACTTAAGTTATTGTATATACAAAAATCCAATGAGTCATGATAATAGCAGTCTTATACTAACAACTCATGTGTACATTTGTTGACAATGTCAACAAAAAAAGACTTACAGTACAAGAACAGGTGACTATATTATAAAGGCTTGAAGCAGGGGAGAATAACAATGACTTTGTTATATTCAACCTTCGTTATATTAAAAATCCGGGATGAAATTAATGATATATGTTCACAACTACTTCAAAACTTTCAATTCAAAAACGAATATAAAATACTTATTACAAGTATTGGATAGAGCACTACTGAAATGGTCCTGATCTTAAAAGAAATTTAAATGACACCAGCTCAATGCAAAAGACAAAAGCTACAGAATGTTCGACTAAACTGGGATCAGATTTTATCTATGTTCATCATAGATTTAATGATTTTGTAATTATCATTTCATAGTCTTCACAGAAGTCCATGGTGAATCAGCTTACACTCCACTTGGTGTATGGAAAGATTGACTGAAAACATTCCTTGGAGTGGATAATGTCCAGACGATTGTTTCTATAAACATCTTCAACACTATGAACCTGAGTGTGAGAAAATGGTGGAAATATGATGAGCTACAACTTCCAACACTTTTACCATTGCTGTTTCAACTCTATGCTGCAGTTTCATCCAGATAATGACTTTAAACACACACACACACACACACACACACACACACACACACACACACACACACACGTGTGCGCGCGTACATGTTCATAGTCTTTTTCGACAACTCACTTTCTTGTAATCTGATTGGTTCTTCGGTAACCCCTTCTTATGATACTCTTAAAGATAACTTATTTTCTTGTACTAGAAGGTTTCGGAACAGAATAATTCTTATTCAACAAACCTGAAATATTTTACAACTGACTTTATAAGCTATAAAACCTTTTTACTTAAAAAATTCATACATTCAGTTACTAATTCCCATCTCAAAATTTTCCATATCTCGATAGTTATTCAAAATAACTTTTTTTTAACAACATCCAAAAAATAATTATACCCACTCGCACACACACAACACACATGCAGCTATGTACCCTTACACACCATTTCACTACACTTAAAGTTTACAAGTCTAAAAATACATAAAACTAACATTTTTCACAATGTTTCTTAACAAATAATTTACAATGTTCAACCTGCAATCTCTACTTATTCATGTAGCGTCTTTACATGCTATCATATGCTTTATCACTGCTATATTGCATTTGCAATTAGAATGTCTACTGAAAAACACACACACACACACACACACACACACACACACACACAC
Source organism: Magicicada septendecula (assembly GCA_034769895.1). Lineage (NCBI taxonomy): Eukaryota > Metazoa > Arthropoda > Insecta > Hemiptera > Cicadidae > Magicicada > Magicicada septendecula. The sequence goes on from CM068367.1 coordinate 892,735,020, forward strand.
ACACACACACACACACACACACACACACACACACACACACACACACACACACACACACACACAAATAGTAGTTACTTTCATAAGTAGATTTTATTTTTATTGCTTTAAACAGATAAAATAATACAATCTACTTGCAGAAACAGCTACTATTTGATTATATATATATATATATTATAACATTGCCAAACCCTGGTCATATTTGATATCAATAAGTATGTAAAAAATGCTAAGAAATAATATATTTTGATAAATAAATAATCACGAGAATGAAAGTAGTAATTATAATTAAGAGTGAAGGAGGAAGAAAAGTAAACCAAAGGTGATTATCAAATAAGAAATACAAACTAGACTGACAGACAAATGACATTGACCCAACCCCAGAGATTGGCCAGATATTAACCAAAATAAAGCGAGACAAGATGGAAGTGAAGGAGAAGAAAAATGAATTTAAATAATGGAACAAACCAACTGAAAGGAAATAATAACAGTGGTGATAATATTTAATATGTAGGGAAGAGGACAGAAGAATGTAATCAATAAGAAGATATGCAGTTATTTTGAATAAAAATTCAAAATTTGATAACAATAGACTACTTCAGAATTATGTGGTTACTATGACAACAGTCGTTTGGTGTCTAATTACCATTAGATTTCTTTACTCGTTATATGACGCTTTCGTTGAATAGACGCTAGTTTTCGAATGACCAAAATTGTCAATTAAAACACCAAAAATCTCAGAAGAAGTTACTACCAAGTGAATACCAAGAAGTAAGACGATGACTGGGACCATATTACTGAAGTCGAGGCCGAATTAACGAAATAAGAAAATAAATTCCTACCGATTAAACTGGAAAAGGTGCCTGATGTCCCAAACCAATACAAATTAAAGAGGATTGCAGTATAACAATAATGCCAGATCGAATGAACTCGTCCTAACCACTGAAGTGATAAGTACCTATTAAACTACCCAAATTTATAAATAAACTCACGTTAATTATTTCTCACTAAAGGTCGAAATCTCACTAAACTGAAAATAATTACTTTCAAAGATTAAAAAGAATACTAAGTCACTGAAAATTTATAAACTGACAAAGATAACCTGTTGTTAATTATCCATAACTTGTAAACACTTTTACTACACTACACTAAACAAATTATACCTACACAATATGTTATTTAAGTTTAACTGATGTAAGGGTGTGTATTTTTATTGTTTTAAACATTTGTAATCCTTTTAACGTAATCTCAAGAACCAGTGACAAACGAACTCTAATATTTTGTGTATAGTTTCCAACAGACGCCATTACTAAAAGTCTGTTTATCAATTCAAATATCGATTTGTCAAACCCTGTAGTTGTCTCATATAAATAACCGGAGCATTTTGTAGTAGAATAATTTGTGTTTAAATGAATAACTAATCATTAATAAAAAATATATAAGTATTGAGTGTAAACACGGTGTTATAATTTCATTAGGAGGTGCACAATATTTTATGTACATTTTAGCAGACGACTAACGATTTACACAGCCCACGCAACGAACTACTGAGCGCTACAATTGGCCTAGGCTGGCGGAAATATTTGAATTATTCAAACCGCCTGAGCTGCGCTGGTCATACACCTTTGAATTTTATTTTAATTGTTTTAAGAAAACAATTTGGTGCCACCGGGATTTTCACACCCCTATTGAACAACAGGTAAGAACATCGAGACCTGGTTATTCGTACGTTCGCAACGGACGGAATCTGCGGAAGTTGCACGCATTTGAACTACGGATAGAGAAGACACGTTACACCCATTACACACAAATTGTACATTATTCACATTTTACAGAGTAAAACGGTAGCCGTACACACGACTACATTACAAATTGACGACCAACCGCTGGAGCTAGAAGAGAGAGAAATACGAACTTCTAACGGCGAGAAAAAAGGTCGACTAACAAGTATAAAACGGTTCGCTACACACTATTCAATAATAATTAACAGGAAAGGTAAACCGTTATTATACAAAGTGGCACGCCAACTAGTAGGGCTAGAATAATTACGAAATTATACAATTAAACCCTATAAATTCTAGCGGCGATTACGAAAGGTTACAATATGCACACCAGAGGATTGTCGAAAAAATTGGTAAAGGAGAAGGAGATGGAAGAAAACAGAGGGGAAGAAGAGGAAGGAACACCGATTGAAGAAGTGGAGACAGTGATAACAACAACAGAACCAAGCCAAGACGAAGAAATGGAACCACAGGCTGGAGATAGGGAGGAAGCCAGAGGAGGAATGGGTTTACAAAAATTATGGGAGTTGATTAATGGAAAATTAGACAAGAACGAGGAGAGTCTGAAACAGATGAAGAAAGAAACCAATGACCATTTGAAACAGATCAATGAAAAAATAGTGAGTACAAACGAAAGTACTAAGGAAGAATTGAGGAAAACAGTCAACCAAAATAATGAAACACTACAACAACGATTACTGGAGGAAATTCAGCAAAGAAACGAAGATTTGAAGGAAGAATTGAAGGAACAGCTGAAGGAGGACCACGAGAAAAATAAGGAAAAATGAAGCAGCAAATAAGACTAATTTTCAGAGAACGTCGTGAAGAAAGCGACCAGACAAAAATTGAGATGAATAAGAAAGGGGAAGAAACCAATTACCAAATAGATCTACTTAATGAGACATTAGGTAACGGGTTCAAGAAGGTGAATGAAACAATAAACACCACTCCAGAAGGAAATAATGAAAAAACAGAAATTCAAGAAGACCCAAATACATTGTTACATCAAAATAAAGGTAACGAAAACAAAGAGAAAAGTAAACACAAAGGAACCAACTGTAGAGGAGTACAGAAAAAACAGATAATTAAGAAAGACTAAGAAAATACATCAGAGAAAACGAATCAATACCAGAGAGGAATTGGAGATGATGAAGAACGGACTACTTGAGACGTTTAATCGACCAATTAATGACCATACGGAAATGATGAATGTTATGGAGTGCAGGAGAACTCTGAAGGAAATTCTAGGAGGGATCAACAATCAACCAGCGAGTAAAACTTTCACAAACCTATCTTTAAATGGAGGATATCCAAAGTTGAAAAGCATCACAACAAAACAATGTATGACAAATTGAGAAAGTCTACAAGAAAAGGGAAGTTACCAGAAATAGAAATACCAAATAAACCAATATCAGTGAGAAGATCAATAACGGAGGTACGATTAACTTCGTTGAGTAGTAAACAACATCATCAAGTGATTGAGGTAGGCACTGATGCCAGAGAACACATGGTATTAGAAGAGTGGCTGTACCAGATAGAGGAGACATATATAACACAGACAGAAACAGTGATGCACACCAGAGCAGTCCGAACAACGGAGGAAACTTATGTAATCATGGACAATGGATAAACCAAATGCAGAGGAACAGAATGAAGAACCACATGATAACCACAGAAACGAAAGTAATGTAGAAGATGATTTCAGCTATGGAGAGAGGGTATGGCCCCAACATGTGGTAAGGTGGTGATGACAAATTTAATAATATCATCCAGAATAAGTGTGTCTATCAAGCACTTGAAGGAGAAGAGGTGCATAATAACAAAGTGTCGAACAAGAGAAGGAAATAATAAAGGAAAGAAAAGGAGAAGTCAACTTACCAAAGTATAAATAACAAAGTCCCATGTATAATAATAGGTATGACCATACACTATAACAAGAGACAAGGGCAATAACACTTACGAGATCACTCACCCTGTCACCAAGAAAATAAAGGGTGTATACAATCAAGCCTCAATTAAGAAATATTATGACAATCAACAATGACTGTAAAAAATTTAAAGAAAAAAAAACCAACAAAAATACTTTAAATAAAGAAAAAAAAATAACGTGACAAACAAACAAGTTTGCCAATGTCATAAAGAAAAGATCTCTAAAGAATGTCAAAATTCCAAAACATTTGTAAGTACAGCTTACACTAATCATTAGAGAAACCATTATGATGAATAAAAAATTGTAAAAAATCAAAAAGATATGTAAGAAAAGCTTACCCAAATATCTCGATAATATTTTAGAACAATTAAAAATGGAGAAATAAAAGTTACAAAGCATCCATATAAAGTAAGAGCAGCCAACTTACTACAATATCTAAATAAAAATATAATAATAGAGGATTGTAGTTACAAAACATTCCTACAAAATAAGATTAAATTACCATAATATTTAACCAAAAAATGAGGCATGAAAAGCATAACATACTATAAAGGAATAAGCTACAAAAAATTCCTAACTAGTAAGAAGCAATAACTTACTATGATATCTAAAAAATTATGAAGAAAAAAAAAATATCAATCAAAATGATCAGCTTCCACAACTATTTAGAAAGAGAGGAAGTGAAATTACCCAAACCAATGATCACAAAACGAAATAAATAAAATAAACATTCTAAGAGTTATAATGTGAAATGAGATGAAACAACAAGTAGTTGAAATTGAATAAAAATGTGAATTGTATCAATAAAAAACAATGCTTCAATTATTATCAAGTAGTAGCTATAAAGAAAGATGAAACAATATATGACCCGAACTGAGCAATAATGAAGTATAAAAGTAAAAGATTCCCAACAAATATTATGATTATTATTATTATTATTATTATTTTGAGTCACGAGTTGACTGTATTTAAGAATTATTAATTGAGATTGTCTGTTGAATGAATCCAGCAATCATTTTACTGAGCAGGTATGATGTTCCCCTGATCTCAGTATAAGAGTAGTATTGATGGAAAATAAGATTTTTTGGGAATAAGTTATAATAAAAAATCAATAAGCCAGTTCGCAATATGAGAAAATAATGAAGAAAAGACTAAGAAGAATGGAAATAAAAGATACAGAATTAATCATAAAAAATGAATGAGAAGCAGGAGAATTTGAAAAAAAAAATGATACGATACAATTGATAATTTCATCACACTTAGAATCACGTTTTATAAAATGATCAATTTTGGTGGAAGGGCATTATATAACATTGCCAAACCCTGATCATATTTGATATCAATAAGTATGTAAAAAATGCTAAGAAATAATATATTTTGATAAATAAATAATCACGAGAATGAAAGTAGTAATTATAATTAAGAGTGAAGGAGGAAGAAAAGTAAACCAAAGGTGATTATCAAATAAGAAATACAAACTAGACTGACAGACAAATGACATTGACCCAACCCCAGAGATTGGCCAGATATTAACCAAAATAAAGCGAGACAAGATGGAAGTGAAGGAGAAGAAAAATGAATTTAAATAATGGAACAAACCAACTGAAAGGAAATAATAACAGTGGTGATAATATTTAATATGTAGGGAAGAGGACAGAAGAATGTAATCAATAAGAAGATATGCAGTTATTTTGAATAAAAATTCAAAATTTGATAACAATAGACTACTTCAGAATTAACCAATCAGGATTATTTGGTTACTATGACAGCAGTCGTTTGGTGTCTAATTACCGTTAGATTTCTTTACTCGTTATATGACGCTTTCGTTGAATAGACGCTAGTTTTCGAATGACCAAAATTGTCAATTAAAACACCAAAAATCTCAGAAGAAGTTACTACCAAGTGAATACCAAGAAGTAAGACGATGACTGGGACTATATTACTGAAGTCGAGGCCGAATTAACGAAATAAGAAAATAAATTCCTACCGATTAAACTGGAAAAGGTGCCTGATGTCCCAAACCAATACAAATTAAAGAGGATTGCAGTATAACAATAATGCCAGATCGAATGAACTCGTCCTAACCACTGAAGTGATAAGTACCTATTAAACTACCCAAATTTATAAATAAACTCACGTTAATTATTTCTCACTAAAGGTCGAAATCTCACTAAACTGAAAATAATTACTTTCAAAGATTAAAAAGAATACTAAGTCACTGAAAATTTATAAACTGACAAAGATAACCTGTTGTTAATTATCCATAACTTGTAAACACTTTTACTACACTACACTAAACAAATTATACCTACACAATATGTTATTTAAGTTTAACTGATGTAAGGGTGTGTATTTTTATTGTTTTAAACATTTGTAATCCTTTTAACGTAATCTCAAGAACCAGTGACAAACGAACTCTAATATTTTGTGTATAATTTCCAACAGACGCCATTACTAAAAGTCTGTTTATCAATTCAAATATCGATTTGTCAAACCCTGTAGTTGTCTCATATAAATAACCGGAGCATTTTGTAGTAGAATAATTTGTGTTTAAATGAATAACTAATCATTAATAAAAAATATATAAGTATTGAGTGTAAACACGGTGTTATAATTTCATTAGGAGGTGCACAATATTTTATGTACATTTTAGCAGACGACTAACGATTTACACAGCCCACGCAACGAACTACTGAGCGCTACAATTGGCCTAGGCTGGCGGAAATATTTGAATTATTCAAACCGCCTGAGCTGCGCTGGTCATACACCTTTGAATTTTATTTTAATTGTTTTAAGAAAACAATTTGGCGCCACCGGGATTTTCACACCCCTATTGAACAACAGGTAAGAACATCGAGACCTGGTTATTCGTACGTTCGCAACGGACGGAATCTGCGGAAGTTGCACGCATTTGAACTACGGATAGAGAAGACACGTTACACCCATTACACACAAATTGTACATTATTCACATTTTACAGAGTAAAACGGTAGCCGTACACACGACTACATTACAAATTGACGACCAACCGCTGGAGCTAGAAGAGAGAGAAATACGAACTTCTAACGGCGAGAAAAAAGGTCGACTAATAAGTATAAAACGGTTCGCTACACACTATTCAATAATAATTAACAGGAAAGGTAAACCGTTATTATACAATATATATATATAAAAGTGTATTGAAAAAAATAGTGAAGTGAACATCAATAATAAGTGAAAGCAACAATCATGATAATAACGGAAAATAAATATATAACAAATTATCTCTCATATAAATTAATATACATTAATATGTACACAAACAACACAACCACAACTCCATATAACCACATTACCAAGTTATTAAATAAATTTTGTGACGGTACATAAGTCCGTGTAAGGATTTATCGGTACATGAAAAATAATTTTATTGTGATGTAATGTTTTAAAAAGGGGTGAGGTTAAATTTTCCCAATATATATTTCATGCTACGCAGTATACCAGAGCAACTCGACTTCAAGGTCATGGGCGTACGTGACCGACGACACATATTTGGACACTGTAATAGTCGAACAATACGAAAACGTCATAATACATATGACAAACGCAACCACGGTGACGTGAAACGATGCCGTCATCTGCTGTAGACAAAGGATTAATGACGATTAATCCCCTCCACCTGTCAAATTTACGACAAAATGTCGATCCCAGTCTTCAACATACACTCAGAGTGTTAGCACGCTAAAATTTCGCTGGTACTCTTTTGCCAGCCAAAGTGTTTGAACAATACCAAAAATGTAATTAACAAGTAGACAGTACCTTTGAATGTCACAAGCAGCGTAAAATGTAAATTCAGTGCAGTGAAAGGACAGACAAAACCGTAAAGTACGCCGACCACCTGCGTAAGATGAAGAACGTCTGAGGAGAGACTGCGACACTCATTATCAGGAAAGTTTAAAATTTATAATCATATTCATTTGATCAAATTGAACTTAAAATTCTAATTAAAAAATGTACCGCTGATGAATGTATGGGGAACGATAGAGAGTATGTGAGTGAGAGAGAGAATGCCGGCATTTATAAGAAAATGAGGCATTGGTTTATGTTGTAAGACTATAATCTGAAACTTAGTAAATAAAATAAACAATACTGCAGTTTAATAAAAATGCGCTTGTTAAGAATTAAATACAAGAGATGAATAATTAAAATTGATGAATAATTAGTTGAGCGGAAGTGCATAGCTGCCATCTTGTTTTGGGTGTATAAGACTCCATTTTGATTTTGTAAACGTTGACAATGGCAATTTAGAAATATTAAAACAAAAGTTTTATTTCACATACATGGTGTTAGACTCATTATTTCGAAAAATCCCAAACTGTTTCTGTTTCTCGCTTAGTAAAGAACCTTGGACCCTTAGTGAGAAAAGTAGTGTGGCAGCAACGCCACATGTACCGACCGGATGTGTTGTGAATTATACGGCAAGTACAATAATAAAATTATTATTATGATAAAAAAAAGTAAAGTAAAAATGGTAATTAAAGTTACAATTTCAAACACGAAAAAAACAACTAATGAACACAAACATGAATATATACTTCAATAGACAATGCCAAAAACATAAATTAACACCTAAATACATTAACATAAACACAAACAACAAAAATATGACTGCACAAAAAACAATAATACAAGCACAAAGGTTATGGATACACAATGAAATTAATCAATACAGTAAGAAAAATAACATAACACTAGACATATATAAACTACACTTAGAGCTAACAAGTTTATTACATACAATTACTTGGAATAATAAATACAATAACATAGAAAATAAAATAAAATTTGAAAAAACAAAAAGACTACTATAATCAACAAAAAACTCAACACGTTAAAACAACAAAACGAAAATCAAGAACAAAAAAAAACAAAAATAAACACTCATTTTACCCTCGTACCATTAACCTTAGCAATACAGAATTTAACAAAAAAGAAACAGAATATTTAAACAATATGTCAAAAACTAACCTAACTCAAAACACAAACAAAAATCTAGAAAATTTAACAGTAGAAACAGAATTTGCCATTAACCTAATAAAAGACAATATACAAGAAGAAAAAAGAACAGAAGCAACACATATAATTAAAAAAATAATCACTAGTGAAATGAAAAACAAATATAAACAAAAGAAGGACAATAAAACAATAAAAGAAATTAAAAATGAAGTAAAGAACAATAATTTAATATTAACTAAAGCAGACAAAAGTCAAGCAACAGTAATCACTGAAAAAGCAGACTACATCAAAAAAACCGAAGACTTCATCAACAATGATAAATGCATACAACTAAATAAAGACCCAACAGAAAAATATCTTAAACAAACAATAAAACTAATAAAACAACTAAAAACATTTTCAACACTAAAAATACAGACATATATATAAATAATAATCCAGAACCACCTAAAATGAATAGCCTAATAAAAATACACAAATTAAACAACCCAATACGTCCATTAATCAACTTCAAAAAAGCACCTACATACAAAATAGCAAAAATAATAGCACAAAAACTAAAAAGTAACCATCTAACAAATAACCATCATAACATAAAAAATACATACGAATTAATAGACAAACTAAAAATAATAAATATAAATGAAAATACATTTTTCACATCATAACATATCACAAACATGTACACCAACAATGTACACAAACAACACAAAGTAGAAGAAACAATAGATATAATAATAAACAAATTTAAAGAACAAAATGAAGACAAACAATATATAACTGAAATAAAAAATAGCCTCCAACTAATACTAAAACAAAATTACTTTGAATTTAATAGTAAAATTTATCAACAGCAAGAAGGTTTAGCAATGGGATCTCCATTATCTAGCATAAAAGCAGAAATATTCCTACGACACATAGACACCAAAATACAAAATATTTTAAAATCATTTGATCCAAATAGCATATGGATGATATGTAGATGATGGGCTATATGTATCAAATAACAAAAACACAAATGCAGAGAGCATACTAAAACAAATCAATAACATACATCCAAAAATACAATTCACAGAAGAAAAATAAAAACATAACAAAATCAATTATTTAGACATAACCATCACAAGATACAACAACCACATACAATATGCAATATACAGAAAACCAACTTCTTCCAACATCATTATACCTAACCATTCTGACCACCCACCACAACATAAAATGGCAGCGTTCTATTCACTATTTAACAGAATGTACAAAATTCCCCTAAACAAACAAGAAACTGACAAAAAAAGAAATATAATATACCAAATTGGTTATGAAAATGGATACAATAAAAATACTTTAAACAAAATAGAAAATAAAATCAAATATAAAATAAAAATTGAACAATTAAGAATTAATAAAAATGAACAACATAAATAATAACAACAACAACAAATGGGCCGTATTCACATACATAAATAATAAAATGACAAAGCTAACAAAACTATTAAAAAACACAGATATAAAAATAGCATACAAAACTAATAAAAATAATTTACAAAAACTAAATAACTCACACAACAAAGATAATACAACAACTAACGGTATATGCAAAAAAAAAAAAAAAAAAAAAAAAAAAAAAAAAAAAAAAAAAAAAATTATTTTGAACATCTAAACACATACAAAAAACCAGAAATATATAAACCCAATTGGCAACACATGCAATAAACACGGGACATGAATTCCCAGACATAACCAATGTGACACTAATAAAACATATAACACACAAAGGCACCATAATGAACATTTGGGAAAATTTACAAATATACAAACATGAAACACAAAACAAACTAATACTGAACAAATACAAATCAATACAAAACATGACACAATATTCAAAGCACTCAACATCAAAAATACACAAAATACTAATATATACACCACAATCACACACAATAATACCACTTTAAAATACTGTACCAGAGACCAACAAGAAACCAAAACAGCAGCCAGCCAACACACAAATACTTCACCAGACTCACGATCACGAAGGCTGAGGATGAGAACACAGGAGTTCTCAAAACATTTCCAAATAAGGGAAAAATAACATCTTGAGGTAAAATAAATATAAATTTTAAATATTTTATATATATCAAGAAACGAACTGTAGCAGAAAGTGATTGAAAATATATATATATATTGTAACGTTCAGTTAATATAATCCTCCTTATGTATCCAGTGAATGTGGAAGGCCCCACTTCTGAGCGTTAATATGTAATATCAAAACAAATTAGTATCTCTTACTAATAAAGTATAACCTGTTTTATTTTTAAATAGAGGATTATTCATCTGAACCTCAGGGTCAACATACAATTTACATATAGAACAGACAGTACAACTTTGATGCATGAGACTGGGTAATACAGTGTTGTTAATGTCTGTTGAATGTTTGTGGGTACTTTTAAACTACTATTAACTACAACAAAAAACTCTTATAATTAACAACCATTTTCATAATAGTGCACTAACGCAAGTCACAATTATTATTATTATTTATTTGTTTATTGTTTATTCAGTTATTGTTTTTGTGGTATGATCTCACCAACTTTGCAGGTTTCACAATGGATTCACTCGTTGATTCCGCTCCTGGACACCTGGTTTTTCGCTCTCTCTCTATCAAAACATCACTCCTCTAGGTCCCGGGTTGGTTCTCCTGGTCATCTCATCTTCCACCGGTCCTCAATTTCTATCAACTCAGCAGTCACTTATCTTAAACGTTCTGGCTTGCAATTCACAATTTTTAACAATCATAATCTTCTTCACTCAAAAAACTAATTTCTTTAACTAAGGCCATGGCTATATTTTTTATGGGTCACAGGTTCGGTTTACCATTTATAATTAATAATAAAATGTATTTCACTGTTATTTTCCCTTCTTAACACTGTCACACAATATAACTTTTAGAATTACCGTTTGACATGATTATATTTGTAACACTTAAATAATTCACTTTATGTATTTTGTTTTTCTTGATAAATAAAATAACAGTCTGAGGTGCGCAGACCTCCCCATAGTTAAATTAGATTTATGAACTAACAAATGTCTTTTTACTTATTTTCTAAGTTTAACATTTGTACCTTATAATTCTATTAATTAATCATTATTTACATGTTAACGAGTATGTTATGTTTTATGTTTGGTGAAACGACACGTTACATAAAGCCCCCCGTTTAAGACAAGTTATTTCAGTAATGGTAGTTTTAGGAGTTACTGAAATAAATGGCAAACATCTACAAAAACTGTCTTCACTTTTCATAAAACCTCTTTATCTCGGTTTGGTTATATATTCCTTGGGGCATTGCTACAATGGGGTTGGTAATTGACAAACTACTTTTTCCTATAATATCTTCTTTTATCATGCACTGGATTTACTTTCTTACAGCTTTCTTGAACAACTGTTAAACCGGATATTATTTAAATTCTTCGCTTTATTCGGTGATTTGGAGAATATGATGCAGTAGTTATTGTAATTGTTCACTAACCTCTTCTTTTGTGCCACACTCATGATCTCTGTATATCCTTTTCCTTGGAAAGCCCTGATTTCCTGCAGTCTTTCCTGCCATGATTCTGGTCTGTTACGGTTTATTTGTTTCCTATGGATACCCTAACATTTTCCCTAACTTAATATGAAGTCCTGTCCTGAGGGGCACTTGTGCTTCCTATTATCTCAGCGGATCATTCATAATTGCAGAGTGGCGCCGTAGCATACAACACTCTGTTTATACCTTAAAGAGTAACCCTTGGGTTACTAATAACACCATAGGAATTCCTATTTCTTCTCTCGTAACATTCAGGTTTATTTGCTGCTTTTGGGTTTTATAATATTTACCTGTGGCTCCTATAATTGTATCTGGTTTATGGACAGCGTGCGTATTCTCTCCGTTTTATTCTCTTGCGTTTCGTTTCATTTCTGAAGTGTTCGCTCATGTTTTAATCAAGACTGTTGTCAGCACCCCGTGTAGTGTTTACTTTGATGTACTCTATGTCTCAGTTTGTTTTCGCTTTACCCTGTTTTCTTTCACTTTGCTGTCTTTGACTGTTTCTTCTTCTTGTTCCCGCCTATCTTCTTCTATCTCTGGCTTTGGTCCTCTCTTCTGAGAAGCTTCTCGTCGTCGCATTTTTTCGTCTTCTAGCAGTTGCCAGCTAAAATTAGGTCAATCGTTATTTTCCTAATTGTGTTTCGGTTAGTTGGTTTTGCCTAATTTCAGCTCTACCGGTTGGGCGCCAATTTGTAACGTTCAGTTAATATAATCCTCCTTATGTATCCAGTGAATGTGGAAGGCCCCACTTCTGAGCGTCAATATGTAATATCAAAACAAATTAGTATCTCTTACTAATAAAGTATAACCTGTTTTATTTTTAAATAGAGGATTATTCATCTGAACCTCAGGGTCAACATACAATTTACATATAGAACAGACAATACAACTTTGATGCATGAGACTGGGTAATACAGTGTTGTTAATGTCTGTTCAATGTTTGTGGGTCCTTTTAAACTACTATTAACTACAACAAAAAACTCTTATAATTAACAACCATTTTCACAATAGTGCACTAACGCAAGTCACAATTATTATTATTATTTATTTGTTTATTGTTTATTCAGTTATTGTTTTTGTGGTATGATCTCGCCAACTTTGCAGGTTTCACAATGGATTAATTCGTTGATTCCGCTCCTGGACACCTGGTTTTTCGCTCTCTCTCTATCAAAACATCACTCCTCTAGGTCCCGGGTTGGTTCTCCTGGTCATCTCATCTTCCACCGGTCCTCAATTTCTATCAACTCAGCAGTCACTTATCTTAAACGTTCTGGCTTGCAATTCACAATTTTTAACAATCATAATCTTCTTCACTCAAAAAACTAATTTCTTTAACTAAGGCCATGGCTATATTTTTTATGGGTCACAGGTTCGGTTTACCATTTATAATTAATAATAAAATGTATTTCACTGTTATTTTCCCTTCTTAACACTGTCACACAATATAACTTTTAGAATTACCGTTTGACATGATTATATTTGTAACACTTAAATAATTCACTTTATGTATTTTGTTTTTCTTGATAAATAAAATAACAGTCTGAGGTGCGCAGACCTCCCCATAGTTAAATTAGATTTATGAACTAACAAATGTCTTTTTACTTATTTTCTAAGTTTAACATTTGTACCTTATAATTCTATTAATTAATCATTATTTACATGTTAACGAGTATGTTATGTTTTATGTTTGGTGAAACGACACGTTACATAAAGCCCCCCGTTTAAGACAAGTTATTTCAGTAATGGTAGTTTTAGGAGTTACTGAAATAAATGGCAAACATCTACAAAAACTGTCTTCACTTTTCATAAAACCTCTTTATCTCGGTTTGGTTATATATCCCTTGGGGCATTGCTACAATGGGGTTGGTAATTGACAAACTACTTTTTCCTATAATATCTTCTTTTATCATGCACTGGATTTACTTTCTTACAGCTTTCTTGAACAACTGTTAAACCGGATATTATTTAAATTCTTCGCTTTATTCGGTGATTTGGAGAATATGATGCAGTAGTTATTGTAATTGTTCACTAACCTCTTCTTTTGTGCCACACTCATGATCTCTGTATATCCTTTTCCTTGGAAAGCCCTGATTTCCTGCAGTCTTTCCTGCCATGATTCTGGTCTGTTACGGTTTATTTGTTTCCTATGGATACCCTAACATTTTCCCTAACTTAATATGAAGTCCTGTCCTGAGGGGCACTTGTGCTTCCTATTATCTCAGCGGATCATTCATAATTGCAGAGTGGCGCCGTAGCATACAACACTCTGTTTATACCTTAAAGAGTAACCCTTGGGTTACTAATAACACCATAGGAATTCCTATTTCTTCTCTCGTAACATTCAGGTTTATTTGCTGCTTTTGGGTTTTATATTATTTACCTGTGGCTCCTATAATTGTATCTGGTTTATGGACAGCGTGCGTATTCTCTCCGTTTTATTCTCCTGCGTTTCGTTTCATTTCTGAAGTGTTCGCTCATGTTTTAATCAAGACTGTTGTCAGCACCCCGTGTAGTGTTTACTTTGATGTACTCTATGTCTCAGTTTGTTTTCGCTTTACCCTGTTTTCTTTCACTTTGCTGTCTTTGACTGTTTCTTCTTCTTGTTCCCGCCTATCTTCTTCTATCTCTGGCTTTGGTCCTCTCTTCTGAGAAGCTTCTCGTCGTCGCATTTTTTCGTCTTCTAGCAGTTGCCAGCTAAAATTAGGTCAATCGTTATTTTCCTAATTGTGTTTCGGTTAGTTGGTTTTGCCTAATTTCAGCTCTACCGGTTGGGCGCCAATTTGTAACGTTCAGTTAATATAATCCTCCTTATGTATCCAGTGAATGTGGAAGGCCCCACTTCTGAGCGTCAATATGTAATATCAAAACAAATTAGTATCTCTTACTAATAAAGTATAACCTGTTTTATTTTTAAATAGAGGATTATTCATCTGAACCTCAGGGTCAACATACAATTTACATATAGAACAGACAATACAACTTTGATGCATGAGACTGGGTAATACAGTGTTGTTAATGTCTGTTCAATGTTTGTGGGTCCTTTTAAACTACTATTAACTACAACAAAAAACTCTTATAATTAACAACCATTTTCACAATAGTGCACTAACGCAAGTCACAATTATTATTATTATTTATTTGTTTATTGTTTATTCAGTTATTGTTTTTGTGGTATGATCTCGCCAACTTTGCAGGTTTCACAATGGATTAATTCGTTGATTCCGCTCCTGGACACCTGGTTTTTCGCTCTCTCTCTATCAAAACATCACTCCTCTAGGTCCCGGGTTGGTTCTCCTGGTCATCTCATCTTCCACCGGTCCTCAATTTCTATCAACTCAGCAGTCACTTATCTTAAACGTTCTGGCTTGCAATTCACAATTTTTAACAATCATAATCTTCTTCACTCAAAAAACTAATTTCTTTAACTAAGGCCATGGCTATATTTTTTATGGGTCACAGGTTCGGTTTACCATTTATAATTAATAATAAAATGTATTTCACTGTTATTTTCCCTTCTTAACACTGTCACACAATATAACTTTTAGAATTACCGTTTGACATGATTATATTTGTAACACTTAAATAATTCACTTTATGTATTTTGTTTTTCTTGATAAATAAAATAACAGTCTGAGGTGCGCAGACCTCCCCATAGTTAAATTAGATTTATGAACTAACAAATGTCTTTTTACTTATTTTCTAAGTTTAACATTTGTACCTTATAATTCTATTAATTAATCATTATTTACATGTTAACGAGTATGTTATGTTTTATGTTTGGTGAAACGACACGTTACATAAAGCCCCCCGTTTAAGACAAGTTATTTCAGTAATGGTAGTTTTAGGAGTTACTGAAATAAATGGCAAACATCTACAAAAACTGTCTTCACTTTTCATAAAACCTCTTTATCTCGGTTTGGTTATATATCCCTTGGGGCATTGCTACAATGGGGTTGGTAATTGACAAACTACTTTTTCCTATAATATCTTCTTTTATCATGCACTGGATTTACTTTCTTACAGCTTTCTTGAACAACTGTTAAACCGGATATTATTTAAATTCTTCGCTTTATTCGGTGATTTGGAGAATATGATGCAGTAGTTATTGTAATTGTTCACTAACCTCTTCTTTTGTGCCACACTCATGATCTCTGTATATCCTTTTCCTTGGAAAGCCCTGATTTCCTGCAGTCTTTCCTGCCATGATTCTGGTCTGTTACGGTTTATTTGTTTCCTATGGATACCCTAACATTTTCCCTAACTTAATATGAAGTCCTGTCCTGAGGGGCACTTGTGCTTCCTATTATCTCAGCGGATCATTCATAATTGCAGAGTGGCGCCGTAGCATACAACACTCTGTTTATACCTTAAAGAGTAACCCTTGGGTTACTAATAACACCATAGGAATTCCTATTTCTTCTCTCGTAACATTCAGGTTTATTTGCTGCTTTTGGGTTTTATATTATTTACCTGTGGCTCCTATAATTGTATCTGGTTTATGGACAGCGTGCGTATTCTCTCCGTTTTATTCTCCTGCGTTTCGTTTCATTTCTGAAGTGTTCGCTCATGTTTTAATCAAGACTGTTGTCAGCACCCCGTGTAGTGTTTACTTTGATGTACTCTATGTCTCAGTTTGTTTTCGCTTTACCCTGTTTTCTTTCACTTTGCTGTCTTTGACTGTTTCTTCTTCTTGTTCCCGCCTATCTTCTTCTATCTCTGGCTTTGGTCCTCTCTTCTGAGAAGCTTCTCGTCGTCGCATTTTTTCGTCTTCTAGCAGTTGCCAGCTAAAATTAGGTCAATCGTTATTTTCCTAATTGTGTTTCGGTTAGTTGGTTTTGCCTAATTTCAGCTCTACCGGTTGGGCGCCAATTTGTAACGTTCAGTTAATATAATCCTCCTTATGTATCCAGTGAATGTGGAAGGCCCCACTTCTGAGCGTCAATATGTAATATCAAAACAAATTAGTATCTCTTACTAATAAAGTATAACCTGTTTTATTTTTAAATAGAGGATTATTCATCTGAACCTCAGGGTCAACATACAATTTACATATAGAACAGACAATACAACTTTGATGCATGAGACTGGGTAATACAGTGTTGTTAATGTCTGTTCAATGTTTGTGGGTCCTTTTAAACTACTATTAACTACAACAAAAAACTCTTATAATTAACAACCATTTTCACAATAGTGCACTAACGCAAGTCACAATTATTATTATTATTTATTTGTTTATTGTTTATTCAGTTATTGTTTTTGTGGTATGATCTCGCCAACTTTGCAGGTTTCACAATGGATTAATTCGTTGATTCCGCTCCTGGACACCTGGTTTTTCGCTCTCTCTCTATCAAAACATCACTCCTCTAGGTCCCGGGTTGGTTCTCCTGGTCATCTCATCTTCCACCGGTCCTCAATTTCTATCAACTCAGCAGTCACTTATCTTAAACGTTCTGGCTTGCAATTCACAATTTTTAACAATCATAATCTTCTTCACTCAAAAAACTAATTTCTTTAACTAAGGCCATGGCTATATTTTTTATGGGTCACAGGTTCGGTTTACCATTTATAATTAATAATAAAATGTATTTCACTGTTATTTTCCCTTCTTAACACTGTCACACAATATAACTTTTAGAATTACCGTTTGACATGATTATATTTGTAACACTTAAATAATTCACTTTATGTATTTTGTTTTTCTTGATAAATAAAATAACAGTCTGAGGTGCGCAGACCTCCCCATAGTTAAATTAGATTTATGAACTAACAAATGTCTTTTTACTTATTTTCTAAGTTTAACATTTGTACCTTATAATTCTATTAATTAATCATTATTTACATGTTAACGAGTATGTTATGTTTTATGTTTGGTGAAACGACACGTTACATAAAGCCCCCCGTTTAAGACAAGTTATTTCAGTAATGGTAGTTTTAGGAGTTACTGAAATAAATGGCAAACATCTACAAAAACTGTCTTCACTTTTCATAAAACCTCTTTATCTCGGTTTGGTTATATATCCCTTGGGGCATTGCTACAATGGGGTTGGTAATTGACAAACTACTTTTTCCTATAATATCTTCTTTTATCATGCACTGGATTTACTTTCTTACAGCTTTCTTGAACAACTGTTAAACCGGATATTATTTAAATTCTTCGCTTTATTCGGTGATTTGGAGAATATGATGCAGTAGTTATTGTAACTGTTCACTAACCTCTTCTTTTGTGCCACACTCATGATCTCTGTATATCCTTTTCCTTGGAAAGCCCTGATTTCCTGCAGTCTTTCCTGCCATGATTCTGGTCTGTTACGGTTTATTTGTTTCCTATGGATACCCTAACATTTTCCCTAACTTAATATGAAGTCCTGTCCTGAGGGGCACTTGTGCTTCCTATTATCTCAGCGGATCATTCATAATTGCAGAGTGGCGCCGTAGCATACAACACTCTGTTTATACCTTAAAGAGTAACCCTTGGGTTACTAATAACACCATAGGAATTCCTATTTCTTCTCTCGTAACATTCAGGTTTATTTGCTGCTTTTGGGTTTTATATTATTTACCTGTGGCTCCTATAATTGTATCTGGTTTATGGACAGCGTGCGTATTCTCTCCGTTTTATTCTCCTGCGTTTCGTTTCATTTCTGAAGTGTTCGCTCATGTTTTAATCAAGACTGTTGTCAGCAACCCGTGTAGTGTTTACTTTGATGTACTCTATGTCTCAGTTTGTTTTCGCTTTACCCTGTTTTCTTTCACTTTGCTGTCTTTGACTGTTTCTTCTTCTTGTTCCCGCCTATCTTCTTCTATCTCTGGCTTTGGTCCTCTCTTCTGAGAAGCTTCTCGTCGTCGCATTTTTTCGTCTTCTAGCAGTTGCCAGCTAAAATTAGGTCAATCGTTATTTTCCTAATTGTGTTTCGGTTAGTTGGTTTTGCCTAATTTCAGCTCTACCGGTTGGGCGCCAATTTGTAACGTTCAGTTAATATAATCCTCCTTATGTATCCAGTGAATGTGGAAGGCCCCACTTCTGAGCGTCAATATGTAATATCAAAACAAATTAGTATCTCTTACTAATAAAGTATAACCTGTTTTATTTTTAAATAGAGGATTATTCATCTGAACCTCAGGGTCAACATACAATTTACATATAGAACAGACAATACAACTTTGATGCATGAGACTGGGTAATACAGTGTTGTTAATGTCTGTTCAATGTTTGTGGGTCCTTTTAAACTACTATTAACTACAACAAAAAACTCTTATAATTAACAACCATTTTCACAATAGTGCACTAACGCAAGTCACAATTATTATTATTATTTATTTGTTTATTGTTTATTCAGTTATTGTTTTTGTGGTATGATCTCGCCAACTTTGCAGGTTTCACAATGGATTAATTCGTTGATTCCGCTCCTGGACACCTGGTTTTTCGCTCTCTCTCTATCAAAACATCACTCCTCTAGGTCCCGGGTTGGTTCTCCTGGTCATCTCATCTTCCACCGGTCCTCAATTTCTATCAACTCAGCAGTCACTTATCTTAAACGTTCTGGCTTGCAATTCACAATTTTTAACAATCATAATCTTCTTCACTCAAAAAACTAATTTCTTTAACTAAGGCCATGGCTATATTTTTTATGGGTCACAGGTTCGGTTTACCATTTATAATTAATAATAAAATGTATTTCACTGTTATTTTCCCTTCTTAACACTGTCACACAATATAACTTTTAGAATTACCGTTTGACATGATTATATTTGTAACACTTAAATAATTCACTTTATGTATTTTGTTTTTCTTGATAAATAAAATAACAGTCTGAGGTGCGCAGACCTCCCCATAGTTAAATTAGATTTATGAACTAACAAATGTCTTTTTACTTATTTTCTAAGTTTAACATTTGTACCTTATAATTCTATTAATTAATCATTATTTACATGTTAACGAGTATGTTATGTTTTATGTTTGGTGAAACGACACGTTACATAAAGCCCCCCGTTTAAGACAAGTTATTTCAGTAATGGTAGTTTTAGGAGTTACTGAAATAAATGGCAAACATCTACAAAAACTGTCTTCACTTTTCATAAAACCTCTTTATCTCGGTTTGGTTATATATTCCTTGGGGCATTGCTACAATGGGGTTGGTAATTGACAAACTACTTTTTCCTATAATATCTTCTTTTATCATGCACTGGATTTACTTTCTTACAGCTTTCTTGAACAACTGTTAAACCGGATATTATTTAAATTCTTCGCTTTATTCGGTGATTTGGAGAATATGATGCAGTAGTTATTGTAATTGTTCACTAACCTCTTCTTTTGTGCCACACTCATGATCTCTGTATATCCTTTTCCTTGGAAAGCCCTGATTTCCTGCAGTCTTTCCTGCCATGATTCTGGTCTGTTACGGTTTATTTGTTTCCTATGGATACCCTAACATTTTCCCTAACTTAATATGAAGTCCTGTCCTGAGGGGCACTTGTGCTTCCTATTATCTCAGCGGATCATTCATAATTGCAGAGTGGCGCCGTAGCATACAACACTCTGTTTATACCTTAAAGAGTAACCCTTGGGTTACTAATAACACCATAGGAATTCCTATTTCTTCTCTCGTAACATTCAGGTTTATTTGCTGCTTTTGGGTTTTATATTATTTACCTGTGGCTCCTATAATTGTATCTGGTTTATGGACAGCGTGCGTATTCTCTCCGTTTTATTCTCCTGCGTTTCGTTTCATTTCTGAAGTGTTCGCTCATGTTTTAATCAAGACTGTTGTCAGCACCCCGTGTAGTGTTTACTTTGATGTACTCTATGTCTCAGTTTGTTTTCGCTTTACCCTGTTTTCTTTCACTTTGCTGTCTTTGACTGTTTCTTCTTCTTGTTCCCGCCTATCTTCTTCTATCTCTGGCTTTGGTCCTCTCTTCTGAGAAGCTTCTCGTCGTCGCATTTTTTCGTCTTCTAGCAGTTGCCAGCTAAAATTAGGTCAATCGTTATTTTCCTAATTGTGTTTCGGTTAGTTGGTTTTGCCTAATTTCAGCTCTACCGGTTGGGCGCCAATTTGTAACGTTCAGTTAATATAATCCTCCTTATGTATCCAGTGAATGTGGAAGGCCCCACTTCTGAGCGTCAATATGTAATATCAAAACAAATTAGTATCTCTTACTAATAAAGTATAACCTGTTTTATTTTTAAATAGAGGATTATTCATCTGAACCTCAGGGTCAACATACAATTTACATATAGAACAGACAATACAACTTTGATGCATGAGACTGGGTAATACAGTGTTGTTAATGTCTGTTCAATGTTTGTGGGTCCTTTTAAACTACTATTAACTACAACAAAAAACTCTTATAATTAACAACCATTTTCACAATAGTGCACTAACGCAAGTCACAATTATTATTATTATTTATTTGTTTATTGTTTATTCAGTTATTGTTTTTGTGGTATGATCTCGCCAACTTTGCAGGTTTCACAATGGATTCATTCGTTGATTCCGCTCCTGGACACCTGGTTTTTCGCTCTCTCTCTATCAAAACATCACTCCTCTAGGTCCCGGGTTGGTTCTCCTGGTCATCTCATCTTCCACCGGTCCTCAATTTCTATCAACTCAGCAGTCACTTATCTTAAACGTTCTGGCTTGCAATTCACAATTTTTAACAATCATAATCTTCTTCACTCAAAAAACTAATTTCTTTAACTAAGGCCATGGCTATATTTTTTATGGGTCACAGGTTCGGTTTACCATTTATAATTAATAATAAAATGTATTTCACTGTTATTTTCCCTTCTTAACACTGTCACACAATATAACTTTTAGAATTACCGTTTGACATGATTATATTTGTAACACTTAAATAATTCACTTTATGTATTTTGTTTTTCTTGATAAATAAAATAACAGTCTGAGGTGCGCAGACCTCCCCATAGTTAAATTAGATTTATGAACTAACAAATGTCTTTTTACTTATTTTCTAAGTTTAACATTTGTACCTTATAATTCTATTAATTAATCATTATTTACATGTTAACGAGTATGTTATGTTTTATGTTTGGTGAAACGACACGTTACATAAAGCCCCCCGTTTAAGACAAGTTATTTCAGTAATGGTAGTTTTAGGAGTTACTGAAATAAATGGCAAACATCTACAAAAACTGTCTTCACTTTTCATAAAACCTCTTTATCTCGGTTTGGTTATATATCCCTTGGGGCATTGCTACAATGGGGTTGGTAATTGACAAACTACTTTTTCCTATAATATCTTCTTTTATCATGCACTGGATTTACTTTCTTACAGCTTTCTTGAACAACTGTTAAACCGGATATTATTTAAATTCTTCGCTTTATTCGGTGATTTGGAGAATATGATGCAGTAGTTATTGTAATTGTTCACTAACCTCTTCTTTTGTGCCACACTCATGATCTCTGTATATCCTTTTCCTTGGAAAGCCCTGATTTCCTGCAGTCTTTCCTGCCATGATTCTGGTCTGTTACGGTTTATTTGTTTCCTATGGATACCCTAACATTTTCCCTAACTTAATATGAAGTCCTGTCCTGAGGGGCACTTGTGCTTCCTATTATCTCAGCGGATCATTCATAATTGCAGAGTGGCGCCGTAGCATACAACACTCTGTTTATACCTTAAAGAGTAACCCTTGGGTTACTAATAACACCATAGGAATTCCTATTTCTTCTCTCGTAACATTCAGGTTTATTTGCTGCTTTTGGGTTTTATATTATTTACCTGTGGCTCCTATAATTGTATCTGGTTTATGGACAGCGTGCGTATTCTCTCCGTTTTATTCTCCTGCGTTTCGTTTCATTTCTGAAGTGTTCGCTCATGTTTTAATCAAGACTGTTGTCAGCACCCCGTGTAGTGTTTACTTTGATGTACTCTATGTCTCAGTTTGTTTTCGCTTTACCCTGTTTTCTTTCACTTTGCTGTCTTTGACTGTTTCTTCTTCTTGTTCCCGCCTATCTTCTTCTATCTCTGGCTTTGGTCCTCTCTTCTGAGAAGCTTCTCGTCGTCGCATTTTTTCGTCTTCTAGCAGTTGCCAGCTAAAATTAGGTCAATCGTTATTTTCCTAATTGTGTTTCGGTTAGTTGGTTTTGCCTAATTTCAGCTCTACCGGTTGGGCGCCAATTTGTAACGTTCAGTTAATATAATCCTCCTTATGTATCCAGTGAATGTGGAAGGCCCCACTTCTGAGCGTCAATATGTAATATCAAAACAAATTAGTATCTCTTACTAATAAAGTATAACCTGTTTTATTTTTAAATAGAGGATTATTCATCTGAACCTCAGGGTCAACATACAATTTACATATAGAACAGACAATACAACTTTGATGCATGAGACTGGGTAATACAGTGTTGTTAATGTCTGTTCAATGTTTGTGGGTCCTTTTAAACTACTATTAACTACAACAAAAAACTCTTATAATTAACAACCATTTTCACAATAGTGCACTAACGCAAGTCACAATTATTATTATTATTTATTTGTTTATTGTTTATTCAGTTATTGTTTTTGTGGTATGATCTCGCCAACTTTGCAGGTTTCACAATGGATTAATTCGTTGATTCCGCTCCTGGACACCTGGTTTTTCGCTCTCTCTCTATCAAAACATCACTCCTCTAGGTCCCGGGTTGGTTCTCCTGGTCATCTCATCTTCCACCGGTCCTCAATTTCTATCAACTCAGCAGTCACTTATCTTAAACGTTCTGGCTTGCAATTCACAATTTTTAACAATCATAATCTTCTTCACTCAAAAAACTAATTTCTTTAACTAAGGCCATGGCTATATTTTTTATGGGTCACAGGTTCGGTTTACCATTTATAATTAATAATAAAATGTATTTCACTGTTATTTTCCCTTCTTAACACTGTCACACAATATAACTTTTAGAATTACCGTTTGACATGATTATATTTGTAACACTTAAATAATTCACTTTATGTATTTTGTTTTTCTTGATAAATAAAATAACAGTCTGAGGTGCGCAGACCTCCCCATAGTTAAATTAGATTTATGAACTAACAAATGTCTTTTTACTTATTTTCTAAGTTTAACATTTGTACCTTATAATTCTATTAATTAATCATTATTTACATGTTAACGAGTATGTTATGTTTTATGTTTGGTGAAACGACACGTTACATAAAGCCCCCCGTTTAAGACAAGTTATTTCAGTAATGGTAGTTTTAGGAGTTACTGAAATAAATGGCAAACATCTACAAAAACTGTCTTCACTTTTCATAAAACCTCTTTATCTCGGTTTGGTTATATATCCCTTGGGGCATTGCTACAATGGGGTTGGTAATTGACAAACTACTTTTTCCTATAATATCTTCTTTTATCATGCACTGGATTTACTTTCTTACAGCTTTCTTGAACAACTGTTAAACCGGATATTATTTAAATTCTTCGCTTTATTCGGTGATTTGGAGAATATGATGCAGTAGTTATTGTAATTGTTCACTAACCTCTTCTTTTGTGCCACACTCATGATCTCTGTATATCCTTTTCCTTGGAAAGCCCTGATTTCCTGCAGTCTTTCCTGCCATGATTCTGGTCTGTTACGGTTTATTTGTTTCCTATGGATACCCTAACATTTTCCCTAACTTAATATGAAGTCCTGTCCTGAGGGGCACTTGTGCTTCCTATTATCTCAGCGGATCATTCATAATTGCAGAGTGGCGCCGTAGCATACAACACTCTGTTTATACCTTAAAGAGTAACCCTTGGGTTACTAATAACACCATAGGAATTCCTATTTCTTCTCTCGTAACATTCAGGTTTATTTGCTGCTTTTGGGTTTTATATTATTTACCTGTGGCTCCTATAATTGTATCTGGTTTATGGACAGCGTGCGTATTCTCTCCGTTTTATTCTCCTGCGTTTCGTTTCATTTCTGAAGTGTTCGCTCATGTTTTAATCAAGACTGTTGTCAGCACCCCGTGTAGTGTTTACTTTGATGTACTCTATGTCTCAGTTTGTTTTCGCTTTACCCTGTTTTCTTTCACTTTGCTGTCTTTGACTGTTTCTTCTTCTTGTTCCCGCCTATCTTCTTCTATCTCTGGCTTTGGTCCTCTCTTCTGAGAAGCTTCTCGTCGTCGCATTTTTTCGTCTTCTAGCAGTTGCCAGCTAAAATTAGGTCAATCGTTATTTTCCTAATTGTGTTTCGGTTAGTTGGTTTTGCCTAATTTCAGCTCTACCGGTTGGGCGCCAATTTGTAACGTTCAGTTAATATAATCCTCCTTATGTATCCAGTGAATGTGGAAGGCCCCACTTCTGAGCGTCAATATGTAATATCAAAACAAATTAGTATCTCTTACTAATAAAGTATAACCTGTTTTATTTTTAAATAGAGGATTATTCATCTGAACCTCAGGGTCAACATACAATTTACATATAGAACAGACAATACAACTTTGATGCATGAGACTGGGTAATACAGTGTTGTTAATGTCTGTTCAATGTTTGTGGGTCCTTTTAAACTACTATTAACTACAACAAAAAACTCTTATAATTAACAACCATTTTCACAATAGTGCACTAACGCAAGTCACAATTATTATTATTATTTATTTGTTTATTGTTTATTCAGTTATTGTTTTTGTGGTATGATCTCGCCAACTTTGCAGGTTTCACAATGGATTAATTCGTTGATTCCGCTCCTGGACACCTGGTTTTTCGCTCTCTCTCTATCAAAACATCACTCCTCTAGGTCCCGGGTTGGTTCTCCTGGTCATCTCATCTTCCACCGGTCCTCAATTTCTATCAACTCAGCAGTCACTTATCTTAAACGTTCTGGCTTGCAATTCACAATTTTTAACAATCATAATCTTCTTCACTCAAAAAACTAATTTCTTTAACTAAGGCCATGGCTATATTTTTTATGGGTCACAGGTTCGGTTTACCATTTATAATTAATAATAAAATGTATTTCACTGTTATTTTCCCTTCTTAACACTGTCACACAATATAACTTTTAGAATTACCGTTTGACATGATTATATTTGTAACACTTAAATAATTCACTTTATGTATTTTGTTTTTCTTGATAAATAAAATAACAGTCTGAGGTGCGCAGACCTCCCCATAGTTAAATTAGATTTATGAACTAACAAATGTCTTTTTACTTATTTTCTAAGTTTAACATTTGTACCTTATAATTCTATTAATTAATCATTATTTACATGTTAACGAGTATGTTATGTTTTATGTTTGGTGAAACGACACGTTACATAAAGCCCCCCGTTTAAGACAAGTTATTTCAGTAATGGTAGTTTTAGGAGTTACTGAAATAAATGGCAAACATCTACAAAAACTGTCTTCACTTTTCATAAAACCTCTTTATCTCGGTTTGGTTATATATCCCTTGGGGCATTGCTACAATGGGGTTGGTAATTGACAAACTACTTTTTCCTATAATATCTTCTTTTATCATGCACTGGATTTACTTTCTTACAGCTTTCTTGAACAACTGTTAAACCGGATATTATTTAAATTCTTCGCTTTATTCGGTGATTTGGAGAATATGATGCAGTAGTTATTGTAATTGTTCACTAACCTCTTCTTTTGTGCCACACTCATGATCTCTGTATATCCTTTTCCTTGGAAAGCCCTGATTTCCTGCAGTCTTTCCTGCCATGATTCTGGTCTGTTACGGTTTATTTGTTTCCTATGGATACCCTAACATTTTCCCTAACTTAATATGAAGTCCTGTCCTGAGGGGCACTTGTGCTTCCTATTATCTCAGCGGATCATTCATAATTGCAGAGTGGCGCCGTAGCATACAACACTCTGTTTATACCTTAAAGAGTAACCCTTGGGTTACTAATAACACCATAGGAATTCCTATTTCTTCTCTCGTAACATTCAGGTTTATTTGCTGCTTTTGGGTTTTATATTATTTACCTGTGGCTCCTATAATTGTATCTGGTTTATGGACAGCGTGCGTATTCTCTCCGTTTTATTCTCCTGCGTTTCGTTTCATTTCTGAAGTGTTCGCTCATGTTTTAATCAAGACTGTTGTCAGCACCCCGTGTAGTGTTTACTTTGATGTACTCTATGTCTCAGTTTGTTTTCGCTTTACCCTGTTTTCTTTCACTTTGCTGTCTTTGACTGTTTCTTCTTCTTGTTCCCGCCTATCTTCTTCTATCTCTGGCTTTGGTCCTCTCTTCTGAGAAGCTTCTCGTCGTCGCATTTTTTCGTCTTCTAGCAGTTGCCAGCTAAAATTAGGTCAATCGTTATTTTCCTAATTGTGTTTCGGTTAGTTGGTTTTGCCTAATTTCAGCTCTACCGGTTGGGCGCCAATTTGTAACGTTCAGTTAATATAATCCTCCTTATGTATCCAGTGAATGTGGAAGGCCCCACTTCTGAGCGTCAATATGTAATATCAAAACAAATTAGTATCTCTTACTAATAAAGTATAACCTGTTTTATTTTTAAATAGAGGATTATTCATCTGAACCTCAGGGTCAACATACAATTTACATATAGAACAGACAATACAACTTTGATGCATGAGACTGGGTAATACAGTGTTGTTAATGTCTGTTC
Source organism: Magicicada septendecula (assembly GCA_034769895.1). Classification (NCBI taxonomy): domain Eukaryota; kingdom Metazoa; phylum Arthropoda; class Insecta; order Hemiptera; family Cicadidae; genus Magicicada; species Magicicada septendecula. The sequence continues at coordinate 892,762,872 of CM068367.1, forward strand.
AATGTTTGTGGGTCCTTTTAAACTACTATTAACTACAACAAAAAACTCTTATAATTAACAACCATTTTCACAATAGTGCACTAACGCAAGTCACAATTATTATTATTATTTATTTGTTTATTGTTTATTCAGTTATTGTTTTTGTGGTATGATCTCGCCAACTTTGCAGGTTTCACAATGGATTAATTCGTTGATTCCGCTCCTGGACACCTGGTTTTTCGCTCTCTCTCTATCAAAACATCACTCCTCTAGGTCCCGGGTTGGTTCTCCTGGTCATCTCATCTTCCACCGGTCCTCAATTTCTATCAACTCAGCAGTCACTTATCTTAAACGTTCTGGCTTGCAATTCACAATTTTTAACAATCATAATCTTCTTCACTCAAAAAACTAATTTCTTTAACTAAGGCCATGGCTATATTTTTTATGGGTCACAGGTTCGGTTTACCATTTATAATTAATAATAAAATGTATTTCACTGTTATTTTCCCTTCTTAACACTGTCACACAATATAACTTTTAGAATTACCGTTTGACATGATTATATTTGTAACACTTAAATAATTCACTTTATGTATTTTGTTTTTCTTGATAAATAAAATAACAGTCTGAGGTGCGCAGACCTCCCCATAGTTAAATTAGATTTATGAACTAACAAATGTCTTTTTACTTATTTTCTAAGTTTAACATTTGTACCTTATAATTCTATTAATTAATCATTATTTACATGTTAACGAGTATGTTATGTTTTATGTTTGGTGAAACGACACGTTACATAAAGCCCCCCGTTTAAGACAAGTTATTTCAGTAATGGTAGTTTTAGGAGTTACTGAAATAAATGGCAAACATCTACAAAAACTGTCTTCACTTTTCATAAAACCTCTTTATCTCGGTTTGGTTATATATTCCTTGGGGCATTGCTACAATGGGGTTGGTAATTGACAAACTACTTTTTCCTATAATATCTTCTTTTATCATGCACTGGATTTACTTTCTTACAGCTTTCTTGAACAACTGTTAAACCGGATATTATTTAAATTCTTCGCTTTATTCGGTGATTTGGAGAATATGATGCAGTAGTTATTGTAATTGTTCACTAACCTCTTCTTTTGTGCCACACTCATGATCTCTGTATATCCTTTTCCTTGGAAAGCCCTGATTTCCTGCAGTCTTTCCTGCCATGATTCTGGTCTGTTACGGTTTATTTGTTTCCTATGGATACCCTAACATTTTCCCTAACTTAATATGAAGTCCTGTCCTGAGGGGCACTTGTGCTTCCTATTATCTCAGCGGATCATTCATAATTGCAGAGTGGCGCCGTAGCATACAACACTCTGTTTATACCTTAAAGAGTAACCCTTGGGTTACTAATAACACCATAGGAATTCCTATTTCTTCTCTCGTAACATTCAGGTTTATTTGCTGCTTTTGGGTTTTATATTATTTACCTGTGGCTCCTATAATTGTATCTGGTTTATGGACAGCGTGCGTATTCTCTCCGTTTTATTCTCCTGCGTTTCGTTTCATTTCTGAAGTGTTCGCTCATGTTTTAATCAAGACTGTTGTCAGCACCCCGTGTAGTGTTTACTTTGATGTACTCTATGTCTCAGTTTGTTTTCGCTTTACCCTGTTTTCTTTCACTTTGCTGTCTTTGACTGTTTCTTCTTCTTGTTCCCGCCTATCTTCTTCTATCTCTGGCTTTGGTCCTCTCTTCTGAGAAGCTTCTCGTCGTCGCATTTTTTCGTCTTCTAGCAGTTGCCAGCTAAAATTAGGTCAATCGTTATTTTCCTAATTGTGTTTCGGTTAGTTGGTTTTGCCTAATTTCAGCTCTACCGGTTGGGCGCCAATTTGTAACGTTCAGTTAATATAATCCTCCTTATGTATCCAGTGAATGTGGAAGGCCCCACTTCTGAGCGTCAATATGTAATATCAAAACAAATTAGTATCTCTTACTAATAAAGTATAACCTGTTTTATTTTTAAATAGAGGATTATTCATCTGAACCTCAGGGTCAACATACAATTTACATATAGAACAGACAATACAACTTTGATGCATGAGACTGGGTAATACAGTGTTGTTAATGTCTGTTCAATGTTTGTGGGTCCTTTTAAACTACTATTAACTACAACAAAAAACTCTTATAATTAACAACCATTTTCACAATAGTGCACTAACGCAAGTCACAATTATTATTATTATTTATTTGTTTATTGTTTATTCAGTTATTGTTTTTGTGGTATGATCTCGCCAACTTTGCAGGTTTCACAATGGATTAATTCGTTGATTCCGCTCCTGGACACCTGGTTTTTCGCTCTCTCTCTATCAAAACATCACTCCTCTAGGTCCCGGGTTGGTTCTCCTGGTCATCTCATCTTCCACCGGTCCTCAATTTCTATCAACTCAGCAGTCACTTATCTTAAACGTTCTGGCTTGCAATTCACAATTTTTAACAATCATAATCTTCTTCACTCAAAAAACTAATTTCTTTAACTAAGGCCATGGCTATATTTTTTATGGGTCACAGGTTCGGTTTACCATTTATAATTAATAATAAAATGTATTTCACTGTTATTTTCCCTTCTTAACACTGTCACACAATATAACTTTTAGAATTACCGTTTGACATGATTATATTTGTAACACTTAAATAATTCACTTTATGTATTTTGTTTTTCTTGATAAATAAAATAACAGTCTGAGGTGCGCAGACCTCCCCATAGTTAAATTAGATTTATGAACTAACAAATGTCTTTTTACTTATTTTCTAAGTTTAACATTTGTACCTTATAATTCTATTAATTAATCATTATTTACATGTTAACGAGTATGTTATGTTTTATGTTTGGTGAAACGACACGTTACATAAAGCCCCCCGTTTAAGACAAGTTATTTCAGTAATGGTAGTTTTAGGAGTTACTGAAATAAATGGCAAACATCTACAAAAACTGTCTTCACTTTTCATAAAACCTCTTTATCTCGGTTTGGTTATATATCCCTTGGGGCATTGCTACAATGGGGTTGGTAATTGACAAACTACTTTTTCCTATAATATCTTCTTTTATCATGCACTGGATTTACTTTCTTACAGCTTTCTTGAACAACTGTTAAACCGGATATTATTTAAATTCTTCGCTTTATTCGGTGATTTGGAGAATATGATGCAGTAGTTATTGTAATTGTTCACTAACCTCTTCTTTTGTGCCACACTCATGATCTCTGTATATCCTTTTCCTTGGAAAGCCCTGATTTCCTGCAGTCTTTCCTGCCATGATTCTGGTCTGTTACGGTTTATTTGTTTCCTATGGATACCCTAACATTTTCCCTAACTTAATATGAAGTCCTGTCCTGAGGGGCACTTGTGCTTCCTATTATCTCAGCGGATCATTCATAATTGCAGAGTGGCGCCGTAGCATACAACACTCTGTTTATACCTTAAAGAGTAACCCTTGGGTTACTAATAACACCATAGGAATTCCTATTTCTTCTCTCGTAACATTCAGGTTTATTTGCTGCTTTTGGGTTTTATATTATTTACCTGTGGCTCCTATAATTGTATCTGGTTTATGGACAGCGTGCGTATTCTCTCCGTTTTATTCTCCTGCGTTTCGTTTCATTTCTGAAGTGTTCGCTCATGTTTTAATCAAGACTGTTGTCAGCACCCCGTGTAGTGTTTACTTTGATGTACTCTATGTCTCAGTTTGTTTTCGCTTTACCCTGTTTTCTTTCACTTTGCTGTCTTTGACTGTTTCTTCTTCTTGTTCCCGCCTATCTTCTTCTATCTCTGGCTTTGGTCCTCTCTTCTGAGAAGCTTCTCGTCGTCGCATTTTTTCGTCTTCTAGCAGTTGCCAGCTAAAATTAGGTCAATCGTTATTTTCCTAATTGTGTTTCGGTTAGTTGGTTTTGCCTAATTTCAGCTCTACCGGTTGGGCGCCAATTTGTAACGTTCAGTTAATATAATCCTCCTTATGTATCCAGTGAATGTGGAAGGCCCCACTTCTGAGCGTCAATATGTAATATCAAAACAAATTAGTATCTCTTACTAATAAAGTATAACCTGTTTTATTTTTAAATAGAGGATTATTCATCTGAACCTCAGGGTCAACATACAATTTACATATAGAACAGACAATACAACTTTGATGCATGAGACTGGGTAATACAGTGTTGTTAATGTCTGTTCAATGTTTGTGGGTCCTTTTAAACTACTATTAACTACAACAAAAAACTCTTATAATTAACAACCATTTTCACAATAGTGCACTAACGCAAGTCACAATTATTATTATTATTTATTTGTTTATTGTTTATTCAGTTATTGTTTTTGTGGTATGATCTCGCCAACTTTGCAGGTTTCACAATGGATTCATTCGTTGATTCCGCTCCTGGACACCTGGTTTTTCGCTCTCTCTCTATCAAAACATCACTCCTCTAGGTCCCGGGTTGGTTCTCCTGGTCATCTCATCTTCCACCGGTCCTCAATTTCTATCAACTCAGCAGTCACTTATCTTAAACGTTCTGGCTTGCAATTCACAATTTTTAACAATCATAATCTTCTTCACTCAAAAAACTAATTTCTTTAACTAAGGCCATGGCTATATTTTTTATGGGTCACAGGTTCGGTTTACCATTTATAATTAATAATAAAATGTATTTCACTGTTATTTTCCCTTCTTAACACTGTCACACAATATAACTTTTAGAATTACCGTTTGACATGATTATATTTGTAACACTTAAATAATTCACTTTATGTATTTTGTTTTTCTTGATAAATAAAATAACAGTCTGAGGTGCGCAGACCTCCCCATAGTTAAATTAGATTTATGAACTAACAAATGTCTTTTTACTTATTTTCTAAGTTTAACATTTGTACCTTATAATTCTATTAATTAATCATTATTTACATGTTAACGAGTATGTTATGTTTTATGTTTGGTGAAACGACACGTTACATAAAGCCCCCCGTTTAAGACAAGTTATTTCAGTAATGGTAGTTTTAGGAGTTACTGAAATAAATGGCAAACATCTACAAAAACTGTCTTCACTTTTCATAAAACCTCTTTATCTCGGTTTGGTTATATATCCCTTGGGGCATTGCTACAATGGGGTTGGTAATTGACAAACTACTTTTTCCTATAATATCTTCTTTTATCATGCACTGGATTTACTTTCTTACAGCTTTCTTGAACAACTGTTAAACCGGATATTATTTAAATTCTTCGCTTTATTCGGTGATTTGGAGAATATGATGCAGTAGTTATTGTAATTGTTCACTAACCTCTTCTTTTGTGCCACACTCATGATCTCTGTATATCCTTTTCCTTGGAAAGCCCTGATTTCCTGCAGTCTTTCCTGCCATGATTCTGGTCTGTTACGGTTTATTTGTTTCCTATGGATACCCTAACATTTTCCCTAACTTAATATGAAGTCCTGTCCTGAGGGGCACTTGTGCTTCCTATTATCTCAGCGGATCATTCATAATTGCAGAGTGGCGCCGTAGCATACAACACTCTGTTTATACCTTAAAGAGTAACCCTTGGGTTACTAATAACACCATAGGAATTCCTATTTCTTCTCTCGTAACATTCAGGTTTATTTGCTGCTTTTGGGTTTTATATTATTTACCTGTGGCTCCTATAATTGTATCTGGTTTATGGACAGCGTGCGTATTCTCTCCGTTTTATTCTCCTGCGTTTCGTTTCATTTCTGAAGTGTTCGCTCATGTTTTAATCAAGACTGTTGTCAGCACCCCGTGTAGTGTTTACTTTGATGTACTCTATGTCTCAGTTTGTTTTCGCTTTACCCTGTTTTCTTTCACTTTGCTGTCTTTGACTGTTTCTTCTTCTTGTTCCCGCCTATCTTCTTCTATCTCTGGCTTTGGTCCTCTCTTCTGAGAAGCTTCTCGTCGTCGCATTTTTTCGTCTTCTAGCAGTTGCCAGCTAAAATTAGGTCAATCGTTATTTTCCTAATTGTGTTTCGGTTAGTTGGTTTTGCCTAATTTCAGCTCTACCGGTTGGGCGCCAATTTGTAACGTTCAGTTAATATAATCCTCCTTATGTATCCAGTGAATGTGGAAGGCCCCACTTCTGAGCGTCAATATGTAATATCAAAACAAATTAGTATCTCTTACTAATAAAGTATAACCTGTTTTATTTTTAAATAGAGGATTATTCATCTGAACCTCAGGGTCAACATACAATTTACATATAGAACAGACAATACAACTTTGATGCATGAGACTGGGTAATACAGTGTTGTTAATGTCTGTTCAATGTTTGTGGGTCCTTTTAAACTACTATTAACTACAACAAAAAACTCTTATAATTAACAACCATTTTCACAATAGTGCACTAACGCAAGTCACAATTATTATTATTATTTATTTGTTTATTGTTTATTCAGTTATTGTTTTTGTGGTATGATCTCGCCAACTTTGCAGGTTTCACAATGGATTAATTCGTTGATTCCGCTCCTGGACACCTGGTTTTTCGCTCTCTCTCTATCAAAACATCACTCCTCTAGGTCCCGGGTTGGTTCTCCTGGTCATCTCATCTTCCACCGGTCCTCAATTTCTATCAACTCAGCAGTCACTTATCTTAAACGTTCTGGCTTGCAATTCACAATTTTTAACAATCATAATCTTCTTCACTCAAAAAACTAATTTCTTTAACTAAGGCCATGGCTATATTTTTTATGGGTCACAGGTTCGGTTTACCATTTATAATTAATAATAAAATGTATTTCACTGTTATTTTCCCTTCTTAACACTGTCACACAATATAACTTTTAGAATTACCGTTTGACATGATTATATTTGTAACACTTAAATAATTCACTTTATGTATTTTGTTTTTCTTGATAAATAAAATAACAGTCTGAGGTGCGCAGACCTCCCCATACTTAAATTAGATTTATGAACTAACAAATGTCTTTTTACTTATTTTCTAAGTTTAACATTTGTACCTTATAATTCTATTAATTAATCATTATTTACATGTTAACGAGTATGTTATGTTTTATGTTTGGTGAAACGACACGTTACATAAAGCCCCCCGTTTAAGACAAGTTATTTCAGTAATGGTAGTTTTAGGAGTTACTGAAATAAATGGCAAACATCTACAAAAACTGTCTTCACTTTTCATAAAACCTCTTTATCTCGGTTTGGTTATATATCCCTTGGGGCATTGCTACAATGGGGTTGGTAATTGACAAACTACTTTTTCCTATAATATCTTCTTTTATCATGCACTGGATTTACTTTCTTACAGCTTTCTTGAACAACTGTTAAACCGGATATTATTTAAATTCTTCGCTTTATTCGGTGATTTGGAGAATATGATGCAGTAGTTATTGTAATTGTTCACTAACCTCTTCTTTTGTGCCACACTCATGATCTCTGTATATCCTTTTCCTTGGAAAGCCCTGATTTCCTGCAGTCTTTCCTGCCATGATTCTGGTCTGTTACGGTTTATTTGTTTCCTATGGATACCCTAACATTTTCCCTAACTTAATATGAAGTCCTGTCCTGAGGGGCACTTGTGCTTCCTATTATCTCAGCGGATCATTCATAATTGCAGAGTGGCGCCGTAGCATACAACACTCTGTTTATACCTTAAAGAGTAACCCTTGGGTTACTAATAACACCATAGGAATTCCTATTTCTTCTCTCGTAACATTCAGGTTTATTTGCTGCTTTTGGGTTTTATATTATTTACCTGTGGCTCCTATAATTGTATCTGGTTTATGGACAGCGTGCGTATTCTCTCCGTTTTATTCTCCTGCGTTTCGTTTCATTTCTGAAGTGTTCGCTCATGTTTTAATCAAGACTGTTGTCAGCACCCCGTGTAGTGTTTACTTTGATGTACTCTATGTCTCAGTTTGTTTTCGCTTTACCCTGTTTTCTTTCACTTTGCTGTCTTTGACTGTTTCTTCTTCTTGTTCCCGCCTATCTTCTTCTATCTCTGGCTTTGGTCCTCTCTTCTGAGAAGCTTCTCGTCGTCGCATTTTTTCGTCTTCTAGCAGTTGCCAGCTAAAATTAGGTCAATCGTTATTTTCCTAATTGTGTTTCGGTTAGTTGGTTTTGCCTAATTTCAGCTCTACCGGTTGGGCGCCAATTTGTAACGTTCAGTTAATATAATCCTCCTTATGTATCCAGTGAATGTGGAAGGCCCCACTTCTGAGCGTCAATATGTAATATCAAAACAAATTAGTATCTCTTACTAATAAAGTATAACCTGTTTTATTTTTAAATAGAGGATTATTCATCTGAACCTCAGGGTCAACATACAATTTACATATAGAACAGACAATACAACTTTGATGCATGAGACTGGGTAATACAGTGTTGTTAATGTCTGTTCAATGTTTGTGGGTCCTTTTAAACTACTATTAACTACAACAAAAAACTCTTATAATTAACAACCATTTTCATAATAGTGCACTAACGCAAGTCACAATTATTATTATTATTTATTTGTTTATTGTTTATTCAGTTATTGTTTTTGTGGTATGATCTCGCCAACTTTGCAGGTTTCACAATGGATTAATTCGTTGATTCCGCTCCTGGACACCTGGTTTTTCGCTCTCTCTCTATCAAAACATCACTCCTCTAGGTCCCGGGTTGGTTCTCCTGGTCATCTCATCTTCCACCGGTCCTCAATTTCTATCAACTCAGCAGTCACTTATCTTAAACGTTCTGGCTTGCAATTCACAATTTTTAACAATCATAATCTTCTTCACTCAAAAAACTAATTTCTTTAACTAAGGCCATGGCTATATTTTTTATGGGTCACAGGTTCGGTTTACCATTTATAATTAATAATAAAATGTATTTCACTGTTATTTTCCCTTCTTAACACTGTCACACAATATAACTTTTAGAATTACCGTTTGACATGATTATATTTGTAACACTTAAATAATTCACTTTATGTATTTTGTTTTTCTTGATAAATAAAATAACAGTCTGAGGTGCGCAGACCTCCCCATAGTTAAATTAGATTTATGAACTAAAAAATGTCTTTTTACTTATTTTCTAAGTTTAACATTTGTACCTTATAATTCTATTAATTAATCATTATTTACATGTTAACGAGTATGTTATGTTTTATGTTTGGTGAAACGACACGTTACATAAAGCCCCCCGTTTAAGACAAGTTATTTCAGTAATGGTAGTTTTAGGAGTTACTGAAATAAATGGCAAACATCTACAAAAACTGTCTTCACTTTTCATAAAACCTCTTTATCTCGGTTTGGTTATATATTCCTTGGGGCATTGCTACAATGGGGTTGGTAACTGACAAACTACTTTTTCCTATAATATCTTCTTTTATCATGCACTGGATTTACTTTCTTACAGCTTTCTTGAACAACTGTTAAACCGGATATTATTTAAATTCTTCGCTTTATTCGGTGATTTGGAGAATATGATGCAGTAGTTATTGTAATTGTTCACTAACCTCTTCTTTTGTGCCACACTCATGATCTCTGTATATCCTTTTCCTTGGAAAGCCCTGATTTCCTGCAGTCTTTCCTGCCATGATTCTGGTCTGTTACGGTTTATTTGCACGTGGCGGCCAATGTTCACACGGAAATGTCATGTCTCAAAAATTCCTTCTCACCCGGTACTAGATGATGTAAACTCCTCGAGAGGTGTTCGTCCAATGAAAACGCAAGTTGCCAAGGGCAGTACGACTTTTGGCCATCTTGAAAAGGTCTGTCATCATATAACTTCGGAACCGGCCGGTTCAGTACACAGGCTCGCGGGCCTAATTTTGATAAAACTACAAAAAGTGTGATTCAACTAGAGAAAATAATGAGATAAACAGTGCAACTTTAACAATAGTCAGTGAACCAAATTGAAACAGCAGAAACATTTTCGGGACGAACCGGTGAACGAACAAAAACAGACTAATTGCAGCACGTGTCGGATACAGCCAGGAAAGTAAAACCATACCATTCTAATTCAATTCAATGGGAAAAATTATTTAAAAAAAGAGCTCTAAATAAAATAAATGGGGTAAAAGTGTGAATTAAGTGTGTGTGCAAATGCTGGGTTGCCTTGATAGGTAGATGTAGTATACGTTAAGTTGGGTTTAAATATATATTTCTTTTTTCTTTCATTTTAATACGTTAGTGGACAATGTCTTTGTATGAACCATTACAGTAGTATGAAACTTAATTATACAAAAGTGTGTAGAGGAGCGGGTGAGGTATATCATATGTAGAGGGGAGCATAACAAAGAATGTTATTTTAAAATATAATAAAATAGTATTTTATTTTAACTTGCTATATATGTGTTAGCGTAATCATTTCAACAACCTAACCACATTTTCTGTGCTGGTAAATTCGCTATACGAAAAAGGGTTTCCACCACTAGATGATCTGGCTGAACAAGTAAATAAATTCAAGGTAAGTGGGAGATTGTTGTTATTTAATATATTGATAGAATTGTAAAAGTTACAATGGTGCAGCATGACCAGGATTTGGGATAAAAATTATATTTATCCCAAATTGGCCTATTTCAAAGCACAGAGAATGGAATAGGGTTGGCGGAAATTGAGAAGAAATTACGTAAAAATTTACGTAACATATGCGTAATAAGGTGGTGTTGATAAATTGTGCATGTTTGATTATAAGTAAAATTTAATAATTAATTAGTAAGCCAGGAAATAATAACAAGAAAAATGTCTGAGAACGAAAAAGAAATTAATTTGATAGACTCAGCTATGAGTGAAAGTGGTTTTGGGTCAATGAACCCGTCACCGAGTGTGAGCGAATAGAAGGTCAGTTAATTCAAACAGCTGATTCGAGCGTTCAATCAGTAACTGACACTAACATAACCGAGTCCATTATAATAAATAACGCAGAAGCGAAATCCACGCCCGCAGCGACTAAAATAAAAGAAAAAGAGTATTCAATAGATGATATATTTAACCTTGTGAAAACCATGTCTGAGAATATGAATAATAGATTTGATGTTAACGATATTAAATTTGAAGAACAGAAAATAAAATGTGAAGAGCAGAATGTTAAAAATTATACTAATTTTAAAGAAATTAAAGAACAGAATGTTAAAAATGATGCTAACTTTAAAGAAATTAAAGAACAGAATGCGAAGTTTGAGAGTAGTATAAATGTAAAGTTTGATTATCTAAGTAATGTATTATGTAAACGTATTGATGAACGTTGCGAAAATATCAAAGAACAATTGGCAGAGTCCATGAACATTAGAGTGCCGTATTTCTGATATAAAAAATGAGATGACAAATAAAGTAGAAAAGCAAATCACGGAACAATTTAGTATAATAAATACAAATGTCGAGAAGCTGATGAATGAATGCAATGCTAATACTGAATGTAAAATTAATTGTGCTATTAATAAAATGGAAAGCAATAACCATAAAATAAGTGAGATAGAAAATAGTTATAAGATTGAATTTAAAACAATACAAAATACAATAAGTGACCTTGAATCTGATAATCACAATAAATTTATAAACGTTGAAAAGAGTATTGTGAATGTAAGAGATGAATTGAGTATGGCCATCAGCCAACAAGTAAATACTGTTACCGAACGAGTAATTATGACTCGCGACGTAAGCAGTGAAGTCGAATTAGAACCCTTTAGTTGTGATAATAGGAGAGTACACCCAATGCAATTCCTGAATAGAGTAAGGGAATTTAACAAATTTAATACCAATAGTTGGGAGGTACAGCTGTTAAAGATTTTAAAATGTTTCAAGGGTAGTTCGGAAATATGGGCCGAGGTACACAAGACAGAGTGGGGGAGTTTCGAAAATTTCGAGGCCACATTCAGAGATAAATATTGGTCTGAAGAAGACCAAGAAGTGTTATGCAGCAAAATTATGGGAACGGGGAATTTTGGGGGACCCAATAATAATATCACGGGGTATGTAATGAAAATATTTAGTGAGGCGAAATACCTAGAACCGCCATTGCCATTCAGGTCCTTCGTGAGGAATATAAGTAAGCACTTACCAAGGGAGGTGCAAATAACATTGATGACGAGGGAGGTAGCAACCATCAGTGAATTAGAGAGTATTTTAGATGTGTTTCAGAACATACGAGACCGAGAAGTAAATAGACGTCACAACCAACAGAGTACGGACCATGGAGGGAACCATGCACCACAGAAGGGGCCGCAACCTGGACAGGCATACTCCAGACAAGAACCAAATAATTGAGGCAACATGTGGGATGCACGGTATGTTCAAGCGAGAATTATGCCACGCAGAGTTTTTGTTTTAGATGTAGGAGAGAGAGACCCGGTCCACGACATGGAACACCACCCGTGCATAATAACCACACGTATCAACGAAGAGGAGAGGGCCAAGGAGGAGCGCCGAGAGGAAATGAAAATGTCAACCGGAGTGGGGGTGGATACGCCCAAGCTGTGGCGGGTACATCTACGGGAATCTAGAAGAGACAATGGGGAACTGGGCCCAGCCATTGTCGACGGAGGACTCTGGGGTCCAAGGCGACGACCGATATCAGAATAATATCATCATAACAGACTTGTCGGAGGAGTTAATGGCAGAAGACGATGCCAGAGCTAAAAGACGGGAGACTGGATTAACAGAAGTAAGAATCCAAATTGAAGGTAAGGAAATAAAAACCTTAGTAGATACAGGTAGTGAAGTTTCTGTTATTTCCGAACACATACTAGAGGAATTGCAAGAAACAAACAAAAATATCCCATCTTTGCCAGTTGTAGGGGTGACTATTGTAGGTATTACCGGGGTTAGGAGTAAACGTGTAACTAAACAGGTACATTTGAATATGGTAATTAATGGGGTAGGGTACGATAACACATTTTTAGTAGTACGGGGGTTAAATTTGGAGGTGATTCTGGGGAACGACTTTTTGATAAAGCATAAAGCGGTAACTGATTTTCAGAAGCGGTTGTTAGTACTGAATAATGAAGTCGAACCAGTTCAGATTAGTTTTGAGCAGGTAGTAGACACAGTGAGAATTTCAGGAGTTAAGGTGATACTAAATCGGGTTAGTAACCTAGAAACGGAAGTTAATATGTGTGTATGCAGAGAGAGAGAGAGAGAGGTAGAGGGTAACATAAGTGAAGAACGAATTTGGGAGGATAGAGCGGTGAAATTTTGTAGTGAGGGTGGCGTCATAGGGAGTTCTCAATGTGAAATGTTGTGGCGGGTAGTAGAGTATTTTAGAGGAGTGTTTGCCGATATACCTGGGAGGGCAAGAAATTATGAATGTGAATTGAAGGTAAGGGAACACGCACCCTACATGCAAAGAAGTTATCCGGTGCCATATTCGAAGAGAAGAGCGGTTCAGCTTGAATTAGATAAAATGCTAGAGGGGGACATAATCGAGCGATCAGTATCATCGTATTCAAACCCGTTAGTAGTAGTTATCAAAAAAGATGGTCGAGTCAGGCTATGTTTAGACGCCCGCAGGATCAATCAAATAATTATTCCGGATCGAGAATCACCCGAAGCACTAGATATTTCAAAAATTTAGTGGAGTTAAATACATGACCTCATTAGATTTAACCGCGGGGTATTGGCAAGTCCTGTTAGCATGTGAAAGCAGGAAATATACAGCGTTCCTTTTCAATGGAAAAAATTACCAATTTAAATGGTTACCTTTCGGGCTGAACACCAGCGTAGCCAGTTTTATAAAATGTTTAGATGAGATTCTACAACCCCAAAACTTAGATTTTTTGACAATTTATGTAGATGACATACTGATAGCCTCACGCACTTTCTAAGAACACATGTAACATTTAGAATATGTGTTAGACAAATTGCACAAAGGGGGGGTTGACTGTTAACTGGGAGAAATCTAAATTTTTACAGAAGGAAATTTTTTAGGTTTCATAATAACATGTGATGGTACAATTCTGGTGCAATATTAAATTTATAAAAACATGGTACAAAAGACCATAATTATTGTATTCATTTATTTTTAACAATTTGGTAATAATTATTTAAATATTTCATAATCCCTGTAAAGTTTTGGTGAGTGGACTATATAACTATTTTATAAAACGCAAATGTGAATTGACAGGATTCTGACCGTTTTTCATGGCAAAGCGACAAACTCAGCAAAAACATATGTAACACATAGCGATAAAGTGCCTAGCCCTGATGACGTCAGTGGTAAGGAATGCATATTTCCGTAAACAACTCAAGGCTTGGCTATATGAACAAAAGCCTGATGACGTCGCTTTTACCCCACCTACGCAATGTGAAACAAAGACTCTTGGTCATTTCATCCGAAAGCGTGAACGTAGCCGGCCAAAAAGGTTCACCAAGTGTAAATTTTAACTTTCACACCACCAAAAGTGGTTAATTACAATAGTGTTCATCAACAGTGACACCTTACCATTCGGTAAGGTGTAATACTATAAGATGTGACCGGTAGCGAAATCGGTGAACTCGCGGTGTGCGATGTTTTACCGGACAAACAACCGCAGCTAAGTAGCTGTTAAATATGGTGAGAACGTTCCAATATTCATTTTAATCAACATCAAAATTCAATAATGACCAATTCAATATTAAAAGAGCTCATTTATTAAAATTGTACCAGAGCGTGAGAGAGAGAGAGTGAGAGGGAGAGAGTGACTTAAATCATGCTGGGTTGTGCGAACTATATATATATATTGTAGCATAACAAAATTGATCACGCTAAACATTTAACTTAATGCAACATAAATAAAGAAGAAAAGTTCCATAGTGAGTGAGAAGAATGAATTGTTTTAAGGATTACACTAGAAACTGTATATTAAGTCAATAAAATGTTAATAAGAATGAAAAATAACAAAGAAAACCATTGATCAAATTAACTTACTATGTAAAAACCCAATAAACCAGCAGTATACCCAGTAGATTGGGGAAGCAGTAAAAAGGGAAGGACAAGAAAAAGGAAATAAAAGGATGAAACCATATTAATAAGGGAAATGTATAAGGTCAAGATGCAGAGAAACCACAAGACCAGAAATTACTAATATAATAATGAAGAAAGGACAAAATAGGTCAAGATTTCTACAAGAGCCTAGAAACAAGAAGAGTTATTCCAAAAAATGTTAATAATGGAATACATACCATTGAACAAAATTAAAACCAATATATTTAGACCCAGTAACAAGTTACAAGATACAATCCCAAAGAAAACCGAATTGTATACTAGTTATAAGTATAATATGTGAAAAATTATTAAAAGGACTACCATTAGTGTAGCCAAAATAAGTGACACACTATAATGAAGTGTAGTGTAAGAAATCTATTAAAAAGACTACCATCAGTGTAGGGAAATACTATATAAAAACTAAAAGACAGTCGAATGACTGAGGGCAATTTTGATAATAAAAGTGTTTTCAAAAATTAAGTAGTATAAGAAAATAATAGGTATAAGATGTTTTTATTTTTTTTCATTGTGTTACCAAAAATAATTATAATGAACACTAGAGACAGTTAATAACTGAAGGTGTCAGTAATTATAAGATGTTTTTATTTTCATTTCATTATATTACTAAAATAGGTATAATAAACACAAGAGACAGTGGATAACTGAAAGTGTTATTAGGCATAAGATGTTTTTATTATGTTTAAATGATATTATAAAAAAAAAAAGTTTAGTAGATATAAGATATTCTGTTATATTTTTAAATCATGTTATTTAATTTTCAAGTTTGTAAGGCAGAGAGGCAAGTAGGAAATAGAAATGTAATAATTTTATTCAAAACAGTAAACCATATATAATGTACAAGCAGACTAGCTAAGACACCACTTTAGAAAACACAGACTAGTAATGTAAACCCAAAACTATCTATCAGAGAATCCAATTACATAATAGGGAATAGAATTCAATACATACAATACAGAAATTGAAAATATAATTAATACAGACACAATTAATAGCGAATAGAATGACAAAGGAAAGAAAATTAACTTCTTTTTGAAACAAATAATACTAGGCCTATAATGGTAATCAAATCAGACTAAACAGTAAATTAATCAATATTGAAGTGTTTTAACAACAAAATTATTAACAACAAAGATAATCACGGAGTTATTAAGAATATTCCATGGAACTATTATCAGAAAAAACAATTAAAAACCATTTAAACACTAAATTTGTACAAAATATGAGGCATACAATAGCTATAAAAAATTGTAATTTTTGGGCTTAAATGAGCTTGAAACAAACCCAGCTATATATCCAAAGATGTAAAATTAATTAATCAATATTACTGAGTAGTTAGATTTATGTAAAATTAAGAAATATTTGAAATACAGTAAAAAATAAGAAAACTTATTATGTATATTTAGATGGTGAACCAAGTCTTAGACAGATATTTTTATAATTGAACAATATAAAGAGGAAAAAGACATATCACAAATTACCCTAAAACGACGACGTTCAGTCTATTAGTCTATTGTTAATCGTGAAGACGACTAGTTGAAAATGTATTAGCAGAATACCGAAAAAGAATAATTTTGTGTAAAACCGAGTGTGGTTATGCAGAATGTAACTGAGGTTAACTAAAAGTGAAAATAACATTAACTATTAATATTTAACACCTCACTAATTCCAAACAACAGTAATAACATCATCAAACACAAGCACCAGAAATCAACAGCCATTTTGAGACAATTTTGGACCATATTCGCAGAACACGTATACACATAGTTGAACACCGGACACTTCACAAGAAACCCATCACGAAACGACATCGCAGGAGAAGAGAGGACACTCTACACTATATTCCTGGACCAACACTACTTCGCAGAGAAGGGAATATTTATTTATTTCTGCGGGAGAAGCCCAACCAGTTCATCGCAGCTAAAATTGAGGTGACGGCAGCCATACTTGATTTACGAACCAGCACGAGTACACGGCCAACTTGAAGGGAGTGACGTCATTTCGTCGAATGGTTCGATATTAATTTTCCTAATTGACAATTTAAATAATAATATTGTTTTATTTCAGCCATAATAATTTAGTTTAAGAATACCTGTAAGAATGTATCTTGTTCCTTGCCCTCTGACCATTTCGACTCGTTAAAAGAACCATAATTACTAACCTTGTAAAAAATATATTTTGTTGATCTTGTTCGCTACCGACTGGAGCACATATTAGCCAATGCCTTGGCCATGCGCAGTTTGAATGGCGCATAATTTTGAATGTCAATAAATGAACATCATTATTCAGTTACAAGAGTTGTCTTTATTTCTATAATTAATGTTACCTATTTTTTTTTTTAAACAAAAAAATAATTTACAGTGCTAGAATAAATACCTGAGAAAAGTACACACACAATTAATTAATTAATTATTAATTAATTAAATTAACCAATTAAACATTTTTACTAAGTATCAGTAAAAATTTCATAACTTACAAAATTTTATTTTATTATCAATCAATCACACTTAATTATAAAACATTATTTATATTTAATTTATTCTTTGTAATTGGTGAATCCAAGGTGGAGCTGTATCATCGGCGAGTTCAACACCGAGATTCAGACAACATATATAATTCTTACTATCTACATATATTTTATTTATTTTATATTTGTAATATTTATTATATTACAATATATATGTTTAATGTTTAATCACATATCATGTTAACTGTGTAGGTATTTTGGAGGGTCTGATGTTTGCTACACGCCCCATGGCGTAATATGTACGTAGAGTTTTATGGAAAATAAATTGGGTAATATCATATGGTAAAAATTTCAACAAGGTATTATCTATTATTTCACATAACAATTTCCGCTACTCAAGAGTTCGCTTAAACGAATTCCTGCCCTATAGTAACTCTTAAAGGTAAGTAAAGTTACAAGTCATTTACGTCTATATTTACTTTGCAAATCAAGATGGCACCCGACCTTTGAAATTAAATTAATTTAAAGCAAAGACGTTATATCGTATATTTTATTATATAACAAATTGCACCTGAAAGAACAGGGACCGTAGAATAACAAACACCAGAGGGATAAAAGCCAACCCAGAGAAGGTAGAGTCAATTTTAAAATTCCCTGAACCTAAAAATATTAAGCAATTGCAAAGTATTTTAGGGTTATGCAATTTTTATAGAAAATTTCAGAAAAACTATGCCCATATAACTTCAAAGTTGAGTGCTGTGTTACAAAAGAATAAGCAGTGGAGATGGGGGGAAAACGAACGAGATGCATTTAGTGAGATAAAGGACCATTTTGTTAACATGCTCATGATGAATCACCCTACCTTTGAACGCACATTTTACTTACAGACAGATGCCAGCAATATCGCTCTAGGTGCTGAGTTGTACCAGGAGGACGACGAAAAGGAACACCACTCCATTGCGTTCGCCAGCCATACATTACTAGCTGCCGAAAGGAATTATACAACCACCGAGAAGGAATTACTAAGTATTGTCTTTGCCGTGAAGAAATTCAGAACCTATCTGTTGGGAAATTCTACCATCATCCAGACTGACCAGAAGGCATTATCTTTCCTAAACACCTGCAAATTGACACACAGCAGAATAACCAGGTGGGTGCTAGCGTTACAAGAGTATAATTTTTCTTGGGAGTATATAAAAGGGGTGGAAAACAAGATACCTGACACTTTATCCAGGGTAGATAGGAATGAGAACCGGAAGAGACTTAAAAGAAATAGAGATATATAGACTAAGTAGGGAAGATAGGCTTTTTGGGGAGGAATTGAAAGATATTAATAGCATGCAGAGAACAGATGTTAAATTGAAGAAAATAATAACTAGTTTAGAGTCTGATTTAGATGGGTCTGAATATATATAATACGCATTTTCAAATATATCAGGGAATTCTGTTCAAGAAAGTAGAGGGGGGTGAGCGCGATAGGAGGTTGGTTGTACCAGATGAGTTGATAGATAAAATTATTTGGGATTGTCATATAAGATATAGTCATTTTGGGGCGAAAAATTGTGTTAATGTTTTGAAAGAGTCTTGTGTTTTTAAGAATATGGAGAGGCGGGTTAGGAAGTTGTTAAGGGGTTGTGATTTGTGTCAGAAGTCAAAGGTAATGAATTATAGGGTTGAAGGGGAGTTGAATTTTATAAAAGTAGAAAAGCCATTTGATTTAGTTGCGGTAGATTTGTGCGGGCCGTTGCCGAAGGGTAGAGGAGGTGTTATGTATATTTTTGTAATGTTGGACACTTTTTCGAAGTATATAAAATTGTATAGTGTGAAGAGAGCTACAAGTCATGTGCTGAGTGAGAAGGTGACGAAGGATTATATGATGAATGTGGGGAAGCCAAAGGTGATTTTATCGGACCATGGGCCACAGTTCATCAGTGGAAGATGGCGCCAGACCCTCGGATGGGAGGGATCATTCCGAAGCATACGGCAGTCTACCATCCTCAGTCCAACCAGGCAGAGCGTGTCATGAGAGAGATAGGCAGGATTTTTAGAGCCTATTGTCACGCCAAACACAGCGAGTGGCCGTTATATGTAAAAAGGGTTGAAAATTGGCTGAACAGTACCACCCACGAGTCGACAGGATATACACCTCATGAGTTGATAAAGGGAACATGCCCCCCCCCGAGGATTTTGGAACAGCTGTTTGACTACCCACCTGAGAGTGAGAAAACGGATGTGAGCATTAAAATCAGGTTGGCTAATGAAAATCTATTAAGTAAAGGTGAACGACGGAAACGTAGACATGACGCAAAAGGTAAGTGGATGAAATATGAAATAGGACAGCTGGTATTGGTGAGGAGACACGACTTATCGAGTGCTCAGAACAAGGAAATTAAGAAATTTTTCTTACTGTACGAAGGACCATATGAGGTAATAGGAGTGAAGATGAATAATGCGTACGTACTACAGAATAGAGAAACAAGGGAGATAATAGGGACACACAATGCAACAAACTTAAAATTGTATTGGTCATCTTAGATACTTTATATCTCCGTTTGACATGATTAACTCCAGAGAAGCGTTCCTTGCACGTAAACAGACATAGGCTTTATTTAAGTGTTCAATACCATATTTTTTATTGTATTTATCTTGCCCATCACAAAATAAAAACACTACTTGTTATTTTACGTTAACATTGTAACCAGACACGATAAAGATAACCGTGTTAAAAGGCTTTAACGAGGTTAACATCCGGCAATCTCTAGTCAACCACCGAAATAAGCCAGGCGGAGTTTTAGAATTCATTCAGCCTGAGTTGATCCCGGCTGTTTTTGATATCCCGCCCTGGCTACGTGACCAACTAAAGGCATGTACAAAAATTCCTGGTTCACTGACCAAAGGACAAGACTTGCCAGCACTTCTAAGGGAAGTGTCAATCACATTTATTCAGGAAAAATATCATGGATTCGCCAAAATATACACTGACGGTTCTGTTGACAAAGTCAACAATAAAGGAGGAGCTGCTTATTATTGCCCAGAAACAGGTGACTCTTTTTCATTGCCCTGCGACGCGTCCTCAAGTATGAACGCTGAATTATTGGCCCTGAATGCTGCACTGGAGTTTTGCAAAGCCATTGATGCGCGTGACATCTGCATTCTCACGGACTCCATGTCTTCTATACAGGCCTTACAAGCGCAGAACACCACAGATTATTACTTTCGAACATCGGAAATCCTGCAACAACTTAATAGTTTAAAAGGTAAGAATGTTGTTTTTCAATGGATTCCAAGTCACTGGGGATTTATGGAAATGAAGTAGCAGATACTCTTGCCAGTAAAGCTTGCTGCATGGGCCCTGTACAGGCGCAGCGTTATTCTCTGACACAGTGTAAAGAAGCAGCCAAGAAGTTCTTCATTGAGTCCTCGAAACGGAGATGGGAGAATTGTAGCACCGGACGCGAGTACTTCGCCATCCAAAGCTCCCCAAACTGCCCAAAAATCTATAAAGGGATGCCTCGATCTGTAGCGTCATTTGTGGCAAGAGCACGAATGGGTCACATCGTGACGAACAGGTACCTGCATAGGTTTCACCTAAAAGACAGTCCTCTTTGTGGAATGTGCAAGGAGCAGGACGAAACCCTAAATCACATTCTCTTGGATTGCCCGGCAACGCTACCAGCGAGGGAAAATCTTAAAACGCAAAATGGCCGGAGAAAAAACTCTGGATAAAATACTATCCGAGAGTTGTTGGTGGCCGCTAGCAACAGACACTTACAGGAGACATCAAGCCATCGAAGCAGCCAGCCTTGGATGCTCGTATTAAGAAGTAAGAAGTAAGTATCTTAGAAACTTTAGAAGTGATCGTCATTAATATTGATGTGTGAATGAATTTTAATATGTCTTATATGTTTTCAGAAGGGATCCTCCCCCATTTTCGGGTGGTCACGGCTTCACCAACCCTGACCGTGGGTTTTGGCTGTTTGGAGGCGGACCATGGTTGGCGGTAACTTCCATCTGTTGGTCTGTTGGTGAAAACGACGATGGTCCGACTTCACAAAATTGGTGCAAGTAGAAATTTAATTTTGTTTTAGAACGGGGAGGGGGACCCCTAAGATTCATGGGTGAAAATTATTATAAGTAGTGCATAAATGGGCACGGCCCCACGAACCAACGGTTGCCTCATTTTTCGACAACCTTCAAAAATAAACAGTTGTCATTTGCGATACGGGGCCCCATCCTAAACAGAATGATGGTATAATATAAAAGTTGCTGTTGGGAAGCGAATCGCAAATTACAAATTTTCAGTATATTTTAGCAAAAAACATGGCTTATAGAGATGGGGTCGGAGATGGTCAGACCCCATACGAGAATGAATATGAGCTAAAAGCACGTTTGGCAGCTTTGAAGGAATTGTACAAAGAGGCTCTAAAAATGGCCTTTGTTATTAAATGATGGAGTAAATGTAGTGTGTGAATTATATTCTGTATAAATAGGAATAGATTATAGTTTAGGAAATCAAGTAAATATTTTGGTGTACTCACTATTTTTTATGTTCATTGAAATCACAATGAAGAAAATAAGAAAGAAAATGAATGGGACTATAACCCATTACACGTACTATGAGGTTTATATAATGAGATTTATGAATCTTTTTAATTTAAATATATAACATATATTTTATGAACTTGTGATTCCCCACTTTCGGGCGGTCACGGCGTCACTGAACCCTGACCATGGATTTGGACTATTGGTAGCAAGTGTGGTTAGGCAGATTGTATCCTAGCCATACTTATTATTTTCAAAATTGGTGAATTTAGAAATCAACCGGGGGGTAAATCAGGGGAATCACCACAACTATGGAACAGCGGCTATCATCGAAGGGGATGGTAGTGCCGTGTTAAGGGCATATAAGAAAATTTTAGTAGGATTACTGGTGTCCTCGGATATTTTTTATAACGCTGAAACAAGAACGGTGTAGGCAGCGTCTATACCATTAAATATACTTCAGTTCTTGTGGATGCACATGGGTGCTACAGTCCACCATCAGGAAATAATAGTGTGTGTGGAAAAGGAGCTGGCCGTTACAAGCCAGGGGCACAGATAACACATCTGTGCACAAGGTAAATGCCTAGTCCGGTTTACCTGGCAGGTGATTTACCTAATTGTAACTGGGTTAAAGGGGGGTTATAATAAAAAATGATGATGTAGAAGTAGGAGGTAACTGAATATTCAGTTAAAATAATACTAAACCGTAATCACGGTGCAATTAAGTTTCCTTGGCTCTGATTAAAGAGGTGTGTATTGTTGACTCACTGTTATGGTAATGGTTACTCTGTGATTTATGATTCAATGATTAGTGATGAACATTCACTTATGAGAATAAATGATTTTAAATACTATATTCGATATGGTAATGATTTTATAATCAACAAGGACATTTTATGATGTAAATTGTATAATTTTGTATATTTGTTTTACTTGTATTCACTGTGCCTAGAGAAAGATCGTTCGCCTGGGAATAAAACTTCAGCTGATGACTGGTGTTAAATGTATAGTATGTTTCATATAATTAATTCATAGGTTATTTTATTAATTAATTTAATTTATCAATTTGGTTTCTTTTTATTAATTATCAGAATATATATTTCTGGGGAAAAAAAATTTGTTCTTTGAAGTAAAGATTGTATTTTGTTTTCATGTTTATATTATATTTTGTAACCAAATGTAGTTGTAATGGAGTTGATGATAGAAATAGGTTGTTTACTTTAAAATAATTGTCAGCATATAATTATGAGGATTTATAAGAAAAATTAAATTCATTTAAAAGATATGAATTTTGAAGGTAAATCTGAAAGCTTGATTTAAAGGTCATGTAAGAAATGACGAAGTATAAAAAAGAAATGAAGTTAGACTTAACTGACTGGTTTTGAATAAGGCAATTAAAATTATTAATTAAAAGAGATGATGTAAAGTAACTTAAAAGGTGAATTTTGAACATTAACTTAGATTTATTTCACTACATGAATGAAATTTAAATAATTTATTTTCGTTTTGAAATGATCTTGCCAGACAAACAAGTAAAAGTTGAGTAAAATAAGGGAATTGTATTTATATTTAAGGATAAAATGTTTATGTTAATTTAAAAGTGATTATACTTGTTGTGAGGTTAGGATTTTGTAGAATAAGAAATGTTGGTGTGAGTCAAGGTGTTATGTTTAAGATAGTAATGCACATGTGTACGCACCCAGTACTTTGCTAAAGGCAATCCAGTATGTATAAGGGGAGCTATATCAGTTGAGGATCTGGTTTGGGATAAGGACAATTATTGATGTTTTTAATGAATGTTACAAGGTTAGGTGATACTGTGGTGAGTGCCTGTCTGATTTTACGGTGTTGGGATCTCGAACAGAGAAGTCCAGTAATGTCATTCAGGTACAGCCACAGTCGCCAAACTATAGGGGTTGTTGGCACCATATCCTCACTGGTTCTCTTAGGTTTTAGCAATGAGAGTTTTTCTGTTTCGGCAGAAAACCTCTCATTGGGGGGGTATTGTAACGGTACAAACAAATGAGGGTTTGCAATTTAAAGCTTTTTCATTTTATTTAACCTGAGTATAATAATGGGTCACCGACTATAGCTCCGTGTGAGGTACAGAATGGTACAGGAATGCAAGTTATCAGCAAGGGTGCACATTCACGCGTATGCGCGCACGTCGGCCAACGTTCACACGGAAATGTCATGTCTCAAAAATTCCTTTTCACCCGGTATTAGATGATGTAAACTCCTTGAGAGGTGTTCGTCCAATGAAAACGCAAGTTGCCAAGGGCAGTACGACTTTTGGCCATTTTGAAAAGGTCTGTCGTCATATAACTTCGGAACCGGCCGGTTCAGTACACAGGCTCGCGGGCCTAATTTTGATAAAACTACAAAAAGTGTGATTCAACTAGAGAAAATAATGTGATAAACAGTGCAACTTTAACAATAGTCAGTGAACCAAATTGAAACAGCAGAAACATTTTCGGACAAACCAGTGAACGAACAAAAACCGACTAATTATTGCACGTGTCGGATACAGCCAGGAAAGTAAAACCATACCATTCTAATTCAATTCAATGGGAAAAATTATTTAAAAAAAAAAGCTCTAAATAAAATAAATGGGGTAAAAGTGTGAATGTAGTGTGTGCGCAAATGCTGGGTTGCCTTGATAGGTAGATGTAGTATACGTTAAGTTGGGTTTTAAATATATATTTTTTTTTCTTTCATTTTAATACGTTAGTGGACAATGTCTTTGTATGAACCATTACAGTAGTATGAAACTTAATTATACAAAAGTGTGTAGAGGAGCGGGTGAGGAATATCATATGTAGAGGGGAGCATAACAAAGAATGTCATTTTAAAATATAATAAAGTAGTATTTTATTTTAACTTCCTATATATGTGTTAGCGTAATCATTTCAACAACCTAACTTCATTTTCTGTGCTGGTAAATTCGCTATACGAAAAAGGGTTTCCACCACTAGATGATCTGGCAAGGTAAGTGGGAGTTTGTTGATGTTTAATATTTTTAAATAAATATAAAAAGTTACAATACTTTATATATTATAACGTACCAAATCCCATAGATTTGGGGTTATATGTAGAAAGTTTTAAAAACCAAGTATAAAATAAATTTAAATCGATAGAACCATATCTCGCGCTGTAGCGAGCATTCCAAACAATTGTAAACGCACAGCGGATATGTTCCGTTGGTGTTATGTAACCACGCACACGCACCGTTATAAATTAGGGACACACCCTAACTTTAAAACATTAATATTTCGGAAACGAATAAGTATAGGCAAAATCCAAAATAGCCAAAAGGTTTACCGAAATATTAAGAATACGGTGTGCGAATTTCATTAAATATAATTAAAGAGTTAATGAGCTAATTCATTTTATTTAAA
The DNA here is from genome assembly GCA_034769895.1 of Magicicada septendecula. Classification (NCBI taxonomy): domain Eukaryota; kingdom Metazoa; phylum Arthropoda; class Insecta; order Hemiptera; family Cicadidae; genus Magicicada; species Magicicada septendecula. The sequence goes on from CM068367.1 coordinate 892,788,199, forward strand.
TAACTGCCATAGTAAATGAGCTAGGGAGTTCAAATTTGGATATGTTATAATTGTAAAAATTACGAATCAAATGTATATGTTAGATTAAGCATAACTTGGCTTGCAGCCAAGATAATCGCAATACAAATTGCAACCGGACATCCGACCGACAATTGGTTCCGGTGTATTCCAGAATATTAAAAATAATAATAATTCTTGGACTGTGGGAATTATTTTTCGTTCTCACGGAATGAGGTGACTAAGTTTTAAGTAGAAGGGAGAATGTTTCAGCCAATCAGATCATTCTAAAAATTTTGAACAACCGTTGATTTCGGGCTGAACGCTCTTCACTCTTCTGTTGGCGATCAAGCTGTCTACACACACACTCTCTTCTGTTAACGTTCACGCACTCAACACATACTCTTCAATCAGGACTTAAACAGTGAACACACACACACACTTCTGTAAAGTATCAACTTGAGAACAACATAGACACTCTTCGACGACTGGACCGTGACGACGTCTACGTGCGATAGTCTTATTCATCAACAAATAAGCGTACAGCGCAATACACACAAACTGTTGGCGTACGCATATAAGAGATCGACAATATACTACGAGAAGTCACGTCCAGACTACAACAGAGCGAGGCCGTCTAAATCGTGGTACGAGCTGAAGAACTGACGACGCAGAGCTACACCCGAGACGAGGTACACACACACACAGTGCAGAGTATCCGGATTGAGGGCCTGAAGCAGTTGCAGCAGTTAAACCACTGACGTTAAATCCATCAACAGTTGCTGAAGGAACCGAGTTGCTGATCCCTGAACTCTTCGTTGGAACCCAGCACGCAGCGGAAATCATCACCACTAGCGGATTGGACTAGGACATCGAGGGACCCCAGAGGACATCTTCGAGAACTTCAGTACCAGGAAAGTCAAAATCATTTATACATTTTTATATAAAAAACCATTATTCTTTCTTTTGTTAAATCAATTGTAAAGTCAATTTCATTCAGATGCCTATAAAAACAGAGACTCTAAGTTAATAAGAACTTCAATATTGTGATAATCTGTAGAACAAGTATAAGTTAATTAAGAAGAAATAGATAAGAAGTAGAGTAGATAAAAAGCGCTATACAAATCTTAATATTAAATCACTTAAGAAACTTATACTGCAGTATACGTGAAACCAATCACAAAGTAAATAAAAAGCACGTAGAACAAGATTCACGGCTAATTTGTTTAAGAGTATTTTAAAAGCATTCTGAAATAGTAAAATCAATATTAAAATCTTGAAAAATCATTAATTAAATTATTTAAATAATTAACTTTGAAGGTAATAATAAACAAGTTCGAATAAATTCATATTTATAAGCTTTCCTTCTGAAAGCTAATATTCATTCTAAAAACATTGATCAAATTACTCATTACTCTTTAGCACATAAAAATTACATTAGGTATAAGTTTTTCATTTTATGTGCTATTAGAATAATAAACCCCAATTTTATACCCGACACTGTTTTGTTATTGCTGTACTCCAAAATCTACCAACATCACAAAACTATTCACAATAATTATAACGATTCACTTTGTGCTTGTACTTTTGAATTAATCTACTTGCGAATTCAAATCACAAATTCCTACGGCCCTAGTCGGAAGAAGAAGACGCAAGAACGCACAGCAGGTAGGTCAGTTCACACACACCATAACAGTAAAGTTATAAATGTCGCCCTGAACTTGGGGCTTCCCGAAGTTAACAAAGTTTGATTAGTAATATATGTCGCCCGGAACGTGGGGCCCGATTTAATTTTGATTAAATTTTAAATTGTAAAATTTAATTGTAGCAAATTACATTGAAACAAATTTGCTGTTTTAATTTGTAAAACAGCTGGCGTCCAACTCAAACAATCCCTAAAGATAGTTTTGTGAATTGGTAATAAGTACAGCAATAGAGTGTTAAGAATATTGTGTAACAATGGACACCAACAAAATGTTAAAACAATTGTTACAAGAAATGAAACAAGCAAACGCGGAATTAACAGCTAATATGAACACGAAATTTGAACAAAGTGCAGCCAAAGCTGAAATAAATATCGCGGAATTAACAGCTAAAATAGACGCGCAGAAAACAAGTTTAACCGAAACACTAGAGCAGAGTAACGCGGATATAAGACAAAACACTGCTAAAATGGATGAAAGCATGAAAAGCTTAGATTCCAAAGTTACCGATGTCGGAGAAAAAAATCATACGGTCGAGACTAAAATAAATGAACGTTTTAAGGTTTTTGAGACCACAATGCATAAATCGTTTATTGAACAGATTTCGCGTATGGAGGGGCGATTTAAAGAACACATCAGCAAGTGTGAGAAACAGACCGCGGATGTAGCGAAAAAAGTCGATAATCTAGAAGTACGGATACAAACTGACGTAAGCAAAACACAATGACAAGTTGCTAGGTTAGACGCGTCGATTGTAGAAGTTCGTTCCGATGTCGACACTAATAGAGTAAATGTATTACAAACGCTTAGCGAGGAGATTTCTAAAGTGCGACAGGAAGTACGGCGGAAATCAGCACCAAATATTCTAGTACAAGGGCAAGTAGACGAAAAGAATCGAGTCTATTTTACTGGTGAAAATAATGAAAATCCCATCGAGTTCTTGCTAACTTGCGAAAACGAAATGGCAAGGGTAGGTTCGCGATTAGAGGACCAATACCGGATACAATGGGTAGTTAAAGCGATGCGTGATTCAGCCAGACGATGGTTTAACATTGTACGTGATAAAATTACCACATACACGGAATTTAGACAAATGTTTGAAAACCGATACTGGAATGCGCACATGCAAAGACTCCTGCGTAATGAATTAGAATACGGACGTTATGACCGGAAGCAGGGTATAACGCCTGAAAACTATATTATACAACAGGTTGAACGCGCTAAACATTTAACACCAGCGTTTTCCGAGGTCGATATAGTCACGAAATTGGCGTACCATTTTAATCATAACATTCGTGTAGCCGCATTTACGCAAGGTATACGTACAGTTGACGAGCTATTAATATTAATATCCCAAAGTGAGACCGTTTTCGATTTCGGCGGATGGAGGTATAGCCCGAACTATAATCCAAATAATGATAGCCAAAATAGATGTGGGCAATATCAGACCCAAACTGATCCAAGGCCTAGTACTAGTTCGACTCCACAACCAGCACCGCCGGAACCGCAAAATAAAACCGTTGAATATAAGGGGAAGGTGAGTTTCAATAGGCAGAAACCGATAAGTAAAGGCTACGATGGAACTCCAATGAGAGCCATACAAACAGTCACGGTATCAGATACTGGTACGACCGAACAAACTAGCGAAATAGAAAATGTTAGAAACCCTATTGCAAAAGCAAAACAGTTTCCCCATACAAAAAACTTGCAACAGGGCGCATCCAAAAAGGATGCGCAATAAATCCTGCGAAAATGTTAAAAAATAAGATTGGTAGAAATAAGAAAATAGTAGGTGTAAGAAAGGTGATTTTTCTCATGAAATTTGTGTGCCAGTTAATGAGGTGTTCACACCGGATGTTGGAGAACAATTGTGGGAGGTAAGTACAATACAACAATGCTCCCCTAACACAGCGTGTCCGGTAGTACAGGAACTTGGAGATGACGTTCCCACGGAGGTACATTTGGATGGCGCTACTGTGATATCCGGGGATAGCGAAGCATTTTACGCGTGGATAGAAGAATATGGTCGAATCACCCATAAAAAGGGTTACGAAATATTAGAGACATTGTAAATATAAATCATGTAAAGTTAGAGATAATTTAAATACTAATATTTAAATATCAATAATAATTGCTTAATATAAATTAGAGTGTTAGATATAAATAATAATAATTGTGGACAAGTTATAAATAAATAACAATCATTCGTAGCATTGATAGAACAAACACACAAGCGAGGTGTGAGACAGACGGGTGATGGTTACAGGAAACGCGCTCACGAGCCGCGCTCAGCTGGTTTTTAAACGCAGAGGCTAATTAGTGACGTTTACTATGCGATAACAGGGGTAGCAAACGGAAGCACATTCCTGAACGCACGCGCCACAATTGTCTGTTGTCATCTGTGTGAAATACCCGGCTAAATGTCTCGCTATTAGTACTACCCATGCTACAAACATTGTCTCACAATATTTTTGTACACATAATCTAAATGTATGAATATAAAGCTTGTATATAAAGCTTGTATGAATAGGATAGTTATATCAGTATATGTTTTTGTAAGTAAATAGCACAATGCATATTTGTGAAACATGAAGAATGTACATGTAGAAAAAAAAACTATAATCTACATTTTTTTTTTTTTTAACATGTGGGGGTGTATATAACATACCAAATCCCATAGATTTGGGGTTATATATGTAGAAAGTTTTAAAAACCAAGTATAAAATAAATTTAAATCGATAGAACCATATCTCGCGCTGTAGCGAGCATTCCAAACAATTGTAAACGCACAGCGGATATGTTCCGTTGGTGTTATGTAACCACGCACACGCACCGTTATAAATTAGGGACACACCCTAACTTTAAAACATTAATATTTCGGAAACGAATAAGTATAGGCAAAATCCAAAATAGCCAAAAGGTTTACCGAAATATTAAGAATACGGTGTGCGAATTTCATTAAATATAATTAAAGAGTTAATGAGCTAATTCATTTTATTTAAATAACTGCCATAGTAAATGAGCTAGGGAGTTCAAATTTGGATATGTTATAATTGTAAAAATTACGAATCAAATGTATATGTTAGATTAAGCATAACTTGGCTTGCAGCCAAGATAATTGCAATACAAATTGCAACCGGACATCCGACCGACAATTGGTTCCGGTGTATTCCAGAATATTAAAAATAATAATAATTCTTGGACTGTGGGAATTATTTTTCGTTCTCACGGAATGAGGTGACTAAGTTTTAAGTAGAAGGGAGAATGTTTCAGCCAATCAGATCATTCTAAAAATTTTGAACAACCGTTGATTTCGGGCTGAACGCTCTTCACTCTTCTGTTGGCGATCAAGCTGTCTACACACACACACTCTCTTCTGTTAACGTTCACGCACTCAACACATACTCTTCAATCAGGACTTAAACAGTGAACACACACACACACTTCTGTAAAGTATCAACTTGAGAACAACATAGACACTCTTCGACGACTGGACCGTGACGACGTCTACGTGCGATAGTCTTATTCATCAACAAATAAGCGTACAGCGCAATACACACAAACTATTGGCGTACGCATATAAGAGATCGACAATATACTACGAGAAGTCACGTCCAGACTACAACAGAGCGAGGCCGTCTAAATCGTGGTACGAGCTGAAGAACTGACGACGCAGAGCTACACCCGAGACGAGGTACACACACACACAGTGCAGAGTATCCGGATCGAGGGCCTGAAGCAGTTGCACCAGTTAAACCACTGACGTTAAATCCATCAACAGTTGCTGAAGGAACCGAGTTGCTGATCCCTGAACTCTTCGTTGGAACCCAGCACGCAGCGGAAATCATCGCCACTAGCGGATTGGACTAGGACATCGAGGGACCCCAGAGGACATCTTCGAGAACTTCAGTACCAGGAAAGTCAAAATCATTTATACATTTTTATATAAAAACAACATTTTTCTTTCTTTTGTTAAATCAATTGTAAAGTCAATTTCATTCAGATGCCTATAAAAACAGAGACTCTAAGTTAATAAGAACTTCAATATTGTGATAATCTGTCGAACAAGTATAAGTTAATTAAGAAGAAATAGATAAGAAGTAGAGTAGATAAAAAGCGCTATACAAATCTTAATATTAAATCACTTAAGAAACTTATACTGCAGTATACGTGAAACCAATCACAAAGTAAATAAAAAGCACGTAGAACAAGATTCACGGCTAATTTATTTAAGAGTATTTTAAAAGCATTCTGAAATAGTAAAATCAATATTAAAATCTTGAAAAATCATTAATTAAATTATTTAAATAATTAACTTTGAAGGTAATAATAAACAAGTTCGAATAAATTCATATTTATAAGCTTTCCTTCTGAAAGCTAATATTCATTCTAAAAACATTGATCAAATTACTCATTACTCTTTAGTACATAAAAATTACATTAGGTATAAGTTTTTCATTTTATGTGCTATTAGAATAATAAACCCCAATTTTATACCTGACACTGTTTTGTTATTGCTGTACTCCAAAATCTACCAACATCACAAAACTATTCACAATAATTATAACGATTCACTTTGTGCTTGTACTTTTGAATTAATCTACTTGCGAATTCAAATCACAAATTCCTACGGCCCTAGTCGGAAGAAGAAGACGCAAGAACGCACAGCAGGTAGGTCAGTTCACACACACCATAACAGTAAAGTTATAAATGTCGCCCTGAACTTGGGGCTTCCCGAAGTTAACAAAGTTTGATTAGTAATAATATATATATTGTAACGTTACATAACCCCTGCCCAAATATGATAACATAATCACCATAGTTAAAACCAGTAATCACCCATTTTGAAAAGTCAGAAATGGGGATTAGGTACCAAGCTATAAGAAACTTTGTACTCTAAAAACACTGTAAACAATAATAATAAAAGTGCAGTGTACAAAGTGGAACATAGTGTACTCGGTGAAAGTGTAAACCTTTAAAAAGAGCATCTCACAGGTTTGTGCTGAGATGAAAAACAATCAATATTGTAGCAGTGGACTATATTACTGTTAACAAGCTTTGTATTTTTTGTATGTTTTGTAATTTTATATTGTGTAGGCCACAAAGGTCTTGTACCTAGGAATAATATTTTTGTTTAATATAATTATTTTGTTTAAATGTAATAACCAGTGTTATATATAAAATGATAATAATATATCAAATAATACTATGTTAGCAAGATGGCATGTAAAAAATAGTTTAGAGTAAGGATACATTCAGTGAATTATAAATCATAAATAAATCAAAATAAAAGGGATTAAAATATAAAATACCAGTGTACAAGTTTAAGGAAAAATATAAAGAAAAACCTTAAATAAATTAAATTTGTTTATAAATAAAATCTATTAAGGATTATTTTTCTAAAAAGAAGAAATGAAATTATAATAATTATTAATAGCCTATATACTAAAAGGTATATAGATTAGCCAATAAAAAACCATAAAAATTCTTGGTTACTAAGAGTAACTAACTAACAAGAATTGAATTCAATTGTTCAAAGATATTGGAAGTGAGCAGTTTAAAAAAAGTGTAATGTCTAGAAAAAATTAAAGAATTTATAAATACCATTCGGAAATAATTAGTGACAAATTAATAAAATTAATGAGTGATATCCATTACATCTTGGACATCCTTCAAACAGAATAATTCACGCCTGCAAATTGATGAAAACTTGAAAAAATCAGCTTCCATTTCCAAGACTAGCCTACCGAAATTCGACATTGTTGGTGAGATCGTTACCTATTAAAATTTAACTAAATTACACCTCAACTATAAACTCATAACACTAGAAACAGCACAATCACTTAAAATACTTCTGGAAAGGGAGTGAACATAAACTTTATTATTTTGTTAACCCAAAAAACAGCAAAACGTAGTTTTGTTAATAACTTTCCAGCAGCCATGATGTTTAGTGCTCGCTGTCATCTGTGAAGAAACATAATCTGCGCTCTGGCGGTGAACAAATCAACTGCATGATATAAATTATACTAAATTTTTAAATAATTCCTGTAAAGCTTGGTACTGACCTTTATACATTTCTGACTTTCTCAAAGTACAAAGAACTCTAAAATAACCCTGGGAAATTAATTAATTATTTCTTTCTTGTCATTAAAATTGAAATAAAAATATTTGTTATATGATATATGTTTGAAAGAAAAATAAGATCGAATTAAATCTGTGTTTTATGTAAGAATCGATTATCCTTTTATGTTTTGGGAGACCATAAAAAATGTTAAATAAATTCAAGGAATGCCTTGTGGTTTGAATAATAAAAATGTGTATTATTTTCAGTAGATGGTAGTTAGTTACAGACTGTCAGAAGACCGAGAAGAGAACAGACATCCCGAATTTATTACGTACCATTTGGAGTCACTTTAACCTCAAATGGGTTCGTAAACGTAGCGGTCAGCTGGTACCACGAGCGGAAAAATTTGAAATAATTAATCGTATACTAAGAGAGTAATTCTCTTTGCACTCTCTCTCCTAACTACTGTCAAACAACGGTATTGATTTCACATAAATAACATTTTTGAAAATCTTTGCATAATCACACACCTTCGATTTTGAAAGCATATAACATAAAAAATAACAAATTCTGTGACTCTTAATAAAGCGAGATTTTCGAAGAGTACAAATAGATGTAAATTACTATTACTCCGAGCGATTACCCACGAGACGTTACAATATTATATATTGCGACAGTACAAATAAGTGATGTACTGAGCATGGAATATAAAAATTTAAATTTACTTAATAAACTGTAAATAATTAATAATATATTAGAAATAAGCATGTTAGGGATTGCAGGCTTGGCTCAGACAAAAATATGAACAGGTGTTTCGACCTAAATCAACGTGCACACACACAAATGTAACTGAAAGTGTGTACACCAGTATTATCTAGTGTGTGTGAACGCAGGTCTCTGCAGGCGAGTTTGCCACCCCAAGATGAATAATTGCACAATTACTGTTTTTCCGTAATTATTCATAAACTAGAATTAAGAATTAAAATCCAAAAGCACCATAAAATGTAAATAAATTTACTAAATACTGTGTACGAAAACCACGCGAAAGTGACACACCGTACAAGTGCAATAGTGAAATAACTGTGTACAAATCGAAAGGGTCAAGTTGCAATGTCCAAAATTACAGTGAACATGTGTTGTAAAATTAGTTATAAGTATAAGAGTATACTTACAGGACTCTGCAATTCGCAGAAATATAAAAAATAGCGAATTTGACAAAGAGTGGGGGAACTGACGCCAGAGACAGTTTCTAACATGTCGATTTTGTATCACTGCAGGGTGTCGACCAAGACATGGGTATAAATAGGACACGCAAGCTACAGTGGTTCTCTTTCTTGAATCATCCACGGTGCAGTGGGAGCTTATGCCCGTCAGCACGGCGTATTTATTTATTTTTTTTGTAAACAGTTTAAATTTGCCAGTTACGTACAAATACGTAACTAAGCTGTAAAGACAATCATTTTAATTAATAACAGCACTACTTAAGAAGATCCATTAATGATTCGACACTAGACAAGAGGGGAGTTCCAGAGAGAGATACGACGCTGGACAAGAGGAGAGTTCCAGAGAGAGAGATACGACGCTGGACAAGAGGAGAGTTCCAGATAGAGATACGACGCGGGACAAGAGGAGAAGAGAGACAGCCGACGCTGGAGGCGAGACGAGGACGAACATCGATGGAACAAAAATGATCGAGTATGATTGACGACAATAAGGTGACAGACAACTTATTCATATCTTAATCATACAAAGAATTCAAAGACAGTTAAAGACATTAATATTTTATTTAAAAATAAGAGCAATGTTTCTTGTATAGTAGAGTTAAAATCATAGATGTTTTAGAAATACGATTAACGTAACAAGAGCTCAAATTAATATGATATAAAATGATTACAAAGCATTTAAATAAAAACAATTAGTATTTGAGAAAACAGTACTGAGAAACAATAACTATTAATAATTTTGAGTATGTTACAATATAGAAAAAAAGATTTAAATATTGATATTTTGAAATATATTAATAGACTGAGTAGTCTAAAAATGAGATTTTTCTTTTATATAATAATTAGTAGCATAGAATATTTAGTCAGTAAGGATGTATATATCTTAAGCCTTACGGCATAATAACAAATAATAACTAATGTTTTAAAATCGAAGTCAGTGCCATGTGCACATATTTTTTTATAGTATCAAATAAATTTTAATTACCGTTTCAAGTTACATAGAGTTCTTATTGCAGATACACTTGAAACCCAATTTAAATGTTATATTGTTTAAAGAATTTGTCAATCTTGAACGTGAGATCGTTCACGCCTATTTATGTATATGTAACGTTGCATAAATTTGGTGCTCCAACATCGTGGGGCTCCACAAATTTAAATTAAATTAAATTTGCAATTTATTACGTTGCATAGAATGTCGCCCTGCATGTGGGGCACGACATGCCAAAATTTATGTACAAAAATTTGTGACATAAATTGTAGCTCATGAATGTATGACCCGATCCCCATCATTTAACTATTAAAATTTTTTTATGTAGCTAAATGGTTGCTCTAAAAAAATATAAAGAGTGTGTTAAATGAAAAATGTATAATATGTAATTATTATTTATATTAAACAGTAACTGAATGTAATGTTAATTGTTGTATAATCACACAGCTGGCGCCCACGAATAATATTGTTTGTCTATGTAACAGGTGTAACTGTAATGAGTATTAATAATAACTATTAATAAAAATAAAGAAGTAAATAAATAAGTAGGGAACGATTATCAATAATAATTTTTAAAGAATTACTACTAAATAAATATTTTAATAATACTTCGACATGGCAATATCAGGAAGTATTAGTATGGAGGCAATCATTAAAGTGATGGGAAACCTTATGGACGAATATGGAATAAGACAAAATGTATGTGCTAGATTAGATAGACAAATAGAAGAATTTAAAACTGATAAGTCACCATTAGGTGAAAAAGTAAAAGAATATAATACAATATTAAGAGAAGTAGCAAAAGAGAAAATTAGCGACACAAATACGCACATAGCGTCAGTAGAAGGTGAACAAACCATAGTAGTTGAAAATACGTTCGTAATTACTAACGATAATTATAAAAAAGTAATTAACATTAAGGAGGAGAAGCAAATAAAGGTTAATAAAACATACCTTATTAATAGCGATATTCCAAGTGTGAGGCACACACACAATAGTAAATCACACAAGATGACACATTTGAAACACATAAGACACCACACTTACGGAGATAAATATCACTGTAGGTATAACAAGAAACGTAGTAAGTTATCTAGACGAAACACTACGCAAAATTGTGGTAAATATGTTAGATATACGCACGATAATTATAATAACAATAATTATAACTGTAAGTATGAAAACTACAGAGGTTATCATAAATGACGTACGAAAAACCCGTCGACAACTGTTCAGGTAAGTTCACTCAACCAAACTAGTGACGAGAGAATTGCGAAAGAGCGAAGCATTTGTAACGAGAGAAAGAGAGTAGATTTTGTGTGGCCGACAGGCAAGATGAAAACATTGCTCGATGAACAGGTGACTTATACGATCAAAACAAACGTTCACAAGGTAAGTACGCACACAAACGTCGCAGCTATGCAACGGAAAAGTAACGAGGGGATAATACAATGGAACGCGGACGTTGTTTACACGAGGGTGAACACAATGAATTTCCTGTGTACAACAATGCAATTGTTATAATGAGGGGTGTCAGTTCGAACGACACGCTGAACTCAGAACTCAATACCCTAAAATAAATAATTATTTTTAAATGAGAAAAATAATATTACTATTAATTATTAATAATAATAAGTGAGTATAATTAAGAAATGTTATAAGGAATATTATTTGAAAGGGTTAATTAAGAAATGTATTAGTGATGGTAAGGAATGCTATTGTAGAGAAATATTTAAGAAAGTAATGGTAAAAGATGTTATTGTTGTTATTAATATGAAGAAAGGGTAAGGAATGTTATTATTGATATGTTATAAATATGAAGAAATGATTAAGATGAGCAATAATTGCCATAATTGTTAGAACGACTGATCAAGCGAACACTTATTGAAGATACAAGGACACAGAAGAAAGCGAGAGTGAAAAGTCATAAGGGCAGAGACTACTTAGGATTAAGGACTTCGAGAAAAATATCGTTGTTTTCCAAGACAGTTCCTCTGTAACCGATCATGCGACACACTACAAGCTAAAAGAGTATTCTGTTACGGAAGTGTATTTCAAGAAAGTAGTAGCGATCAGAAAGGTAATGTTAAAGAAATGTAATAAAAGGTAATGAATGTTAATGTATTGTATAAGTAATGTATTAGATAAAGTAATGTCATGTTAAGAAAAGAGCTAAGGAAGATTAGAAGCGAAGGTAAGAATGTATGAATTAAGATAATGTAAAATTAAGGACCGAATGTACACACATAAGTAGGACAAAACACTTTCATCGTATATGATGAGATACAGAAGAAAGAAATTGGTAAATTCCACGCAACGTTATTTAGGAAGTTCTACACATGAAAACAGAGGTCAATGAAACCAGTTAAACCAGCTGTTTGTAAAGCCACCCTACTACAAGGTCGCGAGCAGTGAGCGTACGAAGAGGGGAGGTAAGACATTTGTATACACTCCAATTAAGGGTGAAATGACGAATATTATTCTTTATTATTTGTTACATTTTTTTTGCAAATAATAATAATAAATAAATAAATAAAAAATTATAATAAATAAATTTATTAAATTTTTTTTGTTACCAAGCAGAGGAATAATGCGACAGTACAAATAAGTGATGTACTGAGCATGGAATATAAAATTTTAAATTTACTTAATAAACTGTAAATAATTAATAATATATTAGAAATAAGCATGTTAGGGATTGCAGGCTTGGCTCAGACAAAAATATGAACAGGTGTTTCGACCTGAATCAACGTGCACACACACAAATGTAACTGAAAGTGTGTACACCAGTATTTTGCTAGTGTGTGTGAACGCAGGTCTCTGCAGGCGAGTTTGCCACCCCAAGATGAATAATTGCACAATTACTGTTTTTCCGTAATTATTTACAAACTAGAATTAAGAATTAAAATCCAAAAGCACCATAAAATGTAAATAAATTTACTAAATACTGTGTACGAAAACCACGCGAAAGTGACACACCGTACAAGTGCAATAGTGAAATAACTGTGTACAAATCGAAAGGGTCAAGTTGCAATGTCCAAAATTACAGTGAACATATGTTGTAAAATTAGTTATAAGTATAAGAGTATACTTACAGGACTCTGCAATTCGCAGAAATATAAAAAATAGCGAATTTGACAAAGAGTGGGGGAACTGGCGCCAGAGACAGTTTCTAACATGTCGATTTTGTATCACTGCAGGGTGTCGACCAAGACATGGGTATAAATAGGACACGCAAGCTACAGTGGTTCTCTTTCTTGAGTCATCCACGGTGCAGCGGGAGCTTATGCCCGTCAGCACGGCGTATTTATTTATTTTTTCGTAAACAGTTTAAATTTGCCAGTTACGTACAAATACGTAACTAAGCTGTAAAGACAATCATTTTAATTAATAACAGCACTACTTAAGAAGATCCATTAATGATTCGACACTAGACAAGAGGGGAGTTCCAGAGAGAGATACGACGCTGGACAAGAGGAGAGTTCCAGAGAGAGAGATACGACGCTGGACAAGAGGAGAGTTCCAGAGAGAGATACGACGCGGGACAAGAGGAGAAGAGAGACAGCCGACGCTGGAGGCGAGACGAGGATGAACATCGATGGAACAAAAATGATCGAGTATGATTGACGACAATAAGGTGATAGACAACTTATTCATATCTTAATCATACAAAGAATTCAAAGACTTGTTAAAGACATTAATATTTTATTTAAAAATAAGAGCAATGTTTCTTGTATAGTAGAGTTAAAATCATAGATGTTTTAGAAATACGATTAACGTAACAAGAGCTCAAATTAATATGATATAAAATGATTACAAAGCATTTAAATAAAAACAATTAGTATTTGAGAAAACAGTACTGAGAAACAATAACTATTAATAATTTTGAGTACGTTACAATATAGAAAAAAAGATTTAAATATTGATATTTTGAAATATATTAATAGACTGAGTAGTCTAAAAATAAGATTTTTCTTTTATATAATAATTAGTAGCATAGAATATTTAGTCAGTAAGGATGTATATATCTTAAGCCTTACGGCATAATAACAAATAATAACTAATGTTTTAAAATCGAAGTCAGTGCCATGTGCACATATTTTTTTATAGTATCAAATAAATTTTAATTACCGTTTCAAGTTACATAGAGTTCTTATTGCAGATACACCTGAAACCCAATTTAAATGTTATATTGTTTAAAGAATATGTCAATCTTGAACGTGAGATCGTTCACGCCTATTTATGTATATGTAACGTTGCATAAATTTGGTGCTCCAAGATCGTGGGGCAACACAAATTTAAATTAAATTAAATTTGCAATTTATTATGTTGCAATATATATATATATATATATATATATATATATATATATTCAATCACTTTCTGCTACAGTCCGTTTCTTGATGTATATAATACATTTAATATTTATAAATAAATTTACTTCAAGATATACCTTTTTTTCCTTATTAGGAACATGTTTCGGGTACTATCTTGTACCCATCCTCAGCCTTCCGGTTTTTTTGTCTGGTGAAGTACATATGTGTTGTTGGTTGACTATTATTATTGTGGCTTCCTGTTGGCTTCTGGTATTTCAAATTGGTTTTATTGTGTGTGATTGTGGTGTATGTGTTAGTTTTTTGTGTATTTTCAATGTTGAGTGCTTTGAATATTGTGTCATGTTTTGTATTGATTTGTATTTGTTCAGGTATTAGTTTGTTTTCTGTTTTATGTTTGTATATTTGTAAATTTTCCCAAATGTTCATTATGGTGCCTTTGTGTGGTATATGTTTTATTAGTGTTACATTGGTTATGTCTGGGAATTCATGTCCTGTGTTTATTGCACGTGTGGCTAAATTGGATTTATATATTTCTGGTTTTTTGTATGCATTTAGGTGTTCAAAATAACGTTTTTTTAGCTGTTTTTTTGTTTGTCCTATGTAACATTTATTGCAATCTTGGTATTCAATTTTGTATATGCCGTTAGCTGTTGTATTATCTTTGTTGTGTGAGCTATTTAGATTTTGTAATTTATTTTTATTAGTTTTGTATGCTATTTTTATATCTGTGTTTTTAAATAGTTTTGTTAGTTTTGACATTTTATTATTTATATATGTGAATGTGGCCCATTTTTTGTTGTTGTTATTATTTATGTGTTGTTCAGTTTGATTAATTCTTAATTGTTCAGTTTTTATTTTGTATTTGATTTTATTTTCTATTTTGATCATAGTATTTTTATTGTATCCATTTTCATAACCAATTTGGTATATTATATTTCTTTCTTTGTCAGTTTCTTGTTTGTTTAGGGGAATTTTGTACATTCTGTTAAATAGCGAATAAAATGCTGCCATTTTATGTTGTGGTGGGTGGTCAAAATGGTTAGGTATAATGATGTTAGTGGAAGTTGGTTTTCTATATATTGCATATTGTATGTGGTTGTTGTATCTTGTGATGGTTATGTCTAAATAGTTGATTTTGTTATGTTTTTCTTTTTCTTCTGTGAATTGTATTTTGGGATGTATGTTATTGATTTGTTTCAGTATGTTCTCTGCGTTTGTGTTTTTGTTATTTGATACATATAGCCCATCATCTACATATCTTATCCATATGCCATTTGGGTCATGTGATTTTATGATATTTTGTATTTTGGTGTCTATGTGTTGTAGGAATATTTCTGCTATTATGCTTGATAATTGTTATCCCACTGCTAAACCTTCTTTCTGTTGATAAATTTTGCTATTAAATTCAAAGTAATTTTGTTTTAGTATTAGTTGGAGGCTATTTTTTATTTTGGTTATATATTGTATGTTTTCATTTTGTTCTTTAAGTTTGTTTATTATTATGTCAATTGTTTCTTCTACTGGGATGTTGGTGTACATGTTTGTTATGTCAGATGATGTGGAAAAATGTATTTTCATTTATATTTATTATTTTTAGTTTGTCTATTAATTCGTATGTATTTTTTATGTTATGATGGTTATTTGTTAGATGGTTACTTTTTAGTTTTTGTGCTATTATTTTTGCTATTTTGTATGTAGGAGCTTTTTTGAAATTGATTAATGGACGTATTGGGTTGTTTAATTTGTGTATTTTTATTAGGCTATTCATTTTAGGTGGTTCTGGATTATTATTTATATACATGCCTGTGTTTTTATTGTTGAAAATGTTTTTAGTTGTTTTTATTAGTTTTATTGTTTGTTTAAGATAGTTTTCTGTTGGGTTTTTATCTAGTTGTACGCATTTATTATTGTTGATGAAGTCTTCGGTTTTTTTGATGTAGTCTGCTTTATCAATGATTACTGTTGCTTGACTTTTGTCTGCTTTAGTTATTATTAAATTATTGTTCTTTACAGGAAGCCACAATAATAATAGTCAACCAACAACACATATATACTTCACCAGACAAAAAAACCGGAAGGCTGAGGATGGATACAAGATAGTACCCGAAACATGTTCCTAATAAGGAAGAAAAGGTATATCTTAAAGTAAATTTATTTATAAATATTAAATGTATATATATATATATATATAGGTTGTTTATATATATATATATATATATATATATATATGTGTGTGTATATATAGGGTGATTCACGAAGAAACGGAAATACTTCGGGAGATGAATCTACATCGAAAAATAAGAAAAAACGTTCATATAAACATAGGTCCAGAAATGCTTAAAAAAACCCATTTACTGTATGTCTCCAATAATATTTTTATTTATTTATTTTTTCAAAATTTGTTGGTAAAATTATTAACTGTTTTTATTCAACTTTTCTTGCGTTTACAAGATCTTTTTCATTATGTATTTATTTACTTTATTTTATTGTTTTATTTGAAGATATTCTTGGACATTACAAGTATTATTCTTTTAGTATAAAAATTAACGCATTTTTCCATCCAAGTTTCGGATATTTTGATGTTAATAAAGTTTATTTTTTGCAACTTATTTTTGTTTTGTAGTTGACTTTATTTACATCAATTTTCTCAGAATTAAATTTTCTACAAATTTAGTTCAAAAGAATTAGGTGTTTATTACCCATTTAACAATGTTATTGCACGTCAAACATAAAAAACAGGGTTTTCACACCAATTTATTTCCGTTCTACACCAGATTTCTCAAAAACTATTGCAGATATGGTTCTGGGACCTGTTTTATTCGATTTTTCAGGTCAAATACCTTAAGAAACTACCACTTTCGCCCCTTACTTAACGTACTAAAAAATTCAGGACAACCTCATTTCACCTAGGGAATTGAATTCCAGGCAAAATATTTCGCTAGGTGTAACTTGCTAACGAAGCATTTCCGAAACGTTTTTTTTAGGTTAGAAGTACAATAACTTTGTTAAATGACTAATAAATGCATAAAAGTTAAAAACAAAACTTGTAAAGAATTTAATTCTGAGAAAAATGGTGTAAATAAAGTCAATAAAAATCAACAAAAAATTCCAATTGTTTCCAATTTTCCAAAATTTGTTTTTAGGCAAAGATTTTTCTGTTTTACGTCGGATATCATGAAACTTATGGGAGATACAGTTCTGCGACCTGTTTTATTCGATTTTTCAGGTCAAGAACCATAAGAAACAACAGAATTCGCCCCTTCCCAGAATTTCAGAAAGTCTTCATTTACCCGGGGGAACCGAAACCCGGGCGAAATCTTTCGCTAGCCGTAACTCGCTAACGAAACATTTCCGGACCTATGTTTATATGAACTTTTTTTCTTATTTTTCGATGTAGATTCATCTCCCGAAGTATTTCCGTTTCTTCGTGAATCACCCTGTATATATATATACCTCAAGAAACTCAATGAGTTACTTAAAAGAAAAAAAAAAAAAAAAACAGGTTGAGTAAAAGTGATCACGTTCCAGAATCTATTTATTTGGCTCCTACCAGAGGACAAACTATTTAGTCTATTACGTGAGGCATGACAAAGGGCCTATCTGCCGATTTTGAGTTAGTGTCCATGTAATTTTTTGATTCCCTTTCCTATCGCTTCCTAAAAGGTTCTAGAATAAAGTCAAGGAAAAATGTTGGCCTGCTCTCACCACTAAAGGGTTGAAAATATGAAACGATGTGAGGATGCATTTTGAAGCCCTGAAATTAGGTACTTATAGGTTTTTGGGTGCGCTGATTACGATTCTGGCGTCCAAAATTATATTCGACGCAAAGCGTAGTTTTTAAAGGGTTGACGCAGACTATAATCAGGGGGTGTAATTATTAAACTTCGCGAGAATGCCGGTCAAAGCCTCGAAAGTGAGTACCTATAGGTTTTGAGGGGTGCTGATTACGATTTTGATATCAAGGAATACATCCGACGCAAGGGTTCGACTTGAAAGGGTTAAAAACCACCCCTAAAGGGTTGAAAACATGAAACAACGCGAGGATGTACTTTAAAGTCCTGAAATTGGGTACCTACAATTTTGGGGGTGCTAATTATGATTTTGACGTCAAGGAATACATCTGACGCAAGGGTTAGACTTGAAAGGGTTGAAAACCACCCCTAAAAGGTTGAAAACGTGAAACAATGCGAGGATGTACTCTGAAGTCCTGAAATTGGGTACATTCAAAATTCAGAAGTTCAAAATTCAGTCGAAAAAATATATATTTTATCCATACTTATAAAATTTAATCAAAGAAAAGTTTAACCATACACATTACTATATTATTTTATTAAATTAAATATTCGATTGATATAACGAACCAGCAGTACACACAGTGACAAATTGCAACAGATATTGTTTTGTTTACAATAGACGTTACAAAAATAAAAATAATACTTAATGCTATTGTCAATTTGAAAAAAGTTTAGTTTAGTATAAATTAATAGGCTTTCAGGACCGCACCCGAACATATAACATACGGTAACAAAATCTAACTGTTGGAGTGCGTTTACATTTTTGGTCATAACACGGTCAATATTTAAGAAAAAAATTTCAGTCAAAATACATTTTGTAGGAAATTTAAAGAGCTACAACTACTGACCTATGCACTATAATAAAAAACCTACTGTACACTAGATATTTCGCCTAGAAGTCAAAAATGTTTTACACGATGTCGGCAAAATACACTTTTAAAGTGCTTTAACTCACCGAGTTTTAGTCATAAAGGAATGAAACCAAATTTAAAAGGTTTGTTTTCCTATAGGCTTTATTTTTTATTCATAAAAATGCTTTGATAAAACGCATCGTTACTGAGATATTTAATAAAAAAGCCAAATTTTGGCAAAAATTTTTAAACTTGAATTTTCTTAAAACGTTACATGTTACTGTACAGCAAAACATATATAGTTCAAAAAAATTGAGGACATTGCTAATATAATAGACAACCGAAAACTACAGTATCTTGGCTTAATATGCATATTTGACAAAATAGCGGACGTCCCTTTTTAAATTTCTTAGAAAAAATTTGCAGAAATTATGATATTTTCCTACAACTTCATAATGTTTTAAGCTACACAAGTAATTAACCCAAACGTTTTAGGAAATTAACAGAGCTTTCATTTTATACTAACTTGGTTATGATCAAACAATTTTTCACCGAGATATATCAGTTTTCAGCACGTAATTTGATCGAAAACCAGTGAATCGCCATCTTGTTTTGGCTATGTCTCGAGAACCATTTGACATAAGGTAACCAAACAATGTGAAAAATGTTCGCCTAGTAATAAGCTTTAAGTTTGAGTTACACAAATGTTTCACAAAATGGCGTCGTTTTTTAATTGTTTGCAGAGGAATTTTAAAAAACATGTTTTTTTTTTGCAAAACTTTGAACCCTTGTAACTCGCAAACAACGCATTTTTTTTTAAAAAGTGTATACCACCTTTTTGCTTAGAATTTAATTCTCTACCGAGTCCCAGGGTTAATTAAATTTTGTTTTTTCACCCCCGAAAAAGGGGGTGAAAACAACCCTAAATCTAAGAGCGGGCAAAAAAATTTCCTTAACTTTATTTTATAACCCTTTATGAAGATTTTGCAAAAAAAAATCAGAAGGATCCATGGATACTAACTCAAAATCGGCAGAATATTCCTCATGTAATAGACTAATTCCCTGAACTCTAAAAACTCAGTCATAATTTAGTCAGACATATGGTACATCCCAAAGTCAGTATTGTCTTTATTATACTGACAGTGTCATTAAAACTGAAGGGAGTGTTGCATGGACTCTTTATGATTGTTGTCATCAACAACTTTCTTAGCCACCAATTCCTGCTGAATACTATTATGGCTTCTGCAGTAACAACGCTTTTCATTAAGATCAACATAATCATCACATAATGGTTATGCTTAACTTTCTCATTTACCTTATTCCTTGTCATCACTAAGATAATCGCTGTCATCTTCATTATCACAGACTTTATGTGCTCGAATCAGGCTTTGCAAAAAATTGGCAAATTTTACACTCTGTGCCATGAAGCTTATTTTACAAAATGTGAACCTTCATTTCATCCTTCTTTCGAACATTTCTATATCAGACAGCATGTTGTAACAGCACCATGTAATTTGAAATTGTGTATTACTCCCAGGTACAACCTTGGAATTTAATGTAGATACGAGTAATCTCTTAATTCTTTTGCTATGTCTACCCACTTCTTATTACAACACAACTTTTCTACTTTAAAAATGTTCTGTCTCAGCGATAAAAACATGCTTTCTCTCTCTTCCACTTATGTTCACTGTTCATGATATTCACTGTACTAGAAAGAATAATGCTCTTGTAGTGACAAAGCTTAATGAGCAGTGAACATGTAACGGTACGGAATTGTAAGGCCAACGTAATATTTTAAAAATTATACTCCCCATCCAGTCATTGTTCACCTTTATAGAACCTCGAGTTAGTCAACCAAGTATGCAGTGTTTATTACAAAACAAAACGTCTATGTTTTGTCTCCGCACTCAAGCAGTCCAGACAGATTGTGAAATAACACATAATGTTGCGTCCGCCGTGAATCACGGAGAAAATAACGCCAAGTTATGAATTGCACCAGACGACTAAATGTTGCTAAATCTTATGCCTGTGTAATAGCGCTCTTTTAAAAGCACCAATGGGAGCGCAGTCTCACGATCACGTG
This sequence comes from Magicicada septendecula, assembly GCA_034769895.1. NCBI lineage: Eukaryota > Metazoa > Arthropoda > Insecta > Hemiptera > Cicadidae > Magicicada > Magicicada septendecula. The sequence goes on from CM068367.1 coordinate 892,809,239, forward strand.
ACCAGAAAAACTCTGTGTACTCAGCCTTAGCAGTACTGAGTTCATGAGTTCAGTTCCATTGTAACTTTGCAACTTATGGTCGTGCGACCATTAAACATCTAAGTGCCCGGGCGAATCTTAAAAGCCGGCCGGCTAAAAAAAAAAAAAAAAAAACACAGTATACATTTTCCAGTGCATAAAGTATTTAACAACAAACAAACTCGATGTTAATAGTGCCGGAGTGCGTAAAAACGAGTAAAACGGTAATCACGAGACGGCGTAGCAAACCAGAAGAAAACGTAATGGATGGGTAACTAAAATCACACCATATTAACATTTAAACCACTGTCAAGTAAATGATGATTATTCGGCATAAAACTAAAACTTAAAACGCAAAAACAGAGATCTCTAAGAGAAAAGTTTTTTTTATTAAATATAAGAGTAAGGGGAAAAGAGGGAAAAAACGTACTGGTTTATTCAAAAATATATAATTTGTTATAGGTTAAGAAAGATTTCATTTAGTAATCTGTTTGAATTCAATGTGTTACTAATATAAAGTAATAGACGAGTGTTTAATTGATGAAGTAATTAATTTGGCTAATAAACTAGAAGCGATTTGTTTTAAAACAAACTGTGTATTTATATGTGTACCGATAACCTTCAAATAATCCTTTCTGCAGCTGTGTTCGTCTGTAGAACCTTGGAGATATCCATAAGGTAAGAGTTTAACATATCTGCACTAATTAATAGAGTCTCAAACATACGTATTTTACAGTTGCTAATATATAGAATCTTCAAGGTCACTGCTAACACGTTGGCACTGGTGTTTGCTGGAAAAGTTAAGTCTGTCCCAAATATCTATGTTCAGACATTATCTTTGTGACTAACTATATATAAATAACATATACATATATGTATACATGGGGGTTTTGTATCTATATGGAGTTAACAGTTTGATCAAATATGTGTAAAAATGAATAAATGGAAAATGAATATCTTACATAAAACAATATGGGAAGAATAGGAATTCTACTGGGACTTCAGCAAAAAAATGTGTAAGTATAAAAAAATGTTTAAACATTAAAAACAAATGCAAAACATATAAAAGAAATTTTACTGAAATAATAATAACAACAACAAAACCATACATATACACACACAAAATACACATCGAAAATACATAAAATACTTATATATACACCACAATCACACACAATAATACCAATTTAAAATACCAAAAACCAATAGGAAACCATAACAACAACCAACCAACACACAAGTACTCCACAAGATTCAAAATTATGAAGACTGAGGATGGGAACACTAAGTATCCCAAAACATGTTCCAAATAAGGATAACACATCTTGAGGTAACGTTCTTATAAATATTAAATATATTATATACATGAAGAAACAGACTGTAGCAAAGTGTTGAAATAAATATATACAGTAAAACCTCGTATTTACGCTCCCGCTTATAACATTATCCCATCCATTACGCTCTTTTTATACGGTCCCTGGACGTTTCATATACATACCCCTTAAATTTCAACCTCTTATAACGCTTCCAAGTCCTGCTTATAGTGCTTTTTTCTAGGTCGAAAATGAGGAAAAATTCCGTATAAATTGTGAAACAGTACTGTATTTGAGATGTTTTAAAAGCGTGGTGAAGAAATTGTTGCTCTGACTGTACTGAAGGTCATTACACCCCGAGTAGACGAAAGGAATTCTACCCTCTACCTGAAGAAACCCTCCGGCCAGTAGTGTCAGGAATTGTACCTAATGGTACTTTCCTTTGCATGAAAGGAATTTAACACTCAAAAGTCTCCCTATCAATACAGTACACATCTGTCCTTTCTTATTAGTCGTTCTTTGAATTCTTGGCAGTGCAGTTGTGATTAGTGCAAAACTGGCAAAGCGGAAATCTCTTTCTATAAGTGAAAAATTACAAATCCTCCGTAAGTACAATGAAAATTCTACACTGAATCAAAAGAATGTTTCTGAATCTGTGGGAATCCCTTCATCCAGCTTAAGAACAATAATAAAAATAGGGATGCTATTACCAATGCAGCAAAGGGTGGTTGCAAATGTAAGAAAGTGAGATACAGGAAATATGAAGACGTCGAGGAAATTGTTATTGAATGAATTCACCAATCCCGTGATGCTTCAATTCCATTAAGTGGCCCAATCATACAAGAGAAAGCACGAGAAATAGCAGGCAAATTGAACACAGACTTTTCTGATTCGAATGGTTGGCTTGATAGATTCAAGCAAAGGCATGGCATAGTGTATCGACAATCAGTTGTGAATCAGAGTCAGTTAGTGACAGTGATGTAAATGACTGGCAAAGTGAATTGCTACCTAGGCTCATTAATAATTATGCACTGCGCGATGTGTTTAACGCGGATGAATGTGGCTTATTCTTTAAGCTAATGCCCGACAAGTCATATGTGTTCAAAGGAGAGAAATGTCACGGTGGCAAATTAAGCAAAGAAAGGGTAACTGTGCTTGTTGCTGCAAATGCCGATGGATCTGAAAAATTACCACTGTTAATGTTGGGGAAGTCACCTAGACCCCGATGTTTTAAAAACATTAAACGACTGCCTCGTGAATACAAAAATCAAGCACATGCCTGGATGACTCGTGACTTGTCACTTGGCTCAAAGACTTAGACCGACAAATGGTAAAAACCAATCGCAAAATCCTGCTTTTTGTCGATAACTGTCCAGCTCACCCGAAAAATGTGAATCTGAAAAATGTAGAACTACCATTCCTGCCTCCCAACACAACCAGTAAACTCCAACCAATGGACCAGGGGATCATAAAAGTGCTCAAGCATTTTTATCGAAAGCGTGTTGTTCTACGATATCTGCAGTGCATCGACAGTGGAGCCGAAAACCGCATCACCTTATTGCACACAATGAATTTTATCTCCGCTGCATGGGAAGGGATCGATGCGCAGACCATTGCAAATTGCTTCAATAAAGCAGGCTTTTTTAAGGTAAGATTCTTAATGTTGTTAGATTACGCTATTATCGACCTTCTTTATAAAACTTTTTATGTTTTGACAGGGGGTTACTTTTATTTTTTTAATTTCTTAGGGACATGGTGTAACAGCCGGTGAAACAAATGCCCTCGTCACAATTGATAATGACGAGGATGGGCTGCTGTATGGGAGAAGTTAGGAGATGTTAACTTGGAAGATTTTGTATTAGTTGACAATGGTCTAGTGAAATTAGAAATCTGCGATGTCGACAACATGATTGCAGATCATGCTGCCGCTACCATCCAAGATGAAGACAGTGATGAGGAAATTGAATCTGCGGAGGAAAATGTCCCCACACAAAATGAAGCTCTCGGAGCAATAAATCTGCTCCGAAAATACAATATCACTGTTACTCCTGGCAGCATATCAAGTGACGTGACTAGTATACGTAAACGTAATTTGGGGTTCTTTTTAATGTTAAAGCCCCGCGTTGTATGTGTCAATTTATAACGTAACGTTATTTGGGGTTACTTTAAATTTATTATGTTTACTTGTTTATAGTAATTATATTAAAATAATGTTTAAATTCCGTTTAAAGGCCACACGGTTGGTCTAACCTATTTGTAATAAAATGAAAACGTGTGTGTTTACAATTAACTTGAAGTAAAATAAAAGAGTTGTTATTTTTAAACTTATACTCGTGGTTAAAATATTAAAAGTCTCGTTAAAACAAAGTTCAACTAGGTGTGAAGTGTTCTTTTGAGATAACTCAATGTTGAGAATGATTGTTTCTAATTGAAGGTTACTAATGTAGTAAAGTAATTTAAAATAAAACATTCAAAGTTACTCACAGTGTTTACAATGGTTTAATTATACTTGTTTAAAAAAATCCCCTTGTATTAAATAAATAAAATAGTGAAGTTGATTATACTTAAATGCTAGGTTAACTTAAGTTAAAACATGAAGTATAGCAGTTGGTTGCTTGATAATAGTTCTCGTCTGGTTGAAACTGGTAGTAAAACTTCTTCTCCAGATTGCAGGTAGTCTGAGTATGTCACGTCCCGTAAAGTCTGGACAATATCATAAACAAATATATGCTTTTACGTACCTGATTGTGTTTACTAGAAGTTCACTAAACTGTCAACTCAGCTTACAATCACCAACTCCCTTTGGTTGCAAGGTTAGGTTACCTTGTTTATTAATTAGTGGGCGCCACACGGATTTATTCAGGGAAAATCCCGTGTAAAACCCACACATAAAAATTACTGGATGATTAGAAAATTTAAAATAGCTGAGTACCACCTTTTGGCAATGCTATTCCAATATGTTAAACACAACAGAAGGTTGTTTACGCTTGTTAAAAGAAAATATTCAATTATCCTATAGAAATAAATCAAAATCAGGTGATGCTGTTAATAATGGGTTTATTTACACCCTTATAGTGAATTCAAAAAAACAAATATAATGCAAACATACAAAGTTGTACAAGTAAAGGTCGGTTATTATATGCCTTACACGGCTTGCTCAGAACATGAATTATAAATCTGGTTAAGTCCAGATGCTATTTATTTTTAATATTAAAATTATTATAATCTCAGTTGTACAATTAAAAGTCAGTTATTATATGCCTTATACGGCTTGCTCAGAACATGAATTATAAATCTGGTTAAGTCCAGATGCTATTTATTTTTAATATTAAAATTATTATAATCTCAGTAGTGAATTCTTTGAGACACGAAAGAAAACAATTATGCCTACACAATATCCAATAATCCTTTTGATATGAAATTGATCAACAAAGCTTTAGGTTACTTTCGCAAAGTAATTAAAGAAAAATGATCTGTTGAAAGATCGCGCGTTTCATCAACGCTTGCTTTTTTAGTGACAATATTTATCAAGTGAGAACCCTTACAACTAACATATAGCTTAATTACTAATAACAAATTTGTATAATAATTTGAGACGTGGTGTAATCAAAAAAATGTTTTTGTGTTTTGCGTCAGTACAGGTTATTGTTAAAAAAAATACAGGTTATGGCGCTCAGATCAAGATTAGTAATGATTGCACTTTTACCTTCTGAGTTTTAATTATTTAATTAAAACTTATTAATCACTTAAGTAATCGGATTATAATGATTACTGGGTTTCGGCACTAAAGACACACAAGAACAGAATAATGCGATCCTCTTCTGATTAAAATGGATCGTGAATAATAGCCATAAATTATTTTCTGTTCGTTATTCCCGCACAAAATTAAAATGAAACTGCACTTAATCACTGTTGTTGGTTGTGGATGAACTCGAAGTAGTCGCTTCTTGTTGTTGAACTATTGGTTCCAATGTACTATGTAAATGACGCTAAGTGTTATTAAAAAATGTAGAGATGACGGGCACACGTCTGTGCTGCACGCTAGTCAGTAAAGGTCTGTCTCAAAATTCGCTGTTTCGTCTTTATATACCCTCTTCTTTGATCGGCTTTAGGTAAAAATGTTGATTACTAACTAATTTTCTGATTGGCTTTGGTAGGTGTGTCGGTGTGACGTGTCACTTTTTGACAGTTGATAACGGCTTTTTCTAACCGTCGAATGTTGCGGTGACAGCTCGTTGCCGTTGTTGTTATTATTCTTAAACAGTTTCCCGATGTACATCTTTAGAATGATGCTAACACCTCTCCCGCACTACACACAGTTGCGATTGGGTTAATATTACTATCAAATTAAAGATTGTTCTTTTCCCTTTAATTTGATATCACTCGTTCTCGAATTACTTTCACTTTGACCGACATTGTTATAAAACCAACGTTCGGGTACATTACTCTTACTGTCGTCTGCTATTTATGAGTCGCCGATTTTACACTTTTGGTTAACATTGCTTGTATTCACATAACATTTTATTAATCAAATGTTTATGTGCGAACACCATTAATGCTGTACTGACATTTTTTGCTAAACACTACTTGTACACCTAAACTCTATACATTGTAATAAACGATCCTACTGACTATGACATTTCGTTTTCTGCTAATTCATTTTAAACTACTACTTAACAATGAAAATTATGATTAAACCTATTGTTTTAATAACATTTTTTGTTATGTCAAGGCATAACCATAGTTCTGTGCATTTTAGTCTACACTTATGCTAATCCTCAATAGCCAATTTTACTGACTAATGTTTGGTCTAAGCTTGCTAAGACATATCGCCTACATTGAAATTTGGCCTTAATAATGCCTATTGGTTCTCAATTCGGTAAATTGTGGAGACATCTTATTTGTATAAGATTCTCTCTTATAAATAGTTCTCTTTTCTAACAAGTATATTTGATGCTGAAATACATCTTAGTTCTCACTATGTAGCCGTTGTTAACATTAGTTTTGGCATTCATAATTTACTGGTCATTGTCACATCTATTATCAGCAAAATGCTAATTCTGCTTTCACAGTATTTAACTGCTCATTAGTTCATTTTTTGTTTACAAATGACATTCGGTTTACATCAACTATTTACTGAATTGACAGCTGAATGTAAATTTATTCTGTCCATCAGTTCGTTTTAGTCTCAGTCTAGTTGTAGTGTCAAACAGCCCTTGGGTTACTGTTTCATGTGGCACTTCTGCTTCATTCTTCTTTCTTGGTTATTTCTACTATTATATACCTATTTACATGGTTGTTTCGTTTCTATAAAATCTGATAACATACACTTAGGTTAGGTGACATCTTGTGATGTTACATATACACCCTCTTTAAAATTGATCATTTGAAAAAATTTATTTTTTGTAAAATTATCAATTCATGTCAGTTTCTTAGTATACTTCAATAAAAAAATTTTTCTCTTGTACTCTTTGATTTTTTAAACATACTATTGGTGTATTACTCTAGGTTGGCTTTTTACCCAATGGTACAATTCTTAATTTACTAGTATTTTCAAGTTGCTTACTCTCTAAGTCATTTAACTACAATTGATCTTGTTTCTCAAGTTAACTATTCCCTGTCTTATTCACATTCTACTTTCTCATCACATATATTTGCATTCGTGATTATCTTAATGGTTATTATAATTCATACCTCACAGATTCTTTCATAATATTCCTTGATACAATAAAACAATATAATTCCCTAACTGTTGTAGAGGTTTCGGAATCAGGGTGGCTCACTATGGCTAACATCCTCTGCCGTTCCTCACTACACATTCTCAGATTCAGAGGCATTACTCTTCTCTGTCTGAGAAAAAAATAAATATTGCACCTGGCAATAGTTGCACTATCACAACTCAAAAAAAATATCACATATCATTCATATTCAATAATATAATATATTCACTATAATATTCAAGGTATCAGAGGTTTTCATTTAGATCACATTTCCATCTTTATACTTGCTAACATACTTTCTCTCTTACAGGTAATTACTTCGTTTAGACTTGATGTTTTTCAGCTATGCTTTTATCAGCTATATAGTTACTTATGTACTAGTTAACAATTTGTTTTGTTTCGTTTAAATATTCTTAAGATCATACACTTGTTTTGATGTTTACAGTACTTATGCATTTGGTTTGTTCTATCTAGAGTCTACAATATTTTTGTTTTCACAATAGTCTAATAACTCCTTCTTAACGAGTTATATTCATCCTGAATTATCAGGGCTTACATTGTTTGTATACTAAATGGTTTTTTTTTTTTTTTTTTTTTTTTTTTTTTTTTTTTTTTTTTTTTATGTTCTCTGACATATTCTGGTGATGTATAATATTTGATAATTGACAAACATTTTTCTTTCCTTTCATTCCATTATAACAATAGTTATTCTTACAATTAACACTCTTTGTTATTTTTCTTCTCTACTCCTTCAAGTGATGGTGGTTTTCACTTATTCTGGATGATTTTATATACTATATACTATGCTGTAATTACAATTTCATTTGACAATATAATAACATACTAATATCTAATTTCATAGACATTTTTGGGGTTTACATGGTTTGTTTCACAAATATTATTTTTTCTTTCCTTACATTCCATAATAATGTCCTTCTTTTATTTTACACACTTTGTTATACTGCCTCTCTACTCCTCCTTCAAAGGTTAGTTGGGTGAACCTTTATTCTGGACGATTTAATTTAACATTTGAGTTTTATGAGAGGTATACAATAATCATTTTATAAACATTAAGTTACATAGAATATCCATCTGGATACATATTTTTTTCCTAGGTATAGTACAGTAGTTGTATTTACAAGCCACTACTGGCTCTTTGTGACATAATAGACGTCTTTTCTTATTAAATCATTTGATTGACATTATATAATTTTCTATCCCTTGGGGTGATAGATCTGGTAAATTTTCATCAGTAATAAATGGTTTGGCTTAGATCTTAAATCTACACACTTTTGTAACTTGATAAGGCAAATTGACTAGTTATAGTTAATTAGTTACCTTCAACATTTTGTAGTTTAACAACAAATGAGTTTGTTTATAGTAGTGGTTTTTTAAATATATATATTTTATCTTTTATACCCTACACGTTCGGGTGAGAAATGTTGCTTACTATTACATATTATCCATCCTTAATATTAATAATTTTTTACTAGTTCATATTCATGGGGTTATTTGTGCTCTTCCACTCTATTGGGTTTATAATTGGGATATTTGACATATGTTCCGTACTAGTGGTTTTGGAGATACCTTACTATCAAACGGTTCTTCCACTTGGCGGCTACCAGGTAGTCATTGGCTCCCCGTTTCCTTGCCTTTTTCCTCTCCTCATCTTTGGTATTCCTGTGTTCGTTGTACTCTGGGCCTGGGCTATTATTGATGTCTGGCCCTTCTTCTAATCCGGGTTGACCTTTGTTCATTTCCTGGTTGGATTCTTCCATCGCTTGGTCCCTCTTTTTCCGCATTTCCCTTATTCTTTGGGCGTACCTTTCAATAAGCTGGTCCAGTCGTTCTTGATCATTTTCCTTCTCCCTGTGAAGCTTCTTTCTTCTAGGAATATTCGCCTTAAATACCTCATTGTTTATGACCTTCTCCGTCATAACATAGTCAATGGCATGTAACGTTGTTTTAATCGTTCCATCATCTGGGTCATTAATTAAATGGTTTAATGATCGGTTATGCATTAAGGAATCGATTGATTTTGTTTGGTGTATTTTATTTGGTGGTATATTTAATTTAATCGGATTCTTATTTAATTTTTTACCCACGGTTTTATGGTGATTTATTTTTAATATTTTTATGAAGTCTGGTTTATACTTCTTACCGTTGGTTCTTGCTCTATGACGAATAATTGGGTTGTCCATGAAGTTAATTAATCCACTCCTAGTCATTTCCAATATTTCCCTTGTAATCCTCGTCTTCTTAGAGCGTATTATTCCTTTTATCTTTGTCTCTTTCTCTCCTGTTTCCTTAATTATCTTGTTCTTTACATTTTTTATGATGGCTTCTTTATGCTGAATATTCTCTTCATTCCTATGGTGTGTATCCTCAGGCACCAATGCTTTCGAGTCCTCTTTATTCTCAGTTTGTTGACCCGTGTCTTCAGATTGTAGACTTAATTCTTGCATGGTTTCCTCATTTGGTATTTCTTCTACTTCTGAGTTGTTGTCGTTTGGTAATTCCTGTATCCATCTCTCACTGTCTCTTTGGAATTTTTCTACCCTCTGACCGATTCGTTGTCATTCGTCATCACTCATTTTCTTATCATATTCCCTTAGTGTCTGGCCGAATTCTTTGAAAAACTCGTCTATCCATCCTGCGGAAAAAACTGGTTGATTTTCCATGGTATCACCTATTCGTGTGTCAGGCATGGTAGTCCTTTCGTGTCTGCCGGGCTGATATAAAATATAAAAAATATATTTATTTAATATTTTTTAAGCCACACTAGTTGGTGCGCCAATTTATAAGTAAACGTAATTTGGGGTTCTTTTTAATGTTAAAGCCCCGCGTTGTATGTGTCAATTTATAACGTAACGTTATTTGGGGTTACTTTAAATTTATTATGTTTACTTGTTTATAGTAATTATATTAAAATAATGTTTAAATTCCGTTTAAAGGCCACACGGTTGGTCTAACCTATTTGTAATAAAATGAAAACGTGTGTGTTTACAATTAACTTGAAGTAAAATAAAAGAGTTGTTATTTTTAAACTTATACTCGTGGTTAAAATATTAAAAGTCTCGTTAAAACAAAGTTCAACTAGGTGTGAAGTGTTCTTTTGAGATAACTCAATGTTGAGAATGATTGTTTCTAATTGAAGGTTACTAATGTAGTAAAGTAATTTAAAATAAAACATTCAAAGTTACTCACAGTGTTTACAATGGTTTAATTATACTTGTTTAAAAAAATCCCCTTGTATTAAATAAATAAAATAGTGAAGTTGATTATACTTAAATGCTAGGTTAACTTAAGTTAAAACATGAAGTATAGCAGTTGGTTGCTTGATAATAGTTCTCGTCTGGTTGAAACTGGTAGTAAAACTTCTTCTCCAGATTGCAGGTAGTCTGAGTATGTCACGTCCCGTAAAGTCTGGACAATATCATAAACAAATATATGCTTTTACGTACCTGATTGTGTTTACTAGAAGTTCACTAAACTGTCAACTCAGCTTACAATCACCAACTCCCTTTGGTTGCAAGGTTAGGTTACCTTGTTTATTAATTAGTGGGCGCCACACGGATTTATTCAGGGAAAATCCCGTGTAAAACCCACACATAAAAATTACTGGATGATTAGAAAATTTAAAATAGCTGAGTACCACCTTTTGGCAATGCTATTCCAATATGTTAAACACAACAGAAGGTTGTTTACGCTTGTTAAAAGAAAATATTCAATTATCCTATAGAAATAAATCAAAATCAGGTGATGCTGTTAATAATGGGTTTATTTACACCCTTATAGTGAATTCAAAAAAACAAATATAATGCAAACATACAAAGTTGTACAAGTAAAGGTCGGTTATTATATGCCTTACACGGCTTGCTCAGAACATGAATTATAAATCTGGTTAAGTCCAGATGCTATTTATTTTTAATATTAAAATTATTATAATCTCAGTTGTACAATTAAAAGTCAGTTATTATATGCCTTATACGGCTTGCTCAGAACATGAATTATAAATCTGGTTAAGTCCAGATGCTATTTATTTTTAATATTAAAATTATTATAATCTCAGTAGTGAATTCTTTGAGACACGAAAGAAAACAATTATGCCTACACAATATCCAATAATCCTTTTGATATGAAATTGATCAACAAAGCTTTAGGTTACTTTCGCAAAGTAATTAAAGAAAAATGATCTGTTGAAAGATCGCGCGTTTCATCAACGCTTGCTTTTTTAGTGACAATATTTATCAAGTGAGAACCCTTACAACTAACATATAGCTTAATTACTAATAACAAATTTGTATAATAATTTGAGACGTGGTGTAATCAAAAAAATGTTTTTGTGTTTTGCGTCAGTACAGGTTATTGTTAAAAAAAATACAGGTTATGGCGCTCAGATCAAGATTAGTAATGATTGCACTTTTACCTTCTGAGTTTTAATTATTTAATTAAAACTTATTAATCACTTAAGTAATCGGATTATAATGATTACTGGGTTTCGGCACTAAAGACACACAAGAACAGAATAATGCGATCCTCTTCTGATTAAAATGGATCGTGAATAATAGCCATAAATTATTTTCTGTTCGTTATTCCCGCACAAAATTAAAATGAAACTGCACTTAATCACTGTTGTTGGTTGTGGATGAACTCGAAGTAGTCGCTTCTTGTTGTTGAACTATTGGTTCCAATGTACTATGTAAATGACGCTAAGTGTTATTAAAAAATGTAGAGATGACGGGCACACGTCTGTGCTGCACGCTAGTCAGTAAAGGTCTGTCTCAAAATTCGCTGTTTCGTCTTTATATACCCTCTTCTTTGATCGGCTTTAGGTAAAAATGTTGATTACTAACTAATTTTCTGATTGGCTTTGGTAGGTGTGTCGGTGTGACGTGTCACTTTTTGACAGTTGATAACGGCTTTTTCTAACCGTCGAATGTTGCGGTGACAGCTCGTTGCCGTTGTTGTTATTATTCTTAAACAGTTTCCCGATGTACATCTTTAGAATGATGCTAACACCTCTCCCGCACTACACACAGTTGCGATTGGGTTAATATTACTATCAAATTAAAGATTGTTCTTTTTCCTTTAATTTGATATCACTCGTTCTCGAATTACTTTCACTTTGACCGACATTGTTATAAAACCAACGTTCGGGTACATTACTCTTACTGTCGTCTGCTATTTATGAGTCGCCGATTTTACACTTTTGGTTAACATTGCTTGTATTCACATAACATTTTATTAATCAAATGTTTATGTGCGAACACCATTAATGCTGTACTGACATTTTTTGCTAAACACTACTTGTACACCTAAACTCTATACATTGTAATAAACGATCCTACTGACTATGACATTTCGTTTTCTGCTAATTCATTTTAAACTACTACTTAACAATGAAAATTATGATTACACCTATTGTTTTAATAACATTTTTTGTTATGTCAAGGCATAACCATAGTTCTGTGCATTTTAGTCTACACTTATGCTAATCCTCAATAGCCAATTTTACTGACTAATGTTTGGTCTAAGCTTGCTAAGACATATCGCCTACATTGAAATTTGGCCTTAATAATGCCTATTGGTTCTCAATTCGGTAAATTGTGGAGACATCTTATTTGTATAAGATTCTCTCTTATAAATAGTTCTCTTTTCTAACAAGTATATTTGATGCTGAAATACATCTTAGTTCTCACTATGTAGCCGTTGTTAACATTAGTTTTGGCATTCATAATTTACTGGTCATTGTCACATCTATTATCAGCAAAATGCTAATTCTGCTTTCACAGTATTTAACTGCTCATTAGTTCATTTTTTGTTTACAAATGACATTCGGTTTACATCAACTATTTACTGAATTGACAGCTGAATGTAAATTTATTCTGTCCATCAGTTCGTTTTAGTCTCAGTCTAGTTGTAGTGTCAAACAGCCCTTGGGTTACTGTTTCATGTGGCACTTCTGCTTCATTCTTCTTTCTTGGTTATTTCTACTATTATATACCTATTTACATGGTTGTTTCGTTTCTATAAAATCTGATAACATACACTTAGGTTAGGTGACATCTTGTGATGTTACATATACACCCTCTTTAAAATTGATCATTTGAAAAAATTTATTTTTTGTAAAATTATCAATTCATGTCAGTTTCTTAGTATACTTCAATAAAAAAATTTTTCTCTTGTACTCTTTGATTTTTTAAACATACTATTGGTGTATTACTCTAGGTTGGCTTTTTACCCAATGGTACAATTCTTAATTTACTAGTATTTTCAAGTTGCTTACTCTCTAAGTCATTTAACTACAATTGATCTTGTTTCTCAAGTTAACTATTCCCTGTCTTATTCACATTCTACTTTCTCATCACATATATTTGCATTCGTGATTATCTTAATGGTTATTATAATTCATACCTCACAGATTCTTTCATAATATTCCTTGATACAATAAAACAATATAATTCCCTAACTGTTGTAGAGGTTTCGGAATCAGGGTGGCTCACTATGGCTAACATCCTCTGCCGTTCCTCACTACACATTCTCAGATTCAGAGGCATTACTCTTCTCTGTCTGAGAAAAAAATAAACATTGCACCTGGCAATAGTTGCACTATCACAACTCAAAAAAAATATCACATATCATTCATATTCAATAATATAATATATTCACTATAATATTCAAGGTATCAGAGGTTTTCATTTAGATCACATTTCCATCTTTATACTTGCTAACATACTTTCTCTCTTACAGGTAATTACTTCGTTTAGACTTGATGTTTTTCAGCTATGCTTTTATCAGCTATATAGTTACTTATGTACTAGTTAACAATTTGTTTTGTTTCGTTTAAATATTCTTAAGATCATACACTTGTTTTGATGTTTACAGTACTTATGCATTTGGTTTGTTCTATCTAGAGTCTACAATATTTTTGTTTTCACAATAGTCTAATAACTCCTTCTTAACGAGTTATATTCATCCTGAATTATCAGGGCTTACATTGTTTGTATACTAAATGGTTTTTTTTTTTTTTTTTTTTTTTTTTTTTTTTTTTTTTTTATGTTCTCTGACATATTCTGGTGATGTATAATATTTGATAATTGACAAACATTTTTCTTTCCTTTCATTCCATTATAACAATAGTTATTCTTACAATTAACACTCTTTGTTATTTTTCTTCTCTACTCCTTCAAGTGATGGTGGTTTTCACTTATTCTGGATGATTTTATATACTATATACTATGCTGTAATTACAATTTCATTTGACAATATAATAACATACTAATATCTAATTTCATAGACATTTTTGGGGTTTACATGGTTTGTTTCACAAATATTATTTTTTCTTTCCTTACATTCCATAATAATGTCCTTCTTTTATTTTACACACTTTGTTATACTGCCTCTCTACTCCTCCTTCAAAGGTTAGTTGGGTGAACCTTTATTCTGGACGATTTAATTTAACATTTGAGTTTTATGAGAGGTATACAATAATCATTTTATAAACATTAAGTTACATAGAATATCCATCTGGATACATATTTTTTTCCTAGGTATAGTACAGTAGTTGTATTTACAAGCCACTACTGGCTCTTTGTGACATAATAGACGTCTTTTCTTATTAAATCATTTGATTGACATTATATAATTTTCTATCCCTTGGGGTGATAGATCTGGTAAATTTTCATCAGTAATAAATGGTTTGGCTTAGATCTTAAATCTACACACTTTTGTAACTTGATAAGGCAAATTGACTAGTTATAGTTAATTAGTTACCTTCAACATTTTGTAGTTTAACAACAAATGAGTTTGTTTATAGTAGTGGTTTTTTAAATATATATATTTTATCTTTTATACCTTACACGTTCGGGTGAGAAATGTTGCTTACTATTACATATTATCCATCCTTAATATTAATAATTTTTTACTAGTTCATATTCATGGGGTTATTTGTGCTCTTCCACTCTATTGGGTTTATAATTGGGATATTTGACATATGTTCCGTACTAGTGGTTTTGGAGATACCTTACTATCAAACGGTTCTTCCACTTGGCGGCTACCAGGTAGTCATTGGCTCCCCGTTTCCTTGCCTTTTTCCTCTCCTCATCTTTGGTATTCCTGTGTTCGTTGTACTCTGGGCCTGGGCTATTATTGATGTCTGGCCCTTCTTCTAATCCGGGTTGACCTTTGTTCATTTCCTGGTTGGATTCTTCCATCGCTTGGTCCCTCTTTTTCCGCATTTCCCTTATTCTTTGGGCGTACCTTTCAATAAGCTGGTCCAGTCGTTCTTGATCATTTTCCTTCTCCCTGTGAAGCTTCTTTCTTCTAGGAATATTCGCCTTAAATACCTCATTGTTTATGACCTTCTCCGTCATAACATAGTCAATGGCATGTAACGTTGTTTTAATCGTTCCATCATCTGGGTCATTAATTAAATGGTTTAATGATCGGTTATGCATTAAGGAATCGATTGATTTTGTTTGGTGTATTTTATTTGGTGGTATATTTAATTTAATCGGATTCTTATTTAATTTTTTACCCACGGTTTTATGGTGATTTATTTTTAATATTTTTATGAAGTCTGGTTTATACTTCTTACCGTTGGTTCTTGCTCTATGACGAATAATTGGGTTGTCCATGAAGTTAATTAATCCACTCCTAGTCATTTCCAATATTTCCCTTGTAATCCTCGTCTTCTTAGAGCGTATTATTCCTTTTATCTTTGTCTCTTTCTCTCCTGTTTCCTTAATTATCTTGTTCTTTACATTTTTTATGATGGCTTCTTTATGCTGAATATTCTCTTCATTCCTATGGTGTGTATCCTCAGGCACCAATGCTTTCGAGTCCTCTTTATTCTCAGTTTGTTGACCCGTGTCTTCAGATTGTAGACTTAATTCTTGCATGGTTTCCTCATTTGGTATTTCTTCTACTTCTGAGTTGTTGTCGTTTGGTAATTCCTGTATCCATCTCTCACTGTCTCTTTGGAATTTTTCTACCCTCTGACCGATTCGTTGTCATTCGTCATCACTCATTTTCTTATCATATTCCCTTAGTGTCTGGCCGAATTCTTTGAAAAACTCGTCTATCCATCCTGCGGAAAAAACTGGTTGATTTTCCATGGTATCACCTATTCGTGTGTCAGGCATGGTAGTCCTTTCGTGTCTGCCGGGCTGATATAAAATATAAAAAATATATTTATTTAATATTTTTTAAGCCACACTAGTTGGTGCGCCAATTTATAAGTAAACGTAATTTGGGGTTCTTTTTAATGTTAAAGCCCCGCGTTGTATGTGTCAATTTATAACGTAACGTTATTTGGGGTTACTTTAAATTTATTATGTTTACTTGTTTATAGTAATTATATTAAAATAATGTTTAAATTCCGTTTAAAGGCCACACGGTTGGTCTAACCTATTTGTAATAAAATGAAAACGTGTGTGTTTACAATTAACTTGAAGTAAAATAAAAGAGTTGTTATTTTTAAACTTATACTCGTGGTTAAAATATTAAAAGTCTCGTTAAAACAAAGTTCAACTAGGTGTGAAGTGTTCTTTTGAGATAACTCAATGTTGAGAATGATTGTTTCTAATTGAAGGTTACTAATGTAGTAAAGTAATTTAAAATAAAACATTCAAAGTTACTCACAGTGTTTACAATGGTTTAATTATACTTGTTTAAAAAAATCCCCTTGTATTAAATAAATAAAATAGTGAAGTTGATTATACTTAAATGCTAGGTTAACTTAAGTTAAAACATGAAGTATAGCAGTTGGTTGCTTGATAATAGTTCTCGTCTGGTTGAAACTGGTAGTAAAACTTCTTCTCCAGATTGCAGGTAGTCTGAGTATGTCACGTCCCGTAAAGTCTGGACAATATCATAAACAAATATATGCTTTTACGTACCTGATTGTGTTTACTAGAAGTTCACTAAACTGTCAACTCAGCTTACAATCACCAACTCCCTTTGGTTGCAAGGTTAGGTTACCTTGTTTATTAATTAGTGGGCGCCACACGGATTTATTCAGGGAAAATCCCGTGTAAAACCCACACATAAAAATTACTGGATGATTAGAAAATTTAAAATAGCTGAGTACCACCTTTTGGCAATGCTATTCCAATATGTTAAACACAACAGAAGGTTGTTTACGCTTGTTAAAAGAAAATATTCAATTATCCTATAGAAATAAATCAAAATCAGGTGATGCTGTTAATAATGGGTTTATTTACACCCTTATAGTGAATTCAAAAAAACAAATATAATGCAAACATACAAAGTTGTACAAGTAAAGGTCGGTTATTATATGCCTTACACGGCTTGCTCAGAACATGAATTATAAATCTGGTTAAGTCCAGATGCTATTTATTTTTAATATTAAAATTATTATAATCTCAGTTGTACAATTAAAAGTCAGTTATTATATGCCTTATACGGCTTGCTCAGAACATGAATTATAAATCTGGTTAAGTCCAGATGCTATTTATTTTTAATATTAAAATTATTATAATCTCAGTAGTGAATTCTTTGAGACACGAAAGAAAACAATTATGCCTACACAATATCCAATAATCCTTTTGATATGAAATTGATCAACAAAGCTTTAGGTTACTTTCGCAAAGTAATTAAAGAAAAATGATCTGTTGAAAGATCGCGCGTTTCATCAACGCTTGCTTTTTTAGTGACAATATTTATCAAGTGAGAACCCTTACAACTAACATATAGCTTAATTACTAATAACAAATTTGTATAATAATTTGAGACGTGGTGTAATCAAAAAAATGTTTTTGTGTTTTGCGTCAGTACAGGTTATTGTTAAAAAAAATACAGGTTATGGCGCTCAGATCAAGATTAGTAATGATTGCACTTTTACCTTCTGAGTTTTAATTATTTAATTAAAACTTATTAATCACTTAAGTAATCGGATTATAATGATTACTGGGTTTCGGCACTAAAGACACACAAGAACAGAATAATGCGATCCTCTTCTGATTAAAATGGATCGTGAATAATAGCCATAAATTATTTTCTGTTCGTTATTCCCGCACAAAATTAAAATGAAACTGCACTTAATCACTGTTGTTGGTTGTGGATGAACCCGAAGTAGTCGCTTCTTGTTGTTGAACTATTGGTTCCAATGTACTATGTAAATGACGCTAAGTGTTATTAAAAAATGTAGAGATGACGGGCACACGTCTGTGCTGCACGCTAGTCAGTAAAGGTCTGTCTCAAAATTCGCTGTTTCGTCTTTATATACCCTCTTCTTTGATCGGCTTTAGGTAAAAATGTTGATTACTAACAATTTTCTGATTGGCTTTGGTAGGTGTGTCGGTGTGACGTGTCACTTTTTGACAGTTGATAACGGCTTTTTCTAACCGTCGAATGTTGCGGTGACAGCTCGTTGCCGTTGTTGTTATTATTCTTAAACAGTTTCCCGATGTACATCTTTAGAATGATGCTAACACCTCTCCCGCACTACACACAGTTGCGATTGGGTTAATATTACTATCAAATTAAAGATTGTTCTTTTTCCTTTAATTTGATATCACTCGTTCTCGAATTACTTTCACTTTGACCGACATTGTTATAAAACCAACGTTCGGGTACATTACTCTTACTGTCGTCTGCTATTTATGAGTCGCCGATTTTACACTTTTGGTTAACATTGCTTGTATTCACATAACATTTTATTAATCAAATGTTTATGTGCGAACACCATTAATGCTGTACTGACATTTTTTGCTAAACACTACTTGTACACCTAAACTCTATACATTGTAATAAACGATCCTACTGACTATGACATTTCGTTTTCTGCTAATTCATTTTAAACTACTACTTAACAATGAAAATTATGATTAAACCTATTGTTTTAATAACATTTTTTGTTATGTCAAGGCATAACCATAGTTCTGTGCATTTTAGTCTACACTTATGCTAATCCTCAATAGCCAATTTTACTGACTAATGTTTGGTCTAAGCTTGCTAAGACATATCGCCTACATTGAAATTTGGCCTTAATAATGCCTATTGGTTCTCAATTCGGTAAATTGTGGAGACATCTTATTTGTATAAGATTCTCTCTTATAAATAGTTCTCTTTTCTAACAAGTATATTTGATGCTGAAATACATCTTAGTTCTCACTATGTAGCCGTTGTTAACATTAGTTTTGGCATTCATAATTTACTGGTCATTGTCACATCTATTATCAGCAAAATGCTAATTCTGCTTTCACAGTATTTAACTGCTCATTAGTTCATTTTTTGTTTACAAATGACATTCGGTTTACATCAACTATTTACTGAATTGACAGCTGAATGTAAATTTATTCTGTCCATCAGTTCGTTTTAGTCTCAGTCTAGTTGTAGTGTCAAACAGCCCTTGGGTTACTGTTTCATGTGGCACTTCTGCTTCATTCTTCTTTCTTGGTTATTTCTACTATTATATACCTATTTACATGGTTGTTTCGTTTCTATAAAATCTGATAACATACACTTAGGTTAGGTGACATCTTGTGATGTTACATATACACCCTCTTTAAAATTGATCATTTGAAAAAATTTATTTTTTGTAAAATTATCAATTCATGTCAGTTTCTTAGTATACTTCAATAAAAAAATTTTTCTCTTGTACTCTTTGATTTTTTAAACATACTATTGGTGTATTACTCTAGGTTGGCTTTTTACCCAATGGTACAATTCTTAATTTACTAGTATTTTCAAGTTGCTTACTCTCTAAGTCATTTAACTACAATTGATCTTGTTTCTCAAGTTAACTATTCCCTGTCTTATTCACATTCTACTTTCTCATCACATATATTTGCATTCGTGATTATCTTAATGGTTATTATAATTCATACCTCACAGATTCTTTCATAATATTCCTTGATACAATAAAACAATATAATTCCCTAACTGTTGTAGAGGTTTCGGAATCAGGGTGGCTCACTATGGCTAACATCCTCTGCCGTTCCTCACTACACATTCTCAGATTCAGAGGCATTACTCTTCTCTGTCTGAGAAAAAAATAAACATTGCACCTGGCAATAGTTGCACTATCACAACTCAAAAAAAATATCACATATCATTCATATTCAATAATATAATATATTCACTATAATATTCAAGGTATCAGAGGTTTTCATTTAGATCACATTTCCATCTTTATACTTGCTAACATACTTTCTTTCTTACAGGTAATTACTTCGTTTAGACTTGATGTTTTTCAGCTATGCTTTTATCAGCTATATAGTTACTTATGTACTAGTTAACAATTTGTTTTGTTTCGTTTAAATATTCTTAAGATCATACACTTGTTTTGATGTTTACAGTACTTATGCATTTGGTTTGTTCTATCTAGAGTCTACAATATTTTTGTTTTCACAATAGTCTAATAACTCCTTCTTAACGAGTTATATTCATCCTGAATTATCAGGGCTTACATTGTTTGTATACTAAATGGTTTTTTTTTTTTTTTTTTTTTTTTTTTTTTTTTTTTTTTTTATGTTCTCTGACATATTCTGGTGATGTATAATATTTGATAATTGACAAACATTTTTCTTTCCTTTCATTCCATTATAACAATAGTTATTCTTACAATTAACACTCTTTGTTATTTTTCTTCTCTACTCCTTCAAGTGATGGTGGTTTTCACTTATTCTGGATGATTTTATATACTATATACTATGCTGTAATTACAATTTCATTTGACAATATAATAACATACTAATATCTAATTTCATAGACATTTTTGGGGTTTACATGGTTTGTTTCACAAATATTATTTTTTCTTTCCTTACATTCCATAATAATGTCCTTCTTTTATTTTACACACTTTGTTATACTGCCTCTCTACTCCTCCTTCAAAGGTTAGTTGGGTGAACCTTTATTCTGGACGATTTAATTTAACATTTGAGTTTTATGAGAGGTATACAATAATCATTTTATAAACATTAAGTTACATAGAATATCCATCTGGATACATATTTTTTTCCTAGGTATAGTACAGTAGTTGTATTTACAAGCCACTACTGGCTCTTTGTGACATAATAGACGTCTTTTCTTATTAAATCATTTGATTGACATTATATAATTTTCTATCCCTTGGGGTGATAGATCTGGTAAATTTTCATCAGTAATAAATGGTTTGGCTTAGATCTTAAATCTACACACTTTTGTAACTTGATAAGGCAAATTGACTAGTTATAGTTAATTAGTTACCTTCAACATTTTGTAGTTTAACAACAAATGAGTTTGTTTATAGTAGTGGTTTTTTAAATATATATATTTTATCTTTTATACCCTACACGTTCGGGTGAGAAATGTTGCTTACTATTACATATTATCCATCCTTAATATTAATAATTTTTTACTAGTTCATATTCATGGGGTTATTTGTGCTCTTCCACTCTATTGGGTTTATAATTGGGATATTTGACATATGTTCCGTACTAGTGGTTTTGGAGATACCTTACTATCAAACGGTTCTTCCACTTGGCGGCTACCAGGTAGTCATTGGCTCCCCGTTTCCTTGCCTTTTTCCTCTCCTCATCTTTGGTATTCCTGTGTTCGTTGTACTCTGGGCCTGGGCTATTATTGATGTCTGGCCCTTCTTCTAATCCGGGTTGACCTTTGTTCATTTCCTGGTTGGATTCTTCCATCGCTTGGTCCCTCTTTTTCCGCATTTCCCTTATTCTTTGGGCGTACCTTTCAATAAGCTGGTCCAGTCGTTCTTGATCATTTTCCTTCTCCCTGTGAAGCTTCTTTCTTCTAGGAATATTCGCCTTAAATACCTCATTGTTTATGACCTTCTCCGTCATAACATAGTCAATGGCATGTAACGTTGTTTTAATCGTTCCATCATCTGGGTCATTAATTAAATGGTTTAATGATCGGTTATGCATTAAGGAATCGATTGATTTTGTTTGGTGTATTTTATTTGGTGGTATATTTAATTTAATCGGATTCTTATTTAATTTTTTACCCACGGTTTTATGGTGATTTATTTTTAATATTTTTATGAAGTCTGGTTTATACTTCTTACCGTTGGTTCTTGCTCTATGACGAATAATTGGGTTGTCCATGAAGTTAATTAATCCACTCCTAGTCATTTCCAATATTTCCCTTGTAATCCTCGTCTTCTTAGAGCGTATTATTCCTTTTATCTTTGTCTCTTTCTCTCCTGTTTCCTTAATTATCTTGTTCTTTACATTTTTTATGATGGCTTCTTTATGCTGAATATTCTCTTCATTCCTATGGTGTGTATCCTCAGGCACCAATGCTTTCGAGTCCTCTTTATTCTCAGTTTGTTGACCCGTGTCTTCAGATTGTAGACTTAATTCTTGCATGGTTTCCTCATTTGGTATTTCTTCTACTTCTGAGTTGTTGTCGTTTGGTAATTCCTGTATCCATCTCTCACTGTCTCTTTGGAATTTTTCTACCCTCTGACCGATTCGTTGTCATTCGTCATCACTCATTTTCTTATCATATTCCCTTAGTGTCTGGCCGAATTCTTTGAAAAACTCGTCTATCCATCCTGCGGAAAAAACTGGTTGATTTTCCATGGTATCACCTATTCGTGTGTCAGGCATGGTAGTCCTTTCGTGTCTGCCGGGCTGATATAAAATATAAAAAATATATTTATTTAATATTTTTTAAGCCACACTAGTTGGTGCGCCAATTTATAAGTAAACGTAATTTGGGGTTCTTTTTAATGTTAAAGCCCCGCGTTGTATGTGTCAATTTATAACGTAACGTTATTTGGGGTTACTTTAAATTTATTATGTTTACTTGTTTATAGTAATTATATTAAAATAATGTTTAAATTCCGTTTAAAGGCCACACGGTTGGTCTAACCTATTTGTAATAAAATGAAAACGTGTGTGTTTACAATTAACTTGAAGTAAAATAAAAGAGTTGTTATTTTTAAACTTATACTCGTGGTTAAAATATTAAAAGTCTCGTTAAAACAAAGTTCAACTAGGTGTGAAGTGTTCTTTTGAGATAACTCAATGTTGAGAATGATTGTTTCTAATTGAAGGTTACTAATGTAGTAAAGTAATTTAAAATAAAACATTCAAAGTTACTCACAGTGTTTACAATGGTTTAATTATACTTGTTTAAAAAAATCCCCTTGTATTAAATAAATAAAATAGTGAAGTTGATTATACTTAAATGCTAGGTTAACTTAAGTTAAAACATGAAGTATAGCAGTTGGTTGCTTGATAATAGTTCTCGTCTGGTTGAAACTGGTAGTAAAACTTCTTCTCCAGATTGCAGGTAGTCTGAGTATGTCACGTCCCGTAAAGTCTGGACAATATCATAAACAAATATATGCTTTTACGTACCTGATTGTGTTTACTAGAAGTTCACTAAACTGTCAACTCAGCTTACAATCACCAACTCCCTTTGGTTGCAAGGTTAGGTTACCTTGTTTATTAATTAGTGGGCGCCACACGGATTTATTCAGGGAAAATCCCGTGTAAAACCCACACATAAAAATTACTGGATGATTAGAAAATTTAAAATAGCTGAGTACCACCTTTTGGCAATGCTATTCCAATATGTTAAACACAACAGAAGGTTGTTTACGCTTGTTAAAAGAAAATATTCAATTATCCTATAGAAATAAATCAAAATCAGGTGATGCTGTTAATAATGGGTTTATTTACACCCTTATAGTGAATTCAAAAAAACAAATATAATGCAAACATACAAAGTTGTACAAGTAAAGGTCGGTTATTATATGCCTTACACGGCTTGCTCAGAACATGAATTATAAATCTGGTTAAGTCCAGATGCTATTTATTTTTAATATTAAAATTATTATAATCTCAGTTGTACAATTAAAAGTCAGTTATTATATGCCTTATACGGCTTGCTCAGAACATGAATTATAAATCTGGTTAAGTCCAGATGCTATTTATTTTTAATATTAAAATTATTATAATCTCAGTAGTGAATTCTTTGAGACACGAAAGAAAACAATTATGCCTACACAATATCCAATAATCCTTTTGATATGAAATTGATCAACAAAGCTTTAGGTTACTTTCGCAAAGTAATTAAAGAAAAATGATCTGTTGAAAGATCGCGCGTTTCATCAACGCTTGCTTTTTTAGTGACAATATTTATCAAGTGAGAACCCTTACAACTAACATATAGCTTAATTACTAATAACAAATTTGTATAATAATTTGAGACGTGGTGTAATCAAAAAAATGTTTTTGTGTTTTGCGTCAGTACAGGTTATTGTTAAAAAAAATACAGGTTATGGCGCTCAGATCAAGATTAGTAATGATTGCACTTTTACCTTCTGAGTTTTAATTATTTAATTAAAACTTATTAATCACTTAAGTAATCGGATTATAATGATTACTGGGTTTCGGCACTAAAGACACACAAGAACAGAATAATGCGATCCTCTTCTGATTAAAATGGATCGTGAATAATAGCCATAAATTATTTTCTGTTCGTTATTCCCGCACAAAATTAAAATGAAACTGCACTTAATCACTGTTGTTGGTTGTGGATGAACCCGAAGTAGTCGCTTCTTGTTGTTGAACTATTGGTTCCAATGTACTATGTAAATGACGCTAAGTGTTATTAAAAAATGTAGAGATGACGGGCACACGTCTGTGCTGCACGCTAGTCAGTAAAGGTCTGTCTCAAAATTCGCTGTTTCGTCTTTATATACCCTCTTCTTTGATCGGCTTTAGGTAAAAATGTTGATTACTAACAATTTTCTGATTGGCTTTGGTAGGTGTGTCGGTGTGACGTGTCACTTTTTGACAGTTGATAACGGCTTTTTCTAACCGTCGAATGTTGCGGTGACAGCTCGTTGCCGTTGTTGTTATTATTCTTAAACAGTTTCCCGATGTACATCTTTAGAATGATGCTAACACCTCTCCCGCACTACACACAGTTGCGATTGGGTTAATATTACTATCAAATTAAAGATTGTTCTTTTTCCTTTAATTTGATATCACTCGTTCTCGAATTACTTTCACTTTGACCGACATTGTTATAAAACCAACGTTCGGGTACATTACTCTTACTGTCGTCTGCTATTTATGAGTCGCCGATTTTACACTTTTGGTTAACATTGCTTGTATTCACATAACATTTTATTAATCAAATGTTTATGTGCGAACACCATTAATGCTGTACTGACATTTTTTGCTAAACACTACTTGTACACCTAAACTCTATACATTGTAATAAACGATCCTACTGACTATGACATTTCGTTTTCTGCTAATTCATTTTAAACTACTACTTAACAATGAAAATTATGATTAAACCTATTGTTTTAATAACATTTTTTGTTATGTCAAGGCATAACCATAGTTCTGTGCATTTTAGTCTACACTTATGCTAATCCTCAATAGCCAATTTTACTGACTAATGTTTGGTCTAAGCTTGCTAAGACATATCGCCTACATTGAAATTTGGCCTTAATAATGCCTATTGGTTCTCAATTCGGTAAATTGTGGAGACATCTTATTTGTATAAGATTCTCTCTTATAAATAGTTCTCTTTTCTAACAAGTATATTTGATGCTGAAATACATCTTAGTTCTCACTATGTAGCCGTTGTTAACATTAGTTTTGGCATTCATAATTTACTGGTCATTGTCACATCTATTATCAGCAAAATGCTAATTCTGCTTTCACAGTATTTAACTGCTCATTAGTTCATTTTTTGTTTACAAATGACATTCGGTTTACATCAACTATTTACTGAATTGACAGCTGAATGTAAATTTATTCTGTCCATCAGTTCGTTTTAGTCTCAGTCTAGTTGTAGTGTCAAACAGCCCTTGGGTTACTGTTTCATGTGGCATTTCTGCTTCATTCTTCTTTCTTGGTTATTTCTACTATTATATACCTATTTACATGGTTGTTTCGTTTCTATAAAATCTGATAACATACACTTAGGTTAGGTGACATCTTGTGATGTTACACATACACCCTCTTTAAAATTGATCATTTGAAAAAATTTATTTTTTGTAAAATTATCAATTCATGTCAGTTTCTTAGTATACTTCAATAAAAAAATTTTTCTCTTGTACTCTTTGATTTTTTAAACATACTATTGGTGTATTACTCTAGGTTGGCTTTTTATCCAATGGTACAATTCTTAATTTACTAGTATTTTCAAGTTGCTTACTCTCTAAGTCATTTAACTACAATTGATCTTGTTTCTCAAGTTAACTATTCCCTGTCTTATTCACATTCTACTTTCTCATCACATATATTTGCATTCGTGATTATCTTAATGGTTATTATAATTCATACCTCACAGATTCTTTCATAATATTCCTTGATACAATAAAACAATATAATTCCCTAACTGTTGTAGAGGTTTCGGAATCAGGGTGGCTCACTATGGCTAACATCCTCTGCCGTTCCTCACTACACATTCTCAGATTCAGAGGCATTACTCTTCTCTGTCTGAGAAAAAAATAAACATTGCACCTGGCAATAGTTGCACTATCACAACTCAAAAAAAATATCACATATCATTCATATTCAATAATATAATATATTCACTATAATATTCAAGGTATCAGAGGTTTTCATTTAGATCACATTTCCATCTTTATACTTGCTAACATACTTTCTTTCTTACAGGTAATTACTTCGTTTAGACTTGATGTTTTTCAGCTATGCTTTTATCAGCTATATAGTTACTTATGTACTAGTTAACAATTTGTTTTGTTTCGTTTAAATATTCTTAAGATCATACACTTGTTTTGATGTTTACAGTACTTATGCATTTGGTTTGTTCTATCTAGAGTCTACAATATTTTTGTTTTCACAATAGTCTAATAACTCCTTCTTAACGAGTTATATTCATCCTGAATTATCAGGGCTTACATTGTTTGTATACTAAATGGTTTTTTTTTTTTTTTTTTTTTTTTTTTTGATGTTCTCTGATATATTCTGGTGATGTATAATATTTGATAATTGACAAACATTTTTCTTTCCTTTCATTCCATTATAACAATAGTTATTCTTACAATTAACACTCTTTGTTATTTTTCTTCTCTACTCCTTCAAGTGATGGTGGTTTTCACTTATTCTGGATGATTTTATATACTATATACTATGCTGTAATTACAATTTCATTTGACAATATAATAACATACTAATATCTAATTTCATAGACATTTTTGGGGTTTACATGGTTTGTTTCACAAATATTATTTTTTCTTTCCTTACATTCCATAATAATGTCCTTCTTTTATTTTACACACTTTGTTATACTGCCTCTCTACTCCTCCTTCAAAGGTTAGTTGGGTGAACCTTTATTCTGGACGATTTAATTTAACATTTGAGTTTTATGAGAGGTATACAATAATCATTTTATAAACATTAAGTTACA
Source organism: Magicicada septendecula (assembly GCA_034769895.1). Taxonomy (NCBI): domain Eukaryota; kingdom Metazoa; phylum Arthropoda; class Insecta; order Hemiptera; family Cicadidae; genus Magicicada; species Magicicada septendecula. The sequence continues at coordinate 892,836,672 of CM068367.1, forward strand.
TAGAATATCCATCTGGATACATATTTTTTTCCTAGGTATAGTACAGTAGTTGTATTTACAAGCCACTACTGGCTCTTTGTGACATAATAGACGTCTTTTCTTATTAAATCATTTGATTGACATTATATAATTTTCTATCCCTTGGGGTGATAGATCTGGTAAATTTTCATCAGTAATAAATGGTTTGGCTTAGATCTTAAATCTACACACTTTTGTAACTTGATAAGGCAAATTGACTAGTTATAGTTAATTAGTTACCTTCAACATTTTGTAGTTTAACAACAAATGAGTTTGTTTATAGTAGTGGTTTTTTAAATATATATATTTTATCTTTTATACCCTACACGTTCGGGTGAGAAATGTTGCTTACTATTACATATTATCCATCCTTAATATTAATAATTTTTTACTAGTTCATATTCATGGGGTTATTTGTGCTCTTCCACTCTATTGGGTTTATAATTGGGATATTTGACATATGTTCCGTACTAGTGGTTTTGGAGATACCTTACTATCAAACGGTTCTTCCACTTGGTGGCTACCAGGTAGTCATTGGCTCCCCGTTTCCTTGCCTTTTTCCTCTCCTCATCTTTGGTATTCCTGTGTTCGTTGTACTCTGGGCCTGGGCTATTATTGATGTCTGGCCCTTCTTCTAATCCGGGTTGACCTTTGTTCATTTCCTGGTTGGATTCTTCCATCGCTTGGTCCCTCTTTTTCCGCATTTCCCTTATTCTTTGGGCGTACCTTTCAATAAGCTGGTCCAGTCGTTCTTGATCATTTTCCTTCTCCCTGTGAAGCTTCTTTCTTCTAGGAATATTCGCCTTAAATACCTCATTGTTTATGACCTTCTCCGTCATAACATAGTCAATGGCATGTAACGTTGTTTTAATCGTTCCATCATCTGGGTCATTAATTAAATGGTTTAATGATCGGTTATGCATTAAGGAATCGATTGATTTTGTTTGGTGTATTTTATTTGGTGGTATATTTAATTTAATCGGATTCTTATTTAATTTTTTACCCACGGTTTTATGGTGATTTATTTTTAATATTTTTATGAAGTCTGGTTTATACTTCTTACCGTTGGTTCTTGCTCTATGACGAATAATTGGGTTGTCCATGAAGTTAATTAATCCACTCCTAGTCATTTCCAATATTTCCCTTGTAATCCTCGTCTTCTTAGAGCGTATTATTCCTTTTATCTTTGTCTCTTTCTCTCCTGTTTCCTTAATTATCTTGTTCTTTACATTTTTTATGATGGCTTCTTTATGCTGAATATTCTCTTCATTCCTATGGTGTGTATCCTCAGGCACCAATGCTTTCGAGTCCTCTTTATTCTCAGTTTGTTGACCCGTGTCTTCAGATTGTAGACTTAATTCTTGCATGGTTTCCTCATTTGGTATTTCTTCTACTTCTAAGTTGTTGTCGTTTGGTAATTCCTGTATCCATCTCTCACTGTCTCTTTGGAATTTTTCTACCCTCTGACCGATTCGTTGTCATTCGTCATCACTCATTTTCTTATCATATTCCCTTAGTGTCTGGCCGAATTCTTTGAAAAACTCGTCTATCCATCCTGCGGAAAAAACTGGTTGATTTTCCATGGTATCACCTATTCGTGTGTCAGGCATGGTAGTCCTTTCGTGTCTGCCGGGCTGATATAAAATATAAAAAATATATTTATTTAATATTTTTTAAGCCACACTAGTTGGTGCGCCAATTTATAAGTAAACGTAATTTGGGGTTCTTTTTAATGTTAAAGCCCCGCGTTGTATGTGTCAATTTATAACGTAACGTTATTTGGGGTTACTTTAAATTTATTATGTTTACTTGTTTATAGTAATTATATTAAAATAATGTTTAAATTCCGTTTAAAGGCCACACGGTTGGTCTAACCTATTTGTAATAAAATGAAAACGTGTGTGTTTACAATTAACTTGAAGTAAAATAAAAGAGTTGTTATTTTTAAACTTATACTCGTGGTTAAAATATTAAAAGTCTCGTTAAAACAAAGTTCAACTAGGTGTGAATTGTTCTTTTGAGATAACTCAATGTTGAGAATGATTGTTTCTAATTGAAGGTTACTAATGTAGTAAAGTAATTTAAAATAAAACATTCAAAGTTACTCACAGTGTTTACAATGGTTTAATTATACTTGTTTAAAAAAATCCCCTTGTATTAAATAAATAAAATAGTGAAGTTGATTATACTTAAATGCTAGGTTAACTTAAGTTAAAACATGAAGTATAGCAGTTGGTTGCTTGATAATAGTTCTCGTCTGGTTGAAACTGGTAGTAAAACTTCTTCTCCAGATTGCAGGTAGTCTGAGTATGTCACGTCCCGTAAAGTCTGGACAATATCATAAACAAATATATGCTTTTACGTACCTGATTGTGTTTACTAGAAGTTCACTAAACTGTCAACTCAGCTTACAATCACCAACTCCCTTTGGTTGCAAGGTTAGGTTACCTTGTTTATTAATTAGTGGGCGCCACACGGATTTATTCAGGGAAAATCCCGTGTAAAACCCACACATAAAAATTACTGGATGATTAGAAAATTTAAAATAGCTGAGTACCACCTTTTGGCAATGCTATTCCAATATGTTAAACACAACAGAAGGTTGTTTACGCTTGTTAAAAGAAAATATTCAATTATCCTATAGAAATAAATCAAAATCAGGTGATGCTGTTAATAATGGGTTTATTTACACCCTTATAGTGAATTAAAAAAAACAAATATAATGCAAACATACAAAGTTGTACAAGTAAAGGTCGGTTATTATATGCCTTACACGGCTTGCTCAGAACATGAATTATAAATCTGGTTAAGTCCAGATGCTATTTATTTTTAATATTAAAATTATTATAATCTCAGTTGTACAATTAAAAGTCAGTTATTATATGCCTTATACGGCTTGCTCAGAACATGAATTATAAATCTGGTTAAGTCCAGATGCTATTTATTTTTAATATTAAAATTATTATAATCTCAGTAGTGAATTCTTTGAGACACGAAAGAAAACAATTATGCCTACACAATATCCAATAATCCTTTTGATATGAAATTGATCAACAAAGCTTTAGGTTACTTTCGCAAAGTAATTAAAGAAAAATGATCTGTTGAAAGATCGCGCGTTTCATCAACGCTTGCTTTTTTAGTGACAATATTTATCAAGTGAGAACCCTTACAACTAACATATAGCTTAATTACTAATAACAAATTTGTATAATAATTTGAGACGTGGTGTAATCAAAAAAATGTTTTTGTGTTTTGCGTCAGTACAGGTTATTGTTAAAAAAAATACAGGTTATGGCGCTCAGATCAAGATTAGTAATGATTGCACTTTTACCTTCTGAGTTTTAATTATTTAATTAAAACTTATTAATCACTTAAGTAATCGGATTATAATGATTACTGGGTTTCGGCACTAAAGACACACAAGAACAGAATAATGCGATCCTCTTCTGATTAAAATGGATCGTGAATAATAGCCATAAATTATTTTCTGTTCGTTATTCCCGCACAAAATTAAAATGAAACTGCACTTAATCACTGTTGTTGGTTGTGGATGAACTCGAAGTAGTCGCTTCTTGTTGTTGAACTATTGGTTCCAATGTACTATGTAAATGACGCTAAGTGTTATTAAAAAATGTAGAGATGACGGGCACACATCTGTGCTGCACGCTAGTCAGTAAAGGTCTGTCTCAAAATTCGCTGTTTCGTCTTTATATACCCTCTTCTTTGATCGGCTTTAGGTAAAAATGTTGATTACTAACTAATTTTCTGATTGGGTTTGGTAGGTGTGTCGGTGTGACGTGTCACTTTTTGACAGTTGATAACGGCTTTTTCTAACCGTCGAATGTTGCGGTGACAGCTCGTTGCCGTTGTTGTTATTATTCTTAAACAGTTTCCCGATGTACATCTTTAGAATGATGCTAGCACCTCTCCCGCACTACACACAGTTGCGATTGGGTTAATATTACTATCAAATTAAAGATTGTTCTTTTTCCTTTAATTTGATATCACTCGTTCTCGAATTACTTTCACTTTGACCGACATTGTTATAAAACCAACGTTCGGGTACATTACTCTTACTGTCGTCTGCTATTTATGAGTCGCCGATTTTACACTTTTGGTTAACATTGCTTGTATTCACATAACATTTTATTAATCAAATGTTTATGTGCGAACACCATTAATGCTGTACTGACATTTTTTGCTAAACACTACTTGTACACCTAAACTCTATACATTGTAATAAACGATCCTACTGACTATGACATTTCGTTTTCTGCTAATTCATTTTAAACTACTACTTAACAATGAAAATTATGATTAAACCTATTGTTTTAATAACATTTTTTGTTATGTCAAGGCATAACCATAGTTCTGTGCATTTTAGTCTACACTTATGCTAATCCTCAATAGCCAATTTTACTGACTAATGTTTGGTCTAAGCTTGCTAAGACATATCGCCTACATTGAAATTTGGCCTTAATAATGCCTATTGGTTCTCAATTCGGTAAATTGTGGAGACATCTTATTTGTATAAGATTCTCTCTTATAAATAGTTCTCTTTTCTAACAAGTATATTTGATGCTGAAATACATCTTAGTTCTCACTATGTAGCCGTTGTTAACATTAGTTTTGGCATTCATAATTTACTGGTCATTGTCACATCTATTATCAGCAAAATGCTAATTCTGCTTTCACAGTATTTAACTGCTCATTAGTTCATTTTTTGTTTACAAATGACATTCGGTTTACATCAACTATTTACTGAATTGACAGCTGAATGTAAATTTATTCTGTCCATCAGTTCGTTTTAGTCTCAGTCTAGTTGTAGTGTCAAACAGCCCTTGGGTTACTGTTTCATGTGGCACTTCTGCTTCATTCTTCTTTCTTGGTTATTTCTACTATTATATACCTATTTACATGGTTGTTTCGTTTCTATAAAATCTGATAACATACACTTAGGTTAGGTGACATCTTGTGATGTTACATATACACCCTCTTTAAAATTGATCATTTGAAAAAATTTATTTTTTGTAAAATTATCAATTCATGTCAGTTTCTTAGTATACTTCAATAAAAAAATTTTTCTCTTGTACTCTTTGATTTTTTAAACATACTATTGGTGTATTACTCTAGGTTGGCTTTTTATCCAATGGTACAATTCTTAATTTACTAGTATTTTCAAGTTGCTTACTCTCTAAGTCATTTAACTACAATTGATCTTGTTTCTCAAGTTAACTATTCCCTGTCTTATTCACATTCTACTTTCTCATCACATATATTTGCATTCGTGATTATCTTAATGGTTATTATAATTCATACCTCACAGATTCTTTCATAATATTCCTTGATACAATAAAACAATATAATTCCCTAACTGTTGTAGAGGTTTCGGAATCAGGGTGGCTCACTATGGCTAACATCCTCTGCCGTTCCTCACTACACATTCTCAGATTCAGAGGCATTACTCTTCTCTGTCTGAGAAAAAAATAAACATTGCACCTGGCAATAGTTGCACTATCACAACTCAAAAAAAATATCACATATCATTCATATTCAATAATATAATATATTCACTATAATATTCAAGGTATCAGAGGTTTTCATTTAGATCACATTTCCATCTTTATACTTGCTAACATACTTTCTTTCTTACAGGTAATTACTTCGTTTAGACTTGATGTTTTTCAGCTATGCTTTTATCAGCTATATAGTTACTTATGTACTAGTTAACAATTTGTTTTGTTTCGTTTAAATATTCTTAAGATCATACACTTGTTTTGATGTTTACAGTACTTATGCATTTGGTTTGTTCTATCTAGAGTCTACAATATTTTTGTTTTCACAATAGTCTAATAACTCCTTCTTAACGAGTTATATTCATCCTGAATTATCAGGGCTTACATTGTTTGTATACTAAATGGTTTTTTTTTTTTTTTTTTTTTTTTTTTTTGATGTTCTCTGATATATTCTGGTGATGTATAATATTTGATAATTGACAAACATTTTTCTTTCCTTTCATTCCATTATAACAATAGTTATTCTTACAATTAACACTCTTTGTTATTTTTCTTCTCTACTCCTTCAAGTGATGGTGGTTTTCACTTATTCTGGATGATTTTATATACTATATACTATGCTGTAATTACAATTTCATTTGACAATATAATAACATACTAATATCTAATTTCATAGACATTTTTGGGGTTTACATGGTTTGTTTCACAAATATTATTTTTTCTTTCCTTACATTCCATAATAATGTCCTTCTTTTATTTTACACACTTTGTTATACTGCCTCTCTACTCCTCCTTCAAAGGTTAGTTGGGTGAACCTTTATTCTGGACGATTTAATTTAACATTTGAGTTTTATGAGAGGTATACAATAATCATTTTATAAACATTAAGTTACATAGAATATCCATCTGGATACATATTTTTTTCCTAGGTATAGTACAGTAGTTGTATTTACAAGCCACTACTGGCTCTTTGTGACATAATAGACGTCTTTTCTTATTAAATCATTTGATTGACATTATATAATTTTCTATCCCTTGGGGTGATAGATCTGGTAAATTTTCATCAGTAATAAATGGTTTGGCTTAGATCTTAAATCTACACACTTTTGTAACTTGATAAGGCAAATTGACTAGTTATAGTTAATTAGTTACCTTCAACATTTTGTAGTTTAACAACAAATGAGTTTGTTTATAGTAGTGGTTTTTTAAATATATATATTTTATCTTTTATACCCTACACGTTCGGGTGAGAAATGTTGCTTACTATTACATATTATCCATCCTTAATATTAATAATTTTTTACTAGTTCATATTCATGGGGTTATTTGTGCTCTTCCACTCTATTGGGTTTATAATTGGGATATTTGACATATGTTCCGTACTAGTGGTTTTGGAGATACCTTACTATCAAACGGTTCTTCCACTTGGCGGCTACCAGGTAGTCATTGGCTCCCCGTTTCCTTGCCTTTTTCCTCTCCTCATCTTTGGTATTCCTGTGTTCGTTGTACTCTGGGCCTGGGCTATTATTGATGTCTGGCCCTTCTTCTAATCCGGGTTGACCTTTGTTCATTTCCTGGTTGGATTCTTCCATCGCTTGGTCCCTCTTTTTCCGCATTTCCCTTATTCTTTGGGCGTACCTTTCAATAAGCTGGTCCAGTCGTTCTTGATCATTTTCCTTCTCCCTGTGAAGCTTCTTTCTTCTAGGAATATTCGCCTTAAATACCTCATTGTTTATGACCTTCTCCGTCATAACATAGTCAATGGCATGTAACGTTGTTTTAATCGTTCCATCATCTGGGTCATTAATTAAATGGTTTAATGATCGGTTATGCATTAAGGAATCGATTGATTTTGTTTGGTGTATTTTATTTGGTGGTATATTTAATTTAATCGGATTCTTATTTAATTTTTTACCCACGGTTTTATGGTGATTTATTTTTAATATTTTTATGAAGTCTGGTTTATACTTCTTACCGTTGGTTCTTGCTCTATGACGAATAATTGGGTTGTCCATGAAGTTAATTAATCCACTCCTAGTCATTTCCAATATTTCCCTTGTAATCCTCGTCTTCTTAGAGCGTATTATTCCTTTTATCTTTGTCTCTTTCTCTCCTGTTTCCTTAATTATCTTGTTCTTTACATTTTTTATGATGGCTTCTTTATGCTGAATATTCTCTTCATTCCTATGGTGTGTATCCTCAGGCATCAATGCTTTCGAGTCCTCTTTATTCTCAGTTTGTTGACCCGTGTCTTCAGATTGTAGACTTAATTCTTGCATGGTTTCCTCATTTGGTATTTCTTCTACTTCTGAGTTGTTGTCGTTTGGTAATTCCTGTATCCATCTCTCACTGTCTCTTTGGAATTTTTCTACCCTCTGACCGATTCGTTGTCATTCGTCATCACTCATTTTCTTATCATATTCCCTTAGTGTCTGGCCGAATTCTTTGAAAAACTCGTCTATCCATCCTGCGGAAAAAACTGGTTGATTTTCCATGGTATCACCTATTCGTGTGTCAGGCATGGTAGTCCTTTCGTGTCTGCCGGGCTGATATAAAATATAAAAAATATATTTATTTAATATTTTTTAAGCCACACTAGTTGGTGCGCCAATTTATAAGTAAACGTAATTTGGGGTTCTTTTTAATGTTAAAGCCCCGCGTTGTATGTGTCAATTTATAACGTAACGTTATTTGGGGTTACTTTAAATTTATTATGTTTACTTGTTTATAGTAATTATATTAAAATAATGTTTAAATTCCGTTTAAAGGCCACACGGTTGGTCTAACCTATTTGTAATAAAATGAAAACGTGTGTGTTTACAATTAACTTGAAGTAAAATAAAAGAGTTGTTATTTTTAAACTTATACTCGTGGTTAAAATATTAAAAGTCTCGTTAAAACAAAGTTCAACTAGGTGTGAAGTGTTCTTTTGAGATAACTCAATGTTGAGAATGATTGTTTCTAATTGAAGGTTACTAATGTAGTAAAGTAATTTAAAATAAAACATTCAAAGTTACTCACAGTGTTTACAATGGTTTAATTATACTTGTTTAAAAAAATCCCCTTGTATTAAATAAATAAAATAGTGAAGTTGATTATACTTAAATGCTAGGTTAACTTAAGTTAAAACATGAAGTATAGCAGTTGGTTGCTTGATAATAGTTCTCGTCTGGTTGAAACTGGTAGTAAAACTTCTTCTCCAGATTGCAGGTAGTCTGAGTATGTCACGTCCCGTAAAGTCTGGACAATATCATAAACAAATATATGCTTTTACGTACCTGATTGTGTTTACTAGAAGTTCACTAAACTGTCAACTCAGCTTACAATCACCAACTCCCTTTGGTTGCAAGGTTAGGTTACCTTGTTTATTAATTAGTGGGCGCCACACGGATTTATTCAGGGAAAATCCCGTGTAAAACCCACACATAAAAATTACTGGATGATTAGAAAATTTAAAATAGTTGAGTACCACCTTTTGGCAATGCTATTCCAATATGTTAAACACAACAGAAGGTTGTTTACGCTTGTTAAAAGAAAATATTCAATTTCCTATAGAAATAAATCAAAATCAGGTGATGCTGTTAATAATGGGTTTATTTACACCCTTATAGTGAATTCAAAAAAACAAATATAATGCAAACATACAAAGTTGTACAAGTAAAGGTCGGTTATTATATGCCTTACACGGCTTGCTCAGAACATGAATTATAAATCTGGTTAAGTCCAGATGCTATTTATTTTTAATATTAAAATTATTATAATCTCAGTTGTACAATTAAAAGTCAGTTATTATATGCCTTATACGGCTTGCTCAGAACATGAATTATAAATCTGGTTAAGTCCAGATGCTATTTATTTTTAATATTAAAATTATTATAATCTCAGTAGTGAATTCTTTGAGACACGAAAGAAAACAATTATGCCTACACAATATCCAATAATCCTTTTGATATGAAATTGATCAACAAAGCTTTAGGTTACTTTCGCAAAGTAATTAAAGAAAAACGATCTGTTGAAAGATCGCGCGTTTCATCAACGCTTGCTTTTTTAGTGACAATATTTATCAAGTGAGAACCCTTACAACTAACATATAGCTTAATTACTAATAACAAATTTGTATAATAATTTGAGACGTGGTGTAATCAAAAAAATGTTTTTGTGTTTTGCGTCAGTACAGGTTATTGTTAAAAAAAATACAGGTTATGGCGCTCAGATCAAGATTAGTAATGATTGCACTTTTACCTTCTGAGTTTTAATTATTTAATTAAAACTTATTAATCACTTAAGTAATCGGATTATAATGATTACTGGGTTTCGGCACTAAAGACACACAAGAACAGAATAATGCGATCCTCTTCTGATTAAAATGGATCGTGAATAATAGCCATAAATTATTTTCTGTTCGTTATTCCCGCACAAAATTAAAATGAAACTGCACTTAATCACTGTTGTTGGTTGTGGATGAACTCGAAGTAGTCGCTTCTTGTTGTTGAACTATTGGTTCCAATGTACTATGTAAATGACGCTAAGTGTTATTAAAAAATGTAGAGATGACGGGCACACGTCTGTGCTGCACGCTAGTCAGTAAAGGTCTGTCTCAAAATTCGCTGTTTCGTCTTTATATACCCTCTTCTTTGATCGGCTTTAGGTAAAAATGTTGATTACTAACTAATTTTCTGATTGGCTTTGGTAGGTGTGTCGGTGTGACGTGTCACTTTTTGACAGTTGATAACGGCTTTTTCTAACCGTCGAATGTTGCGGTGACAGCTCGTTGCCGTTGTTGTTATTATTCTTAAACAGTTTCCCGATGTACATCTTTAGAATGATGCTAACACCTCTCCCGCACTACACACAGTTGCGATTGGGTTAATATTACTATCAAATTAAAGATTGTTCTTTTTCCTTTAATTTGATATCACTCGTTCTCGAATTACTTTCACTTTGACCGACATTGTTATAAAACCAACGTTCGGGTACATTACTCTTACTGTCGTCTGCTATTTATGAGTCGCCGATTTTACACTTTTGGTTAACATTGCTTGTATTCACATAACATTTTATTAATCAAATGTTTATGTGCGAACACCATTAATGCTGTACTGACATTTTTTGCTAAACACTACTTGTACACCTAAACTCTATACATTGTAATAAACGATCCTACTGACTATGACATTTCGTTTTCTGCTAATTCATTTTAAACTACTACTTAACAATGAAAATTATGATTAAACCTATTGTTTTAATAACATTTTTTGTTATGTCAAGGCATAACCATAGTTCTGTGCATTTTAGTCTACACTTATGCTAATCCTCAATAGCCAATTTTACTGACTAATATGATTGGATAAAACTTCCGGGCTGAAAGGCCGTGGTCGATTGCTTGATGCATTGGCGCTATACGTTTCGGCCGCACCACCGGTGGCCATCTTCAGTAGCAAAACTTGTTCGAATAGATGTACGCCGAACACGTCCCCAATGTACTGGGAACAAGCAACAGTGAGTTACGGCTACGATGCCTCTATTTATAGCTTTTTGGCCGCTTCAGGTGTATCGCGCGGACCAATGAGAAGCCAGCTCATCATTCTTGATTCTGATTGGCCATGGAGAATAGACCATGCCAGACACTATTTAAGGAGATGCTTTCTCCTCGGCGGTTCATAGCGACGGACGCATTCTTATGAATATGGATGGACTCCAGATGCAGGCGAGTGAAGTAACCCCGGACAGAAGACAACACGCGGGCTTCATCAAACATCACCCGGTGATCGTCGTGGGAAAGAGCGTGTTCAGCAACTGCGGACTTTTCCGGCTGGCCCAGGCGGCAGTATCTCCGGTGTTCAGAGAGGCGCGTCCGGACACTACGTTTCGTGGTGCCTATGTAGACCTGGCCACACGTACAAGGAATACTGTACACCCCGCACGACGAGAGTGGATCCCTGGCGTCTTTCACCGGTCGCAGGAACTGTTGGATCTTTTTGGTTGGCTTGAAGATCGTCCTGACGCCCCGCTTACTCAGCAACTTCCCGATGCGGTCAGTCACGCCACGGATGTAGGGCAAGACAGCAGAGCCAACAACCTCAGGCGACACCGACTCGTCCAGCCTACCAGATCTTCTCGGCCGGGCAGCTCTCCTAACCTCCGCAGCAGAATAGCCGTTGGACTGCAGTGCTTCCTCGAGATGCCGATACTCATCTTCGAGATACTGGGGCTCACAGATTCTTTTTGCCCGGTCTACCAGAGTCTTCAGCACCGCCCTCTTCTGCCTAGGATGATGATTGGAGGCTTTGTGCAGATATCTGTCGGTGTGCGTTGGCTTCCTGTAAACTTTATGTCCCAAGCTGCCATCGGTCCTTTTCAGGACCAACACATCCAGAAAAGCCAATTGTTCATCCCTCTCACGCTCCATCGTAAACTGTATGCGCGGGTGCACAGCATTCAGATGTCCAAGGAATCGTTCCAACTCTTCGTCCCCATGGCTCCAGACCACGAAAGTGTCGTCCACATACCGCAACCAACACTTCGGCTTGAGAGGCGCAGATGAAATTGCCAACTCTTCAAATTTTTCCATATAGAAATTTGCAACCACAGGGCTGAGAGGACTTCCCATCGCGACGCCATCCAACTGTTCATAGAAGCCGCCATTCCACTGGAAGTAGGTCGTTGTTAGGACCTGCCGGAACAAAGCAGTGATGTCCGCTGAGAACAGGTCACCCACATACCCCAAGACCTCCTGAACAGGAACCATGGTGAAAAGAGAGACCACATCAAAACTGACGAGAACATCGCCAGGCTCCAGCACCAACTCCCGGATCCTCCGGAGGAAATCAGAAGAGTCCCGGACGAACGAATCCGTCTGCCCGATGTGCGGCTTGAGCAATCCCGTGAGGTGCTTTGCCAAGCTGTAAGTAGGCGAGCCAATAGCACTGACGATGGGCCGTAGCGGAACGTCTTCCTTATGGATCTTCGGTAAACCATAGAGACGAGGGGGAAGGGCCTCCGAACACCGGACGGCCGTCTTCACATCAGGCGCCAGAGAAGATTGCTTAACCAAAGAATCCGTTTTTCTTAGAACTGTAGCAGTCGGATCTTTGTTCAGCCTCCGATACGTGGCTGGATCTAACAAACCTTCAATCTTCCGCTGGTAGTCTTCGGTGTTCAAGACCACAGTGGCGCTCCCCTTGTCCGCCGGCACAATGACAATGGAGTCATCCCTCCTCAATTCTCTCAAGGCTCGCAACTCCGCCGACAGAAGATTGCATTTTGGCGGAGCGGCCCTTCTAAGGGCCCTAGAAGCTTCCAAACGGATTTCATCTGCCTGGTCTCGGGGTAGTCCTCGGATGCCTGCCTCCACGCTCGCAACTATTTCCTCCACCGGTACTGTCTTCGGGGTAACTGCAAACTTCTCACCTTTGGCTAACACCGAGGTCTCATGTGGTGTTAGCTGGCGGTTCGATAGATTTACAACCATCCTGTCCATCCTGTCACGATCTAATCCTCTTCCCCCGATGTTCTGGGAACCAAACCGCTCGAATTTGTCACGCTGTCTCTGGCTATAGTTGCTATAGTTGAATTTGTCAATAGTTGCGAGCGTGGAGGCAGGCATCCGAGGACTACCCCGAGACCAGGCAGATGAAATCCGTTTGGAAGCTTCTAGGGCCCTTAGAAGGGCCGCTCCGCCAAAATGCAATCTTCTGTCGGCGGAGTTGCGAGCCTTGAGAGAATTGAGGAGGGATGACTCCATTGTCATTGTGCCGGCGGACAAGGGGAGCGCCACTGTGGTCTTGAACACCGAAGACTACCAGCGGAAGATTGAAGGTTTGTTAGATCCAGCCACGTATCGGAGGCTGAACAAAGATCCGACTGCTACAGTTCTAAGAAAAACGGATTCTTTGGTTAAGCAATCTTCTCTGGCGCCTGATGTGAAGACGGCCGTCCGGTGTTCGGAGGCCCTTCCCCCTCGTCTCTATGGTTTACCGAAGATCCATAAGGAAGACGTTCCGCTACGGCCCATCGTCAGTGCTATTGGCTCGCCTACTTACAGCTTGGCAAAGCACCTCACGGGATTGCTCAAGCCGCACATCGGGCAGACGGATTCGTTCGTCCGGGACTCTTCTGATTTCCTCCGGAGGATCCGGGAGTTGGTGCTGGAGCCTGGCGATGTTCTCGTCAGTTTTGATGTGGTCTCTCTTTTCACCATGGTTCCTGTTCAGGAGGTCTTGGGGTATGTGGGTGACCTGTTCTCGGCGGACATCACTGCTTTGTTCCGGCAGGTCCTAACAACGACCTACTTCCAGTGGAATGGCGGCTTCTATGAACAGTTGGATGGCGTCGCGATGGGAAGTCCTCTCAGCCCTGTGGTTGCAAATTTCTATATGGAAAAATTTGAAGAGTTGGCAATTTCATCTGCGCCTCTCAAGCCGAAGTGTTGGTTGCGGTATGTGGACGACACTTTCGTGGTCTGGAGCCATGGGGACGAAGAGTTGGAACGATTCCTTGGACATCTGAATGCTGTGCACCCGCGCATACAGTTTACGATGGAGCGTGAGAGGGATGAACAATTGGCTTTTCTGGATGTGTTGGTCCTGAAAAGGACCGATGGCAGCTTGGGACATAAAGTTTACAGGAAGCCAACGCACACCGACAGATATCTGCACAAAGCCTCCAATCATCATCCTAGGCAGAAGAGGGCGGTGCTGAAGACTCTGGTAGACCGGGCAAAAAGAATCTGTGAGCCCCAGTATCTCGAAGATGAGTATCGGCATCTCGAGGAAGCACTGCAGTCCAACGGCTATTCTGCTGCGGAGGTTAGGAGAGCTGCCCGGCCGAGAAGATCTGGTAGGCTGGACGAGTCGGTGTCGCCTGAGGTTGTTGGCTCTGCTGTCTTGCCCTACATCCGTGGCGTGACTGACCGCATCGGGAAGTTGCTGAGTAAGCGGGGCGTCAGGACGATCTTCAAGCCAACCAAAAAGATCCAACAGTTCCTGCGACCGGTGAAAGACGCCAGGGATCCACTCTCGTCGTGCGGGGTGTACAGTATTCCTTGTACGTGTGGCCAGGTCTACATAGGCACCACGAAACGTAGTGTCCGGACGCGCCTCTCTGAACACCGGAGATACTGCCGCCTGGGCCAGCCGGAAAAGTCCGCAGTTGCTGAACACGCTCTTTCCCACGACGATCACCGGGTGATGTTTGATGAAGCCCGCGTGTTGTCTTCTGTCCGGGGTTACTTCACTCGCCTGCATCTGGAGTCCATCCATATTCATAAGAATGCGTCCGTCGCTATGAACCGCCGAGGAGAAAGCATCTCCTTAAATAGTGTCTGGCATGGTCTATTCTCCATGGCCAATCAGAATCAAGAATGATGAGCTGGCTTCTCATTGGTCCGCGCGATACACCTGAAGCGGCCAAAAAGCTATAAATAGAGGCATCGTAGCCGTAACTCACTGTTGCTTGTTCCCAGTACATTGGGGACGTGTTCGGCGTACATCTATTCGAACAAGTTTTGCTACTGAAGATGGCCACCGGTGGTGCGGCCGAAACGTATAGCGCCAATGCATCAAGCAATCGACCACGGCCTTTCAGCCCGGAAGTTTTATCCAATCATATTGACACCGGCCGTGAAAGCCTACGTACTAAAATTACTGACTAATGTTTGGTCTAAGCTTGCTAAGACATATCGCCTACATTGAAATTTGGCCTTAATAATGCCTATTGGTTCTCAATTCGGTAAATTGTGGAGACATCTTATTTGTATAAGATTCTCTCTTATAAATAGTTCTCTTTTCTAACAAGTATATTTGATGCTGAAATACATCTTAGTTCTCACTATGTAGCCGTTGTTAACATTAGTTTTGGCATTCATAATTTACTGGTCATTGTCACATCTATTATCAGCAAAATGCTAATTCTGCTTTCACAGTATTTAACTGCTCATTAGTTCATTTTTTGTTTACAAATGACATTCGGTTTACATCAACTATTTACTGAATTGACAGCTGAATGTAAATTTATTCTGTCCATCAGTTCGTTTTAGTCTCAGTCTAGTTGTAGTGTCAAACAGCCCTTGGGTTACTGTTTCATGTGGCACTTCTGCTTCATTCTTCTTTCTTGGTTATTTCTACTATTATATACCTATTTACATGGTTGTTTCGTTTCTATAAAATCTGATAACATACACTTAGGTTAGGTGACATCTTGTGATGTTACATATACACCCTCTTTAAAATTGATCATTTGAAAAAATTTATTTTTTGTAAAATTATCAATTCATGTCAGTTTCTTAGTATACTTCAATAAAAAAATTTTTCTCTTGTACTCTTTGATTTTTTAAACATACTATTGGTGTATTACTCTAGGTTGGCTTTTTATCCAATGGTACAATTCTTAATTTACTAGTATTTTCAAGTTGCTTACTCTCTAAGTCATTTAACTACAATTGATCTTGTTTCTCAAGTTAACTATTCCCTGTCTTATTCACATTCTACTTTCTCATCACATATATTTGCATTCGTGATTATCTTAATGGTTATTATAATTCATACCTCACAGATTCTTTCATAATATTCCTTGATACAATAAAACAATATAATTCCCTAACTGTTGTAGAGGTTTCGGAATCAGGGTGGCTCACTATGGCTAACATCCTCTGCCGTTCCTCACTACACATTCTCAGATTCAGAGGCATTACTCTTCTCTGTCTGAGAAAAAAATAAACATTGCACCTGGCAATAGTTGCACTATCACAACTCAAAAAAAATATCACATATCATTCATATTCAATAATATAATATATTCACTATAATATTCAAGGTATCAGAGGTTTTCATTTAGATCACATTTCCATCTTTATACTTGCTAACATACTTTCTTTCTTACAGGTAATTACTTCGTTTAGACTTGGATGTTTTTCAGCTATGCTTTTATCAGCTATATAGTTACTTATGTACTAGTTAACAATTTGTTTTGTTTCGTTTAAATATTCTTAAGATCATACACTTGTTTTGATGTTTACAGTACTTATGCATTTGGTTTGTTCTATCTAGAGTCTACAATATTTTTGTTTTCACAATAGTCTAATAACTCCTTCTTAACGAGTTATATTCATCCTGAATTATCAGGGCTTACATTGTTTGTATACTAAATGGTTTTTTTTTTTTTTTTTTTTTTTTTTTGATGTTCTCTGACATATTCTGGTGATGTATAATATTTGATAATTGACAAACATTTTTCTTTCCTTTCATTCCATTATAACAATAGTTATTCTTACAATTAACACTCTTTGTTATTTTTCTTCTCTACTCCTTCAAGTGATGGTGGTTTTCACTTATTCTGGATGATTTTATATACTATATACTATGCTGTAATTACAATTTCATTTGACAATATAATAACATACTAATATCTAATTTCATAGACATTTTTGGGGTTTACATGGTTTGTTTCACAAATATTATTTTTTCTTTCCTTACATTCCATAATAATGTCCTTCTTTTATTTTACACACTTTGTTATACTGCCTCTCTACTCCTCCTTCAAAGGTTAGTTGGGTGAACCTTTATTCTGGACGATTTAATTTAACATTTGAGTTTTATGAGAGGTATACAATAATCATTTTATAAACATTAAGTTACATAGAATATCCATCTGGATACATATTTTTTTCCTAGGTATAGTACAGTAGTTGTATTTACAAGCCACTACTGGCTCTTTGTGACATAATAGACGTCTTTTCTTATTAAATCATTTGATTGACATTATATAATTTTCTATCCCTTGGGGTGATAGATCTGGTAAATTTTCATCAGTAATAAATGGTTTGGCTTAGATCTTAAATCTACACACTTTTGTAACTTGATAAGGCAAATTGACTAGTTATAGTTAATTAGTTACCTTCAACATTTTGTAGTTTAACAACAAATGAGTTTGTTTATAGTAGTGGTTTTTTAAATATATATATTTTATCTTTTATACCCTACACGTTCGGGTGAGAAATGTTGCTTACTATTACATATTATCCATCCTTAATATTAATAATTTTTTACTAGTTCATATTCATGGGGTTATTTGTGCTCTTCCACTCTATTGGGTTTATAATTGGGATATTTGACATATGTTCCGTACTAGTGGTTTTGGAGATACCTTACTATCAAACGGTTCTTCCACTTGGCGGCTACCAGGTAGTCATTGGCTCCCCGTTTCCTTGCCTTTTTCCTCTCCTCATCTTTGGTATTCCTGTGTTCGTTGTACTCTGGGCCTGGGCTATTATTGATGTCTGGCCCTTCTTCTAATCCGGGTTGACCTTTGTTCATTTCCTGGTTGGATTCTTCCATCGCTTGGTCCCTCTTTTTCCGCATTTCCCTTATTCTTTGGGCGTACCTTTCAATAAGCTGGTCCAGTCGTTCTTGATCATTTTCCTTCTCCCTGTGAAGCTTCTTTCTTCTAGGAATATTCGCCTTAAATACCTCATTGTTTATGACCTTCTCCGTCATAACATAGTCAATGGCATGTAACGTTGTTTTAATCGTTCCATCATCTGGGTCATTAATTAAATGGTTTAATGATCGGTTATGCATTAAGGAATCGATTGATTTTGTTTGGTGTATTTTATTTGGTGGTATATTTAATTTAATCGGATTCTTATTTAATTTTTTACCCACGGTTTTATGGTGATTTATTTTTAATATTTTTATGAAGTCTGGTTTATACTTCTTACCGTTGGTTCTTGCTCTATGACGAATAATTGGGTTGTCCATGAAGTTAATTAATCCACTCCTAGTCATTTCCAATATTTCCCTTGTAATCCTCGTCTTCTTAGAGCGTATTATTCCTTTTATCTTTGTCTCTTTCTCTCCTGTTTCCTTAATTATCTTGTTCTTTACATTTTTTATGATGGCTTCTTTATGCTGAATATTCTCTTCATTCCTATGGTGTGTATCCTCAGGCATCAATGCTTTCGAGTCCTCTTTATTCTCAGTTTGTTGACCCGTGTCTTCAGATTGTAGACTTAATTCTTGCATGGTTTCCTCATTTGGTATTTCTTCTACTTCTGAGTTGTTGTCGTTTGGTAATTCCTGTATCCATCTCTCACTGTCTCTTTGGAATTTTTCTACCCTCTGACCGATTCGTTGTCATTCGTCATCACTCATTTTCTTATCATATTCCCTTAGTGTCTGGCCGAATTCTTTGAAAAACTCGTCTATCCATCCTGCGGAAAAAACTGGTTGATTTTCCATGGTATCACCTATTCGTGTGTCAGGCATGGTAGTCCTTTCGTGTCTGCCGGGCTGATATAAAATATAAAAAATATATTTATTTAATATTTTTTAAGCCACACTAGTTGGTGCGCCAATTTATAAGTAAACGTAATTTGGGGTTCTTTTTAATGTTAAAGCCCCGCGTTGTATGTGTCAATTTATAACGTAACGTTATTTGGGGTTACTTTAAATTTATTATGTTTACTTGTTTATAGTAATTATATTAAAATAATGTTTAAATTCCGTTTAAAGGCCACACGGTTGGTCTAACCTATTTGTAATAAAATGAAAACGTGTGTGTTTACAATTAACTTGAAGTAAAATAAAAGAGTTGTTATTTTTAAACTTATACTCGTGGTTAAAATATTAAAAGTCTCGTTAAAACAAAGTTCAACTAGGTGTGAAGTGTTCTTTTGAGATAACTCAATGTTGAGAATGATTGTTTCTAATTGAAGGTTACTAATGTAGTAAAGTAATTTAAAATAAAACATTCAAAGTTACTCACAGTGTTTACAATGGTTTAATTATACTTGTTTAAAAAAATCCCCTTGTATTAAATAAATAAAATAGTGAAGTTGATTATACTTAAATGCTAGGTTAACTTAAGTTAAAACATGAAGTATAGCAGTTGGTTGCTTGATAATAGTTCTCGTCTGGTTGAAACTGGTAGTAAAACTTCTTCTCCAGATTGCAGGTAGTCTGAGTATGTCACGTCCCGTAAAGTCTGGACAATATCATAAACAAATATATGCTTTTACGTACCTGATTGTGTTTACTAGAAGTTCACTAAACTGTCAACTCAGCTTACAATCACCAACTCCCTTTGGTTGCAAGGTTAGGTTACCTTGTTTATTAATTAGTGGGCGCCACACGGATTTATTCAGGGAAAATCCCGTGTAAAACCCACACATAAAAATTACTGGATGATTAGAAAATTTAAAATAGTTGAGTACCACCTTTTGGCAATGCTATTCCAATATGTTAAACACAACAGAAGGTTGTTTACGCTTGTTAAAAGAAAATATTCAATTTCCTATAGAAATAAATCAAAATCAGGTGATGCTGTTAATAATGGGTTTATTTACACCCTTATAGTGAATTCAAAAAAACAAATATAATGCAAACATACAAAGTTGTAC
Source organism: Magicicada septendecula (assembly GCA_034769895.1). Classification (NCBI taxonomy): domain Eukaryota; kingdom Metazoa; phylum Arthropoda; class Insecta; order Hemiptera; family Cicadidae; genus Magicicada; species Magicicada septendecula. The sequence goes on from CM068367.1 coordinate 892,856,601, forward strand.
AAGTAAAGGTCGGTTATTATATGCCTTACACGGCTTGCTCAGAACATGAATTATAAATCTGGTTAAGTCCAGATGCTATTTATTTTTAATATTAAAATTATTATAATCTCAGTTGTACAATTAAAAGTCAGTTATTATATGCCTTATACGGCTTGCTCAGAACATGAATTATAAATCTGGTTAAGTCCAGATGCTATTTATTTTTAATATTAAAATTATTATAATCTCAGTAGTGAATTCTTTGAGACACGAAAGAAAACAATTATGCCTACACAATATCCAATAATCCTTTTGATATGAAATTGATCAACAAAGCTTTAGGTTACTTTCGCAAAGTAATTAAAGAAAAACGATCTGTTGAAAGATCGCGCGTTTCATCAACGCTTGCTTTTTTAGTGACAATATTTATCAAGTGAGAACCCTTACAACTAACATATAGCTTAATTACTAATAACAAATTTGTATAATAATTTGAGACGTGGTGTAATCAAAAAAATGTTTTTGTGTTTTGCGTCAGTACAGGTTATTGTTAAAAAAAATACAGGTTATGGCGCTCAGATCAAGATTAGTAATGATTGCACTTTTACCTTCTGAGTTTTAATTATTTAATTAAAACTTATTAATCACTTAAGTAATCGGATTATAATGATTACTGGGTTTCGGCACTAAAGACACACAAGAACAGAATAATGCGATCCTCTTCTGATTAAAATGGATCGTGAATAATAGCCATAAATTATTTTCTGTTCGTTATTCCCGCACAAAATTAAAATGAAACTGCACTTAATCACTGTTGTTGGTTGTGGATGAACTCGAAGTAGTCGCTTCTTGTTGTTGAACTATTGGTTCCAATGTACTATGTAAATGACGCTAAGTGTTATTAAAAAATGTAGAGATGACGGGCACACGTCTGTGCTGCACGCTAGTCAGTAAAGGTCTGTCTCAAAATTCGCTGTTTCGTCTTTATATACCCTCTTCTTTGATCGGCTTTAGGTAAAAATGTTGATTACTAACTAATTTTCTGATTGGCTTTGGTAGGTGTGTCGGTGTGACGTGTCACTTTTTGACAGTTGATAACGGCTTTTTCTAACCGTCGAATGTTGCGGTGACAGCTCGTTGCCGTTGTTGTTATTATTCTTAAACAGTTTCCCGATGTACATCTTTAGAATGATGCTAACACCTCTCCCGCACTACACACAGTTGCGATTGGGTTAATATTACTATCAAATTAAAGATTGTTCTTTTTCCTTTAATTTGATATCACTCGTTATCGAATTACTTTCACTTTGACCGACATTGTTATAAAACCAACGTTCGGGTACATTACTCTTACTGTCGTCTGCTATTTATGAGTCGCCGATTTTACACTTTTGGTTAACATTGCTTGTATTCACATAACATTTTATTAATCAAATGTTTATGTGCGAACACCATTAATGCTGTACTGACATTTTTTGCTAAACACTACTTGTACACCTAAACTCTATACATTGTAATAAACGATCCTACTGACTATGACATTTCGTTTTCTGCTAATTCATTTTAAACTACTACTTAACAATGAAAATTATGATTAAACCTATTGTTTTAATAACATTTTTTGTTATGTCAAGGCATAACCATAGTTCTGTGCATTTTAGTCTACACTTATGCTAATCCTCAATAGCCAATTTTACTGACTAATGTTTGGTCTAAGCTTGCTAAGACATATCGCCTACATTGAAATTTGGCCTTAATAATGCCTATTGGTTCTCAATTCGGTAAATTGTGGAGACATCTTATTTGTATAAGATTCTCTCTTATAAATAGTTCTCTTTTCTAACAAGTATATTTGATGCTGAAATACATCTTAGTTCTCACTATGTAGCCGTTGTTAACATTAGTTTTGGCATTCATAATTTACTGGTCATTGTCACATCTATTATCAGCAAAATGCTAATTCTGCTTTCACAGTATTTAACTGCTCATTAGTTCATTTTTTGTTTACAAATGACATTCGGTTTACATCAACTATTTACTGAATTGACAGCTGAATGTAAATTTATTCTGTCCATCAGTTCGTTTTAGTCTCAGTCTAGTTGTAGTGTCAAACAGCCCTTGGGTTACTGTTTCATGTGGCACTTCTGCTTCATTCTTCTTTCTTGGTTATTTCTACTATTATATACCTATTTACATGGTTGTTTCGTTTCTATAAAATCTGATAACATACACTTAGGTTAGGTGACATCTTGTGATGTTACATATACACCCTCTTTAAAATTGATCATTTGAAAAAATTTATTTTTTGTAAAATTATCAATTCATGTCAGTTTCTTAGTATACTTCAATAAAAAAAATTTTCTCTTGTACTCTTTGATTTTTTAAACATACTATTGGTGTATTACTCTAGGTTGGCTTTTTATCCAATGGTACAATTCTTAATTTACTAGTATTTTCAAGTTGCTTACTCTCTAAGTCATTTAACTACAATTGATCTTGTTTCTCAAGTTAACTATTCCCTGTCTTATTCACATTCTACTTTCTCATCACATATATTTGCATTCGTGATTATCTTAATGGTTATTATAATTCATACCTCACAGATTCTTTCATAATATTCCTTGATACAATAAAACAATATAATCCCCTAACTGTTGTAGAGGTTTCGGAATCAGGGTGGCTCACTATGGCTAACATCCTCTGCCGTTCCTCACTACACATTCTCAGATTCAGAGGCATTACTCTTCTCTGTCTGAGAAAAAAATAAACATTGCACCTGGCAATAGTTGCACTATCACAACTCAAAAAAAATATCACATATCATTCATATTCAATAATATAATATATTCACTATAATATTCAAGGTATCAGAGGTTTTCATTTAGATCACATTTCCATCTTTATACTTGCTAACATACTTTCTTTCTTACAGGTAATTACTTCGTTTAGACTTGATGTTTTTCAGCTATGCTTTTATCAGCTATATAGTTACTTATGTACTAGTTAACAATTTGTTTTGTTTCGTTTAAATATTCTTAAGATCATACACTTGTTTTGATGTTTACAGTACTTATGCATTTGGTTTGTTCTATCTAGAGTCTACAATATTTTTGTTTTCACAATAGTCTAATAACTCCTTCTTAACGAGTTATATTCATCCTGAATTATCAGGGCTTACATTGTTTGTATACTAAATGGTTTTTTTTTTTTTTTTTTTTTTTTTTTTTTTTTTTTTTTTTATGTTCTCTGACATATTCTGGTGATGTATAATATTTGATAATTGACAAACATTTTTCTTTCCTTTCATTCCATTATAACAATAGTTATTCTTACAATTAACACTCTTTGTTATTTTTCTTCTCTACTCCTTCAAGTGATGGTGGTTTTCACTTATTCTGGATGATTTTATATACTATATACTATGCTGTAATTACAATTTCATTTGACAATATAATAACATACTAATATCTAATTTCATAGACATTTTTGGGGTTTACATGGTTTGTTTCACAAATATTATTTTTTCTTTCCTTACATTCCATAATAATGTCCTTCTTTTATTTTACACACTTTGTTATACTGCCTCTCTACTCCTCCTTCAAAGGTTAGTTGGGTGAACCTTTATTCTGGACGATTTAATTTAACATTTGAGTTTTATGAGAGGTATACAATAATCATTTTATAAACATTAAGTTACATAGAATATCCATCTGGATACATATTTTTTTCCTAGGTATAGTACAGTAGTTGTATTTACAAGCCACTACTGGCTCTTTGTGACATAATAGACGTCTTTTCTTATTAAATCATTTGATTGACATTATATAATTTTCTATCCCTTGGGGTGATAGATCTGGTAAATTTTCATCAGTAATAAATGGTTTGGCTTAGATCTTAAATCTACACACTTTTGTAACTTGATAAGGCAAATTGACTAGTTATAGTTAATTAGTTACCTTCAACATTTTGTAGTTTAACAACAAATGAGTTTGTTTATAGTAGTGGTTTTTTAAATATATATATTTTATCTTTTATACCCTACACGTTCGGGTGAGAAATGTTGCTTACTATTACATATTATCCATCCTTAATATTAATAATTTTTTACTAGTTCATATTCATGGGGTTATTTGTGCTCTTCCACTCTATTGGGTTTATAATTGGGATATTTGACATATGTTCCGTACTAGTGGTTTTGGAGATACCTTACTATCAAACGGTTCTTCCACTTGGCGGCTACCAGGTAGTCATTGGCTCCCCGTTTCCTTGCCTTTTTCCTCTCCTCATCTTTGGTATTCCTGTGTTCGTTGTACTCTGGGCCTGGGCTATTATTGATGTCTGGCCCTTCTTCTAATCCGGGTTGACCTTTGTTCATTTCCTGGTTGGATTCTTCCATCGCTTGGTCCCTCTTTTTCCGCATTTCCCTTATTCTTTGGGCGTACCTTTCAATAAGCTGGTCCAGTCGTTCTTGATCATTTTCCTTCTCCCTGTGAAGCTTCTTTCTTCTAGGAATATTCGCCTTAAATACCTCATTGTTTATGACCTTCTCCGTCATAACATAGTCAATGGCATGTAACGTTGTTTTAATCGTTCCATCATCTGGGTCATTAATTAAATGGTTTAATGATCGGTTATGCATTAAGGAATCGATTGATTTTGTTTGGTGTATTTTATTTGGTGGTATATTTAATTTAATCGGATTCTTATTTAATTTTTTACCCACGGTTTTATGGTGATTTATTTTTAATATTTTTATGAAGTCTGGTTTATACTTCTTACCGTTGGTTCTTGCTCTATGACGAATAATTGGGTTGTCCATGAAGTTAATTAATCCACTCCTAGTCATTTCCAATATTTCCCTTGTAATCCTCGTCTTCTTAGAGCGTATTATTCCTTTTATCTTTGTCTCTTTCTCTCCTGTTTCCTTAATTATCTTGTTCTTTACATTTTTTATGATGGCTTCTTTATGCTGAATATTCTCTTCATTCCTATGGTGTGTATCCTCAGGCACCAATGCTTTCGAATCCTCTTTATTCTCAGTTTGTTGACCCGTGTCTTCAGATTGTAGACTTAATTCTTGCATGGTTTCCTCATTTGGTATTTCTTCTACTTCTGAGTTGTTGTCGTTTGGTAATTCCTGTATCCATCTCTCACTGTCTCTTTGGAATTTTTCTACCCTCTGACCGATTCGTTGTCGTTCGTCATCACTCATTTTCTTATCATATTCCCTTAGTGTCTGGCCGAATTCTTTGAAAAACTCGTCTATCCATCCTGCGGAAAAAACTGGTTGATTTTCCATGGTATCACCTATTCGTGTGTCAGGCATGGTAGTCCTTTCGTGTCTGCCGGGCTGATATAAAATATAAAAAATATATTTATTTAATATTTTTTAAGCCACACTAGTTGGTGCGCCAATTTATAAGTAAACGTAATTTGGGGTTCTTTTTAATGTTAAAGCCCCGCGTTGTATGTGTCAATTTATAATGTTACGTTATTTGTGGTTACTTTAAATTTATTATGTTTACTTGTTTATAGTAATTATATTAAAATAATGTTTAAATTCCGTTTAAAGGCCACACGGTTGGTCTAACCTATTTGTAATAAAATGAAAACGTGTGTGTTTACAATTAACTTGAAGTAAAATAAAAGAGTTGTTATTTTTAAACTTATACTCGTGGTTAAAATATTAAAAGTCTCGTTAAAACAAAGTTCAACTAGGTGTGAAGTGTTCTTTTGAGATAACTCAATGTTGAGAATGATTGTTTCTAATTGAAGGTTACTAATGTAGTAAAGTAATTTAAAATAAAACATTCAAAGTTACTCACAGTGTTTACAATGGTTTAATTATACTTGTTTAAAAAAATCCCCTTGTATTAAATAAATAAAATAGTGAAGTTGATTATACTTAAATGCTAGGTTAACTTAAGTTAAAACATGAAGTATAGCAGTTGGTTGCTTGATAATAGTTCTCGTCTGGTTGAAACTGGTAGTAAAACTTCTTCTCCAGAATGCAGGTAGTCTGAGTATGTCACGTCCCGTAAAGTCTGGACAATATCATAAACAAATATATGCTTTTACATACCTGATTGTGTTTACTAGAAGTTCACTAAACTGTCAACTCAGCTTACAATCACCAACTCCCTTTGGTTGCAAGGTTAGGTTACCTTGTTTATTAATTAGTGGGCGCCACACGGATTTATTCAGGGAAAATCCCGTGTAAAACCCACACATAAAAATTACTGGATGATTAGAAAATTTAAAATAGTTGAGTACCACCTTTTGGCAATGCTATTCCAATATGTTAAACACAACAGAAGGTTGTTTACGCTTGTTAAAAGAAAATATTCAATTTCCTATAGAAATAAATCAAAATCAGGTGATGCTGTTAATAATGGGTTTATTTACACCCTTATAGTGAATTCAAAAAAACAAATATAATGCAAACATACAAAGTTGTACAAGTAAAGGTCGGTTATTATATGCCTTACACGGCTTGCTCAGAACATGAATTATAAATCTGGTTAAGTCCAGATGCTATTTATTTTTAATATTAAAATTATTATAATCTCAGTTGTACAATTAAAAGTCAGTTATTATATGCCTTATACGGCTTGCTCAGAACATGAATTATAAATCTGGTTAAGTCCAGATGCTATTTATTTTTAATATTAAAATTATTATAATCTCAGTAGTGAATTCTTTGAGACACGAAAGAAAACAATTATGCCTACACAATATCCAATAATCCTTTTGATATGAAATTGATCAACAAAGCTTTAGGTTACTTTCGCAAAGTAATTAAAGAAAAACGATCTGTTGAAAGATCACGCGTTTCATCAACGCTTGCTTTTTTAGTGACAATATTTATCAAGTGAGAGCCCTTACAACTAACATATAGCTTAATTACTAATAACAAATTTGTATAATAATTTGAGACGTGGTGTAATCAAAAAAATGTTTTTGTGTTTTGCGTCAGTACAGGTTATTGTTAAAAAAAATACAGGTTATGGCGCTCAGATCAAGATTAGTAATGATTGCACTTTTACCTTCTGAGTTTTAATTATTTAATTAAAACTTAGTAATCACTTAAGTAATCGGATTATAATGATTACTGGGTTTCGGCACTAAAGACACACAAGAACAGAATAATGTGATCCTCTTCTGATTAAAATGGATCGTGAATAATAGCCATAAATTATTTTCTGTTCGTTATTCCCGCACAAAATTAAAATGAAACTGCACTTAATCACTGTTGTTGGTTGTGGATGAACTCGAAGTAGTCGCTTCTTGTTGTTGAACTATTGGTTCCAATGTACTATGTAAATGACGCTAAGTGTTATTAAAAAATGTAGAGATGACGGGCACACGTCTGTGCTGCACGCTAGTCAGTAAAGGTCTGTCTCAAAATTCGCTGTTTCGTCTTTATATACCCTCTTCTTTGATCGGCTTTAGGTAAAAATGTTGATTACTAACTAATTTTCTGATTGGCTTTGGTAGGTGTGTCGGTGTGACGTGTCACTTTTTGACAGTTGATAACGGCTTTTTCTAACCGTCGAATGTTGCGGTGACAGCTCGTTGCCGTTGTTGTTATTATTCTTAAACAGTTTCCCGATGTACATCTTTAGAATGATGCTAACACCTCTCCCGCACTACACACAGTTGCGATTGGGTTAATATTACTATCAAATTAAAGATTGTTCTTTTTCCTTTAATTTGATATCACTCGTTCTCGAATTACTTTCACTTTGACCGACATTGTTATAAAACCAACGTTCGGGTACATTACTCTTACTGTCGTCTGCTATTTATGAGTCGCCGATTTTACACTTTTGGTTAACATTGCTTGTATTCACATAACATTTTATTAATCAAATGTTTATGTGCGAACACCATTAATGCTGTACTGACATTTTTTGCTAAACACTACTTGTACACCTAAACTCTATACATTGTAATAAACGATCCTACTGACTATGACATTTCGTTTTCTGCTAATTCATTTTAAACTACTACTTAACAATGAAAATTATGATTAAACCTATTGTTTTAATAACATTTTTTGTTATGTCAAGGCATAACCATAGTTCTGTGCATTTTAGTCTACACTTATGCTAATCCTCAATAGCCAATTTTACTGACTAATGTTTGGTCTAAGCTTGCTAAGACATATCGCCTACATTGAAATTTGGCCTTAATAATGCCTATTGGTTCTCAATTCGGTAAATTGTGGAGACATCTTATTTGTATAAGATTCTCTCTTATAAATAGTTCTCTTTTCTAACAAGTATATTTGATGCTGAAATACATCTTAGTTCTCACTATGTAGCCGTTGTTAACATTAGTTTTGGCATTCATAATTTACTGGTCATTGTCACATCTATTATCAGCAAAATGCTAATTCTGCTTTCACAGTATTTAACTGCTCATTAGTTCATTTTTTGTTTACAAATGACATTCGGTTTACATCAACTATTTACTGAATTGACAGCTGAATGTAAATTTATTCTGTCCATCAGTTCGTTTTAGTCTCAGTCTAGTTGTAGTGTCAAACAGCCCTTGGGTTACTGTTTCATGTGGCACTTCTGCTTCATTCTTCTTTCTTGGTTATTTCTACTATTATATACCTATTTACATGGTTGTTTCGTTTCTATAAAATCTGATAACATACACTTAGGTTAGGTGACATCTTGTGATGTTACAATAGCTACTTAAACCGCATAGAAAATGTAATCATTCATAACAGTAGTACACACACTCGACAAACATCAAAGACTTTTTTAGTAGGAAATAATCTAGAATTTGCATTGTAACTAATGAACAATACTGTAATTATAAATACAGTACTGTAATAATAATAATACTGTAATACAGTAAAATAAAATACAGTAATAATAAAACACAGTACTGTAATTGTTTCCTATGAAGTGGTGTCCAAATTGTTTTCCCATCTCACAAATCATTTCCCGTCTATAGCGCTGTCCCGCTTATTAAGCGTTTAAACCACAGTCCCTTGAGGAGCATATTAACGGGGTTCCACTGTATATATATTACATTCATATTTGCTCATTTTTTCTTGTATATATATTTTTCTATAGTATTATTAATAATAATAAAATATATTCTTGTACAAAAATTTTTATTATAATTAATATATAATATACAAAACAATATATTTTTAACTAACAATGTAATATGGTGATTATTATTATTATTATTTATTATATTGTTGTACTATAATAAATTATAGAATTAAGAAAAGAGGCCAATATTAAGAATGAAAGTTAATATGTAAATTAACTGTACAAAAAAATATATACCGGTATAACACCAGTGGTTTTAGCTTTTAATAACCACTGGCTACAGCATATTAAAAGCGGGTCCACCTTGAAATTATTTTAAACTTATGCTGACTATGCAATAATTACATACAGACTATTCTTCACACTCAAATATAAAAGACACGTTTTTAATTAACATACCACTCTAGTTAACACAGATGTGAATGATAGTTGCGCACACAACTCTACAGTTGCAATATTAAGAATGTAACTACAATGTAATTAATGTAACTACAGGACTTACTTGAAGTGGTGTTTCTTCTGCACCATTAAAGAGGAATATGATATTCTGCTGGAGAGGGGTGTCCTGTTTAGAGAGAACACGCAACACTTCTAACATTACAGCACAATTGAGCCCATCATCACTTGCTCCTAATAAAAAATTCACTAGATATTATCATGCCATTACCTCTACTTTCAGATGTAAGGTTAATAAAATAGTTTGCAATTAATTAAGTCATTATAGCACACACAATAAAATTTTTTAATAATTATAAATATGTTTCACTAAGTACAAACATATACCTTGGAGCAGAACTAGCCTATGCCCAAATTCAAGAGCTTTTTGTTTTTATGAGCATTACATTATGTCACTGTGTCCTTTGAGTCCAGAAGTATTGTAAGTCCATCCATAAAAATAATTTATTTTACACAGAATCAAATTAGCCAAGTCCATTATCACACATTAACTTGGTGCAGAACTAGCCTACATACTCTTATTTTAAAAAGTCTCTTAAAATGTATTTATGTAATAATTAAGATCTTTATTTTGTATGTAACTCTTCAATATTTCTTGCAGGTTTTGTTTTATGAATATTTCATCAAATAATAAATACTTCTACAAGTAAAATTTTATTGATTGTGTTACTCTGTTTTCACCTGACACACGTTTCACAGAATTATTCTGTGTCTTCACAGGTTTTTATATTAATTAACGAATAATCAATTTGTACTGATTAATGTATGCATTGTAATGTAATACGTTATTATGGATTAACTCCCCACTTTTGGGGTGCCAATTATGTAATATAATATTCTTTATGTATATAAATTCTTCTTTAATGCCTCACGTTGTATGCGCCAATTATGTAATATAATAACATCTGCATGTAGGTTGCCCCACATTGTGTGAGCAAATTATGTAATATAATATATTTTATTAATTTATTAAATTGATTATTTATTATTGTGCTTTTGAATTAATCTGAACTTGCCTTACGTTTCTGGGTGTCAATCCTGTAATGTCTTATTTATTATTTATTTACTTACTTATTATTTATTGCTTGGTTAATGCCAAATTCGGTAATAGTAAAATAAACTAAGATTAATTATGATTTGATTTAATTGAAAGAAAAATAAATAAATAAATGTTATTCACTGACTTCTTCTTTCTGAGATATACTGCATTCACTAGATTTAAATTACTAAACTTATAACCTGGAATAAATAAATAACTCTCTCTTCAAAATGGAAAAATTTAATTCTTTTATTTTCTTTGGTTTAACTTACTTTGTAATTATTAAATTCAACAAAACAATTAACCTTGGCTATGCTAGTTGGGTTATGTGAAGGCTGGCAAGACTCATCTCAAGGATTACATATTACTTTTATTTTAATTTGAATTAATGTTAGTGAGTTCTTTTGACTACAATTATTACTGTTATGGAATACCAAAGTAAAGTACAAAATAATTACAACATCTGTGGATCTTATTTTAATACTAAATGTTTTTAGTCAGTTGAGATTGGCATTACAATATTTTTCTAGATGGCTGTTGGCCGGATGTAAATGTGTTGAAATATAATAAATTCCCTAATTCTCTCCAATAAAGGATTACCAGTGTCACAAGTTAAATAAAGTTATGTGATTACAAGTCCTATTGTATAGAGTGGTAGATAGAGTTCATCATAAATAATTATCATGATTGTCAGTGATGTTTGGTTTATATTAGAATCAATTTGTTTTATCTCACCAATTTATAGTATTTGTGACAGTGCTTCTGTTTTTTTCTCTTTTTTTCTTTTTACCACTTCAGTTCACTTAATTCTGCAAGAATATCACTCAGTTAATCTCTTCTCAATACTATTACCTTATAACCTAACATGTCATGAGCTCGATTATATTAACGATTTTTTTATATGAATTAATACGGAGAGTGCATGTGTCCACAACGGTGTTCAACAAACGAGTGACGTCCTTCCTCACAATTTCGCTGGCGTCCCTGTCCAAAATGTGAAAATTTTTGATTGGCTGGATTAGATTTGCATTTTTAACTGACCAGCCTGGCTTGCTTGCTAAAACAACTAGTTGATTTTTTGTTCAAAAACCCTGAACTTATACAAAATATAATTTAAAATACATTGGTAGATCTAAAATCTCTGTTTTTGCACTATTAGCTGATATAAAATTACTAAATTACAAACATTAACATAAACACTTAAAATATAATGTGAGTTGCTTGCCAATTTCACTCCTAATCTTAGTTTACAATAGTGTGAATATTAATTTACTTAAATTACTCAAAAAAATACATATTATAACGTTTTTTGGTTAGTAACATAAAATCTCATAGGCTTTTGACACATTTCGCCATACAAGAATGATTATTTAACTGTAACTCTATTTATATTGTAATACTTAATTATATGTTTTGAATAAGAAATTAATACATGCTTTATGCAATGACACTTAACATTACCAATAACATATGAATAAGGTTTTTACATGACCTTGACTAGGCTAACCATTTATTTCTTGTCAACTATACTACTTAATTATGTCTAATACCCCTCTTATAAGTTATTTTAATTGTTTTTGAACTAAAATACAAATTAACCTCTATTACTTTTTCATCTTACCATGACTGTTTACAATTTAATTAACCATGTCCCTGGTATTCAGTAACTCATTTAGTAACATAATAACATACCTAAAAACTCTCTTGTACATAAACATTTTAGCAATACAGTGAAACTTCGATTAACCGTCACTCTTTTAACCGTCAGTTTCTGTTAACCGTCACTCTGTTAAAACTGTCAGTCCGTACTCTATGTACAGTAACCAGATTGCCGCAAAAAATCATCCTTGCTTTACTGCTGAGCGGCGGAGGCGCCGGAGTGGCGCACTATTGTTCTATTGATGAGTCACGTTCTTGGCCCGCCGCCTAGCTATCGCACACGTGGTCAGTTTCAGTTGTGGCTGAGAAGCTGTTGTGCTCGGTGCTGTATGTTATTTGTTGCGTAGTGGCTTAATTGTTTCGGCATACGATAGTGATTCACACCAGTAAGTTTTGTTGTTAAGGTTTCTTTTCTTTTTTGTTTTTGTGCAACAGCTAAAAAATGGCTGAAAAGTGTAAACGGGTCGTGTTAGATCTCAACCAGAAAATTGAGATTTTTAAACGTTTGAAAAAAGGTGAAACTCCCACTAGTATTGCTCTCATTTACAGCGTTGGACGAACGACAGTGAATGACATTAAACGCGATGCTAAAAAAAATAGAACAACATGTTTCAAAAATGCAAAACATCGATGGAGATCCTAAGACTCGTAAAACCATGAAATCAGCAAAATATGACCAACTGGACACTGTTATGTATTAATGGTTTATACAAGCATGGAGTCAAGGAATCCCACTTTCAGGCCCCGTAATAATGGCCAAGGCGGTTGAAATGAACAAAAAACTTGACGGAGATCCTAATTTTAAAGCAAGCATAGGATGGCTCGATAAGTTTAAGTGTCGCCATGGCATTCGGAAACTAGACATTAGTGGTGAAAAACTTAGTGCAAATAGCGCAGTTATTGCCGAGTACAGAGAACAATTTAAAGAGAAAGTGGCCAAATTAAACATCGTTACGGAACAAGTGTACAATTGCGACGAAACCGGGCTCAATTGGAAAGCTTTACCACAAAAGACATTGGCATCACTTTCGGAGACATCAGCCCCGGGTTTTAAAGTCCAAAAAGATCGGATCACTTTAATGGTTTGTGCAAATGCCACCGGCAGTCACTGGTTACCCCTGCTTGTGATTGGAAAAGCAAAAACACCTCATGCATTCAAAAATTTTAATTTGAACGCATTGCCTGCTACCTATTACGGTCAAAAGAGTGTTTGGATATCTCAAGATATTTTTTCTGATTGGTTCCACAAAGTGTTTGTGCCACAAGTTAGAGCTCACTTGGCTGAAATGCAGTTACCACAGGAAGCATTGCTGCTAATGGACAATGCTCCAGCACATCCCACTTGCGGAATTAAAAGTGATGATGGCAAAATAACATGCCTCTTCCTTCTGGCAAACACAACACCACTAATCCAGCCTATGGACCAGGGCATAATCGAAAACATGAAACGTCGTTATAGGAAAGCTTTTATTGGAAGTTTGATTTCATCTGATGATGAAATGTCTGTAAAAGAGTTTTGGAAAACGTACAACATAAAAGATGCAATTTTCAATGTTGCTGCTGCATGGGATGATCTTCAAGTGTCAAATCTTAAAAATGGGTGGAATAAACTCTGGCCTGAAGCTAATGATGGCGAATCTAAGGAAACTGGGAATGTTAGTGTCGACGAAATTGTGCAACTGTGCAATAATGTACCGAATGCTGAAGACATAATGCCAGCAGAAGTAACAGAGTGGTTGGGATGTGACAAATTGGACGGAGGCTTTGACATTTTGAACGACGATGAAATTGTTTCCAGTGTGATTGACAACGAAGAAGAAGAAATTGGCGAAGACGAGTGTTATATTTTGAATGAAAAAACTACGTTAAGCCATACAGAAGCAGAAACAATATTATCAAAATACATTGAGTGGTTTGAGGGGCAAGAAGAGGCAAACGCAACGCAGATACTTCTCCTACGTAAAGTACGGAACATTGCCGCTCAGAAAGCACGAGCCTCGAAGAAACAAAAGAAAATTACAGACTATTTTAAAATTTAAATATGTATGTACGTCTAGAGCGTAAGTTCATGTAACAATATGTACAGTACATATGTTGTACTACATATACTATACTTAATGTAAATTGTATATTGTTTGTTTCTGTAAAATAAAATACATGTATGTACAGTGCATTTCCAGTTCGTAATCGTGCATTTTTTATCATTCGTTCATATGCAATGGATGGGGGTGGGTTGTTGTTTAAGGTTTTTCTGTTATCCGTCTATTCGATTAACCGTCACGGTCCCGGTCCTGACACTGACGGTTAATCGAAGTTTTACTGTACTAACAGTAACTCATTACTAGATAATAACATACAAATTTTAATAGTGTTTAAACTTAATAATATACTTAGAATATATCAAATCAATATATGATGGTAAACATTCACTACCTTGACCTATGTGAATATTACATTTATGTTAATGTTTCATTTATCACTCTGTTTAGAGTAGACCTTTTGATACCCTTTAAAGTAACATAAAGCATTTTATCTGTAGCTAGTGTCAATTATCATTCACTATACCTAGTCTGTCACTTTTAAAAAACAGAATGTTTAACATTTTAGTGTCAATTTCACTTTCTTTTGTTTTTTTAGTCTTTCATTTGTTACCTGACAGATTACTTATTACTAGACATCTCTTACATGCTATTAACACAAACATAATAAATGACTTGACTTAACCTAAAACCTCTAACTCTATAATAATAAATAAACATAAATTCTATTATTGACATTACACCTAACCTACGTGGTCTAGGTTCTCTTTATTTTGAACTTTCTTATTGGTTTTGCCGTAGTCATGGTGCAAAATCGTTATATGTGAATAATTAAGCTTTATTCCTCAATTTTTCTATATTCAGTTTAAATAAAATGGGTTGTTACTAGTTAGGTTTAGTGGAAAGGGTTTTTTGTGATAATTGGGTGTTAAATCATAGTTTGTTTATGGAAAGTGCAAACTGTCACGTTATTTTATTTCGATTTAAATTACTGATTGTTGTAATGTTTACGTAGTCATCTGTTCTTAAAATATTTAATATTTAACAACAATTGATAATTTAAATAAAAGTAAAATAATTATTTGTTAATTTATATAATAATAAATACAAATTTATTATCTGTTAATTTATATAAAAACCTCTGAAGATACAGAATAATTCTGTAAAACCTGTGTCAGATGAAAACACAATAATATAATTCAATAAAATTTTACTTGCAGAAGTATTTATTATCTGAAAAAACAGTCATAATACTGAAAACCTGCAAGAAATATTGAAGAGTTACGTCCAAAATAAAGATTAATGAAAACACCATACAAGGTGATGCAACTCATTTCCATAACTTATTTGTTAGATGTAAAATACAATTAATTGTTTTGGAAACTTCTATATCAACAAAAAATGGCTAAAACTAAATATTCTTCCACAGTATACTAAACAAATTGTAAAAAATGACAAAAACAATAAATTGAACAAATACGTTATTCAGGCTCAGTATAATTGGTTTAAAACTAAACAACAAATAATTACAGAAAAATTGACTACTTCAATCAATAGTTAATTAATTTACACATTCTTTTAGCCAACAAACTAGATTATCATACTTGGAACAATAAATATACTAATATATTAAAAGTCCTACATACACACAAACCAAATAAATTTAATACAATCAATAAAAAACTTAACAATCTTAAAAATAATAAACCTAGTGAAAATACCCAAGATTTACAAAAAATAAACAATATCCACACTTTTTACCCTAAATTTATAAATTCATTTACCGTTAACTTCACTGAAAATGAAATGAAATAGTATCTTTAGAAACCTCAAATAAAACAAATCTTACAAATATAAATAAACATATAATAGAAAATATAGTTGAAACAGAAAACGCAATTAATAATACAGACCAAGAAAAACAAAATAAAATAAGACCAGAAGCCTCAATGGAAAGTATAAAATTTACCAAAACATATAACAACAAAAATCAGCATTTTAGAAATAAACAAAATAATACTATTCACAACATAAAACACAAAGTAACAGCAAATAACCTTACTTTAACCAAAGCAGATAAACATAATACAATAGTAAAATTCTAATACAGATTTAAATGATAAAACTGAAGAATTTATAAGTAAATATAATTATTTCACTACCGACTCGGAACACAAAGTTTTTTATGGGTAAAAACGTAAAAGTTTTACCTTATAACCTGAACCGGTGTTTGCTTTTAAAAAGCTTGTTGGCGACGGTATCGATTTTCGAAAGATCAATGTTGTGTGTGTGGGGTGTGATATGTTCGAATAATGCGTGTAATTGGAATTGTGTCTGTTCATTTAGGATGTCGTTTTTGTTTTCGTGTGTTTGTATATTTCCAATTGTTTAGAGTGTCTAGTTTTCATTTTGTGTGTATGTGTAGAATGTCCATGTTATTGTCGATGTTTTTGTATTGGTTTGCTTCAATGAGGTGGTTTGCAAAGGTGGATTCTGTAGTGGAGTGGAATGCCTTTGTTGTTCAATGTATCTTTGTTTGAAGCTATATAGAATTTGTTGCAATCTGAGCAATTTAGTTTGTAAACACCAAGTAGATCGAATTTGTTTTGTAAGCGATTCTGTATCCTGCTTTTTTGAATTTGTGGGCTATTTTTTCAGTTTGGTTGTTGATGTATGTTAGTGTTATGAATTTGTTGTTTTCTGTCTTTGCCTGTTGTTTGTTTTGTGTACGAGTTTATTGACTATTGTTCTGTCATATCCGTTGGATTCTGCTAGATATTTTATCGTGTTTAGTTCATCTTTGTAGTCTTTTTCATCTAGGGGGATGTTGTTAAGTCTATGTGTCATGGTTCTGAAGGCAGCCAGTTTGTGTTGTATTGGGTGGTTGGAGGAGTTGTGTATTATTGTGTCAGTTGTAGTCGGTTTCTGTATATACTGAATTTGTGCCTGTGTTCAAGTTTTGTGTTGGAGAGATCTACAAAGTTTATGCTATTGTTGTGTTCGTATTCGGCAGTAAAGGTTATGTTTTTATGTAATTTATAAGTAACAATAATCTTGTTGATTAAAGCTCCTACAAGTAAATACTAAACACAAATATTAAATATACTGAAAAATAGTAATCAAATTATAAATCCTAAAGGATCATATAAATATACTCCCTAATTAAATTAACAAAGTTGATAAACCTATTAGGCCTTTAAGAAATGCTAGAACAGCACCAAATTATAAAATATCTAAATTACTATTACACATTTTAAACATAAAACTTCAAGCCAAGTACAGTAAACCCTCGATTTAACGGACCTCGGTTTAACGGATTTTGGATTTAACGGACAGAATTTGACTGACACAACGGGGCAAAAAAAAACATCAAAGCCTGATAATGTTTTTAGGCTTTTGAAACGTATAATGTGCATAAACTGCAGACTCTCCTGTTCTGGCGATATTGCTTGGCTATCGGAGCATTCTTTAATTTCTTTTCTTCTTGTTTCTTGTTTTGAAACACGCAAATTTTCTCATCTTCAATTGTATTTGATGAGAACGGAGTATTCATCAAGAATTCATTTAATTCTTCACGATCCCTGTCTTTGCGTTGTCGTTGACGCAGGCGTCGCACACGTTCAGTGGAAGACATCACGACGACTAACACTGAACAATATACACTGATATGCATCTTATTTCACTGTGAAATATTCGTCCATCGGCTAATACAGCAAGCATTACAGTGGCACGTAACTTTTCATTTCCTGTAATCTTTACTGTTACAGATTTGGTTCCCTTTTGGTCCACAGTAAATATACGTAAATAAAAAATACAAAATACGGGCGTTTCATCAGCATTTACCATGTGTTCAAGTGAATAATTATGCTTCTTGCGTAAATGAATGACAAACCGCTGATACTGTAGGAGTTTTTCTTCGTAGTCACTTGGTAGTTTTAGCGCAAGTGATGTACGTCATTTATGCGCAAATCCATTTCGCTGCATCATTCGTCTTTTACACCCAAAGCTGGCTTTGAAACCAGAAACTTTTAATTCTTCTGCGATTTCTAAAGCTTTTAATTTTAAAACATGTCTAGTGACAGGGAGTCCTTGCCTTCTTAAAAGCCGTATGTATTCACAGACGCTGGACTCTACTTCTACAAAACGCCCAACCTGAGGTCCCGCGAATGCTCGTCACGCAGTATTGGCATTTAAAAGTCGTTCCTTCTGTTTTCTCCATCGTCGAATACAAGATTCATCAATATCGAATTTCCTTGCGGCTTCGCGATTGTATGTTTTTTCTACATTTTGTATCACAATTAATTTATAATTCGCATCGTACGGGTTACGTTTAATTTGATTTGACTGCGTGCCTTTAGTCTCCACAATATCACTCATACCGCAAACGCACTACAAAAACACCGAGTGAAAACAAAGTACAGATAAGCGATGTTGTCGCTGTTACAATACAAAACCACACTGGTAGTTTACCCGTTACTTAGAAACATGTTACTCACACCCCTCTACTCATCCTTTGTCTTGCTGCCTACAGAAGGGTGCGAACATGCGCGCTTGCGCACGCACTTACACTTTATCTTCCTATTCCTTCTTCAGTTTGCTGTTAAAACATTTGGTTGTAGTCATAAATCATAACGCCAGAGTTAACTACAGCCAGGCAAACTGCTGTTGCTTAGGCAGTAAACAACCGATAGATACCAAAAGCGTTCGTCCCGCCAGAAGTCAGGTATAACTTCGAATTTCATTAGCACGCGAATGCAAGCCGCATGCCAAATTAGCGACCATGTGTTTAAGAGAAAAAGTGCGGATTGTATTCGGAACAATATGGTATTTGCATGATATTAATAGTATTAAAATTTCAAGTGTTATAGGCCTATTTGATTTAAATATATCCTCAAAAAACAAAATTTGCGATTTAACGGACTTTCGATTTTACGGACACCCCTCAGCCTCCGTTAAATCGAGGGTTTACTGTACAATACAAAAAACAGTATCAAATTCACAGAACAACTAAAAAGCATACAAGTAAATGATAATACACAATTATATTCTTTTGACATTTCAAACATGTGCGCAAAAATTCCCATTGACGATGTTATAAATATTATAACAAACACACTGATTACAAATAATGAAAACGACAGATATATTAACTAACAGTTTGTTAATTAACTAACAGTCTGAAAATTATTTTCAATATAATAATAAACTATACCACCAGACGGCCTTGCTATGGGAGCCCCATCTTCCACTATCATATCTGAAACTTTTTACAAAACCTTGATGAAGATAAAATAAATATAATAAAACTAAATGACCCATCAGGATGCTATTTTACATACATTGATGACACTCTATGTATATCCCAAAATACGGGTATTATCATTTCTAATATACTAAATTCAATTAATAATTTACATAGCAAAATAATATTCACATTGAAGAATCAAAAAATAAATTAAATTACTCAGACTTAATCATAAATAGAAATGAATATAATTTTGATTACTTGATATACAGAAAACCAACTCAAACTAATTTAATAATTCCAAATAAATCTAACCATCCTCCCCAACATAAAATAGCAGCATTCAATTCATTAATATACTGTATGTATAAAATCCCATTAAATGAGAAAGAAAGAAACAAAGAAAGAAATATTATCAAACAAATAGCAATAGACAATGGATACAAAGTAAAACTATCAATAAATTAGAAAATAAAACATAAACTCACTAAACAAACACCTTATAAATCCATTTATTAATGATTAAAAAAATACACAACCTTTACTTATTATGGAAATATAACTCATAAACTTAGTAAACTATTTAAAGATATAATTTAAAAAATCTTATAACAGAGATAATATTGTTTTTAATAAAGTAAAACCTAAAACTAAATCCAATGTTCACAATAAAAATGGAATTTACACAATACACTGTCCGGATTGCAATAAATTCTATATAGGCCAGATGAAGAAAAAAATTATTCTATAGTTTTCTTGGAAAAACTATACACAAATTAAATTTTCAAACTGCTCTCCTGGAAAGTTTTTTTTTGGACATAGGTTAGTTCCGCTCCAAAGAAGCGATATGGAACAAAGCAGATGGAGAACAACTATCTATTCATTGCATTCACACACATTGTAATTGCAAGCACATATTTTACTTACCTGGACTAGCAGGAACGGAGTCAAAATGACAGTTAATAAGCAGACTACTTGTTGCGTTTGAATGAGGTCCAATTTTAACAACAATATTCTGAACATTACTATAATACGATGCAAGTCCTGTTGGTTTAAAATCAAGATAATATGACCCTGTTGTTTTCTGTAAATCGTATGTAATTTTATGAACAGGATTTGCCTGCCTCATTGTGTAGTTAATCTGTACACTCAGTAGGTATGTACTTAAAACTTCATTTTCATAACTTCCAGTCACTTTTGGTCCCAACTCTGCTAACTGTTCAAGCGTGTTCCGAGCTCTTTCTGCTATGAACCTGTAAACATGGAAAATATTATCAATATCTTACTAGAAGGTTAGTAACATTATTACATCATGTAAACCATTACTTCCCAAGTTCAGTCACTGACATTCTACTAATCAATATAATATACTTTATAAAATACCTTAATAAGATTACAAAACCCCTTAGACTAATAGTAAAGCTAATATCTAAATTTGTGTATGCATGATGACAAATCTTACTTTTAAAGAAACTCTGTCAATTTTTGTTTATTCCACAATTATCTGAAATAAAGTTGACAAATTCCCACAAGGACATTTTATACTGGAAGTGATAGATATCTAACTCACTCCAGGGTCACTGGCAGAAAAAAAAACAATATGGACCTGATCACACTTTCCACCTCCAACTGGAGGCACTACTAGATGTCGGTGCATGAACGAAGGCGAGAGCTGCTAGCTGTGCAGAGGCAAGAGCATAGTATCACATGACATTTCAGCCAATAAGAGTCAGTCAATCATTTTGCTTACTGGCTGTCGCAGTGTTTCTCTCTGGCTTACTCTGTCTCTCTCTGCGCAATGTGCTTTCACTTTTCCCCATTACATGTGCTCCCAAGTATAGTACCAGTTAATACAGTTCCAAAATTGGACAACTGCTGAAGACAGTATACAATAATACACAAATTCACATTTCCGGAAACCAAAATAAACAAATAATATAAAAAACAAGAGCTTACACACAAAATAAAAAACACTGTTAATCTACTTAAAAAAAACCCTTAGTTCAAATATGCATAAAGAAACACAGCAATAAGAATATAATTACAATGACAAAAACAACTCTTTCCTGTAGTTGTAAGAAAGACATGGACACTGACAAAGACAACAGAAACAATGCTGGACACTTCTGAAGGAAATGTTTTAAAAAAGATATACGAACCCCAAAGAGAAGAACCTCAAAGATAGAGCATCAGACATATCTTTGTGCTAAAAAAAATTATTATACAAATTATAACTATAATTATTATATAAAGATAAGTGTTTAAGTAGACCATATATACTGAGGGAGGCAGGACATGCGAAGAATGGGCAAGCATCAAGTGCAAAAACGTTTATACTCAACTGAATCCTTAATTTAGTAGTGACAATTGATCAATAAATTTTAACAATGGAAGGTTTAGCGATGATCAGTCAATAAGTATAACACAAATTTTACATTAATTGTGTTGATGTTTCGATAATATTTATTGTCATCATCAGGACAACTTGTTGTTGAGTTGTTATGACAGCAAACACAACTGTCACAGTGTGTTTGGAATCGTTACAACTCAACAACAATTGTCCTGCTGATGGCAAAAAATACTGTTGAAACGTCGACACAAATAATGTAAAATTTGTGTTATACTTATTGACCGATCCTCGCTAAAACTTCTATCATTAAAATTTATACTTAACATATGAAGTGATAAGAAAACACTACTGTACTCCAGTTATCACTGTAGCCTTCACTTCATCAGCTGCTTATTGAACACACAGCTTTTAACAACTTGTTGACCTAGACGGTAGGCCTGTTCACTCAGGTTCTCCACCCATAAGTTGCAATTGCTAATTAGTAATTATCTATAGGGATAAACTAACTGTAACACAATTAAACAGAAACACAATGTGCATTCACTTCTTATCACAAGTTTAAAGCACAAGTACATAATGTGATAACCTTCCCCACTCCCTTTACAAGAATATTATCATCATGTATGTCCATACATTTGTATTGTATGCTATCCAAAACACTCGGTTTTTATATAATTCCTAATTATTTTGAATGTCCTAAATTGTAGGACATTTAGCATGCCTGAAAATGAAATCGAATGTTGTTGTTTAGTAAGATTAAATAACATATGAACACACATACCATCCTATTTATGTTACAGCAGAAGTTGATAATAAATAATATGCTGCTTTATTTTGTAACATAAATATTTAAAGATTTCTTAGTACGTGTACATACATTTTAAAACACACACACATTCACACACAAAATCCATGTTTACAATTATCATTATTATGATTTATGTTGATGATACCCATTTTACATCAATACTAATGTTTTCTTAAACAGACCACAAGACAAGATTGATATTTAGATTACTGTGTTTACAACGATCACATAGCTTACCTGTGAGGGTAAAAACTTTCATCAGCAATATTTAGAGCAACAGGAAGCCTGTTATTTAGTAGCACTGTGATAATATACATAAGAACTGCCACTGTAACAACTGCAAGAACTGTTCCTGTTGTGGAAAGACGATGAATTTTTGAAGAACAGAACTGTGGTTTATCTTCCGTTAATGGAGGTGGTGGTGGAGGCCATTCTTCATCTGCGCTTCCTTTTGCACGCTGTCTTAACATTCTATAAATAAATTGTACAAAATAATTTACTAATGGATATGAAGAAAAATCATATTTTAAAGGAAAAATCATCTTTATGAATATGAAAGAAAATGATCAGGAGAGTTACGGGATAAATCAAATAAATAAAGAACTGTATATAAGACAAACAAATTATGAGTCAAGAGAATATTGGAAGGAGTGGATAGTGAAGTTACAAAGGCTCAAAGAGTGAAACAATATGGATGGTGCACATACTTAAGTAAAAAGATTGAGTTAAAAAAAAATATAAAATGCAAGACATATACATGTAAGAAGAGACTATGCAACTATAAGATGGGTAGATCAGGACATTAGATTTATAGAAAGTTTGGACATTAGATTTATGAAGACCAACATCCTGAAGTGATATGAAGACAGTGAATCCAGAGTGACTCACCACCACCAAAAGTTGAATGGATCGATCGGTAGAGCTTAAATAGGTGGTGGCTCCTAGACTGTTAGGAATGTTTAGCCATAAATAATATTTAATGTAATACTTCCAACTATGGAACCACTAGATTTTAGATCCTATCTAGACAAATTTTCACCTTTGCCAGAGCTACCTCACCTAGCAAAGGAAAAAATGTATATAAAAATTAGTGTTCCATAGTTGGAAATTGTGCACTACATATTATTTAGTACTTGGACGCATCATGGAGAACAAAATACGAACATTTAGTATGACCTTACATACATATGAAAAAATACAACTGTAGTTGTCATGGTTACTATTCTGATTAGTTGAGATTGGCTGCTTTAACAATATTTATATTTCTACAACTTTTATTAGATTTGTTTTATTCTCTTTTGCAAGTTCTCTGACTGACTTATTCTCAGGCACATTGCAATGACTCATGAAAAACAACTTATAAGTGTTATTTTGAATGTTCATCTTCTTCATTCACAGCACTTAATGAATATTAATTGTTAAACTTTCACTTGTGAACTTACGTTGTTTTTTCCCGTATGCGTTTCGACGTGATGTGCGCCTTCTTCAGTGGTGTGATAAAGAATGTCCGGAACTTGTAACAGTTTTTTAGTTGGTAGGTTGTGTGGGGGGGGGGGGAATCGGCGTGGGAATCCGAATTATTGTATGTTTTATGTATAATTGTGTCAAAAAGTGCGTGTGATTTAAAGTGTAATTGGTCGTTAAGTATGTTGTTTGGTTGTGTTCACAGCAGAACAATATGAAATATACAAACACTACACAACATGTCTCATTTTACGCACATGTCTCCATAAGGCTGATGACTTAAGACAGGCGTTAATTTCATCGGCTGGCATAGACCGCGGAATTACGGGCAGGGTTTGTCAGAAATCTCCTGCCAGGAGGACAACAGCACCGCCCATAATTCGCCTATTACCCCGTATATCTTGCAAAGTGCGATCAAGCGCTTCTAGTGCCCTTTTGTGAGCCATGGTGTATTCATCCAAAATGATTAGTTTGCACTGCTTGAGCACTTGCGCTTGACCGGAGCCTTTGCTGATGTTGCAAATGGGCTTTCTGAAACCTGCAGATTCAATGGTAGTTTCAGAGCTGAATGCGCTGTTCGACCGCCAACTAACAGTGTAGATGCTATTCCAGAGGACGTCACAGCCAAGGCAATTTCATTTCTTTTGTGGATCTCAGCCAGCAAAATGTTGATCAGAAATGTTTTCCCAGTTCCCCCGGGTGCGTCCAGGAAACAGAGCCCACCATTTCCAGCCTGAATAAGACTTAGAACAGTGTCATACGCTTGCCTCTGGTCTGTGACCAACAGGGGTTTATTATCTTCAAGAAACGTTTGGAGAGCATTAATGTCGTAGTTCCTTTCCCTCCAAATATCCCTATCTAGGGCTTCTTGACCATTCCGATTTGGCACCTGTAGCCCAAGCTGCAGGAGAGTTTTGCCGTTGATAGAGATACATCTGTCCTCAAGATGTATGAGCCCTTGATTAAATATTTCTGCAGTGTAGTCAAAGTTAATAGTTGGGTTAGCCCTTTGTGCATCCCTGAGAATATCTTCACTTAAATTTTGTTTATATTTATCCCAAAGACTTTGTGGATTTGATGGAGCGCACGTCGTGATTATAATGGCGAAAAGGTTTCTGAGTTGCTTTGGGAAACATGTGACGCCTCTGCCATGGTCGTGTCCCAATGCTGATCATTTTCAAGCAATTCGTGTTTCTGACATGCTTCTCTATAGCTTTCACACAGTTGTCCCTGGAAGGTTTTAAGATCATTGAATGATGTACGTCCTCGCACAACGTGAAGCAACATTCTCAGGTAATAGCACTCAGCATTACTGGGATGAACTGTGTAGACACGGCCAATGGCGTCAGTTGCACGTACGTCGGGATGATCTGGAACTCTGGCTCCCTGCTTCCTCCTGCAGAAACTTTTCCGTGACGCGTTCCAGGTGTAGTATTTTGGTACTTCAGTGTATAGTAAGGTCTTGGCAAATGTATCTTGCTGGCACAACTGGAAAAACGCTGTTAATGTTGTGTTGGGCGGCCGTTCCGATCTTTCTTGAGCATTCCCTTCCGTAAAGTATACTCTCTGTCTGTTCTCTAAGTGAACGCTTAAGTGAACAACAGTTGGGTACCATTCGTGGATTTGAAAATTGAAGAGGCGCCAAATCGCTTCATTACTGCTAATATATCTCCCCAATTGGTATTGAGTCACCTCATCTGCTGCATTTTCATCGGCCAACCCGAAAACGGCCATGTCACTGCCTTTGGTGACGTATTTCCAAATGTACTTAATGGATTTTACAGAGTGGCAGTACTCGACATTGATATGCGCATGAAACATTTTTGAAAGAGAGGGAAATAAGGCACCACCCATCCGTTATCAATTTCGACGTCTCTGTTTTGGTTATTCACTTTAACAGTTGTCGTGAAGCCCCCATTTTCAGGTTTACGTCTTTTGTATAACGGGTAACCATCGTTGCCTGATTGAGTCTCATCAATGAACTGTCGTGGATAGTTCTTAGTACATTTGCCGTCTTTCATGCACGGCGCCCTCGGGTTTAACGGTCCACACGGCCCATGAATCATGTTCTTTGAAACTATGTCGAATAGCAGTGGGTCCTTTTGAGGATCCGGGAGCTCTGCGGAAATTATGTCATCTATTTGGGTCGGTCGGATTTTTTCTTTGAGCCATACCGAAATCCTGGTGTCATCCGAGCCCGGCCGGCGTCCTTATATACCCAGCCACGATGTTGGAGGGGGCAGGGCGCACGAGATAGCAGATGAAATGGTGACTCACACTCACAACGGGGTAAAGAACAAAACAGTTGTGAACCAAAATTCAACTTTGATTGTTAATAACTTCAGAACTAAGAACGCTATCAGAGCCGGGCAAATTGCATTTTGTAGCAAATTTTATGGGCTTTCAGAAAATTATCTTCCACTTTGGTCGATTTCCTCACTGTTTTCGAGATATTCGTGAAAAACAGCAAACCTGCTCGTTAAAATTCTGCTTAAGGGGGTGGAAAAGGGGTTGGGGTAGTTTTTTCAAAATAAAATGTAGATAAGAATTTTCCTCTTGTTTTGAACTGTTAGTGTACAAAATTTCATCCAATCGGAATAAAACTGTAGATCTGTATAAAATACAAACAGACAAACATTCTTCTTTATATAGATTTGAACTGTTAGTGTGCAAAATTTCATCACGATCGGAATAAAACTGTAGATCTGTATAAAATACAAACAGACAAACATTCTTCTTTATATAGATAGATTTATGTACTTAGTATCATATCTGATGTGACAAAAAAAAACAAGCTTTCACATAACTTTATCTCGATACAGTTTTTTAAGTCAGTGCTAAGTCACTTTTTGGAGTGATAACTCTTCATATACAACACTATGGCGCCTGGCTCACTCCCATATACCTTGTGCTCCTAGGGCAGTAAACTGATTACACATGTAACAAAATAGGTGCAATGTAAAAGCAGTGTTGTCAATTGATCGAGTGCTACAGTATTTCACCCTCATAAAAAACTTACCTTAAACATGAGGTAGAAAAAAACAAATTCACATTTGCAGCACTTCATATGTATACCCTACCAGTCACTATTTTCCTGTGGGTGTGCAAACTCTCTTCTTGCTAACACTGCTCACATTCTATGTGATGCCTAGCGGTTTCTAACATAACTATGACTTGGCTTTTAATTCATAAAATATTATTTGATGTTATGTTTGATGAGTTAGTAAGGTTAAAAAAAGTGACTTGGCACCTACTTCATCAAGTATACTATGATACAGTTATGTGAAAGCATTTTTTTATACATGTTGCATATGATACTAAGTATACTTGTAATAAGTTAAATTATTATTATTAACAATGTTTAATAAACATTAGCTTTTACTACAGGGTAGGCACCTCGATTTATATAGGCGGTTGATTTATGTAAAAACTGTTTTTTAAAATATGCCTCTCAAAAATTTTGGGGTTGGTGCTGATATTATTTTCAAATTATGTATACAAATTTTCAAATTTGTTAATACATTTTATAGAACCAGGCATGATTATTTTAAGGTCTGTTACTTCGAATATTCTGTTACATGTTTTTGCACACGAGGAACGAGTCTTTGCTGGTATACAACAGACACCGGCAGTAGTACTACTGTTTACAGTCATTGTAGTATTACTACAACTACTGTAAAATATTGCAGTAATGAGTGTGACTGATGGCAATGGAGGGGGTAATGTTTACCCTTCATTGTGACATGGATGTGGCACCAATCCCCTTTCCAGCTATTTTTTGTCTTTGGTCGAGCAATAACCATCTGCTCATCCCCCTAAAATAACCATCTGCTCATCCCCCTAAATTGTGGGAACTATGACTTTCTGTCAGTGTTTTTGTCCCTTAGTCTTGGGTGATGCAACACCTAACTGCAAGGCAGCAACTTTGCCATACCCTGGCAGGGGCTTTACAGTAATCCTAAGGCTAGATTGCCACTTCCGCAGAATCTGCTGTTCCGAAGCTGATTTTCTCCACCATCACCTCCTTTGTGGCCTTCAAATATAGTAGCTACCCTTTTAAAAATATGGATAATTCCTGAATAGTACAGTAAAAGCTGAAAAAAAGTCTACAGAACTGGCTAAGAAAGCTAAGCAAGATATACACGTGGTGAAAAAAGAAGTTGGGATACAATCTACAAGACCCAGATGACCCATAATAATTATGGAGTTGGTCTATTTTGGATCTAAAATTAAATAAATATCTAACTGAATATATTAAAATTAGTGTGCAAGTAAATTGCAATTGCAACTTTCCGAAAATATATATTTTAAAACGTAAATGACCCTTTTCTCAGAAATATGCAAGAAAAAAACTGCAATTTCTTCCAGTTATTTTACTAATAAAGTAGTAGCTACTACTAAAGGTTAGTACAGTACTACAATTACAGGAAGTTTTTGAAAATCATCCTAAACATAAAATATTTTCTACTAACCTTTGAAGAATATGTAACATACAGTGTAACCACCTGTCTGTTGTGCATAGTGGGGCAGTGGTTACATACTATAACCATTTGTACTTCTCTGAACAGTACTGTTCAGTGCAGCAACTATACAGTGAAATCACCACAGAAGTTCATTTACTCTGGCACTTGGAGTGCTGGCAGTTGCATCAGCTGTTAAGAGTCGTCCATTTTATAGTACACTACGATTGTTTACATGTATAGTATCGACGAGGTTATGTGTGCTAGCTTATTTTCCGGGCATCTAAAAATTTCATTGATTTTTGTTTTCAACTGACCTGGTTTCATTTAATACATTTGCTCAATGCTGAACATAATTTTAAACATAAATTTATATATTATCTGTGAACAGTAACGTGGTTTGTGGTGGTTACACTGTGAAACCACTCCCCTTGTGATACTTAAGTAAGATAAACTTATATGTCTAGAAAATATCTGAACTGAAGAAAAACTCCTAAAATAAGATGATGGAATACCTTCGGACTGTGAAAGCATTGCAAGTATTCTGAATCTTATACTTACCAAGGTGAACCAGAAAGTATAGAAATGGATTCTCCGTAGCCCTCTACATTCTTTAGCCTTTTTAAATGTTACGTGATTTCCCATACTGTATTCCACACAAACTTGTATGGAACAAAAAAAATCTAGGCCATTAAACCTATAAATGATAAAGAGATACGATGCTTTTTGGATACCAATTTGTACATGTCAATTAATAAAAAAAAGTAGTTATTATTGGTCACAAGATGGAGACTTGCAGGATTCTTACTTTTCAAAGCAAACTCCAGTGAAACTCAGTCATTTTTTGTTGAGTCTACATTTAAATCATAATTCACTGATTCTATCCTAAGAAAATCCAAATTTTGATAAATTGTGCAAACTGCAGCTTTTTGTTCATTTACTGTCTGAATCATTTATTAAATACTACAAGCCATACCAATAGTTAAACTATCTTTAGCAGAGCAGCAGTAACACACTGCAGCTTCCTTTATTTAATGCATAAATTACATGACTTTAACATTACTGAGTTTTAATAATTTGTATTGTTTATTTACAAAATGAACATGACAAAATCAGTGAAACTTACAAAAAAAATGTAATACAAAATTTTTTGACCTACACAGGGTTCTTACGTGCTTATGTGCCTGCCCTTCACAGAGTTAAAGAAATGTGTTGGAAAAAATTAAAATTTTTGAACTTTCTATGACCATACCAACTTCAAATGTGTGAAGAATAACCTGTAAAAATTTCATGACAGAGAAAAACGGGTTATGTACACAACTCATTTTATCATGGGAAAGCAGATGCCTAAAGAATCAGAATTTCTGTATATCCTTTTATAAATGAACATGCACATGCAGAGAATTGTCTATTTTAAATTTACAAAAAAAAACATTTATTGAACATGTACCATATTCAATGAAAACCATCATGAAATTTAATGAAAACCATCAAAGTACGTACTGTAAATTATACGATGTAGCCTGCATGAATTCACACTTTTACTAAAAACGTATATCAGTACTCTATGATCAGATAACAGTGGACAGTATTCCCTGTATTCAATTCCTGTTAAAACATTTGGTTTTAAGTAGACATCCTGTATACCAACGAGGCACACCACCTTAAAAATAAATAATAATTCTTAATTACTTAAACTATTTTACTGACATATGAAACAATTTGTTAAATGGAATTAAAATACATAAAACATGTACAATTTATGAATACTTTGTGCGCACAGCATATAACAACATTCAAGTAGCACACTTATAATATATGAACACATACACACAAGAATTTAAACTTTAATAAATGGTATCACGTTATAAATACATAAGTCTTTTTTAAGAATCTGGAAGGCTTTAGAGTGATTGTAATATTCTAATATTTAAATTTTATAACAAAAATTTAGTAGTTTCAGATGTATAGTCTGGCCGCGATTCAATGATTGAGTATCGTGTAAGGTGGGAGAAGCATGGCCGGGTACTACGGTAGGCTAAGTGGGGGTAAACCAAACGGCTAGTACACATATTTCACCCTACCTCGCTTACAAATGGCCACGTGGTGGGGGAGAGCAGCATCGATCATCCAGTCGTGGCTAGACAGTACTATTAGCACATATGCAATTATGGTACTGTAATACAAAATTACTTTAATTAAACTGAGTTCTCACCACACAACTCATAAAGCATTTTCAATAACAATGAAAATAAAAATAATGGGTTAAAATTTCTCGGAGCCTTCAGTTGTCATTTTAAAATTCATTAATTGTACGTACACTTCAATAGCATTATGTTTAAACAGGAACTGCAATCAAAATTTTTTATACAGAGAACCAACTGTAATTGACACCTCAGTTTAAGCGATCTTGGAACAACAAAATTTATTAAAGCATTTGGTACCATTAAAGTGTGTAATTATTTCATGAAATAATAAATTAGATTAGTTAAAAGTATACAATGAATGTATAATTACATGTTTTAACGGGTTATTCTATAAACTGACTAATAAGAGATAAAGTATAAAATAAAAGCACAATACGAAAAAATTGAATGAAACATAATATTTCATTTAATGCAATGTATAAAGTACAGTTAAGCAATGATAATGATAATAGTAATAGTAACATCATAACAGTAACAGCATTAATATTGTTACGACGGTCTACTCAATCGTTGAAGGTACAGTGGAAACAAAATAAGTACAAGACACCAATTAAGTCACTAATCACACCTTTAATTGTTACAGTAAAACAGTTCGTAATTAACAACACAGTCTCTACAACAAATCAAATGAAAACTGTTTACACACAATAAATGTCCACTAATATTAAAACTCAATTGTATTACTATTATACCGTCCGATTATAAAACACAACACTTAACTAATAACCACTTGAACGTGCACAGTAATATCACTACTATAACTCTCGAACCGCACTATCCAATATCTTGCATTCAACTGAAAACTAAGGCCGCTACCGCCATGTATTTATAGTCCCACTCACACACCAGGAGCTTTCAAACTGCGTCTTATCTCTCGTGTGAACTACGTAATTAACTGCGGCCTTGACACAGGCCGAGTGCCCGAGCGAAGCCTGGCACAGTCGAGAAGATTCTCGCAAAATGCGTCTAGCAGCACGTACGCCACACGCTTACATTCTGGATCTCTCTGGAACGTTCGATAAACACGTAGATTGTTCTGTGACGTCGTAACACTGCCTCCTCCTTAAACCTGTTTGTCCCGAACTGGCAAACCGTCTCTAACGTTGTACTTAGCCAGGCGATCTAGGTGGACGACCTTGAACTTTCGCTGTCCTTCCTGTTGAATCCGATAAACAACATCGTTAATTCTTTTTTTTTACAGTGTAGGGTACTTCCCAGTTAGACTGAAGCTTAGGTGAGCGACCACGACGGCGCTTTGGATTGCTCTTGAGATTTAAAAATCCGGAAGGACAGTTGGCAAGGTGGTTCGAACGTCTGCAAGAGTACAACTTCAAGGTACAATATCGGCAGGGGCGCCTGCATGGTAATGCAGATGGTTTATCATGAAGACCGTGCCCGGAGGACTGCCGACACTGCCACAGGAAGGAAGAACAAAACTCAAGCGAACATGTTCAAGCAATTACTGTAGATTTCCTGGCTGACGGCTGGACAACACAAGACTGTTGACAAGAACAGATGTCTGATGAAGACATTGGCCCGATCTTGACAGCACAAGAGGAAGGTCGCCGCCCGGATTGGCAAGATATCTGCCATGGTACTGAAGTGCTGAAAGGCTACTGGGCACAATGGGAATCTCTCACCTTAGAAAACGGATTGCTGAAAAGGGCTTGGGAAAGTGCAGATGGACGAGATGTGGTCATGCAGCTGATAGTTCCCCGAAGTCAAGTGCAGTCTGTTTTGAAGGAGATGCATGATGGAACATCTGGAGGCCATCTTGCCGTTAACAAAACCCTTGACAAAATACGGAAGCGATTCTATTGGCTTCATCTTCACCACGACGTAAAGGAATGGGTTCGGACGAGTGAAATATGTGCTGCAAGCAGGGGCCCACAAACCAGAAGCAGGGGAAAAATGAGACAGTATAACGTTGGACTGTTAGACTGTTAAAAGGTAAAGCTTTTACGTTTTTACCCATAAAAAGTTTTGTGTTCCGAGTCATAGTGAAATAATTATATTTAGTTAAGAAACGGACACGTCATGGACAACGAAATCCAAGAATTTGATTTATCGTTTTGGCTACTCCAAAAACATTTGAACCCCCTCATCAACTGACCCCGAGGCAACTGTTCTGTTTCCGTAGGTGCGAGGCAACTGTTCAATCATCACAGGAATAAAAATGCTATCTTCTTAGCTTCATATGACATTGCTGAGCTTATTGCCACATATGAAAGTCTCGAACAATAGCTGAAAAACTTATTCTCCTGGCTGCTATTGTTGTAAGAGAATGTTACATGACTCAGCAGCCAAGCTAGCTACTCCCGTTCCTTTTTCAAATGACAAAATTCAAAGAATTTCTTATTTCTTTTGAACAGAAAATATATGCAATTTAATTCAAAGAAAATATACAGATTTACTCAAAAAGGTCACATAGTGTATTACAGGTTTAGTTACTTTTAGTCTCAATTACTTGCTAAATTATTTACTTGCTGATACCATGAGTGAATTGTGGAAAGTGTAGTAAATTTATAAGTGACAGATTCAGAAATGATCACCAAAGTACACCATTCATGGGAATCGGGATCAACGAGGGCGAGGAAACACTCACATCAACTAACTAAGGGTATTATTATTTGTTCACTAATAACTTCATTTCTTAAAAGTCACTGCCCTATTTGAAAGTTCCCACGATTAAGAATCTCAGTGCTACTTATAATGTGTTAATAACTAACATTTTACATCTAATAAGATTAAATTAATTAAGTTATTGTATGTTAATTATTTATCAAAAGTTATTATAAACATATATGTTATTACATTACAAAAAGCAGCCCCATTAAAAAGAAGTGACTACCTTATTAAACAAATGGAAGAATACAGCTAAGAAGGGATAAAATGAGCATAATGACAATTTTTAGTATATAGCACTGTAATGACCATTAACTTAGACAAGACGATGACAATGACCCCACCCAAGTGATTGGCCGAGTGACAAAATAAATATAGATAACGTTATGATAAACACGTCATACAATTAATAGTACCTAACTAAGAAATAAATGATTAAACTTGAAGGTACAAAACCACAAGTAAGATATGATGTAATTTAATGTAAGAATAAGTAAGATGTAAAGGTAGAGTGAATATTAATGAGCCATATGGTGAATAAAATGAACAGTAAACACAAACATTAATACACAAGTGTATAAAGAGTAAACAGTGATAGTGATAGTATAATAATCACAACATAAGACAAAACAGAACCAAGAGTGGATGAAGTAGGTAGGGAGTTAGTGAAAAACAATAAGTGAGCAACATTAAATGACAATTAGTGATGGTCATAGTAACCAATACAGTGAATAATAATTAAAGCATCTTGCTGAACCAAATAACAGTGTATACTGAGAAAAACAATAAGGTAATGAACACTATATAAGGAAAGCAGCTCAAATGCAAGTGTAAGAAAGTGTATAGAAACATTTATATTATTAACTGAAAAAATGTCAGTTACCTGAGGTAACTACAATAACAGTGAAATGTGTGAAAGACATATGATTATGAAAAACAGTATGTTAAAATACCATAGGTGCGTATACAGAAATAGTAATAAGTTTTGAAAGAGACAAAACACCATAAAGTAGTATAGAATAAGATGTCATGTTTAAATATAAAATAATAATTATATGTTATAAAGAAATGTTAGTTATAAGATGTTAAGTTATAAAAGTTATAGTCCTGAAAGGATAATGGATAGGATTAAAGGTATAATCAAAACCTAATAGGTACATGTTCTAAAAGAATATTAGACATCAAAAGATGTATGCTAAGTTATTAAAGTTATGTTATAAAAGAACAGTAGAATGTAGTAGAAGTGTCATAAAACACTGAAAACGTTATATGTTTTACATTAATTTTAGCTATAAGATATGTTATGTTGAATTATAAAAATAATACTCAAGGCAATAGTAATATGTCTTGGAAGGATGGTAAAATCCTAAAATGTTGAATGTTAATTTATCAGACCTAGGTTTACAAGGTAATAATCTGTTTGAAAAGGACCACTAGTCATAAAACAATATGCACAAATTCATTCTAATTGTATATAAACTAAACAAATTCAATAAGAACACAGGAAAAAGGACAAAACTAAATTATAATAGCTATCAACCATTGTAGGCCAGTGTAGGCCTAGAAAAAATATGAAATAATTGTAAATTGTAATAAAATAACAACATTAAGTGAGGGGAAAGGTTAGGCAAACAATATTTAAATAGGGAACTTTAAAAACACAAAGAACATTCAAAAACACAATTGTAAACTAAATAAGTATAAAAAAAAATTTTTCAAAATACTAAATCAACAAATACTGAATAGAACCTAGTCATGTTTGATTTCAAAATAATCTATAACATAAATGCTGTTAAATAGTGCTAATAACATGAGTATTAACAGTACTATAAGCAAATTATCTGAATTAGAAAACATTTGATCATTTTGTATAAAAATTATAAGCTATGTCTAACAATGGGCACAAAATTTCTCAACCAATGAGAAGGGTAGGATTGAAGCCTATAACCAAAAAACCGTTACAAATATTTTAACAGTTCATTATTAGCTTCAGAAGAGAGCAGATGAAAAATAATTGCAGCTCCAATTAATTCAATAAAAGTATAACTTAAATGGACTAACAACATTATAAAGGATTAAAATGAACACCAAGATTGGCCGAACATATTAACTAGATCAAATTAAACAAAATTTATGAAATACAGAAGAAAAAAAAACTAATAAATTAAAGAAAAAAGAAAGAAAAGAAGGAAGCCACAACCATAAACCCTACATGAAAATAAAATATCAGATGAACAGAAAAACGTAAAGTATAAACTGAGTTAATTAATAAAAAATCGAAAAAACTTATTTTACTACACTGCGACGCTGTTGCACTAAATATTAAACTTGGTTCAAACACTCATCCACTGAATAACATTTAATAATTAATGTATATTTTTTTAAACTGTTCAATTAGGATAATAACACTATTTGGAAATAGAAAACATTATTTCGAAAGATAAAAACTTAACCTCTATTCACGAGTTGAACTAACACTTACTTTAGATACTAAGAGTATATTTATAAAGAAAACATATAACATTTAATTGAGTTTTATATGAAAGTTTGTACTTTCTCGAATCATTTTGTTAACTTTTGCTGTAATCCAAAGAACTTTGACTAAATAACCATTGTAAAATTAATTTCGACAAACGATGAATGTTGTTTTTGTCAGCCGACCCAACATAGCCAACCGCTGAGTTAGAAATCAATCAGACCTGGAGCACAAAATATTTTATAATAATTTCTTGTATTAAAAGATAAAAAGGCAGAACCGCTATCCAATAAACCATTACTGAGAATTAATACCTGTTTATTGTTTCATTTGATAATATTGATGTATTGATCTATCTAATATAGCACAGGTGGAAATTTTTACCAAAAATAAAGGTTGGTAACACTGCCGCTCAAGAGTGAATTTCGAATTCAACTAAGACATCATGGTAAGTTATACTGTTTCCTTAAAGAAGAAAGAAATTGTGAAGAGAAACTTTTAATTGTTTTTAGTATAAACAATTTGGTGCCTAAATCGGGAAAACAAAGCTTAATTTATATCAGGTAAGAAGGAAGAAGACGGTGTTGAGGCGGGTACTGGTAAGTTCACGAGAGCGAAGGTTAGCGGGAAAATATACGAAATTTTGGACTTTAGAAAATAACGCAGGCGGAGTCGAATTAATAGAGTACGACTCGAGAAGTCGTTATAATGTATAGAATTTTATTAAGATTTAAATCATCACTACATTTTTTATTAGAATTTGTTAATCAGTGATATTAACTGTTAGTTTATTGTGATTATTACTGTAATATGAATCAGATATAAATCAAGAATAAACTTTTTGATTGCCATCCATAATCAACACATTACCAGTTCTTGATTGACACCCACACATAACAAAAAAAATTTTGTAACAGAAACTTTGCTAACAGCAACAGCTTTCTCTTCTTCATTACTATTTTCTCTTCAAATTTTTGCAACTACAGTGAAACTTCACTAATTCGGACTTCACTAATTCGGAATTTCTATAATTCGGACTGGGGTTCTC
Source organism: Magicicada septendecula (assembly GCA_034769895.1). Taxonomy (NCBI): domain Eukaryota; kingdom Metazoa; phylum Arthropoda; class Insecta; order Hemiptera; family Cicadidae; genus Magicicada; species Magicicada septendecula. The sequence goes on from CM068367.1 coordinate 892,893,536, forward strand.
AGTACTGTAATTTATACGTACATACGTAAAAATTCAAAATCAAGTGTAGATTTAGCCTACTTGAGAAGAGAAAGTCCGGAAATACTCTACATAGTGTATTTCCATGAACTGGGATTATTAATTGGTAGGTCAGCGATAACGAAAAGCAGTGTCGTATACATTTCCTGGAAATTCTGAACAGTAATGTACAATTCATAACAACAGATATGACTCATACAGACTTTCACATTTGTCATCACTGTGAACGTTCGTCCCATAGCCAGTCACTTTACGTTTTGACTCCGTAGTGTTTGTACCTTTTACTGTGTTCAAAAATGAGTAAACGTAGTTCGTATAAATCGCTCACGATATAACAAAAGATGAAGTTTTAAAATGTATTGACAAAGGTGATTCGGTTCAGAGTGTTTTACGCGATTTTGGTATCAGTAAATCGACATTTTACAATATTAAAAAAAGCAGATCAGCAATTACAAATTTTTCATTGAATAGATACTTTGATAGTGCCAGTGAAATTAATCGAAAACGGATGACTCCTGCCAAAACGTCTGACACTGACGAAGCTGTTTGGACGTGGTATAAACAACAACGAGCTGCTGGTGTACCGATCCGTGGGATAGAATTGCAGACTGCTGCTGAACGTTTTGCTACTCTATTTCAAAACCAAGATTTTAAGGCAAGTACAGGGTGGTTGTTTAGATTTAGAAATCGACATGGCATAGCAAACCGATCGATTTGTGGAGAACTTTTAAGTGCAGATCATGAAGCTGTTCAACCATATAAGGATAAATTACAAAAGATTATTAATGATAATGAACTTGAATCGTGGCAAATCTACAATGCTGATGAGACGGGATTGTTTTGGAAGGCAATGCCAAAAAATACATAATCGAGTAAAAAAGAAACCCATACACCTGGACATAAAATAAATAAAATGAGGCTGTCTGCATTACTGTGTGCCAATTCCGATGGTACGTATAAATTAAAATCTGTCATTATAGGAAAATCTAAAAATCCAAGAGCAATGAAGAACATAAACGAGACTGATTTTCCTGTGATTTATAAAGCTCACAGAAACACGTGGTTCAGCTGTGAAATTTTCAGTTCTTGGTTTCATAACAATTTTATTCTATCAGTCACAACATTTCAGATGGAAGAAAAAAATGTTGCTAGGGAAGGAGTTAAAGGAGTGTTGTTATTGGACAATGCTCCGGTGCATCCTGCAGAGGACATTTTACGAAGTGATAATGGAAAAATAAAATGTCTATTCATGCCTCCTAATACATCGGCACTAATACAACCAATGGACCAAGGAGTAATCTAAAGTTGCAAACGGCTGTACAGAAAGAAACAGCTACAAGACTGTCTCGTATATTTTGAAGATGAAGAGGGTTGCAGTACCAGTTTAGGTGAACAGACTTTAATCAATATGAAAAATTACAACATAAAAAATGCTTTATTTAACTGGGCTTCAAGTTGGAAGGAGGTGAAAGCCACGACGATTGCTAATTCTTGGAAAAAACTTCTTAACCCTGAAGATAACGAAGAAGAGGATTTTAATGGAACTGAAGAAGATGATTACAGAAATATTTTAGAAAATGCAGGAGAACATGAGACAAACACGGAAAATATTCGAGAGTGGCTGGATGAAGATGCTGGTGAGGTACGGTACGTTGTGCAGTCGGAAGAAGAAATAGCTGCTACTATAGAAGGTTGCCAAACTAAGGGACTGATGACAGACAATCAAAATGGCGATGATGATGATGATGAGGAGGAAGAAAACAATCACGAAGAAAGTGAGAATGTTAAAATAAGTGATGCAATAAAAAATGTACAATACTTGTTGAAGTTCGTAGAAATGCCTGCAAACTCTGACTTAAGCAAATATTTTTTTGTTTTAAGTGAAATGAAACAGGATTTTTTTGAGGAAACTGCTAAAAACAAAATACACTCAGAAAAAAGTTAGTAATTTTTTTAAGAAGCTGTAGGCTTGCTAGAATACGTACTGTGCAGTGAAAATAGAATGTTTTGTATTTAAGTTTTGTTTTGTATGTAAGTTACGTACTACAGTATAAAACTGAATCAAATTTTTGTAGTAAACATCATATAAACAGGTACTGTCCGTTATTTCTTATTTTATACCTCTTCTACTACTAATTAATAGAGTATTAAATACAGTATTTTTAACAAGAACATGCAGTAGACCTCTTGTAGATTCAAACTGGGTTCCAGAATGATTTCTTTTATATTGTCTGCTATTGGTAACCGATAGACATGCAAAAACTCGCGATTAGTTCGTAATGTTCTATAATTCGGACTTTCAGCAATTCGAACTGAGCTTGGTCCGCATTAGTCCGAATTAGCGAAGTTTCACTGTATTAAAAAAAACTTTACTACATAGTTATCTATGCTTTTTTGTTAAAGGTATAATCCAGCACTTCTAAAGTTGCAGAGTATGGCCCCCATGGCAAGATGCAAGAAACTATGGATATTAAATTATTACTATTAACTCAACCTATAACAGTTAGAGAGAAAAACATTTTTGTTGATTACAAGAGATCAGTGTGTTTACAAATAAAATTTGAATTTATTTATTAATTTTAAATTTAATAAACGTGTTTTAATTTAAAAATTACAATTACTATAACGTAGTATTAAACCAACAGTGTACCAATGTAGTTGTTTGAATGAAGAATATAGAAGTTTGTTTTCTTAAAATTGTCAGCATTTGTTTAAAATATATACAGTATTAAAGTCTGCAAACATCAGAACAAACTGTTGCATCTTACGACAATGGTATTTGTGGTAAGTGCTGTTACTACATTACAGTGAATGCTGCTGGGTGCATGTGTAAAAAGTGCGCGAGTAAGGGAGTGTCTGTTACATCTGAAAACTTCTGAATTTGGACTGTAAACCTTTCAAATGTTATATGAAATCTATTTTTGTTTTGCTGTTAAAAATAACTTTATCTTTAAAACTTGAAATTGTATAGTTGTTAATGTTCACACACACACACACACACACACACACACACACACACACACACACACACACACACACACACACACACACACACACACACACAGGTTTCAGGGTTTAATTAGTGTATTACTGTCATTGTGGCTTCAATGCTGGTTAATACTGCTTACATATTTAATACACCATTAGTTGCAATAGTGTATTACATGACAGTAATAGATATTACCAAGTTATTTTAGTTACTGATATGAGTAACAATTTCCATATTGTTGTTATTGCTCAAATCTGATTTAGACTACCACAGAATTTAACAAAATGACATTATCTTGTTTTTAAAGGCATGAATATTTACTATAAGCCAGGTCAAACATGTCAGTTTATGTTTGTAATATAGTACACTGTAAACTAAGTTTTTTTATATGAGTTTATTTAATGGCTAGTGATACAAAATATCTAAGTTGTGAGAAAAATAAGAAATTCTGCAATGTCAAGAAAAGTTGAAAGCATAGTTAATTTATTCATGGAATTTGGAATCCCTTGGATCAATGCATCAGTACATGATGTCAACTAAATCACTGATATAATTGAAGACTACATGGTTACAATGAAATTCAGATGCATATATTAACAAAAGGAAAAGGATGACGACATCCAATGTGATGTTCATCTGATTTACACAGCAACAAAATCAAGTGGTTAAGTGGCCTAATTTTACCCAAGAGAAAACTAACCCGCACACAATTACTTTACAAGGCAATAGGCAACAAAGCTGATTGCATGTGTAATGCCTGAAACCTGTCTCAAGTATATTTTGACTTATTCTACATCTTAAATAACAATGAAGATTTAATATTCACAGGAAATTGTACCAACCCCCTCTCACTCTCTCTCTCTCTCTCACGCACGTGCGCACGCATGCATTTTAAACGAGATACGAGAAAAACACAAAAAACTTGAGAAGTTTTAATGTGCATCTCTACATAAACAAATTTATATATTAAAACATTTAATATTTCTCCTTTTTAGTTACAACAACTATAAATACAGAAATTTTAGGACTTTAAATTTTTGCAAGCATGAAAAAATATATATTAAAGTTAACAGATTTACATTCAATATGTAAATCTGTAGATACTGAATATAGGCAAGCTTTTGTAATTTCAGTATCACGCACCATAATTATGAAAAATGTCAGAATCTTATCTTTAATAATAAGGTCACCCAAAAAGGTTTACTGGTATTATTATCATTGTTAAATGTAGACAATTTTTTTAAACACCAGTATTGTAAAAACACTTCCAACTAAAAGAAGAGAAGTTACTCCTATCCACTGTGATAAGCTATCTTGAAAAAAGTTAAATTTACTGAGGAAAACGTGTTTCATTTCCTTCATTCTAATCATGAAGCAGTTAAAAGATAGGCTATTAATTTAATTTCAAGCTATACAATATCCTGTGGACAAAATTACAAGAATGGCCCTCAAATTTTATATGAATCAATTCATGTAGGGATCATTCAGTGTTAATGTTCATTCATTATAAACATGCGAGTGCCTCTTATCATTTCAAGTTGTCTTGTACACTGATAATGTTGCCAACAGTAAAATCATATTACTTTTCAAATAGGCCTATTTTGAGTAAATTTAGGAAATAATCAGGTTAGGTATCTGGAAAAGATTAGGTTTAATGTAGTCATTTTCACTGAATGGTAACATTTATTTTCAAAATTATATGATTGTCACTAAATTTAAATTATATTTGGAATGTTCTAGTCATTGTTTCTAAAAAACTTCCTATTACACACCAATGTTCATACAAAATTTAAGAACACTGCTAATTTACATTATCTGCTTACCTGTTCTTAGACTTTTTGATACAATCTTAATGTCACTGGGTGGTTTAGTGTAGGGTATGTTTCACAGTTGCAAAAAAAGTGATTGGCAGCAATGAATATTATGCATGTGCAGTAGCTTCAACTGAATCATCAGTTAACTACCAACTGTTTTGTCAAAAGCCTACTGCTGTTTGTCTTCATGATGGCTGTGGCAATGAACAACCTTGCCAGTTGTGAAGTCCAGTTTGTAATTTGATTTCTCAATGCAAAAGGCCATAATGCTTCTGAAATTCTTTGTGATTTGTGTGAAGCGTATGGGGACATACTGTAATGAGTGAAGGTAAGGGGTAGGCAGTGGTGTCATGAGTTTAATGATGGCTGTACAAATGTTCACAATGAAAAGAGGACTGGAAGGCTTAGTGTTCAAACAGATGACATCACCCAAGAAGTGAAAACAGAAGTTTAAGCAAACCGACAGTTTACAATTACTGTTCTTGCATAAGAATGTCTACACATTTCATGGAGCATAGTGTTCATGGAGCATAGAATTTTTACTGTAAACCTCAACTATTGTAAACTGTGTGGAAGGTGGGTCCCAAAAATGTTGACTGGCAAGCACAAAAATCAAAGGATGGCATCTGCACCTACATTTTTTTGATTTAGTACGAAAGGAAAAAAAAAAGAGGGGGAAAGAGAGGAATTTTTCCCCACATCATAACTATTGGCAAAAACATGGATTTCATACATCAATATTGAGTCTAAACAACAATCCATGCAGTGCTGTCATTCAAGTTCAATGAAGCATACAAATTCAAACAAACCTAGTCAGCTCAGAAGGCATCATCATTATTTTCTGGCACAAAAAAGACATCCTACTAATCGACTTTGACGCCAGGAACAACATTAACAGCAAATGCTTAATGTGAAAACATTCAAAACTGAGGTGTGTAATTCAGAACCAGTGACGTGGGATGCTGTTGTCAGGAACTTTTCTCATTCATGAGAACCCACCCACACACTGCTGCCTGCAATGTTGAGAAGGTTCATCAACAAAGTAGGAACTTTTGATAATTCCTTTTACAGACTGGACAACACACCCAGTGATTTCCACATCTTCCTTCATTTCAAGAAAAGTAGTAGAAATACTAAAGTACAAAATAAAAATGAAAAAGATCAATGAATATAAAAACACAGTTTTTAAATTAAGCATTTCACAGGTTATTATTTAAAAAAACTGAAACAGAAAAAGAGTGTTTGATTGAGCAAATTTTGTGGTAGAAAGATCTGTTCTTTCACTAAATCTGTGGACAAGACATCAATCTGTGATAAACCTACGACTTGCAAATACACATTTGTAATAATGTAGATCATTGAAAAATGTGTTGCTCAATGATAATATACTTCCTAAAAAAAAGGAATTATACTGTATCAAGCTGCAGCAGTAACACATTATAAGGAAAGACCAATAGACACTTTCTGTTGGTTTCTGACCAGATGTATTCATGAGATCAAGACATATCTTATGCTTAGTACATCAGCAGACTATGAAATAATAGAGGTGGCACTATCATTTCACTACACATAAATAGAAAAAAATGACTTTTTTGCTCAATAATTTAAACAGGAAACCACTGATCATTCTACAGTTTGTAGGCTAATAGGGGAAGGGCAACCTAGAAGTGGGAATAACAATAATAATTAAACATAAAAAATAATATGGATACCATTACGTTACGTGGGAGAAGTTAGGTGTTCGAAGGACTCTTACAAGTACTGTATTGACTTTTATTAGCTTTCTTATACCGATTGTACAGTGAGCCTTACCGCTAATAACTGCACATTATTTTCAAGGGAATTCAATTAAATTTGTGGAAGATCAGATTACTTATAGTTTGTATCCTTTATTTTCACCTAATTTACAGAATAAATTATGTGAAATAAGTTAAGTTTGGAAATCATTTTTATATTTACGAACAACATAAGTTATGTCGAGCTTAATTTAAAGTAAAGCTTATATTTTTGTTTTGTAACTAGAATTTATTAAATTTTGGAGTTATCTATCAATAGAGTTCAAACAAACTTTTTATTATGTTGTACAAGTAGTTATATTAACCTAATATATACCTGTTCCTTGTTTAAAAACTTACTTGTTTTAAAAGTTCCAAAATAGGATTTAAAAAAAAAAAAAATACATTCATACACTGCACACTTCTAAATAGACAATATTACTAAGTTTTAAAACTCATATCTGGATATACAAGCAGCAAGTAGCATCCTACAAATCATACCTACATGTTACACATTTAAGAAAAAATTATAGAAATCGACAATAGTTAATTACTGTGTAACATTTATTAACTACGCTACTATTTTACATACTTCAAATAACATAGCACGTACCTATATGTTATTACATCAATCAGAGGTATGTCTGCGGAATAAAATAAATAATAGCCTACTAGGTAAACAAATAACTAACACAGGAAACAGCAGCAGTATTCTTTATAATGAAGTAAATGACGTTCAAATTCAAAAGAACAACTGTTATTAATCTGTCAAAATCATTACGAGAAAATTTTTTACGAACTATGAATTGATATGCACAGATATTAATCCCTTAATTTTAATAAAACAAGTTAACCTATCGTTACATATCAGCTCTTAATATGATACAAAACAACGTGAACTTTTTAATTATTTTAATATAGAAACGGACAGTACTTTGCGTTTTAAAAAAACGCATTATTTCGGCGAATGAAAAAATTTTCACTTGCTGCTCTATGAATTTTTATTGTTAGACACAGTAATAAACAATCAACTATTTTGTTTATTAATTGTTATTTAAACACTTGCACATGCAAACATTTTACAATATTTCTACACACTGTTTTACGTAAATTAAACAAGTGCGTTTGCACTTTCTTCTCCAATTGCTTTCTTAATTTTTTTGAATAGGTTTGTGTTTACCTATCACTAAACACAAAATCGTAATCAGTAACACAATGCTTACTTCGTCTGATGCCTCTATTCACACTCAGGAAGACTAAATAATAAATGCCGAAATATAAACCTATTCTTTGACATTTACGTTTATTGGGCACAAAACACGATAGGCTCAATTAAATTCAATATTTGTACATAAAACACTTCATTAGGCTCACGCATTATCACCAATAGAACTGTATCGTACTACTACTGAACTGATGAACTCAGAAAGTATCGGTTCCAAAGAGTACGCATTGTAAACACACATGCGTTATACATTGACTCGAAAGTGTAATACTCAACTTATCGTTATGTATACCGAAGTGTTTTCCTTATAAGGTATGTAACCTTTTGGTCGCTGTATTGTTTGAAGTGGTTACTTCTAAATTGCTTCGTATATTATCGACATCGGTGCGTTGTTAAGATAACGATAACCTAGGAAGAAAATTACATTCTCATCGGACCCAAAACAATATACATACAAGTACGGTATGCAAACTACAATCTTGTTCTCAGAAGTAATGTTTTCAAAGGGCAACATAGAACATTGTATGCATGTTTTTTTCTGATCCTAACAATTACTTTAACAGTCTTTTATGCTCAGGCTTGAAGTATTGCTCGAAACATAAGTTCTCCTTCTTCATTACCTGGCCGAGGGGTTCTGTTCGTTTCTCAAGCGTCCGACCGTTTCTTTGGCCGTGCGACGTATTTATTTGTCTTATACAAATAGAGATATAAGTTGGGTAATTTATTGTTTGATCATCACCATATCAATAAACAGACATTAATAGTATAGTTGTCTTGATTGTTCATCATCTTCTTTCACAGCACTACACTTTATCTAAAAATGAAACTTTTACTTGTGAACTTACTGTTTTTTCTTCTTCTCGTCGTGCTGTGATGCGACGAGAAGAAAAAACAGTAAGTTCACAAGTAAAAGTTTCATTTTTAGATAAAGATTAATAGTATGCGTAACGAATTTTTCGGCGACATTCACAATGAATTACATAACATTAGATTCTGTAAGTTTTCTCTAAATACACACGATTAAGTATTATAGACATTGGCAGCGCCGTCACCCAAAATATCTTTACCCTGTGATTTAGTCTTCTGTGATATATTGTGTTTATACAATATAATGAAACTTTCTTAGCTCCTGTCAGTTTGTGTGAAACTTCTAGTACCTGTGTGGAAGGCTGATGTGGCTTCCTTGCTTTTAACAGGCCATTCATATCCACAACTTCGCACTTCCTGCCTGCACTTTTCTATGTTTTGCCAGGCTGTTCTTCCATTCTTTAAATCTGTCATTACATCATCACACCATATTTTAAACGGCCTTTGTCTCTTCCTCTTATAATTTGATACAAATAATTAGGTCTAGGCGGCTCGTACAGGGAGGGCAAAAGGGCGCAGTCCTCCCACTAAATTTGTAAATTAAACCTGTCAATAATATAACTATAATGTGTAGTATCCTTATGTGAAAAATATTTTTGGGGCGACTAATAGCGATCTCCCGATGTTTTCTGCATGGCCCCGCAGCCGGACGTTTTCGCTGTCGTCCTCCCTGCATAGGCGGGTCTTGCGGGGAGCGCGGAAAGAGGACGTGTACACATGTCTATGCTTTTAAATCAGCATCAGCCATTACAGGAGGGGCTCTGCCCGCTGTCTGATTTCGCAGCTCTTTTCATAGAGAACCGGAGCGTTGTTCAAAACTTCTCTGTTGCTGTTTAAAGTGCATATATTTTCTCTTGCGTTTTATATAGTTTTGATTGTGTTCTTGCTGTACTTTTTGTGTAAACGTAATGTTCTAATAATTTATTCTTTATTAGGTAGGGAACAAATATATTTTATTTTAACAATACTTTTAGTAGTAAAGCAAAAGGTTCAATTTTACAATTATTTCATGATAATAGCAATAATTTAGTTTCTACTAGTGACTTTTGTTACATATGGGAACAACAAAATTTTACCCCCCCTAGTCAAAAACATTACCAGCCGCCACTGCCAGAAGTCACTCTACCGGTACTAATATCTTAATAAGCAAATAAAGTTGTTCTTGCTTGTGACTTAATTTTTTTTGTGCGCCACCAGATTTTTGGTCACAATCTGCCACTAGTAAAAACACTCTGTTATTAGTAAATCTGATATGAGTTTGTGCACTTATGCTTCCAGATCCTGAATTCTCATTTTAGAGCAGGAAAATAAGGTAAATAAATTAAATCACTACCGACTCGGAACACAAAGTTTTTTATGGGTAAAAACGTCAAAGTTTTACCTTATAGCCTGAACCAGTTTTCGCTTTTAAAAAGCTTCTTCAGAGGCTGCCGCTGGGAGCACTGTCCGTCTTGTTATTGGCTACGGTATCGACTTTTGAAGGATCGATGTTGTGTGTGTGGGGGGTGTGACATGTTCGAATAATGCGTGTGATTTGAATTGTGTCTGTTCGTTTAGGATGTCGTTTTAACATGATAATGTTTTTAGGCTGGGGGTCAATCCACAAAAACATCATCGAAAAACGTGACGCTTCCACATTTTCGATTCCCCACAGTCTAGAAATTTGATATGTAAACGCATCAAGACAGAAATAATCGCTGCTGACATTGAGTTTAGCAAACGTTTTAGTGAGAATAAATTTGGTTTTACATGCTCTGTTTGTGATCGTCTGTGGTTTGGAAATGATTTACATAATCCACATTATACGTTTCAAAAGCCTAAAAACATTATCATGCTTCGATGTTTCGGTTTCGTCGAAATTCTTTGAATGCTTAGGTGCATAAATAGTGAGAGAGAGAGAGAGATTTTTTATGTTTTCGTATGTTTGTATATTTCCAATTGTTCAAGAGTGTCTAGTTTTCGTCTTTTTGTGTGTACGTGTAGAATGTCCATGTTGTTGTCAAAGCTTGTGTATGTGTGGTTTGCAAAGGTGGATTCGGTAGTGGAGTGTAGTGACTTTGTGTGTTCGATGTATCTTTGTTTGAAGCTACGTCCTGTCTGGCCTATGTAGAATTTGTTGCAATCTGAGCAGTTTAGTTTGTAAACACCAGGTAGATCGAATTTGTTTTGTGCTTTGTGTGTGTGTTCTGTTTTGTTTGTAATTTTGTATGTGATTATGTATCCTGCTTTTTTGAATTTGTGGGCTATTTTTTCAGTGTGGTTATTGATGTATGTTAGTGTTATGAATTTGTTGTGAGGAGTTTATTGACTACTGTTCTGTTGTATCCATTGGATTCTGCTAAATATTTTATCGTGTTTAGTCGGTACCTTCAGGGGGTACCTAACCTTGTCTATACAGGGGGTAATGGTTTAGTTCATCTTTGTTGTCTTTTTCATCTAGTGGTATGTTGTTAAGTTCATAGTTCTGAAGGCAGCTAGTTTGTGTTGTATTGGGTGATTGGAGGAGTTGTTTATTAGTGTGTCAGTTGTAGTCGGTTTTCTGTATATACTGAATTTGTGCCTGTGTTCAAATTTTGTGATGGAGAGGTCTAGGAAGTTTATGCTATTGTTGTGTTCGTATTCGTCAGTGAAGGTTATGTTTTGTGTATTTTGTTTATGTGGGTTAGTAACTGTTCACATTGTCTTTTGTTTCCCCTGTATAGTATTAGAATGTCGTCAGCATATCTGTGCATATATAGTATTTTATGCCAATACAATAAGAACAAGACGGACAGTGTTCCCAGCGGCAGCCTCTGAAGAAGCTTTTTAAAAGCAAAAACTGGTAATGATTTAATTATATTTAGTTAATTAATGGACACATCATGGACAACGAAATCCAAGAAAATAAGGTATATCGCATTTATACAATTCAGCCTATTGCAAAATAGACTCATCAAAATCTTCCAAAAATTCTGGTCAAAACATTTTTTGAATCTGTGCCTTTATAGCATTTGTAATTTTGAAAATCTAAAAGAAAGATTATTGATCAGTTAATTTAGAAATAGAGGTACACACTAGTAAAAAAATATTCTAAATACAACTATTACATTAACGACTCGGAACACAAAGTTTTTAATGAGTAAAAACAAAGTTTTACCTTACAACCTGAACCGGTTTTCACTTTTAAAAAGCTTCTTCAGAGGTTATTTTTTTAAAAGTGAAAACCGGTTCAGGTTGTAAGGTAAAATTTTATGTTTTTACTCATAAAAAACTTTGTGTTCAGAGTCGTTAATGTAATAGTTGCATTTAGTGAAGTAACGGGCACGTCATGGACAATGAAATCCAAAAAATATTCTGTCACAGAATGTGTTTGCATATTGGATCAGCTTTTCTGGAATCCTGCAATTCTTAGCTTTTATATTTCTGTTCCCATTTCACATGCCAAGTCTTAAAATGTTTTGTGGAATTATTTGAAGTGGCCACTGGTGTTATCTCATTGCTCATGCAGGCTTGCTATTGTGGCATTAGCAATCTTCATGGCCTTCAATAGGCCACGTATTCTACTTGTAACTTTCAAGCCAAGGGTAGAGTCAATTAAAAAATATCAGTTATGACAACTACACTGACAAGAAAATCAGACAACAAGACATCAGATAATAAGATTATATTTTAAAGAAATGAAAATATGTTATTTTCTTTCCATTCGGTTTATTGAGCAATAGTATTAAATGCATACTTAATAATGTAAAGGTTTTTGTTGATTTAACTTTTAATTTTTTTTTTTAATTGAGGGGGAAATGCTGTATGTACTGTCAGTGGAGGCTGTGCTTCCTCTGGTGTGTGGGACTCTTACCCACTAAAAAACTCACCTCTGATTCAAGCATTCATATCCATCCTGGAACCACTTAGTGTATTACTTCAGGATGGAGCCTACTGCACCCTTATCGGGGCTCCTTCTAGTTGTTCGTCATCTTCTACTGCCCGTTGGGTGCAAGTTAGGCCTGTCTTTTTTTCTAGTAGGACCCACTGAATAAATGCATTGATGCAGTCCCATTCCGCCTTACCACGAAGCATAAGCGCAACTACACTCTTGGGCGTGAACTCCACGAGCTCCATTTCCAGTACCATCCTCTGTCTCGTGAATCTGCAGCACTTGAAAAACGTGTGTGAGGCATCTTCGTGGGGAGAGTTTCCGTATTGGCATGGTGGGCTTTGCACCTTTCCCATCCTATGGAGGTAGGCATTAAAATTACCGTGGCCACTGAGCAACTGGGTCAGGTGGTAGTTGACCTCACCATGTTGGCGGTCGATCCATTCCTTCGAGTTTGGTATGATCTTTGCGGTCCATCTTCCTCTATCCCAACGATCTTGCCAGTGCCGGAGAGTGAGTTCCCTGGCTTCATGCTTTGCGGTATGCCTTCCAATTTCCTCTCTTCTTTTGAATAAATGCTTCCACTCTTAAACCAACAGGTCTATGGGAATCACTCCCACTATCACCAGGGCTACTGGCTCTGGCACTGTCTGGTAAGAGGATGCTACTCTGAGGGCTCCTCTTCTCTGCACCGATGCCATACATTTGCTGTACTCCTCTGTCTTTAGTACAGTGGCCCAGATTTCACAACCGTACAGAAGGATGGTTTCTGTGACCTCCATCAACAATCGCCTCTTGCTTGCAGTGGGGCCTCCTATGTTGGCCATAAGTCTGCTGAGCTTGGTTGCAATGTTAGCCGCCTTATCAGCTCCATACTTTATTTGCTTCCAATAGGAGAGCTTTCAGTCTAGCCTCACTCCCTAGGTATTTCACAGCGTTCTTTGTAAATACTGTCTCAGCTCCCACTTGGAGCGATATGATAGTGGAAACCCGTTGCTGGGTGAGCAGTACTATTTCAGTCTTAACGGTGGCTAGATCCAGGCCATGTTTAAATTAGTTCAGTTAATTGTATTTATATTGGTATAATTCAAGAATCAGGGTTCAGTTATAACTTGGTTGAAGACATCTACATGTAATACTAAAAGAGGAGGCTTCCGACTTTTAATAAAAATTAAGAGCAGAAAAATGGAAGTGAAATTGATAGAACAATTTACAACTCTCGGGGTCAACAGGATACAGGGCATCCGTGACTTTCCCCCTCCCAGGGACACGAAGGGAATAGCAAGGTTCGTGGGAATGGTCAATTTATATCGTAGATTCATTCCGAATATTGCGGAAATTGCCGCACCCTTGAACGAACTACGTAAAAAGGGCGCAAAATTTACATGGAGTGATAGTCAACAGAAGGCTTTTGAAACCCTGGCTGATTAAGTGCACCGTAGTGCTCGTTGCTATAATTTAGTTATGAAAGGAAGTTGTGAACCTTCTAGAACAGTAAAAAATGTTATGGAATGGGCCCATCAATACCTTTCAAACACTAAAGGTAAATCTGGTTTTACGCACTCCATGACAATATAGTCAAGGGTCCTATTGGTAACACTGGCATGATCAAACCGCTGTGCCCACAAGATGGCTTTGTCGTGGTCACAATATCAATTTATAATTAACACACTGACTAAACTAGTAGAACAAGGATAAGGCAGAGCTATTGGTCTACTTAGTGTATTTGAGAATAGAGCTACATATCTTGGTTTGACCATAGGATGAGATGTATTTTAACTTCTAACAATTTTAAACAAGAGCTTCCAGGGGAATAACAAACAGAACTGTGGCAGGACTTTATAAATCAGTTGAACATACCATTGATGGATTAAACGTGCTGAGGATGAATGAATAGTTTTCATCTGTATTTAAAGAATGCGATGATCAAATTTCTGAGCCTGGTTTGGAAGAGATGAAACTTCTGAGGCAAAAGACAGTGCCAAAAAGAATTGGTGGAACAATTGACCTACATGTATATTGCCAGTCATGTGAAGAATACCACAGACATAAGTAGTTTGAAGTTATAGACACAGCTATAGCAGGGCTTCAAAATCAAATTCTCAATCGGCCTGGAGTGAAAGAACATATTTTGATAGATAACATTTTTTGCAATGGGAAGTGTGTGAAGCATTTGCCTCTTATCCAGAAATTGACACATTATTGATAAAGTAGAAATAGAATTTTTCTACTGTGGTATAAGGTGACATGATTACATGATGCAAGGATAGCCTTGATCTCGATGACTAAAGAGGTAAGCGATTTTTTCAGAACCGTGGAATGTCTGGTTCGTCTTCTGCTGCTGTGCCCAGCATCTAATTGCGAGGTAGAAAGAAGCTTCACTGCTCTTTGTAAACTAAAACTTATCTTATGTCAATTATCACCAGGCCCGTATTTAGGTATTGTGTGCCCCTGTGCTCGAAGTAATATGCCGCACCCCACGCCCCCACCTACACAAACTTACGACTCAAGCAAGGAAACAAGCCGTGATTTTACAGACATACCAGCTCAAGTTGAGTACATTATAATAGGTAAACATAAACATATGATGGCAGTCTGTTGTAGCGTTGTAGGTATTACAAGTTACAACGTAATTTTAAATGGCGTAATTCTCTCGACATTGACATATAATGTCTATATCATGATATAGATGAACTGACTTTGAAAAATCAGAATCGTCATTTTGTTTTATACCCTGTTTGATTAAGAACTCAATGGTTTTGTCAGTAATGACCCACTGATATGGATCATTGTCTGGCAAACATATTATACTGTCATTATTTTTGTCTAGACCAGGAGATGCCGATGTTGAGGGTTCTGGATGAATCTCATTATTTTTATCAGAAGTGCTAGAACCTTGGTTGATTGTTTTGCATTCATTACCAGTACCACCAGTATTACTATTACTTACATGAATTTTTGGTTCTTCAGAAATTTTGTTTTGTTTTTTCATAACTAAAAAATGATTCTAATTTTCTTACTTTTTTAAGGGTGTCATCTTTCTTTTCTTCTGCCTTCCGTCTATATGCCGCCCCACTTAGTCTTTTTCTTCCGTACATTTCAATTGTATACTTAAATATCAATTTGCAATCCAATTAAGAACTAAAGAAGTAAAAAATAAACTCGTACTTTTTTTATTTCACATCACAGTTCACAGTTTAATAAAAACTAACATAATACCCCTAGTTGAATAGAATAGGCAAACGGTAGCACAGAGCGGCGCGTGAGTCACACCAGAGCGGCAGCCGACAGCGCAGTGTTGCCATTTGCCAACAAAAACCTTCCCTACCTCATTTATACAGACCAGTAGCACTAGTAGAACAGCAGCGGAATACTGGATTTGGAATGGCAATATGACATATGAGTAAGCGGGAATAACCAAGTGACACACAGGAATGCAACGTTTGCTTCCTCATCAGTATACACTTCTTGCAACAATCTACATGAATGGCATTGATTATTTGATTTCATAAAGCGTTGCAATTACATTGGAAATTTTTAATAATCGATTCCTTCAATAGTTGACCAAATGTTATAATTATTGGTGACGAGACAATTAATTGCCAATTATTCGTCACCAATAATGATTTTAATGCATTGGAAATATCCTTTCATTGTGAATCTAAAAAATAAAAATCCAAAATTTTGCCGCCCTGTGCACGAGCACAGAATAGCACGTGCCTAAATATGGGCCTGATTATCACCCAGACAAGGCTCACCCAGGTAGTTTTATGCTACATCCATAAAAAGGTATTAGATGACATCGACAATAATAATATAGCCAAAGTATTTGTTGCTAATGTTGATGATAGGAGAAATATGTTCAGTTGTTTTTATGATTAGTCATTGCTAAGAATATTTTTAATTGTTGAACTGTTTAATGGTTTTATTGTAGTTAACAGAAATGTTACTAATGTAATGTATAATATTGACTCTAAATAAATAATAGATTTATCTATTTTAGTCATCTTAATTTCTACACTAATCTTAATCTAGTGATTGATGCAGTCTTTAAATTACCTGGCAATGTAAAAATAAATTATGAATATCTAGAATATTATATCAATTAAAGGATTAGTAATATTAAAAGACTAAAACTTACAAAAATAGAAAAGAACGACCCTAGCCATTTTGAAATTTCAACATACACCAAATATTCAATAATAACATAGTACTACAATATTACCATACCCCCTCAATAATTAGGCATTGATGACGCCCATGGTTTGTACATATACATATTTTATGTTTCATTCTTTCAACTTTCCATGTGGTATCTTCATTTGTGTGCCCCTAGGGTAGCAGTGATACACACTATTAATAACATATCCTCAAAGGCAATGTTGAATTGTATAAGGAAGGAATTTCAACATATCCCCCCCCCAAAAAAAAAGATAAAGATCTATATATTACACTATCTGTTTAAAAAAAAATGCTACAATAGTGTCCCATTTCACAGCTTTAGAAGGCACTATACAAGGTTTTGGTATACAAGGCAAAAACCAAAAAGTAACCATTAAAAATATAATCTGGTAATAAAACAACTTCACAAGAACTTTAATGAATCACACAGCTGACTGTAATGTTGTTTAACACGTAGCAATGGATGTAAACAATCTCACAGTGTTACCAACATATGTTGTTGGCATAAAAAAGTTAACAAGAAGGAAAACCAATTTCACTGACAAAAACTGTCAGGTTTTCTTATTTTAAAGGGATTTTATTTAAATATCACTATAGTATTGACGACTCGGAACACTAAGTTTTTTATAAGTAAAAACGTAAAGTTTTACCTTACAGCCTAAACCGGCTTTCACCTATAGAAGGCTTCATCAGAGGCTGTCGTAGGTAGCGCTGTTCGTCTTGTTGTTGGTGACGGGATAGTTTTTCTAAAGATCGAAGCTGTGTGTGTGTGGTGAGATGTGTTCGAATAATGCGTGCGATTTGAATTGTGTCTGTTCGTTTAGGATGTCGTTTTTATTTGTTTTTGTGTGTTTGTATATTTCTAATTGTTTTAGAGTGTCTAGTTTTCGGCCTTTTGTGTGTACGTGTAGAATATTCATGTTATTGTCGATGTTTTTATATGTGTGGTTTGCTTCAATGAGGTGGTTTGCAAAGGTAGATTCTGTAGTGGTGTGGAGTGCTTTTGTGTGTTCAATGTATCTCTGTTTGAAGCTACGTCCTGTCTGGCCTATGTAGAATTTATTGCAATTTGAACAATTTAGCTTGTATACACCGGGTAGATCGAATTTGTTTTGTGCTTTGGGCATGCGTTTTGATAGTGTGTGTTCTGTTTTGTTAGTAATTTTGTAAGCGATTCTGTATCCTGCTTTTTTGAATTTGTGGGCAATTTTTTTCAGTTTGTTTGTTGATGTATGTTAGTGTTATGAATTTGTTGTTTTCTGTCTTTGTCTGTTGTTTGTTTTGTGTAGGAGTTTACTGACTATTGTTCTGTCATAACCGTTAGGCTGTAAGGTAAAACTTTACGTTTTTACTTATAAAAAACTTAGTGTTCCGAGTAGTCAATACTATAGTGATATTTAGTTAAGTAACGGACACGTCATGGACGACGAAATCCAAGGATTTTATTTTTTCTTAATTATTTTAATGACGATTGTTCTAGATTAATGTTCTCAAAATACTGCAGATATGAAATTAATTAATTACAAACAGGTTGATATTAATTTTTTATGAACAATTGTAATTTTTTGCTGCTAAATTGTATAATTTGCTGACAAATGTAGCAAACATCAAAATGGCATGATTGAATTCCATCATCTTTAGAAATCATAGCAAGCCTGAAACAAAAGTGATACAAGTTCCTCTTTTCAGATAATATACTACTTTATTATGCGGTAATGGGATTACCGGTTGTTTCAGCAAACATATAGAAGTCGCTTCCCCAAACATTTTTAAGAGAAAAGTAACAACTGGTTGTTTATATTTTATTGTACATACATTTTGTTTACAAAAGTTATTTAAACTGAAGACCATTATACTCAACACAATCTACGTGGTTCAATTACTGATGCATATTTGGTGGAACACAACAAAGGATTTGTATCCATGTTCTGGAATGACTTTAATCAACAGTTGCAAGTGATCCAAAACTTTATTATACCCCATAGGTTGAAACCTTATGCTGTGATGTCACATGATCTGGCTGGCCATTCTGTAATATCATGATGATCAATCTATTCATTGAATTCCTCATTTTCATTTATGGAGTTCCTCACCTCTCAACTGTAATGAGGTGCTTCATCCCTGTTATCATATCAACTGCGTCTTTCAAAATGACTTCTGGCATAATCATTGCTAATATCTGCAGACATCACTCAGTGATGACCATCCATTGAAAACAGAATGGTCCAATGACCCATCCATTCTGAACAATGGACTCAAAATCACGTCAGGACTATTTAATTCTTCTGCGAGAATTTTATATGGGTTTTCACTTGCCCGATAAACACAATGCCACTAACTAAACCTTAATCGCTTAAATACTAAGTTTTCAGAAATCATCACATAGTTTTCACTGGTACTCGAGAGTAAACACATTTCTGCTTGGCCTAAACAACTCTCATTATCAAAAATTCCACAGGGAGAATCTTTTAATAATTTGAATATTTGATGTTAGTTAACACAATTTTATTTAAATAATACATTTTACGTAAAAGTAATTCATAATATACATTGTAAGTAAACGATATACGATGTATAGTTTGGGGTTCTGGGCAGCTAACTTCCCGTTTAGTTTTGGTTTAATATTGTAAAAATTTATGTTTATTGATGTATTATTATTGACTTATGGCTTAATTCAACCTAGCGTTGAATCCAGCTTGATAAGTCCGGTTGTTACACAAGAAATTATTTAACGAAGTATTTTTACTTCGGTCAGTTTATTCACTCAGAAGTTCTTCCGTTGACTCGTTGAATCGGTGATGTAGTTTCTGTGCTGAAAACGCAAACAATTTTTACTAATAAACACTTACTTGGTGTCGTGTCGAACTCACAGGGTCATACTCTCCATCCAGTATATACGGACTTACCGTTTTTGTAATCGCCGCTGCTTGTTGATTCGACCAATCAAATTCATTCACCTATTTTCAACTAATCTCTAGAAATAATTTGACTGACTCTGTTTCTTATGTCAACAATCGTTTTATTCAATATAACTGCTCGTTTTGAATGAGCATAAATATGATTTATAATTAGATTCAGAATAATAATAATAATAAGCATGAGACTTTCAACTTTACAAAATTTGCCTCAGGGTGGCAGAACTGTTTACAATTTTAATGCATCTAAATGTTTGTTGGTTAATAATAATTCAATACCTTCGTGTGTTCTTTGAGCTAACAGGATACCAGGTCTTTGAATAGAACTCTCATAGATTGTTATTAAATACTTTGGTGATGACTATAATTCAGTCACTTATAACTAGTACACAAAAATAATAACCATGTCCCTAATCTGGACATTACAGGTTAGTAAAATTATTAGATCCGATGGACAATAAATACTTGAAACAAAGTTAATTAGTGTCAAGATAATTCTTGATAATACAATTAAATGAACAATAAAATTATAAATTTCGAAACAGTGTTATTTGGTTAAACATCTGATTCAATATTTAGTGTTATATGATTGTAATTGCATGGCTGACAGTAACCATATATTCTGGCAACCTTGGTTATTATTCACAATAATAATCGACATTGAAATATTATAATTATAGTAGGTTTCTTCCTTAAATCATAAAAACATATAAATATTGTATTAACCTTCGTTAATAATTCAATCACCTGACAAGCCTCAGTCATTGGCAATTGTTGGTTAAATTCATTAATATGTTATGTTTGACAACTGTCATCAAGTGTGGTAAAGTCACACAAAAAAATAACTATTATACACAGAAATTAATTATAAGGTTAATAAATTCACAAATAAAATTAATTATATCTCTGAGGATTGTCATTTGTTGTTCAGTTACAGTTACAAGTATACCTTAACCTACGTTCATTGTTATTAAATGTTTCGATAATATCGTTTTTTCATGGTTTGATTGAAATAGTAAAAATCACTTATACTCCCTTTTAATTTTATAATTTTAATGCCGAAATTGCCCTGGATTATACACTGGGCAATTTAATTCGCACTGTTGCACTTCACTCACTGATACTAATGTATATTCGTTATCACAATTTTTAGGTTATGTCACTCTGTTTACTTAGTGATGCACACACATTAACAAATCAGCTGACTTTTTATCTTGTCGGGCGACATCTCATCGCTTCGAATGTTGATTGAAAAGTGACCAGAACGCAGGCCTCACTCTGCCGTTCCGTTCAGTAAACGTCCAAAATTTGGCTAAATCCGTGGATTTGATTGGTGGGCGATCTTCTATTATGTGTACATACCCCCTCGGTGTTATATTTTAATTGTTAAGTTTGGCGTGGGTCTTCGGTTTCAAGATTATAAATGTTTTTCTCATTTTGACACAAATTCTTATAATTGTAGTAACTTTGTTAATATCATTCAGATTTTAAATCTGAGCTTATCAATGGATTCACAACACTTGGCTCTATTATTTGAGTCCACTCATGGTGTGCTTTGGTCCATTATTAAGAAAGTTATTGTTTGTGATTAGTACGGTTCACTTAACACTATTATTTTATACTTAAATCTTTATTATCACTACATAATGGCACTCATACCCACTTGAGGGCATGCCTTCCAAGTTCTCATCACTCCTTAGTTACTATTTACTTAGATTTATTTATAAAATACAATTCTTATTCTACTGTCATCATAGCTTAGGTACTTACATTTATATTTACATATTTCACTCATTAGAAAGTATTTGTCGCTTTCTAATTGTTTCCATTTGTTGATAACAAAGGGTTACTACTACTGGTTACCTTTGTTAGCTGTAAAATGAGGTAATTTTTGGTTACTTAAGTGGTCTCCATCTTTCATCATTAGATGCCTACTTAATGTTATTCTTTTCCGGTATTAGAGTTCTTTTTGTTATTATTTCTCAGTTACAATAGCTGAGTAATAACATTGTCCTGGTACTGGACTTGGTGTGTTTACATTAGACTTTTTTATATTGCAGTTGGTTAAACAATACTAGTTACACCTGGTGTCACATCACATGTGCACTTAAATATAATTATAATGTACTGTATTCTGTCTTATTATCTTTGTACCATAGTACAGTAGTGGTATCACACTCTATTTGTGGTATTGACATCGACATTTTGTTTCTATTCATTTTTATAATGTGACTTTATACAAGTTTTATTAGTGAATTACATTTTAGTGGGTTTTGGTTCATTTTCTTATTCAAAGTTCATTTTGGGCATCTGATTTTGTTACCTGTAGAAAGATTGTTATTTCTACTTGCTTTTACATATATTACATTCTGGTTTGGGTAGGTTTTTCCTACTGTTAGTTGTGAATACAGGTGAATCTTACACACATCATAGGTTATGTTATTTGGTCATTGGTGCTGACAATGTGTATGTTAGTTTGACTCACATTGGCATTCTTTTAACCTTATTTTTTGCATATCTGGTTTTAATAAAGATAACTAATAATCTTTTAATTATTCTCTTGCTTTTATATACGATTGTCAGATTATTTGACTAGTGTTTGCTGATCTTCTGAGACACATTAATACTCCTTTTGTTATATTGTTGCTGTGCATATCTTGTTACTATGCTTAATTCACAGCTTCTAATCAATAGGTATTATTGTTATTTTCATTCCTTTGTATAATATTTCTTTTCTTATTCATTTATAACATTATTTATAGTATACTGGTCATCTCAGTTAGTCAGTTTTCTGTTTATCTCTTTAATCTGCAGGTTGATTGGTCATTACACATATTGGTAGGTGTTGATTTATAGTTGACTGGCTCTTGCAATCTTTTATGCCATGGTTGTTGGTTCTTCACTGATTCTTCCTTCCTTCTTCTTTGGTTTTGTTTCTTCACTGATTCTTCTTTCCTCTTTCTTCCTTCTTGTTTGTTCTTTCTTGTGTCTGTTTGGTTCTTCACTGACCGAAAACTATTGGGTGGTTGCTTCTGTTGGTACAATCATTGTGTGGTGCAATATCTCTTCACTATAATGTCATTTCATTTGTATTTATCATCAGTTTATTGACTCTTATGGCTGTGAGTTTACATTTGGTGATAGTTAGCTCATGTAGCGTTGAGCTTGGCATTTTTAGACAAATTATTTGGCTTGTCTCTTTGACTCATTATCTGACATGTGTTATCATTTTATATCACTGAAATCTTAGGGCTCATATGTCATGTTACAACATCTGTACATCATATGAACATAGCCAGTATAATAAGTTATGTGAAAACTTATGTAGAAAATAATGTTTTGGATGTATCCTTTTACACATTGATGATTTGAAAATGGTGTTAAAAAAAGCTAAAAATAACAAAGCACCTGGCGATGATAGAATTCCATATGAGTTCTCTAAGACTGCACCAGAAACTTTTATTCAAAAGCTATTACAAATATTTCATAAAATTTATAAAACTGGTATGATTTTTGAAAGTTTCAAGCATGCCATTATATTTCTTCTCCATAAACTTAGATAACTTAAATGTTGATTCGAATTACCAAGGAATTTTTCTCAAAAATACTGTAGATAGATTGTTTATGGGGCTTCTGTTAAATAGAGTTTCAACTTGGATTGATGCACACACTTCTCAGAGAATTTCAAGCTGGATTTAGGAAATCCTACTCTCCAACAAATAATATATTTAGCCTATCGTCTATTATTAAATAAAGGCTGAGGGTGAAGAGGCAAAAACTGTATGCTTCTTTTATTGACTTATCAGCTGTGTTCAACTGAACAGACCATCATGCTTTGTTTTACAAACTAAATGAACTGGGATTTGCATATAAGATGATAGTAGCTCTGAAAACTTTTTATAAAGATACTACAGCATTGTTTTGGAGTAAACATGGGCTACCACAAAGTTTTGAAACTCTTGGATGGTGGAATTACAGTTAATGGTGCGAATATTAAGCTGCTGGTATTTGCAGACAATATTGTTTTTATTGCTACAGACAAATTTCCACTACAAAATATAATAAATAGTTTAGAGGAATATTGTTGGAAATGGAATCTAGTTTGTAAACCTTAACAAATCCAAACCTGTTTTCAGAACTGGAGGAAGGTCTGCGAGATGAAATTTTTCTTTAAAGGTGAACGGATTGAAGTAGTTAATAGTTGCCAGTATTTAGGAGTAAATTTTACAACATCAATGTCTTTAAATAAACATCTACAGGATAAGGAAGCTAAATGTGCCATAAATTCCTTCAGTAATATAATTTCTAATAGAAACATGTTTTCTGCAAAGCTTCAAATATTTTATGCTGCTTGTAGAGGCATACTGTCCTGCAGGTATAAAATTTATAGAGATGTTGATGTAGTTCAATGTTTTTTCATAGAAAAAGGTTTTTAATTTGCCCAGAAAGTCTCTGGGTTACTGTCTGTACTTAGAGACACATTTATTACCTACATTTCTGCACATGCTATCATTGCATTTGAAATATATTAATAGGATCTTGTGTCTAGCTTCAGTCTGGTATCCAAGATTTCGTTGCTAGAGATAATTAAAAGAAAAGTATATTTCTATAATTATTGGAGGAATTTAAGTAACTTACTTGAAATAGAAATGGATTGTTTTCAGAATACAGATTTTAATATTAATGCTGGTGTTGAAAAACTGAAGAATCACTGTTTGGATAAGTATAAATACAAGTTACGAATAGTCAGAAATTATTACTGTATAAAGAGCTCAAGTTAGGGTTGGAATATGTAGATAGTACTGTTAATAGTTTGATAATAAATTGGTTATTTGAAATCAGAGTGGAGATGTTGCAACTAAATGAATATCTGTTTCTTATAGATATCCTTATAAAAATTATGTACTTTGTGCAAATAGTAAAGGAGAGGAGGATGTTATCCATTTCATCTGTAATTGTTCAGTATTAAAAAGAATACCATTTAAAATATTTAAAAAAATCTGTGTTAAGTGTTCAAGAGGCATATGACTTGCTAAATGGAAAAAACTGAATGTTACTGAGTGAATGTTGTAGATCAGCATGCCACATTGGTATAAACTAGTTAAAAAATTTAATTATGAAGGTGCTAGGAGTAAACATTTAGTGTTATTTATAATGAGAGCAGTCTCTGATGTGTTATCTTGTTATTCTGGAACTATTCTGTTTATTTTATTTTTATATGATGAAGGCATTAACACTTTCGACCCTATGCCTGTAAAAATTTATAGGCACATGATTTTACTCAAAAACCTGATGCCTGAAATTTTACGTTTGTCACTTCACATGAATTTAACGGGCTTCTGACATTCGTGCTTATAGACTGGACTTTGTAGTTGCCAACTGAATACACAGATAGCACCACAATCAGTTTTCTGCAGATTTCTGACTACTGTAAAATTTGCAATGTTGGTTTGTGTTACCCTGACTGTTTCATTTCATACCATACAAAGCAGCTTATTGCAAATAGACTGCTTTTATTATATTCTATGTCTTAATATTGTAAGAAAAGTAATTTTTATACAGTAGTTACAAAAAAAAACATTTATTATGTGAAAATACCTTGTAAAAGTATTTTTATTTTTTACAAAGATGCTTCTGATCTAGATATTAAAAATTAATTCCACCAACAGAAGAAATAAATAGTTATCATTTTATGAAAATAGAAGGTTCAATCTTTAATTTGACATGTAATGTATGCTGTTTTTAACAAATCTTCCTACTAAAAAAAGTAGGGAAAATGTGGAAAACAGCCAGGCTGTTGCGACTTGCCTGTGCTGAAATGGCCAGGGTTGAAAGTGTTAAGAATTTATATCTTGACTTAATTGTTTTTAAGCAGAATCAGTTCATCATACATTATACGTACAATTTCCTAAAGCTGCACAGTATACATATGCATTTTTATAGTGCAATTTTAGTTTCTTTTACAATCACTGTTCAGTGCACAAATGTACTAAATAGTATGCAACTCCTCAGACGGTCTTTTGACCATGAATACGTTTTGTTGTAGTTTTAAGAATAATGTTATATTATTTTTGTATTTGTTTATCAATACAACACTTATTCTACTACTGTAATTCATAATATACAGAACACAGAACAAAAGCAAAGTAACTTTTGAGGTTACTTTATAAAAGAAGTATGTACATACTTGGTCATCAACTGATGTATTTTTGACTTGGTGAAAACAGTGTACAAGTCTTTAGAAGTGTACCCACTAAACAGAAAGTCAGGATATACCTGCCAAGCCATATAAATTCAGTCATCAAAAACACATTGAGTGAGCCCTGCCAGTAGTTAGTAAACAATATTTTTTTTGGTGGAGCTGTTCTGCCTAAGGAGCAATAAGAGATAAAAGCTTCAGCCATCCATAAAATGTTTTCCAAAAAATCAGGATCAGCTTCATGTCACACACAAGGGACCATTTGCAAAACTCAAAATGGCAGTCAGGATTACTTTCATATAGCAGATGATGATGTAGGTGTAATATGCATTGATATCTGAGTATTACTATGTAGCGAGATATAACATCAAACTTTGTAAATAAATATCAGACAATTATAGCAGGTGCTTTTATAGTTTACAGTATTATCAAAACTGTTATTACTACTGAATATTTTATTATGTAGCCCATATGGTATTTTCATTGAGAAAAAGTGTAGCTAGAAAAGATTTAACTTAACTGCCAAATGTTATCTGATAAACATGTCCTGTACTTGGTTTGCTATACAGTATACGCGTTGTCACCGGAAAAAAGGCTTGCCGCATGACAAATGGCGCCAATCGTACACTCTAGTTATTTTGGTGGCCCTAAAAAGGACCTGGTGGTGAGAAAGCTGATGTTGGTCGTGCCGCGCTGAGATGTTCGGCGGCTGTGCCCGCTGTTCGTGGCGTACTGCAGTCCTCCTCTTCTTTCGGCATCAGGTGTAAAGTCGGTTGCCGGCCCAGCAATGTCCTATCGCTGGCGCGGAACTGGAGGGCAAAGATGCAAGAACGCCAGTTCTATCCTTCGGCCGTTCCTTCCGGCTGACTCCGCGCAGATGTCGTCCAAGAGAGGAGAGGAGATGAAGTGTGTCCGATGAAGAGTGCGTCAAAATTTTCTGCCGGCCCGGGTTTTATGCACTAACCGGGATCGCTGATTGGCTCGCTTCGTATTCTTCAGGTGTCACATGCCGAGTCGCTGGTACCGGAGAGCAGACGTAATGAATCGCTGTTGCCACAGCGTATAAGGCAAAATAAGTACGCTTAATTGATTTTTATAAATATTTGTATTGTTTATGCATGTTTCTTCATTATTTACTTAAAATACACAACTAAAATAACTGTTAGTAGTAATATGTATCTGGTTACAATTTTAATGAACTCAATCAATTGGAAATTATTTTTCATACTACAGTACAAGTTAACTGTAATATATAAAACCGAAGCATTAGACTGGCTCTGGAAATTTCATGATGCCTGACACACAGTAAAGTGGGCTTTCATTACAGTGTGTGGAAGTTACATCTTAGTAAAGATGTTAATATCACAATATACTATTGTTCTAGTTCCGAAACAGCACTGTTTGTAGTATTAAAAAAATATAACAAAAAATGTTAATCTTATGAGAAAAGTAAACAAAGGAAATAAAATAAATGCCATTTTGTAAACACATTGTTATGTAAACGTAAGATACCTTTATAATATTAATATTTCAACTTGGTGTACATTTTGGTGAAAGGCAAAATAACTACTGATAACATAACATGACTGATGTAACCAGCCTTGTTTACATCAACTGTTTAGCCTTAATTAATTTACTTGTACATTTTTAAGTTATTGTTTGTGTTTTGACTTTTTTTTAACCTTTTGAAATTTAATATGCACAGAGAAAAGAAAAAATTTTGTGTAACATTTATTAACATAATTTATTGTCACAACTTATAAATACTAGTAAGACGAAGGCAGATACATTTGTAAAGTAACAATGTTATTTACTTTTGTTGTACTTGGTAATCTTAAATCTAGTTTTTCTTATTACAGCTTAATTTTGAGTAAAAATTACTCAAAGATGAGATTTCACATTTTCCATATGATTAACACACATGAATTAGTACAATTTGGTTTCACAATACAATGTTCAGGACAGAAAACTTGCTTTTTTGGCTGTTTACTGAAGCAACTGATTTCTCCTATCTGGACCATTTCCTTATGCTTCATCTCTAGGTTGTAAGTTCAAGCTGGAGGTGTGTACGGAGTCCATTCAGTACTGACAGTAAGTATCTCTGGCAGGAAACGAGGCTCAGGGCAGGCTTACCCATGTTCCCCTGTATAAAAATACCACCTGTCAAGTTAGAGTTTAGTTTTTAAATGACAATCAATGTAATTTACAAAAAGGAGTACTACCCATAAAGTATGTGTATAAGTAAATACACTGGTTGATAGTTTCAAGGATATAAAAGATATGCCTGAGGGCACTGAAGAGATGTAAAAGATGTAGGTATTTTTATTTAACAAAAATTAAAAGTGGTAATTAAAACATGTAGTTTAAAGTTGAAGTAGAGCATACAATTTTTCATTAAAATAACTTCCATAATTTTTTTTCAAATTTTCTTGAAACTACATGTAAGTTGGTTATGACCACCACATCAGGCCCATATTTAGGTCTCTTGTTATTCCTGGGCAAAAATGCAATTGCTGCCCTCCCGAAAATATACAGAAAAGTGAAAAACCACTTATTTATATGACGTTGTGCCACCCTATACGTGTGTGTTTTTGCTTTGTTTTGATATGCAAGAAAAGGTAGTTTTTCTCAGGTTTTCTTAATATAAAGAAAATATTTTGAAAAATAACATTAATTATTATAGAAAATAACAGAAGTTGAATGCTTTCAAAACTTACACTAGCTTAATAAAGAGACTTCTTACACAACCAGAAATCACATGAAACAGAACACTAAATTTAGAATGTAAGAGGCTTTTCCCTTGATATGTCTTCAGCAAACAACTTAATCAACTGAAGTTTCATTGTCAGGTCAGACTTAAAATTAAGAACACCAAGACAAGTAGGGAGGCAATCTTGTTTTTTACATGTTCTTATGTAGTTGCTGATTCACGTTAAAGCTGAGAATGATCATTCCATTGAACACTTGACAGCTAGTGTTCACAAGTAAATTTCACGAGCTATGTTTTAAGTTTGGGTAAACACTTTCAAGAGTTTTAGTTTTTACTATCTTGTAGAGCTGTGAAAGGGTATACGATGAATATTCACTTGATTGCTTTCATTACGACACACTTTCCTACTTTTTCAGGTTAAGAATGTAACAACACATTTTTTCTCCTTTTTAGTGATAAACCTTCCTGCTAAGGCGAGAGACTAAAATTTCACAACTGCACTTGATATACCATATTTTTTCTACTCCAATTTGCTGCCCTTCCCCGAAAATGTGCCTGAACATACAGCTGTGCATTTAGTATGACTTTATCATTTACTATAATAGTAATATATACGTACGAGGGTTATTCGGAAAGTAACCTCCGTTTGACTATATATAAAACATGGATGTGGATCATACATTTTAGTATATACATCTTAAAACTACACCTTTCCGCTATTTTTCTACATAATCACCATTTAAATTGAAGCATTTATCATAGCGTTTGACCAGTTTGGAAATCCCTACTTCATAAAATTCTGCTGCCGTGGATCACAGCCAGCCTGTCACAGCATTGTGAAGTTCTTCGTCGTCATAAAATGCTGGTACCCAAGCCACTTCTTCATCTTCATAAACAGGTGAAAATCACTGGGAGCCAAATCTGGACTATATGGCGGTTGATCAAAAACGTTCCATTTGAACTGATGCAACAGATCTTGTGTTTGGCGAGCGGTGTGAGGGTGAGCGTTGTCGTGCAAAAATATGACACCAGAAGTCAGCAGTCCTCGGCGTTTGTTCTGGACGGCTCTTCTTAGTTTTTTTTAAAGTCTCGCAATAGACTTCAGTATTGATAGTCGCTCCACATTCCATAAACTCCACAAGCAGTATTCCTTTCGCATCCCCAAAAATGGTCGCCATAACTTTCCTGGCAGACAAAGTTTGCCATGCTTTCTTTGGTTTGTTTGGTGTGGTGGTATGACCCCACACCATTGACTGTTGTTTTGCCTCAGTGTTTATGTACGACACCCGAGTCTCATTGCCAGTCACAATTTTGCTGAGAAACGTTTCTCCTTCCATGTCGTACCGTGACAGAAAGTCTAAGGCAGAGCCCATGTGTTGTGTTTTGTGGTTCTCGGGAAGAACTTTCGGTACCCACTGAGCACAGAACTTCTGGTAGGCTAACTTTTCTGTGACTACCTTATACAAAACAGTCCGATAAATTTGCGTGAATTGTTCAGAAAGTTCAGAGATTGTGAACCAGTGGTTTTCATGGACTTTTTCATCAATTTTCTGAACGAGTTCATCACTTGACTATTGATGGCTTGCCACTGCTTTCTTCATCATGAATGTTTGTTCTTCCACTTTTAAACAAATGAACCTATTGACGCACAACATCTTCACTCAAAACGTTTTAGCAGCATACAGTACACAATTCACGATGAATGTCTGCTGCTGAAAGGTTTTTTTGTCATCAGAAATCTTATCACAGCACACACTTCGCATTTGGCAGGATTTTCTATTACAGCGGTCATTTTAAAAGGCTATAACAAGTGAAATAACGGCAGCGCAACCCTCTCACTATACGAGTGGATGAGTACTAAGCTATTATACAAGTCGGCACAGGAATCATGCCAATTCTCCCACTACTTCTCTCGCTACGCGGCAATGGAGGTTACTTTCTGAATAGCCCTCGTGTAATCTTTTTAATCTATCATCTGTTTTGACAGTGGGATTTGGTGCCCTTTGAACTAGCCACCTTTATGATGCCCTTCCCATAGAACCAGACAAATGTTTTCCTTCTTATCTGTTTAAGTAAACAGTCCCTTCACGTCTGGTAAGCTCCTGAAGTGGAAGTAATGTAGCACAACATGGCAACATCACATCCCAGCTATCATTTGTCAATATGGAAATTACAACAAAAATAATAAATTATAGATGATTACAATAAGAACTTACAACCAATGAAGCTCTGTGCTCCAAAGTTATGACTCACCAAAACATAGTTAAGGTTTTTATTTTATGATATACACAGGACTTTAATTCTGGGTCACTCCATATTCTATCAGTCAACATCTGGACCTTGAAATTTCAGAAATTTATAAATGTTTGAGCTTTCTGTTTTTGAGTTATTAAATTTGAAAACTCCAAAGACATACACATTTTAACATTTTGAATAAATGAAAATGAAAAATAATTACAATACATGAATGAATGTGAATTATGTATATCTTTAGAGTCTTAAAGGGGCGTAATTTTTTGGAAGTTTAGTTAGCTTTAATAGAAAATTCAATAGTGCTACATTATTTTTAATTTTATACCTTTGAAAAAAGTAAAAAACTATTTTTTAAAATGAAAAATACGATTTTAAATATTATTTTTAAAAAGTGTTTTTTAAAATCTTATTTTTCACTAGTATACAAATTTTTCAATTGAAATAAAATTTGTTGCTACATAAATAACATTTTTAAAGAAGTAATGCAAACTTGTGTATTTGCTTTCATTCAGTTTAAATGGTTTAAAATGTACGCACAATTAGTTAAAAATAATACATCTCATTTATTATTATTATGATTATTATTACATACAGTGTGTTAATGATTTTAAAAATACAATTAGTTAGATATTTTATCCTACTTCATTAAAACACTGCTCAAGGGCAGAAAATGTTTTTATATCAGCACTCATGTAGCAAGTAATTTTCATCATTTGATCCTTATTTTATTTGTTTTTGTTCTATAAATTTAATAATTATAATATTATTAATGTCTGACAAACTTCAAATTAATATTATGTATCTATTTTAAAATGTTTTATTTTCACAAACTCTTAAGCTTTTCCTCTAAAAGTACTGATGATAACATGATCGGCTTGCATACTCTTCAGTAAAAGTTAAAGATTCTAGTATTAAAAAAATGTTAATTTCCCCTACATAGTATGTTCAAAATGACACTTGACCGTGGACAGCAAAATGGTGCTGGCTTTCTGGAAAAAGAAAACTCACTTTATATTTAAACTGCAATAGTTTTGGTGTGAATGTATTCATGCTCCCATTAGTCTCCACACACAATTCTTATAAAATTATACCGGTATTTAACATTTTTAGCTCTACTGAAGTGATGTGAGTATTATCATGGTTTCCAAAAGAATGATGACAACCTCCAACTGGTATTGTATCAGCTACAACAAATGTTCCACAATATTATCTTAAAATTTCTCTACATAAAACCAATGCTATAGTCCTCCCAAGACAAGTATCCTGTAATTTCAGATAAGTTTATCAATTAGTCAGCTAAACAAGTTTCTCATTTTGTGTACTCGGGCTGTAGCATACAGTATGACTGCAAATTGAATGATAACAAAATATGTAAGTTCTGGTTTGTGGTACAATCAACATACAGGTAGTAAAACAAAAATACAGGACACAAAAATTAAATTTTCTAAAATCTTGGCTGCACCAAGATACTGGTGCACATATAGTGCTAAAAGTACAGGGTATAAAAATATGATAGTGAACCTGGATAAACACTAAAGAGAATGGCAATAAAATACAGGTAGCAGAAGTGAAGTTTCTTGGGAGAATGAAGTTAAAAACAAACTTTTAAGTTTTGACTCCTTTTTTGGAAATATAAGGGTAGGTAACAAAAAGAGTAGTGAGGAAGGTTTTGCCTAACGAGTGGTTAACCTTAGAGAAGTTACATTCACAGAAGAGGAACAAAAATTATTAGATAAGTGTTTAAAATATGCACCGCCTGTTGGCATAAATAGGGAAAAGGCATTAGTGGAGTGTGAAGTAATAGTAGAGAAAATAGAAAATGAGGATACTAAAAAACAAATGAGGTATGAGTTAAAAGAAATCGTTGAAAAAATGTATAATAAAAGTACAAATAGAAGAAATAAGGTGGAAGAACAGGTCACGAAGGATGTAAAGAAATTGAAAAATAAAATAAAAGAAAATAATCTACTAGTTACTAAAGCAGACAAAGGAAATACTTCGGTTGGATAAACAAGACAGAAGACTTTATAAAAGAAGGCCCATATCAAGGTATAAAATATGATTACACAAGCAAATACCAAGCTCAAATTAAAAAAGTGTTAAAAGAAATAACATTCCTAAGCGATAAGAAGAAGAAATTACTTATAGAATCAAACCCGGAAGCGCCAAGGTTGAGGTGTCAACCAAAATTACATAAAGAAGGTATGCCGTTTAGGCCAATAGTTTCGTTTATTAATTCGCCTAGTTATAAGATATCGAAAGAAGTGAGCAAGTTGCTTAGGAGGTTATATGATTTTAAGGTAACATATAGTGTAGAAAATAGTAGAAATGTAATAGAACGGTTGAAGTTAGTAAAAATAAGTGAAAATACGAAACTTATGTCGTTAGACGTGTCAGATATGTTTACGAATATATCGGTTGAACATACTGTAGAAATTATTAAAAATAACAATTTAGGACAGTATCAGTACAAAAGTGATTTAATAAAAGTTCTGACAGTGTGCATACACCAAAACTACTTTAGGTTTAATAATAAGTATTACATTCAAAAGGAGGGGCTACCAATGGGTTGTCCGTTGTCACCAGTAATGGCGGAAATATATATGAATTGTTTTGAGAGGCGTGTCCTAATTGAATCAAAATATAAGGATAAAATAAAGGAATGGATAAGGTACGTAGACGACATTTTGGTGGTGTGGGAGGGAACAAATGAAGAATTCGCAGAACTAATGAATGAAATTAATCATGTTGAAAATAAAATTAAGTTCAAAGAGGAAATAGATGGAGTACAAATAAATTACCTAGATCTAAATATAAAGATAGAGTGTGGTGTTTTTAAATTTGATGTATTTAGAAAATAAACGTATACAGACTTAATTATACCTCAGGAATCATACCATCCCGTAAGTCACAAGATGGCTGCACTAAACTCATTTTGTTATATGTTGTCATATAAAACAGAAGAGTTAAAAAGAATAGAAGAAATAGCGAAAAATAATAATTATAAACCGGGGATAGTAGAGAAAATTGTAAAAAGAATAGAAGGAAATAGTAGACAAGAAGAGAAGAAAGAAAAGAAATACATAGGATCAATAACGTATCTGGGATTTCAAACGAGGAACATAATCAAGTGCTTTGAAAAACACAATATAGATGTAGTGGTAAAAAAGAAAAAGACAGTTTTTGATTATATAAAGAATAGTAGTACTGAAATAAAGCCTGAATTACAGAAAAGCGGTGTTTATAAGTTGAACTGTAAACAGTGTGATAAGGTTTACCTGGGTGAAACAGGACGTAAGTTCGAAATTAGACTGAGAGAGCACGCGAAAGGAGAAGGAGACAGAATTACGAATTCGCTCTATGCGAGACATTTTAATGAAACAGGGCATAGGTTTTTAGACCCAACAGAGAATGTCAAAATAGTAAGGTTAGAGAAAAACATAAGTAAACGCAAATTGTATGAAGAATTAGAAATATTAAAAGTAAGGAAAAAGAATAGTAATGCGCTGATGAACATAAAGACTGAATTTAGTAATGAGGATATATTTTACTATATTTTGAAAGAGTAGTGTATAAAAGGTGTAATACGGTTACAGGATAGGTTCAGAAGGTAGAAAGCTGTAGGAGATTTCTAGAGGATAATGTATATGATGAGGTCAGGTTGACTGAGTAAGGGGCGGGGCTAACAAGGATTGGGCGGTAAGTACTGCCTCCTATTGGTTGAATGTAACCGGTGATGCGTGGGAGGGTTTTATATATATATATATATATATATATATATATATATATATAAGGGAAGTAGGTATTTTAATGTTGTTGTAGGAAGAACTTGATAATGGT
Organism: Magicicada septendecula; assembly: GCA_034769895.1. NCBI lineage: Eukaryota > Metazoa > Arthropoda > Insecta > Hemiptera > Cicadidae > Magicicada > Magicicada septendecula. The sequence goes on from CM068367.1 coordinate 892,928,173, forward strand.
TGCAAAACCGAAAGGCCTCGTTCGAGGAAAAAGTGTATATAGCAGGGAAGCAACAAAATTTGACAAAGTTGTGATGAAGACTGCTAACATAGAGAAAATAACTGATAATATTTGTAACGTTAATTATAAAAACTACAAAGATTATCATAAACGACACGTGAAGAAGCGAACAGCTTTTTATATAGGCCTCAGGCAGACTGCCAATATGCAACACATTCATGACGAAAGAATTACGGAACGCAGAGAGAATGAGAGAGAAGGTACAAAGAGAGAGAGAAGTTATGCAGTCACATCAGGTGATTGCATGGTCGCAGCGATACAATGGAATTTTAACGAGACAGGAATGCAAGACGGAAATGGTAAGTGTCGGCGACTATACGGCAAGGAAACAATGTCCGGCATCTGGTCAAACAATACAATGCATTGTGTAGCTTAAACTAGGGTGGATCATACCACGCTCAACACCCTAATATAAATAATTATTAAAAAAAAATTACTGTTAATTATTAATAAGAAAAGGAGTTAAATAATAAGGAATAATAATATGTTTAAAAAGGGTAGAAGTTATATTTAAGGAAATGTTATGATTGTAGAAAAATGGTAAGGAATTAAATTAAAAAAAAATGTTTATGCTAAATAAATATAAGAAATAAAAGGAATGTTAAAGAAATGTATGAAAGGGTAAAGAAAGTTCATGTTAAGAAAAAAAATCTTTAGACTGTATAACGGACCATATAGATTAAAACAGCGAGTCGCGAGACATACATTTATTGTACATGATGACGTGAAGAAGAAAGAAATTGGCAAGTACCATGCCAACTCATTTAGGAAGTTCTACGCATAAAATAAATAGGTTGGTGGAACTAGTTTTAAAGGAGAACAATATAGTTGTTAAAGCGGAGCTACGACTAACATGTCAGCAACACCTGTGTGGGGAGGGGAACCATTACTTGCTCAACCCTCCAACTAAGGGTGAATTGAAACAATTACTATTCATTATTATTGTTTTGTATTATATGAATAAGTGTAGAAATCAATAATATGAAATATAAAAATATGATGTGTCTAACGATTAGAAGAAAAATTTTAATAAATAAATTTATTAAATTTTTTTTACCAAGCAGAGGAATAATGCGACAATACAAGCATATGCTGTAATGTACATTTATTAGATAAAATAAATATTTAGATTAAATTTAGAAATATGTAATAAATAAGCAGGTGTGACATTGAAAGCTGAGTTTATACGCAGGAATCAACAGGCACAATCACGTGATTGTCGCTGAGAGCATGTACAGTAGTAAATAATGTGTGTGCGTGAGGCCGGTTCAAGCCTGAAAGTTTGCAGTCTCACCCCAAATAGATGTTAAATTATAGTTTTTATTTAACTATAAGGAAACCATAAATGATAGAAAAATTGCAAAGACTTCTAAATATGTATAAAAATAATACACATGTGCAGTGCGAAAACGGCGTGAATTTAAAATTTATAAGTTCAGTGCGATTTTAAGAGCATAGTAATTACATGAATTATGCGATAATGATGGTAATTACACTGGACATGTGTAATTAAATCAGACACTGTCAGAGCACCTTGTAATCCACATCAGACATTGCAACTGGCAGAAATGTGCGAAAATATGAAATTGGACGATAGTGGGGGAACTGATGCCACTGAGCAATTCTTGACATGCTGAATTCTGGCCCAGCAGGTGCAGTCAGATGCTCGAATATAAATAAGGGCACGAATGAAGTCAAATTACTCTCAATCAGTCTTCAGAAGTGGCGGGACGCTATGCCCAGTATCGACGCGATTTTTAAATTTTGTTAATTGAACTGTACAGTTGGATGGACGATATGTTCATCTCAGTATCAAACAGTAACTCTCAGTTTGATTACAAATACGATTATAGAACATACTCTACAACGTCTACAACCACAAACGCTCATCACTCAAGACAGGCGACGAGGTCACATCAGGCAGAGGAACGCTATGCAGAACAATAGAGGTGTCTACTAGCACAACAGCAGCAAGTGCAGAGCAACATATCACTCTACACTACAGCCACCAGAGATGACCATAAGGAATGAGTAACTGGAGGACGACGAGTGGAACCGAGGAACGGAGAGAGAACTCTATCAGAAGAGGATCTACGGATCAACGGAGGACATGGGTATGAGCTACGGAATCAAGGTGACAAATAATAAATTTATAAATTTTATGTGAAAGACTAAAGACAGTTAAAAGACACTTTGAAATTTAGAAAAATAAATAATAGATGTAAAATGTAAATATAGAGATTCAGAGAATCAAATTTAAATTTAATAAATATTTTTGTTGATGATTAACAATTACTTGAGCCAAGATATAGAGGTTCAGAGAATCAAAGTTAAATTTAATAAATATTTTCTTTGATGATTAATTGAGTCAATTTAAATTTTATCACTAATTAATATGTATGCAATGCATAAAGTAATGTAGTAAAAGTTATATAAAGAAAATAAAACAAAGCTGCAGTAAAGCACACAAATCAGACTGAGCAGTCGAAATTTTAAGATAACAAATAGAGACGTAGAATATAATTTTGTTACTGTACGTTATAAGATTTATTTATGATAAATGTACTGCAATAATTAAACGTTAAGCAAACAATAATGAAGGTTTATAGCGAAGCAAATGAGATTTTTTAAAAACGCTTTTTTTTTTGAATAAATTGATTTTTGAATAAATTGATAAAAACTTGTTAAAATTCAATAAATGACTACTCTTATTACGATTACATCCAAACCCCAGTAATTGGTACATATTAACAGTAATGTTAGATACATGTTGGCACAGCACAAATTAATTTACATTCGAATTGTTAATTTTTTGTGTTATAATATATATTGTAAAAAGAAAACTTTACTCTCACTATCTTTCGCCCGTGTTATTTTGCCACACGTTGGATGCGTCAATTTGTAAAAAGAAAAACTCTTATGTTCTAAAATAAATAATCAACTCCTTATTCGTTCTTGTCTTACTTTCAATTATTTTTATTTACTCTTTTCAAAACTCATTTCTGTTGTAGAGCATGAAAAATCTCAATCTCAGGGTTCATTGATTAGTCATGTCAAAGTATAATACAAATCGTAAACATATCATAAAACATAATATTTATAAATAATGTTTGGTAATTAGGTGTTGTTGATGTATGTTGTGTATCAGTGGGTTCTTTGGATCATACAAAAGAACAAATGAACAATTGAAAAAAGAAACTCTTAATACTAATAATTATTTGTGGATAATTAGTATTCACTATTATAAAGTTTTTATTGTTTTTGTGATAGTATATAGCTGTAACTCGATCTTTAAATGTTAAAATGTTTTCAAATATCGTGGTTGATCATTGGAGTAATCTCACCAATCTTGGAGTTTTCTTTACACGCTTATTTCTTGATCCTTCGCTCCTGGACTTCAAGTTTTTTGTGCCAACGATTAAAACATCCTTCTTTTAGTTATTTCCATAGTTTTTCTGTATTATTTCGCCTCATATCTATCTTTAATTTGTATAAAATCCAGCAGTAAAACTGACATGTTCTGTCTGGTTTCAATATTTTTCCAACAATACCTTCCTTTTTATTAAACACTAATTCATTCATTTCAGGTCTTGGCAATGATACGTTTATGGGTCACAGGTCCGATTTCACAATTTATAATTATTATGATTCCATAGAATCTTATTGTATCTTCGTCACTTCTATACTTTCTTCTTTATCACTACTTATTGTTCTTTGGTTTACTGAGTTAATTACATTAATTGTTTTATTGAGTTCTTGAACCTTATATAATACTTTGTACACAGTTACTCAGTTATCATTCCTTTCTTAGGTGTTCTGGTGTTAGTTTATGAGTGCTTCATTCTTTATCTTTTGTTGTTAACTTTATTGTGAAGATATGTACTATTACAATATATATATATATATATATATATATATATATATATATATATTGTAACGTAACAGAGTTGAGGTTCCCGACGTTACATAAAAAACTTTGTAAACATGACTTAAAACAATGCCCAAAGTATGTTATAATTAAATACAAGAGGGCCAATCTCACCTAAAAAATGCATTGAAGGTACCTAGTAAGGTTACTAAGTAATAAAACATTGAAGGTGTAACTAAATATAAAATATATAATGAATAGTATGAGATGTAAACTATAAACACTGTGTCTAGTGGGATGAGTTTAATGTGTAAGAGTTGGGTATAATATACTGTTCAATTAATATTTAATGTGTTATAAAATGTACTTGGAGTTGTACTGTATCATGATACAGTGTTTACATGATATTTATTTTATGTTTTGTGTGTAGTAAGTGTGGAGCCATTGCTTTAAGGAAGTACTAAGTCATGGGTACTAATTTCATTCATGTTAAACTTGTATTTAAATAATTAAATACAAGTACATTTATTATGTATGGTATTATGTTAAATGTATTTACTTTAATTAATTAATGAAGATTTTAAAAATAATATTTGTAAACTTGGCCAGGAAGACAATAAGTGTTAATAAGTTGGCAAGTAGTTATTATAATTATGTTAAAAACCAATGAAGGGTTCAATGATGAACTAAATAATAATAATGAATTGAAACCAGGAAATTAAAATTGATATAAGTGGCCATAAGCCAGTGACTCTTTGTACAGTAGGTCAGGTAAAGAAAAATTAAATTAAAAACAAAACAAAATTATAGCATGTTTAATAAAACCAATAGGCCTAAATTTAATATTTGTAAAAGGAAATTAATACCTTTTTAATAAGTCCATTCAGATGAAAATGTAGTAAAATATATACGGTTTAATAAGGCAGATTAAGTGAAAGTTTTATGTGATTTGGTGTAATTCCAAGCATGGAGTATTTTATTAAATAAGAGTAGTAATATTTCCTAATTCTGGCTCTAGGATATCAAATATTATCCAATTACAGGAAAAGTAATGGTTGTTAGGGTAACAGAAATGCAAGAAATTTTGTTGATTTCAACATTCAATTGTTATATGTGAATGGGTTAAGTTGAATTAATACGAATCCAGAAAAGAATTTAAAAATAAAAAAACCTTTCAATTCAATTGTTATATGCTATTGGGTAAAGTTCAGCAGAAAAATTTAAAAAGAGAACAAAATAAAATGAATAAAAATTTAACAAATTAAATGTCTTAAAGCCAATCCATTTAAAAAAAAAGAACTGAGTAATAACTACTGAACTATATTTCAGTAAACATAATTCTACACATCCTCAAAGTTCATGGAATTAATAAATACCCATTCAACTATTTCCAGTAAAAGGATGATGATGAAAACAATTTCCCATTAAACCAAGATGATCCATAGCAGAAGAAGTTAAAATTAATTACAATATGAATCAAAACATACACGAAGAACTTTTGTATTGATATACCAAACCTCACTTTCAATAAACTAACGAAGTCGTAATATTACACCAATTTCACTGGGACCGGCAATTACTAGGATCGTGAAGAAGAACGAAGACCAGAATTGAACTTCTGTTACACTCCTGGACATCACCTTTAAACCTTTATTGAAAATCTGGACACTGTTTTTGGTCAAGAGTAACAACCATTTCATCTTCACTCCGTTATAAACAGACACGGCCACCTTCAGTATCGTATCGCTTGGTAAAAAACCTGCTTATATTTAATTTTATATATTAAGAATTAATAACAATTGTAATACTTAGTAACCTTAATTTTGCATTACCTGGCCTTACTAATCGTTAAAAGAATCACATGTACCCTGGGATAAGAGATAAACCGAAAATTATATTTAAATTGTAATATGCGCCACTAGTTAACTAACAAATCGATTCAGTATTGTATGATCGATATTACGATCTAATAACTGACGAAGACAACTGTTGAAAATTAAGAATAATATAAATAAAGAATCCTTCTTGTATGTGACGATGTTCTGTGTTATTGTAGAATAGTTATTGTATTTTGATTAGGGGGTAATTTACAGAGAAGGAAAGTGATAAAACCGTCCAGTGAAACGACTTAACCTATAAGAATGAGTTAATTACTAATAACAGCGCTCGTTGCAGACAGCTGGTGAATACGGGAGAGTGGAGAACTAACTTATTCTCTTCGCCGCTTTTTGGTCAATTTAAATAATCCAGACGGACTAGGGTTGGAGAGAATTATTGAATTATTAACTAGAATACCCGTAATATAGCGTTATTCTCTGGTAAAACACTTGGTAACTAATTAACACAGGTCTATGTTCCACATACGAATCATATCAACTATATAATAAATAATTATTATTATAAATTAATCTTGATTTGCAGGAGGTCTCATCTACAATAACATAATAAATATTTTTCTTATAAACAGAGAGGATTAGTAACCAATTGGTTAATTCAACGTGGGCTGAATTAACAATAAACCCGCAACCGTAATACAATCGCAAAACGTAATCTTTGATTTATATTACAAATTGGCGCATACCAACGTGGAGCTTAATTACACCCCGAAACCCCAAACAATTTTATTTATATTACAAATTGACGCTCATAACGTGGGGTTAACGTTGATACACGGGAGTCTCATATAAGTAAATAAACCAAAAAGATAGTTACATTACAATATATATATATATATATATATATATATCCCCATAATGCTCAGACTATTCTTGTTATTTAAATATTAATAATAAATAGTATTTTATATTTTTGAACAAGAAAATATATTTTTATTATAATAAAATAAAAATTATAATAATAATAAAAAATATAGAAAATATATTCTTGATCAAAAATATATAATATTATTGTGTGAGTGTGTACCACTTTCCTTAAAAATTCTTAAGTAAAACCAGATGGTTAGGCAGGGTGGAGGCTGTTAAGTTATGCCAGCATTTGTTCATTTAGGCAAGATGAACAAGGTCTGGAGGAATTGTCACACAGCCTTCCCTTCTCTCCTGAGACCAAGTCTGAAGCTGGGAGGAAAAGTTTTAATTTATTGTATTTATGTGTTTCTGATATAAAATACTAAAGAAACCAGTTTACATGGAATTTAGTGACATTGAAAAAATTTAGTCAAAAACATTCATGGTCATATCAATTTCTGAGACTACTAGGTGGAATGCTATAACAGTGTTACTACGCTAAGATGAGAATAATGATCTATCAGTTGTCTTTGAAGAAAGATGTACGAGGAAAAAGAGGTTTTATAAAAGTTGTAACTTATCATACAAGAATATAGTTAAAATTGTTTTGTTAGAAATTAGTGACACAAACCTGCTTGAATGAGCCAAAAACCAGATTTCAGACATTATAGGAAAAAAGATAAATTCATATTTCAGAAAAAAATGAATAAATCAAAATTTTATCTTCTCAAATGAGAATGAAATACATAGATGGGAGTGAAAGATGCTCATAAATAAAACAGAAAGGTAATATAAATGATAGACATACAAAGAGGATATACATTCCTTTGAGAAGTGAACAAATTTAAATTCAAAAATAATTGGAGTCAACTTTTAAACAAACAAAACTAAATTAAAACTAGATAAAACTAAGTTAAAAATGTTAAATTGTAAAGGTACAAACCTATAGGGATTTGTTAATTAAATCTTTTCAATTTTATTCAACCAAATAAATGTTGTGAACCAACTATATCTTCGAGACTGGTGTGACTTGGCACTGGAATGCAGATTTTCAACAGGGGTGCGAGTTCCCCCACACGAGCGCGCACCTCGGCCAACGTTCTCAGACATTTTGTCACGTTCGAATAAATTCCTTAGCGGTGTGTGCGCAGAGAACAAAGGCAGTCGACTAACAGCTTCAGACCGCGCGGTCGTATAAAAACATTGCTCGAGAAAATTAGGGTCGGCCGACCAGTAAATTATGTGATTAAAATACGTCAAAAATGTAAAACACGTTTAAGAATCAACAGTGAGACGTTAGACAGCAATCAGTGACTAAAACTTAATTAATTGTGTACGAAATTGGGACAGTGTGAATGAAATTGGAACGACCAAAGAAACAATGCATGGACTAGCTTAACCACATGGCGGAGACAGTATCAGTAAAGTAAACCGACAATCTAAATTTAAACCAAACAAAATAAAATAAAAAGATTAAATTTTTTATAATGAATAAAGAGATATCTCATTCTTGGATTTCGTTGTCCTTGAGATATCTCAAGTGGAGAATGCGTGAGAGTATGAATGTGCAAGTGCTGGGTTGCTTTTAAAGAAATATTTATATTAGAATAGAATAAGTTAATTTCAATGTTTGTTTTGTAGTGTTAATATGTAATGAAAAAGGAAGACAAAAAATAGTTTTGAGAAAAGAAAAAAAATGGAATGGAAGTAAATTCAAAAGCGTATAAAGAAAGTTAAATAAAAAATTTGGGTTTATTGACAAATACAATGAGAGTTGAGTTTATTAATAACACTTAACCCTAAATCACTTATAGGTACGAGTTCACATGAAGACTCGTGGACCCGATAAAGTAAGGGATTTTGTGTATGTTTATTGAATATTATTTTCTTATAAATATGTAAGTTCTCAATGGCACAACCAAACAGGCACAGTTTGTAGAAATTCACAGTTTGTACAGACCATGTCTACTCATGAATAAGTGATTTAGTGGTTGAGGCAGAGTGCGTAAAAAATTATGAAAAAACGATGTCATGTTAGAGTAGGTTATACGTAAGTAATACCTATACTAGTGAATAATACTTAATGAATGTAAAATAAGGATTGTTAAAATAGATGATAATTTCATAATTTAAAAAATGGCAGGAAATAACGAAAATGATATAGAGGAAATAATTAATTTTAATGAATCAGCTGTCATGAGCGGCCTTGAAGTCCATTCGACTCCAAATGTGGGTCAAGACAAAATAGTCGAAGTAAGTGTAACAGATGAAACAAAAATGACAGAGGATTCGGGAGTTCAGTTAACTCCAACCTCAACAAAATGTAGTAGTAAATTTGATAATGACGTAATGAGCTTTTTACTAAAACAATTTAATGAATTGAAAGAACAAATAAAGAAGTCAAAAATGACTTCGATAAAATAAATAATCGATTTGATGCCAATGATGAAAAGTTCGATAGAATAAATTGTCAATTTGATGAACAAAAGAGTAGTTTTTACGCTAGATTCGATGAACAGAATGTTAAATTCCATGAGTTAAAAAGCGAAATACATGAACAAAAATTAAAATGTGAAGGGAATTTCAATGAATTAAAAAAGCAAAATAATGAATTAAAAAACGATATAAATGAAATCAATAAAAATGTTGAGAAAACCAATGAGATAGTTGCCAGTAAATTTAACGAATTAGAACAGAGTATTGAGAGAATGGGAGTATGGGGAATAAATACAGGTAAGTGCAATGTAAACGATAATAACGAAGAAATAAACGATAGGTAAGAAATGTGGTTAATACAAGCGAAAATAACGGAGATATAGGTGTTAATAGTAATGGTGTCAGTTTAAATGCAAAACAGGTGACGGTAGACAAGGTGAGTAATAATGATGATTCTAATAATGAGTTAACAAGTGATAACAGTGATATAATTAAAAACGTGGTGTTAGAGAGTAAGGTTGTGAGCATAGAAAGTGTTGATGAAATTGTGAGGGAGTGTGAAGAGAGGTTAGGTGGGCAAAGGGCAGATTTTCCCCAAGTATATAGTGAAACAGGGTTTTCACCGTGGTGTTATGAGGACAAGGTTTCCTCCGGTGGTTGTGTGGGAGACATGGTGTCTCAAAACGGTCCCCTAGTTTTTTGTGGTTTACCTGGTAAAGCCAGGAGGTGTAATAAGGATTTTGTGGTGCCCTTTGCATGTAGTGAAGTAGTTCAGTGGTGTTGTGACAGGTGTTATGATGATGGGAGATATTTAGAGAGAGAGTTGTTTGTAGATAGGGAGATAGAGTTATTTAAGTTGAGTAGAAGTTATAAAGAGTTGATAGAGAGGTTAGAGTTGGAAAAATGTAAAGTACCGTTTACCAAATGGTAAAAGCTTAAGAGCATGATAATGTCTTTCAGCCGCCAGCTAAACGCAACATTATTATGGTTACTGACTGACTGATTGGTTACATACCTATCTACAGCTATGCAGTGTTGTTTGCTTGTTAGGTCTTTAATCTGCGACGGACGTTAGCACGTTAGCGGTCGCGGTTTTAGTTAACGATTCCCGGCTGGTAAATGATGACGTCATGCAGCGTGATGCGTTACAGAAATTTTCAAATGACCCCCAGCCATAAGACATTATCATGTCAAAAATAAACTATATGAAATGCTTACCTTGTGAAATAAAGATTGATGATTATTTTGATGATACTGTTGTAGATGATAAACACTTACCTTATGATGCGATGGATATAGTAGAAGAATATGATAAAATAACTTACCTGATGTTGACCAATAATACTGACGGAGACAAGGCCAAAAATACCAGAGTAAACGGGTTTTATGAGTTAAGAGGGGAGAATAATCTGGTGCATTATTCTTGGAACAGAGGGGATAAATTAATATTCAAGGGTTGTTATATAAAGCATAATAACGATAGGAGTGTAATGATAATTGTTATGTAAAAGTAAGACTCATTTACGATGATGGGGGTTAAATAAAAAATCAGTGACTGAACATTTTATTATTTTAGTTTATGGTGATGACCTAGCTAACTTATGAAATGAGGTGTGGTAAACAAGAAAAATAATGACAAGAAATTGTAAATAAATGTATAGTGAAATTAATTGTGTTAGTGTTGTAAAATGTATTTTATGTAACCAAAGTGTGTATGTAGTAGAAATTGATTTAATAATAATAACAATATTTTAGCAGACTAAATAAATAATGAGAGTTGGTAATAAATGAACCATAATTGTTTTGGAGTAAGGTAATTAAAATAACTTGTGTTTTAAATAAATAATTGAATTAAAAGAATTTGAGATTAATTAATTAATTAATGTGGTAGAGATAAATGTTGCTAATGAAGTTAAATGATTTTTATGAGATTTGAAATTGATAATAAATAGTAAATGAATAAATGTAAAAAGTGTGTAGTTGTGGAGTCATATGATTGTTATGTTTCAGAAGGTACATATGGTTGTACGTGATATTTGGGGTAATGAATGTTTATAATTTTGTGTCTATGACAGGAATCATGTGTTTATTCAATTGAGCGATGTAATGTACGTATGAAGTTTATAATGCAATTTAAATAAAGTAAAATGTTTAATGTTTGAATAAGTAAATGTTAAATGAGTTTAAAAGGTTTTAAATAAGGTGATGAAATTAATTGGAGGTAGTTATGAGTTTTCTAGTGTAACTTTCAACGAGCATATTAATGTAAAATGTTGTAAAAGATGGTGTTTGGGTGATAATTATTTCAATAAGTCATTTGAGTCAGTCAGAGTTAACTTAAATGGGTGTTAGAGAAAATAAGAATTTTGGGAATAAAAGTAATACAGAAACAGAGTAGTAGTAGGGACACAGTAGTGATAGTGCATGTATGCAGAGAAAGTGAGAGTAATGTAATTGGAGAGTAAATAGAGGGTACATGTATTTTGTGGTGAGGGTGGAGGTGTAAGGAGTCCTCAACGCAAGACGTTATGGCGGGAGGTGAAGAGTTTTAAATGGGGTTCGGCGGAGTTACCTGGGAAAGGGCCAGGAACTAATAAGGAAATGAGTATATGGGAAGAGAACACACATCCTAGGTACAAAGAAGGTAGCAGGTATTTTATTATAAGTGGAGAAGGATTTAAGTGGCGTTAGAGAATTATTGGTAAATATTTTTGAGAGATTGGTGTCACCCTATATAAATCCGTTAGTGGTTGTTAGAAGGAAGAAGGGGGTAAGGTTATATCTAAATGCCCATTCAATAATTTGAATCATTGTGAATGACGGAAAATCACCCAAACTAATTAATGATGAAAATGTTAAACAGAAATTAATAGTGTAAATGTAATAATAAATGAAATGTGATGTAAAATGAATGTTGATAATAAATTTGAATTTTTTGAGGAATCTAATTGTAGTAAATGATAACTAATTAAAGGTTGATATAAAAAGAGTTGATAGAAAGTTCAAGTTGTCATGTTAATAATTTTCTATACAAATTATTTAAAAGGGAAATGTTTGTAATTTGATTCAGATGCAAATCAAATGTTTATTTTAATGTAATGAAATTTGTATTATTTATGAATGTTTATGTTTTATTATGTGGTATTATGTTAGAGTGTAGGAATTATAAACATGTGTTATGTATTTTACTTTGTATAATTTTGTGTAGTGTGTCCAGTGTAAGGTCATTCACCTGACCATGAGGTATCAGCTGATGACTGGTGTTAGAGATGTGGTATGTTTCTTACAATTGATTTATAGGTTCTTTTGTTAATCAATTTAATTAAATGATTGAATAATTATTTTTATTAATTGGCAAAATAGTTTTTTTTGGAAATTAAATTTTTTTGTTCTTTGCAGTAAAGAAGTTTATTTTAATTTTTAATGTTCACTATAGGCAGCTAATGTATCAACTGATAAATGATGTTTATGTTATCTGTTATAACCATGTGTAATAGTATTTGAATAGATGATAACAGGTAGTTAAGGAGATTTAAATTCAAGTTAAAGTATATTGAAGTTTGTAATTGAAATGAGTAATTAAAAGGTAATGAAGTCAGTTAAATTAAAATAGTAACTTTGGTAAGATTTATTTCACTAGTTGAGTAAAATTTAAATATTGTAATTTGATTGGAAATAATAATATAAAGTGAACGGTTAAAGTTGTGAAATGGAATCGAATTTTGTTTAAGAAGCAAATATAAAATATTTATGTGAATTTTAGATTAATAATTAATGTGGAGACAGTGTGGTTAATGTAGTGATGTATAAGTGTACGCACCCAGTACTTGCTAAAGGCAACCCAGTATGTATGTAAGGGGAGATATACTGGTTGAGGATCTGGTATGGTATAAGGCTAGTTGTTGATTTCATTTAGAATGTTACACGGTTAGGTGGTACTGTGGTGTGTACCTGTCCGACTTTATGGTGTTGGGATCTCGCCCAGAGAAGTCCAGTAATATTGTTCAGGTGCAGCCATAGTCGCCGAGCTAGGGGGGTAGTTTACCCATGATGTGTTAAGAAATTAAAGGGGGGTTGTTGGCGCCATATCCTCACTGATCCTCTTAGGGTTTAGCAATGAGAGTTTTTCTGTTTCGGCAGAAAACCTCTCATTGGGGGGGGGTATTGTAACGGAACAAACCTATGGGGATTTGTAAATTAAATCTTTTCAATTTTATTCAACCAAATAAATGTTGTGAACCAACTATATCTTCGAGACTGGTGTGACTTGGCACTGAAATGCAGATTTTCAACAGGGGTGCGAGTTACCCCACACGAGCGTGCACCTCGGCCAACGTTTTCAGACATTTTGTCACGTTCGAATAAATTCCTTAGCGCTGTGTGCGCAGAGAACAAAGGCAGTCGACTAACAGCTTCAGACCGTGCAGTCGTATAAAAACATTGCTCGAGAAAATTAGGGTCGGCCAACCAGTAAATTATGTGATTAAAATACGTCAAAAATGTAAAACACATTTAAGAATCAACAGTGAGACGTTAGACAGCAATCAGTGACTAAAATTTAATTAATTGTGTACGAAATTGGGACAGTGTGAATGAAATTGGAACAACCAAAGAAACAATGCATGGACTAGCTTAACCACATGGCGGAGACAATATCAGTAAAGTAAACCGACAATCTAAATTTAAACCAAACAAAATAAAATAAAAAGATTAAATTTTTTATAATGAATAAATAGATATCTCAAGTGGAGAATGCGTGAGAGTATGAATGTGCAATTGCTGGGTTGCTTTTAAAGAAATATTTATATTAGAATAGAATAAGTTAATTTCAATGTTTGTTTTGTAGTGTTAATATGTAATGAAAAAGGAAGACAAAAATAGTTTTGAGAAAAGAAAAAAAATGGAATGGAAGTAAATTCAAAAGCGTAAGGCGCTTTTTGGCGGTAAATTCAATAAAAAATTTGGGTTTATTGACAAATACAATGAGAGTTGAGTTTATTAATAACACTTAACCCTAAATCACTTATAGGTACGAGTTCACATGAAGACTCGTGGACCCCATAAAGGTAAGGGATTTTGTGTATGTTTATTTAATATTACTGTCTTATAAATATGTAAGTTCTCAAAATGCTACTTTTGTAGTGAAAAATTACCCTTTACTAATTTTTTTAGAGTTGTTATAACTTACTAAACACAAGAACAATACATCAGAAACAGCAAACTGTTCACTGAATAAGTACTTCATAATAATTATGATTTATTTAGGACCTAAGTGTTGTTCTGATTATTTTGTTTACTTATATATAAGGAGACCTGAAAATGTAAACAATTTGTAACAAATATTTATGAGGGTCATTAGTAAGAGAATTTTTCTAGTTATTTAATATAATACATATGTACAAATTTAAATTTCATACCACCTCTCTCAATTATTCAATGTGGGCAATTTTTTGCCCCTGGTAACACAGATTCCACTTATGACACGTGATGAAATAAGCTACATATATTAAAAATGTTAATATGCAGATTAACAATGTTAATATTAAGTGATGAAACAGATATTAAGCTTTAATAAGTGATGAAATAGATGCTTATTTGTATTTATGTGAATTGTCGACAATGGTAAAGCTCACTTAAAGGACATTAAAAGTCCTTCTAAATACTGCACTGATTTCCAATTACCCATATTATAGCCTCAGCAAAGTATAACTTAAAAAAAAGTTACCTTCAACTTTAAACCGGAAATTGTTTTTCTGCTCATAATTCATTCTATAACAAAAATATTACTCCAATTAAAAACAATGTTTACAACAAAAAGGTTTTCCTTTGAAAATAGGTTCTGAATTGTCGCACCAATAATGCCATTTCAACACACCTGCCTACAAATATGTCTAATTTAACAGTTCTCAATATACATTACAACACTAATGTACAAAAAATGTGGCTACTAGAATGTGTTAATAAATTTCAACTGTTTTAAATTCAAATGTATTTCAAATATTTAGAGACATATAATGAATATAGTTCATATAAAAACAAGGTTTGAACAGATATTGAATATCTGTACCTGTACCTGTTGAACATAAAATCACTTTGTAGGCAAATGTTTTTCCAAGTTCAGAATTGCACGCCTTAAGTAAAAGTTTTTGTAATCTTCTGGTAACTGTTGTAATAATTTGACTGCATTCTCAACTGACTGCAATGCCTGAAAGAGAATTATATATACTGTGAAAAAAACAAATAACTAATTATTACACATTATCATTAAATCGTTTCCCATAAATCAGTCATAAACAGTCCATCTTGAAAAACACTGTCCACATAATTAAATGTTCATAAACACAATAAAATAATTAACCTCCATCGTCGAACAATAATCGCATCTTATAACTATATACATTGTTTAATATTGACTCTCTTATACTAACATCATAAATACATATACAATTCAAATGTTCATCATTATCCTCAAACTCATTTAACCTGTCATGATTGGTCATTGTCCTGTCACCTCCTGTATTATTAGTCATAATTAGGTAATTTATAAAATCATTATTTCCCTTATCTCCTACTACTTCAGTTTTATTACAAGGCAAGTATTTACTATATTTATCAATCATCTCCCCCCTAACCTTTCCATAAATTCTTCATAGTCTCTACTTATCTTAAAAATCTCTATCTCCCTCTTTTTCTCACAATATCTCTCTCTTTTAATATATCTCTCTTTACCACACCAAGCTACATTCTCTCTTTCTACATTTGCAGGGGACACTAATTCACAACTATTGCACCACCTGTGAAGTGCACTAAAAAAACCAAGGACAACTTTATTTGTAGACCATATGTCTCCCAAATATACATCGAAGGCACTCTCGTCCTTCCTAAAAACATGTACATCACCCCCTACTTCATCATTAAGGGAAAAATCTAACCCCTGCAACTCTTTTACAATTATACTCTCTTTACACACTCTCTTTAACCCTTCAACACACACTATCATTCCATTATTATCATATTCTATTCCCCATAAAAATTTCATTATCACTACCCCTGTTTACATAATCATTTTCTGATATCATACTTTTATTTATATTGTTACAATTCTCTCCCTTACTTACCTTGTCATCTTTGTTCAATTCTAATTTGTCTATTCCTCTCTTATTTTCTAATTCTATCTCGTCTAACCGTGTCTCTATTTCACTTAATCTTTTATCATAATTACAGCTTTGTTCTTTAATTTCTTTTTTGATATCATTAAATTGTTCATCAAACTGGTTTAATTTATCATTAAAATTATCTAATTTTGTATCGAACTTGATACTCTGTTCGTTAAAAAGTAATTTCATCATTCTTATTATATCGTTTTCCTCAACTCTTTTTGTTGGGGCTGGTGTTGAGTGAATACTGTCACCCATCATTTCCGATTCTGTTCTACTTGTCTCGTTATTGTTTGCCATTTTGCTTATAATAATAATAACTTTTAAATAATAAACGATTGTTTATTTTCAGTTGCTTTGTATTCTACTAACATAACCTCTTATGCTGTTTTATCATTTCGGCACCCGCTTGTCTCTGCTCTTTGACTTAATTATATAAATTTATTTTTATATAAAGTCCCAGTTCGGGCGCCATTTGTTAACACATAAATAAACAAGTCCCTAGTTCGGGTCGACATTTGTTAACACACTCCCACATACATACATTAATATAAATACATAAATATGTAAACAATATTTACTTATGGTACTCACCAAGTGTTGATCACACTTCCGTAGACTCATGCTACCACACATATCTGTTTTGTACCCAGGGCCCAAAGTTCGTTAAGTGAAAGTGCAGAAACATTCGGGTTGTACGAAATATAAGACTGATTACCATTGAAAGGTAAAACCAAACTTTGTTTAATTGTTACTTCCTTTGCATAATTAATATTCAAAATACAAATGGCGGCTTATACAGCAATTACAACATGGCGGCTAGTTAGCTTCCGCTACTTATTAAGATCTTACGTTTCCAATAATTATTCTCTCTTTGCTTCTATTGCATAAAAGAACATTTTATACTGCATTATTTAATTTTCCTAATATTATCATTGAATAGGGTTACTGAATGCAAACCAACGCCTCTTTTTAATAAAGACGGCCGGCTTGTTTTTCACAATTTCAATCACTCTCTCTCTTTCTCACTACATTTTTGAAAATTTTGATTTAGTAAATTTTGTTGTTCATATTATCTCGAGCTCGATTGTTTTGTAAAAAGGTATTATTTAAATGTTGCACTTTCCTGAAATGTTGCGGTCTCCGGATGGTTCAGATGCTGCCCATGGTTCGCCCGATGTTCGGCGTATTTTGATTCTGATCGTCTGTCTTGTTGGCACTGACTCTACATTGTTAAACTGTTATTTAGTTGTACTATGTGTTGCTGACTTTTACATTTTTAACTACTGAGAAACACTATTTCTGGCCTATTTGGGACCAGTACACTTTAATACGTGTTTACTGCATGACGACTTGTAGTTGACTGGGGGGAGGCAAAGCAAATATTTTGCGTATGTGTTAGCGCATCCACGTCATTGTCTTTTGTTCCAATTTGGCTCACGCCCTGTTATCATGTCATTGTTGTTAGGTCATCTTCGTATTTTAGTGACGTCCGCTTTATGGACCAATGAGAAGAGATATCGAAAGTCAGTTTACACATATAACGCCATTGTGATCCGTTCGGATGACACGTCCGCGCCTGACCTTGGAATCGTTTTGTTCTGCTGAAATCTGCGTCGTTGTCGCTTTACAAAGGGAAAATCGTCCTATCCATGTATGTGTGTGTAAAACAATAAAATACAATAGTTTGCTACCACTCATACCATAATTCTGACATCAAGATTTTCGTACTGTCACAATAAATAATTAATCCCAGTAATAATATATTTTTTTAATAGGTATATTTCATTTAAAACTTATATTGAAGTGAAATATATGTTTCAAAGGTTGTCTACCCTGTATAATGGTGAAAATTTTGTTTGAGAAAAAAGTTGTGATTTTTGTGAAGAAACTTTGTGTGTTAAAACTTTATTCATACAACAGGTAAGCTGAAAGTATAAATTAATGTTGTTTGGAACAAATGCACTTAAATATGTAACAAATACAACTAAAATGTGTCATTTTAATATCCATACAACTGTTTGCAATACCTAACCTCACTCTTTGTTTTAGCATACATTGTTTATTTGTGGGGTGAATAAAAACAACTGTCATAACATACCTCGCCGATATATACCAGACCCTAGAAGTAAGCCCTATAAAAAACACAGCCAAGAAGCCATCCAGGAAGCTCTTAAGGATGTAACAGACAATGGACTAAGCTACAGAGAAGCTAGTAAGAAGCACAACATAAACTGTTCTGTGCTCTACGCCATTTGACGCGAAAGGAAACAATTAAAACACAGGGTGGACCATCAGTTTTGTCATCAGAAGAAGAGAAAAAGCTTGTGGACAGGCTTATGATATGTGCTGAGTGGGGTTATCCAATGGATACCTATGACCTGAGGATAATTGTCAAGCATTATCTTGATGCTTGTGGCAGGACAATTAAAAGGTTTGCCAATAATATGCCAGGACGTGACTTTGCCATCAATTTTTTACAACGTCACAAGGCAAATTTATCATTTCGAATGTGCCAAAAGATTAAAAGAGCAAGGGCACAAATCAGCCCTAAAATGATCAAAGAATACTTTGGTAAGCTGGGGGGAGAATTGGCTGATGTTCTTCCTTCTCATATGGCTGCATCGATGGAGTCAGAAGGAGAAGAAAATGAAAATTCTCTGACGGGAGCGACAACTGCTGTTCAAACGGACCACCCCATTTCCAAAAATGATGTAGAAGGTGATTGGGTGCTAGTTTCTTTCCCATATGACTTGACAAAAGCAACATCAAGTAAGGAGAGGGATCGGTTGTTTATTGGAGAAGTCATTAAGAAGGCAACGATGAAATTCACTGGGAGATGTCTTCGAGGCAAACCCACCAAAAACTTCAATGGATATATATTGTAACAACGGATTCTTGTCGTGTCTTTAAACCTGTAAAAGCCACACGTTTGTGCGTCAGTTTGTAACGACGAGATCTTTGGGTTCCTTAGAACCACACGTTGTGGTCATTAACTTGTACCGAGTTGCTCTGTATGTGCTCTATAAATGTGTATTTCGTGTGTTCGCCTCACACGTTGTAGTCGTTACTTTATGTTTATGCTGACGATGTCCGTTGCGATTTCACGAATTACCAGTACTCGCGAGTGGAAACCTTACCTGTCCATTAATATGTGGTAGTATTTCCCTGGTGGCGCCAAATTGTTTAATCTGAAAACAATTAAAAAATAGGACTATCGAGCGTTTGTTCTATGATGGTATGGTGAATTCAAATTACTCCCGCCACGTGCGGGTTTATTAATATTGCTGGTAGTTCGCAGAGTTTCCGATGTCTAGCGCTTACCGTCACTGCCGCTCATCGCTAATATACACAAATCATATAATACAATTTATTATGAAATAAAGAACAGTGGTTACAACTCTGTACTAGTTTATTAACTTGTGATTAGTTGTTATTCATTTTATACAAAATTATATATTGTTATTAAACAAAGTTGCTCCGGCAATCATGAGACAATTAATTCCCAAGGTAGGCGAAAGTCGATTCAGAACGATTTAGTTAGACATGGCGTCTATAAATGTTTATTTTAATTTTGTTCAATTAATCTGGATTCTTGTGGTTACGAAAAAATATTGATATGATTACAATAAAGAACACTACCTTACATTACTGGTACTTATATACTATAAGGTGTAATTACAATTTGTTCCTGAAGTGTTAATAAGTGTGTCAAAAGTTCGTAATTTTTATACAGGTTATTTTATAGTTTCATATAGATTTAGTGTTTTATTTTTAATTAATCCTTGAAAGAAATTTGATTATCAGTTCGTAGTAAGAGTTAAGTGTTGTGAGAAAAAGTTAAAAAGAATTTATTCCATAAATTCGGGTAATTCAGCAATACTTATCGAATCTGTTGAATTAAGGTGAAGAGTCATTCATTTTGAAATAGGTTGGGTCATCTTTGTCATCAATCTTCCATCATTTTTGAATTTAATTACGCCTGGCTTCTTTTTCGGATAAGTTGGTCTAAATTATTAATTTTGAATTTATTAAGGGGACCATGTACCCGAAATTTTTTAAAAATTTAACTTTTTCTGTTTTTCAAATTTTCAGAAACTACAGTTAATTCTGAAAAAAATGATATAAAATTTGTTTACCTATGAGAAATAAAAGTTACAAAAATAAATAATTAAAAAGTACACAATTTTGTGTTGAGCGCTTGCATTTTCAGGCTTGGAAACTTTTAATATATTTGTTTTTTTTTCACATACAAAAGGGAATTTTTGTGTTATAGGTTAGGTTGGCTACTCTGTCATTATTACAGGTGAGGAATACAAACATGAGCATTCACTGCCTTTACCTGAGCTTCATAAAATAAAACATATTCAGGGACCTAAGCAATGAAACTTTACTGAGCAAGTGCCTTTTTGGTAAAACACAAAACCCGAATAAATCGTTCAATGCCCTAATTTGAAAAGGTTACCAAAGACAATTTATGTTGGGATAAATACAATTAAAGTGGGAGTGTATGATGCAGTGCTTGCTTTCAACAGCGGAGCTTACAGCAAATGTACTGTGATGGGGAAACTGGGACTGAAAGTAAGTGAGTCTTGTCGGGCACGGTTGAGACGAATCGATGAGAGGAGAGTAAAAGAAGCTGATAAGAAAATGACAGAGCAAAGTAAGTTAGAAGGTAAAATAAAAAGGCAAGAAAACAAGAAGAAATCAGAAGAAAATGAGGAAGACCCACAGTATGGCGCAGGACTATTTTAAATGTAGCTTTGTTGTGTAACTATGGTAACATTGACAATAAAGTAAGTTTTCTCAAAAAATGACTTTTTACCATATTTATGTACCTTATTCTCAGCTTCTGTAAAAGATAGAAACACGATTCTTTTTTTAAGTTGTAGGGCTAATTATAGAGTATCTACTGAACCTCAAAAACAGAAGAAGAAAGTAACCGAAAAATTATAAACTCTTTAAAAAAATTAAAATATTTAGACAATTTTTCAAAAAATTAATTAAATAAATGTGAGATAATAAAACGTAATTTTTTTGGTTCAGATGGTTAAAATACCTTCCCAGAATATGCTGACCAAACCTCAAGTTTGTACCTTGAACAGGTTTTGAGAAAAAGGTACATAAAGTTGATTAATTTAACATGGGGAAGATAGGCGGGTACATGGTCTCCTTAATCTGGTCTTTGGCCTCGGTTGGATGGACTAATTACTTCTTGTCTTATCAGACTTCTTGTTTCTCTTCTTGTCATTAATTTTGATTACTTTTTATTGTTTTAAATTAAAATTTGAGTCATTTATGGTTTGGCGTCTATTCGTCTTGAGCTTCAATAATAACTAACTGTTTCTAACGGAATAATAATAAATAACGTTCGGTTGTTATGGCAACTGACTGCCTCTCATTGGCTATTCATAACTTAAGCCCATTGTTATAATTTTTGAATTTTTATTCAAAATGACTAAATATCTTCTGCTATTATTCTTCTGTCTTCTTATCTATGTATGAGATATTATCACAACTGTTCCTATTTTCTTTCAAAGATCATTTTGACATCCCTCAAAGCTGGGTTTGCTTATGTACTAATTTTTTGACAATTATGTTAATATTATGTAATTACATTTCTTTCTTATTTTATGTCTTTAATTTAACTTTTACATTTCCATATGATTCTCTACTTTTACTTAACTAGTTACTTGCCCTGGATTTTCTAATACAATAGTTAATTTCTTACAATTTGTTGATTTTGGATTTATACAGTTAGGCATTTTATAGGCCTAAGTAGTAATTGGCTATATTTTCTTATTTTACACAAATTAAATATTATTTTACCTTTATACATGTTTTGTTTTGTGTCACAAATGATTTGTTTACCTTTAGAATTGATTTGGGTTGTTTTATAATAATTGTATGTTCTCATTATTTTACAAAATCATGGCTTGTCTATTATCTAGAAGATAATAATTGCTTTTCCAGTATTATTAGGTTTGTAAGGATTTATCTCTTTACTTATCTATATTGCCCTTTTTTATAACTTGTCTATTATTTACTATGATTTATAAAACATAACACAACATTTAGGTTTATGGTCTGTATACCTCTTTCAGCCATATTCCTTCTCATAAACTTAATTGAACAAATCTTTTAACAGTTACTATGCAAATCTTATTTATATTTTGTTTATTCTTATTTATTTTTTGGTGACTAACATTATCACACCATTTACTTTATTTACCTAATTATCCCTTTGAACATAGGATGTTTTACTTATTTTGCTTTTCTATTCTTTAGTATATTTTTCTTTTCTAAACTTTACTATCTAACCATGGTAACACTAATATTTTGACTCCTCATGGGATTTTTTCCCTGAATACCATTGTATTCCTAATCTATAATCACTCTTAATCC
This sequence comes from Magicicada septendecula, assembly GCA_034769895.1. Classification (NCBI taxonomy): domain Eukaryota; kingdom Metazoa; phylum Arthropoda; class Insecta; order Hemiptera; family Cicadidae; genus Magicicada; species Magicicada septendecula. Next base: position 892,950,843 of record CM068367.1, read on the forward strand.
TAATAACAACAATATTTTTATTTTTTAGCACTTTTCACCACTAAACTGTAGTGTTTACCACTGGTTTTTAGGTGTCTATACCTATCAGTAGGGTTTTCTATTTATTTTGGGGGTTTACACTGGCACTTTGCACTTTTTTATAGTATTTGAGTGTTACTAGTGGGTGTCCCCTAACATTAATTTCTCTTTTCTCACTTAATCATGTTCACTATCTATCTATCTCTCACTTCATAATGGTTAGTTATACTGTTAACAAGTTTCATATCATTATAGAGTTATTAATAACATTATCTCTATTTCTTTGGTTAGTGTACTTTAGTTTGTCATTACTTTATTTGATTTTAATAATTATCATTTACATTTATTATTTATTTGATTCTAATAATTATCATTTGATTTTACTGTTTCTCATTTCCTTTTCTATATCATTTGTTTGTGTCTTATTATATCTTCTCATTTTATTTCATTTATATTTTGTTTGTTTCCTTTTCATTTACCTTCTCATTTGATTTCATTTTATTGAGTCAATCACTTGGGTTGGGTCATAGTCATTTGTCTCGTCATAGTCATTTTATTTTCATTAGTTAAACATTTAATATAGTTGATTCATAGTTTTTCCCTGGTATTGGTGTGGCTTTTTGTATTGTAACAATATATATCTGTATCCAGATGAATGTGACTGTAAGTACAGTCAAGTGAAAGCAAAGCTGGAGAATCCTGAACAATATGGCAAAGGCCTCCTCAAGTTTAAACTAAACTGGCACGATTTGTGATTCGGAGTTGTGCATTTCAGGTTTTTAAAATAAAATTTGGGTGCTTCAAAACATGAAACTACTGTTATTTTTATTATTCTACCTCATTTCCACTGTTAACATTAAAATAGGATGTTTCTGTTCACCCCAATTCATGCAGAATGGAAACACATTAGTACTATATACACGTGTTTTCATTCACCCCACTTGCGGGTAAATAGAAACAAATATATTTTTTATAAAAAAGTTCCAGATGTAAAATATTTCATATATGACTTTTTTACCAAATCAATACTAGGTCATCACCCATAAGTTACCACAAAAATAATTAATTTATCTTTTGTTATACACTACTAAAACTATTTTAAACATAAATATCGGTATGGAGAACCATACATGACTTCCATGTTCTAAGATTTATATTTAAAAACATTTTCGAAATGAAATATTTCCATAGAAACTACTTCTTTCTACTTACTGCTTCAGCCTTAACCACAGTACTGTGGTGACTAACGTATACCACCACACGTATCGCACTCAATTTTCACTGATGATGGCAGTCGACGGCACTGCCGAAACACCTGGTTTTGCAGAAAACATTGGTCTACGGCTAAACAGCCCGGGAAGGAATTTTAACAACAAACTACTACTTTGTTGCCGATAACGTAGTACACATATACAAATTATCCCCTCCCCTTTCAACTATAATTTTCATTTATAGGAAATTACCCCCACCCCGTTCAACTAGCCTCTTCATTTACAGATATTTCATCTATGTTTCTACAGTGGATTATTAAGATCTTCTTATCACGATTATTTATCAAAATTAAGTACTTTACACTTGTTACAACAAAAAATGTTTTAGGTAAACTGGCCTTTCCCCGAAACCGATCTTCACTAAAATCAATAGGCCTTGAGTCTTCTACAACTCAGGCACATATATAAAAAATTATTTGATTCTGTTTGAATTTACGGCAGTTATCGTTCGTCATGAAAAAATTTCTTTTGTTACAACATAAAATCTTGCAAGTAAACTACTCCTTTCCCTCAACCGATCTTCACAAAAATCAACAAGCCTTGTTCTCTACAATCTAGGGGTGTATACAAAAACGTATGTCACTCGTTTTTATAAATAATAGTGTTTTATAATATTGTGAATATGCTATACAACCTGATGATGGTCTGTGACCGAAATCGATAGCTTTAAGAATATAAATAATAACATTATATGGTACCTTTAAGCTATATAAAACGAATACAAAAAATAAAAAATTGAATTATAAGTACCATTAATAAAAAACAATAAGTGTAAGTATAAAATACATCACATTATCATTAGTATATGTTTAAGTTTATGTTTGAATTTACGACAGTTATCGTTCGTCATAGAAAAAATTAACCTTGTTATCGCATAAAACGTTGCAGGTAAACTACCACGTTCTCTTAACTGATCATCACCAAAATCAATAGGTCTTGAGTCCTCTACAATTCAGGGATGCATGCAAAACATTATTATTTGATTCTGTTTGAATGTGCGGCAGTTATCGTTCGTCATAGAAACAATTACTCTTGTTAAAACATTAAAGGTGGCAGGTAAACTACCCCTTTCCCTTAACCGATCTTCACCAAAATCAACAGACCTTCAGGACCTAATAATTCAGGAACGTATGCAAAAAATTATTCAATTCTCTTTGAATATGCGGCAGTTATCATTCGTCATAAACATAAAATTACCCTTTTAAAACATAAAACGTTGCAGGTAAACTACTCCTTTACCTTAACCGATCTTCACCAAAAACTAAAGGTCTTGAGAACTCTACAATTCAGGGCTGTATGCAAAACATTATTTGATTCTATTTGAAGTTGCGGCTGTTATCATTTGCTATAGAAAAAAATTACCCTTGTTAAAACATGAAACGTTGCAGCTAAACTACCCCTTTCCCTTAACCGATCTTCACCAAAAACAATAGGTCTTGAGTAATCTACAATGCAGGGCTGTATGCAAAAAATTATTTGATTCTGTTTGAATTTGCAGCTGTTATCGTTTACAAAAAAAAAAATCTATAGACAAGACAGACAGACAGACAGACACACACACAGACACTTTTCAAAAAATGACTTTTTCATGTTTTGAGGGTAGAACAATCAGAATCTGCAATTATCTCGAACAGGATTTTTTTGCCATTACCACACTTCCATTTCCTTATGGAACATGGAAGTAAAAAGTCATTTTTCGAAAACTGTCTGTGTGTAGAATTTTTTTTATGGCAAACGATAACAGCCGCAAATTCAAACAGAATTAAATTTTTTGCATACCGTCCTGAATTGTAGAGGACTCAAGGCTGATTGAATCTGGTGAATATCGGTTAAGGGAAAAAGGTAGTTTACCTGCAACGTTTTCCATTTTAACAAGAGTAAAGTGCTTATTTTGATAAATAAAGTATCCTGAAAAGAAGGTCATAATAATCCACTGTAGAAAGGTAGATGAAATATATCTATAAATGAAAAGGGTAGTTGAAGGGGGGAGGGGGTAATTTTTACTTTCATGTTCCATAAGGAAATGGAATTATGGTCATGGCGAAAAAAATCGTGTTCGAGATAATGGCAGATTCTGATTGTACTACCGTCAAAACATGAAAAAGTCATTTATCGAAAACTGTCTGTGTGTCTATCTGTCTGTAGATTTCTTTTTCTATGGCAAATGATAACAGCCGCAAATTCAAACAGAATCAAATACTTTTTTGCATACAGTTCTGAATTGTAGAGGACCGAGGCCTATAGATTTTGGTAAACATCGGTTAAGGGGAAGGGGTAGTTTACCAGCAACGTTTTACATTTTAACAAGAGTAAAGTACTTGAAAATTCATATAAACTTTTTCAAACAATGGTAATTGTTAAAAATAAAATAATTTTGTTGCCAGGCAATAAAATTAAAATTTTTTCATTTTAATTTAAATCATGTATGAGTGAAAATATATCGTTCGTGGCAGGCAAGCATATCTCAATATGTAATGTTTACGTTTTTAAAGTTTTATTATTGCGATTACTGCAATAAAAGGCAGGCAGGACACACACACACACGATTCGCGTTATTTCTGGCCTCACTTATTTTTATTACTTCCATGTTCCATAAGGAAATGGAAGTATGGTGATGGCAAAAAAATCGTGGTCGAGATTATTGCAGATTCTGATTGTACTACCCTCAAAACATGAAAGTCATTTTTCGAAAAGTGTCTGTGTGTGTGTCTGTAGATTTTTTTCTATGGCAAACGATAACAGCCGCAAATTCAAACAGAATCAAATAATTTTTTTGCATACAGCCCTGAATTGTAGAGTACTCAAGACCTATTGTTTTTGGTGAAGATCGGTTAAGGGAAAGGGGTAATTTACCTGCAACGTTGTTTTTTTAACAAGGGTAATTTTTTACTTCCATGTTCCTTAAGGAAATGGAAGTATGGTGATGGCAAACAAGCAAGGTAACAAACACAGAAGAATTAACAAATATGCCAAATAATGTGCCTAGTATATGTATTAACAGAAATGAAACTAATAAAACCAGGAATCTACAGAATTAAGAAACAGCAAAGAGACACAGACATAGACAGACATTACCAAAGACAACCCATGACAAAAAACTCTTTATTCTAATAAAAGAATAGCATTAATTAAATAAATCAAAAACAGTGTACCAGGCATGCTTTTAATAGCCTACTGTCAAATTCAAATAAAATAACAAAATAAAAAGAACCTAGTAATCACCTGTACACAGGTAGAAATCATAAAGAGATAGTAAATAATAATTAACAAGTGTAAAGTGTCAAATAATAACCTGTAAAACACTGAAACCAGATAGCCAAAACATATACCAGGTAACCTCAACTATAAATCAGCTTGTAATTAGCATAAAATAAGACCAAAACGATGTAAAGTAGTGTAAGTTATAAAATAATGATAGAAGACATTGTAAAGACGAACTAGTGATACAATTTTATTAATTAAAAGTGGTATGTGTGGTGTTTAATGCAAATACACAGACTGAAATTGGACAGAAAAGTGTACACATTAAACACGCTCAGAATTTCTATAATAATACATAATAAATTTTTTATAATAATAATTTGTATAAACCAGTGAAGAACAATGTCATAAATGTGCAATATAATATGTATTACCACTATTATAGTATACAATGATTATTATGAAAAACTAATTTAACCAGAATTAAGGAAAATTGAGGTCACTGTCTGACCATACTAGCTGCAAGACGTATTGGTGAATTATTATCAATATCACATGTAATTATAAAAGAACAACCATTGCAAAACAAGCTTTACACTGTAAAGACAATTTAGACTTAAAAGAACCATATAAAGATGGGTATATCATTAATTCAGAATTAAATCAAAAAGACATGGCATACTAAGACTATGAACATTAAATGTTACATTAAAAACAAGCAAATAATTGTATTCTAATGAAAACTAAGCTGTTTAGAAGTTGTAATGGACATCTTAGAATATCTATACCACTGTAAAAAAGTGAACAGGACAAATTATGTCAATAAATAAAGTAAATCTAACTGACCATGCTCTAGGCCATAGAAAGCATGGGTCCAATATAGTAATTTTATTGATCTTAGACAATCATTGTACTTGGAAATTACGAATTAAAATAGGTTAATTACAATTATAAATTCTCAGAATAGGAGAGTAGTAACATCTAGTAACCATATGTTCTTAATCTAAAACAATAAATCTCGTCTGAAAATGTTCAACATTTTGAGGTTACCATTTTATAAAAAAGTAATCATCTTTAACCTATGCTTATATTAATTTACAATTTAACAATAATAGTGATTATTTGAATAATGTTTTGGTGATAGTGTAATTATTGACAAATGTGTAATTAGTTCAAAGTGCATTGCTGGATATTATGCTAACATCCTGAGTGAGGTTATGATAGAAACAAAGAGTGAGGTTAGGTATTGCAAACAGTTGTATGGATATTAAAATGACACATTTTAGTTGTATTTGTTACATATTTAAGTGCATTTTTTTCAAACAACATTAATTTATACTTTCAGCTTACCTGTTGTATAAATAAAGTTTTAATACACAAATTTTCTTCACAAAAATCACAACTTCTTTCTCAAACAAAATTTTCACCATTACACAGGGTAGACAACCTTTTAAACATATATTTCACTTCAATATAAGTTTTAAATGAAATATACCTATTAAAAAAAATATATTATTACTGGGATTAATTATTTATAACAAATTATAAAACTTTTCGGGCTTTTGTTTCTATTCACCCCACTGTTTCTATTCATCCCATTTTACAGTACTTATCGTGAGATGGTTGTTGTTTTAATTGCTGAAGCTTTGGATCCTTATTTTGCTCTCTTGCTAAGTTCTGGAGTAGCTGTTTTACTTCGTCGTTTGCTTTATACTGGATATGCAGTAATTTCAAATCTTTATCATTGGAGAAATGAGTCTCTTCCTTCTTCTCCGTGACATATCGACTTAGTGTATCTGCTGTCATGTTGTCAGTTCCTCTACAGTATTTAATGGTAAAAGAATATTCTTCTATGGCCAGAATCCATCTCATCAGTATCGCATTTGTGATTCTGCACCTCAGTAAGAATGATAGAGCTTGGTGATCAGTGTGAATTTCAAAGTGTGCTCCATATATATAATAGCGGAATTGTTTCAGTGCATATATGATGGCCAATATTTCCTTCTCCAAAGTACAGTAATGTTTCTCGGCACCTTTGAACACTCTGCTTGCATAGGCGATCACTCGAAGTTCTCCTTTTGCATCTTCTTGATAGAGTACGCTCCCTATTGCATAGTCGCTGGCGTCTGAGTAGATGACGTACTTTCCTTCACGTTGTGGATGGTGTAGCATAATATTTTCCACAAACAGTGCCTTGACCTTGTTGAATGCATTGGTGTGATGTTATTCCCACTTCCACTTCACTTTCTTCTTTGTAAGCTCCAATAATGGTTTGATTTCTTCTGCATATAATGGTGAAAATCGTCTATAGTATCCAGTTAAACCTAGGAATGCTCTTACCCTTTCACATTTCTCGATATTGGGAACTTGGTGATAATGCTTATTTTGCATGGATCTGGTCGTATACCTTCCTCAGATACAATATGACCCAACAATTTTATAGACGATCGCATAAATTCACATTTATCTAAATTTAATGAGATGCGAACTTGTCGAAACTTCTCAAAAATAGTGCGTAAATTGATTATATGTTCTTCTAACATTTTCGATATGACTAATATGTCATCAACAAAAATCATGGTGTAAGGTTCTACTTCCGGACCTAATGCAATTTCTAAACATTTTACAATGGCTGCTAGGCTTGTGCTTAGACCAAAAGGTACTACTTTATGCTGGTGGTACATTAGAGTCTCGCTTATCCGACAAATGGGCCGGCAGAACGTCAGATAAGTGAAAATGTCGGATAATAGGGAGGTGTTAAGAAAAAGCCTATTAAACGTCAAACTATGTTATCATTTCAAACTATGTTATAATTTTACATATTACGAACCTAATAATCATGTTTTACAACAAAACAACAGAAAAAATGAACTGAAAAAATGAACGTACAGTTACATAATTGTCTGAAGTTAAATACACTTAAAAAGTTCAGTCCTGTGATGATTTAAAGAAATTTTTGATTGTAGTCTGCTTTCCTGATGAGTGCCGTTTCTTCGCTGCCAAGTCTTGCCATCTTTGCAGCATCATTATGTCGATTCCTGTAGCTTCTTCTTGTTGCTCAATGTATTTAATTGCAGTTTCTAGAGCCTTAACTCCGTCGTTATGTGAAATTGTGAGAGGCTCAACAGTTGGTGCTTGATCTTGAACTTCAATTTCGTTGTCATCGCAATTGACAAGAGCGACAATTTCTCCATCAGTTACATACTGATCATCATCCTTCATCCAACTTTCGATTTCTTGCAAAGATGCATCCTCACATCCAGGGATACGTTGCACTAAAGGTAGAATGGTTTCTTCAGTTTCATCTGTGCTTTCTGTTTCCATACTTCCATCATCGCCTAGCAGCTTCTTCCATGATTTGGCAATTGCTGGAGCCCTTATGTCAGCCCAGGCCCTTGCAACCCAATAAGCAACATCCTCTTTACAATGATGCGTTTCAATTTTTCAATCATGTCTTGTCCTTCTTCAATTTCTTCTATCACTGTGGACAGTAGCTTCCTGTGATAGTTCCTTTTTATCGTTTCCAAAATGCCCTGTTCCATAGGTTGGCATATGGCGGTTACATTAGGGGGGCAGAAACATTGCCTTAATGTCACCATTTTGAAGCTCCTCTGCATCAGGGCGCGTTGGAGGATTATCTACCAACAAAACTGCTTTTCTGGGTAAATTATTTTCTTTCAAAAACTTCTCTGTTGAAGGAATGAATTCCTTAAAAAACCAGTCTTTGAAAATTTCACTGCTCATCCATGCGCTTTTCTGACTGTAGTATTTTACAGGAAGAGCGTTTTTTGAAAATGTGTTAAAGGCTCTAGGATTTTTGGACTTTCCAATCATTGCAAGGTCCATTTTGAGGTTTACTGTAGCATTGCTGCATGCTAAAATTGTCAGCCTCTCCTTACTACGCTTGTAGCCAGGGGCTGCCGCTTCAGTTCTGGTTGCAAGACTCTTACTAGGTAACATTTTGTAATTAAGGCCCGACTCATCACAGTTAAATATCTGATCACCTGGTAGGCTTTCAGTTTCAATAAATTCCTGAAATCTTTTCTTGAATGCTTCCATTTCTTCAAAATTCGATGATAGTTTTTCACCACAAACACTTAACTGACGGATACCGTAGCGTTTCTTCCATTGGTCGAGCCAACTGACACTTGCTATGAAATCTGGGTCCCCTTCATTGAATTCATTATGAAAATTCAATGCCTTTTGCTGTAAAATAGGCCCTGAAATAGGCACACATCTGTCCCTAAACTGTGTAAACCAAACATACAAAGCTTCACTAACTTTTTCATAGTCACATTTTTTCATAGTTTTACTTTCTTTTAATGCACCCTCTATAACTCTTGATGCACACCATTTTTCTATTTCTATTCGTTTTTTTTCCAGTCTCCTACTGTTACCCGTCCAACGCCAAAGTCGTCAGCTACCTTCTGCATTGTCTCTCCCTTGTCCAGTCTCTTGATTGCCTCAAGTTTTTGTTCCATCGATACAACAACTTTCTTTCTTTTCGTCGCCATACTTGAGTAAATTTCAACTTTTAAACAACACAACAACGTTTGTCAAATTAACACACACAGACACATACGTATGTAACAGACGATAAACCGATCCGCATGCAATGATAAACTGCAGTGCACTGAGTAGTGAGTTGTGACAGTGAGTGAGTGAGGGTGGGGCGAATGACAGACACATGAGTCATAGTGTAGACTGTACAGTCGGGGTAACTAATTAGCTGCGGTAGAGTCGGGAGCAACAAAAAATAGACTACACTCATGCTCGCAACTTGCAGTTCTTGTTGCCGATTAATGCATTTTGTTGTTTTTTTTTTTTACGGTGGGACGTCGGATAATACAGAATGTCGGATAAACGAGACACTACTGTAATTAATACTAGGGCACTAGGGCCTATACTTGCCTTAAATTCACTGAATTGCAAATTATTATACACCTTGCAATTGTATGAGCACTAGAATAAACTTTATAAACTATTAATTAGCGAGTAATTCGATCGGTAGATTCTATCAACCTTATCGCTTCAGAACTTTAATAAAAGTCAGTTAACGGAAAAAGTTTTTCGGGAAACATCGCGCTTGGGATTGTGGGTAACATTATTCAAATACAGATGCCTGATTGGGTAAAATATGATAGGTTTCACAAAGCATTTTCTATGGAATAAAATTTACAATAAATACTATTATAAACATAATTCCCTTATGCATCTTGAAATTGCAAATCATGGCATAAATTCGTCCATTAATATCAAAATTCACTTTTTTAAACTAAGAGTCGATTAGTCGATACAATATTTTGATAAACTTATGTCTTGCAACTAATTACTGACTGAATGATTGTTATTTACATTAACTAGGATACGTATAAAGTTCTTTTATAACAAATCTTAACATAATAAACATCTTAAATTGACAAAAATACAATGTTTAGTTCTAGGCTTCAGTTGGCCTATCACATCCTAAGTTAGTTTTATCGGTACTTATCATAAAATGTTGGTGGTAAACTACCCCTTTCTCTTACCCGATCTTCACCAAAATCAATAGGTCTTGAGAACTCTAAAATTCAGGGATATATGCAAAAAATTATTTGTTTCTATTTGAATTTGCGGCTGTTATCGTTTGCCATAGAAAATACCTTTGTTAAAACAAAAAACGTTGCAGGTAAACTACCCCTTTCTCTTAACCGATCTTCACAAAAATCAACAGGCTTTCAGTCTTTCACAATTGATGAACGTATGCAAAACAATATTTGAGTCTGTTTGAATGTGCGGCAGTTATAGTTCGTCATAGACAAAAATACCATTGTTAAAACATAAAATGTTGCAGGTAAACTACCCATTTCCCATAACCGATCTTCACCTAAATCAACAGACATTGAGTTCTCTATAGCTCAGGAAGGTATGCAAAACATTATTTGATTCTGATTGAATTTACGGCAGTTATCATTCGTCATAGAAAAAATTACCCATGTTAAAACATAAAACGTTGCAGGTAAACTACCCCTTTCCCTAACCCGATCTTCACCAAAATCAATAGACCTTCAGTCCTCTACAATGCAGGGATGCATGCAAAAAAATATTTGATTATGTTTGAATGTGCGGCAGTTATCGTTTGTCATGGAAACATTTCTCTTGTTACAACTTAAAATGTTGCAGGTAAACTACCCCTTTCCCTTAACCGATCTTCACCAAAATCAACAGGCCTTGAGTTCTCTACAATTCAGGAACATATGCAAAAAATTATTTCATTCTCTTTGAATTTACGGCAGTTATCTTTCATCAAAAAAAAATTACCCTTCTTAAAACATAAAATGTTGCTGGTAAACTACCCCTTTCCCATAACTGATCTTCACCAACACCAATAGGTCTTGAGAACTCTACAATACAGGGCTGTATGCAAAACATTAGTTGATTCTGTTTGAATTTGCGGCTGTTATCGTTTGCCATAGAAAAAAATTACCCTTTATAAAAAAAACGTTGCAGGTAAACTACCCCTTTCCCTTAACCGATCTTCACCAAAACCAACACGTCTTGAGAACTCTATAATTCAGAGCCGTATGCACAACATTATTTGATTTTGTTTGAATTTGCGGCTCTTATCGTTTGCCACAGAAATTACCCATGTTAAAATATAAAAAGTTGCAGGTAAACTACCCCTTTCGCTTAACCGATCTTCAACAAAATCAACAGACATTGAGTTCTGTATAATTCAAAAAGGATACAAAAAAGTAGTGATTCTGTTTTAATGTACGGCAGTTATCGTTCGTCATAGAAAAAATTACCCTTGTTAAATCATAAAATGTTGCTGGTATACTACCCCTTTCCCTTAACTGATCTTCAACAAAATCAACAGACCTTGAGATCTGTTTAATTCAAAAAGATCTGCAAAAACGTAGATGATTCTGTTTGAATTTACAGCATTTATCGTTCGTCACATAAATGATTACCCTTGTTAAAACATAAAATGTTGCAGGTAAACTACCCCTTTCCCTTAACCGATGATCACCAACACCAATAGGTTTTGAGAACTGTATAATTCAGGGCTGTATGCAAAACCTTATTTGATTCTGTTTTAATTTGCGGCTCTTATCGTTTGCCATAGAAATTACCCATGTTAAAATATAAAATGTTGCAGGTAAACTACCCCTTTCGCTTAACCGATCTTCAACAAAATCAACAGACCTTCAGTCTTTCACAATTGATGAACGTATGCAAAACAATATTTGAGTCTGTTTTAATGTACGGCAGTTATCGTTCGTCATAGAAAAAACTACCCTTGTTAAAACATAAAATGTTGCAGGTAAACTACCCTATTCCCTTAACCAATCTTCACCAACACCAACAGGTCTTGAGAAGTCTACAATTCAGGGCTGTATGCAAAACATTATTTGATTCTGTTTGAATTTGCGGCTGTTATCGTTTACCGTAGAAAATATTACCCTTGATAAAAAAATGTTGCAGGTAAACTACCCCTTTCCCTTAACCGATCTTCACCAAACACAATAGGTCTCGAGTACTCTACAAATCAGGGCTGTATGCAAAAAATTATTTGATTCTGTTTGATTTTGCGGCTGTTATCGTTTGCCATAGAAAATACCCTTGTTAAAACAAAATGTTACCGTTAAACTAACGTTGTTCAAAACCTCTTCATTTATAGATATTTCATCTACGTTTCTACAGAGGATTATTATGAGCTTCTTATTAGGATACATTATTTATCAAATTTAAGTACTTTACTCTTATTAAAACATATACCGTTGCAGGTAAACTACCCCTTTCTCTTAACCGATCATCACCAAAATCAATAGACCTTCAGTCCTCTACAATTCAGGGGTGCATGCAGAACATTATTTGATTCTGTTTGAATTAGCGGCAGTTGTCTTTCGCAAAAAAAATTACCCTTAAAACATAAAATGTTGCTGGTAAACTACCACTTTCCCTTAACCGATCTTCACCAACACCAATAGGACTTGGGAACTCTACAATTCAGGGCTGTATGCAAAACATTATTTGATTCTGTTTGAATTTGCGTCTGTTATCGTTTGCCATAATCTTAATTTTAGTTCTTATGGAAAGTCAAAGTGTTGTTGCTTTACGTTGAAGATTTCTACGAGAAATTCAAACTAAATCTATTGGAGACATAGTCTGGTTAGACGAAACATGGGTAAACATAGGTCACAGTTTACGAAAATGCTGGACAGATGATACTGTGGAAGGAACAATGAAAATACCTTTAGGACGAGGGGGTAGATATATTATTGTACATTTTCTATGGTAAACGATAACAGCCGCAAATTCAAACAGAATCAAATAATTTTTGCATACGGCCCTGAACTGTAGAGTACTCAAGACCTATTGTTTTTGGTGAAGTTCGGTTAAGGGAAAGGGGTACTTTACCTGCAACGTTTTTTTATCGGGGGTAATTTTCTTCTATGGCAAACAATAACAGCCGCAAATTCAAACAGAATCAAATAATGTTTTGCATACCTTTTTGAATTAAAGAGATCTCAAGGTTTGTTTATTTTGTTGAAGATCGGTTAAGGGAAAGCGGTAGTTTACCAGCAATGTTTTATGTTTGAACAAGAGTAAAGTACTTAATTTTGATAAATAAAGTATCCTGATAAGTAGCTCATAACAATCCACTGTAGAAAGGTAGATGAAATATCTATAAATGAACAGGTTAGGTGAACGACGTGGGTGTAATTTTCTATTAATGAAAGTTATAGTTGAAGGGGGAGGGGAGAATTTGTTATATGTGTACTACATTATCGGCAAAAAAGAAGTAGTTCTTTGTTAAAATTCCTTCCCGAGCTGTTTAGCAGTAGTCCAATGTTTTCTGCAAAACCTGACTTTTCGGCAGTGCCATCGACTGCCATCATCAGTGAAAATCGATTGCGAAAACGTGAGGTGGTATACGTTAGTGACCACAGTACTGTGGTTAAGGCTGAAGCAATAAGTAAAAAGAAGTAGTTTCTATGGAAATATTTCATTTCGAATATGATTTTAAATATAAATCTTAAAACATGGAAGTCATGTATGGTTTTCCATACCGTTTATTACTTCTATGTTCCGTAAGGAAATGGAAGTATGGTGATGGCAAAAAAAATTGTGTATGAGATTATTACAGATTCTGATTGTACTACAATCAAAACATGAAAAAAAAGTAATTTTTTCAAAAGTGTGTGTGTGTGTCTAGATTTTTTTTTATGGCAAACGATAACAGCCGCAAATTCAAACAGAATCAAATAATGTTTTGCATACAGCCCTGAATTGTAGATTTCTCAAGACCTATTGTTTTTGGTGAAGATCGGTTAAGGGAAAGGGGTAGTTTACCAGCAACGTTTTTTGTTTTAACAAGGGTAATTTTTTTTTGACGAACGATAACTGCCGTAAATTCAAAGAGAATCAAATAATTTTTTGCATACTGTCCTAAATTGTAAAGAAGCGAAGGCCTGTTGATTTTGGTGAATATCGGTTAAGGGAAAGGGGTAGTTTACCTGCAACATTTTATGTTGTAACAAGAGAAATGTTTTCATGACGAACGATAACTGACACACATTCAAACAGTATCAAATATTTTTTTGCATGGATCCCTGTATTGTAGAGGACCGAAGGCCTATTGATTTAGATGAAAATCGGTTAAGAGAAAGGCGTAGTTTACCTGGAACGTTTTATGTTTTAACAAGAGTAAAGTACTTAATTTTGATAAACAAAGTATCCTGATAAGAAGCTAATAATAATCCACTGTAGAAACGTAGATAAAATATCTCTAAATGAAGAGGCTAGTTGAACGGGGTGGGGGTAATTTTCTATTAATGAAAATTATAGTTAAAGAGGGAGGGGAGAATTTTTTTTATGTGTACTACGTTATCGGCAACAAAGAAGTAGTTTTTTGTAAAAATTCCTTCCCGGGCTGTTTAGCAGTAGTCCAATGTTTTCTGCAAAACCAGACGTTTCTGCAGTGCCATCGACTGCCATCATCACTGAAAATCGAGTGTGAAAACGTGAGGTGGTATACGTTAGTGACCACAGTACTGTGGTTAAGGCTGAAGCATTAGAAAGAAGTAGTTTATATGGAAATATTTCATTTCGAATATTCTTTTAAATATAAATCTTAGAACATGAAAGTCATGTATGGTTCTCCATACCAATATTTTTCTAGGGTAAACGATAACAGCCGCAAATTCAAACAGAATCAAATAATTTTTTGCATACAGCTCTGATTTGTAGAGTACTAAAGACCTATTGTTTTTGGTGAAGATCGGTTAAGGGAAAGGGGTAGTTTACTAGCAACGGTTTTTTTTAATCGTAGGTATTTTTTTCTATGGGAAACGATAACAGCCGCAAATTCAAAGAGAATCAAATAATTTTTTGCATACAGCCCTGATTTATAGAGTACTCAAGACCTATTGTTTTTGGTGAAGATTGGTTAAGGGAAAGGGGTAGTTTACCTGCAACGGTTTTTTTTTTAATCAAGGGTAATTTTTACTTCCATGTTCCTTAAGGAAATGGAAGTATGGTGATGGCAAAAAGAATCGTGTTTGAGATTATTGCAGATTCGGATTGTACCAAACTCAAAACATGAAAAAATATCGGTATGGAGAACCATACATGACTTCCATGTTCTAAGATTTATATTTAAAATCATATTCGAAATGAAATATTACCATAGAAACTACTTCTTTCTACTTATTGCTTCAGCCTTAACCACGGTACTGTGGTCACCAACGCATATCACCTGACGTTTTCGCACTCGATTTTCACTGATGATGGCTGTCGATGGACTGCCGAAAAGTCTGGTTTTGCAGAAAACATTGGACTACGGCTAAACAGCCCGGGAAGGAATTTTAACAAAGAACTACTTCTTTGGTGCCAATAACGTAGTACACATATAAAAAACTCTCCCCTCCCCAATCAACTATAATTTTCATTAATAGAAAATTACCCCCACCCTGTTCATCTAACCTCTTCATTTATAGATATTTCATATACGTTTCTACAGTGGATTATTATGAGCTTCTTATTAGGATACATTATTTATCAAATTTAAGTACTTTACTCTTGTTAAAACATATACCGTTGCAGGTAAACTACCCCTTTCTCTTAAACGATCTTCACCAAAATCAATAGACCTTCAATCCTCTACAATTCAGGGATGCATGCAAAAAAATATTTGATTCTGTTTGAATGTGTGACAGTTGTCGTTCGTCATATAAACAATTACCCTTGTTAAAACATAAAATGTTGCAGGTAAACTACCCCTCTCCCTTAACCGATCTTCACCAAAAACAACAGATCTTGCGAACTCTACAATTCAGGGGTGCATGCAGAACATTATTTGATTCTGTTTGAATTAGCGGCAGTTATCTTTCGCAAAAAAAAATTACCCTTAAAACATAAAATGTTGCTGGTAAACTACCCCTTTCCCTTAACCGATCTTCGACAAAATCAACAGACCTTGAGTTCTCTTTAATTCAAAAAGGTATGCAAAAACGTAGTCAAGTATGGTGATGGCAAAAAAAATTGTGTACGAGATTATGACAGATTCTGATTGTACTACAATCAAAACATGAAAAAAGTAATTTTTTCAAAAGTGTGTGTCTAGATTTTTTTTTATGGCAAACGATAACAGCCGCAAATTCAAACAGAATCACATAATTTTTTGCATACAGCCCTTTTTTGTAGAGTACTCAAGACCTATTGTTTTTGGTGAAGATCGGTTAAGGGAAAGGGATAGTTTACCAGCAATGGTTTTTTTTAATCAAGGGTATTTTTTTTCTATGGGAAACGATAACAGCTGCAAATTCAAACAGAATCAAATAATGTTTTGCATACAGCCCTGAATTGTAGAGTTCTCAAGACCTATTGTTTTTGGTGCAGATCGGTTCAGGGAAAGGGGTAGTTTACCAGCAACGTTTTATGTTTTAACAAGGGTAATTTTTTTTTGACGAACGATAACTGCCGTAAATTCAAAGGGAGTCAAATAATTTTTTGCATACTGTCCTAAATTGTAAAGAAGCGAAGGCCTATTGATTTTGGTGAATATCGGTTAAGGGAAAGGGGTAGTTTACCTGCAAAATTTTATGTTGTAACAAGAGAAATGTTTTCATGACGAACGATAACGACACACATTCAAACAGTATCAAATATTTTTTTGCATGGATCCCTGAATTGTAGAGGACCGAAGGCCTATTGATTTTGGTGAAAATCGGTTAAGAGAAAGGCGTAGTTTACCTGGAACGTTTTATGTTTTAACAAGGGTAAAGTACTTAATTTTGATAAACAAAGTATCCTGATAAGCTCATAATAATCCACTGTAGAAACGTAGATGAAATATCTCTAAATGAAGAGGCTTGTTGAACGGGGTGGGGGTAATTTTCTATTAATGAAAATTATAGTTGAAGGGGGTGAGAATTTTTTATATATCTACTATGTTATCGGCAACAAAGAAGTAGTTTTTTGAAAAAATTCCTTCCCGGGCTGTTTAGCAGTAGTCCAATGTTTTCTGCAAAACCAGACGTTTCTGCAGTGCCATCGACTGCCATCATCACTGAAAATCGAGTGTGAAAACGTGAGGTGGTATACGTTAGTGACCACAGTACTGTGGTTAAGGCTGAAGCATTAGAAAGAAGTAGTTTATATGGAAATATTTCATTTCGAATATGCTTTTAAATATAAATCTTAGAACATGGAAGTCATGTATGGTTCTCCATACCAATACTTTTCTATGGTAAACGATAACAGCCGCAAATTCAAACAGAATCAAATAATTTTTTGCATACTGCTCTGATTTGTAGAGTACTCAAGACCTATTGTTTTTGGTGAAGATCGGTTAAGGGAAAGGGGTAGTTTACTAGCAACGGTTTTTTTTAATCGTAGGTATTTTTTTCTATGGGAAACGATAACAGCCGCAAATTCAAAGAGAATCAAATAATTTTTTGCATACAGCCCTGATTTATAGAGTACTCAGAAATGTTTCCACAGAAATTACTTCTTTCTTCAGCCTTAACCACAGTACTGTGGTCACTAACGTGTACCATCTCCAGTTAGCGCATTCGATTTTCTAATCACTCGATTTAAGTCACTCGTTTTCTTTGACTTAAAGGCATAAAAACAGTTAGGTATGAAACCTTTAGATGTTCGATGTAATAAGATTTGCGGCTGTTATCGTTTGCCATAGAAGAAAATTACCCCTGATAAAAAAACGTTGCAGGTAAAGTACCCCTTTCCCTTAACCGAACTTCACCAAAAACAATAGGTCTTGAGTACTCTACAGTTCAGGGCTGTATGCAAAAATTATTTGATTCTGTTTGAATTTGCGGCTGTTATCGTTTACCATAGAAAATGTACAATAATATATCTACCCCCTCGTCCTAAAGGTATTTTCATTGTTCCTTCCACAGTATCATCTGTCCAGCATTTTCGTAAACTGTGACCTATGTTTACCCATGTTTCGTCTAACCAGACTATGTCTCCAATAGATTTAGTTTGAATTTCTCGTAGAAATCTTCAACGTAAAGCAACAACACTTTGACTTTCCATAAGAACTAAAATTAAAATTATGGCAAACGATAACAGACGCAAATTCAAACAGAATCAAATAATGTTTTGCATACAGCCCTGAATTGTAGAGTTCTCAAGTCCTATTGGTGTTGGTGAAGATCGGTTAAGGGAAAGGGGTAGTTTACCTGCAACATTTTATGTTTTAACAAGGGTATTTTTTTTATATGACAAACAATAACTGCCGCAAATTCAAACAGAATCGACTACGTTTTTGCATACCTTTTTGAATTAAAGAGAACTCAAGGTCTGTTGATTTTGTTGAAGATCGGTTAAGGGAAAGGGGTAGTTTACCAGCAACATTTTATGTTTTAAGGGTAATTTTTTTTGCGAAAGACAACTGCCGCTAATTCAAACAGAAGCAAATAATGTTCTGCATGCACCCCTGAAATGTAGAGTTCGCAAGATCTGTTGTTTTTGGTGAAGATCGGTTAAGGGAGAGGGGTAGTTTACCTGCAACGTTTTATGTTTTAACAAGGGTAATTGTTTATATGACGAACGATAACTGTCACACATTCAAACAGAATCAAATATTTTTTTGCATGCATCCCTGAATTGTAGAGGTCTATTGATTTTGGTGAAGATCGGTTAAGAGAAAGGGGTAGTTTACCTGCAACGGTATATGTTTTAATAAGAGTAAAGTACTTAAATTTGATAAATAATGTATCCTAATAAGAAGCTCATAATAATCCACTGTAGAAACGTAGATGAAATATCTATAAATGAAGAGTTTAGGTGAACGGGGTGGGGGTAATTTTCTATTAATGAAAATTATAGGGAGGGGAGAATTTTTTATATGTGTACTATGTTATTGGCACCGAAGAAGTAGTTCTTTGTTAAAATTCCTTCCCGGGCTGTTTAGCCGTAGTCCAATGTTTTCTGCAAAACCAGACTTTTCGGCAGTCCATCGACTTCCATCATCAGTGAAAATCGAGTGCGAAAACATCAGGTGGTATACGTTGGTGACCACAGTACCGTGGTTAAGGCTGAAGCAATAAGTAGAAAGAAGTAGTTTCTATGGTAATATTTCATTTCGAATATGATTTTAAATATAAATCTTAGAACATGGACGTCATGTATGGTTCTCCATACCGATATTTTTTCATGTTTTGAGTTTGGTACAATCAGAATCTGCAATAATCTCGAACACGATTCTTTTTGCCATCACCATACTTCCATTTCCTTAAGGAACATGGAAGTAAAAATTACCCTTGATTAAAAAAAAAACCGCTGCAGGTAAACTACCCCTTTCCCTTAACCGATCTTCACCAAAAACAAAAGGTCTTGAGTACTCTATAAATCAGGGCTGTATGCAAAAAATTATTTGATTCTCTTTGAATTTGCGGCTGTTATCGTTTCCCATAGAAAAAAATACCTACGATTAAAAAAAACCGTTGCTAGTAAACTACCCCTTTCCCTTAACCGATCTTCACCAAAAACAATAGGTCTTGAGTACTCTACAAATCAGAGCTGTATGCAAAAAAATATTTGATTCTTGGATTTCGTTGTCCATGACGTGTCCGTTACTTAACTAAATATCACTATAATATTGACGACTCGGAAGACAATGTTTTTTATAAGTAAAAACGTAAAGTTTTACCTTACAGCCTAAACCGGCTTTCACCTATAGAAGGCTTCATCAGAGGCTGTCGTTAGTAGCGCTGCTCGTCTTGTTGTTGGCGACGAGAAAGTGTTTCGAAAGATTGAAGCTGTGTGTGTGTGGTGAGATGTGTTCGAATAATGCGTGCGATTTGAATTGTGTCTGTTCGTTTAGGATGTCGTTTTTATTTGTTTTTGTGTGTTTGTATATTTCTAATTGTTCTAGAGTGTCTAGTTTTCGGCCTTTTGTGTGTACGTGCAGTATGTTCATGTTATTGTCGATGTTTTTATATGTGTGGTTTGCTTCAATGAGGTGGTTTGCGAAGGTAGATTCTGTAGTGGTGTGGAGTGCTTTTGTGTGTTCAATGTATCTCTGTTTGAAGCTACGTCCTGTCTGGCCTATGTAGAATTTACTGCAATTTGAACAATTTAGTTTATATACACCGGGTAGATCGAATTTGTTTTGTGCTTTGGGTATGCGTTTTGATAGTGTGTGTTCTGTTTTGTTAGTAGTTTTGTAAGCGATTCTGTATCCTGCTTTTTTGAATTTGTGGGCAATTTTTTCTGTTTGTTTGTTGATGTATGTTAGTGTTATGAATTTGTTGTTTTCTGTCTTTGTCTGTTGTTTGTTTTGTGTAGGAGTTTACTGACTATTGTTCTGTCATAACCGTTAGATTCTGCTAGATATTTTATCGTGTTTAGTTCGTCTTTGTAGTCTATTTCATCTAAGGGGATGTTGTTAAGTCTATGTATCATGGTTCTAAAAGCAGCTAGTTTGTGTTGTATTGGGTGATTGGAGGTGTTGTGTATTAGTGTGTCAGTTGTAGTTGGTTTTCTGTATATACTGAATTTGTGCCTGTGTTCTAGTTTTGTGATGGAGAGGTCTAAGAAGTTTATGGTGTTGTTGTGTTCGTATTCGGCAGTGAAGGTTATGTTTTTATGTATTTTGTTTATGTGCGTTAGTAACTGTTCACATTGTCTTTTGTTTCCCCTGTATAGTATTAGAATGTCATCAACGTATCTGTGCCAATATAGTATTTTATGTGAGTGTCTGTCATTGTTTGTGAGTATTTTTGTTTTTTCTAAGTGTTGGAGGAAGACTTCTGCTAGAATGCTGGATATGGGGGAGCCCATGGGTAGGCCGTCGTTCTGTGTGTAGTATTTATTGTTATAAGTAAAGTAGTTTTGTTTTGTGATAATGTTCAGAGTTTCTGTTATTTCATTGATAAGTTCGTCTGGTGTGTTGTTCTGTTTGAGTTTGTTTTGTAGGATGGTGATTGTTTCAGAGATGGGGATGTTTGTGTACAGGTTTTTAATGTCAAAGGAGGCTAATGTGGCGTTATGGGGGATGTGTATGTCTTTTATTTTTGTTACTAGGTCAAGGTCAATTTGTTACAAATCCGACCATCAGCACCTACACTCCAAGCGCTTCCCAAAATCCATAAAGAAGACATTCCGATCCGCCCCATTATCAACTACCGTAATGCCCCTGCACACAAACTGGCAAAATATCTAGACAAAATTATTAGACAACACACACAAATAGACAACAACATTGCAGTAAAAAACAACACTGACCTAGTAACAAAAATAAAAGACATACACATCCCCCATAACGCCACATTAGCCTCCTTTGACATTAAAAACCTGTACACAAACATCCCCATCTCTGAAACAATCACCATCCTACAAAACAAACTCAAACAGAACAACACACCAGACGAACTTATCAATGAAATAACAGAAACTCTGAACATTATCACAAAACAAAACTACTTTACTTATAACAATAAATACTACACACAGAACGACGGCCTACCCATGGGCTCCCCCATATCCAGCATTCTAGCAGAAGTCTTCCTCCAACACTTAGAAAAAACAAAAATACTCACAAACAATGACAGACACTCATATAAAATACTATATTGGCACAGATACGTTGATGACATTCTAATACTATACAGGGGAAACAAAAGACAATGTGAACAGTTACTAACGCACATAAACAAAATACATAAAAACATAACCTTCACTGCCGAATACGAACACAACAACACCATAAACTTCTTAGACCTCTCCATCACAAAACTAGAACACAGGCACAAATTCAGTATATACAGAAAACCAACTACAACTGACACACTAATACACAACACCTCCAATCACCCAATACAACACAAACTAGCTGCTTTTAGAACCATGTTACATAGACTTAAGAACATCCCCTTAGATGAAATAGACTACAAAGACGAACTAAACACGATAAAATATCTAGCAGAATCTAACGGTTATGACAGAACAATAGTCAGTAAACTCCTACACAAAACAAACAACAGACAAAGACAGAAAACAACAAATTCATAACACTAACATACATCAACAAACAAACAGAAAAAATTGCCCACAAATTCAAAAAAGCAGGATACAGAATCGCTTACAAAACTACTAACAAAACAGAACACACACTATCAAAACGCATGCCCAAAGCACAAAACAAATTCGATCTACCCGGTGTATATAAACTAAATTGTTCAAATTGCAGTAAATTCTACATAGGCCAGACAGGACGTAGCTTCAAACAGAGATACATTGAACACACAAAAGCACTCCACACCACTACAGAATCTACCTTCGCAAACCACCTCATTGAAGCAAACCACACATATAAAAACATCGACAATAACATGAACATACTGCACGTACACACAAAAGGCCGAAAACTAGACACTCTAGAACAATTAGAAATATACAAACACACAAAAACAAATAAAAACGACATCCTAAACGAACAGACACAATTCAAATCGCACGCATTATTCGAACACATCTCACCACACACACACAGCTTCAATCTTTCGAAACACTTTCTCGTCGCCAACAACAAGACGAGCAGCGCTACTAACGACAGCCTCTGATGAAGCCTTCTATAGGTGAAAGCCGGTTTAGGCTGTAAGGTAAAACTTTACGTTTTTACTTATAAAAAACATTGTGTTCCGAGTCGTCAATATTATAGTGATATTTATTTGATTCTGATTGAATTTGCGGCTGTTATCGTTTACCATAGAAAAGTATTGGTATGGAGAACCATACATGACTTCCATGTTCTAAGATTTATATTTAAAAGCATATTCGAAATGAAATATTTCCATATAAACTATTTCTTTCTAATGCTTCAGCCTTAACCACACTACTGTGGTCACTAACGTATACCACCTCACGTTTTCACACTCGATTTTCAGTGATGATGGCAGTCGATGGCACTGCAGAAACGTCTGGTTTTGCAGAAAACATTGGACTACTGCTAAACAGCCCGGGAAGGAATTTTTACAAAAAACTACTTCTTTGTTGCCGATAACATAGTAGATATATAAAAAATTCTCCCCCTCTTCAACTATAATTTTCATTAATAGAAAATTACCCCCACCCCGTTCAACTAGCCTCTTCATTTATAGATATTGGATTATTATGAGCTTCTTATCAGGATACTTTGTTTATCAAAATTAAGTACTTTACTCTTGTTAAAACATAAAACGTTCCAGGTAAACTATGCCTTTCTCTTAACCGATTTTCACCAAAATCAATAGGCCTTCGGTCCTCTACAATTCAGGGATCCATGCAAAAAATATTTGATACTGTTTGAATGTGTGTCAGTTATCGTTCGTCATGAAAACATTTCTCTTGTTACAACATAAAATGTTGCAGGTAAACTACCCCTTTCCCTTAACCGATATTCACCAAAATCAACAGGCCTTCACTTCTTTACAATTTAGGACAGTATGCAAAAAATTATTTGATTCTCTTTGAATTTACGGCAGTTATCGTTCGTCAAAAAAAAATTACCCTTGTTAAAACATAAAATGTTGCTGGTAAACTACCCCTTTCCCTTAACCGATATTCACCAAAAACAATAGGTCTTGAGAACTCTACAATTCAGGGCTGTATGCAAAACATTATTTGATTCTGTTTGAATTTGCAGCTGTTACCGTTTCCCATAGAAAAAAATACCCTTGATTAAAAAAAACCATTGCTGGTAAACTATCCCTTTCCCTTAACCGATCTTCACCAAAAACAATAGGTCTTGAGTACTCTACAGAAAAGGGCTGAATGCAAAAAATTATTTGATTCTGTTTGAATTTGCGGCTGTTATCGTTTGCCATAAAAAAAAATCTAGACACACACACACACTTTTGGAAAAATTACTTTTTTCATGTTTTGATTGTAGTACAATCAGAATCTGTAATAATCTCGTACACAATTTTTTTTTGCCATCACCATACTTGACTACGTTTTTGCATACCTTTTTGAATTAAAGAGAACTCAAGGTCTGTTGATTTTGTTGAAGATCGGTTAAGAGAAAGGGGTAGTTTACCTGCAACGGTATATGTTTTAACAAGAGTAAAGTACTTAAATTTGATAAATAATGTATCCTAATAAGAAGCTCATAATAATCCATTGTAGAAACGTAGATGAAATATCTATAAATGAAAAGGTTAGATGAATGGGGTGGGGGTAATTTTCTATTAATGAAAATTATAGTTGATTTGGGAGGGGAGAATTTTTTATATGTGTACTACGTTAAAACATATACCGTTGCAGTTAAACTACCCCTTTGTCTTAACCGATCTTCACCAAAATCAATAGACCTTCAGTCCTCTACAATTCAGGGATGCGTGCAAAAAAATATTTGATTCTGTTTGAATGTGTGACAGTTATCGTTCGTCATATAAACAATTACCCTTGTTAAAACATAAAACGTTGCAGGTAAACTACCCCTCTCCCTTAACCGATCTTCACCAAAAACAACAGATCTTGCGAACTCTACAATTCAGGGGTGCATGCAGAACATTATTTGATTCTGTTTGAATTAGCGGCAGTTACCTTTCGCAAAAAAAATTACCCTTAAAACATAAAATGTTGCTGGTAAACTACCCCTTTCCCTTAACCGATCTTCAACAAAATCAACAGACCTTGAGTTCTCTTTAATTCAAAAAGGTATGCAAAAACGTAGTCAAGTATGGTGATGGCAAAAAAAATTGTGTACGAGATTATTACAGATTCTGATTGTACTACAATCAAAACATGAAAAAAGTAATTTTTTCAAAAGTGTGTGAGTGTGTGTGTGTGTGTCTAGATTTTTTTTATGGCAAACGATAACAGCCGCAAATTCAAACAGAATCATATAATTTTTTGCATACAGCCCTTTTTTGTAGAGTACTCAAGACCTATTGTTTTTGGTGAAGATCTGTTAAGGGAAAGGGATAGTTTACCAGCAATGGTTTTTTTTAATCAAGGGTATTTTTTTTCTATGGGAAACGATAACAGCTGCAAATTCAAACGGAATCAAATAATGTTTTGCATACAGCCCTGAATTGTAGATTTCTCAAGACCTACTGTTTTTGGTGAAGATCGGTTAAGGGAAAGGGGTAGTTTACCAGCAACGTTTTATGTTTTAACAAGGGTAATTTTTTTTTGACGAACGATAACTGCCGTAAATTCAAAGAGAATCAAATAATTTTTTGCATACTGTCCTAAATTGTAAAGAAGTGAAGGCCTGTTGATTTTGGTGAATATCGGTTAAGGGAAAGGGGTAGTTTACCTGCAACATTTTATGTTGTAACAAGAGTAAAGTAGTTAATTTTGATAAACAAAGTATCCTGATAAGAAGCTCATAATAATCCACTGTAGAAACGTGGATGAAATATCTATTAATGAAGAGGCTAGTTGAACGGGGTGGGGGTAATTTTCTATTAATGAAAATTATAGTTGAAGAGGGAGGGGAGAATTTTTTATATGTGTACTACGTTATCGGCACCAAAGAAGTAATTTTTTGTAAAAATTCATTCGCGGGCTGTTTAGCAGTAGTCCAATGTTTTCTGCAAAACCAGACGTTTCTGCAGTGCCATCGACTGCCATCATCACTGAAAATCGAGTGTGAAAACGTGAGGTGGTATACGTTAGTGACCACTACTGTGGTTAAGGCTGAAGCATTAGAAAGAAGTAGTTTATATGGAAATATTTCATTTCGAATAAGCTTTTAAATATAAATCTTAGAACATGGAAGTCATGTATAATTCTCCATACCAATACTTTTCTATGGTAAACGATAACAGCCGCAAATTCAAACAGAATCAAATAACTTTTTGCATACAGCTCTGATTTGTAGAGTACTCAAGACCTATTGTTTTTGGTGAAGATCTGTTAAGGGAAGGGGTAGTTTACTAGCAACGGTTTTTTTTTAATCGTGGGTATTTTTTTCTACGGGAAACGATAACAGCCGCAAATTCAAAGAGAATCAAGTAATTTTTTGCATACAGCCCTGATTTATAGAGTACTCAAGACCTATTGTTTTTGGTGAAGATCGGTTAAGGGAAAGGGGTAGTTTACCTGCAACGGTTTTTTTTTTATTCAAGGGTAATTTTTACTTCCATGTTCCTTAAGGAAATGGAAGTATGGTGATGGCAAAAAGAATCGTGTTCGAGATTATTGCAGATTCTGATTGTACTAAACTCAAAACATGAAAAAATATCGGTATGGAGAACCATACATGACTTCCATGTTCTAAGATTTATATTTAAAATCATATTCGAAGTGAAATATTACCATAGAAACTACTTCTTTCTACTTATTGCTTCAGCCTTAACCACGGTACTGTGGTCACCAACGTATACCACCTGACGTTTTCGCACTCGATTTTCACTGATGATGGCAGTCGATGGACTGCAGAAAAGTCTGGTTTTGCAGAAAACATTGGACTACGGCTAAACAGCACGAGAAGGAATTTTAACAAAGAACTACTTCTTTGGTGCCAATAACGTAGTACACATATAAAAAATTCTCCCCTCCCCAATCAACTATAATTTTCATTAATAGAAAATTACCCCCACCCCGTTAACCTGATCTCTTCATTTATAGATATTTCATCTACGTTTCTACAGTGGATTATTATGAGCTTCTTATTAGGATACATTGTTTATCAAATTTAAGTACTTTACTCTTGTTAAAACATATACCGTTGCAGGTAAACTACCCCTTTCTCTTAACCGATCTTCACCAAAAACAACAGATCTTGCGAACTCTACAATTCAGGGGTGCATGCAGAACATTATTTGATTCTGTTTGAATTAGCGGCAGTTATCTTTTGCAAAAAAAATTACTCTTAAAACATAAAATGTTGCTGGTAAACTACCCCTTTCCCTTAACCGATCTTCAACAAAATCAACAGACCTTGAGTTCTCTTTAATTCAAAAAGGTATGCAAAAACGTAGTCAAGTATGGTGATGGCAAAAAAAAATTGTGTACGAGATTATTACAGATTATGATTGTACTACAATCAAAACATGAAAAAAGTAATTTTTTCAAAAGTGTGTGTGTGTGTGTGTGTGTCTAGATTTTTTTTTATGGCAAACGATAACAGCCGCAAATTCAAACAGAATCAAATAATTTTTTGCATACAGCGCTTTTTTGTAGAGTACTCAAGACCTATTGTTTTTGGTGAAGATCGGTTAAGGGAAAGGGATAGTTTACCAGCAATGCTGAGTTTACAATTCAGGGCTGTATGCAAAATATTATTTGATTCTATTTGAATTTACGGCAGTTATCGTTCGTCATAGAAAAAATTACCCTTGTTAAAACATAAAACGTTGCAGGTAAACTACCCCTCTCCCTTGACCGATCTTCACCAAAAACAACAGATCTTGTGAACTCTACAATTCAGGGGTGTTAAGGGAGAGGGGTAGTTTACCTGCAACGTTTTATGTTTTAACAAGGGTAATTGTTTATATGACGAACGATAACTGTCACACATTCAATCAGAATCAGAATATATACCGTTGCAGGTAAACTACCCCTTTCTGTTAACCGATCTTCACCAAAATCAATAGACCTTCAGTCCTCTACAATTCAGATATGTATGCAAAAAAATATTTGATTCTGATTGAATGTGTGACAGTTATCGTTCGTCATATAAACAATTACCCTTGTTAAAACATAAAACTTGCAGGTAAACTACCCCTCTCCCTTAACACCCCTGAATTGTAGAGTTCGCAAGATCTGTTGTTTTTGGTGAAGATCGGTTAAGGGGGAGGGGTAGTTTACCTGCAACGTTTTATGTTTTAACAAGGGTAATTTTTTCTATGACGAACGATAACTGCCGTAAATTCAAATAGAATCAAATAATATTTTGCATACAGCCCTGAATTGTAGAGTTCTCAAGACCTGTTATGCTTGGTGAAGATCGGTTAAGAGAAAGGGGTAGTTTACCTGCAACAGTATATGTTTTAATAAGAGTAAAGTACTTAAATTTGATAAATAATGTATCCTAATAAGAAGCTCATAATAATCCACTGTAGAAACGTAGATGAAATATCTATAAATGAAGAGTTTAGGTGAACGGGGTGGGGGTAATTTTCTATTAATGAAAATTATAGGGAGGGGAGAATTTTTTATATGTGTACTACGTTATTGGCACCGAAGAAGTAGTTCTTTGTTAAAATTCCTTCCCGTGCTGTTTAGCCGTAGTCCAATGTTTTCTGCAAAACTAGACTTTTCGGCAGTCCATCGACTGCCATCATCAGTGAAAATCGAGTGCGAAAACGTCAGGTGGTATACGTCGGTGACCACAGTACCGTGGTTAAGGCTGAAGCAATAAGTAGAAAGAAGTAGATTCTATGGTAATATTTCATTTCGAATATGATTTTAAATATAAATCTTAGAACATGGAAGTCATGTATGGTTCTCCATACCGATATTTTTTCATATTTTGAGTTTGGTACAATCAGAATCTGCAATAATCTCGAACACGATTCTTTTTGCCATCACCATACTTCCATTTCCTTAAGGAACATGGAAGTAAAAATTACCCTTGATTAAAAAAAAAACCGTTGGAGGTAAACTACCCCTTTCCCTTAACCGATCTTCACCAAAAACAATAGGTCTTGAGTACTCTATAAATCAGGGCTGTATGCAAAACATTATTTGATTCTCTTTGAATTTGCGGCTGTTATCGTTTCCCATAGAAAAAATACCTATGATTAAAAAAAACCATTGCTAGTAAACTACCCCTTACCCTTAACCGATCTTCACCAAAAACAATAGGTCTTGAGTAATCTACAAATCAGAGCTGTATGCAAAAAATTATTTGATTCTGTTTGAATTTGCGGCTGTTATCGTTTACCATAGAAAAGTATTGGTATGGAGAACCATACATGACTTCCATGTTCTAAGATTTATATTTAAAAGCATATTCGAAATGAAATATTTCCATATAAACTACTTCTTTCTAATGGTTCAGCCTTAACCACAGTACTGTGGTCACTAACGTATACCACCTCACGTTTTCACACTCGATTTTCAGTGATGATGGCAGTCGATGGCACTGCAGAAACGTCTGGTTTTGCAGAAAACATTGGACTACTGCTAAACAGCCCGGGAAGGAATTTTTACAAAAAACTACTTCTTTGTTGCCGATAACATAGTAGATATATAAAAAATTCTCCCCCCCTTCAACTATAATTTTCATTAATAGAAAATTACCCCCACCCCGTTCAACTAGCCTCTTCATTTATAGATATTTCATCTACGTTTCTACAGTGGATTATTATGAGCTTCTTATCAGGATACTTTGTTTATCAAAATTAAGTACTTTACTCTTGTTAAAACATAAAACGTTCCAGGTAAACTACGCCTTTCTCTTAACCGATTTTCACCAAAATCAATAGGCCTTCGGTCCTCTACAATTCAGGGATCCATGCAAAAAAATATTTGATACTGTTTGAATGTGTGTCAGTTATCGTTCGTCACGAAAACATTTCTCTTGTTACAACATAAAATGTTGCAGGTAAACTACCCCTTTCCCTTAACCGATATTCACCAAAATCAACAGGCCTTCACTTCTTTACAATTTAGGACAGTATGCAAAAAATTATTTGATTCTCTTTGAATTTACGGCAGTTATCGTTCGTCAAAAAAAAATTACCCTTGTTAAAACATAAAACGTTGTTGGTAAACTACCCCTTTCCCTTAACCGATCTGCACCAAAAACAATAGGACTTGAGAACTCTACAATTCAGGGCTGTATGCAAAACATTATTTTATTCTGTTTGAATTTGCAGCTGTTATCGTTTCCCATAGAAAAAAAACCCTTGATTAAAAAAAACCATTGCTGGTAAACTATCCCTTTCCCTTAACCGATCTTCACCAAAAACAATAGGTCTTCAGTACTCTACAAAAAAGCGCTGTATGCAAAAAATTATTTGATTCTGTTTGAATTTGCGGCTGTTATCGTTTGCCATAAAAAAAAATCTAGACACACACACACACACAGACTTTTGAAAAAATTACTTTTTTCATGTTTTGATTGTAGTACAATCAGAATCTGTAATAATCTCGTACACAATTTTTTTTTGCCATCACCATACTTGACTACGTTTTTGCATACCTTTTTGAATTAAAGAGAACTCAAGGTCTGTTGATTTTGTTGAAGATCGGTTAAGGGAAAGGGGTAGTTTACCAGCAACATTTTATGTTTAAAGAGTAATTTTTTTTGCGAAAGATAACTGCCGCTAATTCAAACAGAATCAAATAATGTTCTGCATGCACCCCTGAATTGTAGAGTTCGCAAGATCTGTTGTTTTTGGTGAAGATCGGTTAAGGGAGAGGGGTAGTTTACCTGCAACGTTTTATGTTTTAACAAGGGTAATTGTTTATATGACGAACGATAACTGTCACACATTCAAACAGAATCAAATATTTTTTTGCATGCATCCCTGAATTGTAGAGGACTGAAGGTCTATTGATTTTGGTGAAGATCGGTTAAGAGAAAGGGGTAGTTTACGTGCAACGGTATATGTTTTAACAAGAGAAAAGTACTTAAATTTGATAAATAATGTATCCTAATAAGAAGCTCATAATAATCCATTGTAGAAACGTAGATGAAATATCTATAAATGAAGAGGTTAGATGAACAGGGTGGGGGTAATTTTCTATTAATGAAAATTATAGTTGATTGGGGAGGGGAGAATTTTTTATATGTGTACTACGTTATTGGCACCAAAGAAGTAGTTCTTTGTTAAAATTCCTTCCCGGGCTGTTTAGCCGTAATCCAATGTTTTCTGCAAAACCAGACTTTTCGGCAGTCCATCGACAGCCATCATCAGTGAAAATCGAGTGCGAAAACGTCAGGTGGTATGCGTTGGTGACCACAGTACTGTGGTTAAGGCTGAAGCAATAAGTAGAAAGAAGTAGTTTCTATGGTAATATTTCATTTCGAATATGATTTTAAATATAAATCTTAGAACATGGAAGTCATGTATGGTTCTCCATACTGATATTTTTTCATGTTTTGAGATTGGTACAATGAGAATCTGCAATAATCTCGAACACGATTCTTTTTGCCATCACCATACTTCCATTTCCTTAAGGAACATGGAAGTAAAAATTACCCTTGATTAAAAAAAAAACCGTTGCAGGTAAACAAGTCTTGAGAACTCTACAATTCAGGGCTGTATGCAAAATATTATTTGATTATGTTTGAATTTGCAGCTGTTATCATTTGCCAAAGAAAATACCCTTGTTAAAACAAAAAACGTGGCAGGTAATCTACCCCTTTCCCTTAACCGATCTTCACCAAAACAGGCATTCACTTCTTTACAATTCAGGACATTATGCAAAAACTTATTTGATTCTATTTGAATTTGCGGCAGTTATCGTTCGTAAACAAAAAAAATTACCCCTGTCAAAACATAAAACGTTGCTGGTAAACTACCCCTTTCCCTTAACCGATCTTCATCAAAATCAACAGACCTCTTGAGTTCTCTATAATTCAAAAAGGTATGCAAAAAAGTAGTTGATTCTGTTTGATATTACGGCAGTTATCATTCGTCATAAAAAAATTACCCCTGTTAAAACATAAAATGTTGCAGGTAAACTACCCCTTTCCTTTAACCGATCTTCACCAAAAACGACAGGTCTTGAGAACTCTACAATTCAGGGCTGTATGCAAAACATTATTTGATTCTGTTTGAATTTGCGGCTGTTATCGTTTGCCACAGAAGAAAATTACCCTTGATAAAAAAACGTTGCAGGTAAACTACCCCTTTCCCTTAACCGATCTTCACCAACCATAACAGGTCTTGAGAACTCTACAATTCAGGGCTGTATGCAAACTATTATTTGATTCTATTTGAATTTACGGCAGTTATCGTTCGTCATAGAAAAAATTACCCTTGTTAAAACATAAAACCTTGCAGGTAAACTACCCCTTTCCCTTAACAGATCTTCAACAAAATCAACAAACCTTGAGTTCTTTATAATTCAAGAAGGTATGCAAAAATGTAGTTGATTCTGTTTGAATTTGCGGCAGTTATCATTTGTCAAAAAAAAATTACCCTTGTTAAAACATAAAATGTTGCTGGTAAACTACCTCTTTCCCTTAACCGATCTTCACCAAAACCAACAGGTCTTGACAACTTTACAATTCAGGGCTGTATCCAGAACATTATTTGATTCTGTTTGAAGTTGCGGCTGTTATAGTTTGCCATAGGAAAAATAACCCTTGATAAAAAAACGATGCCGGTAAACTACCCCTTTCCCTTAACAGATCTTCACCAAAAACAATAGGTTTTGAGAACTCCATAATTCAGGGCTGTATGCTAAACATTATTTGATTCTGTTTGAATTTGAGGCTGTTATCGTTTGCAAAAAAAAAAAATTACCCTAGATAAAAAAACCGTTGTCGGTATACTACCCCTTTCCCTCAACCGATCTTCACCAAAAACAATAGGTCGTGAGTACTCTATAATTCAGGTCTGTATGGAAAAGAGTAGTTGATTCTGTTTGAATTTGCGGCTGTTATCGTTTGCCATAGAAAAAAAAAATCTACAGACACACAGACAGACACTTTTCGAAAAACGACTTTTTTCATGTTTTGAGTGTAGTACAATCAGAATCTGTAATAATCTCGAACACGATTTTTTTGCCATCACCTTACTTCCATTTCCTTAAGGAACATGTAAGTAAAAGTCATTTTTCGAAAAGTGTCTGTAGATTTTTTTTCTATCGCAAACGATAACAGCCGCAAATTCAAACAGAATCAGAATCAACTACTTTTTGCATACAGTCCTGAATTATAGAGTTCTCAAGACCAATTGGTTTTGGTGATGATCGGTTAAGGGAAAGGGGTAGTTTACCTGGAACATTTTATATTTTATCAAGGGTATTTTGTATGGCAAACGATAAAAGCCGCAAACGTAAACAGGATCAAATAATTTTTTGCATACAGCGCTGAATTGTTGAGTTCTCATGACCTATTGTTTTTAGTGAAGATCGGTTATTGGAAAGGGGTAGTTTACCTGCAACGTTTTATGTTTTAAAAGGGTATTTTCTATGGCAAATGATAACAGCCGCAAATTCAAACAGAATCAAATACTTTTTTGTATACAGCCCTGATTTGTAGAGTAATCAAGACCTATTGTTTTTGGTGAAGATCGGTTAAGGGAAAGGGGTAGTTTACCTGCAACGTTTTATGTTTTAAAAGGGTATTACTTCCATGTTCCTTAAGGAAATGGAAGTACTGTATGGTGATGGCAAAAAAATCGTTTTCGAGATTATTGCAGATTCTGATTGTACTACACTCAAAACATGAAAAAAGTCATTTTTCGAAAAGCGTCTGTGTGTGTGTCTGTCTGTAGATTTTTTTTTATATGGCAAACGATAACAGCCGCAAATTCAAACAAAATCAAATAATTTTTTGCATGCAGCCCTGATTTGTAGAGTACTCAAGACCTATTGTTTTTGGTGAAGAACGGTTAAGGGGAAGGGGTAGTTTACCGGCAACGTTTTTTACTTCCATGTTCCTTAAGGAAATGGAAGTATGGTGATGGCAAAAAAAATCATGTTCGAGATTATTGCAGATTCTGATTGTACTACACTCAAAACATGAAAAAAGTCGTTTTTCGAAAAGTGTCTGTGTGTGTGTGTGTGTGTCTGTAGATTTTTTTTTCTATGGCAAACGATAACAGCTGCAAATTCAAACAAAATCAAATAATTTTTTGCATACAGCCCTGATTTGTAGAGTACTCAAGACCTATTGTTTTTGGTGAAGATCGGTTAAGGGAAAAGGGTAGTTTACCTGAAACGTTTTTTTTTAAATCAAGGGTAATTTGTTTCTATGGCAAATAATAACAGCCGCAAATTCAAACTCAATCAAATAATATTTTGCATACAGCCCTGATTTGTAGAGTACTCAAGACCTACTGTTTTTGGTGAAGATCGGATAAGGGAAAGGGGTAGATTACCTGCCATGTTTTTTGTTTTAACAAGGGTATTTTTTATGGCAAACGATAACAGCCGCAAATTCAAACATAATCAAATAATTTTTTGCATACTTCCCTGAATTATAGAGTTCTCAAGACCTATTGTTTTTGGTGAAGATTGGTTAAGGGGAAGGAGTAGTTTACCTGCAAGATTTATGTTTGAAAAGGGTATTTTCTATGGCAAACGATAAGAGCTGCAAATTCAAACAGAATAAAATAAATTTTTGCATACAGTCCTGATTTGTAGTGTACTCAAGACCTATTGTTTTTGGTGAAGATCGGATAAGGGAAAGGGGTAGATTACCTGCCACGTTTTTTGTTTTAACAAGGGTATTTTCTTTGGCAAATGATAACAGCTGCAAATTCAAACATAATCAAATAATATTTTGCATACAGCCCTGAATTGTAGAGTTCTCAAGACTTGTTGGCTTTGGTGAAGATCGGTTAAGGGAAAGGGGTAGTTTACCTGCAACATTTTATGTGTTAACAAGGGTATTTTCTATGGCAAACGATAACAGCCGCAAATTCAAACAGAATCAAATAATTGTTTGCATACAGCCCTGATTTGTAGAGTACTCAAGACCTATTGTTTTTGGTGAAGATCGGTTAAGGGATAGGGGTAGTTTACCTGCAACATTTTATGTCTTAACAGGGGTAATTTTTTTATGACGAACGATAACTGCCGTAATATCAAACAGAATCAACTACTTTTTTGCATACCTTTTTGAATTATAGAGAACTCAAGAGGTCTGTTGATTTTGATGAAGATCGGTTAAGGGAAAGGGGTAGTTTACCTGGAACATTTTATATTTTATCAAGGGTATTTTGTATGGCAAACGATAAAAGCCGCAAACGTAAACAGGATCAAATATTTTTTTGCATACAGCGCTGAATTGTTGAGTTCTCATGACCTATTGTTTTTAGTGAAGATCGGTTATTGGAAAGGGGTAGTTTACCTGCAACGTTTTATGTTTTAAAAGGGTATTTTCTATGGCAAATGATAACAGCCGCAAATTCAAACAGAATCAAATACTTTTTTGTATACAGCCCTGATTTGTAGAGTAATCAAGACCTATTGTTTTTGGTGAAGTTTGGTTAAGGGAAAGGGGTAGTTTACCTGCAACGTTTTATGTTTTAAAAGGGTATTACTTCCATGTTCCTTAAGGAAATGGAAGTATTGTATGGTGATGGCAAAAAAAATCGTTTTCGAGATTATTGCAGATTCTGATTGTACTACACTCAAAACATGAAAAAAGTCATTTTTCGAAAAGCGTCTGTGTGTGTGTCTGTCTGTAGATTTTTTTTTATATGGCAAACGATAACAGCCGCAAATTCAAACAAAATCAAATAATTTTTTGCAGGCAGCCCTGATTTGTAGAGTACTCAAGACCTATTGTTTTTGGTGAAGAACGGTTAAGGGGAAGGGGTAGTTTACCGGCAACGTTTTCTACTTCCATGTTCCTTAAGGAAATGGAAGTATGGTGATGGCAAAAAAAATCATGTTCGAGATTATTGCAGATTCTGATTGTACTACACTCAAAACATGAAAAAAGTCGTTTTTCGAAAAGTGTCTGTGTGTGTGTGTCTGTAGATTTTTTTTTCTATGGCAAACGATAACAGCTGCAAATTCAAACAGAATCAAATAATTTTTTGCATACAGCCCTGATTTGTAGAGTACTCAAGACCTATTGTTTTTGGTGAAGATCGGTTAAGGGAAAAGGGTAGTTTACCTGAAACGTTTTTTTTTAAATCAAGGGTAATTTGTTTCTATGGCAAATAATAACAGCCGCAAATTCAAACTCAATCAAATAATATTTTGCATACAGCCCTGATTTGTAGAGTACTCAAGACCTACTGTTTTTGGTGAAGATCGGATAAGGGAAAGGGGTAGATTACCTGCCATGTTTTTTGTTTTAACAAGGGTATTTTTTATGGCAAACGATAACAGCCGCAAATTCAAACATAATCAAATAATTTTTTGCATACTTCCCTGAATTATAGAGTACTCAACACCTACTGTTTTTGGTGAAGATCGGTTAAGGGGAAGGAGTAGTTTACCTGCAAGTTTTATGTTTGAAAAGGGTATTTTCTATGGCAAACGATAAGAGCTGCAAATTCAAACAGAATCAAATAAATTTTTGCATACAGTCCTGATTTGTAGAGTACTCTAGACCTATTGTTTTTGGTGAAGATCGGATAAGGGAAAGGGGTAGATTACCTGCCACGTTTTTTGTTTTAACAAGGGTATTTTCTTTGGCAAATGATAACAGCTGCAAATTCAAACATAATCAAATAATATATTGCATACAGCCCTGAATTGTAGAGTTCTCAAGACTTGTTGGCTTTGGTGAAGATTGGTTAAGGGAAAGGGGTAGTTTACCTGCAACATTTTATGTGTTAACAAGGGTATTTTCTATTGCAAACGATAACAGCCGCAAATTCAAACAGAATCAAATAATTGTTTGCATACAGCCCTGATTTGTAGAGTACTCAAGACCTATTGTTTTTGGTGAAGATCGGTTAAGGGATAGGGGTAGTTTACCTGCAACGGTTTTTTATCAAGTGTAATTTTTTTCTATGCCAAACGATAACAGCCACAAATTCAAACATAATCAAATAATATTTTGCATACAGCCCGGAATAGTAGAGTTCTCAAGACCTGTTGGTTTTGGTGAAGATCGGTTAAGGGAAAGGGGTAGTTTACCTGCAACATTTTATGTTTTAACAAGGGTAATTTTTTATATGAAAACGATAACTGCCGTAAATTCAAACAGAATCAACTACATTTTTGCATACCTTTTTGAATTAAAGAGAACTCAAGGTTTGTTGATTTTGTTGAAGATCGGTTAAGGGAAAGGGATAGTTTACCAGCAACATTTTATGTTTTAAGAAGGGTAATTTTTTTTGACGAAAGATAACTGCCGTAAATTCAAAGAGAATCAAATAATTTTTTGCATACTTTCCTGAATTGTAGAAAACTCAAGGCCTACTTATTTTCGTGAAGATCGGTTAAGGGAAAGGGGTAGTTTACCTGCAACATTTTATGTTGTAACAAGAGAAATGTTTCCATGGCGAACGATAACTGCCGCACATTCAAACAGAATCAAATATATTTTTGCATGCATCCCTGCATTGTAGAGGACTGAAGGTCTATTGATTTTGGTGAAGATCGGTTAAGAGATAGGGGTACTTTACCTGCAACGTTTTATGTTTTAACAAGAGTATAGTACTTCATTTTGATATATAAAGTATCCTGATAAGAAGCTCATAATAATCCACTGTAGAAACGTAGATGAAATATCTATAAATGAAGAGGTTAGGTGAACGGGGTGGGGGTAATTTTCTATAAATGAAAATTATAGTTGAAGGGAGAGGGGAGAATTTTGTATGTGTACTACGTTATCGGCAACAAAGAAGTAGTTCTTTGTTAAAATTCCATCCCGGGCCGTTTAGCTTTAGTCCAATGTTTTCTGAAAAACCAGACTTTTCGACAGTGCCATCGACTGCCATCATCAGTGAAAATCGAGTGCGAAAACGTGAGGTGGTATACGTTAGTGACCACAGTACTGTGGTTAAGGCTGAAGCAATAAGTAGAAAGAAGTAGTTTCTATGGAACTATTTCATTTCGAATATGATTGTAAATATAAATCTTAGAACATGAAAGTCATGTATGGTTCTCCATACCGATATTTTTTCATGTTTTGAGTGTATTACAATCAGAATCTGTAATAATCTCGAACACGATTTATTTTACCATCACCATACTTCCATTTCCTTAAGGAACACAGAAGTAAAAAGTGTTTCTATTCACCCCATTTTACGGCATGCAGTTAAAAATAACATACTATTTAAATGAATGGACCAAGACTGGAAAGTAATGTTATCACCAGAAATGTTACAACAGTTAATTATACCATGTCACGAAAGTGTCTCCCATGCGTAAGCATTGAAATGTTACTGGACTTTGAGAGAAGATTTCACCATGAATAATATGTATAGGAGGATTAAAACTGTCTTAAAAAGGTGTCATGGGAATACTTGTCGTTCTTTGAGAAATCTATTAATGAAAATTATAGTGAATCTACTGGATACCTACCAAGTGAATTGGGAGAAGGGCAGAAACCAACTAGATTTTGGAAGAATTTCGTTAGTAAACCTGAAAATCAGAATCTACATATACCTATGAGTCTAGGATAAAAGATAAGGGTATGAAGAGGGTAGAGAGATTCAATCGAACACACAAGTTAGTGGAATTTAAAGTTGGAGATATGGTATTGATACGAAGTAATCCAGTAGGGAACAGAATAGACAACAGCGCCAAAAAGTTCTTCAGATTATACGAAGGTCCCTATGTTCTGCAAACAAGACGGGGAGCACAAACCTTTATAGTATATGACACTGAAAGACAAAAAGAAATTGGCAAATATCATGCTTCATCGATAAGGAAATATTTCCAGTATAAAAAAATAACTGGTATAGTATAATTGATTCTCTTAATGCAGGAACACACATAGAGAGAGAGGGAAAAAGAGTGAGAAATATAAGCTGACCAAGTGTACAGTGAACTAATGTGTCTTTAAACACAACAATGGGACACAGGAAAGCAGGGTGTGAACAGCTGCTATGTTTGTATAGGGGGAAGGAATTTTGTCGCCCACCACAAAAGAGGTTTGTTGTTACATACCAATAAAAATATTTACTTTTATAAGTAGTTTTAAAAACCAATTGTAATGTAGATAATAAGACGTAATTGTAATTATAAAGTACACATATATATCTGTGTAAATAAAATTTGAACAACAGTCAAATTTTATTTAAACCCACCTGAGGAATATATGCAACAATACATATATTTGCCCAGGGCGGTATGTTTTGTAAATAATTAGTATAAAAAGAACACGACAAACAGTTTTAAACAATTTTGTGCAGGAGAATACAGGCTGGGGCCTGTCAAAAGTGACACCTGCTTCGGTAGCGTAAA
The DNA here is from genome assembly GCA_034769895.1 of Magicicada septendecula. Taxonomy (NCBI): domain Eukaryota; kingdom Metazoa; phylum Arthropoda; class Insecta; order Hemiptera; family Cicadidae; genus Magicicada; species Magicicada septendecula. The sequence goes on from CM068367.1 coordinate 892,989,788, forward strand.
ATACAGCATTTGTGTGTGCCAGTTCCGACCTGCATTGAACAACGAGAAGGGGAGACACGTACGAATTGTTGGTTGTCAATTAATCAGGTTTTAACCATATTAAAATAAACTAATTAATACGTTTTAAACCTGTGAACAAAGACTTACCCCAATTATAAAGACACCATTACATTAAGGAATTTTTAACGAGTATGGTGATATAAAATTATTGCAAAAATGTGCAATAATAAAGATGCTAACTAATGTAATGTTAATTACTCTCTCCTATGGCACTACAGCCCAAGTCGGGCCCTGGCCTCCACCAATCTCCGCCTCCAATCCACTGCAACCCTCCTCCAGTTTCTTATCCCCATGTCTCTCGCGTCCTCTGCAACGCCATCTTCCCACCTCTTCCTCGGTCTACCTCTAGGTCTCGTTCCCTCCCATGTACCCAGCAAAGCCCTCTTGGGGTTCCTGCCATCCTCCATTCTCATAACATGTCCGGCCCAATGCAATCTTTGAATTCTTATAAATTTTGAGACTGGTATCTCTTTATATATTTGATACAGTTCGTTATTGTATCTCAGTCTCCATGAGCCATTTTCTTGTATTGGGCCTATAATGCATCTGAGGATTTTCCTTTCAAAGGTGTCTACTATGTCGACTGTTTTCTGTGTGATTGTCCATGCCTCACACCCGTAGCATAGCACCGGTCTGAACCAGTCCTATATATTTTCATTTTTGTTTCCCTGTGCACATCCCCAGACCTGATGGCAGCAATGCGAAGCACGCGATGTTAATTACTAGGGTAATTAAATAATAACTAATAAGTGTGGTATATGTGAGTGACCAGAAATAATTACGCAAACAATGATATCGCTCATGCTACAAGGATGTTCATGAAATCGCGAAAATGAACCAAAAAGGTGATTTGTAATTAAAAGGACGCTTTGCATGAACTGACATTATCTAACATGTCGAAAACAGTCCTGAACCTGTCAGATCGCCATCCAGTATAAATACCACCAGCAATTTTGGGCTGGTCTCAGACTTAAGAAATCTTCATACAAAGTCACGCTGCCGGTTTACCGACCGATCAGGACCACACACACCAAGACGTATGGAGGAACTCTGGAGCATCACCAACAACCCGTAGAGACAACGAACATAGCATCAGCATAATCATCATCATCATCAAATTCGCAGGATTCTGGACACACACACACACACACACGCGCGCGCGCGCGCGCAAATTCTAATCTTGTGTTGTATGGTGTGTCAGTAGAAATAAATAATAGATTGGAAGTAAATGTTATATTATTTTTATTTTTTTAATAGCAACAATAAATTTTATTCTTGAGTCTTAATATTATTTTGTTTACAAATGAGTTGCTTTGATTATTTAAAATTTGAGTTAATTTCAGACACACAAAAATAAAAAGGATTTAAATAACTTGTTTAACATGTTTGTTTAGCTAGTAAGATTATATGGTTGTTTATTTTTTGATATGTTATGAACAGCATAGCAGGTTACATTATATTTGTGAAGCTTATAAAAGTGAATATTTATTCATCTAATATTTGAAATTTTAATATTTGAATATTTTTGTATTAATGTTAATAAATGATAGAATGATTGTTTTGAAACGGTTTTAAATAATTATTTCATGTCAACAACATCTCACTCCTCTTTTAAAATTATTTAATTATTGTGCAACTACGTATATTTGACGGAACGAGAAAAAAAAATCCTGCGACCTGGCCAGTGTAATATACTTTATAGTTGTGTTGAGTGCATGGTACTGTATTTGTGTAAGTGTGTATAATACTTGTTGTAACGTTGCAATATATTAAATAGTTTTAATACAACATGATCTTTTAATCACTTACTTCTTACACAGACAAAAACAATTACAGTAAAATTACAAAAACTACAGACTTCTGTCTATAATTATGCATCAATAAATCTTATCAAATAATATACTATACCTTTGATGCAGGAACAAGGTCTTTATTTCCATAAAAATCATTTTTGTCATACAGGCTGTGATGAAGATTTTTCCAGAATACATTAACAGCAACTCCATATGTTAATGCAAAGGTGTTATGAAACCATAATGCTGGAATAAAAAGAATATCTCCTTGTTCTAACAAACATTTATGTTTAACTGCTAATGGAAACTTTGGAAACAATTTTGAGTCACAGTTGTCTACATCTAATACTTCCGATTTGTCTCCATTAAGATATAAATAGGGTGTGTCGGATGGGTCAAATAAGACAACACGTTTCCTTCCCTGCACTTGTATGAGCATATTATCCATTATATCATAATGTGTCCATAACTGTACTCCAGCTGAACCAATTCTTAACACACTAGAGAAATAATCACTTTCTTCAAAAAAGTGGGGAATTTTAATATCATTCATGATCTCAGGAAACTGTTTTGAAATTTCAGCTACTTCTCTGCCTCTTCTTTCAGAGCTTAATGATCTCAAATAATAAAATTCTTTACAGTCAAGGAAATAATCTGACTGAATTTCTTTACTTGCTCTTTTTATAACCTCACCTAAAGGTAAAGTTTTGTATACAAAATTTTTATTAAGAAAATCCATTTTGCCTTCTGTACACACGTGTATTTTGACATCAACACTACCTATTTGATCTACCAAATATTGTGGTGTCCATTTCACAACACAGTCTCCAATATCAAGTCCTCTTAGAATTGCTGGTTTTCTCTTCACTTGAATTTCACTTAAGAAAAAAGCTTTTGTAATATTTTCATAAACTGGAATGTCTATGCAATTCTCTACCATTTTTCAACTTAACCTGTAATAATATAGAAAAATTATAAATAGTAACACAATAAATAAAAGTATCTTGTAATTACACTACTACAGGGAAACAATTTCAAAAGAACCTGCTCACAAAGGAAGTTGTGTGCACGGACTCTGTGTATGTCTTGCTATACTGAGAAGTGGTGGTGGGGATTATTCTTCAGCTGTCTTGAATAGCTAACGCATCAATATAAAGGATGTTTATAAACTGATCTTATCAAAATGAGGTATGACATACTTTAAATTAAATTTAAATTGTAATATATTTACTAAATATTTAACTGCAAGTTAAAAATTGTGTAATAGTATAAATAACTGAAAAAAAAAAATGAAACAATGAAGAGATTATAAATCTAACTTTAAAAGCTTAGTGTTGTTGTGTACCATATACTAGGTGTATGTATGCGTGAGACATTTTGATGTAAAGATGGCGCACATACTTTTACCTTCCATGTCAAACATAGTATTCACAGAATCTCAATTAGTCCTCTTCTTACACTGAGTTCTACAACCAAACTTTTCTGGGGTACCTGTTAATGGAACTATTTAATACTTACTTAATATTTTACTGTTAATAGTATGTGGTATGCCATGTACAAAAATTAAAAATAATTTGTTTTTTTTTTACAACCATTTTTCTTTTTTTAAACAATCTAATGACAATGCCATTTCCAAAAACATATGGACAGTGCTCCTAGTGGTAGCCTCTGATGTAGCTCGCAATGAGCTTAGGCAGAAAGCTTAGGATCACAATGAGCTTAAGGTAAAAATTAAAAATTTTTATCAAAATACTTCTGTTCCATATCGGAATAGTGTTTATTACTTCTTAGGTAACACTTAGACTTGCAATGGACAACAAAATTCAAGAATTTAAAATAAGTTTCAAAACTAAAACCCAACTCTCTCTCAATGAAAAAAATAAAAAGTTACAATTTACCTGTCTACAGTTAGTATTTATTTTAAAAGTATTTTATACTGATTAATCTGATCGGTTGTAAGGCAAATTCTTATAAAACGGCTGTTGTCAAATTCTCCTGTTATAGGTATTATTCCGCTATTTAATGCAACTATTACATTGTAAGTGCATTCAGAAATTATCTAAGAAAGCGATTTAAAAAATCTCCTGCCTGTCACATATGTTGGTCAATTTCTGCAAAACTAACTGTAGGTGCTACACCAGATGTCCAAACAGGAATACATTTATCCTGCCAAATGGGAAATTATTTTTGTTAAGCTTCTGGAAACATCAATATTTCTCAGTGTTACACAAGGAACCATAGACATTTCATCTATTATGAACCAATCAATATATTTCATTTTAAGTGTTTACACTGGAGTCTTTCTCCTGACAGAGGCTGCATATTGCTCCCCTTTCTACCAGATAATGTACACATAGAGTGTGAAGTGCCTCCCCTCAATTAATTGCATGATTACACTACTCAGTCCAGTTATGGTAATCTTCCTACCACTGTCACAGTTGTTAGCAGTTAACTTGTGAACCTGTTCTACTATTGTTTTAAGAACAATGTTTTGCCACTTTATGCATCACCTGTAACAAAGATCAACTGAGTCTCATTTGATTTCTCAGCAATTTTTCAGAAACCTTTAGGTAAAGTTTTTTCTGTTTGAGATTCATTGCTCTTAAAGCCATTTCAGTATCTTTGTCACTCATTCTGTCAGGTCTCTCATCAACTGTCTCAAGTTGAACCTCTTAGACAAAACTATCTGCATCTTGTACGAGGTCGCCTTGATTCTCCATAATACTAGGTTCAGCAGCATCAGCTCCTTTTCACCTAATTAACACATAATGGTCTGTTGAATTAATTTTCTGCTCCCAGCACACAGCAGTTTCTGGATGACAGTTGTCATTCAAAGGAGAGAGTAGGTGTCTTTTTTGTGAAAAACACTTCCTTTGTGTTATGGCATCCCAGAAGCAAATCATCTTTGTGATAGATATGGAATGTGTGTCATTGAAAGGTTCAGTGATACCCTTCAGTGTATGAAGCTGGAGTGAAGTACCTAGTTATTAAAATTTACTCTTAACCTAGTACTACTTGTTTACTAGCTCTTAATTTACTTTTTATATGAAAAACAATGCATTTATTATATTCTCCTTATGACTTTATATTCTAATATATGATCATCAGGTGTGTGTGTGTGAGTGTATAAAGTCACCAGACGCACCTATTAAATACAATTACCAAATTCCTTTATTTTATACCAAAATTTGCTTAGTTGTTTTTTTGTATGCAATTTGTACAGAAAACTGAATGTGTTAAACAGATCTTTTACCTGTTTTTGCAAGTTGTTCATAATATTGGAATCATCCGTTTTTTGCACTCTTTATTAATTATTAACAAAAAATGATAGGGTATCGTATCAAACTTGATAGTTTTACCCACTTTCATTTGTCTGAGACATTATGACATGTAACATCAGCCATTTTGTTTTTTATAAAATTTCATATCCTCATTGGCATCCTGGCGTTAAAGAGGGGTGATTTGGTACCTCATCTGTCAAAACTGGTCAAGCCATTTTGGAGTTACAAGGGTAAAAATGAACATTCCATCTAACCACAATATTATCCTCTTTGTATAGTTGGGTAAGAAGGGAGATGGTCAAACAATGAAGTTGGGCCAAATCTACCTACATGCTGGGTCAGTGATATACTCGTAATTAGTATTTGGTATAAAGATTCTTAACAATTTATAAATATACAAAATATTTCTTGAAAAATGATTATTTTTTTTTGTACAAACATGTTTAATACATGATAAGATTTAAACAGAACATAAGAGGGTCATCTCAAAAGTAAGTTTCCCTGTTTTAGGAAAAATAAAAAACAAATGTAAAATTTTAAAAGAAAGCTATACTTTTATCCAAAAAGATGTATTTATTTTTCAATATAATCTCCACCCTTGTCAATACACTTTCTGTAGCGTAAAAACAGCTTTTTCAATTCCTTCTTTGAACCACCTTGTGCCCAGATTTCAGAGCCAGGTGTCAATCGTCCGTTTCACTTCCGTATCCGTTTCGAAACGTTGTCCTCCTAGGTGTTCTTTGAAATGGGGGAATAGATGGAAATCACTCGGAGTCAAATTGGGTGAATATGAGAGATGGTCAAAAATCTCCTATCGAAAGGACTCCAACAAATTCTGTGTGACTTGCGAGGAATGAGGATGTGCGTTGTCGTGGAGCAGAAGAACTTTGGTGCTCAAAAAACTGAGCCGTTTTCACTTTATCACTGATCGCAGTGTTTTCGGAGTCTTGCAATACCTCTCTGCATTTATTGTTACCTTGCTAGTCAGATAATCAACAAGAAAAACATCTTTAGCATTCCACAAAACCACAGCCATAGCATTCCCAGCAGAGTGTGCAACTTTGGCTTTTTTCAGCGCACTCTCACTCACGGTTTTCCAGAACATTCTTTGTCATTTTGTTTCAGGAGTGTAATGACGGACCTACGTTTCATCTCCTGTTATAATGCAGTTGACTAGATCATCTCCTTTTTGCCGGAACATGTTTAGCAACCTGCATGCAGCAGCAATCATCTTCTCTTTGTGTTCTTGAGACAACAAATGGGGTATCTTTTGTTTGTTAGCAAGGGCTTGGTATTTAATTTTCAGGGCATGATCTTCAATACTACAGCATGATTTATCTTTTAATGGAAGCACCAATTATATCACAGAGTAATTTCCCACGACTGGTCACAAATAAGTTATAAGAGATAACTGTCACTTCATTTCATTTCATTTTATGACACAAATATTTGCTAGGTAAAATATTTAGTTCGCATTGTGTAAAACATTTGTTATTAGCAGTGTTTATGTTTTTCAAAATATTTTGTGTATTATATAAATTATAAAACTCATCATTAATTTAAAATATATTTAAATAGCATTTTATTTATGCAACAGCATACATTATAAGTACTGGTAAGTTATTACCACTACTTACTAGGCACTACTAGTTACTACTAGGCAACAATTGGTACATTTTTATGGTACACTTTATGGAAAAACTACTGAACCTCTAGACTTGAAATTGAACATAATTATTCATATTCATGTCTAGATGTGTCATCAATCATTATTTTTATAAAAAATTAATTTTGACAAGAAATTATTGTAATAATTTTTTTTGTATAAATCTATACATATTGTGATGGCAGCGGTATGCGAACATCTGCTCTCCGGTACCAGCGGTGGACACAGCGAGCCAATCAGCGATCCTGGTTAGTTAATAAAACCCGGGCAGGCAGAAAATTTTGAGCACTCTTCATCGTCACGCCATTGGACGCACTTCACCCTCACCTCTCTCGGACGACATCGGCGCGGAGTCAGCCGGAAGGAATGGCCGAAGAATAGAACCGGCGTTCTTGTGTCTTCGCCCTCTAGTTTCGCGCCAGTGATAGGATGTCGCTGGGCCGGCAACCGACTCTACACCCGATGCCGAAAGAAGAGGAGGACTGCAGTGCGCCACGAACAGCGTGCGCAGCCACCGAACATCTCAGAGCGGCACGACCAACTTCAGCTTTCTCGCCACCAAGTCCTTTTTAGGGCCACCAAAAACACTAGAGCGTACGATTGGTGCCATTTGTCATGCGGCAAGCCTTTTGTCCGGTGACAATATGTATGTAAAGTATCGCCATCTGTGGGATTTCTTTAATATTACTATATAATCTCTTACTATTGCGTTCCGTGGTATGTATGTAAAGTGTCGCCATCTGTGGGATTTCTTTAATATTACTATAATTCTGTTACTAATGCGTTCCGTGGTTTTAGACACAGAGTGTATATACCGAATATTCTACCTTTTTTCTTGGATGAAAGATACTGGTGTGCTGTGTTGTTTATAACATATATTTCATAAATCATAAAACATATTTCATAAATCCAAGATTCAATTTTCATGTATATTTTTTTTATAAATATCGGTGAAAATATTTTTTGTATTTTTATATTTGCGTTTGAGGTTAAGTTACATTGTTAAAAGAGATTTTTTGTGTGAAAGGTAAGTTTTTTTACTTTTTCAATCAAAAAAATATATACGTAATTATTTAAATTATACGGCTCCTATATGTCCACAGGCTTGGTTTCCATATAATGAAATAAGAGCACTTAAACTACATTACACACAATGATATTACAGATTTCCTTGAACTTAACAAAGCTCTAAACACATTTATTTCATTTCTGTAAGTTAAATAATAATTGAAAAAATAATTTAATTCTCTATATTAATTTATATTAGTGTAGTATTTTTTTTCATTATTAATGTTATAACTTTATTTACTATTATAATATATTATAGATTTATTAGTTGTTAAATTATTAAAAAATTAGGTAATTATGCACGATCCGGATTATGCTCAAATTGCGGTGAAATATTTCTTTTCCTATTCTTCGATACTATATAAACACGAGAAAAATAATTTTAAACGGCGGTCGAACCTATTTACGGAGAAAAAAAATTAAATAATTACATAAGACAACTGAGTTGGATGAAAAGCGAGTTGAGCCGATACCTGCCGGTTAGGTTCGGAGGGGCGCGGCCCAAAGGGCCGTGGTTATAGTTCATTGTTTCATATAATTCTTGCAAAAATTAAGGCGAACCATTTTTCAAATATTTAAGACGCCAAAAAACATTTAAGACTTCATACTCGTCATTCGCTGTGCATTTGTGCGCCACCGCTCAGTTAACATGGCGGCCATTCACTTTACATGCGCGCTTATGGGAGTAATTATTTAATTTTTTTTCTCCGTAAATAGGTTCGACCGCCGTTTAAAATTATTTTTCTCGTGTTTATATAGTATCGAAGAATAGGACAAGAAATATTTCACCGCAATTTGAGCATAATCCGGATCGTGCACAATTACCAAAAATTAAATTAATTATTATTAATTAGTTAATTTAATAATTTGTATTATTAGAGTAAAATGCCTCGAAATCGTACGCTGACTGGCCGTAAAGAACATGCACGTAATCTTTCATTAATGCGTGATGCAAGAGAGCGACAACAAGAAGATCGACACAATGAACAATGTCCCCATCGTGATGATGCCCGTTTTTACGAGTATGCAGTGAATTTTAAAACTGCTCACAAAAATTTGGATTTTAAATTGTGTAATGTACGTCATCGTCATTGGTTTGATCTACATATTGAAGAGGATGGATCTTGTACTCTTTGTCATAAATTTAATGTCAAAAATGAAGTAAATATTTTTTCCGCTGGCAATAATATGGATCCTGGTCCACAACCTGATGTATTGAAGAAATTCACGTTTGTTGAAGAACAATTAATTGCTCAGTTCATCCAGTAATCACAGTCTATCGACTTAAAGGTGGTCAATTTGGATATAGTGGACAAGTAATTAATTTTCATCAAGAAATTACAAATTTTACTACTTCTTTACCTCATTCTATCGATACTATTTCACAATATATTTTTGTTAGAAGATATGAGGGTGAAGGGTATAAAGATTTTATTGTAAATCGCAATAATGTCAAGGCTGCTTTGGCATATCTTAAAAACAATAATCCTTGGTATCGTGATATTATAATTGACGAAAATAATTTAGGAAGGTTACCTGATAATGAAAGTGTTTTTCGACAAATAATATGTAGTCAAGAACAACAAAATATTTCATTTAATTTGGATAATGTTAATTTGGATAGTGAAGATGACCAAAATCCATTGTTAAATAATATTTATGAATCTGGAGCTCCAACGGTCACTTTTAAATGTAATCGACAGGCAGTAAATAATGTATTGGGAATTCAGGAAGATAATGATGGATCTCGTGTTTTACCTTGGCCTAGAATAAATTCTGTACCTATTAATGAATTTTCGTGTGACGGATATATTTGTAGAGCTTTTCCAACTTTATTTCCTCCTGGAAAAGGTGATCTTAAAGATGCGAGGTTTCATACAATTTCCAATAGTGAGTATTTTAAATTTCTCATGATGTATGAAGATGGCAGATTTGCTCAACATGCAAGACTTCGATTGTTTGCTTTTAACAGCCTGATGCGTTGGAGAGCTTTGCAGAATGGGAATATTTGTGTTAAAAAAAAATTCACATTTACATGGTATTGAAACAATCGAACAACTTCAAGAAATATTACAAAGCGAACCAAGATTGTATAAATCAATTTTATCTTACAATGCTAATCTAAGGTCATCAAGCTCTTATTGGTACATGAGGTCTCGAGAATTATTGGATATGGTTGAAGAAATAGGAACTCCTACCGTTTTTATTACATTAAGTGCAGCTGATTTATATTGGCCAGAGATTTATCGTATTCTTGATCCTGATTATGATTATGCCAATCTCAATCAAAATACTGAATCCATTCATATATCAAAATTATTGAATTCTAATCCTTTAATTGTTGCCTATTTTTTTCATAAAAGGTTAGAATTTTTATGGAACATTTTTTAAAAAAATATTTCAAAGTCAAAGATTTCTGGTTTCGTATTGAATTTCAACATAGAGGTAGTCCTCATATGCATGGTATTTTCTGGCTTGAAAATGCTCCTGATCTCAATAATCTTAATCCAGATGATATTGCAAGAATACAAGAAATTATTAAGTATTATGATGAATTTATATCTACTTGGCATCCAGATCCTTCTCAAACTTATGATATACATCCAACAAAAATGCATTTTACTGATGTACCTGATCAAGATGTTGATTACAATCATTTAATACATGCAGTACAAATGCATAAACGTTCTAAAGCTTATTGTCAAAGAAAGAAAAAAAATTCTTCTGAAACTACTTGTCGTTTTAAGTTTCCAAAAGAATGTGTCACCGAAAGTAAGATTCAATTTATTCATGGTGAATTAGAATATATTTCAAAAAGAAATAATTCATATTTAAATAGCCATAGTCCACAAATTTTGAAAATTTGGCGAGCAAATACTGATTCACAAGCCATCGTTTCTATTCATGCTGTTCTTAAGTATATTGTTAAGTATGCTAGCAAAGCTGAACCAATATCGGAAGGTATGAAACATTTCATTAGACAAACAGTGCAAGCGTCGCATAGTAATGTTAATGTTCAACAAATAATTCAAAAGATTTTGATAAAAATGTGTGCTGAACGTGATTATTCTGCTCAAGAAATTTTTTGGATTTTAATGAGTTGGCCTTTGTTTCGATCATCTCATAAGTTTGTTTTAATTAATTTATCGCATAATGTATGGGAACAACTTTATATGGATAGAGAGGATGGAAGCATTTCTATTTCAAATTCTTTGGAGAAATATCAACAGCGATCATCGGAATTTGAAAATATGTCTTTAACAGATTTTTTAGAAAAATTTATAAAAGAGGTGCAAATTATAGTAATAAAAAAGTACCTTTTATTCTTAGTCATGCCAAAAATTAAATATGATGCTGGTGTTGAAAACAATGAAAATTTTTAGAAGCAACAAGTTTTATTACATATTCCCTGGCGACAACTGAATGATCTAAATCCACATAATAGTACTTGGAAGATTATATATGAGCAGCATTTTGGGAATGACGATATTCTGAATTATGATTAGGATTATATGCTACAAAATTTGGAATACGAAGACAATTTTGAAGAAACAGACCAATTAGAAGTAGATCAACCATATGATTGGATGGACGTAGCTGCTGGACCAAATACTATTCAGGAAGAAGTAGATATAGGTAGAAGAGACATTGATATCAGATATAATTGGCATTCTATTTTGAATCAACAAGTGTTGAATACATTAGAAAATTTCATTGAAAAAGAAAAAGTAATAGAAATTCAAAGAAATAACATTGTTAATGTTCAATATAATCTGCCAACTATTGTTTTCTCTGATGAACAACAAGAACTGGCAAATATATTTGAAAAACAACTTAGTTATCTACAAGGCAACGAAGAAGAACTTCTGATTAAAAGAATTGTTATTCTAGGAAAAGCCGGTTCTGGAAAGAGTACTTTAATTAATTGTTTCACTTGTCTATTGAATCAAACGTTGGGATCATCTTCTTATCAATTGCTTGCACCAACTGGTGCTGCTGCTGTTAATATTAATGGATCAACAATACACTCCAAACTTTTATTAGGAGTACATAATGTATTTAGAGAACTCAGTTCACACTCACTTGCTCAATTTCAACAGGAAATTTGTGGTTGTAAATTTCTGTTTATAGATGAAATGAGTATGATTGGATGTAGTCTTTTGAGGAAAATTGATTTAAGAGTACGCAGAGCTATTCCATCAAGACAAGATGAACCGTTTGGTGGATTACTTGTATATTTTTTGGGGGATATTAATCAGTTACCTCCTGTTAATGACAGACCACTTTACAGTAATAAAATTGAAGGAAGTGAATTCCTTTTAGAAGGAAAATTATTATTTACATCAAGTATTCAAAAGTATTTTTTTTTTATCGTCATCATTTTGATAAAATGAATCTCAACAAATATTTCGAGATATATTTGATCGTGTTAGTAACGGCGAATGTATAGTTCAAGACTATGAAATATTAATGACACGTAGTATACAAACATTTTCACAAAATGAACGTTTTTTTTTCAACGATGCAATTAGGCTATTTGCAACAAATAAAAATGTAAAAGAATTTAATCATCAAAAGTTAAAAGAATTTTGTCAACCAGTTGCTTATATTCCAGCTATTCATAATTGCTCTAAAGCAAAATCAGCAAGTGCAGAATTATCAGGTGGACTTGAACCATTTATAATTTTATCAATTGGATCTAAAGTTATGTTACGTTCTAATTTGTGGGTTGAAAAAGGATTAGTGAAGGGAGCTTAGGTTACGTTGAAGATATTATCTATGAAGAAAATCATGGTCCACCTGATCAAATGCCACGAGTGATAATGGTTCGTTTTGAAAATTATTTTCATTCAACTTATAAAAATAGTGGTTGTGTTCCAATTCCATCTATAACTAAATTTTGGAAAAGTGGAAATATTAATTGTTCAAGGAAACTATTTCTGTTACAATTAGCCTTTGCAATTACAATTCATAAGTCTCAAGGTTTAACCTTAGATAGAGCTGTTGTAGATATTGGAGAAAAGGAAACTTCTATTGGTTTAACATATGTTGCTTGTCGAAAGTAAAAACTTTAGAAGGTTTAGCATTAAACAGAACATTTTCTTACAATAGATTTTGTAATATTAAAAATTCACATATGTTGAAGTGTAGAAAACAAGAAGAAACTGGAATGAGAAATTTTGTATCTGATTAAAAATGTATCTAATTACTGATTTAATTATTTATTAATTATGTTAATATTTTTTCTAATTATTTAATTATTAATTTTTTAAATTCTTGGATTTCGTTGTCCATGACGTGACCGTTACTTAACTAAATACAACTATTATATTAACGACTCGGAACACAAAGTTTTTTATAAGTAAAAACATAAAGTTTTACCTTACAACCTGAACTGGTTTTCACCTTTAAAAGGCTTCTTCAGAGGCTGCCGCTGGTAGCGCTGTCCGTCCTGTTGTGGGCGACGGAATCGAATTTCGAAAGATCGATGCTGTGTGTGTGGGGTGAGATATGTTCGAATAATGCGTGCGATTTGAATTGTGTCTGTTCGTTTAGGATGTCGTTTTTATGTGTTTTCGTGTGTTTTCATATTTCCAATTGTTCTAGAGCGTCTAGTTTTCGGCCTTTTGTGTGTACGTGTAGAATGTTCATGTTATTGTTGATGTTTTTGTATGTGTGGTTTGCTTCAATGAGGTGGTTTGCAAATTTGGATTCTGTAGTGGAGTGGAGTGCCTTTGTGTGTTCAATGTATCTCTGTTTGAAGCTACGTCCTGTCTGGCCTATGTAGAACTTGTTGCAATTTGAGCAATTTAGCTTGTAAACACCGGGGAGATTTGCTCATCCCAAATCCATAATCTCACCCCAAATAGATGCTAAATTAAAGTTTTATTTAATTATAAGAAAACCGTAAATATTAGAAATAGTGTAAAGACTTCTAAAAATGCATAAAAATCAGACACATGTGCAGTGCGAATTCTATGTAATTATGACGATCAGTGCGAATTTTAGAGCATAGTAATTACACTAATGATGCGATCATTATGATAATTACGTTGTAACGTAACATAGCTGAGGTCCCCCAACGTTACATAAAAATTGAATGAAAACATGGTCAAGGACCATACCCTGAATTAAGGCTGCTCAATAGCTAATGTGTCTGAGAAGTACCTCAAGTTAAAAGGAGGCAATGACTAATGTTAAATATAAAAGAGCCAGACCAATGAATGATTGAATGTAATAAAATGTTTGTTTTTTTACTGTAACGTGTTAAGGTCTACAGAGTATTTATGTTGTATTTTGAATATGCTAAAAATGAACTAATGTTACTTAATAGTAATACTCCATCAATAATTATGTTTATATTTATATTAGATTTGTCTTTATACAATCAAGTATAGTTACCAATGTTAGGCACTATACTAAGTTCTAAGTATTGTATAAAGTTGAATAATACTGTTGTTTTAATTAATGTTTATAAACTAGGCCAGGAGGGCGACCAGTGTTTCATGTATAACAAGTAGTTCTGACAATTATATTATAAATTAATGAAGAGTTCCAGAACCAGCTAATTAATGTAATAAAATAGCTACCAGTAAATTAAAGTTAATGTAATTAACCATGTAACCAATAATTAATTGTACAGTAGGTCAGGTAAAAGAAAATTAAGTTAAAGAACCAAATAATGTTATAACGGTTGTAAGAAAATCTATAGGCCTAAATTCCATATTAGTGAAAGGAAATTAATACCTTTTTAAGAAACCCAGTCCAACGAAAATCTGGTAAAACATTTACTGTTTAGGAAGGAAGGTTAGGGGAGAATTTTAGGTGATTTAATATTAATCCAAGCATGGAGTATTTTATTGGAAAAGAGTAGTAATATTCTATAATGCCGGCTCAAGGATATATAGAAAACGTGGTTGTTAAGGCAACTGAAATGTACAGAAGTTGTTGATTTGAATTAATTCGTTCTGATTGTTACAAGCTATTAGGTTGAGATGGACCGATATATTTAAAAAATATGAATAAATCTAGAAGAAATGTGACTCAAAATTGAAAAACCCTTTTGAAAAATAATGATAATTTAATGCTAATGAGTAATAAAATTTAAATAACCTTCCAAATTGTAAATGAATACAGTTAAAAAGAATTGAAAGCCTCTCACCTCATTCACTAAATAATTCCGCTGGATTCGGTATTAAACCAATTCATGCTATAAACCGAAGATCAGTAAAAGAATTAAAGCCTGAACTAACGGAATTATTGAAAATACCAGAAGACTCAGTTTGGCAGAAATAACCTTCACTGGCAGCAGAAGAAGCTGGGATCCTAATTCCATTTCACTGGGACCGAGAATTGTGAAGATCGTAAAAGAAGAATAGAAGCCCGAAGATTTCCTGAGGGTTTACCAGTACACGCCACCATCAATTTTATTGAAAACCAGAGCAGTTTCACTGGATGAAGACGAGATAAGCTGAATTTTGGCCACTGTTTACAAACATCCACCGCCAGTCGAAGTTTTCGTCGGTTTGGTAAAAAAACAACTTATTTTCATTTCACTGTATTTAAAGTAAATAATTTTATTATTGTAAATTGAGCAACCTTAATTATGCATTTTACCTGGCATTACTAATGGTTCCACGAACTTTACGAACCCTGGGATAAGAATTATTTATTATTATTTTCATGTGTACATGTTTATAGAATTTGAGTAATTGATAATCGATCTATTTCTGTATGATCGACTTGAGCGTATTATTATTTTTGATGAGATAACGTGGATTGTGAATTGATAGAGAAAATAAATAAAGTATCTTTATTGTATAAAATAACGTTTGAAGTTATTGCAGGATAAATACTATATGTGGTGGTTGGAATAATTTACAAAAAGGTTGATTCAAACTCAACGAATAACTAACCTATAAGTACGCTTATTACAAGTAACAGCGCTCGGCGTTTGCAGCTGGTGGGGCGGAAGATTGCTGAACTAACTTGTGTTTATTACAAAATTTGAATGGGATTTTCTAACATCGAGTGACTAGGGTTGACACAAATACCCCTTACATTCAGTTAATACTCCATACATATCGCTAATATTACACAAATACTGAAAACTAAGTTAAATCTATAGCGTAGTATGATTATAAATTCAACGAACATAGTTATAATTTTGTTTGATTAATAATCTATTTTCTGAGGGTTTCGTCGGTCACAACCGAAAGACATATTAATTAATAACATATTAATTAAACCAGGTAACAACATTTTAATTGTTATGAATTGCCATCTGCAACGTATTACTTGGCGTTTGATATACAGGAGTCTCCTATAACTAATTACACCCATAGACAAGATTTCTTTATAATTTGATGTCTCTAGCGTGCAGCATATAATATAATATACGTCCTCACATAATTAACAAGTAGTTCTTTACAAAATTGATTTACAACAGTGGGGCTTGAATAAGACGGGCGTTTCACCAGCAGTACATCACATATTGATTTCTTTACAAATTGCCGCAAACCAAAGTGGGGGCTGGATTGAACCCCAGTACACCCAATCACATACTTGTAAACGTTGTATTCCAAATTGGAATCCAACAGTGGTGCTTCCACACATCTTCATATAACTAAATAAAATTTCATACACATAAATCTCATTACAACGTATAATATGTGTAATTAAATTAAACAATGTTATATCACCTTGAAATCCGCATTAGACATTGCAATTGGCAAAAATGTGCGAATATGTGAAATTGGATGAGAGTGGGGGAACAGACGCCGTGGACAGCTTCTGACCTGCAGAATTCTGTGACGACAGGTGTGGTTTTTTTGGTGAATATAAATACGAGCCCAGGAGAGCCAAATTTACTCTTCATCAGTTTTCAATTGCAGCGGTACGCTATGTCCATCAGAGACGCGAAATTTTAATTACTTCAGACACAGCTAGACGCTATGTCCAATATCGACAAGATCTTTTGTTTATAAACTGTAAAGTATAACGGACAATACGTTAGTTCAAGTAATAAAAAAACAACAGTAACTACAATTATCGGATGTCTACAAACAGTCTACAACTACAAACATCAACACTCTAATAGATGGCGATAGAACATCAAGCAGAGGAACGATTCAGAGCAACACGTCATTCCATTCTACAGCCAGCCGATGGGACCAAGGAAGAGTGACTGGAGGACGACCAGTGGAACCGGAAAACACAAGAGGACATCCAGTAGGAGAGGACCGACAGATCACTGGAGGACATGGGACAATCTGCAGAATTGAGGTGACGAAAAACCAATTTATCGTTATAAAAGAATAAAGACATTAATAAAAAAATTTTAAATTAAAGAAAAATTATGTAGATAGAGATAAGAGAATGTAATTTAACTGTAGTAAGAATTTTTTCTTTAATGATGACCACTTAATTTAAAGATAATTTAAATCCTTGCTTGGAGAATTATGAATAGAAAATAATTTTAATTTTTCATTGAAAGCGTATAAAATAAAGTAATTGGAAATATAGAAGAAGACTAACGATTCAATTAGTTTCTTTAAAATGATTATAAAGCCTTACGATGTAAGACCGTCTGTTTGAACCGCATAATAAACAACAACACATACACCAACAAAATCATTTATTGGCACAGGTATGTAGATGATATATTACTTTTATTCAATGGCAACACAAGACAGGTTGAAAACTTCCACAAATACATAAACACAATACACCACACACTAAAATTTACACTGGAAATTGAACAAAACAATAGTATAAATTTTCTGGACCTAACAATTAACAAAACTAACAATACACACATGTATAAAATATACAGAAAACCAACCACAACCGACATGGTTATACACAACACATCAAACCACCCAACACAACATAAACATGCGGCCTTCAACCATATGCTCCATAGACTAACTAAAATACCATTAAGTAAACAGGACTATAATGACGAACTCAACACAATCAAATACGTAGCAATAAAAAATGGATACAACCCTAATTTAATAAACAAACTACACAAACACATCATAAACAAAAACAACAAAACACAAAATACCAACAACACACAACAAACTAAATACATCACACTCACATACCGTAACTCCAACACACACAAACTCGCCAACACATTCAGAAAACACAAGTACAAAATAGCATACAGAACAAACAATACCATCAAAAAACACATCAATAATACAAATACGGACATAGACAAATACAACAAAACAGGTGTTTACAAATTAAATTGTAATGATTGCAATAGTTTCTATATAGGCCAGACGGGAAGATCTTTTTCATCTCGTTACTCTGAACACCTAAAAGCTTTATCCAACAACAATATACATTCCGCGTTTGCCACACACAAAACCACAGCTACACCACCATAGATACTAATCTGGAGATATTACACTACTTACCCAAGGGTCGAAAACTTAACACAGCAGAACAATATGAAATATACAAACACCACACAACACAACCAAACAACATATTTAACGACCAATTACAGTATAAATCACACACACACTTTTTGACACAATTATATATAAAACTAACAATAAATTGGATCCCCGCGCCAATCCCCTTCCTCCACACACCACCCCCACTATACCTTCCAAAATAAAAACCGTTACAAGTTAGTGGCAGTCTGTCTCAAAGCTGACGAAGGCGAACACCACGCCGAAACGCATACGAGAAGAAAAGACAAGCAAGTTTCACAAGTTGAAAGTTTCAATATTCTATATAATTATTTTAGTTATTGTAAATACAACTACTTCATTAACAACTCGGAACACAAAGTTTTTTATGAGAAAAAAGAAGTTTTATCTTACAACCTGAACCGGTTTTCACTTTTAAAAAGCTTCTTCAGCGGTTCAGCTTTTTAAAAGTGAAACCGGTTCAGGTTGTAAGGTAAAACTTTGTTTTTACTCATAAAAAACTTTGTGTTCCGAGTCGTTAATGAAATAGTTGTATATTTAGTTAAGTAACGGGCACGTCATGGACAACGAAATCCAGAATTTAGTTATTGTGTTTATTACTTTAGTTATTTTATTATTGATAACGCTCTTTCATGTCATGGACAACAAAATCGAAGAATGCTATTAATTTTCTGTATTGTCAATCTTGCGAGGAAGTAGCATTCCACAATTTGTGATCATATTCAATTTTTGGTAGTTAAATTCATTTCCAAATTTAACATTTTCTAAACAAATTCACTGGACACTATCTCACAACCATATCTTAACCTAATTTTCCAATCTATTCTTTGCTGCCTATCCAGAAGCTTCAATTGTCACCGTTGTTATACTCCATAATAAATTCTCTGGAACAAATGCTAGATATGGTTTCGCTTCATAAGATTTGTTAAAACTGGTGAAATGAACAGGCAGAAAGACGTTGAGGTTTGGTTACATGTGCAATACCGTACCGTACGACGTACAAATTATACGTAATTTACTAAAGTTAATTACAGAAATATTATGCGTTTTGTAGACGGGCACGAGCACAAAATAAATTTATGACTTAACTTCTAACTTGAAATATCGGCGTATTGTGAAAAAAACTTACTGAACGCCGAAAACGGTAACAAATTCGCACATTCCAGTTCTGTTCTGGTTCTGATACTATTCCTAATTTTACCGATGCGACAGGTAAATTACACTAGCGTCACCTATAAGTAAGGTGAAAGTATAATACTGATTACTAATAGTACTAATAGTGTACTTCAGTATTAGTATACATACTGTAAATTGTGTGTAGAGTATTGTACCGAGAACACAATTAACAGAACAGAACGTTAGATCCGATGAAAAATGTAAGATAATCATAATAGATAAACTTAGATGCCAAATAGAAACTTCTTCCACACACCCAGCGTCGTAATTTTCTGTTATTATATTATTCCCATTTTTATCCCAAATGTTGTCATTCATTTGTTGTCACACGCACACAAAACAGTCCGTGTCTACGTAGTATACAAGACAAAGTCACTTAGAATACTTGCTGCACATCCCTCTGTAAGTACAATCGATAAAAACTAGGATTATCGTACTCTGTGGGCTAGGGTACGATAAGTGTGGAAATTACACGGCCGTTTGTCCTTCAGCGTATTCTTTATACAAGATACTGTTGCCGATACTGAGGGAAATTTCAGATTTTTAATTTTTTTTTTTAGCAGGAGGCGGCTACATTGATTGAACTGGATTTTGTGTGACTTGCGTCTGTCAGCGAGCCATAACATCGTGCTGTGCCTGTAATCTAGCGTCTTGGTGGGGCGAGAACCGAGCCGCACGGTGGGGCGGAGAGCCCGGGAGAAAGTTAACGTGTTTCATTGCCCGACATAAGTTCAGTAACAGCTGATCTGATTTTTAAAATTCTTTCACCACCGTGTTTATTGAAGTTTGAGGATGGTTTTAGGCATACCAATAGTTTCAACAATTTTCAAAAACAGAGTCTTCAGACGGTTCCACGTCATGAAGTTTCTTTTTTAATTTTCATGTAGTGAAATTTTCGGCATGCGACAAACTTTCGTTTTATGAGAGATAGCTATATGGTGTCAGCGAGTGAAAATTATAGAAAATTCCAAATTTTATTTTGGTTTTGTTTCAATAAAATCGGCTTTTTCGTTTTCGATATATTGGCGTTTTTGTAAGTAATTTAGTTGGCGGTTTTATAAGAAATTAGGTGGTTGGCACATGCAGCGATTTTTCTTGTAACGATTTTTCTTAATAATAAATATTACCTTAACGTAATCATATTTTAACGTTTATTATATTATTCTATTTAATAATAAAAATTTCAATTTTCATGTAGTACCTTAATGTAATTTGATTTCCTGGATTTTGTTGTCTACTGATTATAAATATATCGCTACTGACTAGGAACACTAATTTTTTATAAATGCTCCATGAAGTTTTAAGAAGACTGTTTAATGATGAAGATATACATTCATTTTATGAATATTTTATAAAACAATATATTAATAAGAAACAATACAGATCATGGGCCTACTGTTATCAGATTCATTTAGGTTTAAACACTAACATGTAAATAGAAAATTTTAATAAAATATTGTTATCTAAAAGGAAAACGGATTAAACGACTGGATAAAATAATCTGTGCCATATTATATTTGTTAAACGTATTAAACACTGCACATCATGTCACTGTAAGAGGCAATTTCAGAAACTTTGCAACAGATTTTTACTATCTGACTTAGCTTATGTATCCAAACAGTTTTACTGTTTCTAAATGCCAGGCATTTAATTTACTTTTAAGTGACTAAGGGCTAACTCAAGCCGAATTAAAATATCAGTTTGTCTCTGTTGATTTTAATTTAAAACATAATTACTTGGAACATTTTGTCAATTGTTTACTGGTTAATGAGTTATTCACAACTTGGATGGACATGTGTATCTTTGCTTGAAAGATCTTAGAATAGTGACAGTGTTTGACAAGAGTAATTGTGAAATGTGTATAATAGGGTACCGGTACCGGTACAATGCATAAATGATAGTAAATAGTACACTATAATAAGTAGTACTAGAAGCCTGGCAAAATCTTTCTCAAATGCAACTTACACATATCCCGTTTCTTGCTTAAATGTCATGTGGGCGAGCGAGCGCACGCACACACACACAAGATGTATATAAACCTTACCTCTGATCTGACTTAACTAACTTTTAAAGTTTTTATGAACAAATTATTCTTATAACTTTAAATTATTGTTTTGTTACTTTTAATTGCTTTTGTTTTTTATTTTTATATTACATTTAATGTTTAATTCACTAATTTTTACTATACTGTACTGCTAAGCCACTTACTAAATTACATTTATTATAGTACGCTGCGCGCGTATGAAAGAATGTGTGCGTGTGCGTGCGTCCGCGTGCGAGAGAGAGAGTGTGAAGGGCGAGCGCGCGTTTGCCACACACCTGTACATATGTTAAAACAAAACTAGGTATGTCAATACATCAAAACAATTATTTCTACTGGAATTTCAAAATCGATCGCCTCGCCTGATATTAAAGAAGTAAAAATACGGAAGGAATTGTATTGCGAGAATAATAAGAAATGTTCGGACGTCTTCGTTAAAATTCGTACCATAAGCAGCTAAGCTCGGTTCTCGTCCCACCAAGACGCCAGATTACAGGCACAGCACGATGTTATGGCTCGCTGGCAGACGCAAGTAGAGGTGGGCTAAACTGTTATTTGAAAATACTAGGTATGAAAATACCGTTCCAAAAAAATAACAGGTACAAATACCTGTTATTATATACTATATATACATAACCTACATTATCCTTTGTAAGTAACTCGTTTTGAGTTTCCTGCAGGTCTCCTATGTAATATCTTCAAATAAATACACTGCAAGTAGGTTTATTTTCACCTAGATAAACCTATTAATATATTAATAAACCTACTTGCTGTGTATTTATTTTGAAGATATTATATAACCTATACTATATAATTTGTTATAAGAAATAAATTGAAACTAAAAGTATTAACAGTGTTACTTTACACTGTGACTTTATTAAACTATTACTGTTTAAATGAAAATAAGAAACAAGAGAATTTATAGGCCTATCTCCCTTTGGGAATACCAATTTAAGTTTTCACTAGTAGTAAACAAACTAACATTGGTTAGACAAATCAGTTACGAAACTCGGGGCAATTAAATAATTTAGAGTAGGCCTACACGTAATACCACGAAAAATAATGTGAAAAAACATCAGAAACGTGTAATAAAAACATAACAGTAAGCCACAAGAGTGAATGAGAATAAACAAAATTTTACAAAAAAAAAAAAAAAAATTGTAATAAAATAAATATAAATACATAAATAAAAACTTATAAATAATAAGCAACAACAAAAGTAAATTAAATCCATTACAGATATTTAAGGAACAGAATAGATAACTAAATATCACTATAATATTGACGACTCGGAACACAAAGTTTTTTATAAGTAAAAACGTAAAGTTTTACCTTACAGCCTAAACCGGCTTTCACCTATAGAAGGCTTCATCAGAGGCTCTGATGAAGCCTTCTATAGGTGAAAGCCGGTTTAGGCTGTAAGGTAAAACTTTACGTTTTTACTTATAAAAAACTTTGTGTTCCGAGTCGTCAATATTATAGTGATATTTAGTTAAGTAACGGACACGTCATGGACAACAAAATCCAAGAAAGAACTAGATAAAGTGCATAAATGTCCATTACAACAATCTCATCATTTACGTGAGATGTGTAGTGAAGTTAAAATCACATTAATAAAAAGTATAATATAGCTTATCAACATCAGCCACTCTATAGGTTATAACTCAATATAATTAAATTCAACTATTTCACTAACGATCGGAACATAAAGTTTTTTTTGAGTAAAAACATAAAGTTTACCAACCGATTTTAGTTACAAGTTGGTGACTAGTATAATATATAATTATTAGCATATAATCTGTATTACATATCTGCATATCACACGAGAATAAATGTAACAGCAGGATGAATTATTTCCTTTATTAAAAACAGCTCCGTCTCTTTGCGCAGAATGAAGTATACAGGACGAAAAGAAAGTACCGTTTACCAAATGGTAAAAGCTTAAGAGCATGATAATGTCTTTCAGCCGCCAGCTAAACGCAACATTATTATGGTTACTGAGTGACTGATTGTTTTGCGCAAATGTTGCATTTAGCTGGCGGCTGAAAGACATTATCATAAATATCACTATAATATTGACGACTCGGAACACTAAGTTTGTAGTATATAACTTAGTGTTCCGAGTCGTCAATATTATAGTGATATTTAGTTAAGTAACGGACACGTCATGGACAACGAAATCCAAGACATTATCATGTTTTCTATATAACAAACATTATCATGTTAAAAGAACAGTAGATTTGCATTTACGATGACAAATATTTTAATGAATAGATCGTTAGCTGAATCACATACGAAGACAACCATTAACTAGAGACAATAACCCCAATAACCTATCTACAGCTATGCAGTGTTGTTTGCTTGTTAGGTCTTTAATCTGCGACGACGTTAGCATGTTAGCGGTCGCGGTTTTAGTTAACGATTCCCGGCTGGTAAATTGTGCTAACTCTTGATTTTAAACTTTCAGGACGCTTTATAAATCTGGTTTAATTGTTTGCAGTGATATTATTTTTAACACATATATATTGCGACGTATCAAAACAAACGTTTATTTACAACAATCCCAATGACGTCACGCAAGAATGACGTCATGCAGCGTGATGGGTTACAGTTTACAGCGTTACAGAAATTTTCAAATGATGGCCAGCCAAAAGACATTATCATGTCAAAAAGTGGCTCATACTATATATCCTACTCGAAATATGCTTGATACTACCTGTTCCTGAAATACTAGGTGTTCCTAAAATATTATGTGTTACTAAAATACTACTGTTACTCTGGAACGCGTTGTTCCTTGTGTATCGGTGATACCACTAGTATTTGAAATATCTAGTATTTTAAATACGCGTTACTGGCTGTTCCTTGCGTTCCAGTGATATTTTTGTACGCCTAGTATTTGGCCTTGGTTTACGTGATCTTGCGTACTTTTTGTGTGTGTGTGTCTGTGCAAGTTGGTCTTGGTCTGTGTAGGTGCGTAGGGGATGTGCCTCGACTCGGAACAGCGAGGGCGGCGTGTCTCGACTCGGAACAGCGTCGCCGCGAATAACAGGTATTTCAACTTTTCAGTCACTGTTACATCCGTTCCACAAAAATATCGTTCCAAAATACCTATTACAGGTATATCGGCCCACCTCTAGACGCAAGTATTTTGTGTGTATTCGTAGCTTCAGCGGTCTGTTTTGGTTCGTAGTATTTTGAACAAAATGAAGATATTTAGAACATTGTATGTTCGTTATAAAGATCTTGGAGAATTAACCAAGAAATTATCGAATCTGCCAGAATCGTACATTAAGAGAAAAATGATACAGGTGAGTTCTTCCACAGTTTACTAAGGTTAGTTTCAAGACTTTATTTTTGAGTGGTTCAATATCAAACTCAGCAACATCCACTTTTCAGAATTTTACACCAGAACGGAAAAAGTGTAACACTATTTCCGCATAGAGTAGCAACAGAAGTAATTCTTCCAAAAATTACCTTCATGCATCGGAAACATTTTTTAAGTCACAAGTCCATATATATACAAATTAAATAAAGTTATGGTAAACCAAAGTTATTTACATTTAAAATTTGGAGATTGCTGTCTTTGAAACTAAAGTAAGGAGATTGGGTATCTGCTTTGAAACTGAATCATGAGAAGATTGCTGGATATGAAACTGAAACATGAGGACATTGTTAGATTTGATCCTGATACAAAAAATCTTAGAAAAATGCTGACCATGGGATTATTATGCCAATAAATAATAAAAATAATAGTAATAATGAATAAAACAAAAATAATCAGCCTCTAGGGAAGATTGCACATTTAAAGCTAAATTTCACATGAAATGGAAATAAGCAAATACATTTAAATTTATACAGAAAATCACATAAAAAACAAGGAAAGCTAGAACATCAGTATATAAACACTTTAAACACATTGAAGGCTGTTTCCATTTTGAAGGCAGTGAAAGCTTTTTCCTGGCTTTACTAGGTGATACAACTCTTACAGAAGAACTTGCTCATAGATTATGTACATCCATAATTACTTTAACGTAAGAAAATATGCTAAAAAGATCCAAAATATGAGTAAACAACACCACTTTACATCAATACATCACATAATAATATAAGCAAACGGCAGCCATGTTGCCTCCATTATGCTCTCTGATTGGCCAGTGTGGAGATTGCTGTATTTGAAATTCAATCTAGCATGGAGATTGTCAGGTTTGAAACTAAAGCATGTGTTTACATGCAAAAATTGTAGGGATTTTGTATGTTTTGAATCTAAAATTTATATTCATTATAGTCAGCTGATTTTGCAGAGTACAGTGCTACCAATAACTCAATTTCCCCCAAATTAGGAGTTTGTTGGGTTTGATATTGAACCACTCATTTACGTATTGATTTACCAATAATTCAAAGACTATCTACAGTGCTATTAAAACAATCTGCGTCTTCTGACAGCTAAGAAGCACGTGGTGCTCGGCACAGCTGCAGGAGCGCTGATTGGTCAGTGTGGGACTGGTTGACTGAGGAGAAAGGGGGAGGGAAAGCGCGCTTGCCGTCTGAGTTACCATAGCAACTACTTCTTGTAAACACGCAAGGAGAACTGTCAGAAGACGCAGATTGTTTTAATAGCACTGTAAGACCTGGGCAGTGATGAAACAAAAAAGTTTTTTTTTTTTTTTTAGACAGATCTAAATAAGACGCGGTCGCGGTCGATTTATTCGGGCGTTGTGAATTTTCGAAAAAATTACAAAACATTTTACGTATTCCATAATACCTTGCAAACAAGTTTTCCCCATAATATTTTAGTATACTGAACATGTGGTGCGTAGAAATATGTATTAAAAGTTTTCTTTAATTAGTGGGTGCCAAGAGGAGGTAGTGATATCGAACTATTATCTCACTATTTTGTATTTCTCCATGTATCAAGGCGAGTTCACACTGAAAGCGAAACTAAGATTTGCCAGATTTCTTGAGGTATTTGTTACTAATTGTCAAATTATATTGAATATTAACTAGTGATTGTCTTACTGAAAATGTGTTCAGTTACTTTTTAAATTCACGTTTTTTAGTAAAATGTTTGCTGTTTAGTTTGGCAGCATGCATGTTTAACAAGTAGATTTACTTGTGTATAACGCCAGAAGATTTAAGAATTTCTGCCTCAGTATCTGTTAAAAATCACTTTTTTAATGTAAGGGTCTGTGTGTATTACACTAAGTAACATCTAACTAGTGTAACAGGGGTCAGTGTCAGTCTTCTTTGTCATGATCCTCTTCATTGAATAATAGATACGTGGCTGCCCCTAATGCCCTATTACGACTGTCCATGTGTTTCAGTCATGTTTGTGGATGATATTTAAATTTAGCTACTTGATATCCAGAATTATATTAACTCTTGATTAGAGCTTTATGTGCCTTGTAGGCTACACTCCACTTAACATGTGTCTGTAGCATCTTTGCAACGCTGACGTCATATGGTCCCAGGACACAACTGATTTAGTTTATGTAGGACACGTCTCCTCATTGATTGGCGTGAAAACCCTCATTGATCTTGCTTCCTTGCATAGCAAGATTTTAATTTTGGTACCTAATAATCTGTGCTTTTTGATGGAAGCTGCCGGATGGATATATACTTGATGTATCAACTTAAAGCCATTTTGTAAACCAGGTCTTTTCTCAAAGTCTGTTCAACATGCAGGTAAGCCTTTTAGCCTGGACCACCTTGGGCCTGGTGTTCAGATTGGAGTGCACTATTTCTCTGTCGAGCTCTTTTTCTGTTAAACTACAAAACACAAAACTACATTTACTCCTCTCTCTCTCTCTCTCTCTCTCTCTCTCTCTCTCTCTCTCTCTCTCTCCGCGTGCGTGTTACAGACTTTTAGTTGCTTCTCTGCCACTACTCTAGGCAAACACCCTGCTATTGCCTACTTGCATTAGTTCACTAATTTTTCCTGCCAGAAGGATTGATTACCATTGTTGTGGAATTGATCATTTAGATAATTTATTACAAAGTAGAATAAGGTCCATTACCAAGTAGTTGATAATGGAGTTGAGGTGGAATAGCTAATTTTCTTTTAATTGAAAATATGTGAATTAAAATCCATACAGTAAGCAATCGTAGGTTATTTATTGACCTTCTTCAAGGTCTAGTGGTATTCTCTCACTTCATTGTGAGAGTTCAACAGTAAGTCTGAACTCTGTGTAACATTGTGAGAAGCTGCAATACACAGATAAAGATTTGCAACTTATGTAGGCTACTTAAAAGTCTATTTATCAGATGATTATAAGATTTTATGTAAACTCTTATGTGGTAAAGATTTTATGTGGTAATTAAAAATGGCACCTATATGTCTACACCTAATGTGCACTTATGCAGTCACAAATCAAATTAAATTAATTTGAAACTTGAATTTCCTCCACAGTAAGCCTACTCAGTTAGCTTTATTTTTTAAGGGAGGGAATGTTAATTTTTGGCCAAATGTAAAGCTTGAATGTACATTTTTTTACTACTTGAACTGATTTACCTTGAATCTTAATAAAAATGTACAACTTCCTTTATGACTGAAAAATATATTGATATGCATGATCTATTTGATATGTATATGCACGGTAAAGTATGTTATTTTACCTTGTAAGTAATGGGATGAAGCAGGACTTTTTAAAATTAAAATACATTCTCTTTACATTTTTGTAGCTATAAACATCTATATTAACCATTATGTATTTCAAAATTTTTATTGTATATGGTTATTAAAAATTGACATTTTTTATTTTATTTTTAGGTAGAATATAAGACACCTCGTGGGTTTCCACAGTATTTGCCAAGAACACTGCAAAGAGAAGATTACTATTTTGATATTCATAGACCTTGGACTGAAGAATTTAGGAGAGATAATGAAATTGGGAGAAGTATTAAAAAGATTTATGTTGAACCAATTAAGGACTGGTGTTTTTTTAAAGGAGATAGGGTTAGTATTTTGAATAATTTAGTAGAAAAGTTGTATGTAGTGTACTCTTTATGTTTAGTATATGCTAATATGTTTTATAAAAATATAATTATATAAAGTATTATTCTTTTTTTGTTCATTGTAGTTTCAGCTCCCTTGTGTGACATCTCCCTTGTTAAGATATCACAAATGTCGGGAACCAGTTCAATTTGTTACCTGTTAATTGAACTAGCTGCCGTTGTTAGTAAACCTTAATCACTAACAAATTATAACACTTTATTATTCAGGAATTAAGCAAGGATTGTATAAATTTATTCACTCGTTGGGTGTTAGCAAAAACATCTCTTTATTAACATATTTACCTCTCATACTTTACTTTACTTTTAAAACTCAGATTCTAAAAAATTCTCCATTAAATAGTTTGTAAATTTTACTTTTTATTCTTTTTATATCAAAATCATTCAGCTAGATATAGTTTTAATTACCCCGGATCCGGTTCTCAAGTTTGTTTTGTTTTTATTACAACTTCAACCAAATTATTAGAAGAATAATTTTGGTTGTAAATTTTAAAATTAATTTAAATCTAAACATCGTAATGTCATTACTACTTCATTACATTGATTACAAAAATATATATATTAAACTTTAAATTATCAAAAGTTCTTTACTGTTCTTTTGTTACTGGTCTTGTTGTTTTACAATGAATTTGTGTTTACAAATATTATGTTTTGATATCACCTGAATATAACAGTGTGTATGCTGTGGGGTCCATGATGGCCATCTTCAGTCCTCTTCTAGGGTGTGATCCACGGTTGCTCTTGAAGTTCCATGAGGTTGATTGTTTCTGGTAGTCTCTTCCTAGACGATTAGATTTTGGTACTGGAAGTTCATCCGGTTGCTTTTTGTGTTATCTTCTTTCGGAGTCGGTAGTTTACATTTTACTTTTGGTTACAGATCATATTTTATCAGCACTAAATTCTGGTAATTAACATTTCTCACCATTTACAGCTTGCTAAGTGATGTGTCGGCTAAGTTCCTTTTTTTTTATATTTTTTATTCTTTACATGTTTCTTCATGCACTACATTATAATTTCGTTTTTATTATTATTGTTATACTACATAGGTCAAATCGAACTCATTATAAACTTGATTAAATATTGTTTAACGGTATACACCTACGTGTATATTCACAACACAGCAGCTACATCCTTACATCTCGGAGTCTATCGGGCGAGTGAATGCAAAGTTTAGCGGCAAGGGGTCAGTAGCTGGCGCGGTTTTACACACTGAGAAAATAGTTCGTTCTTTTAAGTTATATTAATTATTTACTAATTAAGTCGTAATACATTATTTTACCTTTTGGTTACGAATTATGAATTTCTTTATTTATTTTGTACATATTTTATTTAATTAAAGTAATTATTATTATTAGCTAAATAACACCGTTCTTAACGTGTTGGTACGGGACAATTTGCGCGTTGTTGCATGAATCTAGGCATAGGTAAGGGGTGGATAATACTCTTACTTATATTGAAAGCAAATTTTCTTATTTGTGCGATTTAAATATTTTTTTAAAATCGTCACTCTTGATATGGTCATTTGAATGCTGTGGCTTCATCCATGTAGTTTGGTATTTGGTAATCGTACTTAGCAATAAGATCCTAGTAAGATCCATAATCTAGTGGCCAATGTTCTTTGCCATGTTAAAAAGATTGTGGGTTTAAGTCCTGAAGGTGGTCTGAACAATGTTCACTCAGCATTGTGAAATCAACAGTAGCTGCACCATGCAGTGTCACTGACTGGCAGGGAATGTCAGAAATTATAGTCGGGGACTAGTCAGCAAGGGTCAACCCTTGCTCCACCATAGAAAGGCTACCTGTAAGTCGAGGTCCATAATAGGTTGTGTTTAGAGATAATTGTAGTTATAAGTCAGATTTTCATAACCTTAAATCGTTTAAAAATGTACCTTACAAGTTGATGATGCTTACTTGTGTGCTTTAAAGGTTCAAGTAAGTAATCTTATGCCAAACAGCGCCATTTGTTTTTTATTTAATAATACTTATAAAAACAACATGATTATTTTTTGTTAATACAGCTATAACGTTTCAGCAGTACTGAGTTTTGGTCGAACACACACACACACACACACACACACACACACACACACACACACACACACACACACACACACACACACACACACACACACACACACACACACACACACACACACACACACACACACACACACACACACACACACACACACACACACACACACACACACACACACACACACACACACACACACACACACACACACACAAGCACGCGTGTGTGTGTGAGTGATACAGTAATTAAAGACACAAATAGGGTGGTGAAAAAATGAGTTTTTTTAATTGTCATTAGTGTTTAAAACATATTTTGTCAGTTGACTGCACAGAAATTAACCAGTTTTATCTAATTGTTTATTTAATAATGTGTACTCTATTAAAGAAGTTTGGATCATTACATTTTGAATTGTAAAAAAAACCGGTTGTTTGGCTGTTAAAAAAAAAGTTGTTTTCCTCTGATAATCCCAAGGGGCAGCAGTTTAAACAACCACTATTGTTTTATCTTCACTCCTTGATAATTGTGCTTATGTTTGTGTTAAGACTGCAGAACATGGTGGAAGGACAGATGGATGTGCTCATTCTCAAGTCGAAAACTAGCGCTTTGCGCACAATGTCACAGTCGAAGCAAACACACTGTTTGCGTCTACATCAGCACACAGCTGCTGCATAAAATGTTAATGTATTTTACTAACAATTTTGCACACTCGGTAACTTCTATTAATATAATGTGTTATTGTATTATTACTGGATCATTAAGCCAACTTTATAGTGAAGTATCGACTTTGGGTAGCATGTAAGAAGACATACGTAATATTTGTGAACCAACAAAACTAACAATTTAGGCCTACTCACAATAGAAAAGGCATTAAAAATGATCAGAACTGTCTGTTTATGTATTTTCAAGAGGATATATATTTTAGAACTAAGTTAACATTATTTATATAAATTATTAACAGATAGGCCTACCTGAAATGTACTGACGTTGATGTACCAATGGTTGAACTTATGCATCTTTTTGGACTGCTTCCTTTGATTTTCTTCCCTTCTTGGATAAACAGATTTGTTTAAATGCTGCAGTCTGATATATGTGCACACAAGTATCAAACGAGTCACTGCTTCGTCAGGGATGTTAAGTCCTTGAAGCTTATCATTAGTGATAGATTTTACTTTTTGTATCATACCACTCTCCCGGCACATGTCAGTATGCCCATTAAACTGTATAAAATTGTCTTCAATTGTTTTTGCACAGAGGAATAATTGGTCACTAGGAACTCGAAGGCCTGCTTTTGACACAGTTTCTATCCATGAACATTCGTTATTGTTTTCACACACACAAAGTGCTGCTTTTTTACCTAGATCGGGAAAATTTTCTTGCAGCTTAAACGCCACGTAACTAGCCAAATAACAAAGATCTTCACACTTCATGATATATGCGCCATAACTCACATCCAAATTAAAATTTTCGTTGCATAACTGTAGCGGATAATAGTTTGTTTCTTCAGTTTCCAGGTCAGCATTTTAAAGAAACTCTCCAAGTAATTTTGCAGGACACACTTCTTCTAGTCCTATGGTATCTGGTATGCTTGAATTTTGCTCAGTTGCTATAAAAAATTCTTCTGTATCTGGTTCTATATTTGTGTTCATTGATTTCATCGTATTTGAATGTTTACCTATAAGAAAACACTGCATTTGGTAAATAAACTTAAAGGCATCGGGATGATCGTTTGTGCGATCCATGCTACGAATGAAAGGAAACAGATTCTCTAGGACATCTTGGTTTAACTTTGTAGTAATCATATACTGTACATTGTATGCCTGATGTAAGTATTCATAAAGCCTTAATAAAGATTTGTTTGTCACTAAAATACCGTTTTGGAAAGGTGGTAGTTGTTTGGAGCCAAATACATAACTGTTTTCTATAAAAATTGACATGTCTCCTAAAATTCTCTCCTGTAACTCAAGGTGTATACCAAACGCACATTTTTCATTTTGAGATGTGTAAGATAAGCTAGAATTACATTCATCGAACCAGTCATTAAACAGATGTAAAATATCTGCAGTATCTTTCCAGTTTCCATTTATAACCCTTTTTTACCATAAAACAGAAGTGCGGCAGCAGTGCAATTTCTAAAAAGTTGAGCAGCAAGTTTAACATTTTGCTTATTTTTACAGACGCAAATTACCCCTCCTCCGGGTGATAATCATAAAGGGGGAATTGGCGGACAGACTGCAGGGCTTGACCAGCCTTTGCGGCTTAAGAATAAAGGTAGAACGAAGCCGTGAAGCTGGCCATGTCCCACAGTGCCACAGGTGCCAACGCTTCGGCCACGGCTCTGATAGCTGCCACAACGAAGTGGCCTGCGTCAGGTGCGGGAACCCGCGTCCAACAAAAAGTTGCCAGTTGCCGGCTCTGGGTACCCGCTATTGTATAAATTGCGGGGAACCACACTCGGCAAACTATCGCGGATGCTGGGTGTTCCAGGACCAGCTGAAGCAGGTCACGGCCAGGAATACTCCTCCTGCCTGCCAGCAGCGTCAGGTCGTGCCGGAGTGTGCCGCCTTTTCCCGTCTGCCAGAGAAGGTAAGCTCCTTAAACCAACAGGAACCTCCCGCCCGACCTCGCCCACGTGCGAAGCCACGTGCATCGACCACCTCTGCTTCCACAGAGGAGCATGCTACAGAGTCATACCCCCGGGATACTCAGCCCGTTCCCATGGACGAGGAACCCGTCCCCGAGGTAGACGAGCCAGTCCCCGAGAGGTCTGAATCCCCCCTCACCCCACGGCTCGCTACACCCGCAAGAGTAGGAAAAAGAGGCAGAGGAATAAGAAAACCGCTGCTCCCGTTGCCCCTCCCAAGGTAACCCAGTCCAAGAAATCATAGCGCCCTGACGCTGGAGTTGCTCGGCAGGTCCAAAAGGAGTCCCGTCCTGCAGCCACACGGACCGAGCGCCCGACCAACGTCCCTACATCTCGGGTAAATTCCGCCCGCAGCTATGCTGCTGCTGCCCACAGCGACCCTGCACCCACATCTGCCTCGTCGTCCACATCCCCCTCAGCTCTAGCCGAGGTAGTCTTTCCTCGAGGAATATAACCTCGAAGAAGTGGCCCTATTATATCGTTCCATCCGGGGGTGTCTTCGCACGGCGACCCCGACTGAAAAGTTCCTAATGCTCGCGGAAGCTGCAGCCGCCATAGGTCTTCTGTAATACTCCACGCTAACAGAATTACCTCCATCCAGCGTGACCTATCCATCACAGCATGGAACGCCAACAGCCTTCTACCCAAACTCGAGGAACTTAGAGAGTTCCTAGCCCGTCGCAAGCCTGACGTGCTTCTCCTCTCTGAGACCTGGCTTAGGGCCCAAGACAATGTGAGATTGCCCAACTATGCGCTTTACAGGGATGATAGACCTGGGCGGAACGCGGGGGGTGGCACAGCCATAGTGGTGAAACGTTGCATTGCGCATCACCGCGTGGTCTTGCCTCCTCGCCAAAATATTGAGGCCACCGCCGTTGAACTCTCTGGAGTTCTCGGAGGTGTCCTCCTGGTTTCGGCTTACAAACCGCCGACCAAACCAGTTCTAGACGCTGACCTGTCTGCAATTTTCAGAGCGCATAGGAAGGTTATTCTTGCAGGTGACCTGAACTGCAAACACCCCGACTGGGGTAGTCGTCTGACTACACCATCCGGGAGGGCGCTTAGCAGGTACCTTCACGACCACCACCTTCGAGCCTATGGCCCCGGACTACCGACACATTATCCCCACTGACCTGGAGCCCGACCTGACATACTAGACATTGCTGTTGTCAAGGGCGTTGTCAACCAGATTGAGGTATCCGTGTTAACGGAACTGTCCTCTGACCATTGTCCCATCGAGGTGCACGTACCTACCCATCACACGATTGGGAGAGCAGCACAACGAGTGGTCGAGTGGGACCGATTCGGGCCTGCCTTTTGTTGCAGACTTCCCGAGGAAGTTCCGCTTGATACCACTCAGCACATCGACGAGGCGGTCGCCTTGTTCGATGATGCCGTGGTCTCTTCCGTCGGCGTGTGCTCATAGATGAAGCCTAATCTCACGGCTGATTATCACCGGAACCCAGAAGAAGTCCGTCTTCTCGCTTTAGAGAAAAACAGACTTCGGAGACGGTGGCAGCAGATGCGAGATCCGGACGACAAGGGCAGCTTCAATCGGGCGGCCGGTAAGTTACGTCGTGACTTGCAGGCCTTCCGACGAAGCTGCTGGGAATTTGCGGTCGCCAAAATGGCAGATGATGTGCAAGAGGGCAGCTCCTCCGTTTACAGGATTCCTACCGCGATGACCGGGAAGAGGCGCTGTTCTCCACTCCCGGCCATCAACAGACCTGGGGGACATCCCCTTGCCAAGCTGGATGAGAAATCTGAGTTCCTGGCTTCAATTTGCTCCTAACCCGTCCGGGGACCCAGACTCCGATGAGGAGATAGAAGCCGAAGTTGAGGCTTATCTCGGCAGCCCGATCACATCCGAACATGAACCCACTTCGGTGGAAGAGGTAACGGACAGGCTTTTAGCGCTTTAGCCCCGGAAGAGCCCTGGACCGGACGGTGTTACTAACACCGCCCTACAGAGACTTCCGGACCAGGGAGTTCGCTTCCTGGTCGATTTGTTCAATGCCTGCTTCCGATTTGCCTACTTTCCTAAGAAATGGCGTTCGGCTATGGTCACAATGATCCCGAAGCTGGGGAGAGACCACAAGTTCGCCGAGAACCTCTGGCCTATCAGCCTGCTGTCGTCCACTTCGAAAGTCTTCGAACGACTAGTCCAGCGGCGGCTAATGGATCACCTTCAACGGTTTGACATTCTGGTCCCCGAGCAATTCGGTTTTCGTGCTGGGCACTCATCGACGCATCAACTGATGCATTTCGTGGAGACCATGGCCGAGGCCAGTTGCTCGTGAGAGCAGACCGTCGCCGTTTTCCTTGATGTCGAGAAGGCTTTCGATCGTGTTTGGCATCCAGGCCTTCTTTACAAACTCACGGAGATTCTGCTTCCAGATTGCTACCATCATCTGATTGCTAGCTTTCTTTGGAACAGAACCTTTCGCGTGAGAGTAGATAACACCCTTTCTTCGGAAAGGGCTATTACTGCTGGCGTACCTCAGGGAAGCGTCTTGGGCCCCCTGCTTTTCTCTGTGTACGTTAACGACGTGCCCAAGTTGCCTGGCACCAGGTTGGCCATGTTCACCGACGACATGGCGGTGTATGCTGTCGATTGTCACGCTGAGACGGCCGTTATCTGGCTCCAGGAACAATTGGACGAATACGTTGAGTGGGCAGATAAATGGAGAGTTGTCATCAATGCGGCCAAGAGCACAGCAGTAGTCTTCTCCAGACGCTTTAGGCTCCCTGATAGACTTTACGTAGGCGATACACTGTTGCCCTGGTCTCGAGAGGTCAAGTACCTCGGGGTTCACCTCGTTCGACGTCTCACCTAGCGGACACACTCTGCGCAAGTAGCCCGAAAGACTACCCATCGTCTCTATCAACTCAGATCCATATTATGCAGCACCACCATGACCCGCCGCCTAGGGAGGCTTATCGTCTCCACATATGTGGCGCTGATGGTTACCTACGCGATACCCGTTTGGGGCTACTTGGCCAAGACCCACAAGTGAAAGCTTCAGTCTCTCCTTGACCGAGGATTGCGCTGGGCATGCAAAGCCCATTACCTGACATCGAACAAAACGATCCGAGACTCCCTGCGTGTCCGTTCCCTGGACGCCACTATACGGTCACTGTCCTGAAAATTCTATCGTCGCTCCGCCCGACTCCAGGGCAACCATCTCATTAGCGCCCTCGGTCACTACCAATCTGTGCCAGGAGAATCTTGGACCTGGCCTCGGCGAACACTCACCCTCAATTAATTAAATAATTAATTGAACTCCCACGGCCGGTAGCAGGCCACACCCAAATCCAGACCATATCAATAGACCCTGTGGCAGGAGCTCTGAAGCTCTGAAGCTCGGAATGCAGTACACGAGCGGGCGACGGGCATGCTCTTTGTATCGCACAGCCCTTGATCTGCGCGCTTATTTTTAACGTATTGTGACGGCAGCGGTATGAGAACATCTGCTCTCCATTACCAGCGGCGGACACAGCGAGCCAATCAGGGATCAGCTGACCATCTAATGTGCTCGGAGCGAGCCAATCAGCGATCCCGGTTAGTGCATAAAACCTGGGCTGGCAGAAAATTTTGGAGCACTCTTCATCGCCATGCCATGGGACGCACTTCATCTCCTCTCTTCTCTCGGGACGACATCGGCACGGAGTCAGCCGGAAGGAACGGCCAAAGAATAGAACCGGCGTTCTTGCGTCTTCGCCCTCCAGTTCCGCGCCAGCGATTGATTTCGCTGGGCCGGCAGCCGACTCTACAACCGGTGCCGAAAGAAGAGGAGGACTGCAGTATGCCATGAACAGCGGGCGCAGCCGCCGAACATCTCAGCGCAGCACGACCAATATCAGCCTTCTCGCCACCAGGTCCTTTTTAGGGCCATCAAAATAACTAGAGTGTATGATTGGCGCCATTTGTCATGCGGCAAGCCTTTTGTCGTCCAGTGACAGTATACATGTTCTGTTGATAACTTGAAAGCTAACTTAATGTTTATTTAATAGGTCTTCTAAACATCAATACTTATGTGTTTGTTACCGCATACAACAAACCCTTATAACGTCTCTCCTGCAAAGACATTATAACATCGGGAACCAGTTCAATTGTTCGCTGTTAATTAAACTAGCTGCCGTAGTTAGTAAAAATTACTTACCAACAAATTATGACGATGTATATATCAGGAATTAGTCAAGGGTTACATAAATTTATTCACTCTCTGGGTATTAGCGAAAACATCTCTTTATTCTTGTATTTTAACTAAGTATAAAAGTAATAGCTTTAATGGTCATCCTTTAATTTTTTACTTACTTTACTTTACTTTTAAGAGAAAAATTCTTATAAATTCTGCATTAAATATTCTTTAAATTTTTATTCTTTACTCTTTTTTATCTCAAAATCATTCAGCTATGTATTATTTCAAGTACCACGGATCCGGGTCTTAACTTTGTAATATTCTAATATATCACATCATCCAAACTATTTGAAGAATAGTCCGGTGTAATTTTCAGAATTACTTTACCTTTAAAGATCATCAGGTTATTACTACATCATTACAGAAATTACAAACATTTATATGCTAATCTTTAAGTTATCTAAAAGTCTTTACAAGAAACTTTACTGTTCTTTTAGTTTCGGTTTTTTAAAAAAAACAAGTTATGCACAAATGTTATGATTTAATATCACCTGAATAGAACGTGAGTTTGCTGTGGGTGTTCGTGATGGTCTTCTTCAGTAGGTCTTCTTGGGTGTAGTTCGTTGTTCCTCAGGATCCTCCATTTAGTTGATTGTTTCCGACTTGTAGTCTAGTTCATGACGATTGGATTCTGCTACTTGAAGTTCATACGGTTGTTGTTATAAATTTCTTCTTCTGGAGTTGGTTGTTCACATTTTACATTTTAATTGTTCTTATTTTAGCAGAACTGATGTTTACTTTAATATGGTAAGGAACATATCTTACCACTTACTGTTTGTAAAGAGATGTGTCGGCTAAGTTTTTTTTATATATTACCAATATATACTCCACACACTACATTACTAGTTTTTTTTAGTTTTATCCCAACGCTACATTGGATTAAATCAAATATAACAACTAACGTCTGGTTGTATTGTTGTTTACCCCTAAGTGTAACTTTGCAACACATTTTTGACCTGCTTACGTGTCGAAGTTTCTCCGGCGACTGGAGGTTGTTTAGCGGCAGGGAGTCGGTAAGCTGGCGCGGTTTACGCGCTGAGAAAAGTAGTTCGATTCCTTTAGTATTATTAATTCTTCATTAATTAACTAGTAATAAATTACGCTACCTTTTTGTTATGAGTTAGATATTTCCTTTATTATTAATACGTCTTTTATTTAATTAAAAGAATTATTATTTTTCGCTTAATAACATCGTACTTTGCATGTTCGTACTGGACAATTTGCACGTTGATACAGGAATCTAGATACAGATAAGGGGTGGATAATACTCTCACTTGTTATAAAAACAAAAATTTAATTTGTGCTATTTAAATAATTTTTAAATCGTCACACCCCTTGGTAACAAAGTGATTCCTGGCAAACTTTAACATGGTGGGATACATCTGCAGCAACAAAAACATTTCGAGACACATTATATGTATTTGAAAATGCAGTTTTTGTGGGAGAAATATTAACTTCCTTCTACAGTGCTCTGTTTTCACCTCCCAAATCTGATGTGATAAACATAACTTTAAAGCCTGTGGTTTCAACTAAACAAATTATATCAAATAATGTGTCTTTCTTCATCAGCCTATCAAAATCAAAATGCACAGTTTGTTTCCATTTACTAATCACGCCCACGCCTCTTGCATCGCTACTTGAACGTGTTTATGAGGCCAAATACTTTTTCATATTTACGTTCAAAACACACGTGTTAACTCAAACCAGGGCCCGCTCTAGCGGTTACGTCGCCCCGGACAAAAAGACAAATTGCCGCCACTTAAGAATATATATATTAAATAAAGGTACATATTTTTTATTTTCAATAAAAATCAAATCATTTTATTTAAATTTTAATAAAAGCATATATTTAGAAAGAAACATGTAACATAACATAATATTGACAATCAAGTAGTACAAAACAGTAGATTCTACTTTTTATGTTAAATAAAAGTCAAATCGTTTTAAATTATAATCAACACATACATATATACATATTTAGAAAGAAACATGTAACATAACATAAAATTGATAATCAAGCAGTACAAAACAGTAGAAATTAATTAAGAAATATCTGCACCTAGCCACAAATTGTTAACCATATAATTTTTTACATTTTTAAATGCTATTAAAAATGTGTATTATTGCACAATCAATCAAAATGCCATTATTTTGAAAATAAAACAAGGTAACATCAACTACGCTAAAATCACAAAAATCTTTTTTTTCTCACTTTCAGTTCTGCAAACTTTTTTATTACATCTTTTAAATTTACTTGATCAGCAATTTCATGCTCAATTGCCAAAATGGCCAAACCATTAAGACGATTTTGTTTAGTAGTCGAACGTAAAAGGTTCTTAATTAATTTTAACTTAGAGAAACTCTTTTCGCCACTTGCTACAGTTATTGGTATCGTTAACAATATTCTTAAAGCAATAGTAAGGTTTGGGGCAAAATTTAACTTTGTAATTAAGCTCAGTACATTGCTTAGGCTTTCTATTTTGCCCAAAAGCGCAGATACTGTTGAAATTTCCTCTGCTAATTCTACCCCATTTATGTCATCAGAATCACCATCAGTTAAAATACATTCTAAATTCTTACAGTGTTTTAGCAGCATTTCTTTGTACATGGTATTTAAATCGTATATATTATATAAGAATTGAAAATAGTTACTATGATTACTAAGTTGTTCAAATCTAGCATCTAGTGCATTTAGTGCTTGATCGATTGTAAATTAAAAAAAATCTATTTTATATTTTTCTTTTGGATCTTCGATCGGTTCATCTCGTGCTTCGTATGAGAAGTTCCTTTTTATTCTTCTTACGCGGTGTTGTGTTATTGTTGATCCAAAATTAGCCTCCACGTCAATTTCGGTAGCAAGTTCTTTTGCATCAATAATAGTTTCATCGAAGGACGAATCCGATCGAAGATTCTTGAAAAATATTTTGCAGTTTTGTAAAAGATCAAGTGCAGAGGCTAGATCAAAATCTTTTGTTTGCATCAACTTGCTTATTGGATTAATGCAATTTAGTATTTTATGCCAAATAACTAATGAACACAAAAACTTAAATTGTTTAATACAATTTAATAAACCCGAGGCCTCGTCTCTTATTAAATTATCAATTTCTTGGTTTTCGTAAATGCTTAGCAAGGCGTCGTATACATCTCCCAAATGGAATCTCAAAGGCTTTAAGGCCTCTATCCTACTCTCCCATCTAGTGTCACTCAATGGTTTCAAAGTTAAACCTTGAACATGTTTTAAAAGTATTGCCCATTGAAAAGTAGATGCCGAAAAAAATAAATATATTTTTTGGACCATGTTGAAGAAATTAGCGGCTTCCAAGGATGCTTTTGGATCATTAACAACAAGATTGAGAGAGTGGCTACTACACGGAACATAGAATGCTCGCGAATTATATTGTTTAATTTTAGATTGCACTCCTGCCTTATCGGCCCTCATATTGGACCCGTTGTCGTATCCCTGCCCTCTGATATCCTGCAAATTTAAACCAATGACTTATTATTAATGACTGCAAGTCATTAAGTTCTCCAATTATAATATCAGTCATTTGTTTTCCTGTGGATCTTTCGACTGGTAAGAAGCCTAAAAAGCTTTCATTAATTTTAATTTCAACATCAGCGTCAAATTTATTGATTGAAACATATCTAATTACTAGAGTCATTTGCTCTACCTTACTAATGTCAGGAGTACAGTCTAAAATTATGGAAAAATATTTGGGTTTTTTTATTTCATCAATAATATGAGACTTTACACTTTGATGCAGCAGATCTATTATCTCGTTTTGTATATTTTTCGCGAGATAGTGAGCTTTAGTCTCTTCTTTTTTGAGCACTCTACGGACGTGCTCTTCCATAATGGGATCAAATTCAGATAGCAACTCAACTATTTTTAAGAAATTACCGTTATTATACTCAAACAACTTGTCGCTTGTACCTTGAAAAGCCAGACAACTTTTACCAAGCATTTTAGTAATTGCTACGATTCTTAGAATCGTTCCAATGGTTTGTTTCGGCATTAATAATTCTTTGAGCAGCCGCATCTATAGTTTTACAACACTTTAACCTTTGGTTCATTTATAGCCATGATTTTTGGGCCTGAATATGATTTTTGGAAATTTCATGCTCTTTTAAAGTTTAGCCGA
Source organism: Magicicada septendecula (assembly GCA_034769895.1). Lineage (NCBI taxonomy): Eukaryota > Metazoa > Arthropoda > Insecta > Hemiptera > Cicadidae > Magicicada > Magicicada septendecula. Next base: position 893,031,355 of record CM068367.1, read on the forward strand.
GGTGCTTCCAACTTTTAAAACCCTCCTTTGAAAGAGAACTAACTGTACAGCCGAAATTTTTGCAACAGAAGCAGTAAACGCAGTTTTGTGAAAGAGAGTACACTAGCCAGTCTCGTAAAACTTGCTCTCCATTGCTTAAAATTCGTGTATAATAATTTGCGCTAAAATGTCGACCAGTGTCATTGGAAGGAAATTTGTAATTATGCAATGGTTTAGGTGGACCTTGTCTTACTAAAAAACTTCTTTCGGCGTCTCCTAAATTCTTGGCCACAATGCTGGATCTGTACTCAAAGTTTGCAGAACGCTTTCTGTGGGTGTCACGTTGGTGTCAATTTTTTCAATGCTTTCATCTGGTGATGGTAGAGTCAGAGTGTCGTCAGTTCCAATTGATTTAGAAACTTTGTCCATTTGTTTGTCATCATCATTCTCTGACGATTCCGTATTTTCTTTTATAACCGGACTTGATGTTGGATTCTCAGAGTCGTCATTTGTTATGGTACAACTCTTGATATAATTTTTTAACGCGCCAGCTTGTTTTTGCCTTTCGGCTTCCTTTTCCAGCCTTCTTTTTTTGTACTGGTAACCAGACAGTTTTCTTAGACCGTCAGACATTCTGGAAGAGGCACGCACATAACTCAAATTAAACAATGTAAACTATAAAATAATAATTAAAAATATAGATTTATCCTTGTTCTAAATAAGCTAAAACCGTAATTAACATAACTTCAAAATTATATTCCGTCAACCGACATAAAAAATATTTATGCGCTACACTACACAAAATATTTTTCATATCCTGTGAACGTAAAGAAAGTCTAGTGTAATTATATATGTATTTTATAATAACAAGTATTTCAGCAAATCATAAATAGTCATTAAAAACAATTTTATAATTCTTGATTTTGAGATTTTATTCTGTTCAATTATTCAAATATATTATTATAAAACGCGTTTTATCGAAGCAATTAACTTAATAAATGTCTTATATTATTGATTCAAATAATTATTTTCATAAAACAAAAATATAAATAATTATACCTATAGATAGGTATTTTATGATTGTTTTCTTTAGAATCAAGAATTGTAAACATGTTTAGCTTTTAGACATAAACAATATAAATATGCTACGCACTGTAAATTTGTAGCGAACGAAAAAATCGATATGTGAAATTTTCTATTAATTGGGTATTTAACACATCAATATTTTTCTCACACTTACAGCCAAAATGCCGCCCCCAAATTTTGGCGCCCCGGACAAATGTCCGGGTTGCCCACCCCTAGAGCGGGCGCTGCTCAAACTCATTTCATCAAACGATAAAGCCGTAATTTTCTGAAAATCATTTAAGTTGTTACCATTATGTTTCATTACTAACAGCATATTTTTCAATATACCAGGCAAGCACTCAAGAGAAGACACCTATTTTCGCAGCGAACTTAAAGCAGGGAAAGGATATTTCAGCTTAGTCCTTAAGTAGCGGTAAGCTTTCACACTAACACTCCTCATTGATATGGCACAAGATATGTCTTCACTACTCCAGCGGATTTTTTTATTGTGGTTCATCAACAGTGTAATCTGTGTGGGTGAAAATATTTGGCTAAGAATACTTCTAACTTGAGATTCAGTTTCACCAGATTGATTAATACTTTTCAATTGACTAAATAATGGGAATTTTTCTTCTTCAGTTTTGTTGTTTCTTCAGTTATTTTTGTCTTCTAACAGTTTTAATTTTGTTTCCATTTCCGGGCATTTATCTAGCACCTGATTTGCCTCATGTTGATTACTTACAGAATTAATAACGCTAGTAGGCCAACGTATGTTGCGCGTCAGGGTTTTAAATCTCTAAACCTTTTCGGGCAATACTGAAGCAGTTTGTTTCAATAGGGTCAAAAAGCATTCTTCAGAAAAGTGTCAACAGATAGTAGTATATTTCAAGTTAACCTGATCTTTCCTACTGCACAATTGTAGCCATCACTGCACTAAATCACTTTTTTTTGGGAAAGTGTAATATTTCACTCCGGTTCCTTTTGGGTTCTGATTATTATTGTTACAACTGAACATTGGACAGTTAGGCATAATCACTTTTCGCTATGTCAGTATTATATAAAGTATACAAATATAAATCACTACAAACTATTAAAAGAAATTCACTAAAACAGAGAGAAAAATGCAGCAGAACACTAACACTATGTAACAAACTGTGATGTGGCAGTGCTCTAACCTCGACAGTCACGTTACATTCATTGGTACAGGGAAGGGAAACATGCGCGTGAGCACACCCATATATACTTCCACCATGACTGCAGAAGATTTTAGCCTATATTAGATTTTCTTTTAAAATACACCATTGATTCTGCTGTCCTGAATAAGTCAAACTTAGTCTGAAGTTCAGTGCAGAAAATTGCAAAATACACATTTTCCAAAATTTTTATATCACTCCTGATTTAGGAGAGTGTTTGTTTAAAGTATCTCAGCATTGATGTTTGTCCACATTCCCAACATACAAAATTTTTCAATTTTAAACTATTTTTGTGAGTTAATATAGTTGGTGGGGAGGGGTAGATAATATCTTCAAGTTGTTATCAAATTTTCATCAGGCTGTTGTAAAAAAAAACATCATTTATTATGGGAGAGCTAATTGAATGTTTGCAGTAAAGCTAAAAAATGTAATAAACTTATCAGGTTATTAAGTCAGAACCAGACAAAAAGTCACTTTTACCTGCCTAAAGTGCTGCTAATTTCTAGTAGTGCTCACTTAAATGTAATAAACTTATCAGGTTAATAAGTCAGAACCAGACAAAGAGTCACTTTTACCTGCCTAAAGTGCTGCTAATTTCTAGTAGTGCCGACTGTTTTGTTTAGTAATTTGTAGCATTTTCTTTAAAAATTCACAACTTTTCAAGTTTTCAATAAAAAATCATGGATATTTTAAAATTACTTTCAATATATTTTATTTCACAGATACTCTTATTTTACGTTATCATCCAATAAGGGAATTTTTATTTTCCAATTTGTCTTTCACAACACTCATTCACAGATTAATTTTATCTCATTCAATGTATATTTTATAGAAAAGGAATTCAAAAGTCAAAATTAATTTTTGACATTATTAACTAAACTATTTAGAGCGCGCGCGTGCGTACACACACACACACACACACAGATTCAATGGAAGTGTTCGGGTACCTGCAAGTATAAATCTCTTCATCTCTCTTCGTACATATTGGGAGAAATAAACGTATATCCAGTTTTGTGTTGCAGTCATTCCTTTGATAATCTTCAATAATAGAAATGATGAAATCCAAATGTGTCAAAGGTTTAGCTGTATTTGTTTTGAAGAGAATATAAGAGTTAGAACCATCTTCTGAAGATGCTAAATGTTAGTCTCTTCAAAAATTTTAAAGTTCTTTCATGCAAATACTGGTATAACATCTGGTCTAAAACATCTACACCCAATGACATAATCATTATATTTTCTATTTGCTTCCTGCCTAAAACGTTTGCCTAATTATCTGATACAGGCCACTAACAAATAAATGAATGTTTTAAATTAAACAGCAAATAATGATCCAAATGTTTTGGGGGAGCCTAGAACCTTTACAGGAGGTCCAACCTGTGTGAGGTCAACCTGAGAAGCTCCAGTATTCAGTACCTCTGCCAGGGAAAATTATTAAAATTGGAATATGTTTTTTTTTTCAGGTAGAAATTTTGAAAGGGAAAGATAAAGGGAAACAAGGCACAGTTGTCCAGATAATACAAGAAAGAAATTGGGTTATAATTGAGGGTTTGAACTGTAAAAAGGAATTGCTAGGGAAAACCAGAAGCCAACCAGGTGTCTATGTTCAGACAGAGCAACCACTTTTGATTACAACAGAAGTGGCTTTAGTGGATCCATCTGATTTGTAAGTATTTTTCTGCATTAATCAGATAAAAACAACATAAATTCTTCAACACTTTGAAATTTTATTAAACAGTTCCTACAAACAGTGTCAGTAATATTTGAGAGATTTGAACAGATTTAATGAATTATGATGCGCGTGTGCGTGCATACACACACAGTGTAACCTATTACAGATTAAAACTAAGATCATTCAAGATGTAGCCTATATTAAAAAATCTACCAGTATCTTTGCTGGGTTAAGTAATTATTATATTGTTTTTTCCTTATATATGATAAATTAATTTTAATGTATGAAGCAAAGAATAATTACATAAAAGTAAATTATAAAGTTAGCAAATTCAGACAAACTGAATTCAGTTTATAAATTCAGACAAATTAAAACAAATAAATATGAATAAAAACACATTCTTCATATCGTACAGTATAACACATTGTAGAAACAATTGTGGAAGATAATGGATATTTTACAAATACAGTGAACAAATAAAGTATAAAAAGTAAAATAAAAACAGCAATATTCACATTCAGGAACAACATGAAGAAACTTGAAGAAATATTCTGTATTTTACACAGGTATTAAAGTTGTAAGGTAATTGTTTCCCTTACATGAATCCTAGTAATTTACCGATTTGAAAGTATGACGTATGAATAAAAATTAATAACTTAACTACTTGTGACTAAGCGAATTGAAGTACAAAATAAAAAATAAAATATTATGTTTATTTTGTAAGATGTGTTCAATACCATGTTGTTTTAATATTATAAACTGCTATAGGACAAACAGAATTATCACTGTTGCACACCACTATAGAAAAATTATTCCGATTAGCGCTTTCAAGTTTCTCAGCTCATCGTCAGATCGCAAATAACGACAAGAGAATAAAACAAACTCTTCATACTCACACCCGCCCCACTGTCCACACACACCCCCGCAAACAAGCTATAAGTCAAATGTCCCTTCCCAACCTCTGAGCCCTGTCACCCCTGTCTGTACAGTTACATATTTTTCTAGCTATGTGTGTTATGCTAAACTAAAATAAACTTATATTTTCCATCTAGTTATAATTGAAATTCTGTGAAGTCTACCTGACATGTGAAAATACCTGGGGTTTAACAATAATGCATTGTTTCCCATTTTTCTTTTTTGTTGACAGTGCTCACTAGCATTCAGGAAAATCTTTATATAATTTTGAGTAATATTTTTATAATGACTATTAAGTTCTTTTATCATCGTGTCGCTGCCACTGTGCCTAATAGATAAATGCGTTTCATATAAGATATCAAACAAAGCATCACTTGAACAGTGAAACATTGCATCTCTTTCTGCATCTGTTACTGTGACTATTAATTTTTCCACTCCCTGAGCTTAAAGAACATCAGACTGTTGAAGTAATCAATCATGTGGCACTTTCTTATCTGCTGTTTTATATTTCTTCATACCTCCCTGTCAAATGTAATAACTTTTCCGGGTAAGAAAACAACTATTCTCTTTTATACTACACTTACTTAGTAACAATTCAAATCTTTTATGACTTTTTTGTTCACATCACTCACACTTAAAAAATTCATCATTGAACACGATATGACAACTGACACACTAAAGCACAGAAAGATGGTTAACAGCTGCCTGGAATGAACTGGCGCCACCAGTCACATCACTACTAGATGAGCAGAACGACTCATACTTGTTATCATCAAATATGCAGACCTATTATCTACCTAGTAACCAATAAATAATGAATATTGTACTCATAATACAAAATGTCTGCCAAGCAGTTTGCAACATACGATATTTGATGCTAATGCTATAAACTAGTTGTAAATTCTAACACACACACGTGCACGCACACAGAATTAAACCAGACAAGGGTGAGTGTTTGTTACACATAGGTTATATGTAATTAGTGAAGAACTTCCTTTCTTTAATTTTCAAGATACAGCACTTTGTTAAATTTCAAATTAATTTAAAGAAAAATTATTATTTGTACACGTTACAAGCATTGTTGTCAGGTGGGTCATTCCAAGTCAAATCATCCAGGGGTGTACACCTCATCCTCTCAGATTTTCATGAAATTTTTTTTACAGCATCTATGGACAAATATAACAACCTGTATTTTTCATTTTTGCCAAATTCGCTTTAGTTTTTTAAAATGATTTTTTGAAAAAAAGTCCATTTTAGCCGATTTGTTAGTCACGGCGCGAGATCTAAAGCGCACTTTTCAATAAAAATTCTACTTGTATGGTTATTATTTAATATTAAGTTATGAAACTCACAATACTTACTTGAAATTTCACAAGGATTCCAAATATAGAGTAAAAATAACATTTAGACTCATATAAAACTTATTTTTCCACTTCAAACTGGGCAATTTTGAATTTCTTTTCTCCGTGCAGGCTTTTATGTAAATGTTTATAACTTTTTTCTGTCTGGCCCTATGAAGCTGAAAAAGGTCTCATTTGAAAGAGGATGAAATGTAATATAATAGCATAAAATAAAAGTCATGGGTATTTAATGACATAATTTTATAATTTAAGTACAAAATTTATATTTGATATTTCATTGAAATATTTTGCATAGTACCCTATCTTGTGTGGCCAATGAGGATTTTTTTTACTTAAGGTATACTTATATTTTTCTGTACTAAAACCTTCAGTTAAAATTAGGCTTATTAGTGTAACAAGGCCTAACTAACTACCTGTCAAAACTAAAACAATATAGATTTTAAAGAAGATTTGTCCGTATTTTAAAAATAATAACTTGCTTAGGTATTTACTTGTTGAGTTAGCTTACCTTTTCAGTCTTAAATGGTATTACAGGATATTTATAATATATAGCCTACAGGTGCTTCTTGATTGATATGAAACTTAATTTTTCCTTGCCCAGGCAGCATTAATATTTTGAATAATTTTTTTGGATAGTCTGAAAAGCATTCGGCCCACCTAAGCACTTAATTCAGGTACATCTATGCAGCAAATTATGTTTGTAAAAGGGACCCAGCACTTATCCTCTCTCCCAACATTTCTGTGTTCTGGCCAAAAAAATGTTTTTGATGGCCAGTGAGGATGCATAAAATTGATATAAGCATCTTGGTTGTCATCATCTAGCTCCAAAATTAGTCCAATATAACATTTTCTTCAAAGACACAGCCTACATATGTATTTGGTTGGAGATTTGGAAGTTGCAGTTCTTGTGAAAAGCTATATCTTAAGGAAAAATTTACAGGCATTGCACAAATGCAATGCACAGAGAAGGGCATTCAAAATGCTTCAATAAATTTAAAAAATATATATATATTTTTTTTTCTTCATTTACCAATGTACAGATTATAAGTTAAATGTACTCACATTCATAAGCGCGCACGGAGAGAAGCTCGCTGTTCTTCTTAAGATTCATCGATTTCACTTGGAAGTATAATCATCGGACGATGCGTAGTGAAATATGAAGTGTATGGGACCACTTCGGTTGGTCGCAACTTATAAAATACACCATCAATCGTAGTACCATTATGAGTGGTTATGATATTTCGATCAGATGCTAAACGTACCGAATAAAATTCTTCCAAATATGCAAGCAGTTATCCAGCTCCGGGCAGTTTCAAGTTGTAGTTAAAATCACCACATATAATTAACAGGGTCCAGTATAAGTCATCGGTACGTGATGTATAGCTGTGCATGCTATAAACGTTAAAGTGCAAAAGAGCGGCATCAAATAAACGAAATAACTCGTCTTCAATGATGTTTGGTCATCTGTACATCAGAATGATGTGGAGTTTATCGTTAGTCTGCTTCCAATTGTAGCTTTTCCGCCAAATTAGTTCCTTCTACACTCGAATCGGTGGAAGTCTGATCCGTACTTCCACTCGCTTCCTCCGGATCCATCGCTCCGTAATAAATTCTTGTCTGATGTACTACCTTACGATAAATTTAAGGGGATATGGCATTGAAACTCACCAAAAAATTCAAAATTTTCTACGTTATTGGCAACAAAGAAGTAGTTTCTATGGAAACTCACCGGTTCCCATTTTCGATCACGCACCAGTGCTCGGCCACAAATGTGCGACACGTCCTTATAAACATTTTCAATGTTAAAATCTTTGTCACCGCTGATACGTTTTGCTGCTGTTTCGGTTTTGGATAGTGGTTGGAAATAATGGAAGGACCTTATGCTAATGTTTTATGATCACTAAAACGCAAAGTTAACATAGGTTCTACATTTTTTACATTGTCTGTATTGATGAATTGAAGTGTTATTTTTGAAAAATGCTGGTCAAAAATCTTGAACATTTCTTCTGGTGTACAAATTTGATCTTTATACGGCAATTTTTTTCTACAGTTGTCACAAATATTTTTTCCAGGAATTAATATTATTCCTTTTTTTCTTTTTACTTCTTTAGCATATTTAAGAGATGTTGGTCTTAAACCTGCTTTGATGACCTTTTTGTGGACATTCTTGGGTCGCAAACACTTTTTTGGTTATTTTCATAATATTCAGTTTAGTAGAGATAATGATGTAAACATAATTGTAACTTGGTGTCAGTGTTTTTCGTTTTTCCTAACCTCCATAAGAATTGCTTTAACTTCATTTGGTAAATTTGAAACCAACAGTATTTCTTTCTTATCTGTAAAATCTGCGTTGTGACAAACAGAATGAGTGATCAACACCACATTACACTGTTCTTTAGGTACTAACAACTCTTCATCTGAACTCATGATTATACATAGATAGTACAGTAATAAAGAAATCAATCTTTGTTTTAAACTGCACATCAATGAAACTTAATAGTACTAAATCAGACAAAATGATTGTTGAACCAGAATCAGATGAATCAGACTACTCACTGTAGTTTGTATGTTTGTTCCAAACACTACTATCCCCTATTACACTGTATAAATTTATAGATTATAAAAAACTATTTTATACAAAACCACTTCAAACAATGTATACACTTTTTTACAATGAACTAATTATGCACTGTTTGTATGCTACTGCAACTGTCACAACAGTGTCACCGAGCAAACTGAGGCTTAAAGTACCTCTGACTGGCTGGCTGTACAGACATGTAGTATTCATGTTGTAACTTGTAGTCCTGCCCTGTTGTAAGTCAGTCATGCAAAATATTTCAATATAGCAAATGTAAACTTTGTACTTAAATTATAAAATGATGACACTAAATACCCGTGACTTTTATTTTATGCTATTGTAGTACATTTCATCCTATGCCTATAAAGAAAAGTATTATATTGAACTAATTTTGGAGCTAGATGATGACAACCAAGATGCTTATATCAATTTTATGCATCCTCACTGGCCATCAAAAACATTTTTTTGGCCAGAACACAGAAATGTTGGGAGAGAGGATAAGTGCTGGGTCCCTTTTACAAACATAATTTGCTGCATAGATGTACCTGAATTAAGTGCTTAGGTGGGCCGAATGCTTTTCAGACTGTCCAAAAAATTAGATATCAATCAAGAAGCACCTGTAGGCTATATATTATAAATATCCTGTAATACCATTTAAGACTGAAAAGGTAAGCTAACTCAACAAGTAAATACCTAAGCAAGTTATTATTTTTAAAATACGGACAAATCTTCTTTAAAATCTATATTGTTTTAGTTTTGACAGGTAGTTAGTTAGGCCTTGTTACACTGATAAGCCTAATTTTAACTGAAGGTTTTAGTACAGAAAAATATAAGTATACCTTAAGTAAAAAAAATCCTCATTGGCCACACAAGATAGGGTACTATGCAAAATATTTCAATTAAATATCAAATATAAACTTTGTACTTAAATTATAAAATGATGCCATTAAATACCCATGACTTTTATTTTATGCTGTTATATTACATTTCATCCTCTATCAAATTGAGACCTTTTTCAGCTTCATAGGGCCAGACAGAAAAAAGTTATAAACATTTACATAAAAGCCTGCACGGAGAAAAGAAATTCAGAATTGCCAAGTTTGAAGTGGAAAAACAAGTTTTATATGAATCAAAATGTTATTTTTACTCTATATTTGGAATCCTTGTGAAATTTCAAGTGAGTATTATGAGTTTCATAACTTAATATTAAATAATAACCATACAAGTAGAGTTGTTATTGAAAAGTGCCCTTTATATCTCGTGCCGCGACTAACAAATCGGCTAAAAATAAACTTTTTTTTTCAAAAAATCATAAAAAAAAAACTAAAGCGAATTTGGCAAAAATGAAAAATATGGGCTGTTATGTTTGTCCATAGATGCTGTAAAAAAATTTCATAAAAATCTGAGAGGGTGGAGTGTAAAATTGTTTTCTGGCTGGATGATTTGATTTGGAATGACCCAAGTGTATAAACAGGTGATATGCTAATGGAGCAGTAAGCTATAGTAATTAAGGTTTAAGTGTTTTGTCTTATGTATAGCATTCAGAGATCATTTGATGTAAATTGATTTTAAATAATAACACTTATAAATAAACTGACTTTTTCAAACAAATAATATTAAAATAAAGTGTAGACATTATTTTTCTTATGTTGCATTGACGTTTGTTTGATCACTGGGTTTCCTAATGGCAACACGCTTATTCTTTCAGTTTGTAATCTTGAGGACAAAGGTGTCTAATGTCACTGTCACAATGTGTGATCGACCCCTGTTTCTCTGAACTACTGGATCCCGTGTGGGAAGACATTTTACACAAAAATAAATATAAAATGGTCTACACAAATGTAAACACTTAACAAATGTTTGCTGAACATAATTTTTAAATTTAATTATTAGTCTGGTAACATGGCAATTTTAAGTAATCAGTTGTTGGTTATTAATTAATAACAACAATAAAAAAAAGCTTAAAAATAAAACAAAGAGCCGTGCATGAAAACAAATGGCTAACATACTTCGACATACTATAGAGAATGCCTGCATGCATTGAAAACAAATTTATGTTTGTCTTGGTGCTGTTAAGAAGTGGTAACTTTCATCATATGTTATGGGAGGGGAGTCTTAAACGTCATCACTTAGTGTCTACTTTAAAGATCCCATTCCTTGTATGTTCCCAAGTAGAAGTTATATTAAATAGATCTTAATAGTGTATTTTAAAGATAATTCAAGCATTGCTAATGTAGTATAATTACTAATACCTTAACAGAAAACGTAAGTTAGCATATAACTAATTTACACTAATGTGGGAAATCACTAATGTAAAGGGAAATCATTGTGTTACATGAATTTTTGTCAAGTGAAGAACACTATATACAGAAGATATTTCGTAACTAGATACATAATGAATACTGGCATTATGAAGTTATTAGGTAGAATAGTAGTAAAGGAAGTATCATATTAGCTGAACTGCTAATGAACACACACACACACACACACACACACACACACACACACACACACACACACACACACACACACACACACACACACACACACACACACACACACACACACACACACACACACACACACACACACACACACGCACGCGTATGTACATCATTTGAAGCCATATGCAGCTTGTTGTTCAGTTAGTTGTATATAAAGCCATCTCAATTAATGGCAGCTATTCCGTTGGGATTAGTGTAGATGAATATATTACCCAGAAGATGCTCCTATAAAGTAGTAGTCTTGTTCAACATTACAACCACCAGAGCATGGTGTGTACATGTGTGTTTTGACATTTTTGGCCCTCAATAATGTATCTATACTTTAATTTAGGAAGCCAGTAAGTACTGAGTGGAGGTATACAGAGGAAGGTGAAAAAGTAAGAGTGTCTGTAAGGACAGGAAGGATAATTCCAATTCCGCACCAAGCTGAAGAAACTTGTGATTATAAAATTAAGGCTGCATACCATGGTGAGGAATTTTATTTAGATCAGATTTAGTACATATTATTTGTAAAAGCCAAGAAAATTTGGCAGGAGAGTTAGCAAAAAATTTAACCAGCAACTTACCATTAGTTAGAATGTAATCTTTGGTAACAATTAGTGTTGCTGTATAAACAGTCATATTTAGCACCCTGGTGTTATGTTGCATTAGGTCAATATGTTGGATCCTCAGTGTATTTTGGACCTCTCTTCCCGAAACCATCTACCCATGGTTCACTTGTTCTTGCTCCCTGGAGATGCCCTTCTCTTGGATTACATCTTCTTCTCCAGGGTCCATTCCATAGCAAACTTTCTTGATAATCTCTCACCTTCTTTGAGAGATAGCCACTGTTCTGAAACCAAATTTAAATTGTAACTAGATTTATAATATTAAATTGTATTGCATTTTGCTTGTAAATAGTATGCTTTTATTTTCCTTGATATGGTCAAATGTTGAAGGTGCATGTGTTGCTGTGTATCCTCCCATCATCCATGAAGTTGTGAGGGGATACTGTTCATAAAACTATTATGTTAGGAAAAAAGATGGAAATATTTTTAGTGAAAGTGATTAAGTAAAGGAACTTATTTAGCAGTAGGAATGTGCTAAATCTGCCAAACCTACGTGTGCTTTTGGATTTTACTTTTTACATCCTGTAAGTCAATTTTTTACAGCCTGAGTGCTTGGATACACTTGAGCATAGCTTACTAAATCTCTAACTCAAGGGCCACCAAGTTGCAGGTAACAAAACACTAATTTTTCATTTGTGGACAGAACACCATGGTCTGTGTGGCATCCTTCAGCTAGAGGTAAACTAAAGAATACCTAATACTAGAAGTTATAGAAATTGGCAGACAAATGGGTTACTCTTGAACAAACCGCTCTTTAACTTGGAAGGCCTAGTATACTCCTGTTTGACGGTTTCTTTATAGTTTGACGGATAAACATTTTTTATTTCTTTTTATTTTTTTAATTTTTGATACGTGTTTCATAATTGATTCTGTACATTTCTTAATGTCTGCAGTATTCTGTTTCTGCACCACATTCACACCCAAATAAATTATTTCATCTCATATTACAGTGTTTCCACATTTCTTATTTTAATGTTTGTCTTTCCACACTTTTCAGTTTGTCTTTCATTTATAGAACAATTTGTTTTGTTTTTCCGGACATGTATTTAGGATTTCAATATCAATACAGTTGTTAAATAGGGCTAGATTACAGTAACATGACAGATCATTTGACATTTTCGTAGGTTATAATTGGCATGTTATCTTGAGCACTTGTCATCTTCAGAGACTTTCTCAAATTGAACTCAATGGGACATGGTTGTTTGAATGTATATCCCATTTGTAGAAATTAGGGCTACTCAGAAAATCGCTGAAAGCTTCTGGTAAACCTTTTTTTGGCTAGTTAGATACAAAAGTCGGATTATGTTGTTCGTTCATCTGCATAGCTTGTAAGGTTTGTGTAGAAATGGGTACAGTCTCAGAACGTTTGGTAGTCCTATTGTCTATTGTAATATGGAAACACATTAAACTAATAAAAATTGTTTTTGTAACCACTCTTGTATAGGCCTATTTGTACTTTTAACATCAGTTGACATTTGTTTTTATACTTTTATTAATTGGAGATATAAATGTATAAATTTATTACAGAAAGTGAAAAGGATACAAGAGCAGATGATGTTCTCAATATTACATTTAAACCTGAATTGGAGACATTTGAAATGAGTATAATGAAAGAGATGGGGATTGAAGAAGACAGAGTGCCTGCTCCTTCCTACTGGTATTGAACGGCATTTGTTAGTACAGAAATTGTTAAAATAATTAGTAATGTTAACTGTTGTTTGTTAAAATGTGTTGTTTTGTAAAGAAAAATACATTGTAATATTGTGAGCACATTGTTTTATAAAATAATAAAAAATAAAGTGTCTTGTTGTTTTTCAGGTATAACCTTTGTTTCATGTTAATCCTTTGTTTTATTTGAAAAACAACGTTAATGATATTAAGTAGTAGTCACATTATATATAATTATGTGTTTGTCTCTATACCCTGATTAACGAAAGAAAGTGACTGGCGGAGCGGCCGCGCGGCGACAGTTGTAGTAAAACCATTCCACTTAATAACCTCGTGGAAACGTAAAATACAGGGCTAGAAATGTCTAATGAACTGTATTTTAATCATCAATTAAAGACGTTTTTAACAAACTTTTCTAATTTTTTAAATTTTTTTTCAATTAATTTACATTGAGAGTTAAATAAAAAAATACACGAATTTGAATTAAAAATTTAGGGTTTATCATTTTTATTACGTAAGAACTCAGAGGTTAAGCATCGGAAAAACATTTCTTGTAGACAAATGGTAGTCCACCTTCTTTAGTACAATATATCAAAAGTTGAGATTCCTACAATTAAAATTAACGACATTAATTTTTTTCTAATGTCCTGTTAACTCGGTTGTTAAAAGTTGTACATGAATGAGGTTTGCGTGACGCTCTCTTTAGATAACTAAGTGTAGAAGACATGTACAACTTACACCTTGTACGTGATAGGAATACTACAATGGATTAATATATAAAGTGAATTTCACAGAGAGCAGTGCGCGGCGCTCTGCGGCGGAAGTACAGTCAGAACCTAGTGGACTCATTTTATTCGTGCGCGCTTCCGTGAACCCCAGCGTCTCGGCCTCTCCTTTATGTCCACAAATAGCACACGCTTCCAGGAAAACTGAACCATTATACGCACACTAAGGGTAAGGGAAATTTCCAGCTTTCAGTTTAGTTGATGTGGTGGTTGAGTGATGTTCGGTTGTTGGTTATCTTGATTTTAAGTGTGAGTTTCTTGTGCTTTCATTATAAATTGACGTGTTTTTAAGTTATTTTGTGTGAATATACTTCGGTGGCTGAGCATGAAGCAACGTAACGAGGCTGAACCAAGGAAACATAGAGGAAGACCTAGGACTCGAACTCCAAAGAAAAGACAAACTTCGGGACGAGGCGTACCTACGAAAGGACAGTCAAGAGAAATTGTGTGCAAAGTGCGGGAATATTTTGATAGAGAAAAGGCGAACAAAGGTCCTTTGATTCTGGTTAATAATGCAATACAGCGAACTGCAGATGCTCTGAAAATACATAAAAATACAGTAGTGCGAGTTTGCAAGGAAAAAGAATTGAAAGAAATACAAGATGACAGTAATAGCCAACTTCAACTCCGGGCAAACAGAGGAAACGGGAGAAAACTGTGACAAAACTTGACACTTTTCAGGAAGACACTATACGAATACATGTAGGCCTATATCAATATTACATAAGAAAAGAATATCCCACTTTGAAAAAACTTATCATCGTTGGAAAATGAAGAGCTGTTTAATGGCAGTCTGTCTTCGGTTAGAAACGTGCTAAAAGGTTTAGGATTTACGTGGAGAAAATTTTTGGGCAGAAACGTGATTATGGAGAGAAGCGATGTCGCTGCCTGGAAGTGTCATTTTCTTCGCCAAATCAAAGACGAGAATTTCGATAATATAATTTGGCTCGATGAGACCTGGGTCAATGCTGGGCATTGTTTGAAACAAGGATGGACTGATGTGTCACTTCAGGTGACAATGTCAACACCTATAGGGAAAGGTGAATGATTAATAATATGTCATGCAGGTTCTTCAAAGGGGTTTGTTCCAAATTCCCTTCTATTATTTAAATTGAAAAAACCGGTGACTACCATGAAGATATGGATCACGACAAATTCTTCGGTTGGTGTTCTGAAACTTTGCTAAATAACCTAGAAGAGCCTGCAGTAATAGTCATGGACAATGCTCCCTACCATTCTAAGCAAATTGATAAAGCTCCCACAAGCAAAGATAAAAAAGCTGACATACTTGCATGGCTGGATAGGAAAAATATTCAATCTACAACCCACTTGAAAAAATCAGAACTTTTGGAATTAGTGAAATGGCACAAGCCCCAGAACAAAAGGTATTTTGTTGATGACTTGATAGAGAGCAGAGGTCACAAAGTGATAAGGCTACCACCTTACCATTGCCATCTTAACGCCATTGAGCTTATATGGGCTCAGGTTAAGGGGTATGTTGCCGAAAACAACAAAATGTTTACTTTAAAAGAAGTTGAACGACTGACTAAAGACGGATTTAATCGCATTACTGCTGAGAGGTGGAAGCAAGTAGTGGACCACACCAAAAAGTTATCGATACATGGAATAACGAAGGACTAATGGAAGAAGCTGTGGAGGAAATGATTATATCCGTGGGAGACAGCAGTAGCTCCGAGGATGATAATTGTTCAGAAGATGATAATAGTGATGACAATCCAATGGAGGGTATCAGAGAACTTTCGTTTGAAGACTACTAACTCACAGCTATGTGTTTTTTATAGAGGGTTGTAATAGTGTATTTTTATGATTTATACACATATTTTATGAGCGGATTCCATAAAAGCTGAAGAAAACTACAATACTTGTAAGTACCGTACTGTCTTTATTATTTATTTGTCGATGCTAATAACAAGTAATTTACTAATTGTTTTTACATTTCAATACATTATAACAGTAAAATATTGTTATAATTATGCAATATCTGGTAGACCGAGCTTTGCTCGGTAGTTTTAAACTGTAAACTGTATTTCATAGTTAAATAATTAGTTGTTGAGAAATTTGATGGCATTAACAATTTCCCAGTAATTACATTGCACTTCAATTAGTAGTATTAAAGCTGATCACAAAACAAAAACAGTTTATTAACAAGAAAACAATAAATACCGTACCGCAAAAGAGTGATAAACAATCATTCAAGACACTCCATGTGTTATAAAAAGCGTGTAGTTCAACTAAACCACAAAAGTCTGGTCAGATGTAAGTTTTTGGCAGATCTCCAGGTAGATAGATTAGATTAAATAAGTAGACATATAACTAAAATCTCTGTATATACTTATGAGAGGTTGGTGACTCGTAGCAAGTTGGCAATGTGTCAATGTGTGAACCGTGAGCGTATGCACCACTTTCTTTGGGCTGTTACTGTACCTTGACTCGATCGCACACCGTTGATCGATGTTAGTTCTAATTTTCCTATATTAACTGATTGCGGTTATATTTCGTAATATTTGAAGCTTACATACCACTTTGTATTGATGAATACAATTTTGTTATGCTTATTGTGAAAAACTCAATGAAAAAAATTATTAATAACGGAGTTAACAGTACATTTGGAAAAAATTAATAACGTTAATATTATTCGTAGGAATCTCAATTTTTGATATATTGTACTAAAGAAGGTGGACTACCATTTGTCTACAAGAAATGTTTTTCCGATGCTTAACCTCCGAGTTCTTTAGTATTAAAAACAATAAACCCTAAATTTTTAATTCAAATTCGTGTATTTTTTTTATTTAACTCTCAATGTAAATTAATTGAAAAAAGATTTTAAAAATTAGAAAAGTTTGTTAAAAACGTCTTTAATTCATGATTAAAATACAGTTCATTAGACATTTCTAGCCCTGTATTTTACGTTTCAACGAGGTTATTAAGTGGAATGTTTTTACTACAAACTCGGTCGCCGCGCGGCCTCTCCACCAGTCACTTTCTTTCGTTAATCAGGGTATAGGCACAATGTGTTTGTTCTGATAAGGAATCAGGACAGGCATAGCTGACTGAAAGAAGTTTTACTTGAAAGGCAAGTGACATTCTGGTGATGTTTAATAAAAAAATATGAAAATTAAATTTTGTTTCATTTTAGAAAAATATTTTTATTATACCACTATATTGTTTACTTTTGTTGCATGTTTTAGTTATTATAATTTTCACTAACAGTAACTACTGTCCATGAAATAAACTTTATTTGTTCGTTGTTCACCATAATTTTTCATTGTACTGATTGTTTGGTCTCGGAACTATTTCTGACATGGAATAGTATCTAAAACGTATGTACCCATTCCTTATGAAGTTTTCTGTGCACATGTTTTTCATTTTATTGTGGTCATTGTCATTGCTTTATTAATTGTATGATGTTATTTAATTGTATACTGTGTATGTGTAGTGTGAATTTCTTTTTCCAGTATTTTAAACTTTTGGATTGTGTGGCCAGAAAAGTGCAACCTATAAAGAAAATACTGTTTGTTTAGTTGTAAATTCTGTTTGTTTTGGATGTAAATGATGGTCAGTGTCATCTTTGATCCAATTTAACATGCCTTTTCAGTAGACTACATGTAAAGGAAAGTACATGTTTTATAGCTTGCTTTTAAAGTAAAAAAACAGTATAATTTTTTTTTAACAAATGCACACTGGATACGTGCACCACGCACTTGCACCTGTAGTAAACACACACAAGTTATAACGTACCTACGTTATAATACCGGGAACCTGTGCTTCATTGGCTCTGGTCAATTACACAGGCTGCCATAGACTTAACCAACTTCTAATTAAACACACATAATTTTAGTAAATGTCTATACATAATATATGATCCCTAGAATTGAAGGAAAATGGACATGGGTTCCTGTTGATGTATTCACTCAGTTTTGTGTGTTATATAATGACATCTCTTTATTATTCTATAACCTTAAAATCTCTACATAAGGTTTTCAACATAGCTGATTCTTAATTTACAGATTACAGTTTACAACATATATTTCAGAAGGGCCCTTTAAATAAGGAAGTTTATGTGTTTGAATTCTCCACGGATCCGGGATTTAAACTTGTTTGTTAATAATGCTCATTTACTCATATCCTATCTTTCAACTTAGTCCATTTGAAGGATGCACTTTATTTAGCTTTTGCCATTTGAAGAATGGACTTTATGTAAACTTTAGAAACAGAGATGCTCCATAATTTAAGCGTTACTTTCTACTACACATATTTTTAAGCATATTACATACTACTGGTTACAATTAGTGACTACTCTTAAAAGTCTTGAAGTGTTATTTAAATTGTCTTTGGTACATTTTTATTTGAATATTACTTAATCACGGAAGACTGGCTTCCGCGTCACCTTATGGTATCCTGATGTTGATTCAGATTAGGCTCCTCGGTCCTTGGGGTGTCTACTGATGGTCTGTCGTTATTGTAGTTTCCGTTGACGTTGAGGTTCCTGAAGTGAGTTCGGTGATTCTGAGGCTGGTACTCTCTTCTCGGATGTCGTGTAGAAAACCTCGTTAGTAGTGTAGTATAACTCATGTTAATGTTTGTTCCACAGATATGTACTTTACATAATTATTGATAAGGGGTTTTCACCTTAGATACCTAGTACCTATTTTATTTTAAATACATTGTTCTCTTACAAATTAGTATGTAGAGATGTCATCGCGCACACTTATTCATTCTTTTTTCTTCTATATTACATGTTTATATAGGACTCATTATTTACCGCTACATTACGTAGTACACTGTTCTTAGTTGAACTTAAAAGAAACAAAATATTGTTTTGCTTTGTGGCATCGTTCGGGTGCGACCAGTTTACTGCGTGAGCGCTCCATCACTAGTACTGTACGTTTATTTTTGGGAGAGGTAAAGTAACTTCGCGGAGTTTACGCTTTACCAGAAAAATTGTTCCGCCTTTTAATCGATATTTACCGTTTTAATCTTTGACACATTTATTATCCAAAGACCTCCTTTACTTCAGAAATGATTATTGTATACAACTGTTTTTTCCTTGTTTATTTTTATTGAGTTGCACTTTACTCATATTATTAGTTTTGTTTATGGGATAAAGTGCGTGTTGATGCCGGTTACCGCCTGTCAAAACATGGTTAATTATTTAGGGTGTTTCCTTACTTTTATACTTCCATTCCTTTCGGTTTTTTTAAATCTCTGTATTAAGTCTTATTTCTGCGTTATTTTAGGGATTTAAAGCTGGTTTAAAATGTGCGATTTTATTTAATTCTAAACTTTCTCCTCTTCTTTTTTTTATTTATTATATTTTTATTATTAATGAAATCGTCACATACTCCGCCGCTTAAAGAAGACACAGGGTGGTAAAAAGTGATTTCTATGGGTTGTTTGGTCAGCAATGAACTGGGAGTATGCTTGGCCTTTCTGTGTGTAATTTCTCTCACCCTTTTCTCTTTTCAATTTCTTTAAGAGGTGCATGAGTCACTCTCAACTTACTTCTTACTATTATCAAGATATACAACGCCTTACAAACTAATGCTTAGAATACATAAAATTCAAACTTCATGAAATATATTTAAGACGCACAAAATTCTTCTTAATACTACTACTTAAGACTACTACCGGTTTTTCTTTAGTTGTGTTACTCTTATTATAGAATTACTCTGCTATAGGATTACTCGTTAAGTAATCATTACTTACTTATTACTTATATTCGGTGTCAGCTAACATCTCACCTCTTTTTTTTTATCTAAGGTTGATCAGGCCTCATTCCTCATTCCTATTTATACGATTAGGTAATTAAGTGGTGACTCAAGTACTTTTTAGCAGGTGATATTCTGCTCGTGATATTTTCGAGATTTTCGTAAGTTCGCTCTTAAGTTAGCGCGAGCTTCATTCCAGAAAACGCAAATCAGAGGAAAGCTCGCATCAAAAGGAATTTAAAAAACCTAAAAAGTCCAGTGCCGAGCAAATGCGAGAGCTACGGCAGCATCGAAAAGAAAATGAAAAAACGGTGCAAAGCAATAACGTAGGTGGCCCATCGGGCGTACAGCGGCCACCGACAGTCAAAACGTCCACAGATCATGTGCAGACATCGTTGGAAGGCAATACAGAAAACAGTGATAATATAGAGATCAATGGCAACATGACAGCGCCAGACGAGTATGTATTGCGATCACCAAATATCGTCGTGTTGTCAACGTCGGGCATCAATGCGCGTGCGTCGATAGCGGGTGCTACGGTAGACTGTGATGTTATTGAACAACCCACCAGAGATCCTCAAATGGATAATCGTTGGAGAACGGCACGTGCTCATTTCGCCAAGACTTTAAGCGCAAACGAGTTTGGCTATGCGTGCAGAGTGTGCGATCGCTTATGGTTTCAACGCGATTTGAAGAAAGTTAAGGCTAACCATCGCACTGTACTGGAAGAAGCATTCCCTGATGATACGATCTCGGAATTTGTAACATGTAGCAATTGTACTAAGAGTCTCGATAGCGGGCGGTTGCCCATACTAAGTAGATCAAATGGCTTCTTGTACCCACCGAGACCAAATAACCTACCACCGTTAGACACCGTCACTACTAGGCTGATTTCGCCCAGATTGCCATTTATGCAACTGAGGCACTTGCGGCATGAAGGTGCATTGGGATTCGTCGGTCAAGTCATCAACGTACCCATTGATGTAGACGAGACGGTCCGACAGTTGCCTCACCACCTGGACGATGATTACTCAATTAACGTGAATATAAAGAAGCGACTTACACACAAGTCGTCATATCTCAGCGGGGTGGTTCGTAAGGGTGTTGTGAAGAAATGGTTACAATACTTAATTAAAACCCCGCTCTATCGACATTACAACATCACAATCAACTGGACGGCTTTGAAAGTGCTCAATGAGCAGGCACCGGCAAACAATGATGCTCCTTTAGAGACGCTCAATAACGTAGTCGAGTCTGAGTGTTTACTAGCCAGACAGAGAACGCTTCTATGGAACGAGGATATGTGTCTCAACATAGCACCAGGGCATCATAGTGTACCGCTGAATATAATCTACGATGTGCATGCAAAGGAGCTGTCATTTCCATCCATTTACTATGGTGTGGCGCGTTCCTTCAAGCCAAACGTACCCGTCACACCATACAAAACAGCTAACAGCGAGGAGCGCCGTCGAGACCGTCGAGGTGTGACACCCGATCACACCCTCTACATGGCGATGAAGTACTACGATTGCGAGTCACACAAGGCATATACTCCTCGTTCAAAAGCGTTAGTAATACAGAAAACGTCACACGTCGCATGATAGAGGACAAACAATATCTCGAATCGTGTATAGAGAGAAATCTGGCCTTTCTCAAAACCATACCGAACAGCGTCCAATATTGGTCGAATCGTAAGAAGGATCTCTTCGCCATGCTACGAGAACTCAGTAAGCCGACTGTGTTTCTTACGATGAGCGCCAACGAAATATGCTGGCCGAAGTTGCTCGAGATATTGAATCGACTAAATCCAAAACATGACGGCGATAATCCTGCCGTAGCAGCAGTATCAGACGTCTTCGCAGGCATGAGTCGATCTACAAAATGCAAGTTAGTGAACGAAGATCCTGTGACGTGTTGTATCTACTTCCATAAGCTCGTTGGTGTTGTGATGCAGCTACTACAAACGACCGTCGCATCACGAAACCCCTTTGGCCACTACCATGTGCTCGATCATTTCCTCCGCATAGAATTTCAACATCGCGGCAGCCCGCACGCTCACATTTTACTCTGGCTAGAGAACGATCTACACGAGTCAATAAGTGAAAACATGCCGCTTACTGTACAACTCGTTACCGATCTGTTTAGCGTAGCGAAGGAAGACATGTCGGAGCCAAACAACTACACTCTACAGACTAATATGAAACACTTATGATTTTATCCCGACGTTTTCACGGAAAATCTACAGCGCGGACCTTGACTACGCCTTTCGGTTATTTTTGTTTCTTAAGGCATTCAGCGGTGCTGCTATATCGGCTAGATGAGGGATATACTTGTGGAAGTAATTTATCATTCCCAAAAATCGTGCTATTCCTTTCGCATCCCGCGGTGGTAAAAATTCTCTGATCGCACAGGTTCGTTCGGGGTCTATGCTTACCTTTCCGTTGGCCTTTACTATGTGACCTAAAAATGAAAATTGTGTAACGGCAAAATTTACTTTACTGGGATTTACGGTTAATCCGGCTTTCTTTAATCGGGATAGTACTTCACGTAGATGTTTAATATGATGGTCCATTGATTCGCTGTAGATAACAATGTCATCTAGGTAGTGATACACATATTTAAATTTTATGTCGTGGAATAATTTCTCTAATAATCGGCTACATACAGAACTTCCTTGGGATATTCCAAAGTGTACTCTCTTAAATTGGTACAGGTTGAATGGGACGGCAAATGCGGTTAGACGTTTGGATTCTTCCAATAGGGGTATTTGATGAAATGCCTGATTTAGATCCATAATAGTGAAAACTTTCGCTTTCGTAAAATAATGAAAAGCACTGTGGATGTCGGGAAGTGGTATAGACTCGAATTCTATGTTTTTATTTAATTGCCTGTAGTCCACAACTAGTCTATGTTTATCATGGCCTTTAGGTACTAAAAACGCAGGTGATGAATAAGGGGAAGTAGATGGTTCGATGACTTCTTGTTCTAATAATTTATTGATTTGATTCATCATTATTTCCATTTTTGGCGGCGATAATTTGTATGGGTGTAGACGTATCACTTTATTGTCGCTCAAATTTATCTTATACTCAATCAGGTTAGTTAATCCTAACTTCGGAGTGAGGACGGTTGCAAATTCGTTTATTAGTTTCTGTATTTTCAGTCTATCTTTACTTTCTAGATGGGTTAATTCAGACTCGTGGTGTTCTAGATGTGCAGCAGCTGTTCCCGTTATTTTTACTGTTATTTTTTTCACAATCAAAACTATATTTTTGTGTACGATCGAATCCAAAATAATACTTCTTATCGTGGATGTCAAGAATTATACCTGTTTTACTGATAAAGTCAGCTCCCAATATTAAGTCGGGTCCTAATTCATCGCATACCAACATTGGAAAATACTACGTTAGATTTTTGATTTTTAGTTTAATCGTGATGCTGAGTTTTATCTTTAAATTTTGTTTGTTAGCTGTAGCGCATTTAATATTCACAGTTTGACTGCGTTTAACTAGGTTATGTTCAAATAAATTATCGGCTAGCTGTTGACTGATTAAGCTTCGAGTTGATCCGGAATCAATTAATCCGAGTGTGGCTGTAACACCGAGGTCTACTTGTATATATTGTAACGTAACAAAATTGTAGTTACATATAAATAATATAATACGTCGAATAAGAGTGTACCACGAACATATTTGATCAAAAATGGGAAAGAGTAACTGAAGTATAAAGCCAAATGTGTATCTATATACGAATAATATCAAAACAAGCCAACGCAGAAGAAAGAACTATAATAAAAGTATATATGTTATATATATAGTTTTAAGATTTGTATACTATGAATTAAAATATTTTAATAACTCACTCTGGACAACCGGTGGAGTTAACCTATAAAGAACAAACGTTCAATGTCAACACTGAGTCTAATTTTAAACTTATAATCATTTTGAAGAGACTCAAGTAATAAGAATTTATCTATTCAATAAAATACCTTTCATTGGTAATACTTAACCAAATAATATTATTTCGATACACAGTGTTTATGAACGCATATTACACCTGTCTGAATAGCTGACGATAGTACACCAGTTGTACCATGATACGATAGTTTTGATATCGTATTTGAGGTTAATGTTTTTGATTGTTAATTATTCTATATAAAGTCATATTGTTCAGTATTAACATCTTTGTAACTTGTATCATGACAATTAAAAGACCTCATGAACTTTGGTAATAATAACCAAAATTAACCAAATAAGATTAACAATAATATTGTATATCGTATCAGTGTTACCAGCCCTGAGCTGAAAGATTCTCATCAAATAATTAACTTTTTTGTTGTTTAGTGATTATTCATTGTTTTAAGAGGAATTCAATTTAAATCAATTTGATGTTAATAAAGTAATAGTTATCTTACCTGTGAATCAGTCGTATTTATTTTTATTCAAAATAGGCACAAGGAAAGTTCATTCAAGGAGCAATTGTTTCCTAAGGTGGCAGCACGATAATCGAGCGGCCAATATTCAAATTTTAATCCAGTATTAAATACAAACATTTTATTTACTGTCTACATACTAATGCCCAAGTGAATTATTTTGTGAATTGTGTTGTGACTTTTCAGTAATACAGAGCCTACGTTGGAAGTTTGAGGACGTTCACCGATGGTAAGTGGAAAGGTAAACATATCAGAGTGCAACAAAGAACTTTAAAAATCCTTTTAAACAATAAATACACGAACTATATAAACATTATAAACAACACTCAAGTTTCATCATTTGCATTATATTATAACGTGGCGCCCATCGCGGTGCGACGATAAACACGTTATATAAATTTTTTTTAACGTTATATTATAATATGGTAATTGACACTTACTGATTTCACATTTAGTAATAGTATTACATTTATCAATAAACTTCTTAACATAGGGGTCTAATTTTCTTTGGTTATTTTTATTGTTTAATTCATTGACTTTTCGGGATTTACCTGTTTTCATGATGCTGCGGAAGGCACAGGATTTAGGATCTCCCTGCCTCACATGTTTTTTTGAATAAGGGGGTTTCTGATAGTGCTGTTTCTGTTTACAGTTTCTACTGAGGTGTCCAAATTTCCCGCAGTTATAACATTTCCTTTCTCTACGAGCTGTATCACTTGTATCCTGTTGAGGTCGTGGGTCATTCGATTTAACATGGTTGTGAAAGTTTGTAGGTCTTCTAAATGGTCGTCTTTCACGCTGGGTTCTTGCATCTGTTCCCAGGGCTTGCGTTTCATTCCTACGCTGTACAGTGGAGAGTAACGCATGTCTGTTCTGATCTGAGTACCATACGTTTGACGAGTGAATACTGCTCTGTTCTAGATCAGCGAAAGTGTTGGGCCTATTTATTAATGCTAAACGAGATCTCTCTTCCGGAGATAATCCTACTAAGATTGTATCGACCAACTGTTTTTCGCTCCAGTTGACTTGCAGTAGTCGAGAAGATTCTCTAATATCAGCAATATAGTGGGCCAGTCTCTCATGGGCTCCTTGTACTCGAAGTACGGTGTTGCGTTTGAGCTCCTCATAAATTCCAGTGGGAATAAAGTGTTTTATTAAGGTAGTATGCAGTTCTTCTACTGGACGTTGCGAGCTTAATGACTCCAGTACACGATCTTTTAGCGGTGGTTTACATTTGGGTAGAAGGACTTGTAAGATTTGCCAATTGTTTAGTTGCTGTAAATCTTTTATCTGTAGGAGGTATTTGATGAAGTTTAATAGTTTGGTAATACTCAAGCCATCCGTGTAAGGAATTTCTGTTATAATTTTTTCTACTGGATGCGTGATCTTTCCGTAGAGGTACGCACTAAGATTTACGTGAGGTATAGTTCTAGGAGGACCAGATGCTGGGTTAGTCATTGTAAAAGCATACTTATCGGTGCGATTGTGGAGACCACTAGGAGGTGGGGCTTCTGATATTGTTAGGGTATTTACGTCTCTATCTGGTAGCTGTTCAAGACTCAGTTGTACTCTCGATACAGTGGATGATTCGTGATTCGCGGTGGTGGGCGGGTGTTCTAAAGTAAGAGATTGAACTGGGGAGATATATATTTTCTGTAAGGATTGCTCGATTTCCTCCATCCTAAATGAGTCGAACATTCTTCGCAATTGTCTTATTATGGTGGGTAATTGCTGTAATGCCTCATCCGTAAATTTTTGCACATCGGGTGGGATTACAGTAACGTTGGGCCAGTTTAATAAATTCTTCATCCGACGGGTTAAATGCTCTATTCTCTGCGTGGTACGCAATATTACTGCAGGTGATTTTTCGTCGTGTAGTGTTTGAGATAATAACGTCAATTCCCGGTACTTCGCATAACACGTTTCTCTTTCGCTCTCATAATCTAGTTCGCTTAATCTACCTAACTGCGCGGGTGTATCTGATCTACTTTCGCGTAATGTTTTGCGTAATTCTGCGACTGTTACGTTCGCGTGAGGTAAACCGCGTAAAAGTGCTTCGTAGCACAGTTCGTCTTTTAATAACAAATCAGGGTTAAATAAAGCCATGTTTCCTTGATGTTAAGTACTATAAGTACTTACTCTACTAATACTAAATTCTATATACTAAATACTACTCTCTTTTGTTTACTAAAATAAACAATTTTAATTAGCTGTGGAATATTTACATAGTTTATACGAGAATTGAATCCCGTCTCAGAGAAAGAGAAATCTCACACAGACGTCATTTAATTTAAAACATGGTGGAAATATGTTGTTACTAGGCACGGGAAGTCGCACGCTTTGAATAACAATAGGGGGAGAGACGGACAATAGTTTAACTCGCCGTGACAATAGGGTGACAAGGTACCGTTTTATGCAGGAGAGAACAAGATATCTACCGGTCTGGGATTGTTGTCAAATCGACACGTTGGTGACTGAAATTTTCAGACAAGCACGTACATGGGCTTACACATTTAAAATTCACAATTATCCTTACCTATATTATATTATATTCTAATTATTTCTTTAATTTTTTTTTGACTCTTATTTATTATTTTTGTAAATTACTGGAAAATGTTAAATTAACTGAGTGAATAGATCTACAGAGTGGCACATTTTATCTGTGTCACGATGTACGCAAACATTTTATATAAAAGCAGAGTGGCGCATTTTATTACGTACCTACATTATAATACCGGGAACCTGTGCTTCATTGGCTCTGGTCAATTACACAGGCTGCCATAGACTTAACCAACTTCTAATTAAACACATATAATTTTAGTAAATGTCGATACATAATATATGATCCCTAGAATTGAAGGAAAATGTACATGGGTTCCTGTTGATGTATTCACTCAGTTTTGTGTGTTATATAATGACATCTCTTTATTATTCTATAACCTTAAAATCTCTACATAAGGATTTCAACATAGCTGATTCTTAATTTACAGATTACAGTTTACAACATATATTTCAGAAGGGCCCTTTAAATAAGGAAGTTTATGTGTTTGAATTCTCCACGGATCCGGGATTTAAACTTGTTTGTTAATAATGCTCATTTACTCATATCCTATCTTTCAACTTAGTCCATTTGAAGGATGGACTTTATTTAGCTTTTTCCATTTGAAGAATGGACTTTATTTAAACTTTAGAAACAGAGACGCTCCATAATTTAAGCGTTACTTTCTACTACACATATTTTTAAGCATATTACATACTACTGGTTACAATTAGTGACTACTCTTAAAAGTCTTGAAGTGTTATTTAAATTGTCTTTGGTACATTTTTATTTGCATATTATTTAATCACGGAAGACTGGCTTCCGCGTCACCTTATGGTATCCTGATGTTGATTCAGATTAGGCTCCTCGGTCCTTGGGGTGTCTACTGATGGTCTGTCGTTATTGTAGTTTCCGTTGACGTTGAGGTTCCTGAAGTGAGTTCGGTGATTTTGAGGCTGGTACTCTCTTCTCGGATGTCTGGTAGAAAACCTCGTTAGTAGTATAACTCATGTTAATGTTTGTTCCACAGATATGCACTTTACATAAGTATTACATAATTATTGATAAGGGGTTTTCACCTTAGATACCTAGTACCTATTTTATTTTAAATACATTGTTCTCTTACAAATTAGTATGTAGAGATGTCATCGCGCACACTTATTCATTCTTTTTTCTTTTATATTACATGTTTATATAGGACTCAATATTTACCGCTACATTACGTTGTACACTGTTGTTAGTTGAACTTAAAAGAAACAAAATATTGTTTTGCTTTGTGGCATCGTTCGGATGCGACCAGTTTACTGCGTGAGCGCTCCATCACTAGTACTGTACGTTAATTTTTGGGAGAGGTAAAGTAACTTCGCGGAGCTTACGCTTTACCAGAAAAATTGTTCCGCCTTTTAATCGATATTTACCGTTTTAATCTTTGACACATTTATTATCCAAAGACATCCTTTACTTCAGAAATGATTATTGTATACAACTGTTTTTTCCTTGTTTATTTTTATTGAGTTGCACTTTACTCATATTATTAGTTTTGTTTATGGGATAAAATGCGTGTTGATGCCGGTTACCGCCTGTCAATACATGGTTAATTATTTAGGGTGTTTCCTTACTTTTATACTTCCATTCCTTTCGGTTTTTTAAATCTCTGTATTAAGTCTTATTTCTGCGTTATTTTAGGGATTTAAAGCTGGTTTAAAATGTGCGATTTTATTTAATTCTAAACTTTCTCCTCTTCTTTTTTTTTATTTATTATATTTTTATTATTAATGAAATCGTCACATACTCCGCCGCTTAAAGAAGACACAGGGTGGTAAAAAGTGATTTCTATGGGTTGTTTGGTCAGCAATGAACTGGGAGTATGCTTGGCCTTTCTGCGTGAAATTTCTCTCACCCTTTTCTCTTTTCAATTTCTTTAAGAGGTGAAGAGTCACTCTCAACTTACTTCTTACTATTATCAAGATATACAACGCCTTACAAACTAATGCTTAGAATACATAAAATTTAAACTTAATGAAATATATTTAAGACACACAAAATTCTTCTTAATACTACTACTTAAGACTACTACCGGTTTTTTTTTAGTTGTGTTACTCTTATTATAGAATTACTCTGCTATAGGATTACTCGTTAAGTAATCATTACTTACTTATTACTTATATTCGGTGTCAGCTAACATCTCACCTCTTTTTTTTTATCTAAGGTTGATCAGGCCTCATTCCTCATTCCTATTTATACGATTAGGTAATTAAGTGGTGACTCAAGTACTTTGTAGCAGGTGATATTCTGCTCGTGATATTTTCGAGATTTTCGTAAGTTCGCTCTTAAGTTAGTGCGAGCTGCATTCCAGAAAACGCAAATCAGAGGAAAGCTCGCATCAAAAGGAATTTAAAAAACCTAAAAAGTCCAGTGCCGAGCAAATGCGAGAGCTACGGCAGCATCGAAAAGAAAATGAAAAAACGGTGCAAAGCAATAACGTAGGTGGCCCATCGGGCGTACAGCGGCCACCGACAGTCAAAACGTCCACAGATCATGTGCAGACATCGTTGGAAGGCAATACAGAAAACAGTGATAATATAGAGATCAATGGCAACGTGACAGCGCCAGACGAGTATGTATTGCGATCACCAAATATCGTCGTGTTGTCAACGTCGGGCATCAATGCGCGTGCGTCGATGGCGGGTGCTACGGTAGACTGTGATGTTATTGAACAACCCACCAGAGATCCTCAAATGGATAATCGTTGGAGAACGGCACGTGCTCATTTCGCCAAGACTTTAAGCGCAAACGAGTTTGGCTATGCGTGCAGAGTGTGCGATCGCTTATGGTTTCAACGCGATTTGAAGAAAGTTAAGGCTAACCATCGCACTGTACTGGAAGAAGCATTCCCTGATGATACGATCTCGGAATTTGTAACATGTAGCAATTGTACTAAGAGTCTCGATAGCGGGCGGTTGCCCATACTAAGTAGATCAAATGGCTTCTTGTACCCACCGTTAGACACCGTCACTACTAGGCTGATTTCGCCCAGATTGCCATTTATGCAACTGAGGCACTTGCGGCATGAAGGTGCATTGGGAATCGTCGGTCAAGTCATCAACGTACCCATTGATGTAGACGAGACGGTCCGACAGTTGCCTCACCACCTGCACGATGATTACTCAATTAACGTGAATATAAAGAAGCGACTTACACACAAGTCGTCATATCTCAGCGGGGTGGTTCGTAAGGGTGTTGTGAAGAAATGGTTACAATACTTAATTAAAACCCCGCTCTATCGACATTACAACATCACAATCAACTGGACGGCTTTGAAAGTGCTCAATGAGCAGGCACCGGCAAACAATGATGCTCCTTTAGAGACGCTCAATAACGTAGTCGAGTCTGAGTGTTTACTAGCCAGACAGAGAACGCTTCTATGGAACGAGGATATGTGTCTCAACATAGCACCAGGGCAGCATAGTGTACCGCTGAATATAATCTACGATGTGCATGCAAAGGAGCTGTCATTTCCATCCATTTACTATGGTGTGGCGCGTTCCTTCAAGCCAAACGTACCCGTCACACCATACAAAACAGCTAACAGCGAGGTGCGCCGTCGAGACCGTCGAGGTGTGACACCCGATCACACCCTCTACATGGCGATGAAGTACTACGATTGCGAGTCACACAAGGCATATACTCCTCGTTCAAAAGCGTTAGTAATACAGAAAACGTCACACGTCGCATGATAGAGGACAAACAATATCTCGAATCGTGTATAGAGAGAAATCTGGCCTTTCTCAAAACCATACCGAACAGCGTCCAATATTGGTCGAATCGTAAGAAGGATCTCTTCGCCATGCTACGAGAACTCAGTAAGCCGACTGTGTTTCTTACGATGAGCGCCAACGAAATACGCTGGCCGAAGTTGCTCGAGATATTGAATCGACTAAATCCAAAACATGACTGCGATAATCCTGCCGTAGCAGGAGTATCAGACGTCTTCGCAGGCATGAGTCGATCTACAAAATGCAAGTTAGTGAAGGAAGATCCTGTGACGTGTTGTATCTACTTCCATAAGCTCGTTGGTGTTGTGATGCAGCTACTACAAACGACCGTCGCATCACGAAACCCCTTTGGCCACTACCATGTGCTCGATCATTTCCTCCGCATAGAATTTCAACATCGCGGCAGCCCGCACGCTCACATTTTACTCTGGCTAGAGAACGATCTACACGAGTCAATAAGTGAAAACATGCCGCTTACTGTACAACTCGTTACCGATCTGTTTAGCGTAGCGAAGGAAGACATGTCGGAGCCAAACAACTACACTCTACAGACTAATATGAAACACTTATGATTTTATCCCGACGTTTTCACGGAAAATCTACAGCGCGGACCTTGACTACGCCTTTCGGTTATTTTTGTTTCTTAAGGCATTCAGCGGTGCTGCTATATCGGCTAGATGAGGGATATACTTGTGGAAGTAATTTATCATTCCCAAAAATCGTGCTATTCCTTTCGCATCCCGCGGTGGTAAAAATTCTCTGATCGCACAGGTTCGTTCGGGGTCTATGCTTACCTTTCCGTTGGCCTTTACTATGTGACCTAAAAATGAAAATTGTGTAACGGCAAAATTTACTTTACTGGGATTTACGGTTAATCCGGCTTTCTTTAATCGGGATAGTACTTCACGTAGATGTTTAATATGATGGTCCATTGATTCGCTGTAGATAACAATGTCATCTAGGTAGTGATACACATATTTAAATTTTATGTCGTGGAATAATTTCTCTAATAATCGGCTACATACAGAAATTCCTTGGGATATTCCAAAGTGTACTCTCTTAAATTGGTACAGGTTGAATGGGACGGCAAATGCGGTTAGACGTTTGGATTCTTCCAATAGGGGTATTTGATGAAATGCCTGATTTAGATCCATAATAGTGAAAACTTTCGCTTTCGTAAAATAATGAAAAGCACTGTGGATGTCGGGAAGTGGTATAGACTCGAATTCTATGTTTTTATTTAATTGCCTGTAGTCCACAACTAGTCTATGTTTATCATGGCCTTTAGGTACTAAAAACGCAGGTGATGAATAAGGGGAAGTAGATGGTTCGATGACTTCTTGTTCTAATAATTTATTGATTTGATTCATCATTATTTCCATTTTTGGCGGCGATAATTTGTATGGGTGTAGACGTATCACTTTATTGTCGCTCAAATTTATCTTATACTCAATCAGGTTAGTTAATCCTAACTTCGGAGTGAGGACGGTTGCAAATTCGTTTATTAGTTTCTGTATTTTCAGTCTATCTTTACTTTCTAGATGGGTTAATTCAGACTCGTGGTGTTCTAGATGTGCAGCAGCTGTTCCCGTTATTTTTACTGTTATTTTTTTCACAATCAAAACTATATTTTTGTGTACGATCGAATCCAAAATAATACTTCTTATCGTGGATGTCAAGAATTATACCTGTTTTACTGATAAAGTCAGCTCCCAATATTAAGTCGGGTCCTAATTCATCGCATACCAACATTGGAAAATACTACGTTAGATTTTTGATTTTTAGTTTAATCGTGATGCTGAGTTTTATCTTTAAATTTTGTTTGTTAGCTGTAGCGCATTTAATATTCACAGTTTGACTGCGTTTAACTAGGTTATGTTCAAATAAATTATCGGCTAGCTGTTGACTGATTAAGCTTCGAGTTGATCCGGAATCAATTAATCCGAGTGTGGCTGTAACACCGAGGTCTACTTGTATATATTGTAACGTAACAAAATTGTAGTTACATATAAATAATATAATACGTCGAATAAGAGTGTACCACGAACATATTTGATCAAAAATGAGAAAGAGTAACTGAAGTATAAAGCCAAATGTGTATCTATATATGAATAATATCAAAGCAAGCCAACGCAGAAGAAAGAACTATAATAAAAGTATCATCAAAGTGATAGGAGGAGAATAGAAGATAAAAGATCAATCCAATACGTTAGCAACATAGGCCCAATAGATCAAAATAGTGAGGGGACATATTAAATATTATCATAAAAGTGATGAGACATATTAAATATTATCATAAAAGTGAGGGGCATATCAACTAAAGAAAATAAATTACCATAAAGGTGAGGGGACATATCAACTATTATCACCATAGTAAGTGAACATATAATGTAAGCAAAATAAATGTGAATTGTGATAAATAAATATGAATATGATATAAATAATTATGTTATAAATATATGAGTTATCATACAAGTGAGGGAACAAAAGATACCCTGTAAGTGATAAAAATTAAATATGAAAAAGAAGAAACTAGAAGAGGAAGTGTAAAGAAGAAGAAGAAATGTATCATGAATAATGAAGAATATGTAGCAAGAACAAGACACCAGCATTCCCAAAGTAAGGAAGGCATCACGACCAAAAAAGAATAAGATAAGTGTAATGACTGCCAGATTAATAGTTATAATATCATCCAACAAGGAAGGATATAATGAAGACAAAATGACTGAGAATCAAGTGTCGAAAACTTAATAAGTAGCCACAAACAATGATAGTGAATACATTATATGAGTGCATAGATACATAATATAATAACACTACCCCACATAAGCACCACAGACAATAAAAGTGAAATGTTTATAGGAGAGGAAGATAAAAAGGTGTTAACAAATGGAACCAGTGATTACCAAATAAACTACACAAACATTCAGTGTACGAGTTGTAAACCAAGATTGTAACACAGACAAACTTAGTAAGACCACCAATATGTTGAGATTAAAAAGAGAAATAATTGCTCAAAAGACTACTGAAACAAAATATTAAAATCCTTGATAAGATATATGCCTGAATGTCAGAATAACACAGGACAAAATATAAATAATATGATAACTAATGTGTTGTAAATAAAACAGTTTGTTATAGAGTGACAAAACCATGTATACAAACCCATAAAGTGTGTGACATAAATAAGTAAAAATTAAGTATTGTTGTATAAACAGATAGTATAAAATGTGTACAAAATGTGTAGAACATTGTAATAGACAATAGTAATAACATGTCATAATAAGATTATAATATTTAAGCAGAATGTTGAACAAATTAGGATGCATATTGTTGTCAAATCAGTAACACATAACCTCATTTGAGCAGGACCTACAAGATAAAATCACACATAATAATTAGATAAAGCAATTAAAAGTAATTGTACAAAGCAAAAACCAAATAAGGACAAATGAATACGATAATGAACACAGTATAAGCTGAGAAACACAATTATATAAGTCAAATTATTGATACAAACAATAGCCAAATCAGCCAAAACACAAAATGACTATCAGAGTTACACAAAAAACACTATTAAAACTTGATAATAGAGAGGAAAATAGTTTACCAGTAGTAAGTAGAATACTCAGTTCCTCTATGGGTATACTTAACAATCATTAGATGAGTAAATTAATAACAATTTAATGATAAATAAATATACTTGACCAGTAGGACTAGATGCAAATAACCATTCTACTGAAATTTAAAGATATTTAAACCAACAAGAAGTTAGTACACACACTAGACAGACAATGTACAATGACTAGGTACACTATAATAAATAAATATACATGTATCAAATACTAACAATGACAAAATAAGAATGTCAAAATAACGAAATTATAGCATGGTGTAGTTAAACAATACTATATGAATAAATGAGGCACCATTTACTGGGATAAAGTTTCAACAAAGGTGTGAAAATATATTAAGTACCATTTGAATACCGGAAGGGTATATTAGAATAAGATATAATATTAAAATAAGCAAATACAAATGCTAGGACATGTACGGCTTACACGCCAAGAATGCATTTTGCTAAAATCATAGATATCTTAATATTTAGTATTAATTAGTGAGAGAAATGGACTCTAAACACCTAATTATAAATATTAGAATAAGATTACATCGAAATAAAGTGGAGAAAACTTATTTATATTAAGAACCACTATAAGTGAATTTTGTGAAGTGAATTAGGTTATTTATGAACGGATTTGTAGCTTGTTTGGACTTAATAGGAAGACCCAAGTATCTGCAGAATAATGAGACCATTCATTTATTAATCAGACAAGTCATAAGAAAGTTATGTACAATAACAAATTTTCTATCATTTCCAAAAAGGAATGAACGCGTCACAGTCTACTCTCCAACCCAAAAACGGACGCCAAAAATTAAAAGTTTTAATGTTACTAAAGCGTTTGGGGTTGAGATTAAAGACTTTTCAACCAATGAGATGACCTAATTTTACTAGACACCAGAAGTGACTTCGTCAAGAAGGATTAATTGTTCTGGGACCATCAAGGCGAGTGGAACGTGCGGCAGTCATCAACAAGATTTTCAAATTAGTGCGCGTTACCCCAGTGTAGTTCAGCAATCTAACCTAAACAGAGTAACTAACCTTTTACGTGTGACAGTGCGACGAGTGATTGTGATAAATAATAACCATCGCTAGTGTATAATAAGGGCGATGAGAAGTGTTAAATGCAGGGAGTACTATTTATTAACAATATTTAAAAAAATGAAATATAATAATTACCGATTGGTAAAGTTTATATTGACACTACTCTAGTCAAGTAAGGACTGTACATGGCTAAATTAGTAAATAATTGTCAATTGATAGGCACATGAGTAAAGGTTCTCGATTTTATTAATTATATTGGTTAAATAAAATATTGATATTTTAAAGAAAATAATACATGAAGTCAAAATAATATCAAATATCGAGAATAACAAGAATAAATATAGACGCTAACTTGACTACATCTAACGTTGAACCAAATCAATTATAAAATAACCTTCGGGAACTATCATTGCCATTAATAAACAATACTATCATTTTAAATATATGTTATATATATAGTTTTAAGATTTGTATACTATGAATTAAAATATTTTAATAACTCACTCTGGACAACCGGTGGAGTTAACCTGTAAAGAACAAATGGTCAATGTCAACACTGAGTCTAATTTTAAACTTATAATCATTATGAAGAGACTCAAGTAATAAGAATTTATCTATTCAATAAAATACCTTTCATTGGTAATACTTAACCAAATAATATTATTTCGATACACAGTGTTTATGAACGCATATTACACCTGTCTGAATAGCTGACGATAGTACACCAGTTGCACCATGATACGATAGTTTTGATATCGTATTTGAGGTTAATGTTTTTGATTGTTAATTATTCTATATAAAGACATATTGTTCAGTATTAACATCTTTGTAACTTGTATCATGACAATTAAAAGAACTCATGAACTTTGGTAATAATAACCAAAATTAACTAAATAAGATTAACAATAATATTGTATATCGTATCAGTGTTACCAGCCCTGAGCTGAAAGATTCTCATCAAATAATTAACTTTTTTGTAGTTTAATGATTATTCATCGTTTTAAGAGGAATTCAATTTAAATCAATTTGATGTTAATAAAGTAATAGTTATCTTACCTGTGAATCAGTCGTATTTATTTTTATTCAAAATAGGCACAAGGAAAGTTCATTCAAGGAGCAATTGTTTCCCAAGGTGGCAGCACGATAATCGAGCGGCCAATATTTAAATTTTAATCCAGTATTAAATACAAACATTTTATTTACTGTCTACATACTAATGCCCAAGTGAATTATTTTTTGAATTGTGTTGTGACTTTTCAGTAATACAGAGCCTACGTTGGAAGATTGAGGACGTTCACCGATGGTAAGTGGAAAGGTAAACATATCAGAGTGCAACAAAGAACTTTAAAATTCCTTTTAAACAATAAATACACGAACTATATAAACATTATAAACAACACTCAAGTTTCATCATTTGCATTATATTATAACGTGGCGCCCATCGCGGTGCGACGATAAACACGTTATATAAATTTTTTTTAACGTTATATTATAATATGGTAATTGACACTTACTGATTTCACATTTAGTAATAGTATTACATTTATCAATAAACTTCTTAACATAGGGGTCTAATTTTCTTTGGTTATTTTTATTGTTTAATTCGTTGACTTTTCAGGATTTACCTGTTTTCATGATGCTGCGGAAGACACAGGATTTAAGATCTCCCTGCCTCACATGTTTTTTTGAATAAGGGGGTTTCTGATAGTGCTGTTTCTGTTTACAGTTTCTACTGAGGTGTCCAAATTTCCCGCAGTTATAACATTTTCTTTCTCTACGAGCTGTATCACTTGTATCCTGTTGAGGTCGTGGGTCATTAGATTTAACATGTTTGTGAAAGTTTGTAGGTCTTCTAAATGGTCGTCTTTCACGCTGGGTTCTTGCATCTGTTCCCAGGGCTTGCGTTTCATTCCTACGCTGTACAGTGGAGAGTAACGCATGTCTGTTCTGATCTGAGTACCATACGTTTGACGAGTGAATACTGCTCTGTTCTAGATCAGCGAAAGTGTTGGGCCTATTTATTAATGCTAAACGAGATCTCTCTTCTGGAGATAATCCTACTAAGATTGTATCGACCAACTGTTTTTCGCTCCAGTTGACTTGCAGTAGTCGAGAAGATTCTCTAATATCAGCAATATAGTGGGCCAGTCTCTCATGGGCTCCTTGTGTTGCGTTTGAGCTCCTCATAAATTCCAGTCAGGGCCGGCCTAAGGCGTGTGCGACGTGTGCAGTCGCACACATGCGATTTTGGAAGGGGCGCCGAAATGAGAAAAAATATAAAAAAATAATATGGTAAAAATTCAAAGTTTTATGTAATTTTGAATGCAAATTAGCCATTTGAATATGTTAATAACTTTTGTTCAACAAATAAAATGTTGCTTGAAAGTACAGTAAATAGACTGGCTACTGGCTCCAAACGCTCCGCTCCGTTGTTTTGACAGAACTGAACAGTTGTAAATAGTGAGTCACAATCACTATCACATGTTTAGTCTATATGTCGCGTCTGGTGTTGTATCTGTGCTGCCTACTGAAGTTTGAAAAAGTCAGTTAAAAGAATTAGTACTAGAAGAAGTCATTTAAAAAAATAAAAAAATGAAAAGGTACTAAATACTTTACTTTAATATTTACTATTTATAACAACTTATTAGTTTTAGTTTTTGGTTTTTAATCCCTTTAAAATG
The DNA here is from genome assembly GCA_034769895.1 of Magicicada septendecula. Lineage (NCBI taxonomy): Eukaryota > Metazoa > Arthropoda > Insecta > Hemiptera > Cicadidae > Magicicada > Magicicada septendecula. Next base: position 893,069,500 of record CM068367.1, read on the forward strand.
CCAACTTCAGTTATTAAGTTCCGACAAATTTCAGTTATAGAGTACCCATACCATTTTTTGGAGGGTTTTCTATACCCATTTTCATTGTAAGGGGCGCCAAAACTCATTCTTGCACACACAGCATTTTGCTCTTAGGCCGGCCCTGATTCCAGTGGGAATAAAGTGTTTTATTTAGGTAGTATGCAGTTCTTCTACTGGAAGTTGCGAGCTTAATGACTCCAGTACACGATCTTTTAGCGGTGGTTTACATTTGGGTAGAAGGACTTGTAAGATTTGCCAATTGTTTAGTTGCTGTAAATCTTTTATCTGTAGGAGGTATTTGATGAAGTTTAATAGTTTGGTAATACTCAAGCCATCCGTGTAAGGAATTTCTGTTATAATTTTTTCTACTGGATGCGTGATCTTTCCGTAGAGGTCCGCACTAAGATTTACGTGAGGTATAGTTCTAGGAGGACCAGATGCTGGGTTAGTCATTGTAAAAGCATACTTATCGGTGCGATTATGGAGACCACTAGGAGGTGGGGCTTCTGACATTGTTAGGGTATTTACGTCTCTATCTGGTAGCTGTTCAAGACTCAGTTGTACTCTCGATACAGTGGATGATTCGTGATTCGCGGTGGTGGGCGGGTGTTCTAAAGTAGGAGATTGAACTGGGGAGATATATAATTTCTGTAAGGATTGCTCGATTTCCTCCATCCTAAATGAGTCGGACATTCTTCGCAATTGTCTTATTATGGTGGGTAATTGCTGTAATGCCTCATCTGCAAATTTTTGCACATCTGGTGGGATTACAGTAACGTTGGGCCAGTTTAATAAATTCTTCATCCGACGGGTTAAATGCTCTATTCTCTGCGTGGTACGCAATATTACTGCAGGTGATTTTTCGTCGTGTAGTGTTTGAGATAATACCGTCAATTCGCGGTACTTCGCATAACACGTTTCTCTTTCGCTCTCATAATCTAGTTCACTTAATCTACCTAACTGCGCGGGTGTATCTTATCTACTTTCGCATAATCTTTTGCGTAATTCTGCGACTGTCACGTTCGCGTGAGGTAAACCACGTAAAAGTGCTTCGTAGCACAGTTCGTCTTTTAATAACAAATCAGGGTTAAATAAAGCCATGTTTCCTTGATGTTAAGTACTATAAGTACTTACTCTACTAATACTAAATTCTATATACTAAATACTACTCTCTTTTGTTTACTAAAATAAACAATTTTAATTAGCTGTGGAATATTTACATAGTTTATACGAGAATTGAATCTCGTCTCAGAGAAAGAGAAATCTCACACAGACGTCATTTAATTTAAAACATATGGTGGAAATGTGTTGTTACTAGGCACGGGAAGTCGCACGCTTTGAATAACAATAGGGGGAGAGACGGACAATAGTTTAACTCGCCGTGACAATAGGGTGACAAGGTACCGTTTTATGCAGGAGAGAACAAGATATCTACCGGTCTGGGATTGTTGTCAAATCGACACGTTGGTGACTGAAATTTTCAGACAAGCACGTACATGGGCTTACACATTTAAAATTCACAATTATCCTTACCTATATTATATTATATTCTATTTATTTCTTTAATTTTTTTTTGACTCTTATTTATTATTTTTGTAAGTTACTGGAAAATGTTAAATTAACTGAGTGAATAGATCTACAGAGTGGCACATTTTATCTGTGTCACGATGTACGCAAACATTTTATATAAAAGCAGAGTGGCGCATTTTATTACGTATCTACATTATAATACCGGGAACCTGTGCTTCATTGGCTCTGGTCAATTACACAGGCTGCCATAGACTTAACCAACTTCTAATTAAACACATATAATTTTAGTAAATGTCGATACATAATATATGATCCCTAGAATTGAAGGAAAATGTACATGGGTTCCTGTTGATGTATTCACTCAGTTTTGTGTGTTATATAATGACATCTCTTTATTATTCTATAACCTTAAAATCTCTACATAAGGTTTTCAACATAGCTGATTCTTAATTTACAGATTACAATTTACAACATATATTTCAGAAGGGCCCTTTAAATAAGGAAGTTTATGTGTTTGAATTATCCACAGATCCGGGATTTAAACTTGTTTGTTAATAATGCTCATTTACTCATATCCTATCTTTCAACTTAGTCCATTTGAAGGATGCACTTTATTTAGCTTTTGCCATTTGAAGAATGGACTTTATTTAAACTTTAGAAACAGAGACGCTCCATAATTTAAGCGTTACTTTCTACTACACATATTTTTAAGCATATTACATACTACTGGTTACAATTAGTGACTACTCTTAAAAGTCTTGAAGTGTTATTTAAATTGTCTTTGGTACATTTTTATTTGCATATTACTTAATCACGGAAGACTGGCTTCCGCGTCACCTTATGGTATCCTGATGTTGATTCAGATTAGGCTCCTCGGTCCTTGCGGTGTCTACTGATGGTCTGTCGTTATTGTAGTTTCCGTTGACGTTGAGGTTCCTGAAGTGAGTTCGGTGATTTTGAGGCTGGTACTCTCTTCTCGGATGTCTGGTAGAAAACCTCGTTAGTAGTATAACTCATGTTAATGTTTGTTCCACAGATATGCACTTTACATAATTATTGATAAGGGGTTTTCACCTTAGATACCTAGTACCTATTTTATTTTAAATACATTGTTCTCTTACAAATTAGTATGTAGAGATGTCATCGCGCACACTTATTCATTCTTTTTTCTTTTATATTACATGTTTATATAGGACTCAATATTTACCGCTACATTACGTTGTACACTGTTGTTAGTTGAACTTAAAAGAAACAAAATATTGTTTTGCTTTGTGGCATCGTTCGGATGCGACCAGTTTACTGCGTGAGCGCTCCATCACTAGTACTGTACGTTAATTTTTGGGAGAGGTAAAGTAACTTCGCGGAGTTTACGCTTTACCAGAAAAATTGTTCCGCCTTTTAATCGATATTTACCGTTTTAATCTTTGACACATTTATTATCCAAAGACATCCTTTACTTCAGAAATGATTATTGTATACAACTGTTTTTTCCTTGTTTATTTTTATTGAGTTGCACTTTACTCATATTATTAGTTTTGTTTATGGGATAAAATGCGTGTTGATGCCGGTTACCGCCTGTCAATACATGGTTAATTATTTAGGGTGTTTCCTTACTTTTATACTTCCATTCCTTTCGGTTTTTTTAAATCTCTTTATTAAGTCTTATTTCTGCGTTATTTTAGGGATTTAAAGCTGGTTTAAAATGTGCGATTTTATTTAATTCTAAACTTTATCCTCTTCTTTTTTTATTTATTATATTTTTATTATTAATGAAATCGTCACATACTCCGCCGCTTAAAGAAGACACAGGGTGGTAAAAAGTGATTTCTATGGGTTGTTTGGTCAGCAATGAACTGGGAGTATGCTTGGCCTTTCTGCGTGAAATTTCTCTCACCCTTTTCTCTTTTCAATTTCTTTAAGAGGTGAAGAGTCACTCTCAACTTACTTCTTACTATTATCAAGATATACAACGCCTTACAAACTAATGCTTAGAATACATAAAATTTAAACTTAATGAAATATATTTAAGACACACAAAATTCTTCTTAATACTACTACTTAAGACTACTACCGGTTTTTTCTTTTGTTGTGTTACTCTTATTATAGAATTACTCTGCTATAGGATTACTCGTTAAGTAATCATTACTTACTTATTACTTATATTCGGTGTCAGCTAACATCTCACCTCTTTTTTTTTATCTAAGGTTGATCAGCCCTCATTCCTCATTCCTATTTATACGATTAGGCAATTAATTGGTGACTCAAGTACTTTGTAGCAGGTGATATTCTGCTCGTGATATTTTCGAGATTTTCGTAAGTTCGCTCTTAAGTTAGCGCGAGCTTCATTCCAGAAAACGCAAATCAGAGGAAAGCTCGCATCAAAAGGAATTTAAAAAACCTAAAACGTCCAGTGCCGAGCAAATGCGAGAGCTACGGCAGCATCGAAAAGAAAATGAAAAAACGGTGCAAAGCAATAACGTAGGTGGCCCATCGGGCCTACAGCGGCCACCGACAGTCCAAACGTCCACAGATCGTGTGCAGACGTCGTTGGAAGGCAATACAGAAAACGGTGATAATATAGAGATCAATGGCAACGTGACAGCGCCAGACGAGTATGTATTGGGATCACCAAATATCGTCGTGTTGTCAACGTCGGGCATCAATGCGCGTGCGTCGATGGCGGGTGCTACGGTAGACTGTGATGTTATTGAACAACCCACCAGAGATCCTCAAATGGACAATCGTTGGAGAACGGCACGTGCTCATTTCGCCAAGACTTTCAGCGCAAACGAGTTTGGCTATGCGTGCAGTGTGTGCGATCGCTTATGGTTTCAACGCGATTTGAAGAAAGTTAAGGCTAAACATCGCACTGTACTGGAAGAAGCATTCCCTGATGATACGATCTCGGAATTTGTAACATGTAGCAATTGTACTAAGAGTCTCGATAGCGGGCGGTTGCCCATACTAAGTAGATCAAATGGCTTCTTGTACCCACCGAGACCAAATAACCTACCACCGTTAGACACCGTCCCTACTAGGCTGATTTCGCCCAGATTGCCATTTATGCAACTGAGGCACTTGCGGCATGAAGGTGCATTGGGAATCGTCGGTCAAGTCATCAACGTACCCATTGATGTAGACGAGACGGTCCGACAGTTGCCTCGCCACCTGTACGATGATTACTCAATTAACGTGAATATAAAGAAGCGGCTTACACACAAGTCGTCATATCTCAGCGGGGTGGTTCGTAAGGGTGTTGTGAAGAAATGGTTACAATACTTAATTAAAACCCCGCTCTATCGACATTACAACATCACAATCAACTGGACGGCTTTGAAAGTGCTCAATGAGCAGGCGCCGGCAAACAATGATGCTCCTTTAGAGACGCTCAATAACGTAGTCGAGTCTGAGTGTTTACTAGCCAGACAGAGAACGCTTCTATGGAACGAGGATATGTGTCTCAACATAGCACCAGGGCATCATAGTGTACCGCTGAATATAATCTACGATGTGCATGCAAAGGAGCTGTCATTTCAATCCATTTACTATGGTGTGGCGCGTTCCTTCAAGCCAAACGTACCCGTCACACCATACAAAACAGCTAACAGCGAGGTGCGCCGTCGAGACCGTCGAGGTGTGACACCCGATCACACCCTCTACATGGCGATGAAGTACTACGATTGCGAGTCACACAAGGCATATACTCCTCGTTCAAAAGCGTTAGTAATACAGAAAACGTCACACGTCGCATGATAGAGGACAAACAATATCTCGACTCGTGTATAGAGAGAAATCTGGCCTTTCTCAAAACCATACCGAACAGCGTCCAATATTGGTCGAATCGTAAGAAGGATCTCTTCGCCATGCTACGAGAACTCGGTAAGCCGACTGTGTTTCTTACGATGAGCGCCAACGAAATACGCTGGCCGAAGTTGCTCGAGATATTGAATCGACTAAATCCAAAACATGACTGCGATAATCCTGCCGTAGCAGCAGTATCAGACGTCTTCGCAGGCATGAGTCGATCTACAAAATGCAAGTTAGTGAAGGAAGATCCTGTGACGTGTTGTATCTACTTCCATAAGCTCGTTGGTGTTGTGATGCAGCTACTACAAACGACCGTCGCATCACGAAACCCCTTTGGCCACTACCATGTGCTCGATCATTTCCTCCGCATAGAATTTCAACATCGCGGCAGCCCGCACGCTCACATTTTACTCTGGCTAGAGAACGATCTACACGAGTCAATAAGTGAAAACATGCCGCTTACTGTACAACTCGTTACCGATCTGTTTAGCGTAGCGAAGGAAGACATGTCGGAGCCAAACAACTACACTCTACAGACTAATATGAAACACTTATGATTTTATCCCGACGTTTTCACGGAAAATCTACAGCGCGGACCTTGACTACGCCTTTCGGTTATTTTTGTTTCTTAAGGCATTCAGCGGTGCTGCTATATCGGCTAGATGAGGGATATACTTGTGGAAGTAATTTATCATTCCCAAAAATCGTGCTATTCCTTTCGCATCCCGCGGTGGTAAAAATTCTCTGATCGCACAGGTTCGTTCGGGGTCTATGCTTACCTTTCCGTTGGCCTTTACTATGTGACCTAAAAATGAAAATTGTGTAACGGCAAAATTTACTTTACTGGGATTTACGGTTAATCCGGCTTTCTTTAATCGGGATAGTACTTCACGTAGATGTTTAATATGATGGTCCATTGATTCGCTGTAGATAACAATGTCATCTAGGTAGTGATACACATATTTAAATTTTATGTCGTGGAATAATTTCTCTAATAATCGGCTACATACAGAAATTCCTTGGGATATTCCAAAGTGTACTCTCTTAAATTGGTACAGGTTGAATGGGACGGCAAATGCGGTTAGACGTTTGGATTCTTCCAATAGGGGTATTTGATGAAATGCCTGATTTAGATCCATAATAGTGAAAACTTTCGCTTTCGTAAAATAATGAAAAGCACTGTGGATGTCGGGAAGTGGTATAGACTCGAATTCTATGTTTTTATTTAATTGCCTGTAGTCCACAACTAGTCTATGTTTATCATGGCCTTTAGGTACTAAAAACGCAGGTGATGAATAAGGGGAAGTAGATGGTTCGATGACTTCTTGTTCTAATAATTTATTGATTTGATTCATCATTATTTCCATTTTTGGCGGCGATAATTTGTATGGGTGTAGACGTATCACTTTATTGTCGCTCAAATTTATCTTATACTCAATCAGGTTAGTTAATCCTAACTTCGGAGTGAGGACGGTTGCAAATTCGTTTATTAGTTTCTGTATTTTCAGTCTATCTTTACTTTCTAGATGGGTTAATTCAGACTCGTGGTGTTCTAGATGTGCAGCAGCTGTTCCCGTTATTTTTACTGTTATTTTTTTCACAATCAAAACTATATTTTTGTGTACGATCGAATCCAAAATAATACTTCTTATCGTGGATGTCAAGAATTATACCTGTTTTACTGATAAAGTCAGCTCCCAATATTAAGTCGGGTCCTAATTCATCGCATACCAACATTGGAAAATACTACGTTAGATTTTTGATTTTTAGTTTAATCGTGATGCTGAGTTTTATCTTTAAATTTTGTTTGTTAGCTGTAGCGCATTTAATATTCACAGTTTGACTGCGTTTAACTAGGTTATGTTCAAATAAATTATCGGCTAGCTGTTGACTGATTAAGCTTCGAGTTGATCCGGAATCAATTAATCCGAGTGTGGCTGTAACACCGAGGTCTACTTGTATATATTGTAACGTAACAAAATTGTAGTTACATATAAATAATATAATACGTCGAATAAGAGTGTACCACGAACATATTTGATCAAAAATGAGAAAGAGTAACTGAAGTATAAAGCCAAATGTGTATCTATATATGAATAATATCAAAGCAAGCCAACGCAGAAGAAAGAACTATAATAAAAGTATCATCAAAGTGATAGGAGGAGAATAGAAGATAAAAGATCAATCCAATACGTTAGCAACATAGGCCCAATAGATCAAAATAGTGAGGGGACATATTAAATATTATCATAAAAGTGATGAGACATATTAAATATTATCATAAAAGTGAGGGGCATATCAACTAAAGAAAATAAATTACCATAAAGGTGAGGGGACATATCAACTATTATCACCATAGTAAGTGAACATATAATGTAAGCAAAATAAATGTGAATTGTGATAAATAAATATGAATATGATATAAATAATTATGTTATAAATATATGAGTTATCATACAAGTGAGGGAACAAAAGATACCCTGTAAGTGATAAAAATTAAATATGAAAAAGAAGAAACTAGAAGAGGAAGTGTAAAGAAGAAGAAGAAATGTATCATGAATAATGAAGAATATGTAGCAAGAACAAGACACCAGCATTCCCAAAGTAAGGAAGGCATCACGACCAAAAAAGAATAAGATAAGTGTAATGACTGCCAGATTAATAGTTATAATATCATCCAACAAGGAAGGATATAATGAAGACAAAATGACTGAGAATCAAGTGTCGAAAACTTAATAAGTAGCCACAAACAATGATAGTGAATACATTATATGAGTGCATAGATACATAATATAATAACACTACCCCACATAAGCACCACAGACAATAAAAGTGAAATGTTTATAGGAGAGGAAGATAAAAAGGTGTTAACAAATGGAACCAGTGATTACCAAATAAACTACACAAACATTCAGTGTACGAGTTGTAAACCAAGATTGTAACACAGACAAACTTAGTAAGACCACCAATATGTTGAGATTAAAAAGAGAAATAATTGCTCAAAAGACTACTGAAACAAAATATTAAAATCCTTGATAAGATGTATGCCTGAATGTCAGAATAACACAGGACAAAATATAAATAATATGATAACTAATGTGTTGTAAATAAAACAGTTTGTTATAGAGTGACAAAACCATGTATACAAACCCATAAAGTGTGTGACATAAATAAGTAAAAATTAAGTATTGTTGTATAAACAGATAGTATAAAATGTGTACAAAATGTGTAGAACATTGTAATAGACAATAGTAATAACATGTCATAATAAGATTATAATATTTAAGCAGAATGTTGAACAAATTAGGATGCATATTGTTGTCAAATCAGTAACACATAACCTCATTTGAGCAGGACCTACAAGATAAAATCACACATAATAATTAGATAAAGCAATTAAAAGTAATTGTACAAAGCAAAAACCAAATAAGGACAAATGAATACGATAATGAACACAGTATAAGCTGAGAAACACAATTATATAAGTCAAATTATTGATACAAACAATAGCCAAATCAGCCAAAACACAAAATGACTATCAGAGTTACACAAAAAACACTATTAAAACTTGATAATAGAGAGGAAAATAGTTTACCAGTAGTAAGTAGAATACTCAGTTCCTCTATGGGTATACTTAACAATCATTAGATGAGTAAATTAATAACAATTTAATGATAAATAAATATACTTGACCAGTAGGACTAGATGCAAATAACCATTCTACTGAAATTTAAAGATATTTAAACCAACAAGAAGTTAGTACACACACTAGACAGACAATGTACAATGACTAGGTACACTATAATAAATAAATATACATGTATCAAATACTAACAATGACAAAATAAGAATGTCAAAATAACGAAATTATAGCATGGTGTAGTTAAACAATACTATATGAATAAATGAGGCACCATTTACTGGGATAAAGTTTCAACAAAGGTGTGAAAATATATTAAGTACCATTTGAATACCGGAAGGGTATATTAGAATAAGATATAATATTAAAATAAGCAAATACAAATGCTAGGACATGTACGGCTTACACGCCAAGAATGCATTTTGCTAAAATCATAGATATCTTAATATTTAGTATTAATTAGTGAGAGAAATGGACTCTAAACACCTAATTATAAATATTAGAATAAGATTACATCGAAATAAAGTGGAGAAAACTTATTTATATTAAGAACCACTATAAGTGAATTTTGTGAAGTGAATTAGGTTATTTATGAACGGATTTGTAGCTTGTTTGGACTTAATAGGAAGACCCAAGTATCTGCAGAATAATGAGACCATTCATTTATTAATCAGACAAGTCATAAGAAAGTTATGTACAATAACAAATTTTCTATCATTTCCAAAAAGGAATGAACGCGTCACAGTCTACTCTCCAACCCAAAAACGGACGCCAAAAATTAAAAGTTTTAATGTTACTAAAGCGTTTGGGGTTGAGATTAAAGACTTTTCAACCAATGAGATGACCTAATTTTACTAGACACCAGAAGTGACTTCGTCAAGAAGGATTAATTGTTCTGGGACCATCAAGGCGAGTGGAACGTGTGGCAGTCATCAACAAGATTTTCAAATTAGTGCGCGTTACCCCAGTGTAGTTCAGCAATCTAACCTAAACAGAGTAACTAACCTTTTACGTGTGACAGTGCGACGAGTGATTGTGATAAATAATAACCATCGCTAGTGTATAATAAGGGCGATGAGAAGTGTTAAATGCAGGGAGTACTATTTATTAACAATATTTAAAAAAATGAAATATAATAATTACCGATTGGTAAAGTTTATATTGACACTACTCTAGTCAAGTAAGGACTGTACATGGCTAAATTAGTAAATAATTGTCAATTGATAGGCACATGAGTAAAGGTTCTCGATTTTATTAATTATATTGGTTAAATAAAATATTGATATTTTAAAGAAAATAATACATGAAGTCAAAATAATATCAAATATCGAGAATAACAAGAATAAATATAGACGCTAACTTGACTACATCTAACGTTGAACCAAATCAATTATAAAATAACCTTCGGGAACTATCATTGCCATTAATAAACAATACTATCATTTTAAATATATGTTATATATATAGTTTTAAGATTTGTATACTATGAATTAAAATATTTTAATAACTCACTCTGGACAACCGGTGGAGTTAACCTGTAAAGAACAAATGGTCAATGTCAACACTGAGTCTAATTTTAAACTTATAATCATTATGAAGAGACTCAAGTAATAAGAATTTATCTATTCAATAAAATACCTTTCATTGGTAATACTTAACCAAATAATATTATTTCGATACACAGTGTTTATGAACGCATATTACACCTGTCTGAATAGCTGACGATAGTACACCAGTTGCACCATGATACGATAGTTTTGATATCGTATTTGAGGTTAATGTTTTTGATTGTTAATTATTCTATATAAAGACATATTGTTCAGTATTAACATCTTTGTAACTTGTATCATGACAATTAAAAGAACTCATGAACTTTGGTAATAATAACCAAAATTAACTAAATAAGATTAACAATAATATTGTATATCGTATCAGTGTTACCAGCCCTGAGCTGAAAGATTCTCATCAAATAATTAACTTTTTTGTAGTTTAATGATTATTCATCGTTTTAAGAGGAATTCAATTTAAATCAATTTGATGTTAATAAAGTAATAGTTATCTTACCTGTGAATCAGTCGTATTTATTTTTATTCAAAATAGGCACAAGGAAAGTTCATTCAAGGAGCAATTGTTTCCCAAGGTGGCAGCACGATAATCGAGCGGCCAATATTTAAATTTTAATCCAGTATTAAATACAAACATTTTATTTACTGTCTACATACTAATGCCCAAGTGAATTATTTTTTGAATTGTGTTGTGACTTTTCAGTAATACAGAGCCTACGTTGGAAGATTGAGGACGTTCACCGATGGTAAGTGGAAAGGTAAACATATCAGAGTGCAACAAAGAACTTTAAAATTCCTTTTAAACAATAAATACACGAACTATATAAACATTATAAACAACACTCAAGTTTCATCATTTGCATTATATTATAACGTGGCGCCCATCGCGGTGCGACGATAAACACGTTATATAAATTTTTTTTAACGTTATATTATAATATGGTAATTGACACTTACTGATTTCACATTTAGTAATAGTATTACATTTATCAATAAACTTCTTAACATAGGGGTCTAATTTTCTTTGGTTATTTTTATTGTTTAATTCGTTGACTTTTCAGGATTTACCTGTTTTCATGATGCTGCGGAAGACACAGGATTTAAGATCTCCCTGCCTCACATGTTTTTTTGAATAAGGGGGTTTCTGATAGTGCTGTTTCTGTTTACAGTTTCTACTGAGGTGTCCAAATTTCCCGCAGTTATAACATTTTCTTTCTCTACGAGCTGTATCACTTGTATCCTGTTGAGGTCGTGGGTCATTAGATTTAACATGTTTGTGAAAGTTTGTAGGTCTTCTAAATGGTCGTCTTTCACGCTGGGTTCTTGCATCTGTTCCCAGGGCTTGCGTTTCATTCCTACGCTGTACAGTGGAGAGTAACGCATGTCTGTTCTGATCTGAGTACCATACGTTTGACGAGTGAATACTGCTCTGTTCTAGATCAGCGAAAGTGTTGGGCCTATTTATTAATGCTAAACGAGATCTCTCTTCTGGAGATAATCCTACTAAGATTGTATCGACCAACTGTTTTTCGCTCCAGTTGACTTGCAGTAGTCGAGAAGATTCTCTAATATCAGCAATATAGTGGGCCAGTCTCTCATGGGCTCCTTGTGTTGCGTTTGAGCTCCTCATAAATTCCAGTCAGGGCCGGCCTAAGGCGTGTGCGACGTGTGCAGTCGCACACATGCGATTTTGGAAGGGGCGCCGAAATGAGAAAAAATATAAAAAAATAATATGGTAAAAATTCAAAGTTTTATGTAATTTTGAATGCAAATTAGCCATTTGAATATGTTAATAACTTTTGTTCAACAAATAAAATGTTGCTTGAAAGTACAGTAAATAGACTGGCTACTGGCTCCAAACGCTCCGCTCCGTTGTTTTGACAGAACTGAACAGTTGTAAATAGTGAGTCACAATCACTATCACATGTTTAGTCTATATGTCGCGTCTGGTGTTGTATCTGTGCTGCCTACTGAAGTTTGAAAAAGTCAGTTAAAAGAATTAGTACTAGAAGAAGTCATTTAAAAAAATAAAAAAATGAAAAGGTACTAAATACTTTACTTTAATATTTACTATTTATAACAACTTATTAGTTTTAGTTTTTGGTTTTTAATCCCTTTAAAATGCCAACTTCAGTTATTAAGTTCCGACAAATTTCAGTTATAGAGTACCCATACCATTTTTTGGAGGGTTTTCTATACCCATTTTCATTGTAAGGGGCGCCAAAACTCATTCTTGCACACACAGCATTTTGCTCTTAGGCCGGCCCTGATTCCAGTGGGAATAAAGTGTTTTATTTAGGTAGTATGCAGTTCTTCTACTGGAAGTTGCGAGCTTAATGACTCCAGTACACGATCTTTTAGCGGTGGTTTACATTTGGGTAGAAGGACTTGTAAGATTTGCCAATTGTTTAGTTGCTGTAAATCTTTTATCTGTAGGAGGTATTTGATGAAGTTTAATAGTTTGGTAATACTCAAGCCATCCGTGTAAGGAATTTCTGTTATAATTTTTTCTACTGGATGCGTGATCTTTCCGTAGAGGTCCGCACTAAGATTTACGTGAGGTATAGTTCTAGGAGGACCAGATGCTGGGTTAGTCATTGTAAAAGCATACTTATCGGTGCGATTATGGAGACCACTAGGAGGTGGGGCTTCTGACATTGTTAGGGTATTTACGTCTCTATCTGGTAGCTGTTCAAGACTCAGTTGTACTCTCGATACAGTGGATGATTCGTGATTCGCGGTGGTGGGCGGGTGTTCTAAAGTAGGAGATTGAACTGGGGAGATATATAATTTCTGTAAGGATTGCTCGATTTCCTCCATCCTAAATGAGTCGGACATTCTTCGCAATTGTCTTATTATGGTGGGTAATTGCTGTAATGCCTCATCTGCAAATTTTTGCACATCTGGTGGGATTACAGTAACGTTGGGCCAGTTTAATAAATTCTTCATCCGACGGGTTAAATGCTCTATTCTCTGCGTGGTACGCAATATTACTGCAGGTGATTTTTCGTCGTGTAGTGTTTGAGATAATACCGTCAATTCGCGGTACTTCGCATAACACGTTTCTCTTTCGCTCTCATAATCTAGTTCACTTAATCTACCTAACTGCGCGGGTGTATCTTATCTACTTTCGCATAATCTTTTGCGTAATTCTGCGACTGTCACGTTCGCGTGAGGTAAACCACGTAAAAGTGCTTCGTAGCACAGTTCGTCTTTTAATAACAAATCAGGGTTAAATAAAGCCATGTTTCCTTGATGTTAAGTACTATAAGTACTTACTCTACTAATACTAAATTCTATATACTAAATACTACTCTCTTTTGTTTACTAAAATAAACAATTTTAATTAGCTGTGGAATATTTACATAGTTTATACGAGAATTGAATCTCGTCTCAGAGAAAGAGAAATCTCACACAGACGTCATTTAATTTAAAACATATGGTGGAAATGTGTTGTTACTAGGCACGGGAAGTCGCACGCTTTGAATAACAATAGGGGGAGAGACGGACAATAGTTTAACTCGCCGTGACAATAGGGTGACAAGGTACCGTTTTATGCAGGAGAGAACAAGATATCTACCGGTCTGGGATTGTTGTCAAATCGACACGTTGGTGACTGAAATTTTCAGACAAGCACGTACATGGGCTTACACATTTAAAATTCACAATTATCCTTACCTATATTATATTATATTCTATTTATTTCTTTAATTTTTTTTTGACTCTTATTTATTATTTTTGTAAGTTACTGGAAAATGTTAAATTAACTGAGTGAATAGATCTACAGAGTGGCACATTTTATCTGTGTCACGATGTACGCAAACATTTTATATAAAAGCAGAGTGGCGCATTTTATTACGTATCTACATTATAATACCGGGAACCTGTGCTTCATTGGCTCTGGTCAATTACACAGGCTGCCATAGACTTAACCAACTTCTAATTAAACACATATAATTTTAGTAAATGTCGATACATAATATATGATCCCTAGAATTGAAGGAAAATGTACATGGGTTCCTGTTGATGTATTCACTCAGTTTTGTGTGTTATATAATGACATCTCTTTATTATTCTATAACCTTAAAATCTCTACATAAGGTTTTCAACATAGCTGATTCTTAATTTACAGATTACAGTTTACAACATATATTTCAGAAGGGCCCTTTAAATAAGGAAGTTTATGTGTTTGAATTCTCCACAGATCCGGGATTTAAACTTGTTTGTTAATAATGCTCATTTACTCATATCCTATCTTTCAACTTAGTCCATTTGAAGGATGCACTTTATTTAGCTTTTGCCATTTGAAGAATGGACTTTATTTAAACTTTAGAAACAGAGACGCTCCATAATTTAAGCGTTACTTTCTACTACACATATTTTTAAGCATATTACATACTACTGGTTACAATTAGTGACTACTCTTAAAAGTCTTGAAGTGTTATTTAAATTGTCTTTGGTACATTTTTATTTGCATATTACTTAATCACGGAAGACTGGCTTCCGCGTCACCTTATGGTATCCTGATGTTGATTCAGATTAGGCTCCTCGGTCCTTGCGGTGTCTACTGATGGTCTGTCGTTATTGTAGTTTCCGTTGACGTTGAGGTTCCTGAAGTGAGTTCGGTGATTTTGAGGCTGGTACTCTCTTCTCGGATGTCTGGTAGAAAACCTCGTTAGTAGTATAACTCATGTTAATGTTTGTTCCACAGATATGCACTTTACATAATTATTGATAAGGGGTTTTCACCTTAGATACCTAGTACCTATTTTATTTTAAATACATTGTTCTCTTACAAATTAGTATGTAGAGATGTCATCGCGCACACTTATTCATTCTTTTTTCTTTTATATTACATGTTTATATAGGACTCAATATTTACCGCTACATTACGTTGTACACTGTTGTTAGTTGAACTTAAAAGAAACAAAATATTGTTTTGCTTTGTGGCATCGTTCGGATGCGACCAGTTTACTGCGTGAGCGCTCCATCACTAGTACTGTACGTTAATTTTTGGGAGAGGTAAAGTAACTTCGCGGAGTTTACGCTTTACCAGAAAAATTGTTCCGCCTTTTAATCGATATTTACCGTTTTAATCTTTGACACATTTATTATCCAAAGACATCCTTTACTTCAGAAATGATTATTGTATACAACTGTTTTTTCCTTGTTTATTTTTATTGAGTTGCACTTTACTCATATTATTAGTTTTGTTTATGGGATAAAATGCGTGTTGATGCCGGTTACCGCCTGTCAATACATGGTTAATTATTTAGGGTGTTTCCTTACTTTTATACTTCCATTCCTTTCGGTTTTTTTAAATCTCTTTATTAAGTCTTATTTCTGCGTTATTTTAGGGATTTAAAGCTGGTTTAAAATGTGCGATTTTATTTAATTCTAAACTTTATCCTCTTCTTTTTTTATTTATTATATTTTTATTATTAATGAAATCGTCACATACTCCGCCGCTTAAAGAAGACACAGGGTGGTAAAAAGTGATTTCTATGGGTTGTTTGGTCAGCAATGAACTGGGAGTATGCTTGGCCTTTCTGCGTGAAATTTCTCTCACCCTTTTCTCTTTTCAATTTCTTTAAGAGGTGAAGAGTCACTCTCAACTTACTTCTTACTATTATCAAGATATACAACGCCTTACAAACTAATGCTTAGAATACATAAAATTTAAACTTAATGAAATATATTTAAGACACACAAAATTCTTCTTAATACTACTACTTAAGACTACTACCGGTTTTTTCTTTTGTTGTGTTACTCTTATTATAGAATTACTCTGCTATAGGATTACTCGTTAAGTAATCATTACTTACTTATTACTTATATTCGGTGTCAGCTAACATCTCACCTCTTTTTTTTTATCTAAGGTTGATCAGCCCTCATTCCTCATTCCTATTTATACGATTAGGCAATTAATTGGTGACTCAAGTACTTTGTAGCAGGTGATATTCTGCTCGTGATATTTTCGAGATTTTCGTAAGTTCGCTCTTAAGTTAGCGCGAGCTTCATTCCAGAAAACGCAAATCAGAGGAAAGCTCGCATCAAAAGGAATTTAAAAAACCTAAAACGTCCAGTGCCGAGCAAATGCGAGAGCTACGGCAGCATCGAAAAGAAAATGAAAAAACGGTGCAAAGCAATAACGTAGGTGGCCCATCGGGCCTACAGCGGCCACCGACAGTCCAAACGTCCACAGATCGTGTGCAGACGTCGTTGGAAGGCAATACAGAAAACGGTGATAATATAGAGATCAATGGCAACGTGACAGCGCCAGACGAGTATGTATTGGGATCACCAAATATCGTCGTGTTGTCAACGTCGGGCATCAATGCGCGTGCGTCGATGGCGGGTGCTACGGTAGACTGTGATGTTATTGAACAACCCACCAGAGATCCTCAAATGGACAATCGTTGGAGAACGGCACGTGCTCATTTCGCCAAGACTTTCAGCGCAAACGAGTTTGGCTATGCGTGCAGTGTGTGCGATCGCTTATGGTTTCAACGCGATTTGAAGAAAGTTAAGGCTAAACATCGCACTGTACTGGAAGAAGCATTCCCTGATGATACGATCTCGGAATTTGTAACATGTAGCAATTGTACTAAGAGTCTCGATAGCGGGCGGTTGCCCATACTAAGTAGATCAAATGGCTTCTTGTACCCACCGAGACCAAATAACCTACCACCGTTAGACACCGTCCCTACTAGGCTGATTTCGCCCAGATTGCCATTTATGCAACTGAGGCACTTGCGGCATGAAGGTGCATTGGGAATCGTCGGTCAAGTCATCAACGTACCCATTGATGTAGACGAGACGGTCCGACAGTTGCCTCGCCACCTGTACGATGATTACTCAATTAACGTGAATATAAAGAAGCGGCTTACACACAAGTCGTCATATCTCAGCGGGGTGGTTCGTAAGGGTGTTGTGAAGAAATGGTTACAATACTTAATTAAAACCCCGCTCTATCGACATTACAACATCACAATCAACTGGACGGCTTTGAAAGTGCTCAATGAGCAGGCGCCGGCAAACAATGATGCTCCTTTAGAGACGCTCAATAACGTAGTCGAGTCTGAGTGTTTACTAGCCAGACAGAGAACGCTTCTATGGAACGAGGATATGTGTCTCAACATAGCACCAGGGCATCATAGTGTACCGCTGAATATAATCTACGATGTGCATGCAAAGGAGCTGTCATTTCAATCCATTTACTATGGTGTGGCGCGTTCCTTCAAGCCAAACGTACCCGTCACACCATACAAAACAGCTAACAGCGAGGTGCGCCGTCGAGACCGTCGAGGTGTGACACCCGATCACACCCTCTACATGGCGATGAAGTACTACGATTGCGAGTCACACAAGGCATATACTCCTCGTTCAAAAGCGTTAGTAATACAGAAAACGTCACACGTCGCATGATAGAGGACAAACAATATCTCGACTCGTGTATAGAGAGAAATCTGGCCTTTCTCAAAACCATACCGAACAGCGTCCAATATTGGTCGAATCGTAAGAAGGATCTCTTCGCCATGCTACGAGAACTCGGTAAGCCGACTGTGTTTCTTACGATGAGCGCCAACGAAATACGCTGGCCGAAGTTGCTCGAGATATTGAATCGACTAAATCCAAAACATGACTGCGATAATCCTGCCGTAGCAGCAGTATCAGACGTCTTCGCAGGCATGAGTCGATCTACAAAATGCAAGTTAGTGAACGAAGATCCTGTGACGTGTTGTATCTACTTCCATAAGCTCGTTGGTGTTGTGATGCAGCTACTACAAACGACCGTCGCATCACGAAACCCCTTTGGCCGCTACCATGTGCTCGATCATTTCCTCCGCATAGAATTTCAACATCGCGGCAGCCCGCACGCTCACATTCTACTCTGGCTAGAGAACGATCCACACGAGTCAATAAGTGAAAACATGCCGCTTACTGTACAACTCGTTACCGATCTCTTTAGCGTAGCGAAGGAAGACATGTCGGAGCCAAACAACTACACTCTACAGACTAATAAGAAACACTTGTTATGATTTTATCCCGACGTTTTCACGGAAAATCTACAGCGCGGACCTTGACTACGCCTTTCGGTTATTTTTGTTTCTTAAGGCATTCAGCGGTGCTGCTATATCGGCTAGATGAGGGATATACTTGTGGAAGTAATTTATCATTCCCAAAAATCGTGCTATTCCTTTCGCATCCCGCGGTGGTAAAAATTCTCTGATCGCCTGCGTTCGTTCGGGGTCTATGCTTACCTTTCCGTTGGCCTTTACTATGTGACCTAAAAATGAAAATTGTGTAACAGCAAAATTTACTTTACTGGTATTTACTGTTAATCCGGCTTTCTTTAATCGGGATAGTACTTCACGTAGATGTTTAATATGATGGTCCATTGATTCGCTGTAGATAACAATGTCATCTAGGTAGTGATACACATATTTAAATTTTATATCGTGGAATAATTTCTCTAATAATCGGCTACATACAGAACTTCCTTGGGATATTCCAAAGTGTACTCTCTTAAATTGGTACAGGTTGAATGGGACGGCAAATGCGGTTAGACGTTTGGATTCTTCCAATAGGGGTATTTGATGAAATGCCTGATTTAGATCCATAATAGTGAAAACTTTCGCTTTCGTAAAATAATGAAAAGCACTGTGGATGTCGGGAAGTGGTATAGACTCGAATTCTATGTTTTTATTTAATTGCCTGTAGTCCACAACTAGTCTATGTTTATCATGGCCTTTAGGTACTAAAAACGCAGGTGATGAATAAGGGGAAGTAGAAGGTTCGATGACTTCTTGTTCTAATAATTTATTGATTTGATTCCTCATTATTTCCATTTTTGGCGGCGATAATTTGTATGGGTGTAGACGTATCACTTTATTGTCGCTCAAATTTATCTTATACTCAATCTGGTTAGTTAATCCTAACTTCGGAGTGAGGACGGTTGCAAATTCGTTTATTAGTTTCTGTATTTTCAGTCTATCTTTACTTTCTAGATGGATTAATTCAGACTCGTGGTGTTCTAGATGTGCAGCATCTGTTCCGTTATTTTTACTGTTATTTGTTTCACAATCAAAACTATATTTTTGTGTACGATTGAATCCAAAATAATACTTCTTGTCGTGGATGTCAAGAATTATACCTGTTTTACTGATAAAGTCAGCTCCCAATATTAAGTCGGGTCCTAATTCATCGCATACCAACATTGGAAAATACTACGTTAGATTTTTGATTTTATAGTTTAATCGAGATGCTGAGTTTTATCTTTAAATTTTGTTTGTTAGCTGTAGCGCATTTAATATTCACAGTTTGACTGCTTTTAACTAGGTTATGTTCAAATAAATTATCGGCTAGCTGTTGACTGATTAAGCTTCGAGTTGATCCGGAATCAATTAATCCGAGTGTGGATGTAACACCGAGGTCTACTTGTATATATTGTAACGTAACAAAATTGTAGTTACATATAAATAATATAATACGTCGAATAAGAGTGTACCACGAACATATTTGATCAAAAATGAGAAAGAGTAACTGAAGTATAAAGCCAAATGTGTATCTATATACGAATAATATCAAAGCAAGCCAACGCAGAAGAAAGAACTATAATAAAAGTATCATCAAAGTGATATGAGGAGAATAGAAGATAAAAGATCAATCCAATACGTTAGCAACATACGCCCAATAGATCATAATAGTGAGGGGACATATTAAATATTATCATAAAAGTGATGAGACATATTAACTATTATCATAAAAGTGAGGGGACATATCAACTAAAGAAAATAAATTACCATAAAGGTGAGGGGACATATCAACTATTATCACCATAGTAAGTGAAATATATGTGAGCAAATATAGTAAAATATAGTAATATATATATAGTAATATAGCAAAATATAGTAAATAATGTAAGCAAAATAAATGTGAATTGTGACAAATAAATATGAATATGATATAAATAATTATGTTATTCATATGATATGAGTTATCATACAAGTGAGGGAACAAAAGATACCCTGTAAGTGATAAAAATTAAATATGAAAAAGAAGAAACCTGATAACTAGAAGAAGAAGAAGAAGAAGAAGAAGAAGAAGAAGAAGAAGAAGAAGAAGAAGAAGAAGAAGAAGAAGAAGAAGAAGAAATGTATCATGAATAATGAAGAATATGTAGCAAGAACAAGACACCAGCATTCCCAAAGTAAGGAAGGCATCACGACCAAAAAAGAATAAGATAAGTGTAATGACTGTCAGATTAATAGTTATAATATCATCCAACAAGGAAGGATATAATGAAGACAAAATGACTGAGAATCAAGTGTCAAAAACTTAATAAGTAGCCACAAACAATGATAGTGAATACATTATATGAGTGCATCGATACATAATATAATAACACTAACCCACATAAGCACCACAGACAATAAAAGTGAAATGTTTATAGGAGAGGAAGATAAAAAGGTGTTAACAAATGGAACCAGTGATTACCAAATAAACTACACAAACATTCAGTGTACGAGTTGTAAACCAAGATTGTAACACAGACAAACTTAGTAAGACCACCAATATGTTGAGATTAAAAAGAGAAATAATTGCTCAAAAGACTACTGAAACAAAATATTAAAATCCTTGATAAGATATATGCCTGAATGTCAGAATAACACAGGACAAAATATAAATAATATGCTAACTAATGTGTTGTAAATAAAACAATTTGTTATAGAGAGACAAAACCATGTATACAAACCCATAAAGTGTGTGACATAAATAAGTAAAAATTAAGTATTGTTGTATAAACAGATAGTATAAAATGTGTACAAAATGTGTAGAACATTGTAATAGACAATAGTAATAACATGTCATAATAAGATTATAATATTTAAGCAGAATGTTGAACAAATTAGGATGCATATTGTTGTCAAATCAGTAACACATAACCTCATTTGAGCAGGACCTACAAGATAAAATCACACATAATAATTAGATAAAGCAATTAAAAGTAATTGTACAGAGCAAAAACCAAAGAAGGACAAATGAATACGATAATGAACACAGTATAAGCTGAGACACACAATTATATAAGTCAAATTATTGATACAAACAATAGCCAAATCAGCCAAAACACAAAATGACTATCAGAGTTACACAAAAAACACTATTAAAACTTGATAATAGAGAGGAAAATAGTTTACCAGTAGTAAGTAGAATACTCAGTTCCTCTATGGGTATACTTAACAATCATTAGATGAGTAAATTAATAACAATTTAATGATAAATAAATATACTTGACCAGTAGGACTAGATGCAAATAACCATTCTACTGAAATTTAAAGATATTTAAACCAACAAGAAGTTAGTACACACACTAGACAGACAATGTACAATGACTAGGTACACTATAATAAATAAATATACATGTATCAAATACTAACAATGACAAAATAAGAATGTCAAATAACGAAATTATAGCATGGTGTAGTTAAACAATACTATATGAATAAATGAGGCACCATTTACTGGGATAAAGTTTCAACAAAGGTGTGAAAATATATTAAGTACCATTTGAATACCGGAAGGGTATATTAGAATAAGACATAATATTAAAATAAGCAAATACAAATGCTAGGTCATGTACGGCTTACACGCCAAGAATGCATTTTGCTAAAATCATAGATATCTTAATATTTAGTATTAATTAGTGAGAGAAATGGACTCTAAACACCTAATTATAAATATTAGAATAAGATTACATCGAAATAAAGTGGAAAAAACTTATTTATATTAAGAACCACTATAAGTGAATTTTGTGAAGTGAATTAGGTTATTTATGAACGGATTTGTAGCTTGTTTGGACTTAATAGAAAGACCCAAGTATCCGCAGAATAATGAGACCATTCATTTATTAATCAGACAAGTCATAAGAAAGTTATGTACAATAACAAATTTTCTATCATTTCCAAAAAGGAATGAACGCGTCACAGTCTACTCTCCAACCCAAAAACGGACGCCAAAAATTAAAAGTTTTAATGTTACTAAAGCGTTTGGGGTTGAGATTAAAGAATTTTCAACCAATGAGATGACCTAATTTTACTAGACACCAGAAGCGACTTCGTCGAGAAGGATTAATTGTTCTGGGACCATCAAGGCGAGTGGAACGTGCGGCAGTCAGCAACAAGATTTTCAAATTAGTGCGCGTTACCCCAGTATAGTTCAGCAATCTAACCTAAACAGAGTAACTAACCTTTTACGTGTGACAGTGCGACGAGTGATTGTGATAAATAATAACCATCGCTAGTGTATAATAAGGGCGATGAGAAGTGTTAAATGCAGGGAGTACTATTTATTAACAATATTTAAAAAAATGAAATATAATAATTACCGATTGGTAAAGTTTATATTGACACTACTCTAGTCAAGTAAGGACTGTACATGGCTAAATTAGTAAATAATTGTCAATTGATAGGCACATGAGTAAAGGTTCTCGATTTTATTAATTATATTGGTTAAATAAAATATTATTGATATTTTAAAGAAAATAATACATGAAGTCAAAATAATATCAAATATCGAGAATAACAAGAATAAATATAGACGCTAACTTGACTACATCTGACGTTGAACCAAATCAATTATAAAATAACCTTCGGGAACTATCATTGCCATTAATAAACAATACTATCATTTTAAATATGTGTTATATATATAGTTTTAAGATTTGTATACTATGAATTAAAATATTTTAATAACTCACTCTGGACAACCGGTGGAGTTAACCTATAAAGAACAAACGTTCAATGTCAACACTGAGTCTAATTTTAAACTTATAATCAGTTTGAAGAGACTCAAGTAATAAGAATTTATCTATTCAATAAAATACCTTTCATTGGTAATACTTAACCAAATAATATTATTTCGATACACAGTGTTTATGAACGCATATTACACCTGTCTGAATAGCTGACGATAGTACACCAGTTGTACCATGATACGATAGTTTTGATATCGTATTTGAGGTTAATGTTTTTGATTGTTAATTATTCTATTTAAAGTCATATTGTTCAGTATTGACATCTTTGTAACTTGTATCATGACAATTAAAAGAACTCATGAACTTTGGTAATAATAACCAAAATCAACCAAATAAGATTAACAATAATATTGTATATCGTATCAGTGTTACCAGCCCTGAGCTGAAAGAATCTCATCAAATAATTAACTTTTTTGTAGTTTAATATTTAAATTTTAATCCAGTATTAAATACAAACATCATTTTATTTACTGTCTGCATACTAATGCCCAAGTGAATTATTTTGAGAATTGTTTTGTGACTTTTCAGTAATACAGAGCCTACGTTGGAAGATTGAGGACGTTCACCGATGTTAAGTGGAAAGGTAAACATATCAGAGTGCAACAAAGAACTTTAAAATTCCTTTTAAACAATAAATACACGAACTATATAAACATTATAAACAACACTCAAGTTTCATCATTTACATTATATTATAACGTGGCGCCCATCGCGGTGCGACGATAAACACGTTATATAAATTTTTTTTAACGTTATATTATAATATGGTAATTGACACTTACTGATTTCACATTTAGTAATAGTATTACATTTATCAATAAACTTCTTAACATAGGGGTCTAATTTTCTTTGGTTATTTTTATTGTTTAATTCATTGACTTTTCGGGATTTACCTGTTTTCATGATGCTGCGGAAGGCACAGGATTTAGGATCTCCCTGCCTCACATGTTTTTTTGAATAAGGGGGTTTCTGATAGTGCTGTTTCTGTTTACAGTTTCTACTGAGGTGTCCAAATTTCCCGCAGTTATAACATTTTCTTTCTCTACGAGCTGTATCACTTGTATCCTGTTGAGGTCGTGGGTCATTCGATTTAACATGGTTGTGAAAGTTTGTAGGTCTTCTAAATGGTCGTCTTTCACGCTGGGTTCTTGCATCTGTTCCCAGGGCTTGCGTTTCATTCCTACGCTGTACAGTGGAGAGTAACGCATGTCTGTTCTGATCTGAGTACCATACGTTTGACGAGTGAATACTGCTCTGTTCTAGATCAGCGAAAGTGTTGGGCCTATTTATTAATGCTAAACGAGATCTCTCTTCCGGAGATAATCCTACTAAGATTGTATCGACCAACTGTTTTTCGCTCCAGTTGACTTGCAGTAGTCGAGAAGATTCTCTAATATCAGCAATATAGTGGGCCAGTCTCTCATGGGCTCCTTGTACTCGAAGTACGGTGTTGCGTTTGAGCTCCTCATAAATTCCAGTGGGAATAAAGTGTTTTATTAAGGTATTATGAAGTTCTTCTACTGGAAGTTGCGAGCTTAATGACTCCAGTACACGATCTTTTAGCGGTGGTTTACATTTGGGTAGAAGGACTTGTAAGATTTGCCAATTGTTTAGTTGCTGTAAATCTTTTATCTGTAGGAGGTATTTGATGAAGTTTAATAGTTTGGTAATACTCAAGCCATCCGTGTAAGGAATTTCTGTTATAATTTTTTCTACTGGATGCGTGATCTTTCCGTAGAGGTCCGCACTAAGATTTACGTGAGGTATAGTTCTAGGAGGACCAGATGCTGGGTTAGTCATTGTAAAAGCATACTTATCGGTGCGATTATGGAGACCACTAGGAGGTGGGGCTTCTGACATTGTTAGGGTATTTACGTCTCTATCTGGTAGCTGTTCAAGACTCAGTTGTACTCTCGATACAGTGGATGATTCGTGATTCGCGGTGGTGGGCGGGTGTTCTAAAGTAGGAGATTGAACTGGGGAGATATATAATTTCTGTAAGGATTGCTCGATTTCCTCCATCCTAAATGAGTCGGACATTCTTCGCAATTGTCTTATTATGGTTGGTAATTGCTGTAATGCCTCATCCGCAAATGTTTGCACATCGGGTGGGATTACAGTAACGTTGGGCCAGTTTAATAAATTCTTCATCCGACGGGTTAAATGCTCTATTCTCTGCGTGGTACGCAATATTACTGCAGGTGATTTTTCGTCGTGTAGTGTTTGAGATAATAACGTTAATTCCCGGTACTTCGCATAACACGTTTCTCTTTCGCTCTCATAATCTAGTTCGCTTAATCTACCTAACTGCGCGGGTGTATTCGATCTACTTTCGCATAACGTTTTGCGTAATTCTGCGACTGTTACGTTCGCGTGAGGTGAACCGCGTAAAAGTGCTTCGTAGCACAGTTCGTCTTTTAATAACAAATCAGGGTTAAATAAACCCATGTTTCCTTGATGTTAAGTACTATAAGTACTTACTCTACTAATACTAAATTCTATATACTAGATACTACTCTCTTTTGTTTACTAAAATAAACAATTTAATTAGCTGTGGAATATTTACATAGTTTATACGAGAATTGAATCTCGTCTCAGAGAAAGAGAAATCTCACACAGACGTCATTTAATTTAAAACATATGGTGGAAATATGTTGATACTAGGCACGGGAAGTCGCACGCTTTGAATAACAATAGGGGGAGAGACGGACAATAGTTTAACTCGCCGTGACAATAGGGTGACAAGGTACCGTTTTATGCAGGAGAGAACAAGATATCTACCGGTCTGGGATTGTTGTCAAATCGACACATTGGTGACTGAAATTTTCAGACAAGCACGTACATGGGCTTACACATTTAAAATTCACAATTATCCTTACCTATATTATATTATATTCTAATTAATTCTTTAATTTTTTTTGACTCTTATTTATTATTTTTGTAAGTTACTGGAAAATGTTAAATTAACTGAGTGAATAGATCTACAGAGTGGCACATTTTATCTGTGTCACGATGTACGCAAACATTTTATATAAAAGCAGAGTGGCGCATTTTATTACGTACCTACATTATAATACCGGGAACCTGTGCTTCATTGGCTCTGGTCAATTACACAGGCTGCCATAGACTTAACCAACTTCTAATTAAACACATATAATTTTAGTAAATGTCGATACATAATATATGATCCCTAGAATTGAAGGAAAATGTACATGGGTTCCTGTTGATGTATTCACTCAGTTTTGTGTGTTATATAATGACATCTCTTTATTATTCTATAACCTTAAAATCTCTACATAAGGATTTCAACATAGCTGATTCTTAATTTACAGATTACAGTTTACAACATATATTTCAGAAGGGCCCTTTAAATAAGGAAGTTTATGTGTTTGAATTCTCCACGGATCCGGGATTTAAACTTGTTTGTTAATAATGCTCATTTACTCATATCCTATCTTTCAACTTAGTCCATTTGAAGGATGGACTTTATTTAGCTTTTTCCATTTGAAGAATGGACTTTATTTAAACTTTAGAAACAGAGACGCTCCATAATTTAAGCGTTACTTTCTACTACACATATTTTTAAGCATATTACATACTACTGGTTACAATTAGTGACTACTCTTAAAAGTCTTGAAGTGTTATTTAAATTGTCTTTGGTACATTTTTATTTGCATATTACTTAATCACGGAAGACTGGCTTCCGCGTCACCTTATGGTATCCTGATGTTGATTCAGATTAGGCTCCTCGGTCCTTGGGGTGTCTACTGATGGTCTGTCGTTATTGTAGTTTCCGTTGACGTTGAGGTTCCTGAAGTGAGTTCGGTGATTTTGAGGCTGGTACTCTCTTCTCGGATGTCTGGTAGAAAACCTCGTTAGTAGTATAACTCATGTTAATGTTTGTTCCACAGATATGCACTTTACATAATTATTGATAAGGGGTTTTCACCTTAGATACCTAGTACCTATTTTATTTTAAATACATTGTTCTCTTACAAATTAGTATGTAGAGATGTCATCGCGCACACTTATTCATTCTTTTTTCTTTTATATTACATGTTTATATAGGACTCAGTATTTACCGCTACATTACGTTGTACACTGTTGTTAGTTGAACTTAAAAGAAACAAAATATTGGTTTGCTTTGTGGCATCGTTCGGATGCGACAGTTTACTGCGTGAGCGCTCCATCACTAGTACTGTACGTTTATTTTTGGGAGAGGTAAAGTAACTTCGCGGAGTTTACGCTTTACCAGAAAAATTGTTCCGCCTTTTAATCGATATTTACCGTTTTAATCTTTGACACATTTATTATCCAAAACATCCTTTACTTCAGAAATGATTATTGTATACAACTGTTTTTTCCTTGTTTATTTATTGAGTTGCACTTTACTCATATTATTAGTTTTGTTTATGGGATAAAATGCGTGTTGATGCCGGTTACCGCCTGTCAATCGCATGGTTAACTATTTAGGGTGTTTCCTTACTTTTATACTCCCATTCCTTTCGGTTTTTTTAAATCTCTTTATTAAGTCTTATTTCTGCGTTATTTTAGGGATTTAAAGCTGATTTAAAATGTGCGATTTTATTTAAATCTAAACTGTCTCCTCTTCTTTTTTTTATTTATTATATTTTTATTATTAATGAAATCGTCACATACTCCGCCGCTTAAAGAAGACACAGGGTGGTAAAAAGTGATTTCTATGGATTGTTTGGTCAGCAATGAACTGGGAGTATGCTTGGCCTTTCTGTGTGAAATTTCTCTCACCCTTTTCTCTTTTTAATTTCTTTAAGAGGTGCATGAGTCACTCTCAACTTACTTCTTACTATTATCAAGATATACAACGCCTTACAAACTAATACTTAGAATACATAAAATTCAAACTTCATGATATATATTTAAGACACACAAAATTCTTCTTAATACTACTACTTAAGACTACTACCGGTTTTTTCTTTAGTTGTGTTACTCTTATTATAGAATTACTCTGCTATAGGATTACTCGTTAAGTAATCATTACTTACTTATTACTTATATTCGGTGTCAGCTGACATCTCACCTCTTTTTTTTTATCTAAGGTTGATCAGGCCTCATTCCTCATTCCTATTTATACGATTAGGTAATTAAGTGGTGACTCAAGTACTTTGTAGCAGGTGATATTCTGCTCGTGATATTTTCGAGATTTTCGTAAGTTCGCTCTTAAATTAGCGCGAGCTTCATTCCAGAAAACGCAAATCAGAGGAAAGCTCGCTTCAAAAGGAATTTAAAAAACCTAAAACGTCCAGTGCCGAGCAAATGCGAGAGCTACGGCAGCATCGAAAAGAAAATGAAAAAACGGTGCAAAGCAATAACGTAGGTGGCCCATCGGGCCTACAGCGGCCACCGACAGTCCAAACGTCCACAGATCGTGTGCAGACGTCGTTGGAAGGCAATACAGAAAACAGTGATAATATAGAGATCAATGGCAACGTGACAGCGCCAGACGAGTATGTATTGCGATCACCAAATATCGTCGTGTTGTCAACGTCGGGCATCAATGCGCGTGGGTCGATGGCGTGTGCTACGGTAGACTGTGATGTTATTGAACAACCCACCAGAGATCCTCAAATGGACAATCGTTGGAGAACGGCACGTGCTCATTTCGCCAAGACTTTCAGCGCAAACGAGTTTGGCTATGCGTGCAGTGTGTGCGATCGCTTATGGTTTCAACGCGATTTGAAGAAAGTTAAGGCTAAACATCGCACTGTACTGGAAGAAGCATTCCCTGATGATACGATCTCGGAATTTGTAACATGTAGCAATTGTACTAAGAGTCTCGATAGCGGGCGGTTGCCCATACTAAGTAGATCAAATGGCTTCTTGTACCCACCGAGACCAAATAACCTACCACCGTTAGACACCGTCACTACTAGGCTGATTTCGCCCAGATTGCCATTTATGCAACTGAGGCGCTTGCGGCATGAAGGTGCATTGGGAATCGTCGGTCAAGTCATCAACGTACCCATTGATGTAGACGAGACGGTCCGACAGTTGCCTCGCCACCTGTACGATGATTACTCAATTAACGTGAATATAAAGAAGCGGCTTACACACAAGTCGTCATATCTCAGCGGGGTGGTTCGTAAGGGTGTTGTGAAGAAATGGTTACAATACTTAATTAAAACCCCGCTCTATCGACATTACAACATCACAATCAACTGGACGGCTTTGAAAGAGCTCAATGAGCAGGCGCCGGCAAACAATGATGCTCCTTTAGAGACGCTCAATAACGTAGTCGAGTCTGAGTGTTTACTAGCCAGACAGAGAACGCTTCTATGGAACGAGGATATGTGTCTCAACATAGCACCAGGGCATCATAGTGTACCGCTGAATATAATCTACGATGTGCATGCAAAGGAGCTGTCATTTCAATCCATTTACTATGGTGTGGCGCGTTCCTTCAAGCCAAACGTACCCGTCACACCATACAAAATAGCTAACAGCGAGGTGCGCCGTCGAGACCGTCGAGGTGTGACACCCGATCACATCCTCTACATGGCGATGAAGATACTACGATTGCGAGTCACACAAGGCATATACTCCTCGTTCAAAAGCGTTAGTAATACAGAAAACGTCACACGTCGCATGATAGAGGACAAACAATATCTCGAATCGTGTATAGAGAGAAATCTGGCCTTTCTCAAAACCATACCGAACAGCGTCCAATATTGGTCGAATCGTAAGAAGGATCTCTTCGCCATGCTACGAGAACTCGGTAAGCCGACTGTGTTTCTTACGATGAGCGCCAACGAAATACGCTGGCCGAAGTTGCTCGAGATATTGAATCGACTAAATCCAAAACATGACGGCGATAATCCTGCCGTAGCAGCAGTATCAGACGTCTTCGCAGGCATGAGTCGATCTACAAAATGCAAGTTAGTGAACGAAGATCCTGTGACGTGTTGTATCTACTTCCATAAGCTCGTTGGTGTTGTGATGCAGCTACTACAAACGACCGTCGCATCACGAAACCCCTTTGGCCACTACCATGTGCTCGATCATTTCCTCCGCATAGAATTTCAACATCGCGGCAGCCCGCACGCTCACATTCTACTCTGGCTAGAGAACGATCCACACGAGTCAATAAATGAAAACATGCCGCTTACTGTACAACTCGTTACCGATCTGTTTAGTGTAGCGAAGGAAGACATGTCGGAGCCAAACAACTACACTCTACAGACTAATATGAAACACTTGTTATGATTTTGTCCCGACGTTTTCACGGAAAATCTACAGCGCGGACCTTGACTACGCCTTTCGGTTATTTTTGTTTCTTAAGGCATTCAGCGGTGCTGCTATATCGGCTAGATGAGGGATATACTTGTGGAAGTAATTTATCATTCCCAAAAATCGTGCTATTCCTTTCGCATCCCGCGGTGGTAAAAATGCTCTGATCGCACAGGTTCGTTCGGGGTCATGCTTACCTTTCCGTTGGCCTTTACTATGTGACCTAAAATTGAAAATTGTGTAACGGCAAAATTTACTTTACTGGGATTTACTGTTAATCCGGCTTTCTTTAATCGGGATAGTACTTCACGTAGATGTTTAATATGATGGTCCATTGATTCGCTGTAGATAACAATGTCATCTAGGTAGTGATACACATATTTAAATTTTATGTCGTGGAATAATTTCTCTAATAATCGGCTACATGCAGAACTTCCTTGGGATATTCCAAAGTGTACTCTCTTAAATTGGTACAGGTTGAATGGGACGGCAAATGCGGTTAGACGTTTGGATTCTTCCAATAGGGGTATTTGATGAAATGCCTGATTTAGATCCATAATAGTGAAAACTTTCGATTTCGTAAAATAATGAAAAGCACTGTGGATGTCGGGAAGTGGTATAGACTCGAATTCTATGTTTTTATTTAATTGCCTGTAGTCCACAACTAGTCTATGTTTATCATGGCCTTTAGGTACTAAAAACGCAGGTGATGAATAAGGGGAAGTAGAAGGTTCGATGACTTCTTGTTTTAATAATTTATTGATTTGATTCCTCATTATTTCCATTTTTGGCGGCGATAATTTGTATGGGTGTAGACGTATCACTTTATTGTCGCTCAAATTGATCTTATACTCAATCAGGTTAGTTAATCCTAACTTCGGAGTGAGGACGGTTGCAAATTCGTTTATTAGTTTCTGTATTTTCAGTCTATCTTTACATTCTAGATGGGTTAATTCAGACTCGTGGTGTTCTAGATGTGCAGCAGCTGTTCCGTTATTTTTACTGTTATTTGTTTCACAATAAAAACTATATTTTTGTGTACGATCGAATCCAAAATAATACTTCTTATCGTGGATGTCAAGAATTATACCTGTTTTACTGATAAAGTCAGCTCCCAATATTAAGTCGGGTCCTAATTCATCGCATACCAACATTGGAAAATACTACGTTAGATTTTTGATTTTTAGTTGATGCTGAGTTATATCTTTAAATTTTGTTTGTTAGCTGTAGCGCATTTAATATTCACAGTTTGACTGCGTTTAACTAGGTTATGTTCAAATAAATTATCGGCTAGCTGTTGACTGATTAAGCTTCGAGTTGATCCGGAATCAATTAATCCGAGTGTGGATGTAACACCGAGGTCTACTTGTATATATTGTAACGTAACAAAATTGTAGTTACATATAAATAATATTATACGTCGATTAAGAGTACCACGAACATATTTGATCAAAAATGAGAAAGAATAACTGAAGTATAAAGCCAAATGTGTATTGAAAGAAAATACAACAAATAGCAAAAAATAATAATTACAACCTTAAAATAATTAATAGAATGGTTAAGAAAATAGAGGAAAATAAAGAAATAGAAAATAACAAAAAAGAAAAAACAAATGAAGGAAAGAAATATAAAGAAGCAATAACATACATAGGATATCAAACAAAAATGTTTCGAAAAATATGAAATACAGATAGGAATAAAGAAAACGAAAAATGTATTCGAATATATAAAAAATGATAAAACAGAAGAAATTCCATTAACAGAAAAAAGCGGCGTATACAAATTAAAATGTGGGGAATGTAATAAGATATATCTAGGCGAAACTGGAAGAAAATTTAAAATTAGAATGAATGAACACGCAAAAGGAGAAGGGGTTAGAGTAACGAACTCACTATATGCAAGACATTTCAACGAATCAGGCCATAAATTCATAAATCCCAATGAAAATATGGAAATAATCAAAATAGAAAACAATCCGCAAAAAAGAAAATTAATAGAAGAACTAGAAATACTTAAAGTTAAAAAAGAAGATAAAAATAAATTAATGAATATAAAAGTGGATTTTACAAATGAAGAAATATTTTATTATATATTAATCAATAAACAAAAATAAATTAAAATAATAAGAATAACACACTAAAAAATGACGAAATGTAAAAGGTTACAAAAAAAAATTATAAGTCAAGAATGAAGAAATTAACGGGAGATTCTTAAAACAATTTGACGGACGTTAGAAAAATGCCTAACGGAAAAAGGTAGACAAAGTTCCCGTGAAGAGCGGTAGCAGCTAGAACCAATAAGAGGGGCAATGACATAAGGGGAGGGGCCTAAAGTATAAAAGCCTACAACGTACAGTTGATAGACGTTGTTTAAGACCTGAAGATGTCAGTAATGACGAAAAGCTTAGTCGAACAATAAAAAATTATAACAGTTAGCAAATTCATAAAAGAAATAGTAAGGATGGCTGCTAATTTAAACAATACGAAGAATAAATGTGAATTGTGACAAATATATATGAATATGATATAAATAATTATGTTATAAATATGATATGAGTTATCATACAA
Organism: Magicicada septendecula; assembly: GCA_034769895.1. Taxonomy (NCBI): domain Eukaryota; kingdom Metazoa; phylum Arthropoda; class Insecta; order Hemiptera; family Cicadidae; genus Magicicada; species Magicicada septendecula. Next base: position 893,102,716 of record CM068367.1, read on the forward strand.
ATGAGGGAACAAAAGATACCCTGTAAGTGATAAAAATTAAATATGAAAAAGAAGAAACCTGATAACTAGAAGAGGAAGTGTAAAGAAGAAGAAGAAGAAGAAGAAGAAGAAGAAGAAGAAGAAGAAGAAGAAGAAGAAGAAGAAGAAGAAGAAATGTATCATGAATAATGAAGAATATGTAGCAAGAACAAGACACCAGCAGTCCCAAAGTAAGGAAGGCATCACGACCAAAAAAGAATAAGATAAGTGTAATGACTGCCAAATTAATAGTTATAATATCATCCAACAAGGAAGGATATAATGAAGACAAAATGACTGAGAATCAAGTGTCGAAAACTTAATAAGTAGCCACAAACAATGATAGTGAATACATTATATGAGTGCATCGATACATAATATAATAACACTACCCCACATAAGCACCACAGACAATAAAAGTGAAATGTTTATAGGAGAGGAAGATAAAAAGGTGTTAACAAATGGAACCAGTGATTACCAAATAAACTACACAAACATTCAGTGTACGAGTTGTAAACCAAGATTGTAACACAGACAAACTTAGTAAGACCACCAATATGTTGAGATTAAAAAGAGAAATAATTGCTCAAAAGACTACTGAAACAAAATATTAAAATCCTTGATAAGATATATGCCTGAATGTCAGAATAACACAGGACAAAATATAAATAATATGCTAACTAATGTGTTGTAAATAAAACAATTTGTTATAGAGAGACAAAACCATGTATACAAACCCATAAAGTGTGTGACATAAATAATTAAAAATTAAGTATTGTTGTATAAACAGATAGTATAAATGTGTACAAAATGTGTAGAACATTGTAATAGACAATAGTAATAACATGTCATAATAAGATATAATATTTAAGCAGAATGTTGAACAAATTAGGATGCATATTGTTGTCAAATCAGTAACACATAACCTCATTTGAGCAGGACCTACAAGATAAAATCACACATAATAATTAGAGAAAGCAATTAAAAGTAATTGTACAAACCAAAACCAAATAAGGACAAATGAATACGATAATGAACACAGTATAAGCTGAGAAACACAATTATATAAGTCAAATTATTGATACAAACAATAGCCAAATCAGCCAAAACACAAAATGACTATCAGAGTTACACAAAAAACACTATTAAAACTTGATAATAGAGAAGAAAATAGTTTACCAGTAGTAAGTAGAATACTCAATTCCTCTATGGGTATACTTAACAATCATTAGATGAGTAAATTAATAACAATTTAATGATAAATAAATATACTTGACCAGTAGGACTAGATGCAAATAACCATTCTACTGAAATTTAAAGATATTTAAACCAACAAGAAGTTAGTACACACACTAGACAGACAATGTACAATGACTAGGTACACTATAATAAATAAATATACATGTATCAAATACTAACAATGACAAAATAAGAATGTCAAAATAACGAAATTATAGCATGGTGTAGTTAAACAATACTATATGAATAAATGAGGCACCATTTACTGGGATAAAGTTTCAACAAAGGTGTGAAAATATATTAAGTACCATTTGAATACCGGAAGGGTATATTAGAATAAGACATAATATTAAAATAAGCAAATACAAATGCTAGGACATGTACGGCTTACACGCCAAGAATGCATTTTGCTAAAATCATAGATATCTTAATATTTAGTATTAATTAGTGAGAGAAATGGACTCTAAACACCTAATTATAAATATTAGAATAAGATTACATCGAAATAAAGTGGAAAAACTTATTTATATTAAGAACCACTATAAGTGAATTTTGTGAAGTGAATTAGGTTATTTATGAACGGATTTGTAGCTTGTTTGGACTTAATAGAAAGACCCAAGTATCCGCAGAATAATGAGACCATTCATTTATTAATCAGACAAGTCATAAGAAAGTTATGTACAATAACAAATTTTCTATCATTTCCAAAAAGGAATGAACGCGTCACAGTCTACTCTCCAACCCAAAAACGGACGCCAAAAATTAAAAGTTTTAATGTTACTAAAGCGTTTGGGGTTGAGATTAAAGAATTTTCAACCAATGAGATGACCTAATTTTACTAGACACCAGAAGCGACTTCGTCGAGAAGGATTAATTGTTCTGGGACCATCAAGGCGAGTGGAACGTGCGGCAGTCAGCAACAAGATTTTCAAATTAGTGCGCGTTACCCCAGTATAGTTCAGCAATCTAACCTAAACAGAGTAACTAACCTTTTACGTGTGACAGTGCGACGAGTGATTGTGATAAATAATAACCATCGCTAGTGTATAATAAGGGCGATGAGAAGTGTTAAATGCAGGGAGTACTATTTATTAACAATATTTAAAAAAATGAAATATAATAATTACCGATTGGTAAAGTTTATATTGACACTACTCTAGTCAAGTAAGGACTGTACATGGCTAAATTAGTAAATAATTGTCAATTGATAGGCACATGAGTAAAGGTTCTCGATTTTATTAATTATATTGGTTAAATAAAATATTATTGATATTTTAAAGAAAATAATACATGAAGTCAAAATAATATCAAATATCGAGAATAACAAGAATAAATATAGACGCTAACTTGACTACATCTGACGTTGAACCAAATCAATTATAAAATAACCTTCGGGAACTATCATTGCCATTAATAAACAATACTATCATTTTAAATATGTGTTATATATATAGTTTTAAGATTTGTATACTATGAATTAAAATATTTTAATAACTCACTCTGGACAACCGGTGGAGTTAACCTATAAAGAACAAACGTTCAATGTCAACACTGAGTCTAATTTTAAACTTATAATCAGTTTGAAGAGACTCAAGTAATAAGAATTTATCTATTCAATAAAATACCTTTCATTGGTAATACTTAACCAAATAATATTATTTCGATACACAGTGTTTATGAACGCATATTACACCTGTCTGAATAGCTGACGATAGTACACCAGTTGTACCATGATACGATAGTTTTGATATCGTATTTGAGGTTAATGTTTTTGATTGTTAATTATTCTATTTAAAGTCATATTGTTCAGTATTGACATCTTTGTAACTTGTATCATGACAATTAAAAGAACTCATGAACTTTGGTAATAATAACCAAAATCAACCAAATAAGATTAACAATAATATTGTATATCGTATCAGTGTTACCAGCCCTGAGCTGAAAGAATCTCATCAAATAATTAACTTTTTGTAGTTTAATATTTAAATTTTAATCCAGTATTAAATACAAACATCATTTTATTTACTGTCTGCATACTAATGCCCAAGTGAATTATTTTGAGAATTGTTTTGTGACTTTTCAGTAATACAGAGCCTACGTTGGAAGATTGAGGACGTTCACCGATGTTAAGTGGAAAGGTAAACATATCAGAGTGCAACAAAGAACTTTAAAATTCCTTTTAAACAATAAATACACGAACTATATAAACATTATAAACAACACTCAAGTTTCATCATTTACATTATATTATAACGTGGCGCCCATCGCGGTGCGACGATAAACACGTTATATAAATTTTTTTTAACGTTATATTATAATATGGTAATTGACACTTACTGATTTCACATTTAGTAATAGTATTACATTTATCAATAAACTTCTTAACATAGGGGTCTAATTTTCTTTGGTTTTTTTTATTGTTTAATTCATTGACTTTTCGGGATTTACCTGTTTTCATGATGCTGCGGAAGGCACAGGATTTAGGATCTCCCTGCCTCACATGTTTTTTTGAATAAGGGGGTTTCTGATAGTGCTGTTTCTGTTTACAGTTTCTACTGAGGTGTCCAAATTTCCCGCAGTTATAACATTTTCTTTCTCTACGAGCTGTATCACTTGTATCCTGTTGAGGTCGTGGGTCATTCGATTTAACATGGTTGTGAAAGTTTGTAGGTCTTCTAAATGGTCGTCTTTCACGCTGGGTTCTTGCATCTGTTCCCAGGGCTTGCGTTTCATTCCTACGCTGTACAGTGGAGAGTAACGCATGTCTGTTCTGATCTGAGTACCATACGTTTGACGAGTGAATACTGCTCTGTTCTAGATCAGCGAAAGTGTTGGGCCTATTTATTAATGCTAAACGAGATCTCTCTTCCGGAGATAATCCTACTAAGATTGTATCGACCAACTGTTTTTCGCTCCAGTTGACTTGCAGTAGTCGAGAAGATTCTCTAATATCAGCAATATAGTGGGCCAGTCTCTCATGGGCTCCTTGTACTCGAAGTACGGTGTTGCGTTTGAGCTCCTCATAAATTCCAGTGGGAATAAAGTGTTTTATTAAGGTATTATGAAGTTCTTCTACTGGAAGTTGCGAGCTTAATGACTCCAGAACACGATCTTTTAGCGGTGGTTTACATTTGGGTAGAAGGACTTGTAAGATTTGCCAATTGTTTAGTTGCTGTAAATCTTTTATCTGTAGGAGGTATTTGATGAAGTTTAATAGTTTGGTAATACTCAAGCCATCCGTGTAAGGAATTTCTGTTATAATTTTTTCTACTGGATGCGTGATCTTTCCGTAGAGGTCCGCACTAAGATTTACGTGAGGTATAGTTCTAGGAGGACCAGATGCTGGGTTAGTCATTGTAAAAGCATACTTATCGGTGCGATTATGGAGACCACTAGGAGGTGGGGCTTCTGACATTGTTAGGGTATTTACGTCTCTATCTGGTAGCTGTTCAAGACTCAGTTGTACTCTCGATACAGTGGATGATTCGTGATTCGCGGTGGTGGGCGGGTGTTCTAAAGTAGGAGATTGAACTGGGGAGATATATAATTTCTGTAAGGATTGCTCGATTTCCTCCATCCTAAATGAGTCGGACATTCTTCGCAATTGTCTTATTATGGTTGGTAATTGCTGTAATGCCTCATCCGCAAATGTTTGCACATCGGGTGGGATTACAGTAACGTTGGGCCAGTTTAATAAATTCTTCATCCGACGGGTTAAATGCTCTATTCTCTGCGTGGTACGCAATATTACTGCAGGTGATTTTTCGTCGTGTAGTGTTTGAGATAATAACGTTAATTCCCGGTACTTCGCATAACACGTTTCTCTTTCGCTCTCATAATCTAGTTCGCTTAATCTACCTAACTGCGCGGGTGTATTCGATCTACTTTCGCATAACGTTTTGCGTAATTCTGCGACTGTTACGTTCGCGTGAGGTGAACCGCGTAAAAGTGCTTCGTAGCACAGTTCGTCTTTTAATAACAAATCAGGGTTAAATAAACCCATGTTTCCTTGATGTTAAGTACTATAAGTACTTACTCTACTAATACTAAATTCTATATACTAGATACTACTCTCTTTTGTTTACTAAAATAAACAATTTAATTAGCTGTGGAATATTTACATAGTTTATACGAGAATTGAATCTCGTCTCAGAGAAAGAGAAATCTCACACAGACGTCATTTAATTTAAAACATATGGTGGAAATATGTTGATACTAGGCACGGGAAGTCGCACGCTTTGAATAACAATAGGGGGAGAGACGGACAATAGTTTAACTCGCCGTGACAATAGGGTGACAAGGTACCGTTTTATGCAGGAGAGAACAAGATATCTACCGGTCTGGGATTGTTGTCAAATCGACACATTGGTGACTGAAATTTTCAGACAAGCACGTACATGGGCTTACACATTTAAAATTCACAATTATCCTTACCTATATTATATTATATTCTAATTAATTCTTTAATTTTTTTTGACTCTTATTTATTATTTTTGTAAGTTACTGGAAAATGTTAAATTAACTGAGTGAATAGATCTACAGAGTGGCACATTTTATCTGTGTCACGATGTACGCAAACATTTTATATAAAAGCAGAGTGGCGCATTTTATTACGTACCTACATTATAATACCGGGAACCTGTGCTTCATTGGCTCTGGTCAATTACACAGGCTGCCATAGACTTAACCAACTTCTAATTAAACACATATAATTTTAGTAAATGTCGATACATAATATATGATCCCTAGAATTGAAGGAAAATGTACATGGGTTCCTGTTGATGTATTCACTCAGTTTTGTGTGTTATATAATGACATCTCTTTATTATTCTATAACCTTAAAATCTCTACATAAGGTTTTCAACATAGCTGATTCTTAATTTACAGATTACAGTTTACAACATATATTTCAGAAGGGCCCTTTAAATAAGGAAGTTTATGTGTTTGAATTCTCCACGGATCCGGGATTTAAACTTGTTTGTTAATAATGCTCATTTACTCATATCCTATCTTTCAACTTAGTCCATTTGAAGGATGGACTTTATTTAGCTTTTTCCATTTGAAGAATGGACTTTATTTAAACTTTAGAAACAGAGACGCTCCATAATTTAAGCGTTACTTTCTACTACACATATTTTTAAGCATATTACATACTACTGGTTACAATTAGTGACTACTCTTAAAAGTCTTGAAGTGTTATTTAAATTGTCTTTGGTACATTTTTATTTGCATATTACTTAATCACGGAAGACTGGCTTCCGCGTCACCTTATGGTATCCTGATGTTGATTCAGATTAGGCTCCTCGGTCCTTGGGGTGTCTACTGATGGTCTGTCGTTATTGTAGTTTCCGTTGACGTTGAGGTTCCTGAAGTGAGTTCGGTGATTTTGAGGCTGGTACTCTCTTCTCGGATGTCTGGTAGAAAACCTCGTTAGTAGTATAACTCATGTTAATGTTTGTTCCACAGATATGCACTTTACATAATTATTGATAAGGGGTTTTCACCTTAGATACCTAGTACCTATTTTATTTTAAATACATTGTTCTCTTACAAATTAGTATGTAGAGATGTCATCGCGCACACTTATTCATTCTTTTTTCTTTTATATTACATGTTTATATAGGACTCAGTATTTACCGCTACATTACGTTGTACACTGTTGTTAGTTGAACTTAAAAGAAACAAAATATTGGTTTGCTTTGTGGCATCGTTCGGATGCGACAGTTTACTGCGTGAGCGCTCCATCACTAATACTGTACGTTTATTTTTGGGAGAGGTAAAGTAACTTCGCGGAGTTTACGCTTTACCAGAAAAATTGTTCCGCCTTTTAATCGATATTTACCGTTTTAATCTTTGACACATTTATTATCCAAAACATCCTTTACTTCAGAAATGATTATTGTATACAACTGTTTTTTCCTTGTTTATTTATTGAGTTGCACTTTACTCATATTATTAGTTTTGTTTATGGGATAAAATGCGTGTTGATGCCGGTTACCGCCTGTCAATCGCATGGTTAACTATTTAGGGTGTTTCCTTACTTTTATACTCCCATTCCTTTCGGTTTTTTTAAATCTCTTTATTAAGTCTTATTTCTGCGTTATTTTAGGGATTTAAAGCTGATTTAAAATGTGCGATTTTATTTAAATCTAAACTGTCTCCTCTTCTTTTTTTTTATTTATTATATTTTTATTATTAATGAAATCGTCACATACTCCGCCGCTTAAAGAAGACACAGGGTGGTAAAAAGTGATTTCTATGGATTGTTTGGTCAGCAATGAACTGGGAGTATGCTTGGCCTTTCTGCGTGAAATTTCTCTCACCCTTTTCTCTTTTTAATTTCTTTAAGAGGTGCATGAGTCACTCTCAACTTACTTCTTACTATTATCAAGATATACAACGCCTTACAAACTAATACTTAGAATACATAAAATTCAAACTTCATGATATATATTTAAGACACACAAAATTCTTCTTAATACTACTACTTAAGACTACTACCGGTTTTTTCTTTAGTTGTGTTACTCTTATTATAGAATTACTCTGCTATAGGATTACTCGTTAAGTAATCATTACTTACTTATTACTTATATTCGGTGTCAGCTGACATCTCACCTCTTTTTTTTTATCTAAGGTTGATCAGGCCTCATTCCTCATTCCTATTTATACGATTAGGTAATTAAGTGGTGACTCAAGTACTTTGTAGCAGGTGATATTCTGCTCGTGATATTTTCGAGATTTTCGTAAGTTCGCTCTTAAATTAGCGCGAGCTTCATTCCAGAAAACGCAAATCAGAGGAAAGCTCGCATCAAAAGGAATTTAAAAAACCTAAAACGTCCAGTGCCGAGCAAATGCGAGAGCTACGGCAGCATCGAAAAGAAAATGAAAAAACGGTGCAAAGCAATAACGTAGGTGGCCCATCGGGCCTACAGCGGCCACCGACAGTCCAAACGTCCACAGATCGTGTGCAGACGTCGTTGGAAGGCAATACAGAAAACAGTGATAATATAGAGATCAATGGCAACGTGACAGCGCCAGACGAGTATGTATTGCGATCACCAAATATCGTCGTGTTGTCAACGTCGGGCATCAATGCGCGTGGGTCGATGGCGTGTGCTACGGTAGACTGTGATGTTATTGAACAACCCACCAGAGATCCTCAAATGGACAATCGTTGGAGAACGGCACGTGCTCATTTCGCCAAGACTTTCAGCGCAAACGAGTTTGGCTATGCGTGCAGTGTGTGCGATCGCTTATGGTTTCAACGCGATTTGAAGAAAGTTAAGGCTAAACATCGCACTGTACTGGAAGAAGCATTCCCTGATGATACGATCTCGGAATTTGTAACATGTAGCAATTGTACTAAGAGTCTCGATAGCGGGCGGTTGCCCATACTAAGTAGATCAAATGGCTTCTTGTACCCACCGAGACCAAATAACCTACCACCGTTAGACACCGTCACTACTAGGCTGATTTCGCCCAGATTGCCATTTATGCAACTGAGGCGCTTGCGGCATGAAGGTGCATTGGGAATCGTCGGTCAAGTCATCAACGTACCCATTGATGTAGACGAGACGGTCCGACAGTTGCCTCGCCACCTGTACGATGATTACTCAATTAACGTGAATATAAAGAAGCGGCTTACACACAAGTCGTCATATCTCAGCGGGGTGGTTCGTAAGGGTGTTGTGAAGAAATGGTTACAATACTTAATTAAAACCCCGCTCTATCGACATTACAACATCACAATCAACTGGACGGCTTTGAAAGAGCTCAATGAGCAGGCGCCGGCAAACAATGATGCTCCTTTAGAGACGCTCAATAACGTAGTCGAGTCTGAGTGTTTACTAGCCAGACAGAGAACGCTTCTATGGAACGAGGATATGTGTCTCAACATAGCACCAGGGCATCATAGTGTACCGCTGAATATAATCTACGATGTGCATGCAAAGGAGCTGTCATTTCAATCCATTTACTATGGTGTGGCGCGTTCCTTCAAGCCAAACGTACCCGTCACACCATACAAAATAGCTAACAGCGAGGTGCGCCGTCGAGACCGTCGAGGTGTGACACCCGATCACATCCTCTACATGGCGATGAAGATACTACGATTGCGAGTCACACAAGGCATATACTCCTCGTTCAAAAGCGTTAGTAATACAGAAAACGTCACACGTCGCATGATAGAGGACAAACAATATCTCGAATCGTGTATAGAGAGAAATCTGGCCTTTCTCAAAACCATACCGAACAGCGTCCAATATTGGTCGAATCGTAAGAAGGATCTCTTCGCCATGCTACGAGAACTCGGTAAGCCGACTGTGTTTCTTACGATGAGCGCCAACGAAATACGCTGGCCGAAGTTGCTCGAGATATTGAATCGACTAAATCCAAAACATGACGGCGATAATCCTGCCGTAGCAGCAGTATCAGACGTCTTCGCAGGCATGAGTCGATCTACAAAATGCAAGTTAGTGAACGAAGATCCTGTGACGTGTTGTATCTACTTCCATAAGCTCGTTGGTGTTGTGATGCAGCTACTACAAACGACCGTCGCATCACGAAACCCCTTTGGCCACTACCATGTGCTCGATCATTTCCTCCGCATAGAATTTCAACATCGCGGCAGCCCGCACGCTCACATTCTACTCTGGCTAGAGAACGATCCACACGAGCCAATAAATGAAAACATGCCGCTTACTGTACAACTCGTTACCGATCTGTTTAGTGTAGCGAAGGAAGACATGTCGGAGCCAAACAACTACACTCTACAGACTAATATGAAACACTTGTTATGATTTTGTCCCGACGTTTTCACGGAAAATCTACAGCGCGGACCTTGACTACGCCTTTCGGTTATTTTTGTTTCTTAAGGCATTCAGCGGTGCTGCTATATCGGCTAGATGAGGGATATACTTGTGGAAGTAATTTATCATTCCCAAAAATCGTGCTATTCCTTTCGCATCCCGCGGTGGTAAAAATGCTCTGATCGCACAGGTTCGTTCGGGGTCTATGCTTACCTTTCCGTTGGCCTTTACTATGTGACCTAAAATTGAAAATTGTGTAACGGCAAAATTTACTTTACTGGGATTTACTGTTAATCCGGCTTTCTTTAATCGGGATAGTACTTCACGTAGATGTTTAATATGATGGTCCATTGATTCGCTGTAGATAACAATGTCATCTAGGTAGTGATACACATATTTAAATTTTATGTCGTGGAATAATTTCTCTAATAATCGGCTACATGCAGAACTTCCTTGGGATATTCCAAAGTGTACTCTCTTAAATTGGTACAGGTTGAATGGGACGGCAAATGCGGTTAGACGTTTGGATTCTTCCAATAGGGGTATTTGATGAAATGCCTGATTTAGATCCATAATAGTGAAAACTTTCGATTTCGTAAAATAATGAAAAGCACTGTGGATGTCGGGAAGTGGTATAGACTCGAATTCTATGTTTTTATTTAATTGCCTGTAGTCCACAACTAGTCTATGTTTATCATGGCCTTTAGGTACTAAAAACGCAGGTGATGAATAAGGGGAAGTAGAAGGTTCGATGACTTCTTGTTTTAATAATTTATTGATTTGATTCCTCATTATTTCCATTTTTGGCGGCGATAATTTGTATGGGTGTAGACGTATCACTTTATTGTCGCTCAAATTGATCTTATACTCAATCAGGTTAGTTAATCCTAACTTCGGAGTGAGGACGGTTGCAAATTCGTTTATTAGTTTCTGTATTTTCAGTCTATCTTTACATTCTAGATGGGTTAATTCAGACTCGTGGTGTTCTAGATGTGCAGCAGCTGTTCCGTTATTTTTACTGTTATTTGTTTCACAATCAAAACTATATTTTTGTGTACGATCGAATCCAAAATAATACTTCTTATCGTGGATGTCAAGAATTATACCTGTTTTACTGATAAAGTCAGCTCCCAATATTAAGTCGGGTCCTAATTCATCGCATACCAACATTGGAAAATACTACGTTAGATTTTTGATTTTTAGTTGATGCTGAGTTATATCTTTAAATTTTGTTTGTTAGCTGTAGCGCATTTAATATTCACAGTTTGACTGCGTTTAACTAGGTTATGTTCAAATAAATTATCGGCTAGCTGTTGACTGATTAAGCTTCGAGTTGATCCGGAATCAATTAATCCGAGTGTGGATGTAACACCGAGGTCTACTTGTATATATTGTAACGTAACAAAATTGTAGTTACATATAAATAATATTATACTTCGATTAAGAGTGTACCACGAACATATTTGATCAAAAATGAGAAAGAGTAACTGAAGTATAAAGCCAAATGTGTATTGAAAGAAAATACAACAAATAGCAAAAAATAATAATTACAACCTTAAAATAATTAATAGAATAGTTAAGAAAATAGAGGAAAATAAAGAAATAGAAAATAACAAAAAAGAAAAAACAAATGAAGGAAAGAAATATAAAGAAGCAATAACATACATAGGATATCAAACAAAAATGTTACAAAAATGTTTCGAAAAATATGAAATACAGATAGGAATAAAGAAAACGAAAAATGTATTCGAATATATAAAAATGATAAAACAGAAGAAATTCCATTAACAGAAAAAAGCGGCGTATACAAATTAAAATGTGGGGAATGTAATAAGATATATCTAGGCGAAACTGGAAGAAAATTTAAAATTAGAATGAATGAACACGCAAAAGGAGAAGGGGTTAGAGTAACGAACTCACTATATGCAAGACATTTCAACGAATCAGGCCATAAATTCATAAATCCCAATGAAAATATGGAAATAATCAAAATAGAAAACAATCCGCAAAAAAGAAAATTAATAGAAGAACTAGAAATACTTAAAGTTAAAAAAGAAGATAAAAATAAATTAATGAATATAAAAGTGGATTTTACAAATGAAGAAATATTTTATTATATATTAATCAATAAACAAAAATAAATTAAAATAATAAGAATAACACACTAAAAAATGACGAAATGTAAAAGGTTACAAAAAAAAATTATAAGTCAAGAATGAAGAAATTAACGGGAGATTCTTAAAACAATTTGACGGACGTTAGAAAAATGCCTAACGGAAAAAGGTAGACAAAGTTCCCGTGAAGAGCGGTAGCAGCTAGAACCAATAAGAGGGGCAATGACATAAGGGGAGGGGCCTAAAGTATAAAAGCCTACAACGTACAGTTGATAGACGTTGTTTAAGACCTGAAGATGTCAGTAATGACGAAAAGCTTAGTCGAACAATAAAAAATTATAACAGTTAGCAAATTCATAAAAGAAATAGTAAGGATGGCTGCTAATTTAAACAATACGAAGAATAAATGTGAATTGTGACAAATATATATGAATATGATATAAATAATTATGTTATAAATATGATATGAGTTATCATACAAATGAGGGAACAAAAGATACCCTGTAAGTGATAAAAATTAAATATGAAAAAGAAGAAACCTGATAACTAGAAGAGGAAGTGTAAAGAAGAAGAAGAAGAAGAAGAAGAAGAAGAAGAAGAAGAAGAAGAAGAAGAAGAAGAAGAAATGTATCATGAATAATGAAGAATATGTAGCAAGAACAAGACACCAGCAGTCCCAAAGTAAGGAAGGCATCACGACCAAAAAAGAATAAGATAAGTGTAATGACTGCCAAATTAATAGTTATAATATCATCCAACAAGGAAGGATATAATGAAGACAAAATGACTGAGAATCAAGTGTCGAAAACTTAATAAGTAGCCACAAACAATGATAGTGAATACATTATATGAGTGCATCGATACATAATATAATAACACTACCCCACATAAGCACCACAGACAATAAAAGTGAAATGTTTATAGGAGAGGAAGATAAAAAGGTGTTAACAAATGGAACCAGTGATTACCAAATAAACTACACAAACATTCAGTGTACGAGTTGTAAACCAAGATTGTAACACAGACAAACTTAGTAAGACCACCAATATGTTGAGATTAAAAAGAGAAATAATTGCTCAAAAGACTACTGAAACAAAATATTAAAATCCTTGATAAGATATATGCCTGAATGTCAGAATAACACAGGACAAAATATAAATAATATGCTAACTAATGTGTTGTAAATAAAACAATTTGTTATAGAGAGACAAAACCATGTATACAAACCCATAAAGTGTGTGACATAAATAATTAAAAATTAAGTATTGTTGTATAAACAGATAGTATAAAATGTGTACAAAATGTGTAGAACATTGTAATAGACAATAGTAATAACATGTCATAATAAGATATAATATTTAAGCAGAATGTTGAACAAATTAGGATGCATATTGTTGTCAAATCAGTAACACATAACCTCATTTGAGCAGGACCTACAAGATAAAATCACACATAATAATTAGAGAAAGCAATTAAAAGTAATTGTACAAACCAAAACCAAATAAGGACAAATGAATACGATAATGAACACAGTATAAGCTGAGAAACACAATTATATAAGTCAAATTATTGATACAAACAATAGCCAAATCAGCCAAAACACAAAATGACTATCAGAGTTACACAAAAAACACTATTAAAACTTGATAATAGAGAAGAAAATAGTTTACCAGTAGTAAGTAGAATACTCAATTCCTCTATGGGTATACTTAACAATCATTAGATGAGTAAATTAATAACAATTTAATGATAAATAAATATACTTGACCAGTAGGACTAGATGCAAATAACCATTCTACTGAAATTTAAAGATATTTAAACCAACAAGAAGTTAGTACACACACTAGACAGACAATGTACAATGACTAGGTACACTATAATAAATAAATATACATGTATCAAATACTAACAATGACAAAATAAGAATGTCAAAATAACGAAATTATAGCGTGGTGTAGTTAAACAATACTATATGAATAAATGAGGCACCATTTACTGGGATAAAGTTTCAACAAAGGTGTGAAAATATATTAAGTACCATTTGAATACCGGAAGGGTATATTAGAATAAGACATAATATTAAAATAAGCAAATACAAATGCTAGGACATGTACGGCTTACACGCCAAGAATGCATTTTGCTAAAATCATAGATATCTTAATATTTAGTATTAATTAGTGAGAGAAATGGACTCTAAACACCTAATTATAAATATTAGAATAAGATTACATCGAAATAAAGTGGAAAAACTTATTTATATTAAGAACCACTATAAGTGAATTTTGTGAAGTGAATTAGGTTATTTATGAACGGATTTGTAGCTTGTTTGGACTTAATAGAAAGACCCAAGTATCCGCAGAATAATGAGACCATTCATTTATTAATCAGACAAGTCATAAGAAAGTTATGTACAATAACAAATTTTCTATCATTTCCAAAAAGGAATGAACGCGTCACAGTCTACTCTCCAACCCAAAAACGGACGCCAAAAATTAAAAGTTTTAATGTTACTAAAGCGTTTGGGGTTGAGATTAAAGACTTTTCAACCAATGAGATGAGCTAATTTTACTAGACACCAGAAGTGACTTCGTCGAGAAGGATTAATTGTTCTGGGACCATCAAGGCGAGTGGAACGTGCGGCAGTCAGCAACAAGATTTTCAAATTAGTGCGCGTTACCCCAGTATAGTTCAGCAATCTAACCTAAACAGAGTAACTAACCTTTTACGTGTGACAGTGCGACGAGTGATTGTGATAAATAATAACCATCGCTAGTGTATAATAAGGGCGATGAGAAGTGTTAAATGCAGGGAGTACTATTTATTAACAATATTTAAAAAAATGAAATATAATAATTACCGATTGGTAAAGTTTATATTGACACTACTCTAGTCAAGTAAGGACTGTACATGGCTAAATTAGTAAATAATTGTCAATTGATAGGCACATGAGTAAAGGTTCTCGATTTTATTAATTATATTGGTTAAATAAAATATTATTGATATTTTAAAGAAAATAATACATGAAGTCAAAATAATATCAAATATCGAGAATAACAAGAATAAATATAGACGCTAACTTGACTACATCTGACGTTGAACCAAATCAATTATAAAATAACCTTCGGGAACTATCATTGCCATTAATAAACAATACTATCATTTTAAATATGTGTTATATATATAGTTTTAAGATTTGTATACTATGAATTAAAATATTTTAATAACTCACTCTGGACAACCGGTGGAGTTAACCTATAAAGAACAAACGTTCAATGTCAACACTGAGTCTAATTTTAAACTTATAATCAGTTTGAAGAGACTCAAGTAATAAGAATTTATCTATTCAATAAAATACCTTTCATTGGTAATACTTAACCAAATAATATTATTTCGATACACAGTGTTTATGAACGCATATTACACCTGTCTGAATAGCTGACGATAGTACACCAGTTGTACCATGATACGATAGTTTTGATATCGTATTTGAGGTTAATGTTTTTGATTGTTAATTATTCTATTTAAAGTCATATTGTTCAGTATTGACATCTTTGTAACTTGTATCATGACAATTAAAAGAACTCATGAACTTTGGTAATAATAACCAAAATCAACCAAATAAGATTAACAATAATATTGTATATCGTATCAGTGTTACCAGCCCTGAGCTGAAAGAATCTCATCAAATAATTAACTTTTTGTAGTTTAATATTTAAATTTTAATCCAGTATTAAATACAAACATCATTTTATTTACTGTCTGCATACTAATGCCCAAGTGAATTATTTTGAGAATTGTTTTGTGACTTTTCAGTAATACAGAGCCTACGTTGGAAGATTGAGGACGTTCACCGATGTTAAGTGGAAAGGTAAACATATCAGAGTGCAACAAAGAACTTTAAAATTCCTTTTAAACAATAAATACACGAACTATATAAACATTATAAACAACACTCAAGTTTCATCATTTACATTATATTATAACGTGGCGCCCATCGCGGTGCGACGATAAACACGTTATATAAATTTTTTTTAACGTTATATTATAATATGGTAATTGACACTTACTGATTTCACATTTAGTAATAGTATTACATTTATCAATAAACTTCTTAACATAGGGGTCTAATTTTCTTTGGTTTTTTTTATTGTTTAATTCATTGACTTTTCGGGATTTACCTGTTTTCATGATGCTGCGGAAGGCACAGGATTTAGGATCTCCCTGCCTCACATGTTTTTTTGAATAAGGGGGTTTCTGATAGTGCTGTTTCTGTTTACAGTTTCTACTGAGGTGTCCAAATTTCCCGCAGTTATAACATTTTCTTTCTCTACGAGCTGTATCACTTGTATCCTGTTGAGGTCGTGGGTCATTCGATTTAACATGGTTGTGAAAGTTTGTAGGTCTTCTAAATGGTCGTCTTTCACGCTGGGTTCTTGCATCTGTTCCCAGGGCTTGCGTTTCATTCCTACGCTGTACAGTGGAGAGTAACGCATGTCTGTTCTGATCTGAGTACCATACGTTTGACGAGTGAATACTGCTCTGTTCTAGATCAGCGAAAGTGTTGGGCCTATTTATTAATGCTAAACGAGATCTCTCTTCCGGAGATAATCCTACTAAGATTGTATCGACCAACTGTTTTTCGCTCCAGTTGACTTGCAGTAGTCGAGAAGATTCTCTAATATCAGCAATATAGTGGGCCAGTCTCTCATGGGCTCCTTGTACTCGAAGTACGGTGTTGCGTTTGAGCTCCTCATAAATTCCAGTGGGAATAAAGTGTTTTATTAAGGTATTATGAAGTTCTTCTACTGGAAGTTGCGAGCTTAATGACTCCAGTACACGATCTTTTAGCGGTGGTTTACATTTGGGTAGAAGGACTTGTAAGATTTGCCAATTGTTTAGTTGCTGTAAATCTTTTATCTGTAGGAGGTATTTGATGAAGTTTAATAGTTTGGTAATACTCAAGCCATCCGTGTAAGGAATTTCTGTTATAATTTTTTCTACTGGATGCGTGATCTTTCCGTAGAGGTCCGCACTAAGATTTACGTGAGGTATAGTTCTAGGAGGACCAGATGCTGGGTTAGTCATTGTAAAAGCATACTTATCGGTGCGATTATGGAGACCACTAGGAGGTGGGGCTTCTGACATTGTTAGGGTATTTACGTCTCTATCTGGTAGCTGTTCAAGACTCAGTTGTACTCTCGATACAGTGGATGATTCGTGATTCGCGGTGGTGGGCGGGTGTTCTAAAGTAGGAGATTGAACTGGGGAGATATATAATTTCTGTAAGGATTGCTCGATTTCCTCCATCCTAAATGAGTCGGACATTCTTCGCAATTGTCTTATTATGGTTGGTAATTGCTGTAATGCCTCATCCGCAAATGTTTGCACATCGGGTGGGATTACAGTAACGTTGGGCCAGTTTAATAAATTCTTCATCCGACGGGTTAAATGCTCTATTCTCTGCGTGGTACGCAATATTACTGCAGGTGATTTTTCGTCGTGTAGTGTTTGAGATAATAACGTTAATTCCCGGTACTTCGCATAACACGTTTCTCTTTCGCTCTCATAATCTAGTTCGCTTAATCTACCTAACTGCGCGGGTGTATTCGATCTACTTTCGCATAATGTTTTGCGTAATTCTGCGACTGTTACGTTCGCGTGAGGTGAACCGCGTAAAAGTGCTTCGTAGCACAGTTCGTCTTTTAATAACAAATCAGGGTTAAATAAACCCATGTTTCCTTGATGTTAAGTACTATAAGTACTTACTCTACTAATACTAAATTCTATATACTAGATACTACTCTCTTTTGTTTACTAAAATAAACAATTTAATTAGCTGTGGAATATTTACATAGTTTATACGAGAATTGAATCTCGTCTCAGAGAAAGAGAAATCTCACACAGACGTCATTTAATTTAAAACATATGGTGGAAATATGTTGATACTAGGCACGGGAAGTCGCACGCTTTGAATAACAATAGGGGGAGAGACGGACAATAGTTTAACTCGCCGTGACAATAGGGTGACAAGGTACCGTTTTATGCAGGAGAGAACAAGATATCTACCGGTCTGGGATTGTTGTCAAATCGACACATTGGTGACTGAAATTTTCAGACAAGCACGTACATGGGCTTACACATTTAAAATTCACAATTATCCTTACCTATATTATATTATATTCTAATTAATTCTTTAATTTTTTTTGACTCTTATTTATTATTTTTGTAAGTTACTGGAAAATGTTAAATTAACTGAGTGAATAGATCTACAGAGTGGCACATTTTATCTGTGTCACGATGTACGCAAACATTTTATATAAAAGCAGAGTGGCGCATTTTATTACGTACCTACATTATAATACCGGGAACCTGTGCTTCATTGGCTCTGGTCAATTACACAGGCTGCCATAGACTTAACCAACTTCTAATTAAACACATATAATTTTAGTAAATGTCGATACATAATATATGATCCCTAGAATTGAAGGAAAATGTACATGGGTTCCTGTTGATGTATTCACTCAGTTTTGTGTGTTATATAATGACATCTCTTTATTATTCTATAACCTTAAAATCTCTACATAAGGTTTTCAACATAGCTGATTCTTAATTTACAGATTACAGTTTACAACATATATTTCAGAAGGGCCCTTTAAATAAGGAAGTTTATGTGTTTGAATTCTCCACGGATCCGGGATTTAAACTTGTTTGTTAATAATGCTCATTTACTCATATCCTATCTTTCAACTTAGTCCATTTGAAGGATGGACTTTATTTAGCTTTTTCCATTTGAAGAATGGACTTTATTTAAACTTTAGAAACAGAGACGCTCCATAATTTAAGCGTTACTTTCTACTACACATATTTTTAAGCATATTACATACTACTGGTTACAATTAGTGACTACTCTTAAAAGTCTTGAAGTGTTATTTAAATTGTCTTTGGTACATTTTTATTTGCATATTACTTAATCACGGAAGACTGGCTTCCGCGTCACCTTATGGTATCCTGATGTTGATTCAGATTAGGCTCCTCGGTCCTTGGGGTGTCTACTGATGGTCTGTCGTTATTGTAGTTTCCGTTGACGTTGAGGTTCCTGAAGTGAGTTCGGTGATTTTGAGGCTGGTACTCTCTTCTCGGATGTCTGGTAGAAAACCTCGTTAGTAGTATAACTCATGTTAATGTTTGTTCCACAGATATGCACTTTACATAATTATTGATAAGGGGTTTTCACCTTAGATACCTAGTACCTATTTTATTTTAAATACATTGTTCTCTTACAAATTAGTATGTAGAGATGTCATCGCGCACACTTATTCATTCTTTTTTCTTTTATATTACATGTTTATATAGGACTCAGTATTTACCGCTACATTACGTTGTACACTGTTGTTAGTTGAACTTAAAAGAAACAAAATATTGGTTTGCTTTGTGGCATCGTTCGGATGCGACAGTTTACTGCGTGAGCGCTCCATCACTAATAATGTACGTTTATTTTTGGGAGAGGTAAAGTAACTTCGCGGAGTTTACGCTTTACCAGAAAAATTGTTCCGCCTTTTAATCGATATTTACCGTTTTAATCTTTGACACATTTATTATCCAAAACATCCTTTACTTCAGAAATGATTATTGTATACAACTGTTTTTTCCTTGTTTATTTATTGAGTTGCACTTTACTCATATTATTAGTTTTGTTTATGGGATAAAATGCGTGTTGATGCCGGTTACCGCCTGTCAATCGCATGGTTAACTATTTAGGGTGTTTCCTTACTTTTATACTCCCATTCCTTTCGGTTTTTTTAAATCTCTTTATTAAGTCTTATTTCTGCGTTATTTTAGGGATTTAAAGCTGATTTAAAATGTGCGATTTTATTTAAATCTAAACTGTCTCCTCTTCTTTTTTTTTATTTATTATATTTTTATTATTAATGAAATCGTCACATACTCCGCCGCTTAAAGAAGACACAGGGTGGTAAAAAGTGATTTCTATGGATTGTTTGGTCAGCAATGAACTGGGAGTATGCTTGGCCTTTCTGCGTGAAATTTCTCTCACCCTTTTCTCTTTTTAATTTCTTTAAGAGGTGCATGAGTCACTCTCAACTTACTTCTTACTATTATCAAGATATACAACGCCTTACAAACTAATACTTAGAATACATAAAATTCAAACTTCATGATATATATTTAAGACACACAAAATTCTTCTTAATACTACTACTTAAGACTACTACCGGTTTTTTCTTTAGTTGTGTTACTCTTATTATAGAATTACTCTGCTATAGGATTACTCGTTAAGTAATCATTACTTACTTATTACTTATATTCGGTGTCAGCTGACATCTCACCTCTTTTTTTTTATCTAAGGTTGATCAGGCCTCATTCCTCATTCCTATTTATACGATTAGGTAATTAAGTGGTGACTCAAGTACTTTGTAGCAGGTGATATTCTGCTCGTGATATTTTCGAGATTTTCGTAAGTTCGCTCTTAAATTAGCGCGAGCTTCATTCCAGAAAACGCAAATCAGAGGAAAGCTCGCATCAAAAGGAATTTAAAAAACCTAAAACGTCCAGTGCCGAGCAAATGCGAGAGCTACGGCAGCATCGAAAAGAAAATGAAAAAACGGTGCAAAGCAATAACGTAGGTGGCCCATCGGGCCTACAGCGGCCACCGACAGTCCAAACGTCCACAGATCGTGTGCAGACGTCGTTGGAAGGCAATACAGAAAACAGTGATAATATAGAGATCAATGGCAACGTGACAGCGCCAGACGAGTATGTATTGCGATCACCAAATATCGTCGTGTTGTCAACGTCGGGCATCAATGCGCGTGGGTCGATGGCGTGTGCTACGGTAGACTGTGATGTTATTGAACAACCCACCAGAGATCCTCAAATGGACAATCGTTGGAGAACGGCACGTGCTCATTTCGCCAAGACTTTCAGCGCAAACGAGTTTGGCTATGCGTGCAGTGTGTGCGATCGCTTATGGTTTCAACGCGATTTGAAGAAAGTTAAGGCTAAACATCGCACTGTACTGGAAGAAGCATTCCCTGATGATACGATCTCGGAATTTGTAACATGTAGCAATTGTACTAAGAGTCTCGATAGCGGGCGGTTGCCCATACTAAGTAGATCAAATGGCTTCTTGTACCCACCGAGACCAAATAACCTACCACCGTTAGACACCGTCACTACTAGGCTGATTTCGCCCAGATTGCCATTTATGCAACTGAGGCGCTTGCGGCATGAAGGTGCATTGGGAATCGTCGGTCAAGTCATCAACGTACCCATTGATGTAGACGAGACGGTCCGACAGTTGCCTCGCCACCTGTACGATGATTACTCAATTAACGTGAATATAAAGAAGCGGCTTACACACAAGTCGTCATATCTCAGCGGGGTGGTTCGTAAGGGTGTTGTGAAGAAATGGTTACAATACTTAATTAAAACCCCGCTCTATCGACATTACAACATCACAATCAACTGGACGGCTTTGAAAGAGCTCAATGAGCAGGCGCCGGCAAACAATGATGCTCCTTTAGAGACGCTCAATAACGTAGTCGAGTCTGAGTGTTTACTAGCCAGACAGAGAACGCTTCTATGGAACGAGGATATGTGTCTCAACATAGCACCAGGGCATCATAGTGTACCGCTGAATATAATCTACGATGTGCATGCAAAGGAGCTGTCATTTCAATCCATTTACTATGGTGTGGCGCGTTCCTTCAAGCCAAACGTACCCGTCACACCATACAAAATAGCTAACAGCGAGGTGCGCCGTCGAGACCGTCGAGGTGTGACACCCGATCACATCCTCTACATGGCGATGAAGATACTACGATTGCGAGTCACACAAGGCATATACTCCTCGTTCAAAAGCGTTAGTAATACAGAAAACGTCACACGTCGCATGATAGAGGACAAACAATATCTCGAATCGTGTATAGAGAGAAATCTGGCCTTTCTCAAAACCATACCGAACAGCGTCCAATATTGGTCGAATCGTAAGAAGGATCTCTTCGCCATGCTACGAGAACTCGGTAAGCCGACTGTGTTTCTTACGATGAGCGCCAACGAAATACGCTGGCCGAAGTTGCTCGAGATATTGAATCGACTAAATCCAAAACATGACGGCGATAATCCTGCCGTAGCAGCAGTATCAGACGTCTTCGCAGGCATGAGTCGATCTACAAAATGCAAGTTAGTGAACGAAGATCCTGTGACGTGTTGTATCTACTTCCATAAGCTCGTTGGTGTTGTGATGCAGCTACTACAAACGACCGTCGCATCACGAAACCCCTTTGGCCACTACCATGTGCTCGATCATTTCCTCCGCATAGAATTTCAACATCGCGGCAGCCCGCACGCTCACATTCTACTCTGGCTAGAGAACGATCCACACGAGTCAATAAATGAAAACATGCCGCTTACTGTACAACTCGTTACCGATCTGTTTAGTGTAGCGAAGGAAGACATGTCGGAGCCAAACAACTACACTCTACAGACTAATATGAAACACTTGTTATGATTTTGTCCCGACGTTTTCACGGAAAATCTACAGCGCGGACCTTGACTACGCCTTTCGGTTATTTTTGTTTCTTAAGGCATTCAGCGGTGCTGCTATATCGGCTAGATGAGGGATATACTTGTGGAAGTAATTTATCATTCCCAAAAATCGTGCTATTCCTTTCGCATCCCGCGGTGGTAAAAATGCTCTGATCGCACAGGTTCGTTCGGGGTCTATGCTTACCTTTCCGTTGGCCTTTACTATGTGACCTAAAATTGAAAATTGTGTAACGGCAAAATTTACTTTACTGGGCTTTACTGTTAATCCGGCTTTCTTTAATCGGGATAGTACTTCACGTAGATGTTTAATATGATGGTCCATTGATTCGCTGTAGATAACAATGTCATCTAGGTAGTGATACACATATTTAAATTTTATGTCGTGGAATAATTTCTCTAATAATCGGCTACATGCAGAACTTCCTTGGGATATTCCAAAGTGTACTCTCTTAAATTGGTACAGGTTGAATGGGACGGCAAATGCGGTTAGACGTTTGGATTCTTCCAATAGGGGTATTTGATGAAATGCCTGATTTAGATCCATAATAGTGAAAACTTTCGATTTCGTAAAATAATGAAAAGCACTGTGGATGTCGGGAAGTGGTATAGACTCGAATTCTATGTTTTTATTTAATTGCCTGTAGTCCACAACTAGTCTATGTTTATCATGGCCTTTAGGTACTAAAAACGCAGGTGATGAATAAGGGGAAGTAGAAGGTTCGATGACTTCTTGTTTTAATAATTTATTGATTTGATTCCTCATTATTTCCATTTTTGGCGGCGATAATTTGTATGGGTGTAGACGTATCACTTTATTGTCGCTCAAATTGATCTTATACTCAATCAGGTTAGTTAATCCTAACTTCGGAGTGAGGACGGTTGCAAATTCGTTTATTAGTTTCTGTATTTTCAGTCTATCTTTACATTCTAGATGGGTTAATTCAGACTCGTGGTGTTCTAGATGTGCAGCAGCTGTTCCGTTATTTTTACTGTTATTTGTTTCACAATCAAAACTATATTTTTGTGTACGATCGAATCCAAAATAATACTTCTTATCGTGGATGTCAAGAATTATACCTGTTTTACTGATAAAGTCAGCTCCCAATATTAAGTCGGGTCCTAATTCATCGCATACCAACATTGGAAAATACTACGTTAGATTTTTGATTTTTAGTTGATGCTGAGTTATATCTTTAAATTTTGTTTGTTAGCTGTAGCGCATTTAATATTCACAGTTTGACTGCGTTTAACTAGGTTATGTTCAAATAAATTATCGGCTAGCTGTTGACTGATTAAGCTTCGAGTTGATCCGGAATCAATTAATCCGAGTGTGGATGTAACACCGAGGTCTACTTGTATATATTGTAACGTAACAAAATTGTAGTTACATATAAATAATATTATACTTCGATTAAGAGTGTACCACGAACATATTTGATCAAAAATGAGAAAGAGTAACTGAAGTATAAAGCCAAATGTGTATTGAAAGAAAATACAACAAATAGCAAAAAATAATAATTACAACCTTAAAATAATTAATAGAATAGTTAAGAAAATAGAGGAAAATAAAGAAATAGAAAATAACAAAAAAGAAAAAACAAATGAAGGAAAGAAATATAAAGAAGCAATAACATACATAGGATATCAAACAAAAATGTTACAAAAATGTTTCGAAAAATATGAAATACAGATAGGAATAAAGAAAACGAAAAATGTATTCGAATATATAAAAAATGATAAAACAGAAGAAATTCCATTAACAGAAAAAAGCGGCGTATACAAATTAAAATGTGGGGAATGTAATAAGATATATCTAGGCGAAACTGGAAGAAAATTTAAAATTAGAATGAATGAACACGCAAAAGGAGAAGGGGTTAGAGTAACGAACTCACTATATGCAAGACATTTCAACGAATCAGGCCATAAATTCATAAATCCCAATGAAAATATGGAAATAATCAAAATAGAAAACAATCCGCAAAAAAGAAAATTAATAGAAGAACTAGAAATACTTAAAGTTAAAAAAGAAGATAAAAATAAATTAATGAATATAAAAGTGGATTTTACAAATGAAGAAATATTTTATTATATATTAATCAATAAACAAAAATAAATTAAAATAATAAGAATAACACACTAAAAAATGACGAAATGTAAAAGGTTACAAAAAAAAATTATAAGTCAAGAATGAAGAAATTAACGGGAGATTCTTAAAACAATTTGACGGACGTTAGAAAAATGCCTAACGGAAAAAGGTAGACAAAGTTCCCGTGAAGAGCGGTAGCAGCTAGAACCAATAAGAGGGGCAATGACATAAGGGGAGGGGCCTAAAGTATAAAAGCCTACAACGTACAATTGATAGACGTTGTTTAAGACCTGAAGATGTCAGTAATGACGAAAAGCTTAGTCGAACAATAAAAAATTATAACAGTTAGCAAATTCATAAAAGAAATAGTAAGGATGGCTGCTAATTTAAACAATACGAAGAATAAATGTGAATTGTGACAAATATATATGAATATGATATAAATAATTATGTTATAAATATGATATGAGTTATCATACAAATGAGGGAACAAAAGATACCCTGTAAGTGATAAAAATTAAATATGAAAAAGAAGAAACCTGATAACTAGAAGAGGAAGTGTAAAGAAGAAGAAGAAGAAGAAGAAGAAGAAGAAGAAGAAGAAGAAGAAATGTATCATGAATAATGAAGAATATGTAGCAAGAACAAGACACCAGCAGTCCCAAAGTAAGGAAGGCATCACGACCAAAAAAGAATAAGATAAGTGTAATGACTGCCAAATTAATAGTTATAATATCATCCAACAAGGAAGGATATAATGAAGACAAAATGACTGAGAATCAAGTGTCGAAAACTTAATAAGTAGCCACAAACAATGATAGTGAATACATTATATGAGTGCATCGATACATAATATAATAACACTACCCCACATAAGCACCACAGACAATAAAAGTGAAATGTTTATAGGAGAGGAAGATAAAAAGGTGTTAACAAATGGAACCAGTGATTACCAAATAAACTACACAAACATTCAGTGTACGAGTTGTAAACCAAGATTGTAACACAGACAAACTTAGTAAGACCACCAATATGTTGAGATTAAAAAGAGAAATAATTGCTCAAAAGACTACTGAAACAAAATATTAAAATCCTTGATAAGATATATGCCTGAATGTCAGAATAACACAGGACAAAATATAAATAATATGCTAACTAATGTGTTGTAAATAAAACAATTTGTTATAGAGAGACAAAACCATGTATACAAACCCATAAAGTGTGTGACATAAATAATTAAAAATTAAGTATTGTTGTATAAACAGATAGTATAAAATGTGTACAAAATGTGTAGAACATTGTAATAGACAATAGTAATAACATGTCATAATAAGATATAATATTTAAGCAGAATGTTGAACAAATTAGGATGCATATTGTTGTCAAATCAGTAACACATAACCTCATTTGAGCAGGACCTACAAGATAAAATCACACATAATAATTAGATAAAGCAATTAAAAGTAATTGTACAAACCAAAACCAAATAAGGACAAATGAATACGATAATGAACACAGTATAAGCTGAGAAACACAATTATATAAGTCAAATTATTGATACAAACAATAGCCAAATCAGCCAAAACACAAAATGACTATCAGAGTTACACAAAAAACACTATTAAAACTTGATAATAGAGAAGAAAATAGTTTACCAGTAGTAAGTAGAATACTCAATTCCTCTATGGGTATACTTAACAATCATTAGATGAGTAAATTAATAACAATTTAATGATAAATAAATATACTTGACCAGTAGGACTAGATGCAAATAACCATTCTACTGAAATTTAAAGATATTTAAACCAACAAGAAGTTAGTACACACACTAGACAGACAATGTACAATGACTAGGTACACTATAATAAATAAATATACATGTATCAAATACTAACAATGACAAAATAAGAATGTCAAAATAACGAAATTATAGCGTGGTGTAGTTAAACAATACTATATGAATAAATGAGGCACCATTTACTGGGATAAAGTTTCAACAAAGGTGTGAAAATATATTAAGTACCATTTGAATACCGGAAGGGTATATTAGAATAAGACATAATATTAAAATAAGCAAATACAAATGCTAGGACATGTACGGCTTACACGCCAAGAATGCATTTTGCTAAAATCATAGATATCTTAATATTTAGTATTAATTAGTGAGAGAAATGGACTCTAAACACCTAATTATAAATATTAGAATAAGATTACATCGAAATAAAGTGGAAAAAACTTATTTATATTAAGAACCACTATAAGTGAATTTTGTGAAGTGAATTAGGTTATTTATGAACGGATTTGTAGCTTGTTTGGACTTAATAGAAAGACCCAAGTATCCGCAGAATAATGAGACCATTCATTTATTAATCAGACAAGTCATAAGAAAGTTATGTACAATAACAAATTTTCTATCATTTCCAAAAAGGAATGAACGCGTCACAGTCTACTCTCCAACCCAAAAACGGACGCCAAAAATTAAAAGTTTTAATGTTACTAAAGCGTTTGGGGTTGAGATTAAAGAATTTTCAACCAATGAGATGACCTAATTTTACTAGACACCAGAAGCGACTTCGTCGAGAAGGATTAATTGTTCTGGGACCATCAAGGCGAGTGGAACGTGCGGCAGTCAGCAACAAGATTTTCAAATTAGTGCGCGTTACCCCAGTATAGTTCAGCAATCTAACCTAAACAGAGTAACTAACCTTTTACGTGTGACAGTGCGACGAGTGATTGTGATAAATAATAACCATCGCTAGTGTATAATAAGGGCGATGAGAAGTGTTAAATGCAGGGAGTACTATTTATTAACAATATTTAAAAAAATGAAATATAATAATTACCGATTGGTAAAGTTTATATTGACACTACTCTAGTCAAGTAAGGACTGTACATGGCTAAATTAGTAAATAATTGTCAATTGATAGGCACATGAGTAAAGGTTCTCGATTTTATTAATTATATTGGTTAAATAAAATATTATTGATATTTTAAAGAAAATAATACATGAAGTCAAAATAATATCAAATATCGAGAATAACAAGAATAAATATAGACGCTAACTTGACTACATCTGACGTTGAACCAAATCAATTATAAAATAACCTTCGGGAACTATCATTGCCATTAATAAACAATACTATCATTTTAAATATGTGTTATATATATAGTTTTAAGATTTGTATACTATGAATTAAAATATTTTAATAACTCACTCTGGACAACCGGTGGAGTTAACCTATAAAGAACAAACGTTCAATGTCAACACTGAGTCTAATTTCAAACTTATAATCAGTTTGAAGAGACTCAAGTAATAAGAATTTATCTATTCAATAAAATACCTTTCATTGGTAATACTTAACCAAATAATATTATTTCGATACACAGTGTTTATGAACGCATATTACACCTGTCTGAATAGCTGACGATAGTACACCAGTTGTACCATGATACGATAGTTTTGATATCGTATTTGAGGTTAATGTTTTTGATTGTTAATTATTCTATTTAAAGTCATATTGTTCAGTATTGACATCTTTGTAACTTGTATCATGACAATTAAAAGAACTCATGAACTTTGGTAATAATAACCAAAATCAACCAAATAAGATTAACAATAATATTGTATATCGTATCAGTGTTACCAGCCCTGAGCTGAAAGAATCTCATCAAATAATTAACTTTTTTGTAGTTTAATATTTAAATTTTAATCCAGTATTAAATACAAACATCATTTTATTTACTGTCTGCATACTAATGCCCAAGTGAATTATTTTGAGAATTGTTTTGTGACTTTTCAGTAATACAGAGCCTACGTTGGAAGATTGAGGACGTTCACCGATGTTAAGTGGAAAGGTAAACATATCAGAGTGCAACAAAGAACTTTAAAATTCCTTTTAAACAATAAATACACGAACTATATAAACATTATAAACAACACTCAAGTTTCATCATTTACATTATATTATAACGTGGCGCCCATCGCGGTGCGACGATAAACACGTTATATAAATTTTTTTTAACGTTATATTATAATATGGTAATTGACACTTACTGATTTCACATTTAGTAATAGTATTACATTTATCAATAAACTTCTTAACATAGGGGTCTAATTTTCTTTGGTTATTTTTATTGTTTAATTCATTGACTTTTCGGGATTTACCTGTTTTCATGATGCTGCGGAAGGCACAGGATTTAGGATCTCCCTGCCTCACATGTTTTTTTGAATAAGGGGGTTTCTGATAGTGCTGTTTCTGTTTACAGTTTCTACTGAGGTGTCCAAATTTCCCGCAGTTATAACATTTTCTTTCTCTACGAGCTGTATCACTTGTATCCTGTTGAGGTCGTGGGTCATTCGATTTAACATGGTTGTGAAAGTTTGTAGGTCTTCTAAATGGTCGTCTTTCACGCTGGGTTCTTGCATCTGTTCCCAGGGCTTGCGTTTCATTCCTACGCTGTACAGTGGAGAGTAACGCATGTCTGTTCTGATCTGAGTACCATACGTTTGACGAGTGAATACTGCTCTGTTCTAGATCAGCGAAAGTGTTGGGCCTATTTATTAATGCTAAACGAGATCTCTCTTCCGGAGATAATCCTACTAAGATTGTATCGACCAACTGTTTTTCGCTCCAGTTGACTTGCAGTAGTCGAGAAGATTCTCTAATATCAGCAATATAGTGGGCCAGTCTCTCATGGGCTCCTTGTACTCGAAGTACGGTGTTGCGTTTGAGCTCCTCATAAATTCCAGTGGGAATAAAGTGTTTTATTAAGGTATTATGAAGTTCTTCTACTGGAAGTTGCGAGCTTAATGACTCCAGTACACGATCTTTTAGCGGTGGTTTACATTTGGGTAGAAGGACTTGTAAGATTTGCCAATTGTTTAGTTGCTGTAAATCTTTTATCTGTAGGAGGTATTTGATGAAGTTTAATAGTTTGGTAATACTCAAGCCATCCGTGTAAGGAATTTCTGTTATAATTTTTTCTACTGGATGCGTGATCTTTCCGTAGAGGTCCGCACTAAGATTTACGTGAGGTATAGTTCTAGGAGGACCAGATGCTGGGTTAGTCATTGTAAAAGCATACTTATCGGTGCGATTATGGAGACCACTAGGAGGTGGGGCTTCTGACATTGTTAGGGTATTTACGTCTCTATCTGGTAGCTGTTCAAGACTCAGTTGTACTCTCGATACAGTGGATGATTCGTGATTCGCGGTGGTGGGCGGGTGTTCTAAAGTAGGAGATTGAACTGGGGAGATATATAATTTCTGTAAGGATTTCTCGATTTCCTCCATCCTAAATGAGTCGGACATTCTTCGCAATTGTCTTATTATGGTTGGTAATTGCTGTAATGCCTCATCCGCAAATGTTTGCACATCGGGTGGGATTACAGTAACGTTGGGCCAGTTTAATAAATTCTTCATCCGACGGGTTAAATGCTCTATTCTCTGCGTGGTACGCAATATTACTGCAGGTGATTTTTCGTCGTGTAGTGTTTGAGATAATAACGTTAATTCCCGGTACTTCGCATAACACGTTTCTCTTTCGCTCTCATAATCTAGTTCGCTTAATCTACCTAACTGCGCGGGTGTATTCGATCTACTTTCGCATAACGTTTTGCGTAATTCTGCGACTGTTACGTTCGCGTGAGGTGAACCGCGTAAAAGTGCTTCGTAGCACAGTTCGTCTTTTAATAACAAATCAGGGTTAAATAAACCCATGTTTCCTTGATGTTAAGTACTATAAGTACTTACTCTACTAATACTAAATTCTATATACTAGATACTACTCTCTTTTGTTTACTAAAATAAACAATTTAATTAGCTGTGGAATATTTACATAGTTTATACGAGAATTGAATCTCGTCTCAGAGAAAGAGAAATCTCACACAGACGTCATTTAATTTAAAACATATGGTGGAAATATGTTGATACTAGGCACGGGAAGTCGCACGCTTTGAATAACAATAGGGGGAGAGACGGACAATAGTTTAACTCGCCGTGACAATAGGGTGACAAGGTACCGTTTTATGCAGGAGAGAACAAGATATCTACCGGTCTGGGATTGTTGTCAAATCGACACATTGGTGACTGAAATTTTCAGACAAGCACGTACATGGGCTTACACATTTAAAATTCACAATTATCCTTACCTATATTATATTATATTCTAATTAATTCTTTAATTTTTTTTGACTCTTATTTATTATTTTTGTAAGTTACTGGAAAATGTTAAATTAACTGAGTGAATAGATCTACAGAGTGGCACATTTTATCTGTGTCACGATGTACGCAAACATTTTATATAAAAGCAGAGTGGCGCATTTTATTACGTACCTACATTATAATACCGGGAACCTGTGCTTCATTGGCTCTGGTCAATTACACAGGCTGCCATAGACTTAACCAACTTCTAATTAAACACATATAATTTTAGTAAATGTCGATACATAATATATGATCCCTAGAATTGAAGGAAAATGTACATGGGTTCCTGTTGATGTATTCACTCAGTTTTGTGTGTTATATAATGACATCTCTTTATTATTCTATAACCTTAAAATCTCTACATAAGGATTTCAACATAGCTGATTCTTAATTTACAGATTACAGTTTACAACATATATTTCAGAAGGGCCCTTTAAATAAGGAAGTTTATGTGTTTGAATTCTCCACGGATCCGGGATTTAAACTTGTTTGTTAATAATGCTCATTTACTCATATCCTATCTTTCAACTTAGTCCATTTGAAGGATGGACTTTATTTAGCTTTTTCCATTTGAAGAATGGACTTTATTTAAACTTTAGAAACAGAGACGCTCCATAATTTAAGCGTTACTTTCTACTACACATATTTTTAAGCATATTACATACTACTGGTTACAATTAGTGACTACTCTTAAAAGTCTTGAAGTGTTATTTAAATTGTCTTTGGTACATTTTTATTTGCATATTACTTAATCACGGAAGACTGGCTTCCGCGTCACCTTATGGTATCCTGATGTTGATTCAGATTAGGCTCCTCGGTCCTTGGGGTGTCTACTGATGGTCTGTCGTTATTGTAGTTTCCGTTGACGTTGAGGTTCCTGAAGTGAGTTCGGTGATTTTGAGGCTGGTACTCTCTTCTCGGATGTCTGGTAGAAAACCTCGTTAGTAGTATAACTCATGTTAATGTTTGTTCCACAGATATGCACTTTACATAATTATTGATAAGGGGTTTTCACCTTAGATACCTAGTACCTATTTTATTTTAAATACATTGTTCTCTTACAAATTAGTATGTAGAGATGTCATCGCGCACACTTATTCATTCTTTTTTCTTTTATATTACATGTTTATATAGGACTCAATATTTACCGCTACATTACGTTGTACACTGTTGTTAGTTGAACTTAAAAGAAACAAAATATTGGTTTGCTTTGTGGCATCGTTCGGATGCGACAGTTTACTGCGTGAGCGCTCCATCACTAGTACTGTACGTTTATTTTTGGGAGAGGTAAAGTAACTTCGCGGAGTTTACGCTTTACCAGAAAAATTGTTCCGCCTTTTAATCGATATTTACCGTTTTAATCTTTGACACATTTATTATCCAAAACATCCTTTACTTCAGAAATGATTATTGTATACAACTGTTTTTTCCTTGTTTATTTATTGAGTTGCACTTTACTCATATTATTAGTTTTGTTTATGGGATAAAATGCGTGTTGATGCCGGTTACCGCCTGTCAATCGCATGGTTAACTATTTAGGGTGTTTCCTTACTTTTATACTCCCATTCCTTTCGGTTTTTTTAAATCTCTTTATTAAGTCTTATTTCTGCGTTATTTTAGGGATTTAAAGCTGATTTAAAATGTGCGATTTTATTTAAATCTAAACTGTCTCCTCTTCTTTTTTTTATTTATTATATTTTTATTATTAATGAAATCGTCACATACTCCGCCGCTTAAAGAAGACACAGGGTGGTAAAAAGTGATTTCTATGGATTGTTTGGTCAGCAATGAACTGGGAGTATGCTTGGCCTTTCTGTGTGAAATTTCTCTCACCCTTTTCTCTTTTTAATTTCTTTAAGAGGTGTATGAGTCACTCTCAACTTACTTCTTACTATTATCAAGATATACAACGCCTTACAAACTAATACTTAGAATACATAAAATTCAAACTTCATGATATATATTTAAGACACACAAAATTCTTCTTAATACTACTACTTAAGACTACTACCGGTTTTTTCTTTAGTTGTGTTACTCTTATTATAGAATTACTCTGCTATAGGATTACTCGTTAAGTAATCATTACTTACTTATTACTTATATTCGGTGTCAGCTGACATCTCACCTCTTTTTTTTTATCTAAGGTTGATCAGGCCTCATTCCTCATTCCTATTTATACGATTAGGTAATTAAGTGGTGACTCAAGTACTTTGTAGCAGGTGATATTCTGCTCGTGATATTTTCGAGATTTTCGTAAGTTCGCTCTTAAATTAGCGCGAGCTTCATTCCAGAAAACGCAAATCAGAGGAAAGCTCGCTTCAAAAGGAATTTAAAAAACCTAAAACGTCCAGTGCCGAGCAAATGCGAGAGCTACGGCAGCATCGAAAAGAAAATGAAAAAACGGTGCAAAGCAATAACGTAGGTGGCCCATCGGGCCTACAGCGGCCACCGACAGTCCAAACGTCCACAGATCGTGTGCAGACGTCGTTGGAAGGCAATACAGAAAACAGTGATAATATAGAGATCAATGGCAACGTGACAGCGCCAGACGAGTATGTATTGCGATCACCAAATATCGTCGTGTTGTCAACGTCGGGCATCAATGCGCGTGGGTCGATGGCGTGTGCTACGGTAGACTGTGATGTTATTGAACAACCCACCAGAGATCCTCAAATGGACAATCGTTGGAGAACGGCACGTGCTCATTTCGCCAAGACTTTCAGCGCAAACGAGTTTGGCTATGCGTGCAGTGTGTGCGATCGCTTATGGTTTCAACGCGATTTGAAGAAAGTTAAGGCTAAACATCGCACTGTACTGGAAGAAGCATTCCCTGATGATACGATCTCGGAATTTGTAACATGTAGCAATTGTACTAAGAGTCTCGATAGCGGGCGGTTGCCCATACTAAGTAGATCAAATGGCTTCTTGTACCCACCGAGACCAAATAACCTACCACCGTTAGACACCGTCACTACTAGGCTGATTTCGCCCAGATTGCCATTTATGCAACTGAGGCGCTTGCGGCATGAAGGTGCATTGGGAATCGTCGGTCAAGTCATCAACGTACCCATTGATGTAGACGAGACGGTCCGACAGTTGCCTCGCCACCTGTACGATGATTACTCAATTAACGTGAATATAAAGAAGCGGCTTACACACAAGTCGTCATATCTCAGCGGGGTGGTTCGTAAGGGTGTTGTGAAGAAATGGTTACAATACTTAATTAAAACCCCGCTCTATCGACATTACAACATCACAATCAACTGGACGGCTTTGAAAGAGCTCAATGAGCAGGCGCCGGCAAACAATGATGCTCCTTTAGAGACGCTCAATAACGTAGTCGAGTCTGAGTGTTTACTAGCCAGACAGAGAACGCTTCTATGGAACGAGGATATGTGTCTCAACATAGCACCAGGGCATCATAGTGTACCGCTGAATATAATCTACGATGTGCATGCAAAGGAGCTGTCATTTCAATCCATTTACTATGGTGTGGCGCGTTCCTTCAAGCCAAACGTACCCGTCACACCATACAAAATAGCTAACAGCGAGGTGCGCCGTCGAGACCGTCGAGGTGTGACACCCGATCACATCCTCTACATGGCGATGAAGATACTACGATTGCGAGTCACACAAGGCATATACTCCTCGTTCAAAAGCGTTAGTAATACAGAAAACGTCACACGTCGCATGATAGAGGACAAACAATATCTCGAATCGTGTATAGAGAGAAATCTGGCCTTTCTCAAAACCATACCGAACAGCGTCCAATATTGGTCGAATCGTAAGAAGGATCTCTTCGCCATGCTACGAGAACTCGGTAAGCCGACTGTGTTTCTTACGATGAGCGCCAACGAAATACGCTGGCCGAAGTTGCTCGAGATATTGAATCGACTAAATCCAAAACATGACGGCGATAATCCTGCCGTAGCAGCAGTATCAGACGTCTTCGCAGGCATGAGTCGATCTACAAAATGCAAGTTAGTGAACGAAGATCCTGTGACGTGTTGTATCTACTTCCATAAGCTCGTTGGTGTTGTGATGCAGCTACTACAAACGACCGTCGCATCACGAAACCCCTTTGGCCACTACCATGTGCTCGATCATTTCCTCCGCATAGAATTTCAACATCGCGGCAGCCCGCACGCTCACATTCTACTCTGGCTAGAGAACGATCCACACGAGTCAATAAATGAAAACATGCCGCTTACTGTACAACTCGTTACCGATCTGTTTAGTGTAGCGAAGGAAGACATGTCGGAGCCAAACAACTACACTCTACAGACTAATATGAAACACTTGTTATGATTTTGTCCCGACGTTTTCACGGAAAATCTACAGCGCGGACCTTGACTACGCCTTTCGGTTATTTTTGTTTCTTAAGGCATTCAGCGGTGCTGCTATATCGGCTAGATGAGGGATATACTTGTGGAAGTAATTTATCATTCCCAAAAATCGTGCTATTCCTTTCGCATCCCGCGGTGGTAAAAATGCTCTGATCGCACAGGTTCGTTCGGGGTCATGCTTACCTTTCCGTTGGCCTTTACTATGTGACCTAAAATTGAAAATTGTGTAACGGCAAAATTTACTTTACTGGGATTTACTGTTAATCCGGCTTTCTTTAATCGGGATAGTACTTCACGTAGATGTTTAATATGATGGTCCATTGATTCGCTGTAGATAACAATGTCATCTAGGTAGTGATACACATATTTAAATTTTATGTCGTGGAATAATTTCTCTAATAATCGGCTACATGCAGAACTTCCTTGGGATATTCCAAAGTGTACTCTCTTAAATTGGTACAGGTTGAATGGGACGGCAAATGCGGTTAGACGTTTGGATTCTTCCAATAGGGGTATTTGATGAAATGCCTGATTTAGATCCATAATAGTGAAAACTTTCGATTTCGTAAAATAATGAAAAGCACTGTGGATGTCGGGAAGTGGTATAGACTCGAATTCTATGTTTTTATTTAATTGCCTGTAGTCCACAACTAGTCTATGTTTATCATGGCCTTTAGGTACTAAAAACGCAGGTGATGAATAAGGGGAAGTAGAAGGTTCGATGACTTCTTGTTTTAATAATTTATTGATTTGATTCCTCATTATTTCCATTTTTGGCGGCGATAATTTGTATGGGTGTAGACGTATCACTTTATTGTCGCTCAAATTGATCTTATACTCAATCAGGTTAGTTAATCCTAACTTCGGAGTGAGGACGGTTGCAAATTCGTTTATTAGTTTCTGTATTTTCAGTCTATCTTTACATTCTAGATGGGTTAATTCAGACTCGTGGTGTTCTAGATGTGCAGCAGCTGTTCCGTTATTTTTACTGTTATTTGTTTCACAATAAAAACTATATTTTTGTGTACGATCGAATCCAAAATAATACTTCTTATCGTGGATGTCAAGAATTATACCTGTTTTACTGATAAAGTCAGCTCCCAATATTAAGTCGGGTCCTAATTCATCGCATACCAACATTGGAAAATACTACGTTAGATTTTTGATTTTTAGTTGATGCTGAGTTATATCTTTAAATTTTGTTTGTTAGCTGTAGCGCATTTAATATTCACAGTTTGACTGCGTTTAACTAGGTTATGTTCAAATAAATTATCGGCTAGCTGTTGACTGATTAAGCTTCGAGTTGATCCGGAATCAATTAATCCGAGTGTGGATGTAACACCGAGGTCTACTTGTATATATTGTAACGTAACAAAATTGTAGTTACATATAAATAATATTATACGTCGATTAAGAGTACCACGAACATATTTGATCAAAAATGAGAAAGAATAACTGAAGTATAAAGCCAAATGTGTATTGAAAGAAAATACAACAAATAGCAAAAAATAATAATTACAACCTTAAAATAATTAATAGAATGGTTAAGAAAATAGAGGAAAATAAAGAAATAGAAAATAACAAAAAAGAAAAAACAAATGAAGGAAAGAAATATAAAGAAGCAATAACATACATAGGATATCAAACAAAAATGTTTCGAAAAATATGAAATACAGATAGGAATAAAGAAAACGAAAAATGTATTCGAATATATAAAAAATGATAAAACAGAAGAAATTCCATTAACAGAAAAAAGCGGCGTATACAAATTAAAATGTGGGGAATGTAATAAGATATATCTAGGCGAAACTGGAAGAAAATTTAAAATTAGAATGAATGAACACGCAAAAGGAGAAGGGGTTAGAGTAACGAACTCACTATATGCAAGACATTTCAACGAATCAGGCCATAAATTCATAAATCCCAATGAAAATATGGAAATAATCAAAATAGAAAACAATCCGCAAAAAAGAAAATTAATAGAAGAACTAGAAATACTTAAAGTTAAAAAAGAAGATAAAAATAAATTAATGAATATAAAAGTGGATTTTACAAATGAAGAAATATTTTATTATATATTAATCAATAAACAAAAATAAATTAAAATAATAAGAATAACACACTAAAAAATGACGAAATGTAAAAGGTTACAAAAAAAAATTATAAGTCAAGAATGAAGAAATTAACGGGAGATTCTTAAAACAATTTGACGGACGTTAGAAAAATGCCTAACGGAAAAAGGTAGACAAAGTTCCCGTGAAGAGCGGTAGCAGCTAGAACCAATAAGAGGGGCAATGACATAAGGGGAGGGGCCTAAAGTATAAAAGCCTACAACGTACAGTTGATAGACGTTGTTTAAGACCTGAAGATGTCAGTAATGACGAAAAGCTTAGTCGAACAATAAAAAATTATAACAGTTAGCAAATTCATAAAAGAAATAGTAAGGATGGCTGCTAATTTAAACAATACGAAGAATAAATGTGAATTGTGACAAATATATATGAATATGATATAAATAATTATGTTATAAATATGATATGAGTTATCATACAAATGAGGGAACAAAAGATACCCTGTAAGTGATAAAAATTAAATATGAAAAAGAAGAAACCTGATAACTAGAAGAGGAAGTGTAAAGAAGAAGAAGAAGAAGAAGAAGAAGAAGAAGAAGAAGAAGAAGAAATGTATCATGAATAATGAAGAATATGTAGCAAGAACAAGACACCAGCAGTCCCAAAGTAAGGAAGGCATCACGACCAAAAAAGAATAAGATAAGTGTAATGACTGCCAAATTAATAGTTATAATATCATCCAACAAGGAAGGATATAATGAAGACAAAATGACTGAGAATCAAGTGTCGAAAACTTAATAAGTAGCCACAAACAATGATAGTGAATACATTATATGAGTGCATCGATACATAATATAATAACACTACCCCACATAAGCACCACAGACAATAAAAGTGAAATGTTTATAGGAGAGGAAGATAAAAAGGTGTTAACAAATGGAACCAGTGATTACCAAATAAACTACACAAACATTCAGTGTACGAGTTGTAAACCAAGATTGTAACACAGACAAACTTAGTAAGACCACCAATATGTTGAGATTAAAAAGAGAAATAATTGCTCAAAAGACTACTGAAACAAAATATTAAAATCCTTGATAAGATATATGCCTGAATGTCAGAATAACACAGGACAAAATATAAATAATATGCTAACTAATGTGTTGTAAATAAAACAATTTGTTATAGAGAGACAAAACCATGTATACAAACCCATAAAGTGTGTGACATAAATAATTAAAAATTAAGTATTGTTGTATAAACAGATAGTATAAATGTGTACAAAATGTGTAGAACATTGTAATAGACAATAGTAATAACATGTCATAATAAGATATAATATTTAAGCAGAATGTTGAACAAATTAGGATGCATATTGTTGTCAAATCAGTAACACATAACCTCATTTGAGCAGGACCTACAAGATAAAATCACACATAATAATTAGAGAAAGCAATTAAAAGTAATTGTACAAACCAAAACCAAATAAGGACAAATGAATACGATAATGAACACAGTATAAGCTGAGAAACACAATTATATAAGTCAAATTATTGATACAAACAATAGCCAAATCAGCCAAAACACAAAATGACTATCAGAGTTACACAAAAAACACTATTAAAACTTGATAATAGAGAAGAAAATAGTTTACCAGTAGTAAGTAGAATACTCAATTCCTCTATGGGTATACTTAACAATCATTAGATGAGTAAATTAATAACAATTTAATGATAAATAAATATACTTGACCAGTAGGACTAGATGCAAATAACCATTCTACTGAAATTTAAAGATATTTAAACCAACAAGAAGTTAGTACACACACTAGACAGACAATGTACAATGACTAGGTACACTATAATAAATAAATATACATGTATCAAATACTAACAATGACAAAATAAGAATGTCAAAATAACGAAATTATAGCATGGTGTAGTTAAACAATACTATATGAATAAATGAGGCACCATTTACTGGGATAAAGTTTCAACAAAGGTGTGAAAATATATTAAGTACCATTTGAATACCGGAAGGGTATATTAGAATAAGACATAATATTAAAATAAGCAAATACAAATGCTAGGACATGTACGGCTTACACGCCAAGAATGCATTTTGCTAAAATCATAGATATCTTAATATTTAGTATTAATTAGTGAGAGAAATGGACTCTAAACACCTAATTATAAATATTAGAATAAGATTACATCGAAATAAAGTGGAAAAACTTATTTATATTAAGAACCACTATAAGTGAATTTTGTGAAGTGAATTAGGTTATTTATGAACGGATTTGTAGCTTGTTTGGACTTAATAGAAAGACCCAAGTATCCGCAGAATAATGAGACCATTCATTTATTAATCAGACAAGTCATAAGAAAGTTATGTACAATAACAAATTTTCTATCATTTCCAAAAAGGAATGAACGCGTCACAGTCTACTCTCCAACCCAAAAACGGACGCCAAAAATTAAAAGTTTTAATGTTACTAAAGCGTTTGGGGTTGAGATTAAAGAATTTTCAACCAATGAGATGACCTAATTTTACTAGACACCAGAAGCGACTTCGTCGAGAAGGATTAATTGTTCTGGGACCATCAAGGCGAGTGGAACGTGCGGCAGTCAGCAACAAGATTTTCAAATTAGTGCGCGTTACCCCAGTATAGTTCAGCAATCTAACCTAAACAGAGTAACTAACCTTTTACGTGTGACAGTGCGACGAGTGATTGTGATAAATAATAACCATCGCTAGTGTATAATAAGGGCGATGAGAAGTGTTAAATGCAGGGAGTACTATTTATTAACAATATTTAAAAAAATGAAATATAATAATTACCGATTGGTAAAGTTTATATTGACACTACTCTAGTCAAGTAAGGACTGTACATGGCTAAATTAGTAAATAATTGTCAATTGATAGGCACATGAGTAAAGGTTCTCGATTTTATTAATTATATTGGTTAAATAAAATATTATTGATATTTTAAAGAAAATAATACATGAAGTCAAAATAATATCAAATATCGAGAATAACAAGAATAAATATAGACGCTAACTTGACTACATCTGACGTTGAACCAAATCAATTATAAAATA
Source organism: Magicicada septendecula (assembly GCA_034769895.1). Lineage (NCBI taxonomy): Eukaryota > Metazoa > Arthropoda > Insecta > Hemiptera > Cicadidae > Magicicada > Magicicada septendecula. Next base: position 893,143,271 of record CM068367.1, read on the forward strand.
ACCTTCGGGAACTATCATTGCCATTAATAAACAATACTATCATTTTAAATATGTGTTATATATATAGTTTTAAGATTTGTATACTATGAATTAAAATATTTTAATAACTCACTCTGGACAACCGGTGGAGTTAACCTATAAAGAACAAACGTTCAATGTCAACACTGAGTCTAATTTTAAACTTATAATCAGTTTGAAGAGACTCAAGTAATAAGAATTTATCTATTCAATAAAATACCTTTCATTGGTAATACTTAACCAAATAATATTATTTCGATACACAGTGTTTATGAACGCATATTACACCTGTCTGAATAGCTGACGATAGTACACCAGTTGTACCATGATACGATAGTTTTGATATCGTATTTGAGGTTAATGTTTTTGATTGTTAATTATTCTATTTAAAGTCATATTGTTCAGTATTGACATCTTTGTAACTTGTATCATGACAATTAAAAGAACTCATGAACTTTGGTAATAATAACCAAAATCAACCAAATAAGATTAACAATAATATTGTATATCGTATCAGTGTTACCAGCCCTGAGCTGAAAGAATCTCATCAAATAATTAACTTTTTGTAGTTTAATATTTAAATTTTAATCCAGTATTAAATACAAACATCATTTTATTTACTGTCTGCATACTAATGCCCAAGTGAATTATTTTGAGAATTGTTTTGTGACTTTTCAGTAATACAGAGCCTACGTTGGAAGATTGAGGACGTTCACCGATGTTAAGTGGAAAGGTAAACATATCAGAGTGCAACAAAGAACTTTAAAATTCCTTTTAAACAATAAATACACGAACTATATAAACATTATAAACAACACTCAAGTTTCATCATTTACATTATATTATAACGTGGCGCCCATCGCGGTGCGACGATAAACACGTTATATAAATTTTTTTTAACGTTATATTATAATATGGTAATTGACACTTACTGATTTCACATTTAGTAATAGTATTACATTTATCAATAAACTTCTTAACATAGGGGTCTAATTTTCTTTGGTTTTTTTTATTGTTTAATTCATTGACTTTTCGGGATTTACCTGTTTTCATGATGCTGCGGAAGGCACAGGATTTAGGATCTCCCTGCCTCACATGTTTTTTTGAATAAGGGGGTTTCTGATAGTGCTGTTTCTGTTTACAGTTTCTACTGAGGTGTCCAAATTTCCCGCAGTTATAACATTTTCTTTCTCTACGAGCTGTATCACTTGTATCCTGTTGAGGTCGTGGGTCATTCGATTTAACATGGTTGTGAAAGTTTGTAGGTCTTCTAAATGGTCGTCTTTCACGCTGGGTTCTTGCATCTGTTCCCAGGGCTTGCGTTTCATTCCTACGCTGTACAGTGGAGAGTAACGCATGTCTGTTCTGATCTGAGTACCATACGTTTGACGAGTGAATACTGCTCTGTTCTAGATCAGCGAAAGTGTTGGGCCTATTTATTAATGCTAAACGAGATCTCTCTTCCGGAGATAATCCTACTAAGATTGTATCGACCAACTGTTTTTCGCTCCAGTTGACTTGCAGTAGTCGAGAAGATTCTCTAATATCAGCAATATAGTGGGCCAGTCTCTCATGGGCTCCTTGTACTCGAAGTACGGTGTTGCGTTTGAGCTCCTCATAAATTCCAGTGGGAATAAAGTGTTTTATTAAGGTATTATGAAGTTCTTCTACTGGAAGTTGCGAGCTTAATGACTCCAGTACACGATCTTTTAGCGGTGGTTTACATTTGGGTAGAAGGACTTGTAAGATTTGCCAATTGTTTAGTTGCTGTAAATCTTTTATCTGTAGGAGGTATTTGATGAAGTTTAATAGTTTGGTAATACTCAAGCCATCCGTGTAAGGAATTTCTGTTATAATTTTTTCTACTGGATGCGTGATCTTTCCGTAGAGGTCCGCACTAAGATTTACGTGAGGTATAGTTCTAGGAGGACCAGATGCTGGGTTAGTCATTGTAAAAGCATACTTATCGGTGCGATTATGGAGACCACTAGGAGGTGGGGCTTCTGACATTGTTAGGGTATTTACGTCTCTATCTGGTAGCTGTTCAAGACTCAGTTGTACTCTCGATACAGTGGATGATTCGTGATTCGCGGTGGTGGGCGGGTGTTCTAAAGTAGGAGATTGAACTGGGGAGATATATAATTTCTGTAAGGATTGCTCGATTTCCTCCATCCTAAATGAGTCGGACATTCTTCGCAATTGTCTTATTATGGTTGGTAATTGCTGTAATGCCTCATCCGCAAATGTTTGCACATCGGGTGGGATTACAGTAACGTTGGGCCAGTTTAATAAATTCTTCATCCGACGGGTTAAATGCTCTATTCTCTGCGTGGTACGCAATATTACTGCAGGTGATTTTTCGTCGTGTAGTGTTTGAGATAATAACGTTAATTCCCGGTACTTCGCATAACACGTTTCTCTTTCGCTCTCATAATCTAGTTCGCTTAATCTACCTAACTGCGCGGGTGTATTCGATCTACTTTCGCATAACGTTTTGCGTAATTCTGCGACTGTTACGTTCGCGTGAGGTGAACCGCGTAAAAGTGCTTCGTAGCACAGTTCGTCTTTTAATAACAAATCAGGGTTAAATAAACCCATGTTTCCTTGATGTTAAGTACTATAAGTACTTACTCTACTAATACTAAATTCTATATACTAGATACTACTCTCTTTTGTTTACTAAAATAAACAATTTAATTAGCTGTGGAATATTTACATAGTTTATACGAGAATTGAATCTCGTCTCAGAGAAAGAGAAATCTCACACAGACGTCATTTAATTTAAAACATATGGTGGAAATATGTTGATACTAGGCACGGGAAGTCGCACGCTTTGAATAACAATAGGGGGAGAGACGGACAATAGTTTAACTCGCCGTGACAATAGGGTGACAAGGTACCGTTTTATGCAGGAGAGAACAAGATATCTACCGGTCTGGGATTGTTGTCAAATCGACACATTGGTGACTGAAATTTTCAGACAAGCACGTACATGGGCTTACACATTTAAAATTCACAATTATCCTTACCTATATTATATTATATTCTAATTAATTCTTTAATTTTTTTTGACTCTTATTTATTATTTTTGTAAGTTACTGGAAAATGTTAAATTAACTGAGTGAATAGATCTACAGAGTGGCACATTTTATCTGTGTCATGATGTACGCAAACATTTTATATAAAAGCAGAGTGGCGCATTTTATTACGTACCTACATTATAATACCGGGAACCTGTGCTTCATTGGCTCTGGTCAATTACACAGGCTGCCATAGACTTAATCAACTTCTAATTAAACACATATAATTTTAGTAAATGTCGATACATAATATATGATCCCTAGAATTGAAGGAAAATGTACATGGGTTCCTGTTGATGTATTCACTCAGTTTTGTGTGTTATATAATGACATCTCTTTATTATTCTATAACCTTAAAATCTCTACATAAGGTTTTCAACATAGCTGATTCTTAATTTACAGATTACAGTTTACAACATATATTTCAGAAGGGCCCTTTAAATAAGGAAGTTTATGTGTTTGAATTCTCCACGGATCCGGGATTTAAACTTGTTTGTTAATAATGCTCATTTACTCATATCCTATCTTTCAACTTAGTCCATTTGAAGGATGGACTTTATTTAGCTTTTTCCATTTGAAGAATGGACTTTATTTAAACTTTAGAAACAGAGACGCTCCATAATTTAAGCGTTACTTTCTACTACACATATTTTTAAGCATATTACATACTACTGGTTACAATTAGTGACTACTCTTAAAAGTCTTGAAGTGTTATTTAAATTGTCTTTGGTACATTTTTATTTGCATATTACTTAATCACGGAAGACTGGCTTCCGCGTCACCTTATGGTATCCTGATGTTGATTCAGATTAGGCTCCTCGGTCCTTGGGGTGTCTACTGATGGTCTGTCGTTATTGTAGTTTCCGTTGACGTTGAGGTTCCTGAAGTGAGTTCGGTGATTTTGAGGCTGGTACTCTCTTCTCGGATGTCTGGTAGAAAACCTCGTTAGTAGTATAACTCATGTTAATGTTTGTTCCACAGATATGCACTTTACATAATTATTGATAAGGGGTTTTCACCTTAGATACCTAGTACCTATTTTATTTTAAATACATTGTTCTCTTACAAATTAGTATGTAGAGATGTCATCGCGCACACTTATTCATTCTTTTTTCTTTTATATTACATGTTTATATAGGACTCAGTATTTACCGCTACATTACGTTGTACACTGTTGTTAGTTGAACTTAAAAGAAACAAAATATTGGTTTGCTTTGTGGCATCGTTCGGATGCGACAGTTTACTGCGTGAGCGCTCCATCACTAATACTGTACGTTTATTTTTGGGAGAGGTAAAGTAACTTCGCGGAGTTTACGCTTTACCAGAAAAATTGTTCCGCCTTTTAATCGATATTTACCGTTTTAATCTTTGACACATTTATTATCCAAAACATCCTTTACTTCAGAAATGATTATTGTATACAACTGTTTTTTCCTTGTTTATTTATTGAGTTGCACTTTACTCATATTATTAGTTTTGTTTATGGGATAAAATGCGTGTTGATGCCGGTTACCGCCTGTCAATCGCATGGTTAACTATTTAGGGTGTTTCCTTACTTTTATACTCCCATTCCTTTCGGTTTTTTTAAATCTCTTTATTAAGTCTTATTTCTGCGTTATTTTAGGGATTTAAAGCTGATTTAAAATGTGCGATTTTATTTAAATCTAAACTGTCTCCTCTTCTTTTTTTTTATTTATTATATTTTTATTATTAATGAAATCGTCACATACTCCGCCGCTTAAAGAAGACACAGGGTGGTAAAAAGTGATTTCTATGGATTGTTTGGTCAGCAATGAACTGGGAGTATGCTTGGCCTTTCTGCGTGAAATTTCTCTCACCCTTTTCTCTTTTTAATTTCTTTAAGAGGTGCATGAGTCACTCTCAACTTACTTCTTACTATTATCAAGATATACAACGCCTTACAAACTAATACTTAGAATACATAAAATTCAAACTTCATGATATATATTTAAGACACACAAAATTCTTCTTAATACTACTACTTAAGACTACTACCGGTTTTTTCTTTAGTTGTGTTACTCTTATTATAGAATTACTCTGCTATAGGATTACTCGTTAAGTAATCATTACTTACTTATTACTTATATTCGGTGTCAGCTGACATCTCACCTCTTTTTTTTTATCTAAGGTTGATCAGGCCTCATTCCTCATTCCTATTTATACGATTAGGTAATTAAGTGGTGACTCAAGTACTTTGTAGCAGGTGATATTCTGCTCGTGATATTTTCGAGATTTTCGTAAGTTCGCTCTTAAATTAGCGCGAGCTTCATTCCAGAAAACGCAAATCAGAGGAAAGCTCGCATCAAAAGGAATTTAAAAAACCTAAAACGTCCAGTGCCGAGCAAATGCGAGAGCTACGGCAGCATCGAAAAGAAAATGAAAAAACGGTGCAAAGCAATAACGTAGGTGGCCCATCGGGCCTACAGCGGCCACCGACAGTCCAAACGTCCACAGATCGTGTGCAGACGTCGTTGGAAGGCAATACAGAAAACAGTGATAATATAGAGATCAATGGCAACGTGACAGCGCCAGACGAGTATGTATTGCGATCACCAAATATCGTCGTGTTGTCAACGTCGGGCATCAATGCGCGTGGGTCGATGGCGTGTGCTACGGTAGACTGTGATGTTATTGAACAACCCACCAGAGATCCTCAAATGGACAATCGTTGGAGAACGGCACGTGCTCATTTCGCCAAGACTTTCAGCGCAAACGAGTTTGGCTATGCGTGCAGTGTGTGCGATCGCTTATGGTTTCAACGCGATTTGAAGAAAGTTAAGGCTAAACATCGCACTGTACTGGAAGAAGCATTCCCTGATGATACGATCTCGGAATTTGTAACATGTAGCAATTGTACTAAGAGTCTCGATAGCGGGCGGTTGCCCATACTAAGTAGATCAAATGGCTTCTTGTACCCACCGAGACCAAATAACCTACCACCGTTAGACACCGTCACTACTAGGCTGATTTCGCCCAGATTGCCATTTATGCAACTGAGGCGCTTGCGGCATGAAGGTGCATTGGGAATCGTCGGTCAAGTCATCAACGTACCCATTGATGTAGACGAGACGGTCCGACAGTTGCCTCGCCACCTGTACGATGATTACTCAATTAACGTGAATATAAAGAAGCGGCTTACACACAAGTCGTCATATCTCAGCGGGGTGGTTCGTAAGGGTGTTGTGAAGAAATGGTTACAATACTTAATTAAAACCCCGCTCTATCGACATTACAACATCACAATCAACTGGACGGCTTTGAAAGAGCTCAATGAGCAGGCGCCGGCAAACAATGATGCTCCTTTAGAGACGCTCAATAACGTAGTCGAGTCTGAGTGTTTACTAGCCAGACAGAGAACGCTTCTATGGAACGAGGATATGTGTCTCAACATAGCACCAGGGCATCATAGTGTACCGCTGAATATAATCTACGATGTGCATGCAAAGGAGCTGTCATTTCAATCCATTTACTATGGTGTGGCGCGTTCCTTCAAGCCAAACGTACCCGTCACACCATACAAAATAGCTAACAGCGAGGTGCGCCGTCGAGACCGTCGAGGTGTGACACCCGATCACATCCTCTACATGGCGATGAAGATACTACGATTGCGAGTCACACAAGGCATATACTCCTCGTTCAAAAGCGTTAGTAATACAGAAAACGTCACACGTCGCATGATAGAGGACAAACAATATCTCGAATCGTGTATAGAGAGAAATCTGGCCTTTCTCAAAACCATACCGAACAGCGTCCAATATTGGTCGAATCGTAAGAAGGATCTCTTCGCCATGCTACGAGAACTCGGTAAGCCGACTGTGTTTCTTACGATGAGCGCCAACGAAATACGCTGGCCGAAGTTGCTCGAGATATTGAATCGACTAAATCCAAAACATGACGGCGATAATCCTGCCGTAGCAGCAGTATCAGACGTCTTCGCAGGCATGAGTCGATCTACAAAATGCAAGTTAGTGAACGAAGATCCTGTGACGTGTTGTATCTACTTCCATAAGCTCGTTGGTGTTGTGATGCAGCTACTACAAACGACCGTCGCATCACGAAACCCCTTTGGCCACTACCATGTGCTCGATCATTTCCTCCGCATAGAATTTCAACATCGCGGCAGCCCGCACGCTCACATTCTACTCTGGCTAGAGAACGATCCACACGAGTCAATAAATGAAAACATGCCGCTTACTGTACAACTCGTTACCGATCTGTTTAGTGTAGCGAAGGAAGACATGTCGGAGCCAAACAACTACACTCTACAGACTAATATGAAACACTTGTTATGATTTTGTCCCGACGTTTTCACGGAAAATCTACAGCGCGGATCTTGACTACGCCTTTCGGTTATTTTTGTTTCTTAAGGCATTCAGCGGTGCTGCTATATCGGCTAGATGAGGGATATACTTGTGGAAGTAATTTATCATTCCCAAAAATCGTGCTATTCCTTTCGCATCCCGCGGTGGTAAAAATGCTCTGATCGCACAGGTTCGTTCGGGGTCTATGCTTACCTTTCCGTTGGCCTTTACTATGTGACCTAAAATTGAAAATTGTGTAACGGCAAAATTTACTTTACTGGGATTTACTGTTAATCCGGCTTTCTTTAATCGGGATAGTACTTCACGTAGATGTTTAATATGATGGTCCATTGATTCGCTGTAGATAACAATGTCATCTAGGTAGTGATACACATATTTAAATTTTATGTCGTGGAATAATTTCTCTAATAATCGGCTACATGCAGAACTTCCTTGGGATATTCCAAAGTGTACTCTCTTAAATTGGTACAGGTTGAATGGGACGGCAAATGCGGTTAGACGTTTGGATTCTTCCAATAGGGGTATTTGATGAAATGCCTGATTTAGATCCATAATAGTGAAAACTTTCGATTTCGTAAAATAATGAAAAGCACTGTGGATGTCGGGAAGTGGTATAGACTCGAATTCTATGTTTTTATTTAATTGCCTGTAGTCCACAACTAGTCTATGTTTATCATGGCCTTTAGGTACTAAAAACGCAGGTGATGAATAAGGGGAAGTAGAAGGTTCGATGACTTCTTGTTTTAATAATTTATTGATTTGATTCCTCATTATTTCCATTTTTGGCGGCGATAATTTGTATGGGTGTAGACGTATCACTTTATTGTCGCTCAAATTGATCTTATACTCAATCAGGTTAGTTAATCCTAACTTCGGAGTGAGGACGGTTGCAAATTCGTTTATTAGTTTCTGTATTTTCAGTCTATCTTTACATTCTAGATGGGTTAATTCAGACTCGTGGTGTTCTAGATGTGCAGCAGCTGTTCCGTTATTTTTACTGTTATTTGTTTCACAATAAAAACTATATTTTTGTGTACGATCGAATCCAAAATAATACTTCTTATCGTGGATGTCAAGAATTATACCTGTTTTACTGATAAAGTCAGCTCCCAATATTAAGTCGGGTCCTAATTCATCGCATACCAACATTGGAAAATACTACGTTAGATTTTTGATTTTTAGTTGATGCTGAGTTATATCTTTAAATTTTGTTTGTTAGCTGTAGCGCATTTAATATTCACAGTTTGACTGCGTTTAACTAGGTTATGTTCAAATAAATTATCGGCTAGCTGTTGACTGATTAAGCTTCGAGTTGATCCGGAATCAATTAATCCGAGTGTGGATGTAACACCGAGGTCTACTTGTATATATTGTAACGTAACAAAATTGTAGTTACATATAAATAATATTATACTTCGATTAAGAGTGTACCACGAACATATTTGATCAAAAATGAGAAAGAGTAACTGAAGTATAAAGCCAAATGTGTATTGAAAGAAAATACAACAAATAGCAAAAAATAATAATTACAACCTTAAAATAATTAATAGAATAGTTAAGAAAATAGAGGAAAATAAAGAAATAGAAAATAACAAAAAAGAAAAAACAAATGAAGGAAAGAAATATAAAGAAGCAATAACATACATAGGATATCAAACAAAAATGTTACAAAAATGTTTCGAAAAATATGAAATACAGATAGGAATAAAGAAAACGAAAAATGTATTCGAATATATAAAAAATGATAAAACAGAAGAAATTCCATTAACAGAAAAAAGCGGCGTATACAAATTAAAATGTGGGGAATGTAATAAGATATATCTAGGCGAAACTGGAAGAAAATTTAAAATTAGAATGAATGAACACGCAAAAGGAGAAGGGGTTAGAGTAACGAACTCACTATATGCAAGACATTTCAACGAATCAGGCCATAAATTCATAAATCCCAATGAAAATATGGAAATAATCAAAATAGAAAACAATCCGCAAAAAAGAAAATTAATAGAAGAACTAGAAATACTTAAAGTTAAAAAAGAAGATAAAAATAAATTAATGAATATAAAAGTGGATTTTACAAATGAAGAAATATTTTATTATATATTAATCAATAAACAAAAATAAATTAAAATAATAAGAATAACACACTAAAAAATGACGAAATGTAAAAGGTTACAAAAAAAAATTATAAGTCAAGAATGAAGAAATTAACGGGAGATTCTTAAAACAATTTGACGGACGTTAGAAAAATGCCTAACGGAAAAAGGTAGACAAAGTTCCCGTGAAGAGCGGTAGCAGCTAGAACCAATAAGAGGGGCAATGACATAAGGGGAGGGGCCTAAAGTATAAAAGCCTACAACGTACAGTTGATAGACGTTGTTTAAGACCTGAAGATGTCAGTAATGACGAAAAGCTTAGTCGAACAATAAAAAATTATAACAGTTAGCAAATTCATAAAAGAAATAGTAAGGATGGCTGCTAATTTAAACAATACGAAGAATAAATGTGAATTGTGACAAATATATATGAATATGATATAAATAATTATGTTATAAATATGATATGAGTTATCATACAAATGAGGGAACAAAAGATACCCTGTAAGTGATAAAAATTAAATATGAAAAAGAAGAAACCTGATAACTAGAAGAGGAAGTGTAAAGAAGAAGAAGAAAAAGAAGAAGAAGAAGAAGAAGAAGAAGAAGAAGAAGAAATGTATCATGAATAATGAAGAATATGTAGCAAGAACAAGACACCAGCAGTCCCAAAGTAAGGAAGGCATCACGACCAAAAAAGAATAAGATAAGTGTAATGACTGCCAAATTAATAGTTATAATATCATCCAACAAGGAAGGATATAATGAAGACAAAATGACTGAGAATCAAGTGTCGAAAACTTAATAAGTAGCCACAAACAATGATAGTGAATACATTATATGAGTGCATCGATACATAATATAATAACACTACCCCACATAAGCACCACAGACAATAAAAGTGAAATGTTTATAGGAGAGGAAGATAAAAAGGTGTTAACAAATGGAACCAGTGATTACCAAATAAACTACACAAACATTCAGTGTACGAGTTGTAAACCAAGATTGTAACACAGGCAAACTTAGTAAGACCACCAATATGTTGAGATTAAAAAGAGAAATAATTGCTCAAAAGACTACTGAAACAAAATATTAAAATCCTTGATAAGATATATGCCTGAATGTCAGAATAACACAGGACAAAATATAAATAATATGCTAACTAATGTGTTGTAAATAAAACAATTTGTTATAGAGAGACAAAACCATGTATACAAACCCATAAAGTGTGTGACATAAATAATTAAAAATTAAGTATTGTTGTATAAACAGATAGTATAAAATGTGTACAAAATGTGTAGAACATTGTAATAGACAATAGTAATAACATGTCATAATAAGATATAATATTTAAGCAGAATGTTGAACAAATTAGGATGCATATTGTTGTCAAATCAGTAACACATAACCTCATTTGAGCAGGACCTACAAGATAAAATCACACATAATAATTAGATAAAGCAATTAAAAGTAATTGTACAAACCAAAACCAAATAAGGACAAATGAATACGATAATGAACACAGTATAAGCTGAGAAACACAATTATATAAGTCAAATTATTGATACAAACAATAGCCAAATCAGCCAAAACACAAAATGACTATCAGAGTTACACAAAAAACACTATTAAAACTTGATAATAGAGAAGAAAATAGTTTACCAGTAGTAAGTAGAATACTCAATTCCTCTATGGGTATACTTAACAATCATTAGATGAGTAAATTAATAACAATTTAATGATAAATAAATATACTTGACCAGTAGGACTAGATGCAAATAACCATTCTACTGAAATTTAAAGATATTTAAACCAACAAGAAGTTAGTACACACACTAGACAGACAATGTACAATGACTAGGTACACTATAATAAATAAATATACATGTATCAAATACTAACAATGACAAAATAAGAATGTCAAAATAACGAAATTATAGCGTGGTGTAGTTAAACAATACTATATGAATAAATGACGCACCATTTACTGGGATAAAGTTTCAACAAAGGTGTGAAAATATATTAAGTACCATTTGAATACCGGAAGGGTATATTAGAATAAGACATAATATTAAAATAAGCAAATACAAATGCTAGGACATGTACGGCTTACACGCCAAGAATGCATTTTGCTAAAATCATAGATATCTTAATATTTAGTATTAATTAGTGAGAGAAATGGACTCTAAACACCTAATTATAAATATTAGAATAAGATTACATCGAAATAAAGTGGAAAACTTATTTATATTAAGAACCACTATAAGTGAATTTTGTGAAGTGAATTAGGTTATTTATGAACGGATTTGTAGCTTGTTTGGACTTAATAGAAAGACCCAAGTATCCGCAGAATAATGAGACCATTCATTTATTAATCAGACAAGTCATAAGAAAGTTATGTACAATAACAAATTTTCTATCATTTCCAAAAAGGAATGAACGCGTCACAGTCTACTCTCCAACCCAAAAACGGACGCCAAAAATTAAAAGTTTTAATGTTACTAAAGCGTTTGGGGTTGAGATTAAAGACTTTTCAACCAATGAGATGACCTAATTTTACTAGACACCAGAAGTGACTTCGTCGAGAAGGATTAATTGTTCTGGGACCATCAAGGCGAGTGGAACGTGCGGCAGTCAGCAACAAGATTTTCAAATTAGTGCGCGTTACCCCAGTATAGTTCAGCAATCTAACCTAAACAGAGTAACTAACCTTTTACGTGTGACAGTGCGACGAGTGATTGTGATAAATAATAACCATCGCTAGTGTATAATAAGGGCGATGAGAAGTGTTAAATGCAGGGAGTACTATTTATTAACAATATTTAAAAAAATGAAATATAATAATTACCGATTGGTAAAGTTTATATTGACACTACTCTAGTCAAGTAAGGACTGTACATGGCTAAATTAGTAAATAATTGTCAATTGATAGGCACATGAGTAAAGGTTCTCGATTTTATTAATTATATTGGTTAAATAAAATATTATTGATATTTTAAAGAAAATAATACATGAAGTCAAAATAATATCAAATATCGAGAATAACAAGAATAAATATAGACGCTAACTTGACTACATCTGACGTTGAACCAAATCAATTATAAAATAACCTTCGGGAACTATCATTGCCATTAATAAACAATACTATCATTTTAAATATGTGTTATATATATAGTTTTAAGATTTGTATACTATGAATTAAAATATTTTAATAACTCACTCTGGACAACCGGTGGAGTTAACCTATAAAGAACAAACGTTCAATGTCAACACTGAGTCTAATTTTAAACTTATAATCAGTTTGAAGAGACTCAAGTAATAAGAATTTATCTATTCAATAAAATACCTTTCATTGGTAATACTTAACCAAATAATATTATTTCGATACACAGTGTTTATGAACGCATATTACACCTGTCTGAATAGCTGACGATAGTACACCAGTTGTACCATGATACGATAGTTTTGATATCGTATTTGAGGTTAATGTTTTTGATTGTTAATTATTCTATTTAAAGTCATATTGTTCAGTATTGACATCTTTGTAACTTGTATCATGACAATTAAAAGAACTCATGAACTTTGGTAATAATAACCAAAATCAACCAAATAAGATTAACAATAATATTGTATATCGTATCAGTGTTACCAGCCCTGAGCTGAAAGAATCTCATCAAATAATTAACTTTTTTGTAGTTTAATATTTAAATTTTAATCCAGTATTAAATACAAACATCATTTTATTTACTGTCTGCATACTAATGCCCAAGTGAATTATTTTGAGAATTGTTTTGTGACTTTTCAGTAATACAGAGCCTACGTTGGAAGACTGAGGACATTCACCGATGTTAAGTGGAAAGGTAAACATATCAGAGTGCAACAAAGAACTTTAAAATTCCTTTTAAACAATAAATACACGAACTATATAAACATTATAAACAACACTCAAGTTTCATCATTTACATTATATTATAACGTGGCGCCCATCGCGGTGCGACGATAAACACGTTATATAAATTTTTTTTAACTTTATATTATAATATGGTAATTGACACTTACTGATTTCACATTTAGTAATAGTATTACATTTATCAATAAACTTCTTAACATAGGGGTCTAATTTTCTTTGGTTATTTTTATTGTTTAATTCATTGACTTTTCGGGATTTACCTGTTTTCATGATGCTGCGGAAGGCACAGGATTTAGGATCTCCCTGCCTCACATGTTTTTTTGAATAAGGGGGTTTCTGATAGTGCTGTTTCTGTTTACAGTTTCTACTGAGGTGTCCAAATTTCCCGCAGTTATAACATTTTCTTTCTCTACGAGCTGTATCACTTGTATCCTGTTGAGGTCGTGGGTCATTCGATTTAACATGGTTGTGAAAGTTTGTAGGTCTTCTAAATGGTCGTCTTTCACGCTGGGTTCTTGCATCTGTTCCCAGGGCTTGCGTTTCATTCCTACGCTGTACAGTGGAGAGTAACGCATGTCTGTTCTGATCTGAGTACCATACGTTTGACGAGTGAATACTGCTCTGTTCTAGATCAGCGAAAGTGTTGGGCCTATTTATTAATGCTAAACGAGATCTCTCTTCCGGAGATAATCCTACTAAGATTGTATCGACCAACTGTTTTTCGCTCCAGTTGACTTGCAGTAGTCGAGAAGATTCTCTAATATCAGCAATATAGTGGGCCAGTCTCTCATGGGCTCCTTGTACTCGAAGTACGGTGTTGCGTTTGAGCTCCTCATAAATTCCAGTGGGAATAAAGTGTTTTATTAAGGTATTATGAAGTTCTTCTACTGGAAGTTGCGAGCTTAATGACTCCAGAACACGATCTTTTAGCGGTGGTTTACATTTGGGTAGAAGGACTTGTAAGATTTGCCAATTGTTTAGTTGCTGTAAATCTTTTATCTGTAGGAGGTATTTGATGAAGTTTAATAGTTTGGTAATACTCAAGCCATCCGTGTAAGGAATTTCTGTTATAATTTTTTCTACTGGATGCGTGATCTTTCCGTAGAGGTCCGCACTAAGATTTACGTGAGGTATAGTTCTAGGAGGACCAGATGCTGGGTTAGTCATTGTAAAAGCATACTTATCGGTGCGATTATGGAGACCACTAGGAGGTGGGGCTTCTGACATTGTTAGGGTATTTACGTCTCTATCTGGTAGCTGTTCAAGACTCAGTTGTACTCTCGATACAGTGGATGATTCGTGATTCGCGGTGGTGGGCGGGTGTTCTAAAGTAGGAGATTGAACTGGGGAGATATATAATTTCTGTAAGGATTGCTCGATTTCCTCCATCCTAAATGAGTCGGACATTCTTCGCAATTGTCTTATTATGGTTGGTAATTGCTGTAATGCCTCATCCGCAAATGTTTGCACATCGGGTGGGATTACAGTAACGTTGGGCCAGTTTAATAAATTCTTCATCCGACGGGTTAAATGCTCTATTCTCTGCGTGGTACGTAATATTACTGCAGGTGATTTTTCGTCGTGTAGTGTTTGAGATAATAACGTTAATTCCCGGTACTTCGCATAACACGTTTCTCTTTCGCTCTCATAATCTAGTTCGCTTAATCTACCTAACTGCGCGGGTGTATTCGATCTACTTTCGCATAACGTTTTGCGTAATTCTGCGACTGTTACGTTCGCGTGAGGTGAACCGCGTAAAAGTGCTTCGTAGCACAGTTCGTCTTTTAATAACAAATCAGGGTTAAATAAAGCCATGTTTCCTTGATGTTAAGTACTATAAGTACTTACTCTACTAATACTAAATTCTATATACTAGATACTACTCTCTTTTGTTTAATAAAATAAACAATTTAATTAGCTGTGGAATATTTACATAGTTTATACGAGAATTGAATCTCGTCTCAGAGAAAGAGAAATCTCACACAGACGTCATTTAATTTAAAACATATGGTGGAAATATGTTGATACTAGGCACGGGAAGTCGCACGCTTTGAATAACAATAGGGGGAGAGACGGACAATAGTTTAACTCGCCGTGACAATAGGGTGACAAGGTACCGTTTTATGCAGGAGAGAACAAGATATCTACCGGTCTGGGATTGTTGTCAAATCGACACATTGGTGACTGAAATTTTCAGACAAGCACGTACATGGGCTTACACATTTAAAATTCACAATTATCCTTACCTATATTATATTATATTCTAATTAATTCTTTAATTTTTTTTGACTCTTATTTATTATTTTTGTAAGTTACTGGAAAATGTTAAATTAACTGAGTGAATAGATCTACAGAGTGGCACATTTTATCTGTGTCACGATGTACGCAAACATTTTATATAAAAGCAGAGTGGCGCATTTTATTACGTACCTACATTATAATACCGGGAACCTGTGCTTCATTGGCTCTGGTCAATTACACAGGCTGCCATAGACTTAACCAACTTCTAATTAAACACATATAATTTTAGTAAATGTCGATACATAATATATGATCCCTAGAATTGAAGGAAAATGTACATGGGTTCCTGTTGATGTATTCACTCAGTTTTGTGTGTTATATAATGACATCTCTTTATTATTCTATAACCTTAAAATCTCTACATAAGGTTTTCAACATAGCTGATTCTTAATTTACAGATTACAGTTTACAACATATATTTCAGAAGGGCCCTTTAAATAAGGAAGTTTATGTGTTTGAATTCTCCACGGATCCGGGATTTAAACTTGTTTGTTAATAATGCTCATTTACTCATATCCTATCTTTCAACTTAGTCCATTTGAAGGATGGACTTTATTTAGCTTTTTCCATTTGAAGAATGGACTTTATTTAAACTTTAGAAACAGAGACGCTCCATAATTTAAGCGTTACTTTCTACTACACATATTTTTAAGCATATTACATACTACTGGTTACAATTAGTGACTACTCTTAAAAGTCTTGAAGTGTTATTTAAATTGTCTTTGGTACATTTTTATTTGCATATTACTTAATCACGGAAGACTGGCTTCCGCGTCACCTTATGGTATCCTGATGTTGATTCAGATTAGGCTCCTCGGTCCTTGGGGTGTCTACTGATGGTCTGTCGTTATTGTAGTTTCCGTTGACGTTGAGGTTCCTGAAGTGAGTTCGGTGATTTTGAGGCTGGTACTCTCTTCTCGGATGTCTGGTAGAAAACCTCGTTAGTAGTATAACTCATGTTAATGTTTGTTCCACAGATATGCACTTTACATAATTATTGATAAGGGGTTTTCACCTTAGATACCTAGTACCTATTTTATTTTAAATACATTGTTCTCTTACAAATTAGTATGTAGAGATGTCATCGCGCACACTTATTCATTCTTTTTTCTTTTATATTACATGTTTATATAGGACTCAGTATTTACCGCTACATTACGTTGTACACTGTTGTTAGTTGAACTTAAAAGAAACAAAATATTGTTTTGCTTTGTGGCATCGTTCGGATGCGACAGTTTACTGCGTGAGCGCTCCATCACTAGTACTGTACGTTTATTTTTGGGAGAGGTAAAGTAACTTCGCGGAGTTTACGCTTTACCAGAAAAATTGTTCCGCCTTTTAATCGATATTTACCGTTTTAATCTTTGACACATTTATTATCCAAAACATCCTTTACTTCAGAAATGATTATTGTATACAACTGTTTTTTCCTTGTTTATTTATTGAGTTGCACTTTACTCATATTATTAGTTTTGTTTATGGGATAAAATGCGTGTTGATGCCGGTTACCGCCTGTCAATCGCATGGTTAACTATTTAGGGTGTTTCCTTACTTTTATACTCCCATTCCTTTCGGTTTTTTTAAATCTCTTTATTAAGTCTTATTTCTGCGTTATTTTAGGGATTTAAAGCTGATTTAAAATGTGCGATTTTATTTAAATCTAAACTGTCTCCTCTTCTTTTTTTTTATTTATTATATTTTTATTATTAATGAAATCGTCACATACTCCGCCGCTTAAAGAAGACACAGGGTGGTAAAAAGTGATTTCTATGGATTGTTTGGTCAGCAATGAACTGGGAGTATGCTTGGCCTTTCTGCGTGAAATTTCTCTCACCCTTTTCTCTTTTTAATTTCTTTAAGAGGTGCATGAGTCACTCTCAACTTACTTCTTACTATTATCAAGATATACAACGCCTTACAAACTAATACTTAGAATACATAAAATTCAAACTTCATGATATATATTTAAGACACACAAAATTCTTCTTAATACTACTACTTAAGACTACTACCGGTTTTTTCTTTAGTTGTGTTACTCTTATTATAGAATTACTCTGCTATAGGATTACTCGTTAAGTAATCATTACTTACTTATTACTTATATTCGGTGTCAGCTGACATCTCACCTCTTTTTTTTTATCTAAGGTTGATCAGGCCTCATTCCTCATTCCTATTTATACGATTAGGTAATTAAGTGGTGACTCAAGTACTTTGTAGCAGGTGATATTCTGCTCGTGATATTTTCGAGATTTTCGTAAGTTCGCTCTTAAATTAGCGCGAGCTTCATTCCAGAAAACGCAAATCAGAGGAAAGCTCGCATCAAAAGGAATTTAAAAAACCTAAAACGTCCAGTGCCGAGCAAATGCGAGAGCTACGGCAGCATCGAAAAGAAAATGAAAAAACGGTGCAAAGCAATAACGTAGGTGGCCCATCGGGCCTACAGCGGCCACCGACAGTCCAAACGTCCACAGATCGTGTGCAGACGTCGTTGGAAGGCAATACAGAAAACAGTGATAATATAGAGATCAATGGCAACGTGACAGCGCCAGACGAGTATGTATTGCGATCACCAAATATCGTCGTGTTGTCAACGTCGGGCATCAATGCGCGTGGGTCGATGGCGTGTGCTACGGTAGACTGTGATGTTATTGAACAACCCACCAGAGATCCTCAAATGGACAATCGTTGGAGAACGGCACGTGCTCATTTCGCCAAGACTTTCAGCGCAAACGAGTTTGGCTATGCGTGCAGTGTGTGCGATCGCTTATGGTTTCAACGCGATTTGAAGAAAGTTAAGGCTAAACATCGCACTGTACTGGAAGAAGCATTCCCTGATGATACGATCTCGGAATTTGTAACATGTAGCAATTGTACTAAGAGTCTCGATAGCGGGCGGTTGCCCATACTAAGTAGATCAAATGGCTTCTTGTACCCACCGAGACCAAATAACCTACCACCGTTAGACACCGTCACTACTAGGCTGATTTCGCCCAGATTGCCATTTATGCAACTGAGGCGCTTGCGGCATGAAGGTGCATTGGGAATCGTCGGTCAAGTCATCAACGTACCCATTGATGTAGACGAGACGGTCCGACAGTTGCCTCGCCACCTGTACGATGATTACTCAATTAACGTGAATATAAAGAAGCGGCTTACACACAAGTCGTCATATCTCAGCGGGGTGGTTCGTAAGGGTGTTGTGAAGAAATGGTTACAATACTTAATTAAAACCCCGCTCTATCGACATTACAACATCACAATCAACTGGACGGCTTTGAAAGAGCTCAATGAGCAGGCGCCGGCAAACAATGATGCTCCTTTAGAGACGCTCAATAACGTAGTCGAGTCTGAGTGTTTACTAGCCAGACAGAGAACGCTTCTATGGAACGAGGATATGTGTCTCAACATAGCGCCAGGGCATCATAGTGTACCGCTGAATATAATCTACGATGTGCATGCAAAGGAGCTGTCATTTCAATCCATTTACTATGGTGTGGCGCGTTCCTTCAAGCCAAACGTACCCGTCACACCATACAAAATAGCTAACAGCGAGGTGCGCCGTCGAGACCGTCGAGGTGTGACACCCGATCACATCCTCTACATGGCGATGAAGATACTACGATTGCGAGTCACACAAGGCATATACTCCTCGTTCAAAAGCGTTAGTAATACAGAAAACGTCACACGTCGCATGATAGAGGACAAACAATATCTCGAATCGTGTATAGAGAGAAATCTGGCCTTTCTCAAAACCATACCGAACAGCGTCCAATATTGGTCGAATCGTAAGAAGGATCTCTTCGCCATGCTACGAGAACTCGGTAAGCCGACTGTGTTTCTTACGATGAGCGCCAACGAAATACGCTGGCCGAAGTTGCTCGAGATATTGAATCGACTAAATCCAAAACATGACGGCGATAATCCTGCCGTAGCAGCAGTATCAGACGTCTTCGCAGGCATGAGTCGATCTACAAAATGCAAGTTAGTGAACGAAGATCCTGTGACGTGTTGTATCTACTTCCATAAGCTCGTTGGTGTTGTGATGCAGCTACTACAAACGACCGTCGCATCACGAAACCCCTTTGGCCACTACCATGTGCTCGATCATTTCCTCCGCATAGAATTTCAACATCGCGGCAGCCCGCACGCTCACATTCTACTCTGGCTAGAGAACGATCCACACGAGTCAATAAATGAAAACATGCCGCTTACTGTACAACTCGTTACCGATCTGTTTAGTGTAGCGAAGGAAGACATGTCGGAGCCAAACAACTACACTCTACAGACTAATATGAAACACTTGTTATGATTTTGTCCCGACGTTTTCACGGAAAATCTACAGCGCGGACCTTGACTACGCCTTTCGGTTATTTTTGTTTCTTAAGGCATTCAGCGGTGCTGCTATATCGGCTAGATGAGGGATATACTTGTGGAAGTAATTTATCATTCCCAAAAATCGTGCTATTCCTTTCGCATCCCGCGGTGGTAAAAATGCTCTGATCGCACAGGTTCGTTCGGGGTCTATGCTTACCTTTCCGTTGGCCTTTACTATGTGACCTAAAATTGAAAATTGTGTAACGGCAAAATTTACTTTACTGGGATTTACTGTTAATCCGGCTTTCTTTAATCGGGATAGTACTTCACGTAGATGTTTAATATGATGGTCCATTGATTCGCTGTAGATAACAATGTCATCTAGGTAGTGATACACATATTTAAATTTTATGTCGTGGAATAATTTCTCTAATAATCGGCTACATGCAGAACTTCCTTGGGATATTCCAAAGTGTACTCTCTTAAATTGGTACAGGTTGAATGGGACGGCAAATGCGGTTAGACGTTTGGATTCTTCCAATAGGGGTATTTGATGAAATGCCTGATTTAGATCCATAATAGTGAAAACTTTCGATTTCGTAAAATAATGAAAAGCACTGTGGATGTCGGGAAGTGGTATAGACTCGAATTCTATGTTTTTATTTAATTGCCTGTAGTCCACAACTAGTCTATGTTTATCATGGCCTTTAGGTACTAAAAACGCAGGTGATGAATAAGGGGAAGTAGAAGGTTCGATGACTTCTTGTTTTAATAATTTATTGATTTGATTCCTCATTATTTCCATTTTTGGCGGCGATAATTTGTATGGGTGTAGACGTATCACTTTATTGTCGCTCAAATTGATCTTATACTCAATCAGGTTAGTTAATCCTAACTTCGGAGTGAGGACGGTTGCAAATTCGTTTATTAGTTTCTGTATTTTCAGTCTATCTTTACATTCTAGATGGGTTAATTCAGACTCGTGGTGTTCTAGATGTGCAGCAGCTGTTCCGTTATTTTTACTGTTATTTGTTTCACAATCAAAACTATATTTTTGTGTACGATCGAATCCAAAATAATACTTCTTATCGTGGATGTCAAGAATTATACCTGTTTTACTGATAAAGTCAGCTCCCAATATTAAGTCGGGTCCTAATTCATCGCATACCAACATTGGAAAATACTACGTTAGATTTTTGATTTTTAGTTGATGCTGAGTTATATCTTTAAATTTTGTTTGTTAGCTGTAGCGCATTTAATATTCACAGTTTGACTGCGTTTAACTAGGTTATGTTCAAATAAATTATCGGCTAGCTGTTGACTGATTAAGCTTCGAGTTGATCCGGAATCAATTAATCCGAGTGTGGATGTAACACCGAGGTCTACTTGTATATATTGTAACGTAACAAAATTGTAGTTACATATAAATAATATTATACTTCGATTAAGAGTGTACCACGAACATATTTGATCAAAAATGAGAAAGAGTAACTGAAGTATAAAGCCAAATGTGTATTGAAAGAAAATACAACAAATAGCAAAAAATAATAATTACAACCTTAAAATAATTAATAGAATAGTTAAGAAAATAGAGGAAAATAAAGAAATAGAAAATAACAAAAAAGAAAAAACAAATGAAGGAAAGAAATATAAAGAAGCAATAACATACATAGGATATCAAACAAAAATGTTACAAAAATGTTTCGAAAAATATGAAATACAGATAGGAATAAAGAAAACGAAAAATGTATTCGAATATATAAAAAATGATAAAACAGAAGAAATTCCATTAACAGAAAA
Source organism: Magicicada septendecula (assembly GCA_034769895.1). Classification (NCBI taxonomy): domain Eukaryota; kingdom Metazoa; phylum Arthropoda; class Insecta; order Hemiptera; family Cicadidae; genus Magicicada; species Magicicada septendecula. The sequence goes on from CM068367.1 coordinate 893,165,130, forward strand.
AAGCGGCGTATACAAATTAAAATGTGGGGAATGTAATAAGATATATCTAGGCGAAACTGGAAGAAAATTTAAAATTAGAATGAATGAACACGCAAAAGGAGAAGGGGTTAGAGTAACGAACTCACTATATGCAAGACATTTCAACGAATCAGGCCATAAATTCATAAATCCCAATGAAAATATGGAAATAATCAAAATAGAAAACAATCCGCAAAAAAGAAAATTAATAGAAGAACTAGAAATACTTAAAGTTAAAAAAGAAGATAAAAATAAATTAATGAATATAAAAGTGGATTTTACAAATGAAGAAATATTTTATTATATATTAATCAATAAACAAAAATAAATTAAAATAATAAGAATAACACACTAAAAAATGACGAAATGTAAAAGGTTACAAAAAAAAATTATAAGTCAAGAATGAAGAAATTAACGGGAGATTCTTAAAACAATTTGACGGACGTTAGAAAAATGCCTAACGGAAAAAGGTAGACAAAGTTCCCGTGAAGAGCGGTAGCAGCTAGAACCAATAAGAGGGGCAATGACATAAGGGGAGGGGCCTAAAGTATAAAAGCCTACAACGTACAGTTGATAGACGTTGTTTAAGACCTGAAGATGTCAGTAATGACGAAAAGCTTAGTCGAACAATAAAAAATTATAACAGTTAGCAAATTCATAAAAGAAATAGTAAGGATGGCTGCTAATTTAAACAATACGAAGAATAAATGTGAATTGTGACAAATATATATGAATATGATATAAATAATTATGTTATAAATATGATATGAGTTATCATACAAATGAGGGAACAAAAGATACCCTGTAAGTGATAAAAATTAAATATGAAAAAGAAGAAACCTGATAACTAGAAGAGGAAGTGTAAAGAAGAAGAAGAAGAAGAAGAAGAAGAAGAAGAAGAAGAAGAAGAAGAAATGTATCATGAATAATGAAGAATATGTAGCAAGAACAAGACACCAGCAGTCCCAAAGTAAGGAAGGCATCACGACCAAAAAAGAATAAGATAAGTGTAATGACTGCCAAATTAATAGTTATAATATCATCCAACAAGGAAGGATATAATGAAGACAAAATGACTGAGAATCAAGTGTCGAAAACTTAATAAGTAGCCACAAACAATGATAGTGAATACATTATATGAGTGCATCGATACATAATATAATAACACTACCCCACATAAGCACCACAGACAATAAAAGTGAAATGTTTATAGGAGAGGAAGATAAAAAGGTGTTAACAAATGGAACCAGTGATTACCAAATAAACTACACAAACATTCAGTGTACGAGTTGTAAACCAAGATTGTAACACAGACAAACTTAGTAAGACCACCAATATGTTGAGATTAAAAAGAGAAATAATTGCTCAAAAGACTACTGAAACAAAATATTAAAATCCTTGATAAGATATATGCCTGAATGTCAGAATAACACAGGACAAAATATAAATAATATGCTAACTAATGTGTTGTAAATAAAACAATTTGTTATAGAGAGACAAAACCATGTATACAAACCCATAAAGTGTGTGACATAAATAATTAAAAATTAAGTATTGTTGTATAAACAGATAGTATAAAATGTGTACAAAATGTGTAGAACATTGTAATAGACAATAGTAATAACATGTCATAATAAGATATAATATTTAAGCAGAATGTTGAACAAATTAGGATGCATATTGTTGTCAAATCAGTAACACATAACCTCATTTGAGCAGGACCTACAAGATAAAATCACACATAATAATTAGATAAAGCAATTAAAAGTAATTGTACAAACCAAAACCAAATAAGGACAAATGAATACGATAATGAACACAGTATAAGCTGAGAAACACAATTATATAAGTCAAATTATTGATACAAACAATAGCCAAATCAGCCAAAACACAAAATGACTATCAGAGTTACACAAAAAACACTATTAAAACTTGATAATAGAGAAGAAAATAGTTTACCAGTAGTAAGTAGAATACTCAATTCCTCTATGGGTATACTTAACAATCATTAGATGAGTAAATTAATAACAATTTAATGATAAATAAATATACTTGACCAGTAGGACTAGATGCAAATAACCATTCTACTGAAATTTAAAGATATTTAAACCAACAAGAAGTTAGTACACACACTAGACAGACAATGTACAATGACTAGGTACACTATAATAAATAAATATACATGTATCAAATACTAACAATGACAAAATAAGAATGTCAAAATAACGAAATTATAGCGTGGTGTAGTTAAACAATACTATATGAATAAATGAGGCACCATTTACTGGGATAAAGTTTCAACAAAGGTGTGAAAATATATTAAGTACCATTTGAATACCGGAAGGGTATATTAGAATAAGACATAATATTAAAATAAGCAAATACAAATGCTAGGACATGTACGGCTTACACGCCAAGAATGCATTTTGCTAAAATCATAGATATCTTAATATTTAGTATTAATTAGTGAGAGAAATGGACTCTAAACACCTAATTATAAATATTAGAATAAGATTACATCGAAATAAAGTGGAAAAACTTATTTATATTAAGAACCACTATAAGTGAATTTTGTGAAGTGAATTAGGTTATTTATGAACGGATTTGTAGCTTGTTTGGACTTAATAGAAAGACCCAAGTATCCGCAGAATAATGAGACCATTCATTTATTAATCAGACAAGTCATAAGAAAGTTATGTACAATAACAAATTTTCTATCATTTCCAAAAAGGAATGAACGCGTCACAGTCTACTCTCCAACCCAAAAACGGACGCCAAAAATTAAAAGTTTTAATGTTACTAAAGCGTTTGGGGTTGAGATTAAAGACTTTTCAACCAATGAGATGACCTAATTTTACTAGACACCAGAAGTGACTTCGTCGAGAAGGATTAATTGTTCTGGGACCATCAAGGCGAGTGGAACGTGCGGCAGTCAGCAACAAGATTTTCAAATTAGTGCGCGTTACCCCAGTATAGTTCAGCAATCTAACCTAAACAGAGTAACTAACCTTTTACGTGTGACAGTGCGACGAGTGATTGTGATAAATAATAACCATCGCTAGTGTATAATAAGGGCGATGAGAAGTGTTAAATGCAGGGAGTACTATTTATTAACAATATTTAAAAAAATGAAATATAATAATTACCGATTGGTAAAGTTTATATTGACACTACTCTAGTCAAGTAAGGACTGTACATGGCTAAATTAGTAAATAATTGTCAATTGATAGGCACATGAGTAAAGGTTCTCGATTTTATTAATTATATTGGTTAAATAAAATATTATTGATATTTTAAAGAAAATAATACATGAAGTCAAAATAATATCAAATATCGAGAATAACAAGAATAAATATAGACGCTAACTTGACTACATCTGACGTTGAACCAAATCAATTATAAAATAACCTTCGGGAACTATCATTGCCATTAATAAACAATACTATCATTTTAAATATGTGTTATATATATAGTTTTAAGATTTGTATACTATGAATTAAAATATTTTAATAACTCACTCTGGACAACCGGTGGAGTTAACCTATAAAGAACAAACGTTCAATGTCAACACTGAGTCTAATTTTAAACTTATAATCAGTTTGAAGAGACTCAAGTAATAAGAATTTATCTATTCAATAAAATACCTTTCATTGGTAATACTTAACCAAATAATATTATTTCGATACACAGTGTTTATGAACGCATATTACACCTGTCTGAATAGCTGACGATAGTACACCAGTTGTACCATGATACGATAGTTTTGATATCGTATTTGAGGTTAATGTTTTTGATTGTTAATTATTCTATTTAAAGTCATATTGTTCAGTATTGACATCTTTGTAACTTGTATCATGACAATTAAAAGAACTCATGAACTTTGGTAATAATAACCAAAATCAACCAAATAAGATTAACAATAATATTGTATATCGTATCAGTGTTACCAGCCCTGAGCTGAAAGAATCTCATCAAATAATTAACTTTTTTGTAGTTTAATATTTAAATTTTAATCCAGTATTAAATACAAACATCATTTTATTTACTGTCTGCATACTAATGCCCAAGTGAATTATTTTGAGAATTGTTTTGTGACTTTTCAGTAATACAGAGCCTACGTTGGAAGATTGAGGACATTCACCGATGTTAAGTGGAAAGGTAAACATATCAGAGTGCAACAAAGAACTTTAAAATTCCTTTTAAACAATAAATACACGAACTATATAAACATTATAAACAACACTCAAGTTTCATCATTTACATTATATTATAACGTGGCGCCCATCGCGGTGCGACGATAAACACGTTATATAAATTTTTTTTAACTTTATATTATAATATGGTAATTGACACTTACTGATTTCACATTTAGTAATAGTATTACATTTATCAATAAACTTCTTAACATAGGGGTCTAATTTTCTTTGGTTATTTTTATTGTTTAATTCATTGACTTTTCGGGATTTACCTGTTTTCATGATGCTGCGGAAGGCACAGGATTTAGGATCTCCCTGCCTCACATGTTTTTTTGAATAAGGGGGTTTCTGATAGTGCTGTTTCTGTTTACAGTTTCTACTGAGGTGTCCAAATTTCCCGCAGTTATAACATTTTCTTTCTCTACGAGCTGTATCACTTGTATCCTGTTGAGGTCGTGGGTCATTCGATTTAACATGGTTGTGAAAGTTTGTAGGTCTTCTAAATGGTCGTCTTTCACGCTGGGTTCTTGCATCTGTTCCCAGGGCTTGCGTTTCATTCCTACGCTGTACAGTGGAGAGTAACGCATGTCTGTTCTGATCTGAGTACCATACGTTTGACGAGTGAATACTGCTCTGTTCTAGATCAGCGAAAGTGTTGGGCCTATTTATTAATGCTAAACGAGATCTCTCTTCCGGAGATAATCCTACTAAGATTGTATCGACCAACTGTTTTTCGCTCCAGTTGACTTGCAGTAGTCGAGAAGATTCTCTAATATCAGCAATATAGTGGGCCAGTCTCTCATGGGCTCCTTGTACTCGAAGTACGGTGTTGCGTTTGAGCTCCTCATAAATTCCAGTGGGAATAAAGTGTTTTATTAAGGTATTATGAAGTTCTTCTACTGGAAGTTGCGAGCTTAATGACTCCAGAACACGATCTTTTAGCGGTGGTTTACATTTGGGTAGAAGGACTTGTAAGATTTGCCAATTGTTTAGTTGCTGTAAATCTTTTATCTGTAGGAGGTATTTGATGAAGTTTAATAGTTTGGTAATACTCAAGCCATCCGTGTAAGGAATTTCTGTTATAATTTTTTCTACTGGATGCGTGATCTTTCCGTAGAGGTCCGCACTAAGATTTACGTGAGGTATAGTTCTAGGAGGACCAGATGCTGGGTTAGTCATTGTAAAAGCATACTTATCGGTGCGATTATGGAGACCACTAGGAGGTGGGGCTTCTGACATTGTTAGGGTATTTACGTCTCTATCTGGTAGCTGTTCAAGACTCAGTTGTACTCTCGATACAGTGGATGATTCGTGATTCGCGGTGGTGGGCGGGTGTTCTAAAGTAGGAGATTGAACTGGGGAGATATATAATTTCTGTAAGGATTGCTCGATTTCCTCCATCCTAAATGAGTCGGACATTCTTCGCAATTGTCTTATTATGGTTGGTAATTGCTGTAATGCCTCATCCGCAAATGTTTGCACATCGGGTGGGATTACAGTAACGTTGGGCCAGTTTAATAAATTCTTCATCCGACGGGTTAAATGCTCTATTCTCTGCGTGGTACGTAATATTACTGCAGGTGATTTTTCGTCGTGTAGTGTTTGAGATAATAACGTTAATTCCCGGTACTTCGCATAACACGTTTCTCTTTCGCTCTCATAATCTAGTTCGCTTAATCTACCTAACTGCGCGGGTGTATTCGATCTACTTTCGCATAACGTTTTGCGTAATTCTGCGACTGTTACGTTCGCGTGAGGTGAACCGCGTAAAAGTGCTTCGTAGCACAGTTCGTCTTTTAATAACAAATCAGGGTTAAATAAAGCCATGTTTCCTTGATGTTAAGTACTATAAGTACTTACTCTACTAATACTAAATTCTATATACTAGATACTACTCTCTTTTGTTTAATAAAATAAACAATTTAATTAGCTGTGGAATATTTACATAGTTTATACGAGAATTGAATCTCGTCTCAGAGAAAGAGAAATCTCACACAGACGTCATTTAATTTAAAACATATGGTGGAAATATGTTGATACTAGGCACGGGAAGTCGCACGCTTTGAATAACAATAGGGGGAGAGACGGACAATAGTTTAACTCGCCGTGACAATAGGGTGACAAGGTACCGTTTTATGCAGGAGAGAACAAGATATCTACCGGTCTGGGATTGTTGTCAAATCGACACATTGGTGACTGAAATTTTCAGACAAGCACGTACATGGGCTTACACATTTAAAATTCACAATTATCCTTACCTATATTATATTATATTCTAATTAATTCTTTAATTTTTTTTTACTCTTATTTATTATTTTTGTAAGTTACTGGAAAATGTTAAATTAACTGAGTGAATAGATCTACAGAGTGGCACATTTTATCTGTGTCACGATGTACGCAAACATTTTATATAAAAGCAGAGTGGCGCATTTTATTACGTACCTACATTATAATACCGGGAACCTGTGCTTCATTGGCTCTGGTCAATTACACAGGCTGCCATAGACTTAACCAACTTCTAATTAAACACATATAATTTTAGTAAATGTCGATACATAATATATGATCCCTAGAATTGAAGGAAAATGTACATGGGTTCCTGTTGATGTATTCACTCAGTTTTGTGTGTTATATAATGACATCTCTTTATTATTCTATAACCTTAAAATCTCTACATAAGGTTTTCAACATAGCTGATTCTTAATTTACAGATTACAGTTTACAACATATATTTCAGAAGGGCCCTTTAAATAAGGAAGTTTATGTGTTTGAATTCTCCACGGATCCGGGATTTAAACTTGTTTGTTAATAATGCTCATTTACTCATATCCTATCTTTCAACTTAGTCCATTTGAAGGATGGACTTTATTTAGCTTTTTCCATTTGAAGAATGGACTTTATTTAAACTTTAGAAACAGAGACGCTCCATAATTTAAGCGTTACTTTCTACTACACATATTTTTAAGCATATTACATACTACTGGTTACAATTAGTGACTACTCTTAAAAGTCTTGAAGTGTTATTTAAATTGTCTTTGGTACATTTTTATTTGCATATTACTTAATCACGGAAGACTGGCTTCCGCGTCACCTTATGGTATCCTGATGTTGATTCAGATTAGGCTCCTCGGTCCTTGGGGTGTCTACTGATGGTCTGTCGTTATTGTAGTTTCCGTTGACGTTGAGGTTCCTGAAGTGAGTTCGGTGATTTTGAGGCTGGTACTCTCTTCTCGGATGTCTGGTAGAAAACCTCGTTAGTAGTATAACTCATGTTAATGTTTGTTCCACAGATATGCACTTTACATAATTATTGATAAGGGGTTTTCACCTTAGATACCTAGTACCTATTTTATTTTAAATACATTGTTCTCTTACAAATTAGTATGTAGAGATGTCATCGCGCACACTTATTCATTCTTTTTTCTTTTATATTACATGTTTATATAGGACTCAGTATTTACCGCTACATTACGTTGTACACTGTTGTTAGTTGAACTTAAAAGAAACAAAATATTGGTTTGCTTTGTGGCATCGTTCGGATGCGACAGTTTACTGCGTGAGCGCTCCATCACTAGTACTGTACGTTTATTTTTGGGAGAGGTAAAGTAACTTCGCGGAGTTTACGCTTTACCAGAAAAATTGTTCCGCCTTTTAATCGATATTTACCGTTTTAATCTTTGACACATTTATTATCCAAAACATCCTTTACTTCAGAAATGATTATTGTATACAACTGTTTTTTCCTTGTTTATTTATTGAGTTGCACTTTACTCATATTATTAGTTTTGTTTATGGGATAAAATGCGTGTTGATGCCGGTTACCGCCTGTCAATCGCATGGTTAACTATTTAGGGTGTTTCCTTACTTTTATACTCCCATTCCTTTCGGTTTTTTTAAATCTCTTTATTAAGTCTTATTTCTGCGTTATTTTAGGGATTTAAAGCTGATTTAAAATGTGCGATTTTATTTAAATCTAAACTGTCTCCTCTTCTTTTTTTTTATTTATTATATTTTTATTATTAATGAAATCGTCACATACTCCGCCGCTTAAAGAAGACACAGGGTGGTAAAAAGTGATTTCTATGGATTGTTTGGTCAGCAATGAACTGGGAGTATGCTTGGCCTTTCTGCGTGAAATTTCTCTCACCCTTTTCTCTTTTTAATTTCTTTAAGAGGTGCATGAGTCACTCTCAACTTACTTCTTACTATTATCAAGATATACAACGCCTTACAAACTAATACTTAGAATACATAAAATTCAAACTTCATGATATATATTTAAGACACACAAAATTCTTCTTAATACTACTACTTAAGACTACTACCGGTTTTTTCTTTAGTTGTGTTACTCTTATTATAGAATTACTCTGCTATAGGATTACTCGTTAAGTAATCATTACTTACTTATTACTTATATTCGGTGTCAGCTGACATCTCACCTCTTTTTTTTTATCTAAGGTTGATCAGGCCTCATTCCTCATTCCTATTTATACGATTAGGTAATTAAGTGGTGACTCAAGTACTTTGTAGCAGGTGATATTCTGCTCGTGATATTTTCGAGATTTTCGTAAGTTCGCTCTTAAATTAGCGCGAGCTTCATTCCAGAAAACGCAAATCAGAGGAAAGCTCGCATCAAAAGGAATTTAAAAAACCTAAAACGTCCAGTGCCGAGCAAATGCGAGAGCTACGGCAGCATCGAAAAGAAAATGAAAAAACGGTGCAAAGCAATAACGTAGGTGGCCCATCGGGCCTACAGCGGCCACCGACAGTCCAAACGTCCACAGATCGTGTGCAGACGTCGTTGGAAGGCAATACAGAAAACAGTGATAATATAGAGATCAATGGCAACGTGACAGCGCCAGACGAGTATGTATTGCGATCACCAAATATCGTCGTGTTGTCAACGTCGGGCATCAATGCGCGTGGGTCGATGGCGTGTGCTACGGTAGACTGTGATGTTATTGAACAACCCACCAGAGATCCTCAAATGGACAATCGTTGGAGAACGGCACGTGCTCATTTCGCCAAGACTTTCAGCGCAAACGAGTTTGGCTATGCGTGCAGTGTGTGCGATCGCTTATGGTTTCAACGCGATTTGAAGAAAGTTAAGGCTAAACATCGCACTGTACTGGAAGAAGCATTCCCTGATGATACGATCTCGGAATTTGTAACATGTAGCAATTGTACTAAGAGTCTCGATAGCGGGCGGTTGCCCATACTAAGTAGATCAAATGGCTTCTTGTACCCACCGAGACCAAATAACCTACCACCGTTAGACACCGTCACTACTAGGCTGATTTCGCCCAGATTGCCATTTATGCAACTGAGGCGCTTGCGGCATGAAGGTGCATTGGGAATCGTCGGTCAAGTCATCAACGTACCCATTGATGTAGACGAGACGGTCCGACAGTTGCCTCGCCACCTGTACGATGATTACTCAATTAACGTGAATATAAAGAAGCGGCTTACACACAAGTCGTCATATCTCAGCGGGGTGGTTCGTAAGGGTGTTGTGAAGAAATGGTTACAATACTTAATTAAAACCCCGCTCTATCGACATTACAACATCACAATCAACTGGACGGCTTTGAAAGAGCTCAATGAGCAGGCGCCGGCAAACAATGATGCTCCTTTAGAGACGCTCAATAACGTAGTCGAGTCTGAGTGTTTACTAGCCAGACAGAGAACGCTTCTATGGAACGAGGATATGTGTCTCAACATAGCGCCAGGGCATCATAGTGTACCGCTGAATATAATCTACGATGTGCATGCAAAGGAGCTGTCATTTCAATCCATTTACTATGGTGTGGCGCGTTCCTTCAAGCCAAACGTACCCGTCACACCATACAAAATAGCTAACAGCGAGGTGCGCCGTCGAGACCGTCGAGGTGTGACACCCGATCACATCCTCTACATGGCGATGAAGATACTACGATTGCGAGTCACACAAGGCATATACTCCTCGTTCAAAAGCGTTAGTAATACAGAAAACGTCACACGTCGCATGATAGAGGACAAACAATATCTCGAATCGTGTATAGAGAGAAATCTGGCCTTTCTCAAAACCATACCGAACAGCGTCCAATATTGGTCGAATCGTAAGAAGGATCTCTTCGCCATGCTACGAGAACTCGGTAAGCCGACTGTGTTTCTTACGATGAGCGCCAACGAAATACGCTGGCCGAAGTTGCTCGAGATATTGAATCGACTAAATCCAAAACATGACGGCGATAATCCTGCCGTAGCAGCAGTATCAGACGTCTTCGCAGGCATGAGTCGATCTACAAAATGCAAGTTAGTGAACGAAGATCCTGTGACGTGTTGTATCTACTTCCATAAGCTCGTTGGTGTTGTGATGCAGCTACTACAAACGACCGTCGCATCACGAAACCCCTTTGGCCACTACCATGTGCTCGATCATTTCCTCCGCATAGAATTTCAACATCGCGGCAGCCCGCACGCTCACATTCTACTCTGGCTAGAGAACGATCCACACGAGTCAATAAATGAAAACATGCCGCTTACTGTACAACTCGTTACCGATCTGTTTAGTGTAGCGAAGGAAGACATGTCGGAGCCAAACAACTACACTCTACAGACTAATATGAAACACTTGTTATGATTTTGTCCCGACGTTTTCACGGAAAATCTACAGCGCGGACCTTGACTACGCCTTTCGGTTATTTTTGTTTCTTAAGGCATTCAGCGGTGCTGCTATATCGGCTAGATGAGGGATATACTTGTGGAAGTAATTTATCATTCCCAAAAATCGTGCTATTCCTTTCGCATCCCGCGGTGGTAAAAATGCTCTGATCGCACAGGTTCGTTCGGGGTCTATGCTTACCTTTCCGTTGGCCTTTACTATGTGACCTAAAATTGAAAATTGTGTAACGGCAAAATTTACTTTACTGGGATTTACTGTTAATCCGGCTTTCTTTAATCGGGATAGTACTTCACGTAGATGTTTAATATGATGGTCCATTGATTCGCTGTAGATAACAATGTCATCTAGGTAGTGATACACATATTTAAATTTTATGTCGTGGAATAATTTCTCTAATAATCGGCTACATGCAGAACTTCCTTGGGATATTCCAAAGTGTACTCTCTTAAATTGGTACAGGTTGAATGGGACGGCAAATGCGGTTAGACGTTTGGATTCTTCCAATAGGGGTATTTGATGAAATGCCTGATTTAGATCCATAATAGTGAAAACTTTCGATTTCGTAAAATAATGAAAAGCACTGTGGATGTCGGGAAGTGGTATAGACTCGAATTCTATGTTTTTATTTAATTGCCTGTAGTCCACAACTAGTCTATGTTTATCATGGCCTTTAGGTACTAAAAACGCAGGTGATGAATAAGGGGAAGTAGAAGGTTCGATGACTTCTTGTTTTAATAATTTATTGATTTGATTCCTCATTATTTCCATTTTTGGCGGCGATAATTTGTATGGGTGTAGACGTATCACTTTATTGTCGCTCAAATTGATCTTATACTCAATCAGGTTAGTTAATCCTAACTTCGGAGTGAGGACGGTTGCAAATTCGTTTATTAGTTTCTGTATTTTCAGTCTATCTTTACATTCTAGATGGGTTAATTCAGACTCGTGGTGTTCTAGATGTGCAGCAGCTGTTCCGTTATTTTTACTGTTATTTGTTTCACAATCAAAACTATATTTTTGTGTACGATCGAATCCAAAATAATACTTCTTATCGTGGATGTCAAGAATTATACCTGTTTTACTGATAAAGTCAGCTCCCAATATTAAGTCGGGTCCTAATTCATCGCATACCAACATTGGAAAATACTACGTTAGATTTTTGATTTTTAGTTGATGCTGAGTTATATCTTTAAATTTTGTTTGTTAGCTGTAGCGCATTTAATATTCACAGTTTGACTGCGTTTAACTAGGTTATGTTCAAATAAATTATCGGCTAGCTGTTGACTGATTAAGCTTCGAGTTGATCCGGAATCAATTAATCCGAGTGTGGATGTAACACCGAGGTCTACTTGTATATATTGTAACGTAACAAAATTGTAGTTACATATAAATAATATTATACTTCGATTAAGAGTGTACCACGAACATATTTGATCAAAAATGAGAAAGAGTAACTGAAGTATAAAGCCAAATGTGTATTGAAAGAAAATACAACAAATAGCAAAAAATAATAATTACAACCTTAAAATAATTAATAGAATAGTTAAGAAAATAGAGGAAAATAAAGAAATAGAAAATAACAAAAAAGAAAAAACAAATGAAGGAAAGAAATATAAAGAAGCAATAACATACATAGGATATCAAACAAAAATGTTACAAAAATGTTTCGAAAAATATGAAATACAGATAGGAATAAAGAAAACGAAAAATGTATTCGAATATATAAAAAATGATAAAACAGAAGAAATTCCATTAACAGAAAAAAGCGGCGTATACAAATTAAAATGTGGGGAATGTAATAAGATATATCTAGGCGAAACTGGAAGAAAATTTAAAATTAGAATGAATGAACACGCAAAAGGAGAAGGGGTTAGAGTAACGAACTCACTATATGCAAGACATTTCAACGAATCAGGCCATAAATTCATAAATCCCAATGAAAATATGGAAATAATCAAAATAGAAAACAATCCGCAAAAAAGAAAATTAATAGAAGAACTAGAAATACTTAAAGTTAAAAAAGAAGATAAAAATAAATTAATGAATATAAAAGTGGATTTTACAAATGAAGAAATATTTTATTATATATTAATCAATAAACAAAAATAAATTAAAATAATAAGAATAACACACTAAAAAATGACGAAATGTAAAAGGTTACAAAAAAAAATTATAAGTCAAGAATGAAGAAATTAACGGGAGATTCTTAAAACAATTTGACGGACGTTAGAAAAATGCCTAACGGAAAAAGGTAGACAAAGTTCCCGTGAAGAGCGGTAGCAGCTAGAACCAATAAGAGGGGCAATGACATAAGGGGAGGGGCCTAAAGTATAAAAGCCTACAACGTACAGTTGATAGACGTTGTTTAAGACCTGAAGATGTCAGTAATGACGAAAAGCTTAGTCGAACAATAAAAAATTATAACAGTTAGCAAATTCATAAAAGAAATAGTAAGGATGGCTGCTAATTTAAACAATACGAAGAATAAATGTGAATTGTGACAAATATATATGAATATGATATAAATAATTATGTTATAAATATGATATGAGTTATCATACAAATGAGGGAACAAAAGATACCCTGTAAGTGATAAAAATTAAATATGAAAAAGAAGAAACCTGATAACTAGAAGAGGAAGTGTAAAGAAGAAGAAGAAGAAGAAGAAGAAGAAGAAGAAGAAGAAGAAGAAGAAATGTATCATGAATAATGAAGAATATGTAGCAAGAACAAGACACCAGCAGTCCCAAAGTAAGGAAGGCATCACGACCAAAAAAGAATAAGATAAGTGTAATGACTGCCAAATTAATAGTTATAATATCATCCAACAAGGAAGGATATAATGAAGACAAAATGACTGAGAATCAAGTGTCGAAAACTTAATAAGTAGCCACAAACAATGATAGTGAATACATTATATGAGTGCATCGATACATAATATAATAACACTACCCCACATAAGCACCACAGACAATAAAAGTGAAATGTTTATAGGAGAGGAAGATAAAAAGGTGTTAACAAATGGAACCAGTGATTACCAAATAAACTACACAAACATTCAGTGTACGAGTTGTAAACCAAGATTGTAACACAGACAAACTTAGTAAGACCACCAATATGTTGAGATTAAAAAGAGAAATAATTGCTCAAAAGACTACTGAAACAAAATATTAAAATCCTTGATAAGATATATGCCTGAATGTCAGAATAACACAGGACAAAATATAAATAATATGCTAACTAATGTGTTGTAAATAAAACAATTTGTTATAGAGAGACAAAACCATGTATACAAACCCATAAAGTGTGTGACATAAATAATTAAAAATTAAGTATTGTTGTATAAACAGATAGTATAAAATGTGTACAAAATGTGTAGAACATTGTAATAGACAATAGTAATAACATGTCATAATAAGATATAATATTTAAGCAGAATGTTGAACAAATTAGGATGCATATTGTTGTCAAATCAGTAACACATAACCTCATTTGAGCAGGACCTACAAGATAAAATCACACATAATAATTAGATAAAGCAATTAAAAGTAATTGTACAAACCAAAACCAAATAAGGACAAATGAATACGATAATGAACACAGTATAAGCTGAGAAACACAATTATATAAGTCAAATTATTGATACAAACAATAGCCAAATCAGCCAAAACACAAAATGACTATCAGAGTTACACAAAAAACACTATTAAAACTTGATAATAGAGAAGAAAATAGTTTACCAGTAGTAAGTAGAATACTCAATTCCTCTATGGGTATACTTAACAATCATTAGATGAGTAAATTAATAACAATTTAATGATAAATAAATATACTTGACCAGTAGGACTAGATGCAAATAACCATTCTACTGAAATTTAAAGATATTTAAACCAACAAGAAGTTAGTACACACACTAGACAGACAATGTACAATGACTAGGTACACTATAATAAATAAATATACATGTATCAAATACTAACAATGACAAAATAAGAATGTCAAAATAACGAAATTATAGCGTGGTGTAGTTAAACAATACTATATGAATAAATGAGGCACCATTTACTGGGATAAAGTTTCAACAAAGGTGTGAAAATATATTAAGTACCATTTGAATACCGGAAGGGTATATTAGAATAAGACATAATATTAAAATAAGCAAATACAAATGCTAGGACATGTACGGCTTACACGCCAAGAATGCATTTTGCTAAAATCATAGATATCTTAATATTTAGTATTAATTAGTGAGAGAAATGGACTCTAAACACCTAATTATAAATATTAGAATAAGATTACATCGAAATAAAGTGGAAAAACTTATTTATATTAAGAACCACTATAAGTGAATTTTGTGAAGTGAATTAGGTTATTTATGAACGGATTTGTAGCTTGTTTGGACTTAATAGAAAGACCCAAGTATCCGCAGAATAATGAGACCATTCATTTATTAATCAGACAAGTCATAAGAAAGTTATGTACAATAACAAATTTTCTATCATTTCCAAAAAGGAATGAACGCGTCACAGTCTACTCTCCAACCCAAAAACGGACGCCAAAAATTAAAAGTTTTAATGTTACTAAAGCGTTTGGGGTTGAGATTAAAGACTTTTCAACCAATGAGATGAGCTAATTTTACTAGACACCAGAAGTGACTTCGTCGAGAAGGATTAATTGTTCTGGGACCATCAAGGCGAGTGGAACGTGCGGCAGTCAGCAACAAGATTTTCAAATTAGTGCGCGTTACCCCAGTATAGTTCAGCAATCTAACCTAAACAGAGTAACTAACCTTTTACGTGTGACAGTGCGACGAGTGATTGTGATAAATAATAACCATCGCTAGTGTATAATAAGGGCGATGAGAAGTGTTAAATGCAGGGAGTACTATTTATTAACAATATTTAAAAAAATGAAATATAATAATTACCGATTGGTAAAGTTTATATTGACACTACTCTAGTCAAGTAAGGACTGTACATGGCTAAATTAGTAAATAATTGTCAATTGATAGGCACATGAGTAAAGGTTCTCGATTTTATTAATTATATTGGTTAAATAAAATATTATTGATATTTTAAAGAAAATAATACATGAAGTCAAAATAATATCAAATATCGAGAATAACAAGAATAAATATAGACGCTAACTTGACTACATCTGACGTTGAACCAAATCAATTATAAAATAACCTTCGGGAACTATCATTGCCATTAATAAACAATACTATCATTTTAAATATGTGTTATATATATAGTTTTAAGATTTGTATACTATGAATTAAAATATTTTAATAACTCACTCTGGACAACCGGTGGAGTTAACCTATAAAGAACAAACGTTCAATGTCAACACTGAGTCTAATTTTAAACTTATAATCAGTTTGAAGAGACTCAAGTAATAAGAATTTATCTATTCAATAAAATACCTTTCATTGGTAATACTTAACCAAATAATATTATTTCGATACACAGTGTTTATGAACGCATATTACACCTGTCTGAATAGCTGACGATAGTACACCAGTTGTACCATGATACGATAGTTTTGATATCGTATTTGAGGTTAATGTTTTTGATTGTTAATTATTCTATTTAAAGTCATATTGTTCAGTATTGACATCTTTGTAACTTGTATCATGACAATTAAAAGAACTCATGAACTTTGGTAATAATAACCAAAATCAACCAAATAAGATTAACAATAATATTGTATATCGTATCAGTGTTACCAGCCCTGAGCTGAAAGAATCTCATCAAATAATTAACTTTTTTGTAGTTTAATATTTAAATTTTAATCCAGTATTAAATACAAACATCATTTTATTTACTGTCTGCATACTAATGCCCAAGTGAATTATTTTGAGAATTGTTTTGTGACTTTTCAGTAATACAGAGCCTACGTTGGAAGATTGAGGACATTCACCGATGTTAAGTGGAAAGGTAAACATATCAGAGTGCAACAAAGAACTTTAAAATTCCTTTTAAACAATAAATACACGAACTATATAAACATTATAAACAACACTCAAGTTTCATCATTTACATTATATTATAACGTGGCGCCCATCGCGGTGCGACGATAAACACGTTATATAAATTTTTTTTAACTTTATATTATAATATGGTAATTGACACTTACTGATTTCACATTTAGTAATAGTATTACATTTATCAATAAACTTCTTAACATAGGGGTCTAATTTTCTTTGGTTATTTTTATTGTTTAATTCATTGACTTTTCGGGATTTACCTGTTTTCATGATGCTGCGGAAGGCACAGGATTTAGGATCTCCCTGCCTCACATGTTTTTTTGAATAAGGGGGTTTCTGATAGTGCTGTTTCTGTTTACAGTTTCTACTGAGGTGTCCAAATTTCCCGCAGTTATAACATTTTCTTTCTCTACGAGCTGTATCACTTGTATCCTGTTGAGGTCGTGGGTCATTCGATTTAACATGGTTGTGAAAGTTTGTAGGTCTTCTAAATGGTCGTCTTTCACGCTGGGTTCTTGCATCTGTTCCCAGGGCTTGCGTTTCATTCCTACGCTGTACAGTGGAGAGTAACGCATGTCTGTTCTGATCTGAGTACCATACGTTTGACGAGTGAATACTGCTCTGTTCTAGATCAGCGAAAGTGTTGGGCCTATTTATTAATGCTAAACGAGATCTCTCTTCCGGAGATAATCCTACTAAGATTGTATCGACCAACTGTTTTTCGCTCCAGTTGACTTGCAGTAGTCGAGAAGATTCTCTAATATCAGCAATATAGTGGGCCAGTCTCTCATGGGCTCCTTGTACTCGAAGTACGGTGTTGCGTTTGAGCTCCTCATAAATTCCAGTGGGAATAAAGTGTTTTATTAAGGTATTATGAAGTTCTTCTACTGGAAGTTGCGAGCTTAATGACTCCAGAACACGATCTTTTAGCGGTGGTTTACATTTGGGTAGAAGGACTTGTAAGATTTGCCAATTGTTTAGTTGCTGTAAATCTTTTATCTGTAGGAGGTATTTGATGAAGTTTAATAGTTTGGTAATACTCAAGCCATCCGTGTAAGGAATTTCTGTTATAATTTTTTCTACTGGATGCGTGATCTTTCCGTAGAGGTCCGCACTAAGATTTACGTGAGGTATAGTTCTAGGAGGACCAGATGCTGGGTTAGTCATTGTAAAAGCATACTTATCGGTGCGATTATGGAGACCACTAGGAGGTGGGGCTTCTGACATTGTTAGGGTATTTACGTCTCTATCTGGTAGCTGTTCAAGACTCAGTTGTACTCTCGATACAGTGGATGATTCGTGATTCGCGGTGGTGGGCGGGTGTTCTAAAGTAGGAGATTGAACTGGGGAGATATATAATTTCTGTAAGGATTGCTCGATTTCCTCCATCCTAAATGAGTCGGACATTCTTCGCAATTGTCTTATTATGGTTGGTAATTGCTGTAATGCCTCATCCGCAAATGTTTGCACATCGGGTGGGATTACAGTAACGTTGGGCCAGTTTAATAAATTCTTCATCCGACGGGTTAAATGCTCTATTCTCTGCGTGGTACGTAATATTACTGCAGGTGATTTTTCGTCGTGTAGTGTTTGAGATAATAACGTTAATTCCCGGTACTTCGCATAACACGTTTCTCTTTCGCTCTCATAATCTAGTTCGCTTAATCTACCTAACTGCGCGGGTGTATTCGATCTACTTTCGCATAACGTTTTGCGTAATTCTGCGACTGTTACGTTCGCGTGAGGTGAACCGCGTAAAAGTGCTTCGTAGCACAGTTCGTCTTTTAATAACAAATCAGGGTTAAATAAAGCCATGTTTCCTTGATGTTAAGTACTATAAGTACTTACTCTACTAATACTAAATTCTATATACTAGATACTACTCTCTTTTGTTTAATAAAATAAACAATTTAATTAGCTGTGGAATATTTACATAGTTTATACGAGAATTGAATCTCGTCTCAGAGAAAGAGAAATCTCACACAGACGTCATTTAATTTAAAACATATGGTGGAAATATGTTGATACTAGGCACGGGAAGTCGCACGCTTTGAATAACAATAGGGGGAGAGACGGACAATAGTTTAACTCGCCGTGACAATAGGGTGACAAGGTACCGTTTTATGCAGGAGAGAACAAGATATCTACCGGTCTGGGATTGTTGTCAAATCGACACATTGGTGACTGAAATTTTCAGACAAGCACGTACATGGGCTTACACATTTAAAATTCACAATTATCCTTACCTATATTATATTATATTCTAATTAATTCTTTAATTTTTTTTGACTCTTATTTATTATTTTTGTAAGTTACTGGAAAATGTTAAATTAACTGAGTGAATAGATCTACAGAGTGGCACATTTTATCTGTGTCACGATGTACGCAAACATTTTATATAAAAGCAGAGTGGCGCATTTTATTACGTACCTACATTATAATACCGGGAACCTGTGCTTCATTGGCTCTGGTCAATTACACAGGCTGCCATAGACTTAACCAACTTCTAATTAAACACATATAATTTTAGTAAATGTCGATACATAATATATGATCCCTAGAATTGAAGGAAAATGTACATGGGTTCCTGTTGATGTATTCACTCAGTTTTGTGTGTTATATAATGACATCTCTTTATTATTCTATAACCTTAAAATCTCTACATAAGGTTTTCAACATAGCTGATTCTTAATTTACAGATTACAGTTTACAACATATATTTCAGAAGGGCCCTTTAAATAAGGAAGTTTATGTGTTTGAATTCTCCACGGATCCGGGATTTAAACTTGTTTGTTAATAATGCTCATTTACTCATATCCTATCTTTCAACTTAGTCCATTTGAAGGATGGACTTTATTTAGCTTTTTCCATTTGAAGAATGGACTTTATTTAAACTTTAGAAACAGAGACGCTCCATAATTTAAGCGTTACTTTCTACTACACATATTTTTAAGCATATTACATACTACTGGTTACAATTAGTGACTACTCTTAAAAGTCTTGAAGTGTTATTTAAATTGTCTTTGGTACATTTTTATTTGCATATTACTTAATCACGGAAGACTGGCTTCCGCGTCACCTTATGGTATCCTGATGTTGATTCAGATTAGGCTCCTCGGTCCTTGGGGTGTCTACTGATGGTCTGTCGTTATTGTAGTTTCCGTTGACGTTGAGGTTCCTGAAGTGAGTTCGGTGATTTTGAGGCTGGTACTCTCTTCTCGGATGTCTGGTAGAAAACCTCGTTAGTAGTATAACTCATGTTAATGTTTGTTCCACAGATATGCACTTTACATAATTATTGATAAGGGGTTTTCACCTTAGATACCTAGTACCTATTTTATTTTAAATACATTGTTCTCTTACAAATTAGTATGTAGAGATGTCATCGCGCACACTTATTCATTCTTTTTTCTTTTATATTACATGTTTATATAGGACTCAGTATTTACCGCTACATTACGTTGTACACTGTTGTTAGTTGAACTTAAAAGAAACAAAATATTGTTTTGCTTTGTGGCATCGTTCGGATGCGACAGTTTACTGCGTGAGCGCTCCATCACTAGTACTGTACGTTTATTTTTGGGAGAGGTAAAGTAACTTCGCGGAGTTTACGCTTTACCAGAAAAATTGTTCCGCCTTTTAATCGATATTTACCGTTTTAATCTTTGACACATTTATTATCCCAAACATCCTTTACTTCAGAAATGATTATTGTATACAACTGTTTTTTCCTTGTTTATTTATTGAGTTGCACTTTACTCATATTATTAGTTTTGTTTATGGGATAAAATGCGTGTTGATGCCGGTTACCGCCTGTCAATCGCATGGTTAACTATTTAGGGTGTTTCCTTACTTTTATACTCCCATTCCTTTCGGTTTTTTTAAATCTCTTTATTAAGTCTTATTTCTGCGTTATTTTAGGGATTTAAAGCTGATTTAAAATGTGCGATTTTATTTAAATCTAAACTGTCTCCTCTTCTTTTTTTTTATTTATTATATTTTTATTATTAATGAAATCGTCACATACTCCGCCGCTTAAAGAAGACACAGGGTGGTAAAAAGTGATTTCTATGGATTGTTTGGTCAGCAATGAACTGGGAGTATGCTTGGCCTTTCTGCGTGAAATTTCTCTCACCCTTTTCTCTTTTTAATTTCTTTAAGAGGTGCATGAGTCACTCTCAACTTACTTCTTACTATTATCAAGATATACAACGCCTTACAAACTAATACTTAGAATACATAAAATTCAAACTTCATGATATATATTTAAGACACACAAAATTCTTCTTAATACTACTACTTAAGACTACTACCGGTTTTTTCTTTAGTTGTGTTACTCTTATTATAGAATTACTCTGCTATAGGATTACTCGTTAAGTAATCATTACTTACTTATTACTTATATTCGGTGTCAGCTGACATCTCACCTCTTTTTTTTTATCTAAGGTTGATCAGGCCTCATTCCTCATTCCTATTTATACGATTAGGTAATTAAGTGGTGACTCAAGTACTTTGTAGCAGGTGATATTCTGCTCGTGATATTTTCGAGATTTTCGTAAGTTCGCTCTTAAATTAGCGCGAGCTTCATTCCAGAAAACGCAAATCAGAGGAAAGCTCGCATCAAAAGGAATTTAAAAAACCTAAAACGTCCAGTGCCGAGCAAATGCGAGAGCTACGGCAGCATCGAAAAGAAAATGAAAAAACGGTGCAAAGCAATAACGTAGGTGGCCCATCGGGCCTACAGCGGCCACCGACAGTCCAAACGTCCACAGATCGTGTGCAGACGTCGTTGGAAGGCAATACAGAAAACAGTGATAATATAGAGATCAATGGCAACGTGACAGCGCCAGACGAGTATGTATTGCGATCACCAAATATCGTCGTGTTGTCAACGTCGGGCATCAATGCGCGTGGGTCGATGGCGTGTGCTACGGTAGACTGTGATGTTATTGAACAACCCACCAGAGATCCTCAAATGGACAATCGTTGGAGAACGGCACGTGCTCATTTCGCCAAGACTTTCAGCGCAAACGAGTTTGGCTATGCGTGCAGTGTGTGCGATCGCTTATGGTTTCAACGCGATTTGAAGAAAGTTAAGGCTAAACATCGCACTGTACTGGAAGAAGCATTCCCTGATGATACGATCTCGGAATTTGTAACATGTAGCAATTGTACTAAGAGTCTCGATAGCGGGCGGTTGCCCATACTAAGTAGATCAAATGGCTTCTTGTACCCACCGAGACCAAATAACCTACCACCGTTAGACACCGTCACTACTAGGCTGATTTCGCCCAGATTGCCATTTATGCAACTGAGGCGCTTGCGGCATGAAGGTGCATTGGGAATCGTCGGTCAAGTCATCAACGTACCCATTGATGTAGACGAGACGGTCCGACAGTTGCCTCGCCACCTGTACGATGATTACTCAATTAACGTGAATATAAAGAAGCGGCTTACACACAAGTCGTCATATCTCAGCGGGGTGGTTCGTAAGGGTGTTGTGAAGAAATGGTTACAATACTTAATTAAAACCCCGCTCTATCGACATTACAACATCACAATCAACTGGACGGCTTTGAAAGAGCTCAATGAGCAGGCGCCGGCAAACAATGATGCTCCTTTAGAGACGCTCAATAACGTAGTCGAGTCTGAGTGTTTACTAGCCAGACAGAGAACGCTTCTATGGAACGAGGATATGTGTCTCAACATAGCGCCAGGGCATCATAGTGTACCGCTGAATATAATCTACGATGTGCATGCAAAGGAGCTGTCATTTCAATCCATTTACTATGGTGTGGCGCGTTCCTTCAAGCCAAACGTACCCGTCACACCATACAAAATAGCTAACAGCGAGGTGCGCCGTCGAGACCGTCGAGGTGTGACACCCGATCACATCCTCTACATGGCGATGAAGATACTACGATTGCGAGTCACACAAGGCATATACTCCTCGTTCAAAAGCGTTAGTAATACAGAAAACGTCACACGTCGCATGATAGAGGACAAACAATATCTCGAATCGTGTATAGAGAGAAATCTGGCCTTTCTCAAAACCATACCGAACAGCGTCCAATATTGGTCGAATCGTAAGAAGGATCTCTTCGCCATGCTACGAGAACTCGGTAAGCCGACTGTGTTTCTTACGATGAGCGCCAACGAAATACGCTGGCCGAAGTTGCTCGAGATATTGAATCGACTAAATCCAAAACATGACGGCGATAATCCTGCCGTAGCAGCAGTATCAGACGTCTTCGCAGGCATGAGTCGATCTACAAAATGCAAGTTAGTGAACGAAGATCCTGTGACGTGTTGTATCTACTTCCATAAGCTCGTTGGTGTTGTGATGCAGCTACTACAAACGACCGTCGCATCACGAAACCCCTTTGGCCACTACCATGTGCTCGATCATTTCCTCCGCATAGAATTTCAACATCGCGGCAGCCCGCACGCTCACATTCTACTCTGGCTAGAGAACGATCCACACGAGTCAATAAATGAAAACATGCCGCTTACTGTACAACTCGTTACCGATCTGTTTAGTGTAGCGAAGGAAGACATGTCGGAGCCAAACAACTACACTCTACAGACTAATATGAAACACTTGTTATGATTTTGTCCCGACGTTTTCACGGAAAATCTACAGCGCGGACCTTGACTACGCCTTTCGGTTATTTTTGTTTCTTAAGGCATTCAGCGGTGCTGCTATATCGGCTAGATGAGGGATATACTTGTGGAAGTAATTTATCATTCCCAAAAATCGTGCTATTCCTTTCGCATCCCGCGGTGGTAAAAATGCTCTGATCGCACAGGTTCGTTCGGGGTCTATGCTTACCTTTCCGTTGGCCTTTACTATGTGACCTAAAATTGAAAATTGTGTAACGGCAAAATTTACTTTACTGGGATTTACTGTTAATCCGGCTTTCTTTAATCGGGATAGTACTTCACGTAGATGTTTAATATGATGGTCCATTGATTCGCTGTAGATAACAATGTCATCTAGGTAGTGATACACATATTTAAATTTTATGTCGTGGAATAATTTCTCTAATAATCGGCTACATGCAGAACTTCCTTGGGATATTCCAAAGTGTACTCTCTTAAATTGGTACAGGTTGAATGGGACGGCAAATGCGGTTAGACGTTTGGATTCTTCCAATAGGGGTATTTGATGAAATGCCTGATTTAGATCCATAATAGTGAAAACTTTCGATTTCGTAAAATAATGAAAAGCACTGTGGATGTCGGGAAGTGGTATAGACTCGAATTCTATGTTTTTATTTAATTGCCTGTAGTCCACAACTAGTCTATGTTTATCATGGCCTTTAGGTACTAAAAACGCAGGTGATGAATAAGGGGAAGTAGAAGGTTCGATGACTTCTTGTTTTAATAATTTATTGATTTGATTCCTCATTATTTCCATTTTTGGCGGCGATAATTTGTATGGGTGTAGACGTATCACTTTATTGTCGCTCAAATTGATCTTATACTCAATCAGGTTAGTTAATCCTAACTTCGGAGTGAGGACGGTTGCAAATTCGTTTATTAGTTTCTGTATTTTCAGTCTATCTTTACATTCTAGATGGGTTAATTCAGACTCGTGGTGTTCTAGATGTGCAGCAGCTGTTCCGTTATTTTTACTGTTATTTGTTTCACAATCAAAACTATATTTTTGTGTACGATCGAATCCAAAATAATACTTCTTATCGTGGATGTCAAGAATTATACCTGTTTTACTGATAAAGTCAGCTCCCAATATTAAGTCGGGTCCTAATTCATCGCATACCAACATTGGAAAATACTACGTTAGATTTTTGATTTTTAGTTGATGCTGAGTTATATCTTTAAATTTTGTTTGTTAGCTGTAGCGCATTTAATATTCACAGTTTGACTGCGTTTAACTAGGTTATGTTCAAATAAATTATCGGCTAGCTGTTGACTGATTAAGCTTCGAGTTGATCCGGAATCAATTAATCCGAGTGTGGATGTAACACCGAGGTCTACTTGTATATATTGTAACGTAACAAAATTGTAGTTACATATAAATAATATTATACTTCGATTAAGAGTGTACCACGAACATATTTGATCAAAAATGAGAAAGAGTAACTGAAGTATAAAGCCAAATGTGTATTGAAAGAAAATACAACAAATAGCAAAAAATAATAATTACAACCTTAAAATAATTAATAGAATAGTTAAGAAAATAGAGGAAAATAAAGAAATAGAAAATAACAAAAAAGAAAAAACAAATGAAGGAAAGAAATATAAAGAAGCAATAACATACATAGGATATCAAACAAAAATGTTACAAAAATGTTTCGAAAAATATGAAATACAGATAGGAATAAAGAAAACGAAAAATGTATTCGAATATATAAAAAATGATAAAACAGAAGAAATTCCATTAACAGAAAAAAGCGGCGTATACAAATTAAAATGTGGGGAATGTAATAAGATATATCTAGGCGAAACTGGAAGAAAATTTAAAATTAGAATGAATGAACACGCAAAAGGAGAAGGGGTTAGAGTAACGAACTCACTATATGCAAGACATTTCAACGAATCAGGCCATAAATTCATAAATCCCAATGAAAATATGGAAATAATCAAAATAGAAAACAATCCGCAAAAAAGAAAATTAATAGAAGAACTAGAAATACTTAAAGTTAAAAAAGAAGATAAAAATAAATTAATGAATATAAAAGTGGATTTTACAAATGAAGAAATATTTTATTATATATTAATCAATAAACAAAAATAAATTAAAATAATAAGAATAACACACTAAAAAATGACGAAATGTAAAAGGTTACAAAAAAAAATTATAAGTCAAGAATGAAGAAATTAACGGGAGATTCTTAAAACAATTTGACGGACGTTAGAAAAATGCCTAACGGAAAAAGGTAGACAAAGTTCCCGTGAAGAGCGGTAGCAGCTAGAACCAATAAGAGGGGCAATGACATAAGGGGAGGGGCCTAAAGTATAAAAGCCTACAACGTACAGTTGATAGACGTTGTTTAAGACCTGAAGATGTCAGTAATGACGAAAAGCTTAGTCGAACAATAAAAAATTATAACAGTTAGCAAATTCATAAAAGAAATAGTAAGGATGGCTGCTAATTTAAACAATACGAAGAATAAATGTGAATTGTGACAAATATATATGAATATGATATAAATAATTATGTTATAAATATGATATGAGTTATCATACAAATGAGGGAACAAAAGATACCCTGTAAGTGATAAAAATTAAATATGAAAAAGAAGAAACCTGATAACTAGAAGAGGAAGTGTAAAGAAGAAGAAGAAGAAGAAGAAGAAGAAGAAGAAGAAGAAGAAGAAGAAGAAGAAGAAGAAGAAGAAGAAGAAGAAATGTATCATGAATAATGAAGAATATGTAGCAAGAACAAGACACCAGCAGTCCCAAAGTAAGGAAGGCATCACGACCAAAAAAGAATAAGATAAGTGTAATGACTGCCAAATTAATAGTTATAATATCATCCAACAAGGAAGGATATAATGAAGACAAAATGACTGAGAATCAAGTGTCGAAAACTTAATAAGTAGCCACAAACAATGATAGTGAATACATTATATGAGTGCATCGATACATAATATAATAACACTACCCCACATAAGCACCACAGACAATAAAAGTGAAATGTTTATAGGAGAGGAAGATAAAAAGGTGTTAACAAATGGAACCAGTGATTACCAAATAAACTACACAAACATTCAGTGTACGAGTTGTAAACCAAGATTGTAACACAGACAAACTTAGTAAGACCACCAATATGTTGAGATTAAAAAGAGAAATAATTGCTCAAAAGACTACTGAAACAAAATATTAAAATCCTTGATAAGATATATGCCTGAATGTCAGAATAACACAGGACAAAATATAAATAATATGCTAACTAATGTGTTGTAAATAAAACAATTTGTTATAGAGAGACAAAACCATGTATACAAACCCATAAAGTGTGTGACATAAATAATTAAAAATTAAGTATTGTTGTATAAACAGATAGTATAAAATGTGTACAAAATGTGTAGAACATTGTAATAGACAATAGTAATAACATGTCATAATAAGATATAATATTTAAGCAGAATGTTGAACAAATTAGGATGCATATTGTTGTCAAATCAGTAACACATAACCTCATTTGAGCAGGACCTACAAGATAAAATCACACATAATAATTAGATAAAGCAATTAAAAGTAATTGTACAAACCAAAACCAAATAAGGACAAATGAATACGATAATGAACACAGTATAAGCTGAGAAACACAATTATATAAGTCAAATTATTGATACAAACAATAGCCAAATCAGCCAAAACACAAAATGACTATCAGAGTTACACAAAAAACACTATTAAAACTTGATAATAGAGAAGAAAATAGTTTACCAGTAGTAAGTAGAATACTCAATTCCTCTATGGGTATACTTAACAATCATTAGATGAGTAAATTAATAACAATTTAATGATAAATAAATATACTTGACCAGTAGGACTAGATGCAAATAACCATTCTACTGAAATTTAAAGATATTTAAACCAACAAGAAGTTAGTACACACACTAGACAGACAATGTACAATGACTAGGTACACTATAATAAATAAATATACATGTATCAAATACTAACAATGACAAAATAAGAATGTCAAAATAACGAAATTATAGCGTGGTGTAGTTAAACAATACTATATGAATAAATGAGGCACCATTTACTGGGATAAAGTTTCAACAAAGGTGTGAAAATATATTAAGTACCATTTGAATACCGGAAGGGTATATTAGAATAAGACATAATATTAAAATAAGCAAATACAAATGCTAGGACATGTACGGCTTACACGCCAAGAATGCATTTTGCTAAAATCATAGATATCTTAATATTTAGTATTAATTAGTGAGAGAAATGGACTCTAAACACCTAATTATAAATATTAGAATAAGATTACATCGAAATAAAGTGGAAAAACTTATTTATATTAAGAACCACTATAAGTGAATTTTGTGAAGTGAATTAGGTTATTTATGAACGGATTTGTAGCTTGTTTGGACTTAATAGAAAGACCCAAGTATCCGCAGAATAATGAGACCATTCATTTATTAATCAGACAAGTCATAAGAAAGTTATGTACAATAACAAATTTTCTATCATTTCCAAAAAGGAATGAACGCGTCACAGTCTACTCTCCAACCCAAAAACGGACGCCAAAAATTAAAAGTTTTAATGTTACTAAAGCGTTTGGGGTTGAGATTAAAGACTTTTCAACCAATGAGATGAGCTAATTTTACTAGACACCAGAAGTGACTTCGTCGAGAAGGATTAATTGTTCTGGGACCATCAAGGCGAGTGGAACGTGCGGCAGTCAGCAACAAGATTTTCAAATTAGTGCGCGTTACCCCAGTATAGTTCAGCAATCTAACCTAAACAGAGTAACTAACCTTTTACGTGTGACAGTGCGACGAGTGATTGTGATAAATAATAACCATCGCTAGTGTATAATAAGGGCGATGAGAAGTGTTAAATGCAGGGAGTACTATTTATTAACAATATTTAAAAAAATGAAATATAATAATTACCGATTGGTAAAGTTTATATTGACACTACTCTAGTCAAGTAAGGACTGTACATGGCTAAATTAGTAAATAATTGTCAATTGATAGGCACATGAGTAAAGGTTCTCGATTTTATTAATTATATTGGTTAAATAAAATATTATTGATATTTTAAAGAAAATAATACATGAAGTCAAAATAATATCAAATATCGAGAATAACAAGAATAAATATAGACGCTAACTTGACTACATCTGACGTTGAACCAAATCAATTATAAAATAACCTTCGGGAACTATCATTGCCATTAATAAACAATACTATCATTTTAAATATGTGTTATATATATAGTTTTAAGATTTGTATACTATGAATTAAAATATTTTAATAACTCACTCTGGACAACCGGTGGAGTTAACCTATAAAGAACAAACGTTCAATGTCAACACTGAGTCTAATTTTAAACTTATAATCAGTTTGAAGAGACTCAAGTAATAAGAATTTATCTATTCAATAAAATACCTTTCATTGGTAATACTTAACCAAATAATATTATTTCGATACACAGTGTTTATGAACGCATATTACACCTGTCTGAATAGCTGACGATAGTACACCAGTTGTACCATGATACGATAGTTTTGATATCGTATTTGAGGTTAATGTTTTTGATTGTTAATTATTCTATTTAAAGTCATATTGTTCAGTATTGACATCTTTGTAACTTGTATCATGACAATTAAAAGAACTCATGAACTTTGGTAATAATAACCAAAATCAACCAAATAAGATTAACAATAATATTGTATATCGTATCAGTGTTACCAGCCCTGAGCTGAAAGAATCTCATCAAATAATTAACTTTTTTGTAGTTTAATATTTAAATTTTAATCCAGTATTAAATACAAACATCATTTTATTTACTGTCTGCATACTAATGCCCAAGTGAATTATTTTGAGAATTGTTTTGTGACTTTTCAGTAATACAGAGCCTACGTTGGAAGATTGAGGACATTCACCGATGTTAAGTGGAAAGGTAAACATATCAGAGTGCAACAAAGAACTTTAAAATTCCTTTTAAACAATAAATACACGAACTATATAAACATTATAAACAACACTCAAGTTTCATCATTTACATTATATTATAACGTGGCGCCCATCGCGGTGCGACGATAAACACGTTATATAAATTTTTTTTAACTTTATATTATAATATGGTAATTGACACTTACTGATTTCACATTTAGTAATAGTATTACATTTATCAATAAACTTCTTAACATTGGGGTCTAATTTTCTTTGGTTATTTTTATTGTTTAATTCATTGACTTTTCGGGATTTACCTGTTTTCATGATGCTGCGGAAGGCACAGGATTTAGGATCTCCCTGCCTCACATGTTTTTTTGAATAAGGGGGTTTCTGATAGTGCTGTTTCTGTTTACAGTTTCTACTGAGGTGTCCAAATTTCCCGCAGTTATAACATTTTCTTTCTCTACGAGCTGTATCACTTGTATCCTGTTGAGGTCGTGGGTCATTCGATTTAACATGGTTGTGAAAGTTTGTAGGTCTTCTAAATGGTCGTCTTTCACGCTGGGTTCTTGCATCTGTTCCCAGGGCTTGCGTTTCATTCCTACGCTGTACAGTGGAGAGTAACGCATGTCTGTTCTGATCTGAGTACCATACGTTTGACGAGTGAATACTGCTCTGTTCTAGATCAGCGAAAGTGTTGGGCCTATTTATTAATGCTAAACGAGATCTCTCTTCCGGAGATAATCCTACTAAGATTGTATCGACCAACTGTTTTTCGCTCCAGTTGACTTGCAGTAGTCGAGAAGATTCTCTAATATCAGCAATATAGTGGGCCAGTCTCTCATGGGCTCCTTGTACTCGAAGTACGGTGTTGCGTTTGAGCTCCTCATAAATTCCAGTGGGAATAAAGTGTTTTATTAAGGTATTATGAAGTTCTTCTACTGGAAGTTGCGAGCTTAATGACTCCAGAACACGATCTTTTAGCGGTGGTTTACATTTGGGTAGAAGGACTTGTAAGATTTGCCAATTGTTTAGTTGCTGTAAATCTTTTATCTGTAGGAGGTATTTGATGAAGTTTAATAGTTTGGTAATACTCAAGCCATCCGTGTAAGGAATTTCTGTTATAATTTTTTCTACTGGATGCGTGATCTTTCCGTAGAGGTCCGCACTAAGATTTACGTGAGGTATAGTTCTAGGAGGACCAGATGCTGGGTTAGTCATTGTAAAAGCATACTTATCGGTGCGATTATGGAGACCACTAGGAGGTGGGGCTTCTGACATTGTTAGGGTATTTACGTCTCTATCTGGTAGCTGTTCAAGACTCAGTTGTACTCTCGATACAGTGGATGATTCGTGATTCGCGGTGGTGGGCGGGTGTTCTAAAGTAGGAGATTGAACTGGGGAGATATATAATTTCTGTAAGGATTGCTCGATTTCCTCCATCCTAAATGAGTCGGACATTCTTCGCAATTGTCTTATTATGGTTGGTAATTGCTGTAATGCCTCATCCGCAAATGTTTGCACATCGGGTGGGATTACAGTAACGTTGGGCCAGTTTAATAAATTCTTCATCCGACGGGTTAAATGCTCTATTCTCTGCGTGGTACGTAATATTACTGCAGGTGATTTTTCGTCGTGTAGTGTTTGAGATAATAACGTTAATTCCCGGTACTTCGCATAACACGTTTCTCTTTCGCTCTCATAATCTAGTTCGCTTAATCTACCTAACTGCGCGGGTGTATTCGATCTACTTTCGCATAACGTTTTGCGTAATTCTGCGACTGTTACGTTCGCGTGAGGTGAACCGCGTAAAAGTGCTTCGTAGCACAGTTCGTCTTTTAATAACAAATCAGGGTTAAATAAAGCCATGTTTCCTTGATGTTAAGTACTATAAGTACTTACTCTACTAATACTAAATTCTATATGCTAGATACTACTCTCTTTTGTTTAATAAAATAAACAATTTAATTAGCTGTGGAATATTTACATAGTTTATACGAGAATTGAATCTCGTCTCAGAGAAAGAGAAATCTCACACAGACGTCATTTAATTTAAAACATATGGTGGAAATATGTTGATACTAGGCACGGGAAGTCGCACGCTTTGAATAACAATAGGGGGAGAGACGGACAATAGTTTAACTCGCCGTGACAATAGGGTGACAAGGTACCGTTTTATGCAGGAGAGAACAAGATATCTACCGGTCTGGGATTGTTGTCAAATCGACACATTGGTGACTGAAATTTTCAGACAAGCACGTACATGGGCTTACACATTTAAAATTCACAATTATCCTTACCTATATTATATTATATTCTAATTAATTCTTTAATTTTTTTTGACTCTTATTTATTATTTTTGTAAGTTACTGGAAAATGTTAAATTAACTGAGTGAATAGATCTACAGAGTGGCACATTTTATCTGTGTCACGATGTACGCAAACATTTTATATAAAAGCAGAGTGGCGCATTTTATTACGTACCTACATTATAATACCGGGAACCTGTGCTTCATTGGCTCTGGTCAATTACACAGGCTGCCATAGACTTAACCAACTTCTAATTAAACACATATAATTTTAGTAAATGTCGATACATAATATATGATCCCTAGAATTGAAGGAAAATGTACATGGGTTCCTGTTGATGTATTCACTCAGTTTTGTGTGTTATATAATGACATCTCTTTATTATTCTATAACCTTAAAATCTCTACATAAGGTTTTCAACATAGCTGATTCTTAATTTACAGATTACAGTTTACAACATATATTTCAGAAGGGCCCTTTAAATAAGGAAGTTTATGTGTTTGAATTCTCCACGGATCCGGGATTTAAACTTGTTTGTTAATAATGCTCATTTACTCATATCCTATCTTTCAACTTAGTCCATTTGAAGGATGGACTTTATTTAGCTTTTTCCATTTGAAGAATGGACTTTATTTAAACTTTAGAAACAGAGACGCTCCATAATTTAAGCGTTACTTTCTACTACACATATTTTTAAGCATATTACATACTACTGGTTACAATTAGTGACTACTCTTAAAAGTCTTGAAGTGTTATTTAAATTGTCTTTGGTACATTTTTATTTGCATATTACTTAATCACGGAAGACTGGCTTCCGCGTCACCTTATGGTATCCTGATGTTGATTCAGATTAGGCTCCTCGGTCCTTGGGGTGTCTACTGATGGTCTGTCGTTATTGTAGTTTCCGTTGACGTTGAGGTTCCTGAAGTGAGTTCGGTGATTTTGAGGCTGGTACTCTCTTCTCGGATGTCTGGTAGAAAACCTCGTTAGTAGTATAACTCATGTTAATGTTTGTTCCACAGATATGCACTTTACATAATTATTGATAAGGGGTTTTCACCTTAGATACCTAGTACCTATTTTATTTTAAATACATTGTTCTCTTACAAATTAGTATGTAGAGATGTCATCGCGCACACTTATTCATTCTTTTTTCTTTTATATTACATGTTTATATAGGACTCAGTATTTACCGCTACATTACGTTGTACACTGTTGTTAGTTGAACTTAAAGAAACAAAATATTGTTTTGCTTTGTGGCATCGTTCGGATGCGACAGTTTACTGCGTGAGCGCTCCATCACTAGTACTGTACGTTTATTTTTGGGAGAGGTAAAGTAACTTCGCGGAGTTTACGCTTTACCAGAAAAATTGTTCCGCCTTTTAATCGATATTTACCGTTTTAATCTTTGACACATTTATTATCCAAAACATCCTTTACTTCAGAAATGATTATTGTATACAACTGTTTTTTCCTTGTTTATTTATTGAGTTGCACTTTACTCATATTATTAGTTTTGTTTATGGGATAAAATGCGTGTTGATGCCGGTTACCGCCTGTCAATCGCATGGTTAACTATTTAGGGTGTTTCCTTACTTTTATACTCCCATTCCTTTCGGTTTTTTTAAATCTCTTTATTAAGTCTTATTTCTGCGTTATTTTAGGGATTTAAAGCTGATTTAAAATGTGCGATTTTATTTAAATCTAAACTGTCTCCTCTTCTTTTTTTTTATTTATTATATTTTTATTATTAATGAAATCGTCACATACTCCGCCGCTTAAAGAAGACACAGGGTGGTAAAAAGTGATTTCTATGGATTGTTTGGTCAGCAATGAACTGGGAGTATGCTTGGCCTTTCTGCGTGAAATTTCTCTCACCCTTTTCTCTTTTTAATTTCTTTAAGAGGTGCATGAGTCACTCTCAACTTACTTCTTACTATTATCAAGATATACAACGCCTTACAAACTAATACTTAGAATACATAAAATTCAAACTTCATGATATATATTTAAGACACACAAAATTCTTCTTAATACTACTACTTAAGACTACTACCGGTTTTTTCTTTAGTTGTGTTACTCTTATTATAGAATTACTCTGCTATAGGATTACTCGTTAAGTAATCATTACTTACTTATTACTTATATTCGGTGTCAGCTGACATCTCACCTCTTTTTTTTTTATCTAAGGTTGATCAGGCCTCATTCCTCATTCCTATTTATACGATTAGGTAATTAAGTGGTGACTCAAGTACTTTGTAGCAGGTGATATTCTGCTCGTGATATTTTCGAGATTTTCGTAAGTTCGCTCTTAAATTAGCGCGAGCTTCATTCCAGAAAACGCAAATCAGAGGAAAGCTCGCATCAAAAGGAATTTAAAAAACCTAAAACGTCCAGTGCCGAGCAAATGCGAGAGCTACGGCAGCATCGAAAAGAAAATGAAAAAACGGTGCAAAGCAATAACGTAGGTGGCCCATCG
This sequence comes from Magicicada septendecula, assembly GCA_034769895.1. Lineage (NCBI taxonomy): Eukaryota > Metazoa > Arthropoda > Insecta > Hemiptera > Cicadidae > Magicicada > Magicicada septendecula. The sequence continues at coordinate 893,199,400 of CM068367.1, forward strand.
GGCCTACAGCGGCCACCGACAGTCCAAACGTCCACAGATCGTGTGCAGACGTCGTTGGAAGGCAATACAGAAAACAGTGATAATATAGAGATCAATGGCAACGTGACAGCGCCAGACGAGTATGTATTGCGATCACCAAATATCGTCGTGTTGTCAACGTCGGGCATCAATGCGCGTGGGTCGATGGCGTGTGCTACGGTAGACTGTGATGTTATTGAACAACCCACCAGAGATCCTCAAATGGACAATCGTTGGAGAACGGCACGTGCTCATTTCGCCAAGACTTTCAGCGCAAACGAGTTTGGCTATGCGTGCAGTGTGTGCGATCGCTTATGGTTTCAACGCGATTTGAAGAAAGTTAAGGCTAAACATCGCACTGTACTGGAAGAAGCATTCCCTGATGATACGATCTCGGAATTTGTAACATGTAGCAATTGTACTAAGAGTCTCGATAGCGGGCGGTTGCCCATACTAAGTAGATCAAATGGCTTCTTGTACCCACCGAGACCAAATAACCTACCACCGTTAGACACCGTCACTACTAGGCTGATTTCGCCCAGATTGCCATTTATGCAACTGAGGCGCTTGCGGCATGAAGGTGCATTGGGAATCGTCGGTCAAGTCATCAACGTACCCATTGATGTAGACGAGACGGTCCGACAGTTGCCTCGCCACCTGTACGATGATTACTCAATTAACGTGAATATAAAGAAGCGGCTTACACACAAGTCGTCATATCTCAGCGGGGTGGTTCGTAAGGGTGTTGTGAAGAAATGGTTACAATACTTAATTAAAACCCCGCTCTATCGACATTACAACATCACAATCAACTGGACGGCTTTGAAAGAGCTCAATGAGCAGGCGCCGGCAAACAATGATGCTCCTTTAGAGACGCTCAATAACGTAGTCGAGTCTGAGTGTTTCCTAGCCAGACAGAGAACGCTTCTATGGAACGAGGATATGTGTCTCAACATAGCGCCAGGGCATCATAGTGTACCGCTGAATATAATCTACGATGTGCATGCAAAGGAGCTGTCATTTCAATCCATTTACTATGGTGTGGCGCGTTCCTTCAAGCCAAACGTACCCGTCACACCATACAAAATAGCTAACAGCGAGGTGCGCCGTCGAGACCGTCGAGGTGTGACACCCGATCACATCCTCTACATGGCGATGAAGATACTACGATTGCGAGTCACACAAGGCATATACTCCTCGTTCAAAAGCGTTAGTAATACAGAAAACGTCACACGTCGCATGATAGAGGACAAACAATATCTCGAATCGTGTATAGAGAGAAATCTGGCCTTTCTCAAAACCATACCGAACAGCGTCCAATATTGGTCGAATCGTAAGAAGGATCTCTTCGCCATGCTACGAGAACTCGGTAAGCCGACTGTGTTTCTTACGATGAGCGCCAACGAAATACGCTGGCCGAAGTTGCTCGAGATATTGAATCGACTAAATCCAAAACATGACGGCGATAATCCTGCCGTAGCAGCAGTATCAGACGTCTTCGCAGGCATGAGTCGATCTACAAAATGCAAGTTAGTGAACGAAGATCCTGTGACGTGTTGTATCTACTTCCATAAGCTCGTTGGTGTTGTGATGCAGCTACTACAAACGACCGTCGCATCACGAAACCCCTTTGGCCACTACCATGTGCTCGATCATTTCCTCCGCATAGAATTTCAACATCGCGGCAGCCCGCACGCTCACATTCTACTCTGGCTAGAGAACGATCCACACGAGTCAATAAATGAAAACATGCCGCTTACTGTACAACTCGTTACCGATCTGTTTAGTGTAGCGAAGGAAGACATGTCGGAGCCAAACAACTACACTCTACAGACTAATATGAAACACTTGTTATGATTTTGTCCCGACGTTTTCACGGAAAATCTACAGCGCGGACCTTGACTACGCCTTTCGGTTATTTTTGTTTCTTAAGGCATTCAGCGGTGCTGCTATATCGGCTAGATGAGGGATATACTTGTGGAAGTAATTTATCATTCCCAAAAATCGTGCTATTCCTTTCGCATCCCGCGGTGGTAAAAATGCTCTGATCGCACAGGTTCGTTCGGGGTCTATGCTTACCTTTCCGTTGGCCTTTACTATGTGACCTAAAATTGAAAATTGTGTAACGGCAAAATTTACTTTACTGGGATTTACTGTTAATCCGGCTTTCTTTAATCGGGATAGTACTTCACGTAGATGTTTAATATGATGGTCCATTGATTCGCTGTAGATAACAATGTCATCTAGGTAGTGATACACATATTTAAATTTTATGTCGTGGAATAATTTCTCTAATAATCGGCTACATGCAGAACTTCCTTGGGATATTCCAAAGTGTACTCTCTTAAATTGGTACAGGTTGAATGGGACGGCAAATGCGGTTAGACGTTTGGATTCTTCCAATAGGGGTATTTGATGAAATGCCTGATTTAGATCCATAATAGTGAAAACTTTCGATTTCGTAAAATAATGAAAAGCACTGTGGATGTCGGGAAGTGGTATAGACTCGAATTCTATGTTTTTATTTAATTGCCTGTAGTCCACAACTAGTCTATGTTTATCATGGCCTTTAGGTACTAAAAACGCAGGTGATGAATAAGGGGAAGTAGAAGGTTCGATGACTTCTTGTTTTAATAATTTATTGATTTGATTCCTCATTATTTCCATTTTTGGCGGCGATAATTTGTATGGGTGTAGACGTATCACTTTATTGTCGCTCAAATTGATCTTATACTCAATCAGGTTAGTTAATCCTAACTTCGGAGTGAGGACGGTTGCAAATTCGTTTATTAGTTTCTGTATTTTCAGTCTATCTTTACATTCTAGATGGGTTAATTCAGACTCGTGGTGTTCTAGATGTGCAGCAGCTGTTCCGTTATTTTTACTGTTATTTGTTTCACAATCAAAACTATATTTTTGTGTACGATCGAATCCAAAATAATACTTCTTATCGTGGATGTCAAGAATTATACCTGTTTTACTGATAAAGTCAGCTCCCAATATTAAGTCGGGTCCTAATTCATCGCATACCAACATTGGAAAATACTACGTTAGATTTTTGATTTTTAGTTGATGCTGAGTTATATCTTTAAATTTTGTTTGTTAGCTGTAGCGCATTTAATATTCACAGTTTGACTGCGTTTAACTAGGTTATGTTCAAATAAATTATCGGCTAGCTGTTGACTGATTAAGCTTCGAGTTGATCCGGAATCAATTAATCCGAGTGTGGATGTAACACCGAGGTCTACTTGTATATATTGTAACGTAACAAAATTGTAGTTACATATAAATAATATTATACTTCGATTAAGAGTGTACCACGAACATATTTGATCAAAAATGAGAAAGAGTAACTGAAGTATAAAGCCAAATGTGTATTGAAAGAAAATACAACAAATAGCAAAAAATAATAATTACAACCTTAAAATAATTAATAGAATAGTTAAGAAAATAGAGGAAAATAAAGAAATAGAAAATAACAAAAAAGAAAAAACAAATGAAGGAAAGAAATATAAAGAAGCAATAACATACATAGGATATCAAACAAAAATGTTACAAAAATGTTTCGAAAAATATGAAATACAGATAGGAATAAAGAAAACGAAAAATGTATTCGAATATATAAAAAATGATAAAACAGAAGAAATTCCATTAACAGAAAAAAGCGGCGTATACAAATTAAAATGTGGGGAATGTAATAAGATATATCTAGGCGAAACTGGAAGAAAATTTAAAATTAGAATGAATGAACACGCAAAAGGAGAAGGGGTTAGAGTAACGAACTCACTATATGCAAGACATTTCAACGAATCAGGCCATAAATTCATAAATCCCAATGAAAATATGGAAATAATCAAAATAGAAAACAATCCGCAAAAAAGAAAATTAATAGAAGAACTAGAAATACTTAAAGTTAAAAAAGAAGATAAAAATAAATTAATGAATATAAAAGTGGATTTTACAAATGAAGAAATATTTTATTATATATTAATCAATAAACAAAAATAAATTAAAATAATAAGAATAACACACTAAAAAATGACGAAATGTAAAAGGTTACAAAAAAAAATTATAAGTCAAGAATGAAGAAATTAACGGGAGATTCTTAAAACAATTTGACGGACGTTAGAAAAATGCCTAACGGAAAAAGGTAGACAAAGTTCCCGTGAAGAGCGGTAGCAGCTAGAACCAATAAGAGGGGCAATGACATAAGGGGAGGGGCCTAAAGTATAAAAGCCTACAACGTACAGTTGATAGACGTTGTTTAAGACCTGAAGATGTCAGTAATGACGAAAAGCTTAGTCGAACAATAAAAAATTATAACAGTTAGCAAATTCATAAAAGAAATAGTAAGGATGGCTGCTAATTTAAACAATACGAAGAATAAATGTGAATTGTGACAAATATATATGAATATGATATAAATAATTATGTTATAAATATGATATGAGTTATCATACAAATGAGGGAACAAAAGATACCCTGTAAGTGATAAAAATTAAATATGAAAAAGAAGAAACCTGATAACTAGAAGAGGAAGTGTAAAGAAGAAGAAGAAGAAGAAGAAGAAGAAGAAGAAGAAGAAGAAATGTATCATGAATAATGAAGAATATGTAGCAAGAACAAGACACCAGCAGTCCCAAAGTAAGGAAGGCATCACGACCAAAAAAGAATAAGATAAGTGTAATGACTGCCAAATTAATAGTTATATCATCCAACAAGGAAGGATATAATGAAGACAAAATGACTGAGAATCAAGTGTCGAAAACTTAATAAGTAGCCACAAACAATGATAGTGAATACATTATATGAGTGCATCGATACATAATATAATAACACTACCCCACATAAGCACCACAGACAATAAAAGTGAAATGTTTATAGGAGAGGAAGATAAAAAGGTGTTAACAAATGGAACCAGTGATTACCAAATAAACTACACAAACATTCAGTGTACGAGTTGTAAACCAAGATTGTAACACAGACAAACTTAGTAAGACCACCAATATGTTGAGATTAAAAAGAGAAATAATTGCTCAAAAGACTACTGAAACAAAATATTAAAATCCTTGATAAGATATATGCCTGAATGTCAGAATAACACAGGACAAAATATAAATAATATGCTAACTAATGTGTTGTAAATAAAACAATTTGTTATAGAGAGACAAAACCATGTATACAAACCCATAAAGTGTGTGACATAAATAATTAAAAATTAAGTATTGTTGTATAAACAGATAGTATAAAATGTGTACAAAATGTGTAGAACATTGTAATAGACAATAGTAATAACATGTCATAATAAGATATAATATTTAAGCAGAATGTTGAACAAATTAGGATGCATATTGTTGTCAAATCAGTAACACATAACCTCATTTGAGCAGGACCTACAAGATAAAATCACACATAATAATTAGATAAAGCAATTAAAAGTAATTGTACAAACCAAAACCAAATAAGGACAAATGAATACGATAATGAACACAGTATAAGCTGAGAAACACAATTATATAAGTCAAATTATTGATACAAACAATAGCCAAATCAGCCAAAACACAAAATGACTATCAGAGTTACACAAAAAACACTATTAAAACTTGATAATAGAGAAGAAAATAGTTTACCAGTAGTAAGTAGAATACTCAATTCCTCTATGGGTATACTTAACAATCATTAGATGAGTAAATTAATAACAATTTAATGATAAATAAATATACTTGACCAGTAGGACTAGATGCAAATAACCATTCTACTGAAATTTAAAGATATTTAAACCAACAAGAAGTTAGTACACACACTAGACAGACAATGTACAATGACTAGGTACACTATAATAAATAAATATACATGTATCAAATACTAACAATGACAAAATAAGAATGTCAAAATAACGAAATTATAGCGTGGTGTAGTTAAACAATACTATATGAATAAATGAGGCACCATTTACTGGGATAAAGTTTCAACAAAGGTGTGAAAATATATTAAGTACCATTTGAATACCGGAAGGGTATATTAGAATAAGACATAATATTAAAATAAGCAAATACAAATGCTAGGACATGTACGGCTTACACGCCAAGAATGCATTTTGCTAAAATCATAGATATCTTAATATTTAGTATTAATTAGTGAGAGAAATGGACTCTAAACACCTAATTATAAATATTAGAATAAGATTACATCGAAATAAAGTGGAAAAACTTATTTATATTAAGAACCACTATAAGTGAATTTTGTGAAGTGAATTAGGTTATTTATGAACGGATTTGTAGCTTGTTTGGACTTAATAGAAAGACCCAAGTATCCGCAGAATAATGAGACCATTCATTTATTAATCAGACAAGTCATAAGAAAGTTATGTACAATAACAAATTTTCTATCATTTCCAAAAAGGAATGAACGCGTCACAGTCTACTCTCCAACCCAAAAACGGACGCCAAAAATTAAAAGTTTTAATGTTACTAAAGCGTTTGGGGTTGAGATTAAAGACTTTTCAACCAATGAGATGAGCTAATTTTACTAGACACCAGAAGTGACTTCGTCGAGAAGGATTAATTGTTCTGGGACCATCAAGGCGAGTGGAACGTGCGGCAGTCAGCAACAAGATTTTCAAATTAGTGCGCGTTACCCCAGTATAGTTCAGCAATCTAACCTAAACAGAGTAACTAACCTTTTACGTGTGACAGTGCGACGAGTGATTGTGATAAATAATAACCATCGCTAGTGTATAATAAGGGCGATGAGAAGTGTTAAATGCAGGGAGTACTATTTATTAACAATATTTAAAAAAATGAAATATAATAATTACCGATTGGTAAAGTTTATATTGACACTACTCTAGTCAAGTAAGGACTGTACATGGCTAAATTAGTAAATAATTGTCAATTGATAGGCACATGAGTAAAGGTTCTCGATTTTATTAATTATATTGGTTAAATAAAATATTATTGATATTTTAAAGAAAATAATACATGAAGTCAAAATAATATCAAATATCGAGAATAACAAGAATAAATATAGACGCTAACTTGACTACATCTGACGTTGAACCAAATCAATTATAAAATAACCTTCGGGAACTATCATTGCCATTAATAAACAATACTATCATTTTAAATATGTGTTATATATATAGTTTTAAGATTTGTATACTATGAATTAAAATATTTTAATAACTCACTCTGGACAACCGGTGGAGTTAACCTATAAAGAACAAACGTTCAATGTCAACACTGAGTCTAATTTTAAACTTATAATCAGTTTGAAGAGACTCAAGTAATAAGAATTTATCTATTCAATAAAATACCTTTCATTGGTAATACTTAACCAAATAATATTATTTCGATACACAGTGTTTATGAACGCATATTACACCTGTCTGAATAGCTGACGATAGTACACCAGTTGTACCATGATACGATAGTTTTGATATCGTATTTGAGGTTAATGTTTTTGATTGTTAATTATTCTATTTAAAGTCATATTGTTCAGTATTGACATCTTTGTAACTTGTATCATGACAATTAAAAGAACTCATGAACTTTGGTAATAATAACCAAAATCAACCAAATAAGATTAACAATAATATTGTATATCGTATCAGTGTTACCAGCCCTGAGCTGAAAGAATCTCATCAAATAATTAACTTTTTTGTAGTTTAATATTTAAATTTTAATCCAGTATTAAATACAAACATCATTTTATTTACTGTCTGCATACTAATGCCCAAGTGAATTATTTTGAGAATTGTTTTGTGACTTTTCAGTAATACAGAGCCTACGTTGGAAGATTGAGGACATTCACCGATGTTAAGTGGAAAGGTAAACATATCAGAGTGCAACAAAGAACTTTAAAATTCCTTTTAAACAATAAATACACGAACTATATAAACATTATAAACAACACTCAAGTTTCATCATTTACATTATATTATAACGTGGCGCCCATCGCGGTGCGACGATAAACACGTTATATAAATTTTTTTTAACTTTATATTATAATATGGTAATTGACACTTACTGATTTCACATTTAGTAATAGTATTACATTTATCAATAAACTTCTTAACATAGGGGTCTAATTTTCTTTGGTTATTTTTATTGTTTAATTCATTGACTTTTCGGGATTTACCTGTTTTCATGATGCTGCGGAAGGCACAGGATTTAGGATCTCCCTGCCTCACATGTTTTTTTGAATAAGGGGGTTTCTGATAGTGCTGTTTCTGTTTACAGTTTCTACTGAGGTGTCCAAATTTCCCGCAGTTATAACATTTTCTTTCTCTACGAGCTGTATCACTTGTATCCTGTTGAGGTCGTGGGTCATTCGATTTAACATGGTTGTGAAAGTTTGTAGGTCTTCTAAATGGTCGTCTTTCACGCTGGGTTCTTGCATCTGTTCCCAGGGCTTGCGTTTCATTCCTACGCTGTACAGTGGAGAGTAACGCATGTCTGTTCTGATCTGAGTACCATACGTTTGACGAGTGAATACTGCTCTGTTCTAGATCAGCGAAAGTGTTGGGCCTATTTATTAATGCTAAACGAGATCTCTCTTCCGGAGATAATCCTACTAAGATTGTATCGACCAACTGTTTTTCGCTCCAGTTGACTTGCAGTAGTCGAGAAGATTCTCTAATATCAGCAATATAGTGGGCCAGTCTCTCATGGGCTCCTTGTACTCGAAGTACGGTGTTGCGTTTGAGCTCCTCATAAATTCCAGTGGGAATAAAGTGTTTTATTAAGGTATTATGAAGTTCTTCTACTGGAAGTTGCGAGCTTAATGACTCCAGAACACGATCTTTTAGCGGTGGTTTACATTTGGGTAGAAGGACTTGTAAGATTTGCCAATTGTTTAGTTGCTGTAAATCTTTTATCTGTAGGAGGTATTTGATGAAGTTTAATAGTTTGGTAATACTCAAGCCATCCGTGTAAGGAATTTCTGTTATAATTTTTTCTACTGGATGCGTGATCTTTCCGTAGAGGTCCGCACTAAGATTTACGTGAGGTATAGTTCTAGGAGGACCAGATGCTGGGTTAGTCATTGTAAAAGCATACTTATCGGTGCGATTATGGAGACCACTAGGAGGTGGGGCTTCTGACATTGTTAGGGTATTTACGTCTCTATCTGGTAGCTGTTCAAGACTCAGTTGTACTCTCGATACAGTGGATGATTCGTGATTCGCGGTGGTGGGCGGGTGTTCTAAAGTAGGAGATTGAACTGGGGAGATATATAATTTCTGTAAGGATTGCTCGATTTCCTCCATCCTAAATGAGTCGGACATTCTTCGCAATTGTCTTATTATGGTTGGTAATTGCTGTAATGCCTCATCCGCAAATGTTTGCACATCGGGTGGGATTACAGTAACGTTGGGCCAGTTTAATAAATTCTTCATCCGACGGGTTAAATGCTCTATTCTCTGCGTGGTACGTAATATTACTGCAGGTGATTTTTCGTCGTGTAGTGTTTGAGATAATAACGTTAATTCCCGGTACTTCGCATAACACGTTTCTCTTTCGCTCTCATAATCTAGTTCGCTTAATCTACCTAACTGCGCGGGTGTATTCGATCTACTTTCGCATAACGTTTTGCGTAATTCTGCGACTGTTACGTTCGCGTGAGGTGAACCGCGTAAAAGTGCTTCGTAGCACAGTTCGTCTTTTAATAACAAATCAGGGTTAAATAAAGCCATGTTTCCTTGATGTTAAGTACTATAAGTACTTACTCTACTAATACTAAATTCTATATACTAGATACTACTCTCTTTTGTTTAATAAAATAAACAATTTAATTAGCTGTGGAATATTTACATAGTTTATACGAGAATTGAATCTCGTCTCAGAGAAAGAGAAATCTCACACAGACGTCATTTAATTTAAAACATATGGTGGAAATATGTTGATACTAGGCACGGGAAGTCGCACGCTTTGAATAACAATAGGGGGAGAGACGGACAATAGTTTAACTCGCCGTGACAATAGGGTGACAAGGTACCGTTTTATGCAGGAGAGAACAAGATATCTACCGGTCTGGGATTGTTGTCAAATCGACACATTGGTGACTGAAATTTTCAGACAAGCACGTACATGGGCTTACACATTTAAAATTCACAATTATCCTTACCTATATTATATTATATTCTAATTAATTCTTTAATTTTTTTTGACTCTTATTTATTATTTTTGTAAGTTACTGGAAAATGTTAAATTAACTGAGTGAATAGATCTACAGAGTGGCACATTTTATCTGTGTCACGATGTACGCAAACATTTTATATAAAAGCAGAGTGGCGCATTTTATTACGTACCTACATTATAATACCGGGAACCTGTGCTTCATTGGCTCTGGTCAATTACACAGGCTGCCATAGACTTAACCAACTTCTAATTAAACACATATAATTTTAGTAAATGTCGATACATAATATATGATCCCTAGAATTGAAGGAAAATGTACATGGGTTCCTGTTGATGTATTCACTCAGTTTTGTGTGTTATATAATGACATCTCTTTATTATTCTATAACCTTAAAATCTCTACATAAGGTTTTCAACATAGCTGATTCTTAATTTACAGATTACAGTTTACAACATATATTTCAGAAGGGCCCTTTAAATAAGGAAGTTTATGTGTTTGAATTCTCCACGGATCCGGGATTTAAACTTGTTTGTTAATAATGCTCATTTACTCATATCCTATCTTTCAACTTAGTCCATTTGAAGGATGGACTTTATTTAGCTTTTTCCATTTGAAGAATGGACTTTATTTAAACTTTAGAAACAGAGACGCTCCATAATTTAAGCGTTACTTTCTACTACACATATTTTTAAGCATATTACATACTACTGGTTACAATTAGTGACTACTCTTAAAAGTCTTGAAGTGTTATTTAAATTGTCTTTGGTACATTTTTATTTGCATATTACTTAATCACGGAAGACTGGCTTCCGCGTCACCTTATGGTATCCTGATGTTGATTCAGATTAGGCTCCTCGGTCCTTGGGGTGTCTACTGATGGTCTGTCGTTATTGTAGTTTCCGTTGACGTTGAGGTTCCTGAAGTGAGTTCGGTGATTTTGAGGCTGGTACTCTCTTCTCGGATGTCTGGTAGAAAACCTCGTTAGTAGTATAACTCATGTTAATGTTTGTTCCACAGATATGCACTTTACATAATTATTGATAAGGGGTTTTCACCTTAGATACCTAGTACCTATTTTATTTTAAATACATTGTTCTCTTACAAATTAGTATGTAGAGATGTCATCGCGCACACTTATTCATTCTTTTTTCTTTTATATTACATGTTTATATAGGACTCAGTATTTACCGCTACATTACGTTGTACACTGTTGTTAGTTGAACTTAAAAGAAACAAAATATTGTTTTGCTTTGTGGCATCGTTCGGATGCGACAGTTTACTGCGTGAGCGCTCCATCACTAGTACTGTACGTTTATTTTTGGGAGAGGTAAAGTAACTTCGCGGAGTTTACGCTTTACCAGAAAAATTGTTCCGCCTTTTAATCGATATTTACCGTTTTAATCTTTGACACATTTATTATCCAAAACATCCTTTACTTCAGAAATGATTATTGTATACAACTGTTTTTTCCTTGTTTATTTATTGAGTTGCACTTTACTCATATTATTAGTTTTGTTTATGGGATAAAATGCGTGTTGATGCCGGTTACCGCCTGTCAATCGCATGGTTAACTATTTAGGGTGTTTCCTTACTTTTATACTCCCATTCCTTTCGGTTTTTTTAAATCTCTTTATTAAGTCTTATTTCTGCGTTATTTTAGGGATTTAAAGCTGATTTAAAATGTGCGATTTTATTTAAATCTAAACTGTCTCCTCTTCTTTTTTTTTATTTATTATATTTTTATTATTAATGAAATCGTCACATACTCCGCCGCTTAAAGAAGACACAGGGTGGTAAAAAGTGATTTCTATGGATTGTTTGGTCAGCAATGAACTGGGAGTATGCTTGGCCTTTCTGCGTGAAATTTCTCTCACCCTTTTCTCTTTTTAATTTCTTTAAGAGGTGCATGAGTCACTCTCAACTTACTTCTTACTATTATCAAGATATACAACGCCTTACAAACTAATACTTAGAATACATAAAATTCAAACTTCATGATATATATTTAAGACACACAAAATTCTTCTTAATACTACTACTTAAGACTACTACCGGTTTTTTCTTTAGTTGTGTTACTCTTATTATAGAATTACTCTGCTATAGGATTACTCGTTAAGTAATCATTACTTACTTATTACTTATATTCGGTGTCAGCTGACATCTCACCTCTTTTTTTTTATCTAAGGTTGATCAGGCCTCATTCCTCATTCCTATTTATACGATTAGGTAATTAAGTGGTGACTCAAGTACTTTGTAGCAGGTGATATTCTGCTCGTGATATTTTCGAGATTTTCGTAAGTTCGCTCTTAAATTAGCGCGAGCTTCATTCCAGAAAACGCAAATCAGAGGAAAGCTCGCATCAAAAGGAATTTAAAAAACCTAAAACGTCCAGTGCCGAGCAAATGCGAGAGCTACGGCAGCATCGAAAAGAAAATGAAAAAACGGTGCAAAGCAATAACGTAGGTGGCCCATCGGGCCTACAGCGGCCACCGACAGTCCAAACGTCCACAGATCGTGTGCAGACGTCGTTGGAAGGCAATACAGAAAACAGTGATAATATAGAGATCAATGGCAACGTGACAGCGCCAGACGAGTATGTATTGCGATCACCAAATATCGTCGTGTTGTCAACGTCGGGCATCAATGCGCGTGGGTCGATGGCGTGTGCTACGGTAGACTGTGATGTTATTGAACAACCCACCAGAGATCCTCAAATGGACAATCGTTGGAGAACGGCACGTGCTCATTTCGCCAAGACTTTCAGCGCAAACGAGTTTGGCTATGCGTGCAGTGTGTGCGATCGCTTATGGTTTCAACGCGATTTGAAGAAAGTTAAGGCTAAACATCGCACTGTACTGGAAGAAGCATTCCCTGATGATACGATCTCGGAATTTGTAACATGTAGCAATTGTACTAAGAGTCTCGATAGCGGGCGGTTGCCCATACTAAGTAGATCAAATGGCTTCTTGTACCCACCGAGACCAAATAACCTACCACCGTTAGACACCGTCACTACTAGGCTGATTTCGCCCAGATTGCCATTTATGCAACTGAGGCGCTTGCGGCATGAAGGTGCATTGGGAATCGTCGGTCAAGTCATCAACGTACCCATTGATGTAGACGAGACGGTCCGACAGTTGCCTCGCCACCTGTACGATGATTACTCAATTAACGTGAATATAAAGAAGCGGCTTACACACAAGTCGTCATATCTCAGCGGGGTGGTTCGTAAGGGTGTTGTGAAGAAATGGTTACAATACTTAATTAAAACCCCGCTCTATCGACATTACAACATCACAATCAACTGGACGGCTTTGAAAGAGCTCAATGAGCAGGCGCCGGCAAACAATGATGCTCCTTTAGAGACGCTCAATAACGTAGTCGAGTCTGAGTGTTTACTAGCCAGACAGAGAACGCTTCTATGGAACGAGGATATGTGTCTCAACATAGCACCAGGGCATCATAGTGTACCGCTGAATATAATCTACGATGTGCATGCAAAGGAGCTGTCATTTCAATCCATTTACTATGGTGTGGCGCGTTCCTTCAAGCCAAACGTACCCGTCACACCATACAAAATAGCTAACAGCGAGGTGCGCCGTCGAGACCGTCGAGGTGTGACACCCGATCACATCCTCTACATGGCGATGAAGATACTACGATTGCGAGTCACACAAGGCATATACTCCTCGTTCAAAAGCGTTAGTAATACAGAAAACGTCACACGTCGCATGATAGAGGACAAACAATATCTCGAATCGTGTATAGAGAGAAATCTGGCCTTTCTCAAAACCATACCGAACAGCGTCCAATATTGGTCGAATCGTAAGAAGGATCTCTTCGCCATGCTACGAGAACTCGGTAAGCCGACTGTGTTTCTTACGATGAGCGCCAACGAAATACGCTGGCCGAAGTTGCTCGAGATATTGAATCGACTAAATCCAAAACATGACGGCGATAATCCTGCCGTAGCAGCAGTATCAGACGTCTTCGCAGGCATGAGTCGATCTACAAAATGCAAGTTAGTGAACGAAGATCCTGTGACGTGTTGTATCTACTTCCATAAGCTCGTTGGTGTTGTGATGCAGCTACTACAAACGACCGTCGCATCACGAAACCCCTTTGGCCACTACCATGTGCTCGATCATTTCCTCCGCATAGAATTTCAACATCGCGGCAGCCCGCACGCTCACATTCTACTCTGGCTAGAGAACGATCCACACGAGTCAATAAATGAAAACATGCCGCTTACTGTACAACTCGTTACCGATCTGTTTAGTGTAGCGAAGGAAGACATGTCGGAGCCAAACAACTACACTCTACAGACTAATATGAAACACTTGTTATGATTTTGTCCCGACGTTTTCACGGAAAATCTACAGCGCGGACCTTGACTACGCCTTTCGGTTATTTTTGTTTCTTAAGGCATTCAGCGGTGCTGCTATATCGGCTAGATGAGGGATATACTTGTGGAAGTAATTTATCATTCCCAAAAATCGTGCTATTCCTTTCGCATCCCGCGGTGGTAAAAATGCTCTGATCGCACAGGTTCGTTCGGGGTCTATGCTTACCTTTCCGTTGGCCTTTACTATGTGACCTAAAATTGAAAATTGTGTAACGGCAAAATTTACTTTACTGGGATTTACTGTTAATCCGGCTTTCTTTAATCGGGATAGTACTTCACGTAGATGTTTAATATGATGGTCCATTGATTCGCTGTAGATAACAATGTCATCTAGGTAGTGATACACATATTTAAATTTTATGTCGTGGAATAATTTCTCTAATAATCGGCTACATGCAGAACTTCCTTGGGATATTCCAAAGTGTACTCTCTTAAATTGGTACAGGTTGAATGGGACGGCAAATGCGGTTAGACGTTTGGATTCTTCCAATAGGGGTATTTGATGAAATGCCTGATTTAGATCCATAATAGTGAAAACTTTCGATTTCGTAAAATAATGAAAAGCACTGTGGATGTCGGGAAGTGGTATAGACTCGAATTCTATGTTTTTATTTAATTGCCTGTAGTCCACAACTAGTCTATGTTTATCATGGCCTTTAGGTACTAAAAACGCAGGTGATGAATAAGGGGAAGTAGAAGGTTCGATGACTTCTTGTTTTAATAATTTATTGATTTGATTCCTCATTATTTCCATTTTTGGCGGCGATAATTTGTATGGGTGTAGACGTATCACTTTATTGTCGCTCAAATTGATCTTATACTCAATCAGGTTAGTTAATCCTAACTTCGGAGTGAGGACGGTTGCAAATTCGTTTATTAGTTTCTGTATTTTCAGTCTATCTTTACATTCTAGATGGGTTAATTCAGACTCGTGGTGTTCTAGATGTGCAGCAGCTGTTCCGTTATTTTTACTGTTATTTGTTTCACAATCAAAACTATATTTTTGTGTACGATCGAATCCAAAATAATACTTCTTATCGTGGATGTCAAGAATTATACCTGTTTTACTGATAAAGTCAGCTCCCAATATTAAGTCGGGTCCTAATTCATCGCATACCAACATTGGAAAATACTACGTTAGATTTTTGATTTTTAGTTGATGCTGAGTTATATCTTTAAATTTTGTTTGTTAGCTGTAGCGCATTTAATATTCACAGTTTGACTGCGTTTAACTAGGTTATGTTCAAATAAATTATCGGCTAGCTGTTGACTGATTAAGCTTCGAGTTGATCCGGAATCAATTAATCCGAGTGTGGATGTAACACCGAGGTCTACTTGTATATATTGTAACGTAACAAAATTGTAGTTACATATAAATAATATTATACTTCGATTAAGAGTGTACCACGAACATATTTGATCAAAAATGAGAAAGAGTAACTGAAGTATAAAGCCAAATGTGTATTGAAAGAAAATACAACAAATAGCAAAAAATAATAATTACAACCTTAAAATAATTAATAGAATAGTTAAGAAAATAGAGGAAAATAAAGAAATAGAAAATAACAAAAAAGAAAAAACAAATGAAGGAAAGAAATATAAAGAAGCAATAACATACATAGGATATCAAACAAAAATGTTACAAAAATGTTTCGAAAAATATGAAATACAGATAGGAATAAAGAAAACGAAAAATGTATTCGAATATATAAAAAATGATAAAACAGAAGAAATTCCATTAACAGAAAAAAGCGGCGTATACAAATTAAAATGTGGGGAATGTAATAAGATATATCTAGGCGAAACTGGAAGAAAATTTAAAATTAGAATGAATGAACACGCAAAAGGAGAAGGGGTTAGAGTAACGAACTCACTATATGCAAGACATTTCAACGAATCAGGCCATAAATTCATAAATCCCAATGAAAATATGGAAATAATCAAAATAGAAAACAATCCGCAAAAAAGAAAATTAATAGAAGAACTAGAAATACTTAAAGTTAAAAAAGAAGATAAAAATAAATTAATGAATATAAAAGTGGATTTTACAAATGAAGAAATATTTTATTATATATTAATCAATAAACAAAAATAAATTAAAATAATAAGAATAACACACTAAAAAATGACGAAATGTAAAAGGTTACAAAAAAAAATTATAAGTCAAGAATGAAGAAATTAACGGGAGATTCTTAAAACAATTTGACGGACGTTAGAAAAATGCCTAACGGAAAAAGGTAGACAAAGTTCCCGTGAAGAGCGGTAGCAGCTAGAACCAATAAGAGGGGCAATGACATAAGGGGAGGGGCCTAAAGTATAAAAGCCTACAACGTACAGTTGATAGACGTTGTTTAAGACCTGAAGATGTCAGTAATGACGAAAAGCTTAGTCGAACAATAAAAAATTATAACAGTTAGCAAATTCATAAAAGAAATAGTAAGGATGGCTGCTAATTTAAACAATACGAAGAATAAATGTGAATTGTGACAAATATATATGAATATGATATAAATAATTATGTTATAAATATGATATGAGTTATCATACAAATGAGGGAACAAAAGATACCCTGTAAGTGATAAAAATTAAATATGAAAAAGAAGAAACCTGATAACTAGAAGAGGAAGTGTAAAGAAGAAGAAGAAGAAGAAGAAGAAGAAGAAGAAGAATAAGAAGAAATGTATCATGAATAATGAAGAATATGTAGCAAGAACAAGACACCAGCAGTCCCAAAGTAAGGAAGGCATCACGACCAAAAAAGAATAAGATAAGTGTAATGACTGCCAAATTAATAGTTATAATATCATCCAACAAGGAAGGATATAATGAAGACAAAATGACTGAGAATCAAGTGTCGAAAACTTAATAAGTAGCCACAAACAATGATAGTGAATACATTATATGAGTGCATCGATACATAATATAATAACACTACCCCACATAAGCACCACAGACAATAAAAGTGAAATGTTTATAGGAGAGGAAGATAAAAAGGTGTTAACAAATGGAACCAGTGATTACCAAATAAACTACACAAACATTCAGTGTACGAGTTGTAAACCAAGATTGTAACACAGACAAACTTAGTAAGACCACCAATATGTTGAGATTAAAAAGAGAAATAATTGCTCAAAAGACTACTGAAACAAAATATTAAAATCCTTGATAAGATATATGCCTGAATGTCAGAATAACACAGGACAAAATATAAATAATATGCTAACTAATGTGTTGTAAATAAAACAATTTGTTATAGAGAGACAAAACCATGTATACAAACCCATAAAGTGTGTGACATAAATAATTAAAAATTAAGTATTGTTGTATAAACAGATAGTATAAAATGTGTACAAAATGTGTAGAACATTGTAATAGACAATAGTAATAACATGTCATAATAAGATATAATATTTAAGCAGAATGTTGAACAAATTAGGATGCATATTGTTGTCAAATCAGTAACACATAACCTCATTTGAGCAGGACCTACAAGATAAAATCACACATAATAATTAGATAAAGCAATTAAAAGTAATTGTACAAACCAAAACCAAATAAGGACAAATGAATACGATAATGAACACAGTATAAGCTGAGAAACACAATTATATAAGTCAAATTATTGATACAAACAATAGCCAAATCAGCCAAAACACAAAATGACTATCAGAGTTACACAAAAAACACTATTAAAACTTGATAATAGAGAAGAAAATAGTTTACCAGTAGTAAGTAGAATACTCAATTCCTCTATGGGTATACTTAACAATCATTAGATGAGTAAATTAATAACAATTTAATGATAAATAAATATACTTGACCAGTAGGACTAGATGCAAATAACCATTCTACTGAAATTTAAAGATATTTAAACCAACAAGAAGTTAGTACACACACTAGACAGACAATGTACAATGACTAGGTACACTATAATAAATAAATATACATGTATCAAATACTAACAATGACAAAATAAGAATGTCAAAATAACGAAATTATAGCGTGGTGTAGTTAAACAATACTATATGAATAAATGAGGCACCATTTACTGGGATAAAGTTTCAACAAAGGTGTGAAAATATATTAAGTACCATTTGAATACCGGAAGGGTATATTAGAATAAGACATAATATTAAAATAAGCAAATACAAATGCTAGGACATGTACGGCTTACACGCCAAGAATGCATTTTGCTAAAATCATAGATATCTTAATATTTAGTATTAATTAGTGAGAGAAATGGACTCTAAACACCTAATTATAAATATTAGAATAAGATTACATCGAAATAAAGTGGAAAAACTTATTTATATTAAGAACCACTATAAGTGAATTTTGTGAAGTGAATTAGGTTATTTATGAACGGATTTGTAGCTTGTTTGGACTTAATAGAAAGACCCAAGTATCCGCAGAATAATGAGACCATTCATTTATTAATCAGACAAGTCATAAGAAAGTTATGTACAATAACAAATTTTCTATCATTTCCAAAAAGGAATGAACGCGTCACAGTCTACTCTCCAACCCAAAAACGGACGCCAAAAATTAAAAGTTTTAATGTTACTAAAGCGTTTGGGGTTGAGATTAAAGACTTTTCAACCAATGAGATGAGCTAATTTTACTAGACACCAGAAGTGACTTCGTCGAGAAGGATTAATTGTTCTGGGACCATCAAGGCGAGTGGAACGTGCGGCAGTCAGCAACAAGATTTTCAAATTAGTGCGCGTTACCCCAGTATAGTTCAGCAATCTAACCTAAACAGAGTAACTAACCTTTTACGTGTGACAGTGCGACGAGTGATTGTGATAAATAATAACCATCGCTAGTGTATAATAAGGGCGATGAGAAGTGTTAAATGCAGGGAGTACTATTTATTAACAATATTTAAAAAAATGAAATATAATAATTACCGATTGGTAAAGTTTATATTGACACTACTCTAGTCAAGTAAGGACTGTACATGGCTAAATTAGTAAATAATTGTCAATTGATAGGCACATGAGTAAAGGTTCTCGATTTTATTAATTATATTGGTTAAATAAAATATTATTGATATTTTAATGAAAATAATACATGAAGTCAAAATAATATCAAATATCGAGAATAACAAGAATAAATATAGACGCTAACTTGACTACATCTAACGTTGAACCAAATCAATTATAAAATAACCTTTGGGAACTATCATTGCCATTAATAAACAATACTATCATTTTAAATATGTGTTATATATATATAGTTTTAAGATTTGTATACTATGAATTAAAATATTTTAATAACTCACTCTGGACAACCGGTGGAGTTAACCTGTAAAGAACAAACGTTCAATGTCAACACTGAGTCTAATTTTAAACTTATAATCATTTTGAAGAGACTCAAGTAATAAGAATTTATCTATTCAATAAAATACCTTTCATTGGTAACGCTTAACCAAATAATATTATTTCGATACACAGTGTTTATGAACGCATATTACACCTGTCTGAATAGCTGACGATAGTACACCAGTTGTACCATGATACGATAGTTTTGATATCGTATTTGAGGTTAATGTTTTTGATTGTTAATTATTCTATATAAAGTCATATTGTTCAGTATTAACATCTTTGTATCTTGTATCATGACAATTAAAAGAACTCATGAACTTTGGTAATAATAACCAAAATTAACCAAATAAGATTAACAATAATATTGTATATCGTATCAGTGTTACCAGCCCTGAGCTAAAAGATTCTCATCAAATAATTAACTTTTTTGTAGTTTAATGATTATTCATTGTTTTAAGAGGAATTCAATTTAAATCAATTTGATGTTAATAAAGTAATAGTTATCTTACCTGTGAATCAGTCGTATTTATTTTTATTCAAAATAGGCACAAGGAAAGTTCATTCAAGGAGCAATTGTTTCCCAAGGTGGCAGCACGATAATCGAGCGGCAAATATTTAAATTTTAATCCAGTATTAAATACAAACATCATTTTATTTACTGTCTGCATACTAATGCCCAAGTGAATTATTTTGTGAATTGTGTTGTGACTTTTCAGTAATACAGAGCCTACGTTGGAAGATTGAGGACGTTCACCGATGGTAAGTGGAAAGGTAAACATATCAGAGTGCAACAAAGAACTTTAAAATTCCTTTTAAACAATAAATACACGAACTATATAAACATTATAAACAACACTCAAGTTTCATTATTTACATTATATTATAACGTGGCGCCCATCGCGGTGCGACGATAAACACGTTATATAAATTTTTTTTAACGTTATATTATAATATGGTAATTGACACTTACTGATTTCACATTTAGTAATAGTATTACATTTATCAATAAACTTCTTAACATAGGGGTCTAATTTTCTTTGGTTATTTTTATTGTTTAATTCGTTGACTTTTCGGGATTTACCTGTTTTCATGATGCTGCGGAAGACACAGGATTTAGGATCTCCCTGCCTCACATGTTTTTTGAATAAGGGGGTTTCTGATAGTGCTGTTTCTGTTTACAGTTTCTACTGAGGTGTCCAAATTTCCCGCAGTTATAACATTTTCTTTCTCTACGAGCTGTATCACTTGTATCCTGTTGAGGTCGTGGGTCATTCGATTTAACATGGTTGTGAAAGTTTGTAGGTCTTCTAAATGGTCGTCTTTCACGCTGGGTTCTTGCATCTGTTCCCAGGGCTTGCGTTTCATTCCTACGCTGTACAGTGGAGAGTAACGCATGTCTGTTCTGATCTGAGTACCATACGTTTGACGAGTGAATACTGCTCTGTTCTAGATCAGCGAAAGTGTTGGGCCTATTTATTAATGCTAAACGTGATCTCTCTTCCAGAGATAATCCTACTAAGATTGTATCGACCAACTGTTTTTCGCTCCAGTTGACTTGCAGTAGTCGAGAAAATTCTCTAATATCAGCAATATAGTGGGCCAGTCTCTCATGGGCTCCTTGTACTCGAAGTACGGTGTCGCGTTTGAGCTCCTCATAAATTCCAGTGGGAATTAAGTGTTTTATTAAGGTAGTGTGAAGTTCTTCTACTGGAAGTTGCGAGCTTAATGACTCCAGTACACGATCTTTTAGCGGTGGTTTACATTTGGGTAGAAGGGCTTTTAAGATTTGCCAATTGTTTAGTTGCTGTAAATCTTTTATCTGTAGGAGGTATTTGATGAAGTTTAATAGTTTGGTAATACTCAAGCCATCCGTGTAAGGAATTTCTGTTATAATTTTTTCTACTGGATGCGTGATCTTTCCGTAGAGGTCCGCACTAAGATTTACGTGAGGTATAGTTCTAGGAGGACCAGATGCTGGGTTAGTCATTGTAAAAGCATACTTATCGGTGCGATTATGGAGACCACTAGGAGGTGGGGCTTCTGACATTGTTAGGGTATTTACGTCTCTATCTGGTAGCTGTTCAAGACTCAGTTGTACTCTCGATACAGTGGATGATTCGTGATTCGCGGTGGTGGGCGGGTGTTCTAAAGTAGGAGATTGAACTGGGGAGATATATAATTTCTGTAAGGATTGCTCGATTTCCTCCATCCTAAATGAGTCGGACATTCTTCGCAATTGTCTTATTATGGTTGGTAATTGCTGTAATGCCTCATCCGCAAATGTTTGCACATCGGGTGGGATTACAGTAACGTTGGGCCAGTTTAATAAATTCTTCATCCGACGGGTTAAATGCTCTATTCTCTGCGTGGTACGCAATATTACTGCAGGTGATTTTTCGTCGTGTAGTGTTTGAGATAATAACGTTAATTCCCGGTACTTCGCATAACACGTTTCTCTTTCGCTCTCATAATCTAGTTCGCTTAATCTACCTAACTGCGCGGGTGTATTCGATCTACTTTCGCATAACGTTTTGCGTAATTCTGCGACTGTTACGTTCGCGTGAGGTGAACCGCGTAAAAGTGCTTCGTAGCACAGTTCGTCTTTTAATAACAAATCAGGGTTAAATAAAGCCATGTTTCCTTGATGTTAAGTACTATAAGTACTTACTCTACTAATACTAATTTCTATATACTAGATACTACTCTCTTTTGTTTAATAAAATAAACAATTTAATTAGCTGTGGAATATTTACATAGTTTATACGAGAATTGAATCTCGTCTCAGAGAAAGAGAAATCTCACACAGACGTCATTTAATTTAAAACATATGGTGGAAATATGTTGATACTAGGCACGGGAAGTCGCACGCTTTGAATAACAATAGGGGGAGAGACGGACAATAGTTTAACTCGCCGTGACAATAGGGTGACAAGGTACCGTTTTATGCAGGAGAGAACAAGATATCTACCGGTCTGGGATTGTTGTCAAATCGACACATTGGTGACTGAAATTTTCAGACAAGCACGTACATGGGCTTACACATTTAAAATTCACAATTATCCTTACCTATATTATATTATATTCTAATTAATTCTTTAATTTTTTTTGACTCTTATTTATTATTTTTGTAAGTTACTGGAAAATGTTAAATTAACTGAGTGAATAGATCTACAGAGTGGCACATTTTATCTGTGTCACGATGTACGCAAACATTTTATATAAAAGCAGAGTGGCGCATTTTATTACGTACCTACATTATAATACCGGGAACCTGTGCTTCATTGGCTCTGGTCAATTACACAGGCTGCCATAGACTTAACCAACTTCTAATTAAACACATATAATTTTAGTAAATGTCGATACATAATATATGATCCCTAGAATTGAAGGAAAATGTACATGGGTTCCTGTTGATGTATTCACTCAGTTTTGTGTGTTATATAATGACATCTCTTTATTATTCTATAACCTTAAAATCTCTACATAAGGTTTTCAACATAGCTGATTCTTAATTTACAGATTACAGTTTACAACATATATTTCAGAAGGGCCCTTTAAATAAGGAAGTTTATGTGTTTGAATTCTCCACGGATCCGGGATTTAAACTTGTTTGTTAATAATGCTCATTTACTCATATCCTATCTTTCAACTTAGTCCATTTGAAGGATGGACTTTATTTAGCTTTTTCCATTTGAAGAATGGACTTTATTTAAACTTTAGAAACAGAGACGCTC
Organism: Magicicada septendecula; assembly: GCA_034769895.1. NCBI lineage: Eukaryota > Metazoa > Arthropoda > Insecta > Hemiptera > Cicadidae > Magicicada > Magicicada septendecula. The sequence continues at coordinate 893,223,024 of CM068367.1, forward strand.
CATAATTTAAGCGTTACTTTCTACTACACATATTTTTAAGCATATTACATACTACTGGTTACAATTAGTGACTACTCTTAAAAGTCTTGAAGTGTTATTTAAATTGTCTTTGGTACATTTTTATTTGCATATTACTTAATCACGGAAGACTGGCTTCCGCGTCACCTTATGGTATCCTGATGTTGATTCAGATTAGGCTCCTCGGTCCTTGGGGTGTCTACTGATGGTCTGTCGTTATTGTAGTTTCCGTTGACGTTGAGGTTCCTGAAGTGAGTTCGGTGATTTTGAGGCTGGTACTCTCTTCTCGGATGTCTGGTAGAAAACCTCGTTAGTAGTATAACTCATGTTAATGTTTGTTCCACAGATATGCACTTTACATAATTATTGATAAGGGGTTTTCACCTTAGATACCTAGTACCTATTTTATTTTAAATACATTGTTCTCTTACAAATTAGTATGTAGAGATGTCATCGCGCACACTTATTCATTCTTTTTTCTTTTATATTACATGTTTATATAGGACTCAGTATTTACCGCTACATTACGTTGTACACTGTTGTTAGTTGAACTTAAAAGAAACAAAATATTGTTTTGCTTTGTGGCATCGTTCGGATGCGACAGTTTACTGCGTGAGCGCTCCATCACTAGTACTGTACGTTTATTTTTGGGAGAGGTAAAGTAACTTCGCGGAGTTTACGCTTTACCAGAAAAATTGTTCCGCCTTTTAATCGATATTTACCGTTTTAATCTTTGACACATTTATTATCCAAAACATCCTTTACTTCAGAAATGATTATTGTATACAACTGTTTTTTCCTTGTTTATTTATTGAGTTGCACTTTACTCATATTATTAGTTTTGTTTATGGGATAAAATGCGTGTTGATGCCGGTTACCGCCTGTCAACCGCATGGTTAACTATTTAGGGTGTTTCCTTACTTTTATACTCCCATTCCTTTCGGTTTTTTTAAATCTCTTTATTAAGTCTTATTTCTGCGTTATTTTAGGGATTTAAAGCTGATTTAAAATGTGCGATTTTATTTAAATCTAAACTGTCTCCTCTTCTTTTTTTTTATTTATTATATTTTTATTATTAATGAAATCGTCACATACTCCGCCGCTTAAAGAAGACACAGGGTGGTAAAAAGTGATTTCTATGGATTGTTTGGTCAGCAATGAACTGGGAGTATGCTTGGCCTTTCTGTGTGAAATTTCTCTCACCCTTTTCTCTTTTCAATTTCTTTAAGAGGTGCATGAGTCACTCTCAACTTACTTCTTACTATTATCAAGATATACAACGCCTTACAAACTAATACTTAGAATACATAAAATTCAAACTTCATGATATATATTTAAGACACACAAAATTCTTCTTAATACTACTACTTAAGACTACTACCGGTTTTTTCTTTAGTTGTGTTACTCTTATTATAGAATTACTCTGCTATAGGATTACTCGTTAAGTAATCATTACTTACTTATTACTTATATTCGGTGTCAGCTGACATCTCACCTCTTTTTTTTATCTAAGGTTGATCAGGCCTCATTCCTCATTCCTATTTATACGATTAGGTAATTAAGTGGTGACTCAAGTACTTTGTAGCAGGTGATATTCTGCTCGTGATATTTTCGAGATTTTCGTAAGTTCGCTCTTAAATTAGCGCGAGCTTCATTCCAGAAAACGCAAATCAGAGGAAAGCTCGCATCAAAAGGAATTTAAAAAACCTAAAACGTCCAGTGCCGAGCAAATGCGAGAGCTACGGCAGCATCGAAAAGAAAATGAAAAAACGGTGCAAAGCAATAACGTAGGTGGCCCATCGGGCCTACAGCGGCCACCGACAGTCCAAACGTCCACAGATCGTGTGCAGACGTCGTTGGAAGGCAATACAGAAAACAGTGATAATATAGAGATCAATGGCAACGTGACAGCGCCAGACGAGTATGTATTGCGATCACCAAATATCGTCGTGTTGTCAACGTCGGGCATCAATGCGCGTGGGTCGATGGCGTGTGCTACGGTAGACTGTGATGTTATTGAACAACCCACCAGAGATCCTCAAATGGACAATCGTTGGAGAACGGCACGTGCTCATTTCGCCAAGACTTTCAGCGCAAACGAGTTTGGCTATGCGTGCAGTGTGTGCGATCGCTTATGGTTTCAACGCGATTTGAAGAAAGTTAAGGCTAAACATCGCACTGTACTGGAAGAAGCATTCCCTGATGATACGATCTCGGAATTTGTAACATGTAGCAATTGTACTAAGAGTCTCGATAGCGGGCGGTTGCCCATACTAAGTAGATCAAATGGCTTCTTGTACCCACCGAGACCAAATAACCTACCACCGTTAGACACCGTCACTACTAGGCTGATTTCGCCCAGATTGCCATTTATGCAACTGAGGCGCTTGCGGCATGAAGGTGCATTGGGAATCGTCGGTCAAGTCATCAACGTACCCATTGATGTAGACGAGACGGTCCGACAGTTGCCTCGCCACCTGTACGATGATTACTCAATTAACGTGAATATAAAGAAGCGGCTTACACACAAGTCGTCATATCTCAGCGGGGTGGTTCGTAAGGGTGTTGTGAAGAAATGGTTACAATACTTAATTAAAACCCCGCTCTATCGACATTACAACATCACAATCAACTGGACGGCTTTGAAAGAGCTCAATGAGCAGGCGCCGGCAAACAATGATGCTCCTTTAGAGACGCTCAATAACGTAGTCGAGTCTGAGTGTTTACTAGCCAGACAGAGAACGCTTCTATGGAACGAGGATATGTGTCTCAACATAGCACCAGGGCATCATAGTGTACCGCTGAATATAATCTACGATGTGCATGCAAAGGAGCTGTCATTTCAATCCATTTACTATGGTGTGGCGCGTTCCTTCAAGCCAAACGTACCCGTCACACCATACAAAATAGCTAACAGCGAGGTGCGCCGTCGAGACCGTCGAGGTGTGACACCCGATCACATCCTCTACATGGCGATGAAGATACTACGATTGCGAGTCACACAAGGCATATACTCCTCGTTCAAAAGCGTTAGTAATACAGAAAACGTCACACGTCGCATGATAGAGGACAAACAATATCTCGAATCGTGTATAGAGAGAAATCTGGCCTTTCTCAAAACCATACCGAACAGCGTCCAATATTGGTCGAATCGTAAGAAGGATCTCTTCGCCATGCTACGAGAACTCGGTAAGCCGACTGTGTTTCTTACGATGAGCGCCAACGAAATACGCTGGCCGAAGTTGCTCGAGATATTGAATCGACTAAATCCAAAACATGACGGCGATAATCCTGCCGTAGCAGCAGTATCAGACGTCTTCGCAGGCATGAGTCGATCTACAAAATGCAAGTTAGTGAACGAAGATCCTGTGACGTGTTGTATCTACTTCCATAAGCTCGTTGGTGTTGTGATGCAGCTACTACAAACGACCGTCGCATCACGAAACCCCTTTGGCCACTACCATGTGCTCGATCATTTCCTCCGCATAGAATTTCAACATCGCGGCAGCCCGCACGCTCACATTCTACTCTGGCTAGAGAACGATCCACACGAGTCAATAAGTGAAAACATGCCGCTTACTGTACAACTCGTTACCGATCTGTTTAGCGTAGCGAAGGAAGACATGTCGGAGCCAAACAACTACACTCTACAGACTAATATGAAACACTTGTTATGATTTTGTCCCGACGTTTTCACGGAAAATCTACAGCGCGGACCTTGACTACGCCTTTCGGTTATTTTTGTTTCTTAAGGCATTCAGCGGTGCTGCTATATCGGCTAGATGAGGGATATACTTGTGGAAGTAATTTATCATTCCCAAAAATCGTGCTATTCCTTTCGCATCCCGCGGTGGTAAAAATGCTCTGATCGCACAGGTTCGTTCGGGGTCTATGCTTACCTTTCCGTTGGCCTTTACTATGTGACCTAAAATTGAAAATTGTGTAACGGCAAAATTTACTTTACTGGGATTTACTGTTAATCCGGCTTTCTTTAATCGGGATAGTACTTCACGTAGATGTTTAATATGATGGTCCATTGATTCGCTGTAGATAACAATGTCATCTAGGTAGTGATACACATATTTAAATTTTATGTCGTGGAATAATTTCTCTAATAATCGGCTACATGCAGAACTTCCTTGGGATATTCCAAAGTGTACTCTCTTAAATTGGTACAGGTTGAATGGGACGGCAAATGCGGTTAGACGTTTGGATTCTTCCAATAGGGGTATTTGATGAAATGCCTGATTTAGATCCATAATAGTGAAAACTTTCGATTTCGTAAAATAATGAAAAGCACTGTGGATGTCGGGAAGTGGTATAGACTCGAATTCTATGTTTTTATTTAATTGCCTGTAGTCCACAACTAGTCTATGTTTATCATGGCCTTTAGGTACTAAAAACGCAGGTGATGAATAAGGGGAAGTAGAAGGTTCGATGACTTCTTGTTTTAATAATTTATTGATTTGATTCCTCATTATTTCCATTTTTGGCGGCGATAATTTGTATGGGTGTAGACGTATCACTTTATTGTCGCTCAAATTGATCTTATACTCAATCAGGTTAGTTAATCCTAACTTCGGAGTGAGGACGGTTGCAAATTCGTTTATTAGTTTCTGTATTTTCAGTCTATCTTTACATTCTAGATGGGTTAATTCAGACTCGTGGTGTTCTAGATGTGCAGCAGCTGTTCCGTTATTTTTACTGTTATTTGTTTCACAATCAAAACTATATTTTTGTGTACGATCGAATCCAAAATAATACTTCTTATCGTGGATGTCAAGAATTATACCTGTTTTACTGATAAAGTCAGCTCCCAATATTAAGTCGGGTCCTAATTCATCGCATACCAACATTGGAAAATACTACGTTAGATTTTTGATTTTTAGTTGATGCTGAGTTATATCTTTAAATTTTGTTTGTTAGCTGTAGCGCATTTAATATTCACAGTTTGACTGCGTTTAACTAGGTTATGTTCAAATAAATTATCGGCTAGCTGTTGACTGATTAAGCTTCGAGTTGATCCGGAATCAATTAATCCGAGTGTGGATGTAACACCGAGGTCTACTTGTATATATTGTAACGTAACAAAATTGTAGTTACATATAAATAATATTATAAGTAGAGGGAAAGTGAGTGTTCGAAAACACTTCCGGGTTCCGAACGAAAACACTACCGGGTTCCAGTTCATGACGTCATAGAGGCACTGGCAGCTGGTGTCCGAGCTGTCCATGTGACGTCACTGTTTTGTGTGTGTGTGTGTATGTGTGTGTATGTGTGACTGAAACACTACCGTGTTCCAGTTCATGACGTCATACAGAGGCTCAAGTCGCTGGCGTCCGCATGGCTAAAACCTGTTTCAAGACGTCACGAAGGCCGTGGTTTCTGCATGTTCAAAATTTGGTAGCCGAAAACAATGTGTAGCGGATAGGGGTACCCGGAATTCGGCGGTTGCCCGGACGCGCAGAGGCTATGTCATCGGGTACCGTTACTCGAAATTTTGGGGGTATCGGGTACCGTTACCCGAAATGTTTAAATCAACGGATGGGGGTACCCGAAATTTGTGGGTACGCCCTAACCGGGTTCCAGTTCATGACAGAGGCCCTGGCAGCTGGTGTCCGAATGTTAAAACACTTCCGCGTTCTGGTTTATTTTGATGTAACAAAATAATCGTTCTCTCTCGAAATTTTTTTAATGTCAGAATTTTGGTACCCTAAATGATTAAAACAACGGATGGGGGTACCCGAAATTTGTGGGTACGCCCACATGACGCATGTATAAAACACTGGGTATGACGAAACAGGAGGCTATACAGATGGTTTCCGACAGGTGTTGGTTTCCACAAAATAAATTTTGACTCCTCGGGATTTGAACCTGGATCTGCGGTTCGCAAAACCATATATTGTATTATTATATATGAGTATATTGTGTTATAATAGAACAGATGCATCCATTTGAATATTGTTTAGAAAAAACATATTAAAATTATGCATTACTAAAATTGTGTAATTGTATAAATATATTTTACTCTGTGTACCTGCAAAATTGTAACAAACAGGTCTGGTTGAATCGCTGTGTGTTGATACAAACAGATTATACGCTCTCTCTCACTGTCTCTCTCTTTAGAGAGAGATGCATCTGAACCCTATAAACCGGTTTTCTTCGCATGCTGGCGCATACCACAATCCAGCTGTCTCTTTATCAATAAGTTGGCTGCATCTCAACTATAAAAACTTGTTATCTTCGCTGGCGTATACCTTATTCAAGTATGATAGGAATAACTGTTTTGTATAAAGGTATAATAATAAAATAACAAAGGTTACGGTTTATATATAAGTTTTAATAATATCGAAAGCTTTTACAATCAAATCATAAGCTATAATTTTCTTTCTCTCTCTACACAGACACGTTCTATATTCACAAGACAATTATAATTGTGCAAAACATACGCGCGCTCTCTATATACATAACTAAACAAAATAAACACTTTATCTCTCTCTCTCTCTCTCTCTCTATATATATATATATATATTTACATAATTATACAAAATAATCTTTTTTTCTCTCGCTTTCTCTCTCTTTTGCAGCCTCGAAGGTGCTCTCTCTCTCTCTCTCTCTCTCTCTCTCTCTCTCTCTCTCTCTCTCTCTCTCTCTCTCTCTCTCTCTCTCTCTCTCTCTCTCTCTCTCTCTCTCTCTCTCTCTCTCTCTCTCTCTGTACACATATATATATACACACACACACACACACACACACACACACATAATTAACAAAATAATAATTACATTTACTACAACCAAAACAAGCCTTATATGTCTAACAATATAAAATAATAATAATAATTAATAACATACAATATTACAATGTTGATGTGTAATATGTTAATAATAACATACTAAATGTAGACACACATCAAATGATAATTACTATGGTGTTAACTACATGTGTAAAATGGTACACCAAAACCTTGAATTCAACTCTTTTTAGTATTTTAGATAATAACAAAGGTAACAACGCTTATAATTTTTTAAAACAATTGTTCTTCAGAGTGTAAATTCTCTCCACTCACAAGCACTCAGAATGTTACAGTGGTCACCATATGGTGGTGAACGACATACATCTCCCTCGCATTCGCACAAACACATAACATCGAAACAAGGTTTCTGTAACTATGAGAGAAATCTTTTAAAAAATTTAATTACACATAAAAATTTAATTAACACTTTAATGATTGTTTATCTTAACTTTTTATGTTATAAACCACATAAGTTTTTTAATAATTAAAAACAGAATATAATTTCCTACAATTAATAATACTTGATCAAATACAAAAGAATGTAGACACATCAAATGATAGTTAGTGTGGTATTAAAAAAACATGTATTCTGAATTAAAGTCATTTTGATATCTTAGATAACAACAGACGCGACAACGGTTACGAAGCGGACATCCGCTAGAGTCATGCCTTGACCACTCATATTTTTTTACCAGCGAGGTATACGCTGTACCAGTAAAATTATACATCATATAGTACATCTGATTAACCAGCTTTGTTTTAGCAATTAGCGAATCTTTTATTTGAAGATATTCAATATTATGGTTGTTACAATAACTAATTGATGTTTTGAAGAGTTTGAAAAACTCATTACGAATAAATACTTTCATTTTGTAAATATTCTTTTCGTTTCGTATTGATATCCATCTACTCAGTGTCTTACGATTATTTCTAAAATTATAATCGAATTTAATCATGTCGCATTGACAATATAATCTATTATTACCATTTATTTCTCTGTTTAAAAGTTTTTCTACAATATTAGATTCAAGCAACACCTTGTTCTTTCTCTGAAAATGAACAGTTAACATTAAAAAACGACAAAAAAATAGAGAAGTCTACTTCATCATTTAAAAACATTTTACTATTAATGTTATTATTACTATTATTGTTATTATTATTATAAATCAATCCTGTTCTCGTTTATTTGGTCTGGAAAAAAAGAGAAAAAAATTAATACATAACCACTTCTGTATAAGTAATTATTAGTGGTACTGAAAAATCATACTCACATAATCAATATCCAACTGCACGCTCACTTTCTCGTTCGCCAGCGGAGTGTGTGAGGTTACGCATAGTGATAGGACACAAGGCTTCACAGCTTTCAATTGCTCCTCTGTAAATACGTCACACCATCTTTTAGGTAGGTATACATAGAACAGTTTACCCTCCGGCTGAGGACAGGCTCCGGTATCTTCCAAATCTACCACAACTGACTCCCCGAATTTCGTTTTCACAAATTTCATGTGAATTATATGATACTTTACTCCTAAAGAAAGACTTGACAAGTCTCTTTTTGGTAAAAAATTTTCAACTGTCTTCGCGTTCGCAATGATTCCTTCCATGGCGAGTACTGATGACTGCACAGGGAAACACTGGCGTATTTATTCTGTTTCCCCCGACCACGTTCCTTCCTTCTAAAGCGTCATCTCCTTCGGTCACGACCGGACGACGACACCCTACCCCGCACCCCGCACCTCTACCGCAACGGTAACGGCTACAATTTTCCTTCCTACCCCACCCCGCGTCGTCTCGGGCCACCATCAGCTTTCGGTCACGACCGGACGATGACATTCTACCCCGCACCCCCACACCGCACTCAGAGCCTCGCCACCACCCCGCACCTCGCCTACATATTTTGTTCAATTACTTTGTCTGTCGCTCCGCAACGACCGGGTTTACCCCCCCCCCCACCGCGCAAAACACCAACCGCAATCGAGTCCGTCGGTCACGGTCTCCCCTACCCCGCACCCAGAGCCTCACCACCCACCCCGCACCTCGCCAACATATTTTGTTCAATTACTTTGTCTGTCGCTCCGCAACGACCGGGTTTACCCCCCACCAACCGCAATCGAGTCCGTCAGCGACAACCTAGCTTCCTACCCCGCACCCCACCCCGCGTCGTCTCGGGTCACCATCTGCTTTCGGTCACGACCGGTCGTACAACCCAGCCCCCCCGTACCCCGCACCCTACATCCCGCGGGAGGCGACTCAACGAGCGCGCTTCGGCCAAGGTCGCCGGCATCCTGTACTCCGCACCTCGCCTACCTCTCGGTCACGGACACCGGCTGCAACCTATCTCCCTACCCCGCACCACCATCCCACACCTTTACCCCGCACCCCGCACCGCATCGGTCACGGACGTCGGCTTCCTACACCGCACTCCCCACCCCACCCCACCCACCGCAACGCGCGTCGTCGGTCACGACCGGACGACTACCTACCCCGCACCGCTGCTCCTCGCGAGGCCGATCGGTCAAGGGCGCGCGGCGACAGAGTCACCGGTTACCGGACTGTCTATATAGGGAACCGACGACGCGAAGCCGGCCTCACTCCTTTCACAATGACCGACAGCAGCAGCAGCAGCAGCAGCGGCAGCAGCAGCGAACACCGTGCTATCAATGGTAATGTAATTACTATAAAATTTATGATACTTGACAATACACTAAACACACAAACAGTATTATTAGATTACAAACACACGGTTGTTGATAAGATGTGTAGCGAAGCCGTAGCATTAAATAATTATATAAAATGGTATTTAGCAGTTCGTGTATCTTTTAAAAAATTAATAAACACCGAAAATATTTATTGTAATGCGGTATTCAGATCGCGTACAGAACTTAAGTCACAGTATGACGATATCGATGAACAGTATTCGATAGCTAGCGAGAAAATAATGGAATCCGTTGACAAATTCACGCGCGACGGAAGCGGGTGGGTCGAAAACGGTGTCGAGTCGGTGGAATTAAATATTACAAAATACAACCCTCTTGTGGGGTCGAGCTTTCTACCTACACCATCGAAATTATCAAACAGTAAGAAAGGAATTATCAATATAAAAAATGTAGACGATGAAAAGTGTTTCTTGTGGTCTGTGCTCGCTGGTATACACCCGATCGCGTGTAACCCGCATCGCGTTAGCCATTACCTTCCGTACGAAGAAGAAATAAACATGAAGGACATTCCTTATCCCGTCGCACTCAATAAGATAAAACGGTTCGAAAAATTAAACGAAAACATATCCGTTAACGTTTTTGGCTATGAAGGCGAGGTATATCCTTTACGTATCACTGAACATCGCGGTAGAAAGTACCACGTAAACCTACTGCTACTGTCCGACGCGAACACTACTCACTACTGCCTCATACAAAACCTTTCGCGTATGCTTTCGTCGTTGACAAAACGAAAGGGCACTTCGTTTTATTGCAACTACTGTCTACACAGATTTGCGGACAATAAAGATACTAACGCGGCGCGAAAACGAGTTGAAGAACACGAACGCAACTGTTCTCAGCACGGAGTACAGAAAGTAAAACTTCCTGACGAGGACGAAAAGTGGATGTATTTTAAAAACTTTTCACTTTGTCACCGCGTACCTTATACGGTATACGCTGACTTCGAATCGTTTATTGTTCCGACCACCGGTAAAAACGTGGCACATCATATACCAGCCAGTTTCTGCTATGTGATAGTTGACTGGATGGGAAACGCCGTCAAGGAACCTGTAATATACCGCGGTAAAGACGTGGTGGACACGTTCCTTCGTGTGCTTTTAGCCGACGTTCAACGACTCGATAGAAAGTTTAATAAACCGATCCAAATGACAGCGGTCGATGAACGGTCATTCCGAAACGCCACTCACTGTCATCTGTGCAAGCAGCCGTTAACGGACGACACGGTTCGAAATCATTGCCACATAACGGGTAACTATTTAGGCGCTGCTCACAATGCGTGTAATATAAATTACAAAATACCAACACACGTTCCGGTTTTTTTCCATAATTTAAGTGGCTATGACTCGCATCATTTGATGCAAGGTTTCGGAAAGTACAAGGAAGATGAAATAACGTGTATCGCTACTACAAGCGAACGTTACATCTCCGTTACACTCGGTCAGCTCCGGTTTCTCGATTCTCTGCGGTTCATGAACGCGTCACTTGAAAAACTCGTCTCCAACTTATCCGCGGATAAATTTAAAATCCTTAATCAATTTTACACGCGTAATGTTGATTTACTGTTACGTAAAGGTGTGTACCCTTACGAATACGTTACGGACGATTCAAAATTTGACGAGAGGCAGTTACCGGACCGCGTACATTTTTACAACGGGTTGACAGAGTCGGATATAGACGAAGAAGATTACGCGCACGCTCGAACGGTTTGGTCGGCTTTCGACATGCAAACGTTCGGTGATTATCATGACCTTTATTTAAAAACGGATGTACTACTGCTTGCTGATGTATTTGAAAACTTTCGAAACATGAGCCTGCAGTACTACGAACTCGATCCGTGTAACGTTTTTACCACCGCCGGTTTAGCGTGGAACGCGATGCTGAAAATGACAGGAGTCAGGTTAGAGTTACTCCGCGATATAGACGTACACCTGTACATCGAAAGAGGTATCCGTGGCGGCTTAGCAGCAATTTCTAATAGGTACGCCAAAGCCAACAACCCGTACATTCCCGATTATGACGCAAGCAAGCCGCACAACTATTTACTTTACCTCGATTGTACCAACCTGTACGGAACGGCTATGACACAGCCTTTACCACTGTCCGGTTTTCGATGGTTGGAACGTACAGTGATCGATACGTTGAACGTGCACGCGTTACGCGACGATGGTGACACCGGTTATATCCTGGAAGTCGATCTGGGGTATCCACATTACCTACACGACTTACACAGTGACTACCCTTTAGCACCTGAAAAGCGTACTATTACGGACAGTATGCTTTCACCGTACTGCTATCGCATGAAGCTGTTAAAAGACTTTGTGTGTAGTAACGGTAAGGTAGAGAAACTGATAACGTCCCTCGAGGACAAGACAAAATACATTGTTCATTACAGAACACTGAAACTCTACCTCGAACTAGGAATGGAGTTGAAAGCGATTCACCGTGTGTTAGCATTCACACAGTGCGTATGGTTGAAACCTTTCATCGATTTTAATACGGAGCGACGAAAGGAAGCCAGAAACACCTTGAAAAAGACTTTTTTAAGTTAATGAATAACGCACCGTACGGAAAATCGTTGGAAAACGTACGAAAGCGAATCGATTTCAAGTTAGTTCCAAACGAGAAGAAACTTCACAAACTAACCGCTAACCCCAGGCTACAACATTTCTTCATCTATAACGAGGACCTGGTAGGTCTCACGATGAAAAAAACATTCATTACACTGAACCGACCTTTGTACGTTGGGTTCAGTGTATTGGATATTAGTAAGCTGATTATGTATCGGTTCCATTACGGATTCACGATGAATACGTACGGGTCACGTGCACGTCTATGTATGACGGACACTGACTCTCTGTTGTACGACATTCGCACCGACGATGTGTACAAAGACATGGAGGAGCATCTCGAACTCTTTGACACGTCGGAGTACCCTAAGGCACATCCGTGCTATAGTGAAACAAACAAGAAAAAGTTGGGTACTTTTAAAGACGAAACAAATGGAATACCGATACTTGAATTTGTCGGGTTGCGCGCAAAATGTTATTCATTCGTTACGGCAAACGATAAAGAGAAAAAGGTAGCGAAAGGTGTGCCACGTTCCGCGATAGCTACACAGTTGAAACATCAACTTTATAAACAATGTGTAAAGACCACTTCTCAAACTTATACTACGGCGCAGACTATCCAAAGCGAAAAACATAACATATACACAAGAAAGCTTACAAAATTATCGCTGTCACCATACGATGACAAACGATATGTCTTGGATGACGGTGAAACAACACTGGCGTACGGTCATTATAAACTCTGTCAACCCAGACGCGAGATAATTCAGCAAGCGAGAAAATCCGTTATAAATTATGCGTTCGATATACGTTGATATAAGACTCGCTTGCAGGAGCAACACACTGTCAGTAACGACGGTGAAGTCGGTGAGGTTCAGTGAAAACGTAACGGTATATCTCGTACCAAAATTTTGCGATTCGCGTTTCGGGTGGCGATATGGAAAACGTACGCAAAACTATTGCAAAAGAATTGCACAGACCGGTGAGAAGGAACTTTCCCAGACGTGCGGTGGAGGTGAAGGGGTTACACGATCTCTACCAAGCGGATTTGGTGGAAATGATACCGCATGCCAAGTTGAACAAGGGGTACAAATATCTAATGACGGTAATAAACGCATTTAGCAAGTATGCATATGCGATTCCCTTAAAAACTAAATCGGGTGTTGAAGTAGCACATGCTCTCGAACCAATAATTGTAAAAAATAAAATGAAATACCTGCAAACGGATAAGGGGAAAGAGTACTTTAACACTACCGTACAAGCTTTACTAAAGAGATTCAACGTCAAACACTATTCAACGTATAGCGAGAAGAAAGCGTCCATCGTAGAGCGATTTAATCGTACGTTGAAAACGAACATGTACCGCGCGTTCAGCGAGCAAGGCCATTATCGGTGGTTGTCGCTTTTGCCTAAACTGGTGATGGAATACAACGACAGAGTGCATAGAACTATAGAGATGAAGCCGCGACAAGTCGACAAGAGCAACGAGCAAATTGTGTTGGAACGAATAAGAAAAAATACCGTACCGCGGAAAGTGAGCAAGAAACATAAGTTTAAAATAGGCGATCGAGTGCGTATCAGTAAATACAAAATCACATTCGCTAAAGGTTATACACCAAACTGGACGAACGAGATATATACAGTGCACAGAGTTCAGCCAACCGTACCGGTTACGTACTTGTTGAAAGATCATACGGGTGACGTTGTGGAAGGTGGGTTTTATGAACAAGAATTGAGTAAAACCAGCGTTGGTGATGTGTATCTCGTTGAGAAAATATTACAACGTAAAGGTGATCGCGTGCGAGTGCGCTCGCTCGGCTTTGACGGTAAACACGATTCGTGGATACATAAAAAAGATCTGATATAATAGCATTACCACAGTATTTAACCGAACGTAAACGAGTTAAGATGAAGATTGAACAACAATCGTTAAAGTTAAATGTTAAGAACGTAGACTCTGCTAAGTACAACGGTGAAGTTGCATATAATAAACACAGTCCACTGTTTCCAAACACAGTTCGATGTATCGTGTGCGGCGGGTCATGTAGCGGGAAGTCAAACGTTGCCTTTAACATGTTATTCGATTCAAACGGACTGCGATTTCAGAACCTGTACGTGTTCTCCAAATCGTTATTTCAACCAAAATATCGTATGTTGGAAGACGTTTTTAACGCTCTCGCTGACGAAGGAATGATGTACTTCACATACAGTGAAAACGATGAAGTACCACCTCCGCACGAAATTGTATCTAATTCAATCATGTTGTTCGATGATGTGGTATGTGAACGGCAGAATAACATACGAAAATATTTCGCTATGGGACGGCATAGCGGTGTGGACACTTTGTACCTTTGCCAAACGTATAGTCTGGTGCCAAAGCAACTGGTGCGTGATAATGCCAATTTCTTGGTTTTGTTCAGACAAGATGATCTCAATTTACGTCACGTTTACAACGATCACGTTAACACAGATATGAAATACGAAGAGTTCAAAGCGATGTGCGCCGAAGCGTGGAAGGATCGTTACGGATTCATAGTCATCAACAAGGACTCACCGATAAACGCAGGTAGATACAGAGTGGGTTTCGATCGTTTTATACATAAATAGAATAGTTTGTGCAAGAAAGTCATCAGTGTCAAGATGGATGACAAGCAATTGACACATGAAATCGATGCAATTAGCGATAACATAAGACAAAAGTATCGCGCGTTGAAACATGACATCAGAGAGAGCGATGAAGCGTTAACGAGAAAGTACAAACCTCTTTTGGAACCGTTAACCCAGATTTCGGAAAAGTTGAATGACTCCAGTGATAAAATAAAACAAAAAATAAAAGTTGAAGATGAAGATACGAAGGCAGCTGTTGAGACGAAAACACCATCACAACCTCGTTTCCTCAGAACGGAAGTGTTGGCACAAACGCCTGATGTCGAAACACCGAACGTAACTCTTGAAGAGTTTTTAACAACACCCGAAGGTCGACACGAAGCACAAGAATACGTTGAACAATCTGTCGAAGGTCCGCTCGCGAGGAAATACTTACTGCTCGCGTTGTCTGATGATCGAGATAAGAAGATGGATCATACGTACGGTGTTCGTAACGTTGAAGACAAATGGATGGTAGGCAATTCGGTGTTGGAGACCAATCAAGACGATAGCTTCTACATAGCTGGAAAACGATACAGAGGCACACCGGGCCTCTACGAACTTATGTTTATGAAAGAACCCGACAAGAGCGTCTACGATGAAAACGATTTAGCAGCGTACAAGTCTATACTGTCGGACACTAACGCTTATAAACGTTATTATTTACCCGGTGCTAAAGTAAATACAAACAAAGGTTTAAAGTACAGAGAGATAATCGCTCGATTGTTTCCACCACGCAGCGGACGTGGTATCGATTACGTACACTGGAACGATCCCAACGAACTGGTTGAACGGTTAAGACTGCTGGTAAGTTCAAAACGCGTCGGTCACACCGGACACGACAACGAAATCATCTCAGTAGTAGAGGAATTACGTGAAGCCAACATTATCGTATAAATTTTATGAACGTCGGTGTAACAACTCATTGACGTCAACACTGTCAACATGTGCGGGTTAGATTTGACACCTGACTTTGAAGTCGAAAACGAGAGACTGAAAACCTTTACATCATGGCCTGTGCATTTCATCAGTCCGACCGCTATGGTTGCCGCAGGCTTTCATTACACAAATGAAATTGACAGGGTTCGATGTTCATTTTGCGGTATAGAAATCTTTCGTTGGAAAGAGGGTGACGATCCGATTGTGTTACACACGCGATGGTCACCACAGTGTCGTTACTTAAAACGGTTAGCACATCATTTGTAGCGTGCAGTCGTACAATGGTTGTGGACAAGTTCGGGAGACATCAAAGCGCCGTGAGCGTGCGACGAGAAACAAAAAGACAATTACGCGATACTGTAGGATTTAAGATTACGAATGATGGGCATATAGATGTTGAAAACAAAAAGATCCGCAATCTGAACGAACCGGATGCAGCAAAGGATGCTGTATCCCTGAGTTATATGCAAACACATTGTCTGCTACTCGATGATGAACGTAAAAGCGTGGACGTTAAAGGGTGTAGATTGAAAAATGTTGATACTCCTGTAGACGTTAAAGACGTAGTCAACAAATATTACGTTGATGACAACTGTATACAACACTCGAGTAAAGAGAGAGGTGAGGTCATCGATGCACGAGATCGATGGGTAATCAACGTTCGAAGTCCGGAACAAGCGACCGATGCGGTCAACAAAAACTACGTAGACTCGAATGTCATTAAAAAAGTATCGAATAGCTATTTGTTTGGACAGAGCTGGTTGTCGGGAGTGAGTTCACCGATTTTTGCAGATGACGCGGTTAACGTAAAATACATGTTGCAGAACACCGTTAGCTTGGGCGAAGATGGTGTTTTCAAAGCAGCGGAAAAGAGAATAACAGACGTAGCGGATGGTTTTGCGGAGAGCGATGCTGTTAACTTACAACAATTAAATGACGTGAGACGATACGTAAAGAGCGAGATGTATAAAGTCGTTAAAACATTTCAGTATCAACTGGATTACTACTTATTGAAATTGTCTAAGCCACGTAGTTCAGAAGACGAGTGGACACTCGACACGAAGGAAATAAAAAGGTTAATAGATGAATACGATAAAAACACAGAAGAGAAAGACTGGAGATCGGTTTACGATGTACAACAACGTTAGGAGGAAAAAGGGGTGGGGCGTCGGAAACGTGCTTAAAAACGTTGTACCGTCCGTTGTTTCGTCAGTTATCAATCGAGCGGTGGACGCACTACCTGTCGAATTACATCTGCCGGGTTACAGATTCTGTGGACCGGGCACGAAACTCGAAGAAAGATTAGCGCGTGGTGATCGCGGAATCAACCAATTAGACGAAGCCTGTCGCGAACACGACATCGCTTACGCTCAATACAAAGACAACGAAAGTAGACGTATTGCAGATCGTAAACTCGCGGAAAAAGCGTGGGGACGGGTAAAGGCGTTGGATTCGGGTATCAGCGAACGAGCTTATGCGACAGCAGTTGCAGCGGCCATGAAAGCAAAATCAGCAATAGGAAGCGGCCGACGTCGTAAAAATAAAAAGAATGTGAGTAGTCGTGGTCGTGGTGCTGGTGGTGGGATGAAAAAGAGGAGGAAGAGAACTGTCCGAACCGTTAGGAAAAAGAAGAGAACTGCGTCCGGATTGTATCTACGTCCGTACCGAAAAAACTAATTCACATACCGCTCCGCCCGTTGTCCGAAGATGAATTACGTGTATACGCAAAAAAGCTAAACATACCGTATTTTAGAGGTGTTTACATGCGTAACGCATTACCGGATACAGCGCCGTGGAAGAACGAAAGCGTCATCGTAAATTTGGACGACGAGAGCGGACCGGGAACCCACTGGGTATGTTACAAGAAGCGTGGAAATCGAGTACACTATTTTGACGGGTTCGGTAATTTACGTCCACCTCTCGAGCTGATGCAATATTTTGGTGATACAGCCGACGTTCGTTACAACTATGAACGGAAGCAACCTCCTCACACGGTCATCTGCGGTCATTTATGTTTAGACTTTTTATCGTCTTCTGATCAGTAAACTTCAGCATGTCGTCGCTAACGGTCACCGTGACGGGTACCGACGCTGCGAATCTCGTGTGTAACTTTTTCCCACCTCTCGAGTTATACGGTGAATGGTACGTTGGACTATTGGATTTTACATCGTATAATTCAATACCAAACGTTACTGAAGGAAAAAATAATGCATTTCCAGTAAAAATTTCCAAGGATCAGTGGTCCGTCATCAAGTTGCCTACCGGCACCTATGAAATCAGTGATATCGAAACGTATCTGCAGAAACAGTTAGGCGAGAGAACAATCAGTTTACGTCCAAACAACAACACATTAAAGTGTGAAATTTACTGTAAGCATGTCATCGACTTTTCGCATACACCGAATACCATTGCAAGTATGTTAGGATTCAAGGAGAATCAGCAGCTGGAAGCGTATAAAACACACGAGTCGAACGTACCCGTTGACATAATCAAAGTTAACACCGTTCACGTACGGAGTAATATCGTACAGGGTGCGTACAAGGACGGTCAGGAACAGCACACGTTGCATTCGTTTTATCCGACCGTGGCACCAGGTTTCAAAATAGTTGAAACACCGACAAACGTAATATACTTACCGGTAAACGTACAACGCGTTGACAACATCATATTGTCTCTCGTTGATCAGGACGGGGATTTAGTTGATTTTCGCGGTGAAGTTATCACGATACGACTGCATCTGAAAATATGGGATTGTATTTCGGACAAACGTCACCTGTAAAAAGGGAGTGTGTACGAAAGAAACATGGTAGTCGGTGTTCAACGTTGAAGCGATTGACATCAAGGAACAAGCGTTTCTTACTTTCACTTGGATTCAAATTATACGATTAAAATAATGTCGGGTGAAATTCTAGCTATCGAACGAGGAGCGGCTTTCGATAACAGAATCGTTGAGTTCGAATATCGTACGCACGCACCGTATGCTTCCACCCGATACGGTAACAACGATGAAATACGTATACCCATCCAACAACAGGATGTTTTCACTTTACCGGCGGAGAGTTTTCTGTACATCGAAGGAACATTGACCAAGGTTAACGCTACCGACACAGCGTTGAACGTGAAATTAATCAACAATGCAATGGCTTTCTTGTTTGAGGAGATCCGTTACGAAGTGTGCGGTGTGGAAGTGGATCGTACAAAAAACGTTAGAATTACGAGCACTGTGAAATTGTTACTATCGAGCAACGAACATGAAAGAAAGCATCTAATCAATGCAGGATGGGTGACGACAACCGACGAGTCGTTGACAGTACACGAGAGTACCGGTGATTTTACGTTTTGTCTTCCGTTGAAAATGCTACTCGGTTTCAACGAAGACTATACACGCATCATGCTGAACGTTAAGCAAGAATTGATTCTGTTGCGTACCTCTACCGATCAGAACGCAATGGTGCTAAAAGAATCGGGTGCAACTGCAAACGGTAATCTCGTAATAAACAAAGTACACTGGAAGATGCCCTATGTGCGCGTGTCAAACAAGTACCGAATACCGCTATTGGAGCACATCGAGGAGGATCATGAACTAGTGATGCCGTTCCGCAGTTGGGAATTGCACGAGTATCCCGTTCTACCGACGACAAATCGACATTCGTGGACCTTGAAGACATCGTCACAGTTGGAAAAACCTCGGTATGTAATATTAATATTTCAGACGGATAGGAAGAACAATATAGCGAAAAACGCGTCGGAATTTGATCACTGCAATTTAACGAATGTCAAGCTTTTTCTGAACGATAAATACTATCCGTACGATAACCTGAACCAGGATATCGATAAAAAACGTTACGCCCTGTTCTACGACATGTATACACGTTTGCAAACATCATACTACGACCGTCGCAACAGAACGCCTCTTTTGACACCTAATGAATTTATAACGAAAGCACCGTTGTTTGTCATCGATTGTTCCAGACAAGAAGAACCAATCAAGTCGTCTGCCGTTGATGTGCGTTTAGAATTTGAATCCAGTAACAATTTTCCAGATAAAACCACCGCTTACGCTTTGATTATACACGATAGGATAGTACAGTACACAGCGTTGTCGAATACTGTTCATCGTTTGTCATAAAAAAACTTGTTCTCCCCTCTACTAGTTTATAAAGATAGGTATTAGCGATCTCTACATAACAACAACCTCAGTCCTTTTCAACGATGGAAGGTGACTGTGACAGCAGCAGCAGCAGCCATTGTGAGTATAACGTTTACTTGTCTCTTGCATATCCAATCAACTCGTACTCTAAGTTCGTTACCGTCGGACTGTGTAAAGAACTCAACTATGAACCGGGTGTTTTGTTTACAAACGGAAAAAAGAAACGTATATTACTTGACTTTTCTGAGTGGAATTACTTGTTGATCTTTCGTGAACAGTTACTATCCAGTATGTTATTGTACGAAGAAGGTGAAAACCGTGAAAAGAAGAAGAGTGTGATGATCAGTCGTAACTTTGGGAAAACGTTTGTTCGGATTAAAGGTAGTAAGACCGAAAAATTTGTTTTCACAGAACCCGAGTGGATCCGTTTTGGTTGTTTATTAACAGTACTAAAGAAATATCTTGTTCGCTTGTTTTATGATCAAGATCACTTCAAGTCGTACATTAATCAGGTAGTAGCCAAGGGGTGCTATGTACCACCATCCTTCTTTTTCCCCTCGTTTTTTCGATTGGAAAGCAGTCGTCACGACCAACAGATAACATTTGATCGTCTTTACGATGAACTGGTATTGGAAGGAAAAGTAGAGGGGGAATTTGAAAAAATTAACGTACTCGATGCGGACATGTGTCACTCGGAAAAATGAACTTGAATAGGACGGTTATTGCCGAGTTTGAAGCGTTTCGCGGTGACAAAAATGAATATGTAATCAAAGAGTTCGTTACAGTTGATATAACAACCGGACGTTTTGTTATCGTGTTGTTCGCTCCACCATACGAAAGTGCACGACTGCACCAGAAATTCCGAAAAATCAATGACTGGTTGGAAACACATTATCACAGGATACGATGGAACGATGGTAATGTACCGTACAAGAATATGGTACGCATCGTTGCAGACATTTTTTCAGATTATCCTGTTGTCTATACAAAAGGGTTTGAGAAGGCAAATTTCTTACGACAGTTGTATCATCATGGTGAGGTGATTGACTTAAACGATATTCAAGCACCTGTAGTTCCTAGATCCTTTGTACCCATCATACAATGTCCTGTTCCTCATCGTCAACCCGTTACCACTCCCCCCTTACACTGTGCATTACGCAAAGCTTTGTTTTATGCAGAATGGTTGCGGCAACGAAATAAAATATAGTCGGTTGTGAACATGTTTTCATCATGGTGTTAGTGTGAATGCTACGTGACAGAAATGTCCATAAACGTAGAATTAGGTACCGTAGTGTGTGCGTGAGTGTTAACCTTGACTACGTCACTGTCGCGGTAGAAATACTCATAAACGTAGTCCTGGTAGTTCGAGACGGGTCACTGGCACGGTAGATATACCTGTAAACTCGTCAAGAACCAGTATGGGTGTGAACATTACTCATTACGGTACAGCAAATGTGAATACGCATCATGTATGAACAACATATTCACCCGATTAAAAAAATAAAAAAAATAAATAAAAAAGTAAATAAAAAAATATGTACTGCTTTTACACATTGGCTTAGCATTGCATAATGTATCTTTATTATTATCTACCACTGTACTAGTCAATAGTACAGCGATAGATAACGTGGAGTAGGCCTGCTTTACGAATCTGTAAAGTTGGGGAAACCACGTTAAAAAAAGCGTAGCAGGCTCTCATTCGCCTCCCTCAGGCTGCTAGGAAGAGGATGAGAGGTAAAAAAATAAAAGTATAACGAAATGTTTATTTATTTAATAATAAATAAACTTATATTGTGCTTTTATGATTTTACACATAGGACGACAGTAGATATCACTCGTCCACCTCATGGTTACAAGTAAGAGATGAGAAGTATAAGTACAGAAATAATTACAGTTAAGCGATAACGGCCCCTTGGTGTAGTGGATGCACGCCGGTTTGGTGTACCGGAGGTCCCGGGTTCAAATCCCGGAGGGGCCGTAATTTATTTTTATGTAAAAATTAATATCCAATGACATACCATTGTTACAGTTGAACACATGCGTCATGTGGTCGTACATTCCGGTGTTAAAATTTCGGACACCAAAAATTTCGGGTAACCCCATCCGTTGATTTAAACATTTCGGGTACTAAATTTCAGACACCGAAAATTTCGGGTACCCCCATCCGTTGATTTAAACATTTCAGACATCACGCCCTCTACGTCGTCGTCATGTGGGCGTACCCACAAATTTCGGGTACCCCCATCCGTTGTTTTAATCATTTAGGGTACCAAAATTCTGACATTAAAAAAATTTCGAGAGAGAACGATTATTTTGTTACATCAAAATAAACCAGAACGCGGAAGTGTTTTAACATTCGGACACCAGCTGCCAGGGCCTCTGTCATGAACTGGAACCCGGTTAGGGCGTACCCACAAATTTCGGGTACCCCCATCCGTTGATTTAAACATTTCGGGTAACGGTACCCGATACCCCCAAAATTTCGAGTAACGGTACCCGATGACATAGCCTCTGCGCGTCCGGGCAACCGCCGAATTCCGGGTACCCCCATCCGCTACACATTGTTTTCGGCTACCAAATTTTGAACATGCAGAAACCACGGCCTTCGTGACGTCTTGAAACAGGTTTTAGCCATGCGGACGCCAGCGACTTGAGCCTCTGTATGACGTCATGAACTGGAACACGGTAGTGTTTCAGTCACACATACACACACATACACACACACACACACAAAACAGTGACGTCACATGGACAGCTCGGACACCAGCTGCCAGTGCCTCTATGACGTCATGAACTGGAACCCGGTAGTGTTTTCGTTCGGAACCCGGAAGTGTTTTCGAACACTCACTTTCCCTCTACTATTATACGTCGATTAAGAGTGTACCACGAACATATTTGATCAAAAATGAGAAAGAATAACTGAAGTATAAAGCCAAATGTGTATTGAAAGAAAATACAACAAATAGCAAAAAATAATAATTACAACCTTAAAATAATTAATAGAATAGTTAAGAAAATAGAGGAAAATAAAGAAATAGAAAATAACAAAAAAGAAAAAACAAATGAAGGAAAGAAATATAAAGAAGCAATAACATACATAGGATATCAAACAAAAATGTTACAAAAATGTTTCGAAAAATATGAAATACAGATAGGAATAAAGAAAACGAAAAATGTATTCGAATATATAAAAAATGATAAAACAGAAGAAATTCCATTAACAGAAAAAAGCGGCGTATACAAATTAAAATGTGGGGAATGTAATAAGATATATCTAGGCGAAACTGGAAGAAAATTTAAAATTAGAATGAATGAACACGCAAAAGGAGAAGGGGTTAGAGTAACGAACTCACTATATGCAAGACATTTCAACGAATCAGGCCATAAATTCATAAATCCCAATGAAAATATGGAAATAATCAAAATAGAAAACAATCCGCAAAAAAGAAAATTAATAGAAGAACTAGAAATACTTAAAGTTAAAAAAGAAGATAAAAATAAATTAATGAATATAAAAGTGGATTTTACAAATGAAGAAATATTTTACTATATATTAATCAATAAACAAAAATAAATTAAAATAATAAGAATAACACACTAAAAAATGACGAAATGTAAAAGGTTACAAAAAAAAATTATAAGTCAAGAATGAAGAAATTAACGGGAGATTCTTAAAACAATTTGACGGACGTTAGAAAAATGCTTAACGGAAAAAGGTAGACAAAGTTCCCGTGAAGAGCGGTAGCAGCTAGAACCAATAAGAGGGGCAATGACATAAGGGGAGGGGCCTAAAGTATAAAAGCCTACAACGTACAGTTGATAGACGTTGTTTAAGACCTGAAGATGTCAGTAATGACGAAAAGCTTAGTCGAACAATAAAAAATTATAACAGTTAGCAAATTCATAAAAGAAATAGTAAGGATGGCTGCTAATTTAAACAATACGAAGAATAAATGTGAATTGTGACAAATATATATGAATATGATATAAATAATTATGTTATAAATATGATATGAGTTATCATACAAATGAGGGAACAAAAGATACCCTGTAAGTGATAAAAATTAAATATGAAAAAGAAGAAACCTGATAACTAGAAGAGGAAGTGTAAAGAAGAAGAAGAAGAAGAAGAAGAAGAAGAAGAAGAAGAAGAAGAAGAAGAAGAAGAAGAAGAAGAAGAAGAAATGTATCATGAATAATGAAGAATATGTAGCAAGAACAAGACACCAGCAGTCCCAAAGTAAGGAAGGCATCACGACCAAAAAAGAATAAGATAAGTGTAATGACTGCCAAATTAATAGTTATAATATCATCCAACAAGGAAGGATATAATGAAGACAAAATGACTGAGAATCAAGTGTCGAAAACTTAATAAGTAGCCACAAACAATGATAGTGAATACATTATATGAGTGCATCGATACATAATATAATAACACTACCCCACATAAGCACCACAGACAATAAAAGTGAAATGTTTATAGGAGAGGAAGATAAAAAGGTGTTAACAAATGGAACCAGTGATTACCAAATAAACTACACAAACATTCAGTGTACGAGTTGTAAACCAAGATTGTAACACAGACAAACTTAGTAAGACCACCAATATGTTGAGATTAAAAAGAGAAATAATTGCTCAAAAGACTACTGAAACAAAATATTAAAATCCTTGATAAGATATATGCCTGAATGTCAGAATAACACAGGACAAAATATAAATAATATGCTAACTAATGTGTTGTAAATAAAACAATTTGTTATAGAGAGACAAAACCATGTATACAAACCCATAAAGTGTGTGACATAAATAATTAAAAATTAAGTATTGTTGTATAAACAGATAGTATAAAATGTGTACAAAATGTGTAGAACATTGTAATAGACAATAGTAATAACATGTCATAATAAGATATAATATTTAAGCAGAATGTTGAACAAATTAGGATGCATATTGTTGTCAAATCAGTAACACATAACCTCATTTGAGCAGGACCTACAAGATAAAATCACACATAATAATTAGAGAAAGCAATTAAAAGTAATTGTACAAACCAAAACCAAATAAGGACAAATGAATACGATAATGAACACAGTATAAGCTGAGAAACACAATTATATAAGTCAAATTATTGATACAAACAATAGCCAAATCAGCCAAAACACAAAATGACTATCAGAGTTACACAAAAAACACTATTAAAACTTGATAATAGAGAAGAAAATAGTTTACCAGTAGTAAGTAGAATACTCAATTCCTCTATGGGTATACTTAACAATCATTAGATGAGTAAATTAATAACAATTTAATGATAAATAAATATACTTGACCAGTAGGACTAGATGCAAATAACCATTCTACTGAAATTTAAAGATATTTAAACCAACAAGAAGTTAGTACACACACTAGACAGACAATGTACAATGACTAGGTACACTATAATAAATAAATATACATGTATCAAATACTAACAATGACAAAATAAGAATGTCAAAATAACGAAATTATAGCGTGGTGTAGTTAAACAATACTATATGAATAAATGAGGCACCATTTACTGGGATAAAGTTTCAACAAAGGTGTGAAAATATATTAAGTACCATTTGAATACCGGAAGGGTATATTAGAATAAGACATAATATTAAAATAAGCAAATACAAATGCTAGGACATGTACGGCTTACACGCCAAGAATGCATTTTGCTAAAATCATAGATATCTTAATATTTAGTATTAATTAGTGAGAGAAATGGACTCTAAACACCTAATTATAAATATTAGAATAAGATTACATCGAAATAAAGTGGAAAAACTTATTTATATTAAGAACCACTATAAGTGAATTTTGTGAAGTGAATTAGGTTATTTATGAACGGATTTGTAGCTTGTTTGGACTTAATAGAAAGACCCAAGTATCCGCAGAATAATGAGACCATTCATTTATTAATCAGACAAGTCATAAGAAAGTTATGTACAATAACAAATTTTCTATCATTTCCAAAAAGGAATGAACGCGTCACAGTCTACTCTCCAACCCAAAAACGGACGCCAAAAATTAAAAGTTTTAATGTTACTAAAGCGTTTGGGGTTGAGATTAAAGACTTTTCAACCAATGAGATGAGCTAATTTTACTAGACACCAGAAGTGACTTCGTCGAGAAGGATTAATTGTTCTGGGACCATCAAGGCGAGTGGAACGTGCGGCAGTCAGCAACAAGATTTTCAAATTAGTGCGCGTTACCCCAGTATAGTTCAGCAATCTAACCTAAACAGAGTAACTAACCTTTTACGTGTGACAGTGCGACGAGTGATTGTGATAAATAATAACCATCGCTAGTGTATAATAAGGGCGATGAGAAGTGTTAAATGCAGGGAGTACTATTTATTAACAATATTTAAAAAAATGAAATATAATAATTACCGATTGGTAAAGTTTATATTGACACTACTCTAGTCAAGTAAGGACTGTACATGGCTAAATTAGTAAATAATTGTCAATTGATAGGCACATGAGTAAAGGTTCTCGATTTTATTAATTATATTGGTTAAATAAAATATTATTGATATTTTAATGAAAATAATACATGAAGTCAAAATAATATCAAATATCGAGAATAACAAGAATAAATATAGACGCTAACTTGACTACATCTAACGTTGAACCAAATCAATTATAAAATAACCTTTGGGAACTATCATTGCCATTAATAAACAATACTATCATTTTAAATATGTGTTATATATATATAGTTTTAAGATTTGTATACTATGAATTAAAATATTTTAATAACTCACTCTGGACAACCGGTGGAGTTAACCTGTAAAGAACAAACGTTCAATGTCAACACTGAGTCTAATTTTAAACTTATAATCATTTTGAAGAGACTCAAGTAATAAGAATTTATCTATTCAATAAAATACCTTTCATTGGTAACGCTTAACCAAATAATATTATTTCGATACACAGTGTTTATGAACGCATATTACACCTGTCTGAATAGCTGACGATAGTACACCAGTTGTACCATGATACGATAGTTTTGATATCGTATTTGAGGTTAATGTTTTTGATTGTTAATTATTCTATATAAAGTCATATTGTTCAGTATTAACATCTTTGTATCTTGTATCATGACAATTAAAAGAACTCATGAACTTTGGTAATAATAACCAAAATTAACCAAATAAGATTAACAATAATATTGTATATCGTATCAGTGTTACCAGCCCTGAGCTAAAAGATTCTCATCAAATAATTAACTTTTTTGTAGTTTAATGATTATTCATTGTTTTAAGAGGAATTCAATTTAAATCAATTTGATGTTAATAAAGTAATAGTTATCTTACCTGTGAATCAGTCGTATTTATTTTTATTCAAAATAGGCACAAGGAAAGTTCATTCAAGGAGCAATTGTTTCCCAAGGTGGCAGCACGATAATCGAGCGGCAAATATTTAAATTTTAATCCAGTATTAAATACAAACATCATTTTATTTACTGTCTGCATACTAATGCCCAAGTGAATTATTTTGTGAATTGTGTTGTGACTTTTCAGTAATACAGAGCCTACGTTGGAAGATTGAGGACGTTCACCGATGGTAAGTGGAAAGGTAAACATATCAGAGTGCAACAAAGAACTTTAAAATTCCTTTTAAACAATAAATACACGAACTATATAAACATTATAAACAACACTCAAGTTTCATTATTTACATTATATTATAACGTGGCGCCCATCGCGGTGCGACGATAAACACGTTATATAAATTTTTTTTAACGTTATATTATAATATGGTAATTGACACTTACTGATTTCACATTTAGTAATAGTATTACATTTATCAATAAACTTCTTAACATAGGGGTCTAATTTTCTTTGGTTATTTTTATTGTTTAATTCGTTGACTTTTCGGGATTTACCTGTTTTCATGATGCTGCGGAAGACACAGGATTTAGGATCTCCCTGCCTCACATGTTTTTTGAATAAGGGGGTTTCTGATAGTGCTGTTTCTGTTTACAGTTTCTACTGAGGTGTCCAAATTTCCCGCAGTTATAACATTTTCTTTCTCTACGAGCTGTATCACTTGTATCCTGTTGAGGTCGTGGGTCATTCGATTTAACATGGTTGTGAAAGTTTGTAGGTCTTCTAAATGGTCGTCTTTCACGCTGGGTTCTTGCATCTGTTCCCAGGGCTTGCGTTTCATTCCTACGCTGTACAGTGGAGAGTAACGCATGTCTGTTCTGATCTGAGTACCATACGTTTGACGAGTGAATACTGCTCTGTTCTAGATCAGCGAAAGTGTTGGGCCTATTTATTAATGCTAAACGTGATCTCTCTTCCAGAGATAATCCTACTAAGATTGTATCGACCAACTGTTTTTCGCTCCAGTTGACTTGCAGTAGTCGAGAAAATTCTCTAATATCAGCAATATAGTGGGCCAGTCTCTCATGGGCTCCTTGTACTCGAAGTACGGTGTCGCGTTTGAGCTCCTCATAAATTCCAGTGGGAATTAAGTGTTTTATTAAGGTAGTGTGAAGTTCTTCTACTGGAAGTTGCGAGCTTAATGACTCCAGTACACGATCTTTTAGCGGTGGTTTACATTTGGGTAGAAGGGCTTTTAAGATTTGCCAATTGTTTAGTTGCTGTAAATCTTTTATCTGTAGGAGGTATTTGATGAAGTTTAATAGTTTGGTAATACTCAAGCCATCCGTGTAAGGAATTTCTGTTATAATTTTTTCTACTGGATGCGTGATCTTTCCGTAGAGGTCCGCACTAAGATTTACGTGAGGTATAGTTCTAGGAGGACCAGATGCTGGGTTAGTCATTGTAAAAGCATACTTATCGGTGCGATTATGGAGACCACTAGGAGGTGGGGCTTCTGATATTTGTAGGGTATTTACGTCTCTATCTGGTAGCTGTTCAAGACTCAGTTGTACTCTCGATACAGTGGATGATTCGTGAATCGCGGTGGTGGGCGGGTGTTCTAAAGTAGGAGATTGAACTGGGGAGATATATAATTTCTGTAAGGATTGCTCGATTTCCTCCATCCTAAATGAGTCGGACATTCTTCGCAATTGTCTTATTATGGTGGGTAATTGCTGTAATGCCTCATCCGCAAATGTTTGCACATCGGGTGGGATTACAGTAACGTTGGGCCAGTTTAATAAATTCTTCATCCGACGGGTTAAATGCTCTATTCTCTGCGTGGTACGCAATATTACTGCAGGTGATTTTTCGTCGTGTAGTGTTTGAGATAATAACGTCAATTCCCGGTACTTCGCATAACACGTTTCTCTTTCGCTCTCATAATCTAGTTCGCTTAATCTACCTAACTGCGCGGGTGTATCTGATCTACTTTCGCGTAATGTTTTGCGTAATTCTGCGACTGTTACGTTCGCGTGAGGTAAACCTCGTAAAAGTGCTTCGTAGCACAGTTCGCCTTTTAATAACAAATCAGGGTTAAATAAAGCCATGTTTCCTTGATGTTAAGTACTATAAGTACTTACTCTACTAATACTAAATTCTATATACTAGATACTACTCTCTTTTGTTTACTAAAATAAACAATTTTAATTAGCTGTGGAATATTTACATAGTTTATACGAGAATTGAATCTCGTCTCAGAGAAAGAGAAATCTCACACAGACGTCATTTAATTTAAAACATATGGTGGAAATATGTTGTTACTAGGCACGGGAAGTCGCACGCTTTGAATAACAATAGGGGGAGAGACGGAAAATAGTTTAACTCGCCGTGACAATAGGGTGACAAGGTACCGTTTTATGCAGTAGAGAACAAGATATCTACCGGTCTGGGATTGTTGTCAAATCGACACGTTGGTGACTGAAATTTTCAGACAAGCACGTACATAGGCTTACACATTTAAAATTCACAATTATCCTTACCTATATTATATTATATTCTAATTATTATTTTAGTTTTTTTTTTACTCTTATTTATTATTTTTGTAAGTTACTGGAATATGTTAAATTAACTGAGTGAATAGATCTACACAGTGACACATTTTATCTGTGTCACGATGTACGCAAACATTTTATATAAAAGCAGTGGCGCACTTTATTACGTACCTACATTATAATACCGGGAACCTGTGCTTCATTGGCTCTGGTCAATTACACAGGCTGCCATAGACTTAACCAACTTCTAATTAAACACATATAATTTTAGTAAATGTCTATACATAATATATGATCCCTAGAATTGAAGGAAAATGTACATGGGTTCCTGTTGATGTATTCACTCAGTTTTGTGTGTTATATAATGACATCTCTTTATTATTCTATAACCTTAAAATCTCTACATAAGGTTTTCAACATAGCTGATTCTTAATTTACAGATTACAGTTTACAACATATATTTCAGAAGGGCCCTTTAAATAAGGAAGTTTATGTGTTTGAATTCTCCACAGATCCGGGATTTAAACTTGTTTGTTAATAATGCTCATTTACTCATATCCTATCTTTCAACTTAGTCCATTTGAAGGATGCACTTTATTTAGCTTTTGCCATTTGAAGAATGGACTTTATTTAAACTTTAGAAACAGAGACGCTCCATAATTTAAGCGTTACTTTCTACTACACATATTTTTAAGCATATTACATACTACTGGTTACAATTAGTGACTACTCTTAAATGTCTTGAAGTGTTATTTAAATTGTCTTTGGTACATTTTTATTTGAATATTACTTAATCACGGAAGACTGGCTTCCGCGTCACCTTATGGTATCCTGATGTTGATTCAGATTAGGCTCCTCGGTCCTTGGGGTGTCTACTGATGGTCTGTCGTTATTGTAGTTTCCGTTGACGTTGAGGTTCCTGAAGTGAGTTCGATGATTCTGAGGCTGGTACTCTCTTCTCGGATGTCTGATAGAGAACCTTGTTAGTAGTATAACTCATGTTAATGTTTGTTCCACAGATATGCACTTTACATAATTATTGATAAGGGGTTTTCACCTTAGACACCTAGTACCTATTTTATTTTAAATACATTGTTCTCTTACAAATTAGTATGTAGAGATGTCATCGCGCACACTTATTCATTCTTTTTTCTTTTATATTACATGTTTATATAGGACTCAGTATTTACCGCTACATTACGTTGTACTCTGTTCTTAGTTGAACTTAAAAGAAACAAAATATTGTTTTGCTTTGTGGCATCGTTTGGATGCGACCAGTTTACTGCGTGAGCGCTCCATCACTAGTACTGTACGTTTATTTTTGGGAGAGGTAAAGTAACTTCACGGAGTTTACGCTTTACCAGAAAAATAGTTCCGCCTTTTAATCGATATTTACCGTTTTAATCTTTGACACATTTATTATCCAAAGATATCCTTTACTTCAGAAATGATTATTGTATACAACTGTTTTTTCCTTGTTTATTTTTATTGAGTTGCACTTTACTCATATTATTAGTTTTGTTTATGGGTTAAAATGCGTGTTGATGCCGGTTACCGCCTGCAATGCATGGTTAATTATTTAGGGTGTTTCCTTACTTTTATACTCGCATTCCTTTCGGTTTTTTGAAATCTCTTTATTAAGTCTTATTTTTGCGTTATTTTAGGGATTTAAACTTGGTTTAGAAGGTGCGATTTTATTTAAATCTTAATTTTCTCCTCTTCTTTTTTTATTTATTATATTTTTGTTAATAATGAAATCGTCACAAAGTGTGTCTTCAGCTTGTCGAATTGGAGTAATTGGATTGTTCTTCTCTGTTTTACTGCAGTGGTTTATGTTTGCTGCTGAATGTTTGACATTTTCTTCTTGGATGTCTTCCTCAGTTATGTAAACTGAAACCCTCCTAAGAGACAGTTTACAAACACCACACACAAGAGATGGGTTGGATTGACTTATTTATATAAGGGATAGAAGCATTGACATGAGGGATAACACAAGGGATGAATTTGTATTTACTTATTCAAAGTTGTGGATATTCAGAAAAGAAATAAGTTAAAATATAGAGAAAGACGTTGAACCTACACTGTATATATATTCATATATATGTATATATATATATATATATATATATATTATAACCAAACTCGTGCCGTCGTTTTAACTGGTACCTCTGTAAAATGTGACAGTGTGTCTGAGTGTAACTTGTGTATGTGTGTCTTACCAATTCGTCCTCGCACGGTAATGTAACTCACGATGTTTGAGTCCGTAGCGAACGTACGGATAACCAGGTATCATAGTCCCCGATCTGAGGTTCACTAGTAGTGTATAATTCCCGGGTGGCGCCAAATTGTTTATTTAAAACAATTAAAATTGTCTTCTTATCAGCGATTTACTCAAACGGTGTGAAGGATTCAATTCGTCCCGCTTTTTCTTGATTTCTATAATGGGGCTGGCAGTTACAGTATTCGCTGCTTGCGCGCTAGGTATCACGTCAGAGACATTCGCTGTAAATTATATTTTTACGAATACACTTTCCTAATGAAAATAAAACACATTTTAACATACACAGTATTGATTTATTAGCGATTTGATATTACTGTTTCATAGACACAAGCTATAATTGATTTTTTTATATAATTTTGCACCAGTTATTTCTTTATGAGACTTTTCTCCCTAGGTTTTACAATCGATTTTGAACGTAAGTAAACATACAGTATGGAGTTCTATCACGCAAGTCAACAAATATTTTTGTTCAACTTTTGTGGGATCTTTTGATCACGTTAAAAGGCTCAGATGCATTTACAATAATAATAATAATACACAATCTTACAATGTTTCTACTTAAGTATTGTAACGTGTAATGATAAATGGTTTGTTGAAGTGTAGTACAAGTGGTTTAAAAGTTCGTACATTAATACTAGGTTAGTTTTATAATTTAACAAATTTTCAGTGTCTTAGTATTCTTATTTAATCTTTGAAAGAGAATAAAATTGATTCAGTGGTATTTAAAAATATAGTGAGAAATATTCAAAGTGCGTTATTTCGGAAGTTGATATAATTTAATGGATACTTAACAGCGTTGTAGCATGTGATTACTCTGTTGGTCGGGAATGAAGGAATGTGGCTGCAATATAATTCATTTTTCATTTATTCGGGCTTCGGGCATCTTTTTCAAAGTTTTTTGATTTAATTATTCACTTCGTCTTGAAATCAACGTCTTCTCCATCAGGTAATTGTGTTCAGTAGTCGTCAGACTCCTTCTCGTTCAATTATGACAAGTTAATTTACTTTTAAAACATTTTAAATATGAAAATAGGTTGTTCTGGATTCTGGCGTGTTTTCCTTGAGCGTCACTTTCTGAGTAATCATATTCAACGGTAATTACCTCTTCAAAACCGTCGTTTCCATAGTTACACTATTATTCTGATTGGGCGAGCTTGATATAAATCCATTGTTATCAACAATTTGAATTTTTTCAAATCT
Organism: Magicicada septendecula; assembly: GCA_034769895.1. Classification (NCBI taxonomy): domain Eukaryota; kingdom Metazoa; phylum Arthropoda; class Insecta; order Hemiptera; family Cicadidae; genus Magicicada; species Magicicada septendecula. The sequence continues at coordinate 893,256,248 of CM068367.1, forward strand.
TCCTATATCTTCTGACTTCCTTCCTTCTCTTATCTTCCTTCTTAGTTATTAACTATTAGCACTGTCATTTGTATTTTCTCACAAAGATTATTTTGGTATCCCACAATATTGGGTTTTTTCATGTTTTCTAAGTTTACAATTAATTTAATATTTACTAATTACATTTCTCTGTTTATATAATTCCTTATTTTAATATTTTGTTTTTAATAATATTTACTATTCATCCTTGGTTAATTAGTCACCTTGGATTTGTTAATTACTTGGCTATTTTCATAAATTAGTATTTGTTTATGTTTGACCGTTAGGCCTGTTTCAAGTCTCAATATACTTAAAAATATGTGTAGTAGAAAGTAACGCTTAAATTATGGAGCGTCTCTGTTTCTAAAGTTTAAATAAAGTCCATTCTTCAAATGGAAAAAGCTAAATAAAGTCCATCCTTCAAATGGACTAAGTTGAAAGATAGGATATGAGTAAATGAGCATTATTAACAAACAAGTTTAAATCCCGGATCCGTGGAGAATTCAAACACATAAACTTCCTTATTTAAAGGGCCCTTCTGAAATATATGTTGTAAACTGTAATCTGTAAATTAAGAATCAGCTATGTTGAAAACCTTATGTAGAGATTTTAAGGTTATAGAATAATAGAGAGATGTCATTATATAACACACAAAACTGAGTGAATACATCAACAGGAACCCACGTCCATTTTCCTTCAATTCTAGGGATCATATATTATGTATAGACATTTACTAAAATTATATGTGTTTAATTAGAAGTTGGTTAAGTCTATGGCAGCCTGTGTAATTGACCAGAGCCAATGAAGCACAGGTTCCCGGTATTATAATGTAGGTACGTAATAAAATGCGCCACTCTGCTTTTATATAAAATGTTTGCGTACATCGTGAGACAGATAAAATGTGTCACTCTGTAGATCTATTCACTCAGTTAATTTAACATATTCCAGTAACTTACAAAAATAATAAATAAGAGTTAAAAAAAAATTAAAGAAATAATTAGAATATAATATAATATAGGTAAGGATAATTGTGAATTTTAAATGTGTAAGCCCATGTACGTGCTTGTCGAAAAATTTCAGTCACCAACGTGTCGATTTGACAACAATCCCAGACCGGTAGATATCTTGTTCTCTCCTGCATAAAACGGTACCTTGTCACCCTATTGTCACGGCGAGTTAAACTATTGTCCGTCTCTCCCCCTATTGTTATTCAAAGCGTGCGACTTCCCGTGCCTATTAACAACATATTTCCACCATATGTTTTAAATTAAATGACGTCTGTGTGAGATTTCTCTTTCTCTGAGACGAGATTCAATTCTCGTATAAACTATGTAAATATTCCACAGCTAATTAAAATTGTTTATTTTAGTAAACAAAAGAGAGTAGTATTTAGTATATAGAATTTAGTATTAGTAGAGTAAGTACTTATAGTACTTAACATCAAGGAAACATGGCTTTATTTAACCCTGATTTGTTATTAAAAGACGAACTGTGCTACGAAGCACTTTTACGAGGTTTACCTCACGCGAACGTAACAGTCGCAGAATTACGCAAAACATTACGCGAAAGTAGATCAGATACACCCGCGCAGTTAGGTAGATTAAGCGAACTAGATTATGAGAGCGAAAGAGAAACGTGTTATGCGAAGTACTGGGAATTGACGTTATTATCTCAAACACTACACGACGAAAAATCACCTGCAGTAATATTGCGTACCACGCAGAAAATAGACCATTTAACCCGTCGGATGAAGAATTTATTAAACTGGCCCAACGTTACTGTACTCCCACCCGATGTGCAAAAATTTGCGGATGAGGCATTACAGCAATTACCCACCATAATAAGACAATTGCGAAGAATGTCCGACTCATTTAGGATGGAGGAAATCGAGCAATCCTTACAGAAATTATATATCTCCCCAGTTCAATCTCCTACTTTAGAACACCCGCCCACCACCGCGAATCACGAATCATCCACTGTATCGAGAGTACAACTGAGTCTTGAACAGCTACCAGATAGAGACGTAAATACCCTAACAAAATCAGAAGCCCCACCTCCTAGTGGTCTCCATAATCGCTCCGATAAGTATGCTTTTACGATGACTAACCCAGCATCTGGTCCTCCTAGAACTATACCTCACGTAAATCTTAGTGCGGACCTCTACGGAAAGATCACGCATCCAGTAGAAAAAATTATAACAGAAATTCCTTACACGGATGGCTTGAGTATTACCAAACTATTAAACTTCATCAAATACCTCCTACAGATAAAAGATTTACAGCAACTAAACAATTGGCAAATCTTACAAGCCCTTCTACCCAAATGTAAACCACCGCTAAAAGATCGTGTACTGGAGTCATTAAGCTCGCAACTTCCAGTAGAAGAACTGCATACTACCTTAATAAAACACTTTATTCCCACTGGAATTTATGAGGAGCTCAAACGCAACACCGTACTTCGAGTACAAGGAGCCCATGAGAGACTGGCCCACTATATTGCTGATATTAGTGAATCTTCTCGACTACTGCAAGTCAACTGGAGCGGAAAACAGTTGGTCGATACAATCTTAGTAGGATTATCTCCGGAAGAGAGATCTCGTTTAGCATTAATAAATAGGCCCAACACTTTCGCTGATCTAGAACAGAGCAGTATTCACTCGTCAAACGTATGGTACTCAGATCAGAACAGACATGCGTTACTCTCCACTGTACAGCGTAGGAATGAAACGCAAGCGCTGGGAACAGATGCAAGAACCCAGCGTGAAAGACGACCATTCAGAAGACCTACAAACTTTCACAACCATGTTAAATCGAATGACCCACGACCTCACAGGATACAAGTGATACAGCTCGTAGAGAAAGAAAATGTTATAACTGCGGGAAATTTGGACACCTCAGTAGAAACTGTAAACAGAAACAGCACGATCAGAAACCCCCTTATTCAAAAAACATGTGAGGCAGGGAGATCCTAAATCCTGTCTTCCGCAGCATCATGAAAACAGGTAAATCCCGAAAAGTCAACGAATTAAACAATAAAAATAACCAAAGAAAATTAGACCCCTATGTTAAGAAGTTTATTGATAAATGTAATACTATTACTAAATGTGAAATCAGTAAGTGTCAATTACCATATATATACAAGTAGACCTCGGTGTTACATCCACACTCGGTTTAATTGATTCCGGATCTACGCGAAGCTTAATCAGTCAACAGCTAGCCGATAATTTATTTGAACCTAACAGTTAAACGCAGTCAAACTGTGAATATTAAATGCGCTACAGCTAACAAACAAAATTTAAAGATATAACTCAGCATCACGATTAAACTAAAAATCAAAAATCTAACGTGGTATTTTCCAATGTTGGTATGCGACGAATTAGGACCCGACTTAATATTGGGAGCTGACTTTATCAGTAAAACAGGTATAATTCTTGACATCCACGATAAGAAGTATTATTTTGGATTCGATCGTACACAAAAATATAGTTTTGATTGTGAAACAAATAACAGTAAAAATAACGGAACAGCTGCTGCACATCTAGAACACCACGAGTCTGAATTAACCCATCTAGAATGTAAAGATAGACTGAAAATACAGAAACTAATAAACGAATTTGCAACCGTCCTCACTCCGAAGTTAGGATTAACTAACCTGATTGAGTATAAGATCAATTTGAGCGACAATAAAGTGATACGTCTACACCCATACAAATTATCGCCGCCAAAAATGGAAATAATGATGAATCAAATCAATAAATTATTAGAACAAGAAGTCATCGAACCATCTACTTCCCCTTTTTCATCACCTGCGTTTTTAGTACGTAAAGGCCATGATAAACATAGACTAGTTGTGGACTACAGGCAATTAAATAAAAACATAGAATTCGAGTCTATACCACTTCCCGACATCCACAGTGCTTTTCATTATTTTACGAAAGCAAAAGTTTTCACTATTATGGATCTAAATCAGGCATTTCATCAAATACCCCTATTGGAAGAATCCAAACGTCTAACCGCATTTGCCGTCCAATTCAACCTGTACCAATTTAAGAGGGTACCGTTTGGAATATCCCATGGAAGTTCTGTATGTAGCCGATTATTAGAGAAATTATTCCACGATATAAAATTTAAATATGTGTATCACTACCTAGATGACATTGTTATCTACAGCGAATCAATGGATCATCCTATTAAACATCTACGTGAAGTACTATCCCGATTAAAGAAAGCCGGATTAACAGTAAATCCCAGTAAAGTAAATTTTTTCGTTACACAATTTTCATTTTTAGGTCACATAGTAAAGGCCAACGGAAAGGTGAGCATAGACCCCGAACGAACCCGTGCGATCAGAGAATTTTTACCACCGCGGGATGCGAAAGGAATAGCACGATTTTTGGGAATGATAAATTACTTCCACAAGTATATCCCTCATCTAGCCGATATAGCAGCAGCGCTGAATGCCTTAAGAAAAAAGGGAGCGAAATTTGATTGGAGTCTGCAACACCAAGCTGCATTCGAAAAACTAAAAGAAAGCATAATATCACCCCCAGTATTACAATTAGCCGATTTTACTAAACCGTTCGTAGTACAGACAGACAGTTCAAGTGTAGCCCTAGGTGCAGTAATATATCAGGAAGTAGATAACTCTAGATTACCGATTAGTTACGCTTCACGAACTCTGACTGACCAAGAAAAGAAATACTCCGCATACGAATTAGAATGTTTGGCTATAGTTTTCGCATTTGAGAAATTCAAACCCTTTTTAGAACATAAAGAGTTCCTGTTGGAAACGGATAATCAAGCATTATCTTGGTTATTAAATCACCTTAAACAGCTAGGTCGTATTGGACGATGGGTATTAAGGTTAAATTGTTACAAATTTAAAGTACAACATATTCGAGGTACCCAAAATGTAGTTGCTGATACACTGTCCCGTATGTTCCAGCCGGCTATTAAAACATCCGAAAGTAAGGAAAGTAGAGAAACTCCAATTATTAATACGTTAATTACCGAATTTCCCCTTGCATTTACGAATATAGCTCATTACCAACAACAAGACCCGCATTTAAGGCCAATTATAGAACAGCTAGATAAAGGAAATAATTCAGAAAAATATATATTGAGTAAGAGAGTATTATGTTATAGAATAGCAAATGGAAAATATTTAAGAATAATTGCCCCTGATATTATTAAACCTATGATGATGGAATACTACCATTCTTCCACCATTGGAGCTCGTATGGGAATAAATAAAACGATACATCGCATTCGAAAAGAATATCATTGGGAAAATATGAACAGCGAGATAGCTGGTTTCGTAAAAAGGTGTAAGTTGTGTGCACTAAGCAAGCCAGCAAGAAACAGCCAAATAAGTCAATTAATCTCGGAAACTCCTACTACCCCGTTCTCTAAAATTTATTTAAACTTTTCAGGCACCTACCCTCGTTCTAAATCAGGAAATACCATGCTACTCATTTGTGTAGACTCATTCACCAAATTTGTCTGGATGTATCCCATGCGGCGAGCGTTAGCATCGAACACCGTGAAGATTTTGCAGGATAGATTATTTAAAGATTTTGGTACACCAGTACATCTAGTGTCAGATAACGGACCACAGTTTAAGTCCAAGGAATTCAACAACATGTGTTTCAAACTAGGTATATACCACATTACCACTACTGAGTATCGTCCGCAAGGTAATATAGCTGAAAGGTATTTACGAAACCTAAAATCTGCTTTGATAGCCTACCATGCAAACGACCATACGTGTTGGGACCAGAACCTATCCTGGATACAATTCGCCTTCAATTCAGCCTATCATGAAGGACATAAATCGACACCCTTCGAATTATTGTATAAATACAATAATAATTGGAACCAGTAATAATTGGATGTGCCAATTATACCGGCTGCCTTCGTTGTGAAGCACTGAAAATAATCACAACAAATAAACAATTTATATAGCAGGATATTAGGAAGGGGAGACTGTTGATTTATGCACTCATTTTACTCGGTACTTAGATGACATCTCTTTATTACATTTGGTGATTAAGTTCTCTATTGAAAGTTCTCAAAAAATATAGTTTACTAGATGATTAAATATATAAATTACTACTTTACAAAGGGGCCTCAAAATATGATGTACATCTTATTGATTAATTCCACGGATCCGAGATTAAATATATTAAATGAATTATGGTCACCTTGCCATGTACAATATTGAAACTCTAACCATTTGAAGAATGGTTTTTACTAATCTTCTAAAACAACAAAACTTTTAGTTTAAACTTTACCTTTTTGCTATAACTAGCGTTATTAGATTTTATACTACATGTTACCTAAAATGTCAGGTTTCTAAAGTCTTTAATGTTATTACATTTAAACATAAGTTTTAAAGTCTTTAATATGATAATTTAAATTGTCTTTTTGGGTTTATAATTTTGTAACTCTTAACCATGGAAGACAAGCCTCCATGTCACCTGTGTGTTTCCTGAAGTTGCTGCAGAATTAGTTCTTCGGTCCTCCTGATGTTTCTTGAAGTTCAGTCGTTACCTTATCATACTGTGATGGTGAAGTTCTAGAAGTATGTGAAATCATTCCTGGTGTGGTACATTCAACTCCGGCGACTGTAGTTACTCTTAATAATTCTTGTAGTTAGAATACATAGATAGAATGTTTGTTTCACTGTTACACACTTCACATGATGATAGATTAGTTTACTATCACCTTCTTGGTTGTAATACTGTATTATTTACATAGTCCGTTATTTTATAATATAGAGAGATGCCATCACCACACAAATTACTTATTTAAATAGTCATAGTATCAACCCTTTCACATTTTTATATATACACATAGCGAAACAACGCTTTACGCTGCTTACGGCGTGAGCGCTCCATTACAAGTCGTAGAAAATAGTTAAGGGGAGCGTAGTAATCTCAAGACAATTACTAGGCAACATAAAAGTAGTTCCGTGTTTCTAATTTTAATTAAAGGACTACGGTTGATTAAATAATTAAATCGTGATATTCTTAGTTGCAGAAGTTATCAAAATACGTAACAATGGTCTTAATTAATTATTTAAATAATAACAAATTTACAATAATACTTAGTTTATTTAGGGGTCAGAAAACAAGTTAATTCTGGTCAGTTCTTGTTTATGCAGGATAAATTAATAAGCTTTACCCTTTCTGTACAATTCCATTCCCTCTTAATTTTATTATTAGACTTATATTAAATATTATTATTATTAAATGATTGCCATAAGATTTAGTTTACAATGTGAGATTTTATTAAGAATTTAAAATTTCTTCGCTTATATATTATCAACTTAATTAATTAACATATTTTTATTAATGAAATCGTCACATACTCCGCCGCTTAAGCCACAGACGCCGGTATAATTTTTTTTTTAAATATACCGAGAGTATGTTTAGGGATTTCTGTGTGTAATTTCTCTATTATTATTATTTATTATTAGTAGTACACGGTTTGTTTTTTCTAATTCTTTTTAAATGATCTAGTTCTCATTTAAATGTTCGCCTTCGTGAAATTCCCTTTATCTCACTTCTTACAGTACTAACTTATAATTCTAATTTCCCTAATTACAGTAACTCACAATATCGTGGCCCGACTGACATCAGCTTACTCTAACTCTACACGTTAGCTTTCAGCATTCATAAATGAACTCTTGGCACCTTTTTGCCTCATCATTATCCTTTTCAGCCGGCGCCGTTGTGACTAGTTACTTTACATGTATATAATTCTATCTTGATTATATACCATAGACTTACTTCTAAAATAATCTAAAGAAGATCCCATACTCCACTCTAGATTATAGTTACTTGAGAGAAGCGGAATCTCACGATGGTAATTCTTATTATCTCTTTAACCATAACTAGACAACTTTGCGGGAGGGGAGAGACTTTACACAATTCATTGTATTTCACGCGCGGTGGTATTCATTGTTTAGGGAGGCAACGGTTTATCACAATAGGGAGAGTGTGTGGCTGCTTACTACAATTTCTTAACACGCTTTATTGTTCTCTTACTGGCCACAACTGGTTGTTGACTATTCAACTATACTTTTATTATTATTTACCTTTCTCTTATTTACCGCTACACGTTACACAAATTTAGTTTAACTTAAGATTTATTCAGCCTTTATTATTCACTTACTATTACTTTGGGGGTTTTTTAAAAAAACTTACCTAGAATTATTTCCTATCGACTTACCATAATTATTTAGCACACTTTATTTATTATTATTAATTTATTTGGCTCAGTTTACAAGTTTACTGTTTTTTGGACCTGGGGTTTAATACTTTATCTAACAAGGGAGGGTTAACTAAGTCATTTATTCATTTGAACTTTAAGTCATAATATTATTTGCTCTACTATCCTATACACAATTATCGCCTATACACTTTAGTACATGGTAAACATTTATTAACAGTTATTATTAAACATTTGCATTAGTTACGATACAACGCTATCTTTTTTTTTTACACACAAATAGACACTTAAAATGTTATGACAACCTTTATCGTTTTACTTTGAGAGAGAGAGAGAAATTTCACACATGCATGAATATGCGTACGACAAAAGATTCCCCCTTCGGTTACTAACACATGAACAGACACGCTTCTTATAACAATAGACCACACAAGGAGGGTGACTTATTTTCAACTCAACTAAACAATGACAATTTTAAACAAACGGCAGCAGGAAACTACCCGACCGAGATTGTCGAGAATGTGGCACGTTTATGAATGGGACTTTTAACAAGTACCGACATGGTTTGTTTACATTGGATTATATGCTAATATAACGTTACACATATTATATTTACTAATCAAGTTATTTATACTATATTACTATAATATTAATTACTATTTTTATCTTATTAAAATTCTGACACATATTGAAATACATGAGTGTATAGATCAACAGCTTTTGTGCGTGGGATATCGGGACGCAATTACTTCTTTCTTTTCTCTTACGCAAAAATAGCAAAAATAAGCAAAGCAGAGTTGCGCAAATTATAACCTCTTCTCTTGAGTTATAACAGAGGGAACCAGTAATAATTGGATGTGCCAATTATACCGGCTGCCTTCGTTGTGAAGCACTGAAAATAATCACAACAAATAAACAATTTATATAGCAGGATATTAGGAAGGGGAGACTGTTGATTTATGCACTCATTTTACTCGGTACTTAGATGACATCTCTTTATTACATTTGGTGATTAAGTTCTCTATTGAAAGTTCTCAAAAAATATAGTTTACTAGATGATTAAATATATAAATTACTACTTTACAAAGGGGCCTCAAAATATGATGTACATCTTATTGATTAATTCCACGGATCCGAGATTAAATATATTAAATGAATTATGGTCACCTTGCCATGTACAATATTGAAACTCTAACCATTTGAAGAATGGTTTTTACTAATCTTCTAAAACAACAAAACTTTTAGTTTAAACTTTACCTTTTTGCTATAACTAGCGTTATTAGATTTTATACTACATGTTACCTAAAATGTCAGGTTTCTAAAGTCTTTAATGTTATTACATTTAAACATAAGTTTTAAAGTCTTTAATATGATAATTTAAATTGTCTTTTTGGGTTTATAATTTTGTAACTCTTAACCATGGAAGACAAGCCTCCATGTCACCTGTGTGTTTCCTGAAGTTGCTGCAGAATTAGTTCTTCGGTCCTCCTGATGTTTCTTGAAGTTCAGTCGTTACCTTATCATACTGTGATGGTGAAGTTCTAGAAGTATGTGAAATCATTCCTGGTGTGGTACATTCAACTCCGGCGACTGTAGTTACTCTTAATAATTCTTGTAGTTAGAATACATAGATAGAATGTTTGTTTCACTGTTACACACTTCACATGATGATAGATTAGTTTACTATCACCTTCTTGGTTGTAATACTGTATTATTTACATAGTCCGTTATTTTATAATATAGAGAGATGTCATCACCACACAAATTACTTATTTAAATAGTCATAGTATCAACCCTTTCACATTTTTATATATACACATAGCGAAACAACGCTTTACGCTGCTTACGGCGTGAGCGCTCCATTACAAGTCGTAGAAAATAGTTAAGGGGAGCGTAGTAATCTCAAGACAATTACTAGGCAACATAAAAGTAGTTCCGTGTTTCTAATTTTAATTAAAGGACTACGGTTGATTAAATAATTAAATCGTGATATTCTTAGTTGCAGAAGTTATCAAAATACGTAACAATGGTCTTAATTAATTATTTAAATAATAACAAATTTACAATAATACTTAGTTTATTTAGGGGTCAGAAAACAAGTTAATTCTGGTCAGTTCTTGTTTATGCAGGATAAATTAATAAGCTTTACCCTTTCTGTACAATTCCATTCCCTCTTAATTTTATTATTAGACTTATATTAAATATTATTATTATTAAATGATTGCCATAAGATTTAGTTTACAATGTGAGATTTTATTAAGAATTTAAAATTTCTTCGCTTATATATTATCAACTTAATTAATTAACATATTTTTATTAATGAAATCGTCACAGTGACTTAGTAATGTATAGAACACACCCGACGAGTAGTGCAATTGATAAGACCACCTCCAAACTATCATACCGATGGCGTGGTCCTTACCAAATTTACAAATACTTAACTCCAGTATCAGTAGCCCTGTACGAACCCACTACGCAAAAATATGTACGTAGAACACATATTTCCCAGATAAAGTATTATCACGGAAAAAGAAATGCTAGAGAGCAAGCAAACAAAAAGGTATTAAAAGGTATACCTGCTACAAAGTACTTGAGTCACCACTTAATTACCTAATCGTATAAATAGGAATGAAATTCTATAGCAGAGTAATTCTATAATAAGAGTAACTCACAACTAAAGAAAAAACCGGTAGTAGTCTTAAGTAGTAGTATTAAGAAGAATTTTGTGTGTCTTAAATATATTTCATGAAGTTTGAATTTTATGTATTCTAAGCATTAGTTTGTAAGGCGTTGTATATCTTGATAATAGTAAGAAGTAAGTTGAGAGTAACTCATGCACCTCTTAAAGAAATTAAAAAGAGAAAAGGGTGAGAGAAATTTCACACAGAAAGGCCAAGCATACTCCCAGTTCATTGCTGACCAAACAACCCATAGAAATCACTTTTTACCACCCTGTGTCTTCTTTAAGCGGCGGAGTATGTAACGATTTCATTAATAATAAAAATATAATAAATAAAAAAAAAGAAGAGGAGAAAATTTAGATTTAAATAAAATCGCACATTTTAAACCAACTTTAAATCCCTAAAATAACGCAGAAATAAGACTTAATAAAGAGATTTCAAAAAACCGAAAGGAATGCGAGTATAAAAGTAAGGAAACACCCTAAATAATTAACCATGCATTGACAGGCGGTAACCGGCATCAACACGCATTTTAACCCATAAACAAAACTAATAATATGAGTAAAGTGCAACTCAATAAAAATAAACAAGGAAAAACAGTTAAATACAATAATCATTTCTGAAGTAAAGGATATCTTTGGATAATAAATGTGTCAAAGATTAAAAAAACGGTAAATATCGATTAAAAGGCGGAACTATTTTTCTGGTAAAGCGTAAACTCCGCGAAGTTACTTTACCTCTCCCAAAAATAAACGTACAGTACTAGTGATGGAGCGCTCATGCAGTAAACTGGTCGCATCCGAACGATGCCACAAAGCAAAACAATATTTTGTTTCTTTTAAGTTCAACTAAGAACTGTGTACAACGTAATGTAGCGGTAAATAGTGAGTCCTATATAAACATGTAATATAAAAGAAAAAAGAATGAATAAGTGTGCGCGATGACATCTCTACATACTAATTTGTAAGAGAACAATGTATTTAAAATAAAATAGGTACTAGGTATCTAAGGTGAAAACCCCTTATCAATAATTATGTAAAGTGCATATCTGTGGAACAAACATTAACATGAGTTATACTACTAACAAGGTTTTCTACCAGACATCCGAGAAGAGAGTACCAGCCTCAGAATCACCGAACTCACTTCAGGAACCTCAACGTCAACGGAAACTACAATAACGACAGACCATCAGTAGACACCCCAAGGACCGAGGAGCCTAATCTGAATCAACATCAGGATACCATAAGGTGACGCGGAAGCCAGTCTTCCGTGATTAAGTAATATTCAAATAAAAATGTACCAAAGACAATTTAAATAACACTTCAAGACTTTTAAGAGTAGTCACTAATTGTAACCAGTAGTATGTAATATGCTTAAAAATATGTGTAGTAGAAAGTAACGCTTAAATTATGGAGCGTCTCTGTTTCTAAAGTTTAAATAAAGTCCATTCTTCAAATGGCAAAAGCTAAATAAAGGCCATCCTTTGTGACGATTTCATTAATAAAAATATGGTAATTAATAAATAGGTAATGTGTAGGCTGAGAAATTTTAAATTTTTTAATAAAATCGCACATTTAAACTAAATCTTATTGCTATCATTAAATAATAATAATATTTAATAAAAAGTCTAATAATAAAATAAAAGAAATACGATTGTACAGAAAGGGTAAAGCTTGTTAATTAACCCTGCATAGACAGGCACTAACCAGAATTAACTTGTTTTCCGACCCCTAAACAAACTAAATATACTTGTAAATTTTGACATTATTTAAATAATTAAAAAAGACCACTGTAATGTATTTTAATAACGTCTGTAACTAAGAATATCTCTGCTTAATTAAATAGTCAAACTTTAATCCTTTAAATAAAGGAGAAACATGGAACTACTTTTATGTTAATTGCTAAATGTCGCGAGATTACTACTCTCACGCCTAAACTATTTTTACCCACTTGAAATGGAGCGGTCAACCCGTAAGCTGCGCACAGCAGTAATGTGGAACGTTAAAAATAGTTTGTTTCCTAAAGTGATTAATCCGTCAGTTAAGACACAGAGGCATTCTTTATACTATTAAACAATGTGTTGCGTTAATATAGTTGAACCGCGATTCATATAAATATGTTGTAAACGAGTAAGAAAGAATAATGAAAATTTAGCGCCTATGACATCTCTACAAAAATTTTAAAATATAAAACTTATGTAATTAAAACTGTGGTAAGACCATACAGTGAAGTGCAACAAATAAACAATCATGTGAAGTGGATACAGGTGAATGAAACTTTTGTGTTAATCATTCAAATCAACGAGCTATTACTACCCGTTAGCCAAGAGCAGAGAACCAGGACACACAATGATCTAAAAGACTTCAGGACTACACCATCCCCGGATACGAAGATAACGAGAGATATCTGACCTACATCAAACATGCTGCAACCGAGGACCGAGGACTGGAATAACGAGGAGCTGGAGGATATCCAAAAGGTGACACGGAGGCAAGCCTTCCGTGGTTATGAAATACTAAATATTATATCCAACCAAAGACAATTAAATTAACAACATTAAGACATTTTAAGTACTGACAGTAATTGTATTCTTATTTGTAGTAAAAGAGTAAAAGTTTAAACTGAAAGCTTTATTGTTTTAAAAAGATTAATAAAGTCCATTCTTCAAATGGCACAATTTTAAAGATTGTATATGGCGAGGTGACCATTATTAACATACTATTTTCAATCCCGGATCCGTGGAATTAATTAAATTGATGTACATCTTATTTTGAGGGCCCTTGTGAAAGAATAAAATATTTAATCATCTTGTAAACTGTAAGCTGTTGAACCATATATGTCGAGAATTTTAAGTAGAGCAATTAATACCATATGTAATAAAGAGATGTCATCAGTAGTACCGACTAAACTGAGTGCATAAATCAACAGTCTCCCCTTCCCAGAATCCTTTTATATTAATTGTTTTGTTGTTGTGATTAATTTTCAGCTCGTCACAACTAAGGCAGCCTGTATAATTGGCAGAACCAATTATTGCGGGTTCCCTAAGTTATAACACAAGTTAAGATGTTATACCTTCAAATGGACTAAGTTGAAAGATAGGATATGAGTAAATGAGCATTATTAACAAACAAGTTTAAATCCCGGATCCGTGGAGAATTAAAACACATAAACTTCCTTATTTAAAGGGCCCTTCTGAAATAAATGTAAACTGTAATCTGTAAATTAAGAATCAGCTATGTTGAAAACCTTATGTAGAGATTTTAAGTTTATAGAATAATAAAGAGATGTCATTATATAACACACAAAACTAAGTGAATACATCAACAGGAACCCATGTCCATTTTCCTTCAATTCTAGGGATCATATATTGTGTATAGACATTTACTAAAATATAGTGTGTCTCATAAAACCAACAGGTTTCGTCAGTATTATAAATATTATCCTCTGAAAATTACTGGAACATTTGGGTGATGTATCAATTTTCCAGTTTTCTGGATTTTCAACACAGCACTTTTTCCCCATGGGCTTTATTAAATTTCATTTTTTCCTACATTTCCAGTGAGGTAACCAACCATCTGTGGCTTTAAAACAATTATGGTTTAATTTCATGGCAAATTCGTCTGATTTTATTTTAAACACTGGACTGTTAAAAGGCAACTTTGAGCAGTGACAGTGGAGAACTCATTTAAAGCATTTTCAACAAGCGGATCCACTCCGCCATGTTCTGTTTCTCAGAAGTCTCTTGAAGCTCTTCTTAAGACACATTCTGGTCATAATTGTTCTTCTAGTAGCAAGACATGACAAATTGTAGTGTGCAGTTTCACTCATTTCGCGAGTTTTCATTCATTAGTGTTAGGTGGGTAAGTTTTGATCATATCAAGTAATTTACTTATTTGTCGATGCTAATAACAAGTAATTTACTAATTGTTTTTACATTTCAATACATTATAACAGTAAAATATTGTTATAATTATGCAATATCTGGTAGACCGAGCTTTGCTCGGTAGTTTTAAACTGTAAACTGTATTTCATAGTTAAATAATTAGTTGTTGAGAAATTTGAATGGCATTAACAATTTCCCAGTAATTACATTGCACTTCAATTAGTAGTATTAAAGCTGATCACAAAACAAAAACAGTTTATTAACAAGAAAACAATAAATACCGAACCGCAAAAGAGTGATAAACAATCATTCAAGACACTCCATCTGTTATAAAAAGCGTGTAGTTCAACTAAAGCACAAAAGTCTGGTCAGATGTAAGTTTTTGACAGATCTCCAGGTAGATATTATTGGTCTATAGGTAGATATTACTAATATATTGAAGGGTAATCCTGCCGCAATTAGGAAGACCATGTTTATTGCTATACCCTTACTAATCACATTCAACGACACTTGCTTTCTTATTGTTTTGTTTTGGCGACCAGTGGCACCGATTAATACTATGTTATTGATAGGTAAAGTCGGCAATAATTTACCACATTTTCCTTGGATCCTCTCCAATTCTGTTGAGTTAATTATAGATACATTCGCACCTGTATCGATCATTAGCTGTGCCAATGTTCCTTCGATTTCTGCATTAATATAAATTATCTCGTTATTTATACTATGGAGGCGAGTGTCGTCCTCCTCCAGTAGTTCATTTCGAATATTTTTGAAATAGTTACACCGAATGATAGTAATTTTATTGTTATTATTTGCTCTTGGCAATTCTCTTATATACCCAGGCGACAGAAGCAGCAAAAGGTCCTTATTATTTATTACTGCCTCCTCCCGTTTATATTCTCCTCATCCTGGTTATTATTTGGACCAACAGAGGCGTCAGTTGGGAAACCTTGAGTGGGTTCCAGCCGTTCCGTTCGCTGTTCGTATATTTGTTCCCTATTTGTATGCCGCTCTGGGTCATCTAGGCTGGTACTTCGCCTTGGCGGATTATATCTGGAATTGTCCCGTTCTCGGCTTCTGCGTCGATCTTCGTACTCGTGGAAACTGTTCCGCCGTTGATGGTTATACCTGCTTTGGCTGTTTCCTTCTGCGCGTATAAAATTTACCCGGGGTCGGGAGAACCTGTTGTTGTTGTTATTGTTGTTACTTGGGTAACCCCTATTGTTATTATAAAACCGCTCGGTATTATTGGTATGGTTGGGGTTTCTCTGGCTATTTACATTATTATTTGGGTAATAATTATTTCTATTACCGGGGAATCCGTTATTATTTCGGTTAATGTTCGGATTTACATTACCGTGGTTATTGTTGTTATTATTACCGTTGGTAGGGTGCTGATTATGGTAATTTGGATTATACTGGTTCCCCTGGTACCCACTGTTGTTCTGTTGATTACTATTATTCGGGGACGGATTATTTCGGAATTCTGGCCGCTCATTCCTTCTTCTACTTTGCCTGTAATATTCTTCGTTCTCATAATTTTCTAATAGCTCCGTCATCGCCTGGATGGTCTTTATCTGGCTACCTCTTCGTGCTCTTATGACCTCTTCGTCATAATGGTAGGAAAGCTTATTCACCAGGCATTCCTCTGGTATGGCCGGTTCCAGGTGCTTGGCCAGGCACACCTTCCCAAGGAAGTACGCGGTCATGGTATTGCCAAACTGGGTCTTGTATCGACCATGGCAGATGTTGTCCCTTATTAAATTCTGGGTTGTCTCCGACCAATACTTGGCCTTGAACAAATTTTTAAACTGCTGGTAATCATTTATCTCGCTCCTGTTCGCCATCCACTAATTGTCCGTCATATCACGGAATGATTCGTCCAATAGTTCTCGATTATTTGACCATCTACTACTTCTATGTTTGGTCATAGACACGGGCCAAGAATTCCATCGGCTTCCTTTTATATTGGCGGAAGTTAAGCCATTCCCTGGTTTCGTTGATGGGGATATTTGCGAAGCTGGTTGGTCGATTCCGAATTGCTTCCATTTCCTCCTGGCTCTGCCGCACTTGACCAGTGATGTTAGTCATCACTACCTCCATTCCGTCACATCTTTCAGTAATTTGAGTCCGTATTTTACTGAGTTCTTCCTGGCTTTCCTTTCGGTTCTCTTCTGTCTTCTTGCGACTAGATTCTTCGAGATTTGTTACCTTGGTGTTTACCACTTCCCTGAACTCTTGTATCTCACCTTCAGTTAGCCGACATCTTTCATCAACTTCTCTTATCTGTTGATTTATAGTTATGGTTTCGTCTTCCAGCCTTTTGGTCATAGATTTCTTATTATCTTTGAGTTCTTTATTCATTTCCTTTCTTAATAGTTCCATTCGTTCGTCTAACTTGTCTAGGTTCTCCTGGTTAACTTCCCGTAATTCTTCCCGTAATAGTAAGTTATCCTCTCTTAACTCTTCCAACCTCTCCCCCATCTTCTCTTCCATTTTCTTGTTATTCTCCTCCAATTTTTCTTCCATCTTTTTGCTGGTTTCCTCCATTTTCTGATTAGTTTTATCAATTTTCTGACTTAAAGATCGATTGTCTTCTTTCATTTCCCTCTATTCTCTTATTGGTGTTTTCAATTTTATTGCCCAACTCTTCCTTGGTTATTATGAATTCTTCCTTCAAAGATTGGTTGTCCTCCTTCAGTCCTTCTAATTTTCCTCCCATCCTTTCTTCCATTTTCTTACTGAAGGATTGGTTGTCTTCCTTTGTGGAATCCATTTTCTTATTCAAGTTTTCCTCCATCTTCTTGCTACTGGATTTGATTTCTTCCTGTGTGGAATCCATTTTCTTATTCACTCCTTCCATTTTGGACTCTAGGTTTTTATTAGTATCTCCAATAGCATCCATTTTCTTACTCATTTGCATGAACATTTCCATTAATTTGTCCATTGTACTTTCATTTGTAGTCCTAGACTTTTCCACTTCCTTGTCTTGGACATGGACGTCCCCTGTTTGCGTGGGTACTTCGGGTTGTTCCTCTGGTGGTGCTGGTTGTTTATGTTCCACCGGGGTTAATAACGTTTCTACGTCCTCCACTGGGGTCGCCTCCTTATCCTCCATATTAAGTTCTTTTTCGGCCTCCGCCGCTCTTTTCTTTGATGTGGCACGACGTTGCATCTTTCCTGTTTCTCTGGCTGGATAACCGCTGCCAAGCTGAATTAGAAATTGGGCGAGTTATTACGGCCTTTCAATCCCTAATTACAGTCCTTTAGTTGGACGCCAATTTTTTAATAAAACAAA
This sequence comes from Magicicada septendecula, assembly GCA_034769895.1. Taxonomy (NCBI): domain Eukaryota; kingdom Metazoa; phylum Arthropoda; class Insecta; order Hemiptera; family Cicadidae; genus Magicicada; species Magicicada septendecula. Next base: position 893,274,362 of record CM068367.1, read on the forward strand.
ATAAACTGTGTAATAATGGGGTTAAAATAATTTGAAATAAAAAAAACTAATTTTTATTTCAAAAAAAAAATTGTTATTGTAAAAAATATTTTTTGTGTAATTTTTAATCCTAATATTTAAAAAATAATCGTGGTTATTGTTTGTGTTTGGAAATTGAATGGTATTATGTTTATTAGTGTAATAGTATCACTTTCTGTAAATTTACTTAATGACAATGTGGTTAACTCCAGTCCTAGTCGAAAGACGGCTCTCTTCTTCTTCTTCTTCGATGCGTTCGTTATTTCGTATGTACCGCCTTTCGGTTAGTCTGTGTTCTCGATTAATTATTTGTTAAGTATTTTTAAAGAAAAATTAAATCCAAATTACATAACAGAAAGTTTATTAATAAATTATTTAAATTTATCGATAAGAATCGATATTACATAGCAGTATCGACTCACTCAGGGTCGGTCGATAAAAAAGTTTACATTAGTTATATATAATAATATAGTGTTCTTTGAACGGTTATTTAAGAATAGCCAGAGAAGGGTAGGGACAGGAAAGTATAACACTTACAATGATAAATGCCTTAATATTAACAAATACAATGTTATAATTAATAAATAAAAGTTTATATATAATATTTATTTCAAACCCAAAGCAGCAGAAATTCGTTTCTTCACAGCTGGAATGGAAGATGACGAGTCAAAATGGGCGACTGGCGCATGCGTAGTGGACCGTCTAACCTTGACGAAATATTTGTTTAAATAAAGATGTCTTTTCTCCGTTTAAATGGTCTCAGCAATTGTGTATAATGGTTCTGGAGTTAATTGAGTGTCACTGGTGTATTGTTTAATAGTTCACTTGGTGTAAATTGTTGTGATTGTGTCTATCTCACTTTGTCTATATGTGTCGGGTTTAACCTTGATTGTTCGTCTGTAAATTTTATTGTATCGGTGTTATTTTAATTAATTAGGCGTGTGCAGTTCTGTTTATTGGTGATGCACTGTTCATAGTTTAATTTCACCGGTTCAAAAATAAAAATAACTCAAAATAAAAATTTATAAAAATTTTCACCGAACTCGGTTTACTTATAGTTCGACATTTGTTAAGGTTACGTAAAGCAACGATCTCGTTTAAGTACACTCGTCAACGGATAATAATGAACTGTTCTCATTTCCTTCGTCTCCTGAAAATCTTAGCCAATTTAATATATATTATACATTGTTTCAAATTATCTTAGCTTCCGATACATTTTATTTGAATACATTATACTCGGAAAATAATTTCGTTATTAATTAACTGTACGAAATACTAAATACATATTCGGTTTCTTTATTCTATTCTGCTTATTTTGATACTAATTAATATGGTTTTACAAAGTTTTCAATAAAAAAATTATATTTCTTACATTTTGGAAGGTAGGCTTAATATTGTATTTCCTGTTCTTTAAGCAGATAATAGCCATTTTCTCTGATATAATTATTATTCTATTAAATCTGAAATTGATATAATTGTCTATTCTTACTTAATTTCTTGTAATTTAGTTTATTAATGATTGTTTTTAAATACAATTCATTTATCTATGACTCCTCCCCTGATAATGTCAGTTAGTACATTCCATTTTTATTTATAATTTTACTTATCTGCTGACCATATCTTTATAAAGTATTATTTACATGGTATTACTATATGTTGGGTTTATCTTACATAAATATTATCAGTTTAACTGGTTTATAGGACTAGATTTGTCAATTATTCTGTAGTCTAAATTTATTATAAGGCCTAGATTTGATCTGTTGCTATTTGCAAAGTTTTTACTAATATAGTTAGTTTGTACCCTTTTCTGACTTTCTATCTTTTCATGACATTTCTGTCATGTATCAGAAATGGCGTTGTATACGGATTTTAATTTTTTGTGATTTTCTTACTTTTCCAATGCGCTAGGAAACTTCTCGAAGCCGAGACGAACGAAAAAAAAATTCATCGAAATCAGTCAATCCGTTCTCGAGATATCATCAAAAAAGCCGTTCCATACAAAATATATGAGAAAATGAATTTTCTTCATAAATTTTTTTTTCGTGAATTTTTTCCATGTTTTAATAGTTATTCTGCTATTCGGGGCGGAGACAAATCCAACAAATCAAAGATCATAAAAATCGGTCCAGCCCTTCTTGATTTATAAATGGTGTAACTAACCTGACTTTGTTTTATATATATAGATAACAAAAAAAAATACTTTGAACAAACTGAAATTAAATACCCTGTATCCGACCATAGCTATCTACCCTGTGTCAGGGACTTTGGGGTGATTGAGAAATGAAAACAAAAGATGAAAGCTATGATACCAAAGGAAGTTAAATCTCCTTTTCCATTATTCAAACAGCAATAGTACAAAACCTTTCAAAATTTTGCTAATGGAATCAAAGGATTTCTTTGATATTGCAAGTATTGCAAGTGAATTTATTAAGATAACAAAAAATGAGATAAATAAAGTCAGCTGGATAAAAATTAAATGAACCAATTCAACAAAGCTTAAATCAAAAACTTCATTTAATGAAATTGAAGAGTGGAAGGAAGTAATGTTTTGAAACAAAAAATGTTAATATCACAGAACTGCCTGACATGCTTTCCCTAGTGCAGTGAATCAAAGTTATCTAATGAAAAGAAAAAGAATCTAGAAGCAATGCTTGAATTTTTGGACAAAAAGTACTATCCATTTTTTAAAGAAATTCTCAAACGAACTGCATGAATTAAATACTGTATTAAAAGTCATTTTTATAGTTGTTACTGTAAAATTAAACAGACATGAAGCAGCTCGCAGGTTGTAGTGGGGAGAAGTCGGGAGCAGTGAAAGCCACGAGAGAGGAAAATGTCTCTACTAACGCAGTTAAAAATATTGGTCTACTCTCTGAATTGTGAATAAGATGCACATATGGCATGAGTAATCTATTTTGACACCGATTAACTTTTTATACCTAATGTGCCGAAGTTACGCTTCTTTAATTAACGATGAAAGATAATAGTTAAACTTACGTTTTTCCCTGTAAAAGTACTAAAATTTAAAAACTGATATCGCTTATAATGACAGCTGAAATGAAGCAGTTACTAGAGGTGGGCCGATATACCTGTAATAGGTATTTTGGAATGATATTTTTGTGGAACGGATGTAACAGTGACTGAAAAGTTGACATACCTGTTATTCGCGGCGACGCTGTTCCGAGTCGAGGCACACCCCCTACGCACCTACACAGACACACACACACACACAAAATACGCAAGATCACGTAAACCAAGGCCAAATACTAGGCGTACAAAAATATCACTGGAACGCAAGGAACAGCCAGTAACGCGTATTTAAAATACTAGATATTTCAAATACTAGTGGTATCACCGATACACAAGGAACAACGCGTTCCAGAGTAACAGTAGTATTTTAGTAACACATAATATTTTAGGAACACCTAGTATTTCAGGAACAGGTAGTATCAAGCATATTTCGAGTAGGATATATAGTATGAGCCACTTTTTGACATGATAATGTCTTTTGGCTGGCCATCATTTGAAAATTTCTGTAACGCTGTAAACTGTAACCCATCACGCTGCATGACGTCATTCTTGCGTGACGTCATTGGGATTGTTGTAAATAAACGTTTGTTTTGATACGTCGCAATATATATGTGTTAAAAATAATATCACTGCAAACAATTAAACCAGATTTATAAAGCGTCCTGAAAGTTTAAAATCAAGAGTTAGCACAATTTACCAGCCGGGAATCGTTAACTAAAACCGCGACCGCTAACATGCTAACGTCGTCGCAGATTAAAGACCTAACAAGCAAACAACACTGCATAGCTGTAGATAGGTTATTGGGGTTATTGTCTCTAGTTAATGGTTGTCTTCGTATGTGATTCAGCTAACGATCTATTCATTAAAATATTTGTCATCGTAAATGCAAATCTACTGTTCTTTTAACATGATAATGTTTGTTATATAGAAAACATGATAATGTCTTGGATTTCGTTGTCCATGACGTGTCCGTTACTTAACTAAATATCACTATAATATTGACGACTCGGAACACTAAGTTATATACTACAAACTTAGTGTTCCGAGTCGTCAATATTATAGTGATATTTATGATAATGTCTTTCAGCCGCCAGCTAAATGCAACATTTGCGCAAAACAATCAGTCACTCAGTAACCATAATAATGTTGCGTTTAGCTGGCGGCTGAAAGACATTATCATGCTCTTAAGCTTTTACCATTTGGTAAACGGTACTTTCTTTTCGTCCTGTATACTTCATTCTGCGCAAAGAGACGGAGCTGTTTTTAATAAAGGAAATAATTCATCCTGCTGTTACATTTATTCTCGTGTGATATGCAGATATATAATTCAGATTATATGCTAATAATTATATATTATACTAGTCACCAACTTGTAACTAAAATCGGTTGGTAAAACTTTATGTTTTTACTCAAAAAAAACTTTATGTTCCGATCGTTAGTGAAATAGTTGAATTTAATTATATTGAGTTATAACCTATAGAGTGGCTGATGTTGATAAGCTATATTATACTTTTTATTAATGTGATTTTAACTTCACTACACATCTCACGTAAATGATCAGATTGTTGTAATGGACATTTATGCACTTTATCTAGTTCTGTTCCTTAAATATCTGTAATGGATTTAATTTACTTTTGTTGTTGCTTATTATTTATAAGTTTTTATTTATGTATTTATATTTATTTTATTACAATTTTTTTATTTTTATTTGTAAAATTTTGTTTATTCTCAGTCACTCTTGTGGCTTACTGTTATGTTTTTATTATACGTTTCTGATGTTTTTTCACATTATTTTTTATGGTATTACGTGTAGGCCTACTCTAAATTATTTAATTGCCCCGAGTTCCGCAAATGATTTGTCTAACCAATGTTAGTTTGTTTACTACTAGTGAAAACTTAAATTGGTATTCCCAAAGGGAGATAGGCCTATAAATTCTCTTGTTTCTTATTTTCGTTTAAACAGTAATAGTTTAATAAAGTCACAGTGTAAAGTAACACTGTTAATACTTTTAGTTTCGTTTTATTTCTTATAACAAATTATATAGTATAGGTTATATAATATCTTCAAATAAATACACAGCAAGTAGGTTTATTAATATATTAATAGGTTTATCTAGGTGAAAATAAACCTACTTGCAGTGTATTTATTTGAAGATATTACATAGGAGACCTGCAGGAAACTCAAAACGAGTTACTTACAAAGGATAATATAGGTTATGTATATATAGTATATAATAACAGGTATTTGTATCTGTTATTTTTTTGGAACGGTATTTTCATACCTAGTATTTTAAAATAACAGTTTAGCCCACATCTAGCAGTTACACTGCCTTGTCGATTCACAATTATTTTCGTTTTATTATATTTATAACTTTATTTATTTAGTTTTCTATTGTCTATGATTCTTATAGTGTTTTCAGTTGTTTATTTTTAATTTTTAACGTTTTTAATGTATTGTTTTTCACATTTCATTAGCCTACATTTTTACTTATATTACTAAATACTTTACCAAACTAAATTTTACAGCCCTACCACACACACACACACACACACACACACACACACACACACACACACACACACACACACACACACACACACACACACACACACACACACACACACACACACACACACACACACACACACACACACACACACACACACACACACACACACACACACACACACACACACACACACACACACACACACACACACACACACACACACACACACACACACACACGAATGCATAGATATAATATGTAACTTACTTTTTACTAACTTACCTAACTTTTTACTAACCAATTATTCTTATAATTTAAAAATTCTTTTGTTATTCTTTTAATTGTTTTTAAGTTTTTTACAGTTTAGTACATTTTATATTTAATTCTCTACTTTTTTACTAAGTTACTAAATAGACGTACTAAAAATTTGGTTGTAGGCAAGTTTTGATTTCGATTACGACAGTAAACGTGGACATTTTGTAAGACGAAACAAGCGTCAGGCACAACAGAAAGAGACAATGTAATAAAGATTTCACACAATTATAAAATGTTTAATGCTCCCATTATTTTGTAATCAGTGACTTGGTGTGTTGTGTCTGTTTCAGTGTTTCTCCAAAGTAGAGCCTAGACATCAACAATCGTTGTACATTTTGGAATGTGTACACTTTGTGTACATGTTACGATTAATGAAAAACGTAGTAATATATGATCCACATTGCTCTGGCATCTTAATTTGTTTGAATAAGTAAAATTAATAACAGCCTCACACGCCAAATGATTGTGTGTGTATGTGTGTGAAACAAGCAGATGTAAACTATCTGTAAAGAACAGGTGAGACAATATTAATGCAACAATTAGACTGAAACTATTTAAGTACCATAGAGCACATTTACTTACATGCAATTACAATAATTATTTAGGTCAGTTCTTCACCCTACTAATATTTCCGTCACTGTTATCACCGTTAGCCTATTATCACTATCACTCAAATTGGCTTCACTGCTGCTATCTCGTCTTACATTACTTTCTAAACGATCTGTTACAGTATCCCTTATTTGGTTCGATCTCACAGTCATTTTCAATTTTGATGACGTCACGTCTTGATCTCTAGTCTGCAGGAGAAGTACAATAAAATTCCTTTGACACTGTCTACAGAAAAATGCACATTTTTTCTTTCAACACGCTTCTTCACGGTTGTCCAAGTCAGTTTCATAGAAGTCGTAAAACAGAATTTCCATGGTTTGCCAAAATAGCATCTATTTTAAAAGTTTTGTGTTTTGGTTTATTTTGTTTAATTAGTGCATACAGCTCAGGCTTTAACACAGATGGACTACAAAAAAAAGGAACAAAATGAACACGGCGTTGTATGCTGGTTGACAGCTGATTCAGTTGCGCGGTCCTTTCATTGCATACCATTGAGCTAGCTGTGCAGACCAATTTTCACCAATTTTCATTCAGTTTTCGACCGTTATTACATTTGAATTCGATTCAATTAATTCTCTTCAAACGATTTTTTCTGAAATTCATCAGCGAAAAGTGATTTCAAAGAGATGAGTTCAGTTTGATGAAGTGCACATTGTGAAAGGTTATGTCGTTTGTCATTGTGCGCGCATCGACAATCAATACAATCGGTAATTTTGGACTGTGTGTTTAATTTTCCAGGCGGATTCGTTCGTAATTCTGTGGAATTCTATTTTCGATCGTGATTTTCAAACAGTAAGTTTCCTTCGAAGATGTTCACTTTGTGAGGTTATCACATTTGTGATTGTGCGCGCATCGATAATTGCTTCATTATGTAATTTTGAATTGTGTGATTAATTTTCCAGTGTTATTTACAATGCCACGAGCCAGAATATCTAATCTTTCACAACGAGCCGTAATGCAATTAGACTTCGGAATATTGCGAATCAATCCACTGCAGATGAACAAGAAATAGCACGAGAAGAGCGCCGCGTTAGTGTGGCCCGACTTCGTGCTTCACAAACTCAAGAACAAAGAGAGGCAGTACGTCAAACGGCAAGGTTGGCAATGAGAAATCGTCGAGCTTATCACACAGATCAACAACGTGATAATCTTCGACGCGCAAGAAGAAATGCTTCAAGTGTTGATTAGAATCGAGTAGCGTTTCAATATGATTGCACAATTGACTACAGCTCGCATCCTTTCGTTCGAATTGGCCCAATGGAGGTTTGTGCGACCATTGCGGTGCATTGAAGTTCGCTGGAGAAACGCCTGGATTGTGCTGTCTCAGCGGCAAGGTGAAATTGCCATTATTGCCTCCGCCACCTGAGCCATTGCATTCATTGCTTCGTGGCGAAACACCAGAATCACGACATTTTCTATCGAACACTCAAAGATACAACGGATGTTTCCAAATGACTCCATTTGGAGCAGACATTATCGAAGGACGCGGATTCAATCCAACATTCAAGGTAATTTCTGCTCGAGAGAGTAAACGTTAATTTTCTTTTGGTGTTCACAAATCAGTAATTCTGACTTCGTCTTCGACTTTACAGATCCAAGGCCAAATTCACCATCGAATTGGATCATTGCAACCGCTTGAAGACGCAGAGCATAAATTCATCCAAATTTACTTCATGGGCAATATGGAGGAACAACTTGATCGGCGTCAAACGATCAATACCGCAATGAAAAGAGCAATTCTTCAAGATCTGCAGCAACTACTTCATGAACATCATGCATTGGTTCGGTTGTTCAAAACTGCGTTGGATCGCATGCCAAGTGATGACTACAAAGTCGTGATCAGAGCGGATAAACGACCAGCTGGAACACACGAACGCCAATTCAACGCTCCAACAATAGATGAAGTCGCAATTGTGATTGTTGGTGAAAACTTGGAAACGCGCGATATTGTGCTTACACGTCGCGACACTGGACAACTGCAACGAATATACGAAACACACCGTTCATACGACGCATTGCAATACCCGCTGATGTTTTGGCAAGGAGACGATGGCTATCACTTCAATATCAAAATGATAAATCCATTGAGCGGTGAGTATCGATATCATAATTTTCATTTCAACATGACACTAATTTCAATGATTTCATTTCAGGTGAGGGAACTACCAAGAAGGTTAGCTCGATGAATTATTACGCATATCGTTTGATGATTCGTCAAAATGCTGACAACTATTTGCTGCGATTTCGTCGATTGCTTCAGCAATATTGCGTCGACATGTACGTCAAAATCGAAACGGAGCGCCTCACTTTCATTCGGTTGAACCAAGCCAAACTGCGTTCGGAGGAGTATATTCATTTACGCGATGCAATCAGCACCGAAGGAGATGCAGCTAATGTTGGTCGATTGACTATTCTACCGGCGACGTACATTGGCAGCCCGCGTCATATCCATGAATATGCGCAAGATGCAATGACATATGTTCGTCATTACAGTCGTCCAGATCTATTCATCACCTTTACGTGCAATCCGAAATGGATAGAAATTGTTCAACTGCTGCTCCCCGGACAAACATCAAGTGATCGGCACGACATCGCCGCACGTGTCTTCAAACAAAAAATCCGGTCGCTGATGAACTACATTGTTAAGCATCACGTCTTTGGGGATACTCGATGCTGGATGTATTCAATTGAATGGCAAAAACGAGGCTTGCCGCATGCACACATTCTTATTTGGTTAGTCGAAAGAATTCGACCAGACCAAATAGATGACATCATATGTACCGAGATTCCAGATCCCGAAACCGATCCAGACCTGCATGATGTTGTAATTACGAACATGATTCACGGACCGTGTGGCGCCATCAACCCCCAATCACCGTGCATGGTCGACGGCAAGTGTTCCTAGCGTTATCCACGAAATTTGACGGCGGAGACTATCACTGGCAACGATGGTTATCCACTGTATCGGCGTCGATCAACCGATGATAACGGTAGAACTGTCACAACGAAAGTGAAAGGAAACGATTTCGTGGTCGACAACACTTGGATTGTTCCGTATTCGCCACTTCTTTCCAAAACATTCAAGGCGTATTGCAACGTGGAGTATTGCAATTCAGTGAAGTCCATCAAATACATCTGCAAATATGTTACGAAAGGCAGCGATATGGCGGTTTTTGGCGTTCAAACTCCAAATACCAACGATGAAATCACGCACTATCAAGTTGGTCGATCTGTGAACTGCAATGAGGCGATTTGGCGTATATTCTCATTCCCCATTCATGAACGTCATCCCACTGTTGTACATTTGGCGGTGCATCTGGAGAATGGTCAACGAGTTTATTTCAACGCATCAAATGTTGCTCAACGTGCTGAAACACCTCCAGCGACAACATAGACAAGTTTCTTTTCGATTTGCAAAAGCGATCCGTTTGCACGAACGTTGCTCTACTCTGAGATGCCACGTTATTACACTTGGAACGCTTCATCGAAGAAATTTCAACGTCGGAAACAAGGCGATGCGGTTCCTGATCATCCGGATGTGCGTTCTACTGATGCTCTTGGTCGCATTTACACAGTTCATCCGAAGAATGACGAATGCTTCTACTTGCGGTTGTTGCTGGTGAATGTTTGTGGGCCGACATCATTTGAATCACTTCGAACTGTCAATGGTGTAGTGTGCCCAACATTTCGTGCTGCATGTCAACAGCTCAATTTGCTTGAAAACTATACTCATTGGGACATGACAATCGCTGAAGCAATTGTTTCTGCATCTCCAAGTCAGATACGCACATTATTTGCTATCATTATTTCGACATGCTTCCCATCGAATCCACGTGAACTGTGGAACAAATACAAGGATGACATGTCAGAAGACATTTTACATCGAATTCGTGTCAGTTCAGGGAATCCCGATCTCGAGGTGAATGAGGAGATACATAACCAGGCTTTGCCTATATATTAATAAAAGTTCTATATTAAAGTTCTATATTAATAAAACTCAAATATATGGAATATCCAAATGAGAGTCAATTAAAAAGCACTATAAATTATTATAATAACAAGAAAGGTAAACATAAAGAGAAAATCTGCAAATAATACAATTATACTACAAATTAAAAACCCAGAAAACTAAAATTTGAATAACAATATTACCCAGGTAGGATAGAAGCAGGCAATGAAGATACCCAGACCAAATGAACTGACAAAGAAAACAGACCAGAGTAAACAAAAGAATATAAAGCGAAATGGTACTGAAGAACGAAGAACGAAGAAAGAAGAAATATAGAATGAACCAATATACTGAAGAATAAGAAACCAGTGAAGATCAACTAGAAAAAAGGAAGTGAAACGACCAATACCAAATAGAAACCCCATAGGGAGAAAACCAAAAAACCCCAAAAATAAATGAATGTCCCAAAAGAAAGTATAACACCCCAAATAACCATATACTAATGTAAAACTGATAAAAACCAAAAGTGTTTAGAGTATTAAGTAACAGTGCACCCAAAAAAGTTCTTGTGTAGTTTATATAAACAAATCTTAACAGTCCCCCATGGTTAAATATTTCATGTTGTAAAACTAGAAAAGGACTAGTGATAATATCAATAAATAACCAGGGACAAGTGTAAGTTATTAAATTATAATCAATAAACTTTGAAAAGGTACATGAGTTACCGTGCAAGTAAATAACTTTAAGTGTTTTTGAACAGTGTCATAATAATAGTTACTTAAGTAATATGGTGCAGGAGCAAGGAATACTCTTGCTAATGAAATGCCACTGATTTTTATTAGAACATTCCATAGAATGAATAATATAAACAGCGAGCTTGGGTTTCATACATAAAGTGACGGGGAATACATCCTTAAAATTGGGAAATACAGATAAGACTGTAAATAAATAGTTTAAGAAAGTGTTAACCATTTAATGGAACCAATATGGTATGTTCCTATTTCCAAATATTAACTAGATAAATAAAGATTTAGTATTAAGCAGTATTATAGTTATAAAATATTAGTTTGTTATTAATTTAAATTAGGAATGCAATATCTAAATGTAGATACCATTCCTATATTATAAAATGTTTTTATTATATTACTAGGTGTAATCAGTACACATAAAAGGTATGATTCAAAGTACCAGTTTTAATAGTAAATAAGTGTTGTATTTGAATTGTAAAATCAATATTCAATGTTATAATAGTCAAGGAACAAATTGTTAATAAATTATATAAGAATAGAAAGTCAGAAAAGGGTACAAACTAACTATATTAGTAAAAACTTTGCAAATAGCAACAGATCAAATCTAGGCCATATAATAAATTTAGACTACAGAATAATTGACAAATCTAGTCCTATAAACCAGTTAAACTGATAATATTTATGTAAGATAAACCCAACATATAGTAATCCCATGTAAATAATACTTTATAAAGATATGGTCAGCAGATAAGTAAAATTATAAATAAAAATGAAATGTACTAACTGACATTATCAGGGGAGGAGTCATAGATAAATGAATTGTATTTAAAAACAATCATTAATAAACTAAATTACAAGAAATTAAGTAAGAATAGACAATTATATCAATTTCAGATTTAATAGAATAATAATTATATCAGAGAAAATGGCTATTATCTGCTTAAAGAACAGGAAATACAATATTAAGCCTACCTTCCAAAATGTAAGAAATATAATTTTTTTATTGAAAACTTTGTAAAACCATATTAATTAGTATCAAAATAAGCAGAATAGAATAAAGAAACCGAATATGTATTTAGTATTTCGTACAGTTAATTAATAACGAAATTATTTTCCGAGTATAATGTATTCAAATAAAATGTATCGGAAGCTAAGATAATTTGAAACAATGTATAATATATATTAAATTGGCTAAGATTTTCAGGAGACGAAGGAAATGAGAACAGTTCATTATTATCCGTTGACGAGTGTACTTAAACGAGATCGTTGCTTTACGTAACCTTAACAAATGGCGAACTATAAGTAAACCGAGTTCGGTGAAAATTTTTATAAATTTTTATTTTGAGTTATTTTTATTTGTGAACCGGTGAAATTAAACTATGAACAGTGCACCACCAATAAACAGAACTACACACGCCTAATTAATTAAAATAACACCGATACAATAAAATTTACAGACGAACAATCAAGGTTAAACCCGACACATATAGACAAAGTGAGATAGACACAATCACAACAATTTGCACCAAGTGAACTATTAAACAATACACCAGTGACACTCAATTAACTCCAGAACCATTATACACAATTGCTGAGACCATTTAAACGGAGAAAAGACATCTTTATTTAAACAAATATTTCGTCAAGGTTAGACGGTCCACTACGCATGCACCAGTCAGCCATTTTGACTCGTCATCATTCCGTTCCAGCTGTGAAGAAACGAATTTCTGCTGCTTTGGGTTTGAAATAAATATTATATATAAACTTTTATTTATTAATTATAACATTGTATTTGTTAATATTAAGGCATTTATCATTGTAAGTGTTATACTTTCCTGTCCCTACCCTTCTCTGGCTATTCTTAAATAACCGTTCAAAGAACACTATATTATTATATATAACTAAAGTAAACTTTTTTATCGACCGACCCTGAGTGAGTCGATACTGCTTTGTAATATCGATTCTTATCGATAAATTTAAATAATTTATTAATAAACTTTCTGTTATGTAATTTGGATTTAATTTTTCTTTAAAAATACTTAACAAATAATTTAATCGAGAACACAGACTAACCGAAAGGCGGTACATACGAAATAACGAACGCATCGAAGAAGAAGAAGAAGAGAGCCGTCTTTCGACTAGGACTGGAGTTAACCACATTGTCATTAAGTAAATTTACAGAAAGTGATACTATTACACTAATAAACATAATACCATTCAATTTCCAAACACAAACAATAACCACGATTATTTTTTAAATATTAGGATTAAAAATTACACAAAAAATATTTTTTACAATAACAATTTTTTTTTGAAATAAAAATTAGTTTTTTTTATTTCAAATTATTTTAACCCCATTATTACACAGTTTATTTTGTTTTATTAAAAAATTGGCGTCCAACTAAAGGACTGTAATTAGGGATTGAAAGGCCGTAATAACTCGCCCAATTTCTAATTCAGCTTGGCAGCGGTTATCCAGCCAGAGAAACAGGAAAGATGCAACGTCGTGCCACATCAAAGAAAAGAGCGGCGGAGGCCGAAAAAGAACTTAATATGGAGGATAAGGAGGCGACCCCAGTGGAGGACGTAGAAACGTTATTAACCCCGGTGGAACATAAACAACCAGCACCACCAGAGGAACAACCCGAAGTACCCACGCAAACAGGGGACGTCCATGTCCAAGACAAGGAAGTGGAAAAGTCTAGGACTACAAATGAAAGTACAATGGACAAATTAATGGAAATGTTCATGCAAATGAGTAAGAAAATGGATGCTATTGGAGATACTAATAAAAACCTAGAGTCCAAAATGGAAGGAGTGAATAAGAAAATGGATTCCACACAGGAAGAAATCAAATCCAGTAGCAAGAAGATGGAGGAAAACTTGAATAAGAAAATGGATTCCACAAAGGAAGACAACCAATCCTTCAGTAAGAAAATGGAAGAAAGGATGGGAGGAAAATTAGAAGGACTGAAGGAGGACAACCAATCTTTGAAGGAAGAATTCATAATAACCAAGGAAGAGTTGGGCAATAAAATTGAAAACACCAATAAGAGAATAGAGGGAAATGAAAGAAGACAATCGATCTTTAAGTCAGAAAATTGATAAAACTAATCAGAAAATGGAGGAAACCAGCAAAAAGATGGAAGAAAAATTGGAGGAGAATAACAAGAAAATGGAAGAGAAGATGGGGGAGAGGTTGGAAGAGTTAAGAGAGGATAACCTACTATTACGGGAAGAATTACGGGAAGTTAACCAGGAGAACCTAGACAAGTTAGACGAACGAATGGAACTATTAAGAAAGGAAATGAATAAAGAACTCAAAGATAATAAGAAATCTATGACCAAAAGGCTGGAAGACGAAACCATAACTATAAATCAACAGATAAGAGAAGTTGATGAAAGATGTCGGCTAACTGAAGGTGAGATACAAGAGTTCAGGGAAGTGGTAAACACCAAGGTAACAAATCTCGAAGAATCTAGTCGCAAGAAGACAGAAGAGAACCGAAAGGAAAGCCAGGAAGAACTCAGTAAAATACGGACTCAAATTACTGAAAGATGTGACGGAATGGAGGTAGTGATGACTAACATCACTGGTCAAGTGCGGCAGAGCCAGGAGGAAATGGAAGCAATTCGGAATCGACCAACCAGCTTCGCAAATATCCCCATCAACGAAACCAGGGAATGGCTTAACTTCCGCCAATATAAAAGGAAGCCGATGGAATTCTTGGCCCGTGTCTATGACCAAACATAGAAGTAGTAGATGGTCAAATAATCGAGAACTATTGGACGAATCATTCCGTGATATGACGGACAATTGGTGGATGGCGAACAGGAGCGAGATAAATGATTACCAGCAGTTTAAAAATTTGTTCAAGGCCAAGTATTGGTCGGAGACAACCCAGAATTTAATAAGGGACAACATCTGCCATGGTCGATACAAGACCCAGTTTGGCAATACCATGACCGCGTACTTCCTTGGGAAGGTGTGCCTGGCCAAGCACCTGGAACCGGCCATACCAGAGGAATGCCTGGTGAATAAGCTTTCCTACCATTATGACGAAGAGGTCATAAGAGCACGAAGAGGTAGCCAGATAAAGACCATCCAGGCGATGACGGAGCTATTAGAAAATTATGAGAACGAAGAATATTACAGGCAAAGTAGAAGAAGGAATGAGCGGCCAGAATTCCGAAATAATCCGTCCCCGAATAATAGTAATCAACAGAACAACAGTGGGTACCAGGGGAACCAGTATAATCCAAATTACCATAATCAGCACCCTACCAACGGTAATAATAACAACAATAACCACGGTAATGTAAATCCGAACATTAACCGAAATAATAACGGATTCCCCGGTAATAGAAATAATTATTACCCAAATAATAATGTAAATAGCCAGAGAAACCCCAACCATACCAATAATACCGAGCGGTTTTATAATAACAATAGGGGTTACCCAAGTAACAACAATAACAACAACAACAGGTTCTCCCGACCCCGGGTAAATTTTATACGCGCAGAAGGAAACAGCCAAAGCAGGTATAACCATCAACGGCGGAACAGTTTCCACGAGTACGAAGATCGACGCAGAAGCCGAGAACGGGACAATTCCAGATATAATCCGCCAAGGCGAAGTACCAGCCTAGATGACCCAGAGCGGCATACAAATAGGGAACAAATATACGAACAGCGAACGGAACGGCTGGAACCCACTCAAGGTTTCCCAACTGACGCCTCTGTTGGTCCAAATAATAACCAGGATGAGGAGAATATAAACGGGAGGAGGCAGTAATAAATAATAAGGACCTTTTGCTGCTTCTGTCGCCTGGGTATATAAGAGAATTGCCAAGAGCAAATAATAACAATAAAATTACTATCATTCGGTGTAACTATTTCAAAAATATTCGAAATGAACTACTGGAGGAGGACGACACTCGCCTCCATAGTATAAATAACGAGATAATTTATATTAATGCAGAAATCGAAGGAACATTGGCACAGCTAATGATCGATACAGGTGCGAATGTATCTATAATTAACTCAACAGAATTGGAGAGGATCCAAGGAAAATGTGGTAAATTATTGCCGACTTTACCTATCAATAACATAGTATTAATCGGTGCCACTGGTCGCCAAAACAAAACAATAAGAAAGCAAGTGTCGTTGAATGTGATTAGTAAGGGTATAGCAATAAACATGGTCTTCCTAATTGCGGCAGGATTACCCTTCAATATATTAGTGGGATGTGATGTGCTGAGAAAAAACTCTGCTATCATTGATTTACGATCGGAGAAGGTGTCGCTGTTTACCGAAGGTCTGACCTGGACGGCCGATTTAGTCGGTAGCGAGATAACACTTCCCAGCAGTAACCACCAGCAAATTCGCAACATTAATTATACGAATAATAACACCGTTTCTAACCCAATAGTATACGACAACACGGACGAAGATTTATGGTCCCAAAAAATACAAGAGATAAGGGATTTCCGGAGCGGAATCACTAGAGAGAAATTGCCCATTACTCAAGCAAATCAGTTGGTAAGGATTTATAAGAAGTACCGCTCAGTATTTTCAGATGAGCCAGGCAAGGTAAGAAATTATCAATGTACCCTTAAGTTCAGAGATACAGTGGAATTTAATAGAAAATCCTACCCTATTGCGCATTCACGAAAGGAGGCTGTAAGCGCGAAAATAAACCGAATGATTAATAGTGATATTATAGAACACAGCCAATCCCCATACACCAGCCCTATTGTCGCTATTCCCAAGAAAAACGGCCAAGTCCGGCTTTGCTTGGATGCACGGGAAATAAACAAAAAAAATCATTAATGATAGAACATCGCCCGGTGAGATTGAGGAAATCCTGAAACGTTTCCACGGTACCAAGTACTTCAGTACCTGGGATACGGTGTGCGGTTACTGGCAGGTAGAGTTACACCCACGGAGTCGCCAATATCTGGCTTTCATATTCGAGGGACGCAGTTACCAATTCAAAAGATTGGCCTTCGGATTGGTAAACTCAGTTGCCATCTTTGTGACCTGCATGGACCAGATATTGGGACAGGAAGCACTTCAGTTTACCACAGTGTATGTAGATGATCTACTAATAACATCCGAAACGTGGGAGGAACACTGCTACCGTGTGGAACACGTGTTTGAAAAATTATCTGTCAGTAACGTCACGCTGAAGTTAGAAAAATCCAAGTTTATTGCCAGAGAAGTGCAATTTTTAGGGTTTAACTTGGACGATCAAGGAATCTCACCGTCGGCAGAAAAGGTGGAAGCCATCCAGAAATTCCCGGCACCCAAAAACAGGAAGCAATTACAATCGTTCCTGGGACTCTGTAATTACTATAGAAAGATCCAGGAACAATATTCGGAATTAACCGCAAGGTTTCAACCTCAATTGTCGTCAAAGAATAAATGGGTATGGTGTAGAGAACAGGATATGATTTTCCAACAAATTAAAGACAAATTTCTGGCAACAATAATACTTCGCCACCCAAACTTTAAATTACCATTTTTCATGAATTGCGATGCCAGCAACATCAGTCTGCGAACGACACTGTATCAAGAAGACGAGAAGGGTCAACACCAAGTAATTAGCTTCGCGAGCAGATCTTTGAACCAGTGCGAGAAAAACTACACGGTGACTGAAAAAGAATTACTGAGAGTAGTATTTGCTTGCGGTAAGTTCCGCACTTACATTTTGGGATACCCTGTTACAGTCCGAACAGACCATAAATCTATTTCGTTCTTGAAAAGCTGCAAATTGAACCATGGCAGATTAACGAGGTGGATACTTGCCCTTCAAGAATACCATCTAAAATGGGAATACATCCCAGGTAAAAAGAATGTCGTAGCTGATGTGTTATCCCGGGTCAATGTGGAAGAACAAACTTTCGAAGGGGAGAAGGAAAGCGTGCTAAAAATATACCATCTTCTTAGCACCAGAGCCGATTTAACAACAATATTGACAAATATGAGCACCCACCAACAAGCGGACCCGAAATTGAGAAACCTCAAACTTCGACTGGAAGAGGGAGACGAAACCGTTGCTCAATATTACCAACTAAATAAACAGATATTGTTCGTTAAAACCTCATTGAAGGAGGAGACCTGGAAGGTGGTTATTCCAACACAGATCGAAAAGGAATTAATCGTAAACTACCACATACGTTACGGGCATATGGGCGCCCTCAAGGTAATAAAAGCTCTGGAGGAGAGCTGCCAGATAAAAAACATAAATAGAAAAGTCCGAATGTATATTAAAAGCTGTAAAATCTGTCAGCTTGTAAAAACAAATAATGAGAAGAAGGAAGATGTTATGATTCCTATCACCTCCCAAGCAAAATTGGAGAAGGTATTCCTAGACATTTGCGGACCATTTCCCCGTAGTGGAGGTCGACACCAATATCGATACCTAACAATCATAATGGACCACTTCACAAAATATGTTAAGCTGTACCCTACTAATCGAGCGACTACCCGGAAAATTCTGGGGATATTAACGGAACAGTATATCCCACACCTGGGGAAACCATCTTCGATCATCACTGATCATGGAACCCAGTTTAAGGGTAGAAAATGGCGAGATACCTTATTGTCAATGGGCATTCGTACATACAAGATTTCGGTCTACCACCCGAGCAGTAATCCGGCAGAGCGGGTGTTACGAGAAGTGGGGAGGATCCTAAGAACTTATTGTCACCATCAACAAAAAAGGTGGCAAGACTATCTAGAAGCCACGGAGGAATTCATCAACTTGGCATACCATCCAGCTATAGGGATAACCCCATACTCCGCTATGTACGAAAAACCACCCCCACGAGAGATCGCAGATATCCTCGAGTTCCCCAGCAACAATATGTACAAATTTGACAAGGCTAAATTCTACAACAAGGTGGCAGAAGACCAGGTAAAACGGCAACATAAGTATCAAAAGGCTAGTGGTAAATTAATAATCTATGAAAAGGGAGAAAAAATCTTATTAAAAAATCGTGAACTACCCAGCACACTGGAGGGAATAACGAAGAAGTTATTGCTGTTATACACCGGACCATATGTAATATCCAATGTAAAAAATAATAATACTTATGAAATAAAGGAGATAGATTCAGAAAGGATAAAGGGTGTATATAACCAGGCTTCCATGAAAAAATATTATGAGTAATTGAATGTATAGAAGATTGAATTTTGTGTGTACTTTATGAAAAAATAAAAAAAAAGAATTTGGAATACAATATAAAAAATTCCAAAACGAAGTAAGCACAACTTACTACCTAATATTTGAACCAACTTTTAGAATTAATGAAAGGGAAAAAGAATTTGTAATACAATATAAAAAATTCCAAAACAAAGTAAGCACAACTTACTACCTAATTTTTGAAACGACTTTTGGATTAATGAAAAGGAAAAAGAATTTGGAATAAAATATAAAAAAAATTCAAAAACCAAGTAAGCACAACTTACTACCTAATATTTGAAACGAATTTTGGATAAACAAGAAAAAAAAATAATAAAAAAATTCCAAAACAAGTAAGCACAACTTACTACCTAATATTTGAAACGAATTTTGGATTAATAAAAAGGAAAAAGAATTTATATAAAATATCAAAATTCCAAAACAAAGTAAGCACAACTTACTACCTCATATTTATGAAACGACTTTTGGAAGAAAAAGAAAAAGAATTTAAAATTGTCAAAATTTAAAAAACAAGGTAAGCCCAACTTACTACCGAATATTTGGGAAACGATTTTTGAATTAAAAGAAGAAGAATTTGATAATAAATTTGTCAAAATTCCAAAACAAAGTAAACTACTTACTACCCAAATATTCATGAAACTATTTGTGAAAAAACTAAAAGAAAAAGAACTTAGTAAAATACAAACAAATTTAAAAAAAACAAACAAGTACAACTTACTACCAAACGTCTACGAACTCAAATCATGGAATATAAAAGAAAAGAAAAGGAATTTTGAAAAATAACCACGACATTCAAAAGGAAGAGTAAGTTCACATTACAAACAATTATATGTGAAACCAATTATGAAAAAATTTCGAGAATAAAGAAATGGCAGTAAAAACCATTGATACAATTAAAATGAATAAACTTATTGTGAAATAAAATTAATAAGACTTTTAAGCATAATAAGCAGAGACAATAACCACATGGAATTAATAATTAAAGAGTGCATTTGGATAAAAAGCAAGAGCAGAATAAAATTATGAAAAAGAAAGAAATAACTATGTATAAATAAATCCATAAGAAAAATATGATCATAAAATAAATGTCAATTATAAAAAGGACCATTAAAAGAGTAATTGCAAGAACAGAAAACTAGTGGAACGATTTATAAGAATTAAGAAAAAACAAAAATATAATACCAAATATATGCTACCAATGACCAGAAGGAGATTGTAATAACAGGCAGAATATGACAGAGAATTAAAATAAATAAAAACTTTACACTGAATAACAAGTGATAATTATATTAATCCAGCTTCCAACCATAAGGAGAAATAAAATGCCAGCAGAGCTAACCATTGAGAAAAGTAACTGAGATAGAAATTAACTAAGATAGAAATATTAATAGATCTGTTCAAATACGAAGTGAAGTATCCAAAGATATTTAATTTTTTTTTTATAGTCATAAGGTGGACTATTCTTATGTAATTTTTATTAATAACTGTCTGTAGATAAGTCCAGCAGTATTATTATGTATTGATCAGAGATGATGTGCCTCTGTAATCAATAAATGACGTAGTATGGCCAGCAGAGTAGTGTAGCCTACAGTCCCCCCTCTGAACTGCCCCAGCTAACGTGTTAGGGAATTTTAGGGAATAAATATCCCAAGGATAAAGAACCAAGTTAAGAAAAAAATGGAAAAATAAAAAATAACGAACCTCAGATGACTATTACGATCAAGAAAAATCCAGTTAATAATGAAATATAGATAAGCTCAAAAACAAAGAAGAAAAAATTTAGAAATATGAAGGAAGTAAAGAAATATAATTTAGAATAAAATTTCATAAGCAATTAATTCAGACAAACCAAGTATGATCTGAACTAATCACTTCTGGAAGAGAGCAATCTGTAGCATGACAGATAATCCACATAAATCAATTACTAAATGATCATTAATAAAACTCAAATATATGGAATATCCAAATGAGAGTCAATTAAAAAGCATTATAAATTATTATAATAACAAGAAAGGTAAACATAAAAAGAAAATCTGCAAATGATACAATTATACTACAAATTAAAAACCCAGAAAACTAAAATTTGAATAACAATATTACCCAGGTAGGATAGAATGTTGGTCGATTGACTATTCTACCGGCGACGTACATTGGCAGCCCGCGTCATATGCATGAATATGCGCAAGATGCAATGACATACGTTCGTCATTACAGTCGTCCAGATCTGTTCATCACCTTTACGTGCAATCCGAAATGGATAGAAATTGTTCAACTGCTGCTCCCCGGACAAACATCAAGTGATCGGCACGATATCACCGCACGTGTCTTCAAACAAAAAATCCGGTCGCTGATGAACTACATTGTTAAGCATCACGTCTTTGGGGATACTCGATGCTGGATGTATTCAATTGAATGGCAAAAACGAGGCTTGCCGCATGCACACATTCTTATTTGGTTAGTCGAAAGAATTCGACCAGACCAAATAGATGACATCATATGTGCCGAGATTCCAGATCCCGAAACCGATCCAGACCTGCATGATGTTGTAATTACGAACATGATTCACGGACCGTGTGGCGCCATCAACCCCCAATCACCGTGCATGGTCGACGGCAAGTGTTCCTAGCGTTATCCACGAAATTTGACGGCGGAGACTATCACTGGCAACGATGGTTATCCACTGTATCGGCGTCGATCACCCGATGATAACGGTAGAACTATCACAACGAAAGTGAAAGGAAACGATTTCGTGGTCGACAACACTTGGATTGTTCCGTATTCGCCACTTCTTTCCAAAACATTCAAGGCGCATTGCAACGTGGAGTATTGCAATTCAGTGAAGTCCATCAAATACATCTGCAAATATGTTACGAAAGGCAGCGATATGGCGGTTTTTGGCGTTCAAACTCCAAATACCAACGATAAAATCACGCACTATCAAGTTGGTCGATATGTGAACTGCAATGAGGCGATTTGGCGTATATTCTCATTCCCCATTCATGAACGTCATCCCACTGTTGTACATTTGGCGGTGCATCTGGAGAATGGTCAACGAGTTTATTTCAACGCATCAAATGTTGCTCAACGTGCTGAAACACCTCCAGCGACAACATTGACAAGTTTCTTTTCGATTTGCAAAAGCGATCCGTTTGCACGAACGTTGCTCTACTCTGAGATGCCACGTTATTACACTTGGAACGCTTCATCGAAGAAATTTCAACGTCGGAAGCAAGGCGATGCGGTTCCTGATCATCCGGATGTGCGTTCTACTGATGCTCTTGGTCGCATTTACACAGTTCATCCGAAGAATGACGAATGCTTCTACTTGCGGTTGTTGCTGGTGAATGTTTGTGGGCCGACATCATTTGAATCACTTCGAACTGTCAATGGTGTAGTGTGCCCAACATTTCGTGCTGCATGTCAACAGCTCAATTTGCTTGAAAACTATACTCATTGGGACATGACAATCGCTGAAGCAATTGTTTCTGCATCTCCAAGTCAGATACGCACATTATTTGCTATCATTATTTCGACATGCTTCCCATCGAATCCACGTGAACTGTGGAACAAATACAAGGATGACATGTCAGAAGACATTTTACATCGAATTCGTGTCAGTTCAGGGAATCCCGATCTCGAGGTGAATGAGGAGATACATAACCAGGCTTTGCCTATATATTAATAAAAGTTCTATATTAAAGTTCTATATTAATAAAACTCAAATATATGGAATATCCAAATGAGAGTCAATTAAAAAGCACTATAAATTATTATAATAACAAGAAAGGTAAACATAAAGAGAAAATCTGCAAATAATACAATTATACTACAAATTAAAAACCCAGAAAACTAAAATTTGAATAACAATATTACCCAGGTAGGATAGAAGCAGGCAATGAAGATACCCAGACCAAATGAACTGACAAAGAAAACAGACCAGAGTAAACAAAAGAATATAAAGCGAAATGGTACTGAAGAACGAAGAACGAAGAAAGAAGAAATATAGAATGAACCAATATACTGAAGAATAAGAAACCAGTGAAGATCAACTAGAAAAAAGGAAGTGAAACGACCAATACCAAATAGAAACCCCATAGGGAGAAAACCAAAAAACCCCAAAAATAAATGAATGTCCCAAAAGAAAGTATAACACCCCAAATAACCATATACTAATGTAAAACTGATAAAAACCAAAAGTGTTTAGAGTATTAAGTAACAGTGCACCCAAAAAAGTTCTTGTGTAGTTTATATAAACAAATCTTAACAGTCCCCCATGGTTAAATATTTCATGTTGTAAAACTAGAAAAGGACTAGTGATAATATCAATAAATAACCAGGGACAAGTGTAAGTTATTAAATTATAATCAATAAACTTTGAAAAGGTACATGAGTTACCGTGCAAGTAAATAACTTTAAGTGTTTTTGAACAGTGTCATAATAATAGTTACTTAAGTAATATGGTGCAGGAGCAAGGAATACTCTTGCTAATGAAATGCCACTGATTTTTATTAGAACATTCCATAGAATGAATAATATAAACAGCGAGCTTGGGTTTCATACATAAAGTGACGGGGAATACATCCTTAAAATTGGGAAATACAGATAAGACTGTAAATAAATAGTTTAAGAAAGTGTTAACCATTTAATGGAACCAATATGGTATGTTCCTATTTCCAAATATTAACTAGATAAATAAAGATTTAGTATTAAGCAGTATTATAGTTATAAAATATTAGTTTGTTATTAATTTAAATTAGGAATGCAATATCTAAATGTAGATACCATTCCTATATTATAAAATGTTTTTATTATATTACTAGGTGTAATCAGTACACATAAAAGGTATGATTCAAAGTACCAGTTTTAATAGTAAATAAGTGTTGTATTTGAATTGTAAAATCAATATTCAATGTTATAATAGTCAAGGAACAAATTGTTAATAAATTATATAAGAATAGAAAGTCAGAAAAGGGTACAAACTAACTATATTAGTAAAAACTTTGCAAATAGCAACAGATCAAATCTAGGCCATATAATAAATTTAGACTACAGAATAATTGACAAATCTAGTCCTATAAACCAGTTAAACTGATAATATTTATGTAAGATAAACCCAACATATAGTAATACCATGTAAATAATACTTTATAAAGATATGGTCAGCAGATAAGTAAAATTATAAATAAAAATGGAATGTACTAACTGACATTATCAGGGGAGGAGTCATAGATAAATGAATTGTATTTAAAAACAATCATTAATAAACTAAATTACAAGAAATTAAGTAAGAATAGACAATTATATCAATTTCAGATTTAATAGAATAATAATTATATCAGAGAAAATGGCTATTATCTGCTTAAAGAACAGGAAATACAATATTAAGCCTACCTTCCAAAATGTAAGAAATATAATTTTTTTAATGAAAACTTTGTAAAACCATATTAATTAGTATCAAAATAAGCAGAATAGAATAAAGAAACCGAATATGTATTTAGTATTTCGTACAGTTAATTAATAACGAAATTATTTTCCGAGTATAATGTATTCAAATAAAATGTATCGGAAGCTAAGATAATTTGAAACAATGTATAATATATATTAAATTGGCTAAGATTTTCAGGAGACGAAGGAAATGAGAACAGTTCATTATTATCCGTTGACGAGTGTACTTAAACGAGATCGTTGCTTTACGTAACCTTAACAAATGTCGAACTATAAGTAAACCGAGTTCGGTGAAAATTTTTATAAATTTTTATTTTGAGTTATTTTTATTTGTGAACCGGTGAAATTAAACTATGAACAGTGCATCACCAATAAACAGAACTGCACACGCCTAATTAATTAAAATAACACCGATACAATAAAATTTACAGACGAACAATCAAGGTTAAACCCGACACATATAGACAAAGTGAGATAGACACAATCACAACAATTTACACCAAGTGAACTATTAAACAATACACCAGTGACACTCAATTAACTCCAGAACCATTATACACAATTGCTGAGACCATTTAAACGGAGAAAAGACATCTTTATTTAAACAAATATTTCGTCAAGGTTAGACGGTCCACTACGCATGCGCCAGTCGGCCATTTTGACTCGTCATCATTCCGTTCCAGCTGTGAAGAAACGAATTTCTGCTGCTTTGGGTTTGAAATAAATATTATATATAAACTTTTATTTATTAATTATAACATTGTATTTGTTAATATTAAGGCATTTATCATTGCAAGTGTTATACTTTCCTGTCCCTACCCTTCTCTGGCTATTCTTAAATAAACGTTCAAAGAACACTATATTATTATATATAACTAATGTAACCTTTTTTATCGACCGACCCTGAGTGAGTCGATACTGCTTTGTAATATCGATTCTTATCGATAAATTTAAATAATTTATTAATAAACTTTCTGTTATGTAATTTGGATTTAATTTTTCTTTAAAAATACTTAACAAATAATTTAATCGAGAACACAGACTAACCGAAAGGCGGTACATACGAAATAACGAACGCATCGAAGAAGAAGAAGAAGAGAGCAGTCTTTCGACTAGGACTGGAGTTAACCACATTGTCATTAACTAAATTTACAGAAAGTGATACTATTACACTAATAAACATAATACCATTCAATTTCCAAACACAAACAATAACCACGATTATTTTTTAAATATTAGGATTAGAAATTACACAAAAAATATTTTTTACAATAACAACAAACAATTTTTTTTTTGAAATAAAAATTATTTTTTTTTATTTCAAATTATTTTAACCCCATTATTACACAGTTTATTTTGTTTTATTACACAATTCAAAATCAAATCGTTGGTCCACTGCATTCCTTAAAATCTATGGACACTGTAGCAAACGAAGACGAAGCAACGAACTATCCAACTGAGTTTTTAAACTCATTGGATCTGCCTGGCTTGCCACCGCACAATTTACAACTGAAGGTTGGCTCGGTAGTCATCATGTTTCGAAATCTGAACCAACCAAAACTATGTAACGGAACGCGTTTGGTGGTGAGAAAACTCATGGGCAATGTGATTCACGCGACGATACTCAAAGGAAAGTTCAAAGGTGAGGAAGTTCTCATTCCGAGAATTCCGATGATCCCAACCGATATGCCATTCGAGTTTAAACGAATACAATTTCCGATTCGTCTTGCATTCGCTATGACGATCAACAAATCACAAGGCCAATCCTTAAGTGTTTGTGGCCTGAATCTAGAAAATAAATGTTTCTCTCACGGTCAATTGTACGTAGCATGTTCACGTGTCGGCAAACCATCCGCTTTGTTCGTTCTCGCACCTGACAACAAAACGAAAATGTCGTATATCACAAGGTGCTTCAATGAAGGGAATCGACCCGAGTGCAACCCATCCAGCAAATAGTTTAACAGAAAGTAGTGCAACAATGCTACGCGAATCATTTCGATTCGCTTCAATAAAGCAAATGCCTTGCTGCCTCGTGAATTGCATTCATTTCAATGTAATTAAAATACATTTCATTTTGATTTTTGTACATTTATTGAACTTAATTCATTTTGAGTACTCATTTTATCTTAATAAAAAATTGAATTTAATTCAGCTAATAAGTTAACACAACATTTATTGATTCTGAGGCGGTACGAAGTTCGCCGGGTCAGCTAGTAAAAAATAAATAAGAGTCATTAATATCATCCTTTTCTTGTTTTTGCCTTTACAATTATCAGCCCAGATTAACTTTTGTTTTAAATTAAAATTTGGAGTAGTCAGTACTTTAAAAGAATATGATGAAATTTCACTACGCCCTCTTCTGGATAGAGCCTCGTGCCAAGTGCACATATAACTATCATTGTTATCAACTGCAATTTGGAATTTTTAACACAACTTGGATTTGTTTCTGTTTGCTATTCATGCACACAGTGCAAATATAGATCTATATTTTCACAAATTCAGAGGCTTTGTTCTAAGTAAAAAAAGAGATTTAACTTGGATTCTGTTAATGGACTTTTGTTTGTGTAGTAGAATTATAAAAATTTTATATATCATTTTTAAATGATTTTTTCAAAAACAGTAAACGACTGTTGAAAGGAATGTGATTAATCTAAAAGTTCGATAGGCTGTGTCAAGTGAGCCTACTTCTAAAAAATGGAAATATGTTACTGTAGACTAAAGAAAAATTATTTTAAGATTAAAAAATAATTACGACTAAAAAGTAAAAAGTCTCTTGTTTTGGAGTTGAAAATATGGTAACTGTATGTGAACGCTGTTATCTTAACGTCCGTTTCACTAATGCCTATTTGGTCACAATTAGTAAATGCTCATTTACATGCCTATTCTGTTATGATAATTGTCAATGGTGCTTCTGATTTGTGTAAGAAATTGTTTATATAGGCCTATAATTACAAGTTATCTACAAATTGGTGTCGTAATAATATATATTTGTTGTGTGCATTTTGTAATTTTACTTTTCACTTGTTTTTTGTGTGGATTCTGTTTGTTTTGATTAGTTTTATTTTAAAAAAATATAACACATTTTGAAAAATGCTTAGAAAGATTTTATATATTTTTATTATGTTAGGCTTTGTGTGTGCATTTTTTTCTGCAAACAACACTGAACATTTAAACTAAATTTGCTGAACACAAACTGAACAAATTTTGCAAATACATTTCATTCTGCTTTATCAGGATCATATCAAGTTGGCCCAATTAAGTGGCTGCTCCTATTACACAGAAATTTCTAAAGAGTAAGCAAGAGTACCTAATAATGAAAAACCAAACAACTCTTAATTACAGTAAACACTGCAATTATAAAACTTGTTAACAATAAAAAATGTGTAAGTAAATACAATAATGAATATCTAATGCTATACTATAATAACAGCATAATGAAGTAACATTAGTAGGCCTATTTTTAAAAAATTAAGTCATATACCTGTGTTTGTTTTTTAAAAATATTCGTCATTTGTGCATTGTCGTTTCCTTTTGAATGACTGCAGGCTTGTAGCAGTTTCCTTTCCCTTGAACCAGGCTTGTGGCATTAGGAGATGAAAACTCTACAGTAATGTTTATTAAACACTCTACGCATTGATGTACATCACAGGTGTCTGTAATTAGAATAATTTGCCTTGATTTTCCAAACTCCACGTCCTAATTTACAAGCAACTTCTAAACAATTGGGCTTGTCATCCAAGAATTTTTGTTAAAATATGGACAAAACTGTAAACTGTCCATTCTAAACCATTTTAAAATGATGAGATTTAGCCAGCTTGCTTATCTTGAATCATTTGGGTTTATCACTATCAGACGCATTCATACAAAAGAGCAAAGTGACGCGTTCTGTTGATTTCTTTGGGGGCCTGATAATTTTGTATGTTTATGTATGGAGAACCATCTAGTGTGGCTCATAAAACCAACAGGTTTCGTCAGTATTATAAATATTATCCTCTGAAAATTACTGGAACATTTGGGTTATGTATCAATTTTCCAGTTTTCAGGATTTTCAACACAGCACTTTTTCCCCATGGGCTTTATTAAATTTCATTTGTTTCCTACATTTCCAGTGAGGTAACCAACCATCTGTGGCTTTAAAACAATTATGGTTTAATTTCATGGCAAATTCGTCTGATTTTATTTTAAACACTGGACTGCTAAAAGGCAACTTTGAGCAGTGACAGTGGAGAACTCATTTAAAGCATCTTCAACAAGCGGATCGACTCCGCCATGTTCTGTTTCTCAGAAGTCTCTTGAAGCTCTTCTTAAGACACATTCTGGTCATAATTTTTCTTCTAGTAGCAAGACATGACAAATTGTAGTGTGCAGTATTGCAGTTAGTTTTCGTTTTCGCGAGTTTTCATTCATTAGTGTTAGGTGGGTAAGTTTTGATCATATCAAGTAATTTACTTCTTGCAGTCAAAGTCATATCATTTTGTGCCATATTCTTAGTTTAAAACGAAAGTTAAATTGTAGGTCATAAAATTTAAAAAGTAGGTCAGCAGTTTTAAAAAGGAAATATAAATTGATATTGGATAAGTTACACACAGTAAAACAAACACTAAGAACTCGATACGAATATGTCAGACGTCTTGTAATGAACAGTAACGAATTGAGACAGTATGTGTTTACCTAAAATGACAAGCTGTTCAGTAATGTGCTGCTGTGTAACAACTTGCAATGGAAACAGTAGGGAGTCGAGGAACTGATACAAAAATACAGCATTATTAGACATGACGATCTTGTAGTTCTGGTTGTAGTTGTTTATGTTATGTATTGTACACAAAGGTCTATTTCTGTTTGCAAATTACATGTTGCAAGAAAATGGCTAATTTGTTTTGTTTAAGAAGAGGAAAACTGCCATTACTGGACACTGAACCTGTTAACTGAAGCATCTTTCTTTGTGTAACTCTGTATTGTTTTTGTACTTTAAAAATTGGCACAATGAAGCAGCTGGCCCTAATAACTGGTGGCTCCCGGTATCAGGAATCCACAGTACATATTTTTTTTAATGATTAAGAATATACATCAAAGTGACTCATAACAAAATTTAAGCTCGTCTATCACTGTTTTAATGGCCGATAGTTACTTTTTGGCTCCAAAAATCTCTCCAATAACCAACGATTTTAAGGTCTGTTAACTTTAACAAAGCTTGATGAAACAGATTATCTACCATTAAACCTTTAATGAGTGATTTATTGCCCATTACTGCTTATATTCCACGTGCTCGTGCGTGCATGTGTGTGGTGGAACTTTGCAGGCTAAAATCTGAGACTTGGTAACTCTTAAAATGTGTAAGTTTTGGGCTGCAAATGAATCCACGTTTACTTGCCCGCAATTGGCAGAATTCACCTGCTTCAAGTATTTTATGGTACTTGACTGTGACCACTGCTCCAGCGTTCTAAGGGCTCCAGCAAAGCAGAAGTTATGAAAATAACTTGTCTACTTGTCTGGGGTAGAGTCATGCGCATAATTAACCAATAGTCAGAAAATCACCCCTACCACTCGTTCTTAAGGATACAAAGGGGACATAACAGTAACAAGGGAAAACCCATCCATTATCGGTGGATTAGAAATATCTGGAACAAGCTTTCTCCATCATTGACTTCGACAACGATTCTGTTAAGGCTCTAACAACAAGATATGGTCCCTTTCTTGGGCAGCCAAAAAATTAATTTTGTAATTATTAGCAGAATAATGGTTAATGATTTAAGCTAACCATTTTAAACCTTAACGATTAAGTTTAAAAGTTAACAAATTTTTTTAACAATTAATTTTTGTATTTGTTAATCACAAGTCTGGTACTATCTAAGAATACTATTAAAATAGAGTATGACTTTGCACTATTGGTATTGAGTTGTTACTAACTTCATGTGTATTATGGAATAAAACACCTTTTCTGGTAATGTTGCCTTTTGCTTCATGTTCTTTATGGTTATTAGTGCAGTAAAACCTGCCTAAAACAGAACGCGATCGTTCCGGTATTTTTTTCCGTTTTCACAGGTTTCCGTCTTACAAAGGGTTGTGTTTTAATAAAACAAAGTACAAAAAATATGATCGCATAGGATTACAGTGAAGGAATAATTTAAAATAAAAGTTTGTAAATAAAAAATAGGTTCATATGTATTGTATTACTGTGTTTTCAACTTACGTACAATAATTCCAGTTTCTCTCCTAGTTTCTCTGTCCCCACATGTCTTTCAAAGTGCATTGTCGCGACTTCTTCACAAGAGAACGTTGTATGATCTCCTTTGCATCCTGCATCAACTCCAGGAGTTCTGGAACATTCTTGGAAGCTGCAAATTCCTGAAGGTCACTTACTACAGATAGTGCTTCTCCAAAAGTGTGTACTTTTAGCTCCCTTTCGTTGCTTTCGTCGTCGTTGTCCATTTCTTCCATGACTTCACACCTGCTGTTTTCGGCAGCAATATCAGCTGCACTTTGAATGTCTTCAGTCGTGGCAAGTTCATTTTCAAACTTTACTACATCTTCAGCTTCATCTGGCAGATTTCCTTGCTTACAGAGAACGGAAATTTCCTGTAAATTTTCCACTGTAACATCTTGTGTATCCGCCGATGCTTGTGCAGGGAAACCAGCTTTAAGGAAACACTTCTTCACTGTTTCGGGGAGAATTTTCTTCTTGGCCTGATAGATCCAGTTAACAGCATCAAGGACATTAATCTGTTTAACAAGCTGAGAAACATTGGTACTGGTGTTGATTTTAGCAACAAGTGACTGCAGTACAAACTTCCTATAAAAGGATTTAAGTATAAATTACACCCTGATCCATAGGTTGTGTAATTGAAGTTGTTTGGGGGGGGGGGAATAGGCTAGCTTCACATTAGACAAATCAATCCTTGGATGACAGGTTGCATTCTCCAAGAACAAAATGACCTTACGACCTTGACTTTTCATTCTTCCATTAAAAGAAAGAAGCCACTCTTCCATTATAGCACTGGTCATCCAGGCTTTTTTATTAGATCGCCAATTGACTGGGAGGGAATTACGATCCAGGTGTCCGAAGGGCCTGGGACATGCTGATTTTCCAATCACTATAGGTTTTTCAATTTCACCAGTCACGTTAGCACAAATAAATAACGTAAGTCTTTCTTTAGACAGCTTGCCACCTGTGCATTTATCACCACGTACAGTCAGTGTCTTTGAAGGCAATACTCTAAAAAACAAACCTGTTTCATCACCATTATACACATATCTAGGTTCATATCCTGCAACTAGATCTCCAATTTTCTCTTTCCAGTCCGCTACTGTCTGCATATTGTAGCGTGACAGAAAATCCACCTTGTTATAATTTAAAAAATAATCAAGTATAGAATAAAAATAAAATGACTAAAAAGGAAAATTACTATAAAAATTAATCAAGGACCACAGAAAATTGAAATCATAGATTCGAAGAAATAAAGTGAATTAAAAACAACCATACAATATATAATAAATCATAGAAAAATAAAGATAATCCCATGTATAGAGTAATTATACCCAGGTAGAATAGGAGCATGTAAGGAAATACCACGGATAAACAAACCTCCATAATAAAAGGATAACTATTGGAAAAAACAACCACATATTATAAAAATAGAAACCCCCCAAAAAGATGAAATGTCAATAAGAAAAGTACAATAAAATAAGAATAAATGTAAAGTAGGTGTAAGTAAAGTTTCTAGAGATATGATTAACAGTGGACCAGTGCAATTTATTTTTATGATGAAAAGTAACTAATGATGATCCCATTTAAGTGATATTCTTTATCTTACAAGACTAGAGAAAATGACTAGAAATAAGATAAGAGAATGCAGTAAATGGTGAAGTGAACAAGGGTAAATTCCTAAACTAAAACAAAAACAGCCAAAGACTGCATAAAAATTAATTTTAATAAACTATTTAAATAAAAAACAGATGTGTTTTGTTGATGTTAACAGTTCATTGAACTCAAGGCTTGAATGCTTGAGATTGAATCTATTTTTTTTTATATAATATCTTTATTGTTTTTTAATGATATCAATTAATAATAAACATTATTGTAATTAAGTAAGGGCAATTTAGTTAAGATTTTATAAAAATTGTATGTCAGAAAGAGTATTAGCAAGCTGGAATAATAATAAGCATTGTAATTGAACTAACATAAAATATAGGCCAAATGGTAAATATCACCAACATTATAGTTAGTAAATAAGTTAATGAAATTAATTAAATTGATGAAAATTGTTTAATGTAAATCAATAACCGTGTATAATAACTGTAACAACACTTTGTGAAGGTATTGAAGGAATGTATAAAATATCATTAAAAAAAATGCAAGTGTAATAACACTGGAATCTAAGGAAAAGCCTAAATTGAAGATAATATTCAAATTAGTTACGGTAACCAAATCATAAAATTACTGAGAATTAAAGAAAACAAACCATTATAATTCAATCAATGATCTTGTTCAATGATAATTAGAATCTAACAGAAATTGTAAACCATTTAATGCAGGGCCGTCCCTAGGGGTCTAGGCGCCCGGGGCAAGCTTACGTTGGGCGCCCCCTCCCGCCGCGTTGAAATCGTCCTGACCACAGAGAAGTTCTCTTGTCTGTGTCCTGACCATGCCAATCTAGACTGGTTTTTATAAAAATATACTGACTAGTAGTCATGAATGTTAGGTAAATAAGAACAGAAACAATAAAAGATATTTCATAGAACGTGATTGTATTTAATTATTTATAGCTAAAAGTAAAGAAATTGAGTTTTTTATAATTTATTAATTATTGAGTAGGCCTATATACACAGAAAGGGCTTAAAAGATATAGTATATTGTGTTACGTGTCAAATTGCACTTTAAAACAAAATTACATTCAAAATGGAGATTAAATCAAAGCATTTTAAATTAGTACGAGAACAATATTACGGGTCCGCCTTTGCTAGTATTGCTATATACTTTAAATTGGAATTCTTCTTGCTTTCATTTTTGCAAAATTGGCAATAATGTCATCCATGTTGAGTTGTTTGGTGACTTCATTCTCGATGGCAAGTATTGCGAGCGAGGATAATCTTTCTTGCATCGTTGATGAACGCAAGTAAGTTTTTATTAGTTTTAATTTGCTGAAGCTATGCTCACAGGTTGCCACTGAAACTGGAATAGTGAGGAGAATACGGAGGGAAATCCACAGGTTAGTGAATAGGTCTCTTCGATCAGTTTTCTTTATAATTCTTAAGGCTTCCAGAGGAGACATTTGCTTTTCATTTGGGGTTTCATTTGTCAGAGCGTTTACATGTGAAAGTTCATTGTAAAGGTCCTTGCCATTTATGTCAGAAACGTTATTTACAGTAAGGTGATCTTGCAAGCTAATGCAAAGTTCTTCAAGTTCTTTCTTTTCTGGCAAATGCTTCAAATCAAATAAAAATCCCCATTTTGATTTGTGGATAGAAAACTTATCCATCCTATCTTTTAAAGACGTCAACATTGTGTCTACTAGTGGCAAAAAAACATCTCTTTTAAACATATCCTCAGGCGTTGGGTTGTATTCATCTTTACTTTTATAAGAAAACATGTTTTTCTTCATCCTTGGTCGTTTTGTCTGAAATGTAGAATCAATGTCAAGGTCTTTGGCTATTTCTTTTGCTTTTGCTATAGAATCATTCAATCCACTTTCTCGGAACTGCTTTACAAAATCCGTGCAAGCCTTTAACTGGTTTGTGGCCAAAGCAATGTCAGCACTTTTGTTCTGGAGTGTTTTGCTCACGATGTTTATTTGAAACAGTAAATCGTGCCATATGACTAAGCACACCAGAAAAGAAAAGCTTTCCATGTGAATCTGCAAAGACTTTCCTTCTGATGATATTGTAGCATCATTTGAGTCTTCACTTAGCTGTTCTAGTGATTTTATAACACTGCCATACTGGTAAAGAATGGCAGAGACAGAATTAATCCGTGCTTCCCATCTGGTTTTACGCACTTTTAAAAAAGTATTAATTTCACGTTTAATTCTTTTTTACAATTATTTTATCGATGCGCACTTTTTTAATCATTACTTTATCAGAGCGCATTTTAAAAATGATTAATTGCATGTTTAGATCAATAATTTTTAAAATACTCGATTAAAAAGAGAATATTGAGCATTCACTATTATTTCACCTGCATCTTGCACGCTTGAACATGCTTGCTTACTTACTTACACCAACGCTTTGGGAATCATGCAAATATTGTGTATATTCGTTGCAAAACACCGAATAGTAGTGTAGATTTTACCGATGTCTTTGCTCCATCAGAGACAACTAAGTTGAGACTAAGGCAGCCGCAAGGCGTATAGAAGGCTAACGGGTAGTTTAACAATATCCTAGCTTGAACACCTTTTTGTATTCCAGCCATGTTGGCCCCATTATCGTACCCTTGTCCTCGGCAGTTTTTGAGATCAAGTCCACAAGATTCAATTTCTTGATTCAAAAGATTTGAGAGAGCTTCACCTGTCGACTCTTCAGCAACAGTATAACCTATGAAGCTTTCTTGGACGACTATTTCACCATTAGTTTCATTTTCTTCATGAACATAACGAATCGTTAGTGACGTTTGTTCCTTGTGACTGACATCTGGCGTACAATCCATGATCACAGAAAAGTATTTTGCAGAATGTATTTTTTTGATGATGTCTTCCTTGACATGCTGAGCAAGTAGGTTAATAATTTCATTTTGAATTTTAACGCTTAACATTTGGACCTGCTGTTCTTTAGCTTCGATCTGTCGTAAGTGTTCTTTCATTGTCGGGTCAAACTGCCCCAGCAACTGGATGAGGCCAAGAAAATTGCCATTATTCTTTGTGAAAAGCTTTGTTGAAGATTCTCTAAAAGCTATATTATTTTTGGCCAGAAACATTATTACTGATATATCTCGTTTTAAAATACTTTTCCATCTTTCTGTTTTAACATTTATTTGGTCTATTAGCTGTTGATCAATAGCTTTATCTCCCTTCAACCTTTTCTCGGCATCAATCCACTTTTGAGTGTTAAGAAAATGTCCAGGTGATGTCTCGTGCGATTTTGCTCGTTCACAAAATTTTCTCCATTTGTTAAATCCCTCTTTCTTTCCAAAAAAAGACTGAATGGAAGGTTCAAATAAACGACAAGGCAAGCAAAAAGCGTCTGCCGTTCGAGAGTACACAAGCCACCTACGTTTAATTCTTTCACCATTTTCTGCAATTCTGTATTGAAATTCATTGGAAAAATGGCGTTTGTCAATCCGTGGGTACTCTTTATCATTTGCCAAAAAAGGTATTGGCTCCATCATTGCAATAATGTCTCTTTCTCTCACTGATAGGTGCTCAGGCCAAGTTGATGGGTCATTGGATAATTGACGTTCAGAACTACTAGTAATAGATTCAGATTCACAATCAGTGAGAACATCGTCTACCTCAAAAGTATGGGTAGTTTCATGTTTAGCTGTCAGTGGATTATCTTGAGCGTCTTGTTTGTTTGTACTGAAATTTTTGCAATGGTGAGATTCTACATTATTAGTTGAATTACTATGCAGTTCATCATTTGGCAGAGCTACAGATGAAGACGAGGTGGGCATAAAAAACTTGTTAATTTAGGAACTTTACTAAGCAGTACTTCATGAGCTGCTTTAGCTTCCCTTCCCATTTTCCGCCTTTGAGCCCCTGATTGCTTTGAGGACATTTTTCTTATTTGAAATCTTGGGATATATTGTTCAACCAAAATTCAGTCAAAAGTGTAAGATCTTCATTTTATTTTAATAACTGGAAAAGAAAAAAATGTCACAATCCTCATCGAATAGGTTAAGGACTTTCATAGTTGGCAGTACAAAAAATAATTAGGCCTAACATAATAATTTTCAGTTAAAAAAAAACAGAGTTAATTCTTATTTATAGTTAAACAATGATACAATTTCCAAAATGAGCTCTCAACCCAAAAGAGCGCTTTATTACGCAAAAAAGATTTAACCTTCTATTTAATACTTTTGAAAAGTATTAAATCTACGTTTAATTCTTTTTAAATTTAAATCGAAACGCACTTTTAAAAAAGTATTAATTTCACGTTTAATTCTTTTTTACAATTATTTTATCGATGCGCACTTTTTTAATCATTACTTTATCAGAGCGCATTTTAAAAATGATTAATTGCATGTTTAGATCAATAATTTTTAAAATACTCGATTAAAAAGAGAATATTGAGCATTCACTATTATTTCACCTGCATCTTGCACATTAAAATTATTATATAAATACACATTATATTATGTACACGCACGAACACAAAAACAATATACACTACACGCTCGTTTTTATAACATACACTATATACGTGAAATTTTACTAAAACCTATAGTGTAGAGTGATGATCATCTAATATAAGACGACAGTAAAGAAAGCATTTCTTAGAAATATATAATAATATAAAAAAAAATGTAAGCTAATGTAATAACTGGAAACTCATTGGTTTCCTTCTGTTTATTTACTAGGACATATTTTTATTCTTGAAATGCTTAGGAATATACAATAGTCAATATGCATAATTATAATAATGAGAAAAATATTTAGTAGGCCTAAATGTATCACGTAGGCCTAACTTACCTTTCTAGGTTATGTATACACACTATAAACATCCACATTATACACACTATAAACATTAATATTCACTATAATACACTAACAAAATACAAAGTAATAAACAATATTTATACAAACTGGATAGAATAAATAAATTTTATAAACTTCAAAACACGAAAGATTTACTGAAAATTTGACGTAAACAACATCGAGTACTGTCAGCTGTCAACCTACCAAAATTTCACAAAGAAAACAGTGTAAATTCGGCCGCGGGGCGTGAATAGACGAAGCATCGTGCAAACGTAGTGGGGACCGCGGCGGGCAGCAGAGATTAACATTCGATTCTAGTAATTGGAAGCGTTTGGTACTGGTACTATTACAAGCCAGTATATTATACGGCATAACGACGATATATGCGAAATACAAATTTCTCCAACTCGTGGCGCCCCCCCTGACGTGGCGCCCGGGGCAGCTTGCCCCACCTGCCCCCCCTAGGGACGGCCCTGATTTAGTGTGGCAGGAAGGAAGGTAGCTAAAGCCTACAACCAGATATACTGTAAATATGACCTTTTAAGTTAAAAAATACTATAAAGTATATCATGTGTGGTATTAAATAATGCAGAATTAAATAAGGAAATTGATTATGTAATTAGTATTTAATAAAAATAAATAATAAGCAAAATGTAATTAATAATATAATGTAAAAGTCAATTATTTAGTTCAACATATAATTAAGGCTGAAGTGTCAGCTGATTAAAACGATGTGAATTTAATATTAAATCAGCCAGGATCTTTTGTATGAAGAAGAAAGAGAGTTAGTTGATTGTTAAACGTTGAGATGAACACATCGGAACGATCTCACACAAATTAAACAAATTAAAAAAGACAGAAGATATAATTTTGGATACGAATTAAACCTATAAAAATAAAAAAGAGAAATTTAAAAATATGAGTCATCAACACTGAGTTCAAATGAAATAAATCAAATTAGTCTATTTATGAAGATTGGAAGGCGTAACCCAGATATTAGAACAATATAAATGTTAATTCAGAATTTTATCGATACGAAATTTGCCATTGTAAAACCTTATGAACTATTGGAACAAGAACACATTTGAACACTGATTGCCGAGCCAAACAACTGATCACTAATCCAGGATAATTACACTGTTATAAAGAGAAATTAATCACTACCGCTTGGATGAGGAACACATAAAGGATCAACATTTATTTGAAGGAATTCCGTCGTGAAGACTTCTCGTACATACGCAGCAAGGAAGCGGCCATCTTTGTTTGAAACGGATCAGTCCAGCCAGCTGTGGTGACGTCAACCTTCGCCCAGATTTGCTGGTTCGAGAAATCTAATTTTATTAACATTTTTATATTAAATATTATTTCTATTTTTATAATTAAGAACTTTTTTATTGTAAGTGTTGTACTTTTCAGCGCTACCCTTTCTCTGACTATTTAAATAACAGCTAAAAGAACCTGTAATTCAATATTAATAATTTATATAACGAAACCTATTTGCCCTGAGATATGAGTTTGCGAGCTGTGGATTAGCAGTTCGATTTAAAATCGATTAATAGCTATAAATTCAATAAATTCATTTAATATTGTAATTTTGAGTTTTATTTCTTGGTAAACATATATATAGAAGAATTTCAGGTAATATTTGAAACCTGGACTCCAAGAAAAGAAGAGAAGAACATTGCGAAGGAGTATAATCACTGAATAACTGAATACCACTAATCGATTATTACATTTTATAATCTAATTAATGCTGGAAAACAATTATTGTTATTCTAACATAATAAATAAATAAATAAATAATAAATAATTAATAAATTAATAAATAATAAAAAATAAAAATAAAATACATTTTTTATTTTCAAACAAAATTTTTTTCCAAGTTATATTATAATTTTTGTAACTCCGAAACTCAAATTTACGAAACATTACAAAATTGACACTACCGACGTGTGGCTTATTATATAAACAAACCCGAAAAATTTGTTTTGTTACAAAATTGGCGTCCAACTTAAGGGGCTGAAATTAGTAATTGATAGGCAATAAGAGATAAAAATAATCTGCCCAATTTCTGATTTTA
This sequence comes from Magicicada septendecula, assembly GCA_034769895.1. Taxonomy (NCBI): domain Eukaryota; kingdom Metazoa; phylum Arthropoda; class Insecta; order Hemiptera; family Cicadidae; genus Magicicada; species Magicicada septendecula. The sequence continues at coordinate 893,313,903 of CM068367.1, forward strand.
GCTGGCAGCTGTTACAAGATCAGAAGGGTAATAAAAATGCCAAAGAGAGCAACATCAAAGAAAAGGGCGGCAGAAGCCGAGACAGAGATTGATATGGACGACAAAGAGGCAACTCCCGTTGAAGATATAGAAGGAAGGTTACCTCCTGCGGAACCGAATCAACCCGCACAACAAGAGGAACAACCTGAGAAACCTACACAAACAGGGGATGTCAATCTCCAGGAGAAAGAGTTAGAGAAATCCAAAGCAATAGAACATCCGATTCTGGATAAGATGATGGAAATGTTCTTACAAATTAGTCAGAAAATGGATGAGAACAACAAATCCACAAAAGAAGAATTGAGTAAGAAAATGGATGAGAACAACCAATCCACAAAGGAAGAATTGGGAGAATTAAGTAACAAAATTGGAGAAACCAATAAGAAGATGGAAGAGAATCAGAAGAGCATAGAATCAATAAATAAAAATATAGAATCCACAAAAGAAGAATTAAGGAAGGACATTGGAGATACCAATAAGAAAATAGATGAAACCAGTAAGAAGATGGAAGAGAAGATGGAAGAAAATAGTAAGAAGATAGAAGAAAATAGCAAGAAGATGGAGGAGAAAATGGATGAGAATAACCAACTATTAAGAGAAGAATTGAGGGAGGTTAACCAGGAAAATATGGACAAGTTAGACGATTGGTCGACACGATTTATTTCATCATAGTCCGTAGATTTTGTGATTGGTTTCACATGTCCTGCTGTTCCCTTTACCCACTCGTCTTTAATTTTTATTTTTTTTTCTAAATGTCATAAATTTGAGTTTTTCCCACTTTAAACAACACGATTAATTCTTTAGCTGGACATTTGTTTTTTCGTGTTCTTCAGTAACTTTAATTTTCTCCTCCAGTAAGTGTCTTATGTTTAGAAGTCACTGTTACTGAATTATGTACACAAATACAGTAAAAAGTAAATTTAAAAATCACTCAAGTTCGCAGTTTTCTTCCACTCGTACTTAATCACTTGTCAGAACGAAACTGAGAATGAATACACTATACAGTACCAAACACTTGTACCCTACCATGTGTATTACAAGAGGGTTGGAAGAAGTAACGGTACACTGCTTTCAATTACAGATGTTACTCCATCTAGCGTACCTGCTGCGTCTTTGAAGAAAGATTAGAGTTAATGGTTCCTAGAACTTCGGTGCAAGTATAGTCGCGCTCAAAATTAATGCCTATTACTTTTTCAAAATTTAAAATGATCAAAAGAATTTAGTACGTAGCTATGTATTACGCATAAAATAATCCGTCTTAGTCAGGTTATTTATGCAAACGGTTGCCGAAAATTATTCCGCTTCCGCGTTAGGCAGTTTTCCGGTTTAGAGTATTATTTTACATAGGAAATAACTCCGTTCTGAAATTTATTTTTCGTTTGTCCAGGTTTCCGGTATATAGGGCGTCCGGCTTAGGCAGGTTTCACTGTATTTAGTTATTAATATTTGTTTGAAATTTTCATGACTTATTCAAAAATAAAAAGAAAGTGAGCAGGGTAATTGACGCAAATGAAGGTGACAGTGCTGAATGTTATCCAAGTTCAGCATGATGGTAGATGGTAGACTGGAGGTCTAGACATCTAGATACTGTTACGGTGTCTCTTTTCAAGATAAAGGAATTACCCAATTTTGTAGTATGGTGGTGTGGATAGGTTTGCTTTGGGTAGAAATCATTGGAAGTTGACTAGGGAAGTATTTGCGTAGAAGTTGGGTGGATAAAGCTAATGACAGTAATTAAGATTATACGACTGTATTTTGTAATATGCATGATGTTTTTAAGGTAGTACAGTTTTTTGCAATAAGTACAGTTTAAAAGACATTTAAAGTCAAAATTCACCACAACCCAAACTACATTATTCAATATAAAAGGAGTCTTGCTATTGCCTACCGATTATTTGAAAAAAATTCTGTTAACATACACAGAAATTTGTTGTAATCCTGAAGTTGAGACTTTCTATATAGTAAAACTTAGGTAATTAAAAATCCAAGGAACCACAAAAAATTTGAAGTATTGGTACTGAAATTTCAATTACAGATTTTTTTTGTACCAGTAATCATATTAACTGCCCCATTTACTAAAAATCTAAAAGTAATTGCCTATTAACCTAAAAATAAAGATTAATAAAATATGTAAGTACTTAACACACACTTTAATACTAAAATATTGTTACAAAATGCAGAAAAGTGTACACAATTACAGAACATTCTACGTATTTCTCAGCTATTCCAGTGAAATCCGGCTGTAATGTTGTGTGCATACATGATTCTCAACATGCGTTAGCGAGACTGTTCCAGACTTCACCGGCCACGCACACTGTGTCAAGGCTGGAATCAATTATGACAGCTGCCACAATGACAGTGATTGTCAGTCAATTTAAGTGGCGATTTATTCCAGTGCAGTTCGAAGTATTGTGGCGAAGTGTTTTATAATTGTGCAAGACTCGACATTATTATTGCGTTTGAACAATTTTTATTTGATTTGTTGTAAGAAACTATGTTGTTGATTACAAACTGTTTAATTGTTATAATTAAAGCTGGTGATTAGTGACTTAATTGGTGTCTTGTATTTTGTTTTCCTCTACACCATACAATGATGAGTAGATTGTCATAACAATATAGTATAATATAATAGTAAGTACTAGAACAAAATCGTTTTGGTTTCTTAAATTTTAACTAAATACTGTACAGTGCTGTAGTTTAAAGGCATAAATTAGGGTAAGATTATTAAGCAGATGTTGTGTTTGTATGCCTCTCACCTTTCATAATGATGTAGCCAAAACACTCTTTTGATCTTCTAATGCAAGTTTAACATGTTTGCCATATTCTCTTGAACTTTGAAACATGACTGTAGACCACTTAACATTTTTAATGCTTCTTTCCTGTAGGGAATGTGTATTTGGTGGCCATCTACTGTGTTGCTGCTTTTCTTCTTTCTTCAGTTTCCATTTTTCCTTTCCTGTGTTGAGCTTTAGCAACACTGTCATCTTTGCTTGTCTAGCTGCCAGCTGTTACATGATTGTCCACACAGCAAAAAACATAGAAAATGGTATAGTAGCATGTTTATTTCATCTTTTGGGTTCATTTTCATCTGTTACATTTTCTTCCAACATTTCAGCATTTTCAGTTCCTTCAGGATACTTTCTGAAGCTGTCTTTTGTAAACAGTTAGCTATGGTTTCATTTTTTAGTCTTCCATGCTTTCTAAGTCTATCATGCTGATTTGTGTCAACAACCTAGTTTTTTCACTTGTAGTTTACACTTTTCAGTAACTACTAAACTGACTCTAATCATTATTAATTTATTATATTTGTATGAATGCTTATGGTCTGCGTTTTGTTTATTTTTTTTTGTATAGCACACATACAATCGATACAATCACTATTGAACTGAATTTTTGGTGTAATTATTGCATAGATTATAACGAGTGTTAGGAGCGAAGATTGTGTTGTCAGCCTGGACCCTCAACATCTGTTTAAAAAAGTTCTGACATTCGAAAACAGAGTGAGGGAGTAATTTATAACACTTTTTTTTTTCAAGGTTAACAAGGTTAACACAGCAACATTATTCTTCGTATTGTTTAAATTAGCAGCCATCGTTACTATTTCTTTTATAAAATTGCTAAACTGCTATAATTTTTATTGTTTAGACAAAGCTTTTCGTCATCACTGACATCTTCAGGTCTTAAACAGCGTTATTTAAGACCTGAAGATGTCAGTGATGATGAAAAGCTTTGTCTAAACAATAAAAATTATAGCAGTTTAGCAATTTTATAAAAGAAATAACAGCAACATTAGTTGAGCTTGGTTTTTCATGAAGAAAGACCCGAATAAGTGTCAAGAAGTATCAAATGTAGCTGGTGGCCAGTGGCATAACTAGAAATGACGGGCCCCCCGCAAATATTTTTTTGGGGCCCCCATCTCCTCATGCTTATGATGAATGAGTTTAAACTTAATGTCGATTATCTTTTTATAGAGGATAGTTACTGGTAGAAAAATAATTAACTACTTATACAATAAATGTTTACTTTATGATCTATATAAACTTCAATAATCCTTACAATAACAAACTTAAATAATTTTCATTTAAAAAACCAAACTTATATAATTTTCACAAAAGAAACAAACATAGAATATTTACAGAAATAAAGTAACAATTAGCTAGTAATATTAGCTACTTTGAGCATACATATAATGATTCGTACTCGGAAGTATTCATATCTCTACCTTACAAGCTTTCTTATTGGCGAAGTCTTTTATCAGTTCCTTTACAATGAGTTTTTGTGCCATCTCATATTCAATTGTTAAAAGAGACAAATATCTTAAACGATCTTGTTTAGTTGCATTCATTGTGTAAGTTTTGATAAGTTTTAATTTACTAAATGATCGTTCAGCACTTGCTACTGTAACTTGCAAGGATAGTAATAGCAGTAATCCAGTAATCACTTCAGAAAAATCAATTCTAAGTAGTGGTACTTAATAAGCAACAATTCAGTCATTTCTTTTATTGTTGTTTCTGATGTTATATCATGTTTGAGCAATGAAATCGCATTTAGTAGTTGCATTGGGAAAGTCGGACTCAAATCTTGACAATAATGTTCTTGAAGCTGTTGTGCAGATTTAAGTATAAGTTCTTCCTTAGTTTCTAAAAGTTGTTTAGGTTTCAAAAAGTAAAATAACTTTGACAGTTTAAACACACTTAAGAACCTCTCATTTAGTTGTGTATTAACAATGTCAATGATATTAGCAAAAACATTAACTCTATAATTTTTTTTCTTCGTTTTCAAATTTGTGGTCATGTGATATTTCATCGACATCGAAGTGTCGTTTTACAGTCATTCGCCGTTTACTTGCAAATTCTGGAACTATTTTCCACTTAGCACAGATACGAACTGCTTCTTCCTTTAATTCATCATAAATGTCTCTAAACTTTACTATTTTTGTTTTACGACTATATAGTACGTTGCTTGCAGTTTGAAAATCAATATCTTTATTCTGTAAGACTTTTGAAGCATAATTTATTTCACTCAAAATTGATTCCAGTATTACGCATATAAACACAAATTCAAAATTTGACATTTTCTTAATAATATTGGTAGCATCATTGCTTTCGTCTTTTTTAGTACTTCTTAACATTATTTCTGTTAAAGCTTTAAGTATATCCAAAAATCGTAATTTTACTGCTTTTAACGAAGATATTCTCGACGACCATCTTGTTGGATTCAGTCTTTTCAAAGTTATCTGTGAGTCCCCTGTAAAGTTGGACAATAAATCCCAGCGATTTATACTATTTCCAACAAAGGTATAAATTTCTTGCAACAGTGTGAAAAAATTTACAACTTCTTTACAACCTGAGACAGTATCGTTAATTATTAATTTAAATTATGACTTGCGCAATGTACATATTCCGCAAGTGGTTCTATATTTTTAATTCTTGTTTGCACACTATTGTAGGCACCTTTCATAAAATTTGCCCCATCATAACCTTGACCTTAATCGACTGTTCAAAAATGATAATATCTGCTCAGTCATTCCAGAAGCACTGTGATTTGTGGTATTATGAAAACCCATGAATGTCTCTTTAATATTTAATTTGAGAGGCTTGCAGGTTTCATCTCGTATAATTTGTACATAACGAAAAATTATACTCATCTGATCAATTTTTGTGATATCCTGCGTAGTATCTACTATCAAAGAGAAAAATGGCGATGAATTAATTTCATTTATCAATGATTTTTCAAGATTTGTTCCCAAGCATTCTATAATTTCATTCTGAATTGCAGGACTCAGATATTTCACTGTACCTTTAGGTTTATTCAAAACTTGTTTCATAATATCATCATATTTTGCTAGTAAATTCACTTGTGATAAGAAATTTTCATTATAACCTTCTCCTACCTCTTCTCTATGACCACGAAATGCTAACGAATTCTTTGTTAACATAAGGGTGATATCAAATAATCGTTCAAGAACCATTCTCCAAAACGATGCCTCATGTTTAATCACTGTCTCTGTGTTCTTATCTATAACTCTATTCTTCTTCCAATTATCATATATCTGATATGCTTCAACATGATGTAAACTATTAGCATGGATTTTAATTTTTTTAGATAATCCTTGCCAGTCACTAATTCCACTACGCCACTGAGAATTTTTCTCTGAGGAAAATAACCAGCACGGTTCACAGTATGCCATATCTAAAATTTGAGAGTAGCACAACCATTGTCTTCTTATTTTTCCATATTTATACGCGCAATTATAATACGTTTCAGAGAAATGTCTATTACTTTGTAGAGGGTCCATTTTGAATGGTCCTCTCGGCTGAAACGGTTCAGAAGATATGACGAACTTGCGTACATCATCGTCGAGAGAGGTTTAAAAATTACCCATATCTGTATTGATAATATTTTCAAATTTGTTGTAATGCTGGTTTGCGGTAGATTCATTTTCCTTGTTAGAAATCGTTACTTCCATCTCCGTGGCATCCAACGATGTTGAAGGAACAGAACGCTCATCTGTACAGGTGGTGCTACTGCTAGGTGTAGGCGGGGTATCTTCATATGATGATGGTATCGCAACAGTATTCAAGGAAGTTGACCTTTGTTGAGAAAAAAACTTTAAATTTTCTTATTTTTCTTTAAATTCTCCTCAGCGTCTCTCTTCTTCTTCCTCTTTTGCGCTCCACTGGCATAGGATCTTTGTTTATCCATTATTTACTTATCTAAATAGATAAAATGAATAATCAAAAATAAATCACATTTGTACGAGCTATTTGAGTATTTACCGGATTAATAACTAATAGTTCTTATTAGATGTGAACATTTAAGCGAATTTAAGCAAATATTGATGAACAGATTTTAAATATGAAACAATAATTAAAAATCTGGTGTGAAACACTTACACGATTTTCTCTTACCCTACTTTTCAAAGTATTTCAAATTTAACCAGCAGCATTAATTTTATTTTCTGTTTAGATTTATTGAATTTTTTGTAAAACACTACCGGTACTTAAAATTAATTTTCTTTTAGCTTTCTGTACGTGTAGATTACACAGGTATGTGTATAATATTTTTATTTCCGCTAAAATTGTATAATGAGTTTAAAATTCGATTACGTTGACATAAACCAGTACATATTATAGAACGCCTAACAGTCTATAAATAGAGCAATTTTAAACAAAATCGTTGGAGCCGTTTTTGAGAAAATCGTAAAAAACCGAAAAATTGCAAGAGTAAAGTGGCACTTCCGGTTCGCCGATTTTAACCAAAACCTTGCTGTCACATCCCAGGAACAATAACTGTCTTAAGTTCCAAATTTGGTTGTTTTACGATTTTTAGTTTTTCAGATATTTTGGTCACACACACACACACACACACACCTTTTTCTAAAAATGGTATTTTCGGACTCAGGGGATCTCAAAACGTGTATTTCCGGTGAAAACTCGATATCGAATTTTTGGGCCGAACACATTACTTCCTCTAACCTTGTAATGGAAATTTTAGCTAGAGCAATGCTATGTATTTAATAGGTAATAATTTAGGATTTGTATATATTATATTTAAGATATAAGAAATATCAGACTCATGTGTAGTAGTAATTTAATATGTAGTCGCTATAAGATTTAGAAAATTGTCAAGCATAATGTTAGCATATACACTACGCCAAGGACAGGATCTTTTGTTTCCAACAACTTGTGACTTTATTAGAATAACTTTAACTATTAAAGTACACGTTGGCAATTTTTACATTAACGCCCAAAACGTGTGGCAATTAAGTTAACCCATCAAATCTTTACAACCTATATTTCATATAGGGTAAGAGAAAGTAAAAATATACGTACATATAATTAAACATACCTCTTTGATGACGATAAAGATGAAAATTTCACTAAGTCACTACCATTCACTTCAATCTTTGAACAGAATCACACTGTCGAGTCAGTCGGCACTACACTCTGGACCAGATGAGTATGGAGCAATCAGAAACAAACACAAACAAATCTAAATGACGTCAACTTAATGAATCACAATTTCGCCACAGCGAGCTTGCTGTCGCCAGCATTTATAAACAAACTAATCAAACAATACTCTCATATCATTTTATAAACTTACCACGTAGTTACCGTCCCTTCCGTGATGTTCGGTATTATTATTTTATATAGCAAGTGCTTTGTGAAACACTGCTATCGCTCTATTGCGTTCTGAATTATTGAATGGACTGTATCTACTCGGCTAAGATCGCTCGAGCGGGAATCACTTTGCCACTGCGCAAATTTCAGTTTGACTTTGTCGACTGTACCATACGAACCATATCAGCACCAGTGTGCAGCATCGGACTTGTCACCCCATTCCTGCCGGAGTTTCTTCCAGAAATTTTGCTAACTATTGTGACTACGTGAACGCCGAAGTGCTTTGATTTTATAAAATATATCTTTCTTATCACTGTTAAATAAAATTAATAAAAATAAAAATTTAATAAATAAAAACATACGGGGCGGCGCCGGAGCCCGGGGCCCCTCTTTTGCTCGCCCCCCCCCCCGCATTGCGGGCTCTTGCGGCTCCTAGTTACGCCACTGCTGGTGGCTATGGTAGAACAGCAATACAAAAGAAAAAGACATGTGCAAAAGCAAAACATGTAAATATTTCTGTTCCCCCATAAAAAAAGGAATGTAAAGTTACCCAGTTGTCTGACTTGGATATAGATGTAACACAATGTTGTCATGTCTCCTCTTGATGTTCCAAGTCGCTATTTTCATCTCTTTCAAAATCAAATCTCGTGTCCGTTTCATTTGTGAATGTCTTTACCGTTATGTCTGTCCTGATTTCCGAGGATATTGTTGGAATTGTGAATTGTTGATTAAGACCACCATATAGGGCAACCAATCCTGTGCCAGCTAGATTTTTATCGACCTTCTCTGGTCTAGGTCCGTTGTGTTCTGTTATAGGACCACCTCTTCACCACACACGATGGTCTTGAGTAGGTAGAGGCTCTGGTCGTCTGGTACATCAGAGGAGATATGATGACAAAACAACATCAGATTATAGATATAATGAAAGAAAGACAAATAGACATGTTAGTACTTACAGAGACTAAGAAGAAACTTAAAGGATCGACGGATATACATAATAATTTTATGATTTGGAGTGGAGTCCCACAACAAGTCAGAGCACAAGCAGGGGTAGCTATTATAGTCAACGTAAAGTGGAGAAATAAAATAAAGGGATACAACTGGGTGAACGAAAGAATTTTAACAATTGATCTTAAGATAACAAGAGGACATTTAGAAATCTTAGGCATATATGTCCCAGAACAAGGAAAACGCGAAGAGATGGAAAGATTTCATAAACAGCTACAGAAGACATGACAAAATAAAAACCACCATATTATAGTAGCAAGTGATTTAAATGCCAGAATTGGTAATCAACCTATCAATAATATAATAGGCAACCAACAAGAGCCTACAGAGCATGCAAATGGAGGAACACTAAGACATTTTTGTACATATAACAATTTAAAAGTAACGAATCAATTCTTCCGTGAAAAAGACATTAATAAACATACATGGATGGCGAGGGGACAAAGAAGTATAATTGATGATATAATAGCCAATAGGTAAACAGCCAATTGCGTATTAGATGTGTACGTGTTTTGAGGGGTTGATGTAGGGACTGATCATTTTTGGTAGTCAGCAGAATGGCCATACCGAAACCATGGATAAAAAATAGAGTAATTAAAAAAATGAAGGAGACATAAAACCCATTTACATGAAGTATATAGTATCAAATACTTGTTTCAAAAGAGGATTAACCAATACAAGAAACAAATACAGCTGAAGATATAGAAACAATGGAAAATTATTAAAGACATAATACATAAAACAGAAAATAAGGTGCTAGGAAAGAGAAAGAAGAACTTCAGAAGGAGCAGATTAAAGGTATGGAACAAAGACACTGATAAAGCATTAAAAGAAAAACAAAAAGCTTATAATAATATGCTTCCATGTAGGACACCAGAAAATGTACAGCTATACAGAGAAAAAAGGAACATAGCAAAAACAATAATATCCAAGGTACATACAGCTGGGAACAATACTGAAAATGATGCACATGGTAGACAAGAACAAGCATATAAAATTATGAAACATCTTAAGAAAGAACAAAAGGATGCATCTAGATTGAATATTATTGGGAAAGAAGAATGGATTGAACATTACAAGAAAATTTGGTTTGACTCCAACATCAAAGAAGAAGAAGAAGAGGGAATGGAAATACAAAACGTTACAGTAGACCAGCTAATATTGGAAGAATTAAAAGACACTATTAAACAGCTTAAAAATAGAAAAGCAACTGGCCCAGATAATATAAGCTCAGAACTTATTAAATATGGTGGTATTTTGTTACATTGAAGGATCCTACATTTGCTTAATATGTGCTGGCAGCAGACGCGCATACCACAAGAATGGACAATGTCGAAAGTGATCTCTCTTTTTAGAAGGGAGACAGAAGAGACACCTATAGTTACAGAGGTATTAGTCTCCTAAATTTGTGGTATAAGTTATACACACGTATTATAACAAGAAGACTACAAAACATAGCAGAAACTCTGTTAGAGGAAGAACAACATGGTTTTAGGATAGTAAGCTCTTGCATAGACTGCATATTTACCGTACATAAAGTGATAGAAAAACGATGTAAAAAGATTTTAGAAACACAAATTGCCTTTATCAATTTAAACAAAGCTTTTGATAGAGTGATCAGACCGAAGTTATGGGACATACTTGAAAATAAAGGTATACCACAACACCTAGTTCAGGCCATAAAGAGTTTATATAGACACACCGCGATAATCATAGACAACAGAGAAGAATCTATCCCAATTGAAAGAAACCAAGGCTTAAGACAAGGTTGTTGTCTGTCACCATTACTTTTTAACCTTTATCTAGATGATCTCAAAAAAATGGAAGGAACCATCCCCTGACGGTATTAAAATCAACTGAAATAAAAGCTTGAAAACCATTCTCTTCGCGGATGACCAAGCCATATTTGCCACTTCAGAAGACGATCTCCACCGAGCAATATACATCTTGCATGAAATAGGAAAAGAATATAACTGTAACATATCTGAATCAAAGACTAAAGTAATGGCCTTTATATGAGATGAATTGTTTTGGACCAAAATATGCATAGACAACACATGCATAGAACAAGTTACTATATACATTTCAACTATATTGGACATGATATTACTTATGATCAAATAGAGATATAGAAAATAAAGTGATGAGTTTCACAAGAATGTGGGGGGGGGATTTGGAGAATGTTGGGAAATAAATGTAGAAAAGAAGCCCCCCCAAAATGTATAAAAAATGACATTACCTACACTACTGTATGGTTCTGAAACTTGGGTCGTAAAGAAAAAAGATGAACAGAGGATACAAACAGCAGAAATGAAATTTCTGAGATCAGTTAACAGGTGTAATAGATGAGATCATATAAGAAATGAAAAGATGAGAAGTGATTTAGATATTTTTGCAGTTAATGAAAGGATTAAAGATTACAGAAGAAAATGGATTCAACACATGAATAGAATGGAAGAAAGTAGAATACAGAAGATGGCGAAAGATTACAACCCTAGAGGTAGAAGAAAAGTTGGTAGACCTAAGAAAAGGTGGACTGTGGAATAGGAACAGGCCACTAAAGCCTAAAACCGTTAAGGAGAAGATGGTGATGATGATGTAACACAATGTTTAGTTATGTAATTTTAAGATAAGAGCGAATATCCAACAGCAAAAAAAAAAATTGACAGAAAGAGATGGAGCACTTTTATTTTTCTGGAAGTGTTACATCAGTTAGGCGTATTAAAAAAATATAGGGTTTTTGTTTAAAAAAATTAATGGTGGACGAATAAATTTGCTTAAACGATTTTCAAAAAGCCTATACAATAATCTTGCTGCTTTTAGAAAGGACAGAGTTCTGTCTATCGCTGTTTGTTTCTGAGGTCTTCTTTGAGGTTACATTTTACTCTGTGTCTCTGCCTGAGTTCTGCAAGATCACTATAGTCCTTCGATATGTGTATCACTGTAATTGCTCCGCTACAAGTGCAGACAGGTCGTTCTTCTCTTTGCAGGATGTACGAATACAATATGTTTGTGTGCCCAATTTGGAGTTGGGTGATGCAAACTTGTTCACGATGATTGCGATCTCCTGCTATTTGCTATTTCCAGACTCTCTGCTTCATGGCAGAAACTTTGCTCTGGTGTGTGTTCTACATCTGCTGCCACACCACAATAAAGGTGGTTGTAGCAGCTAGTTTCGTGTGTCAATCGTGTGTCAAGTCATTCACAAATCTCATCGCCTCATCTGCTGTCTGCAACAGCTTCATTACCTTCAGTACACCTACAAGACCCGGACACTAAACAAAAGTAAAAGATGAACCAAGATCTTCTAACACCATGCCATTATCTGCAGTAAAAACTGAGCACTGTGCCTGGTTTGCCCAAAGTAGTTAGAAAACTCAGTGAATCCTTACAGGTAAGAAATTTCCTTTCATCACAGTGTTCACAGAAACAAAGAGTCTACCACACCGCATACAGTTTGGCAGTGTGTACACTTGCCGCCTTGGGCAGTGTCCAGGAGTGGGAGGCGCCCTCGATGACAAACACACTACCCACTCTGCTTTGTATTTTGACCTATCGGTGTATGCAATGGTGTGTTCTTCGCCATATGCCAAAGGACTAATCTATTAAGGAGTTTCAATTCAGTAGGGTGGCACAATGTCTTGCTTCTACTGGTGATATCCAGCCGGCAATTTGGTTTGCGAAGCAGCCACGGCGGCACTTTGCATGGAATGTACTCTTGGCCCATCGATGCCTGGATATCAGCACAAATACCGGCTAGTCTGGTGAATGTGGAATAGCAGTCATATATTTTAGCAAGTCTGTTACTTGCCAGCAACACATGGTTTATGTGGCTCGGTAGTGTTAATAATTTTGCCGCATATTGACGTTGAAGATGTAAGAATGTCATTCCTGCTTCACAATATAAGCTTTGTGCAGGGCTAGTGTGGAACACCCGTTTGGTGTAGCACACCCGTGTTGTGAACCATAATTCCATTTTGGATAACACTAGCGTGGTGTACAGGAACAATAAAATTTCTCTATGTGCTCCCTAAGCCATATGAGAGATGCACCTGATTGCATTTAATGAGGATTTGCATCTTGCAGCCAGGTTGTCTACATGCGCATTTCATGTTAATTGTCTGTCGAAAGTTAGGCCCAGAAATATGATTACGCCCCCATAATGCAGCCAGACACCGTTTATGGTTAACGTTGGGTCCGGGTGCCTTCCTTGCTTTCGACAGAAATGGATACAGGTTGTCTTTGTTGCCAAGAAAGAAAAGCCTATGTTGGTAGCATTTTGTACACAGGGCCGGTCCTTGATGTAAGCGAACTACGCAGCCGCGTAGGGCGCCAGGCAAGGGAGGCGCCGAAGGCGCCCGCCACGGCCTTAAACTATATAGACCCAGAAGGCACAGAAATAGTTTCAGTAAAGACGAGAAAACATAGATAAGATAAATCATATGTACAGTTAAAAATACAACATAAAACATAATTCAAAAGTATTGGGTATAATAATAATTCATTCATAACTTTAAGTAAAAAAGGAGGCCAACTTCACGCTTGGGATGCAGAGCGGACGATACCCCTCTTTGGATAAAATGAACTCGTCCGTGATTCATGCGTGGGAGTGGGAATGAACTCGTCCACTATTGGCTCGAAACGCCATTCCCGAATTAGTGCGTCGACGGAGTAGTTCGAATCAGTCGTGTGAATGAGGTTACCTGTATGCTGTTGCCTGTTAACAGGTAATAGGCTTGAGTTGCGAGTTTCCTGTATTCTTGTAGTTGTTTTGAAAATTAAAATAATGTCCAGTAGTAAAAAACCATCTGGGTCATTTAACCGCAAAAGGAAATTACAGCATTCAAAAGAAGATGAAAAGAAAGCAATCAAAAGCTTTGCAGAGGTTTTTTTTAGGCTTCAACTTCCTTAACGAAATTGGACGATAAAACTATAACCGAAACCGATGATGATGAGTTGTCAATATCAGAGGCTGTGACTGGACCATCAACAAGTCAACAAACCATTGAAATTGTAAGTTGATTTGATTTACACCACAGTAATATATAAGTAGAGTATAAGTAAAATGATAATACACTTTTTATTTTGTTTTCTTTTGTTACGGTCTAATTGTTGTATGTGCTAAGCCTAAAGAAATTGTCCTCTAATTGTTATTTTTCCAAAGTATGCTATTTACGACAGGGGAAGCTAGCTTGGGCTAGCGGCGAAGAAAGCCGAACGTAGCCGAGCATGCCCGATCGCGAGAAATGTAAACAAACTGTGGTCTGCCACTGTCACACTGCAAGTCATTGTACTCTACACAGTGCGTTAGATCTGTTTTTATACGACTGTAGTTTACTGTTGCTGCAATATTCATGTATCTTGTTTGTAATCAGCAAAAATGGCCCAGTGCATGGTTAAAAGCCTAAAGCCTGATAAATACTCCTTTTTCTTCTAGGCCATACGAAGAACATAGGACAAACTTACAATCAAAAAATGTATTAAAATATTCCGGCTATAGATTTTTCTTCGTTATTTACTACAAAAGAAAATAAATCATCTGTCCGTCTGTTTACTTTACTTTTTAATAACTGAAAAAGACAAATCTCGAAATATTTTAATAAATTTTTAATTGTAAATTTGTTTTAGTTTCCTTATTAAGAATAAAGGTTACCAACTTTAATTTTATTTATTTGGCGTAATTTTTATCGTTCCTAATTTCGAATTTTTATGACTGCTGCGTCACCAGATATTTTACTCACCGCACGCCACTGCTACCTGCTGTATTATATATGAGAAATATGTGTAGTGTTTGTTGTATATTAAGGATAGTCTAATTAATTGTTCAAAGCATTCACTCAATAAACATTAGAGTGGCATTTTTAATGACCCGTGTTTTAAAGGAAAACTGTTAGGCCATGACGAATTTTTATCTAAGATGTTATATCAACATATATTGTGTTGAATCATATAGGCCTATGTGACAACAAGTCACCAAGTAGCCTGTAGCCTACAGCTGAATTTTTATTGCAGGAACTGACCAGAGGCACGTCATCGGCACTATCAACTCTCTGTGGAGAGTGGCCATCCAAAATCACAGATGAGGTAGGAAAACTGCTTGTTGAGCGAGGACCTGTGCAAGTCACTGACGAAGATTTTCCCCTTGACGCTAAAGGTAGGAAGTTTTCTTCACATCATTACACAAGGAAACTTTGCAATGGGGAACAAGTCCTCAGGATTTGGTTACTATACTCAATACTAAAAAATGCAGTATTTTGTTTTGCCTGCAAAGTCTTTGGATATGCAAATTCATCTCTTGCTGGAGACCAAGGATATTCAGATTGGCAAAACTTGACAAAGATTTTGACCAGTCATGAGAAGTCTCCTAATCACATCAAAAATTGTCAATCTTGGCGTGAACTGTCCTTGCGTTTACGTTTGGATAAACGATTGACAAAGAAAATGAAAGAATTATCCAAGCTGAAACAGAACATTGGAACCAAGTTCTGAAACGCTTACTTTGTATTGTCCAATTTTTAGGGACTCAAGGATTGGCCTTTCGAGGAACAAAAGAGACTCTTTTCAAGCGTAACAATGGCAATTTTTTGAAACTTGTAGAATACATTGCCAAATTCGATGTTGTCATGGCTGAACATGTGAGAAGAGTTACTTCTGAAGAGACACATGTTCACTATTTAAGCAAAAAGGTACAAAATGAGTTTATTAGTCTCTTGTCCACTAAGATCCAAGACCGTATTTTAAATGAGCTAAAACAGGCAACATATTATTCCATAATACTGGTCTGTACACCTGATGTAAGCAACACTGAGCAAATGACATTGGTGGTGAGATTTGTTAAATTTGTAGAAAATGAGGAAGTGTCAATTAAAGAACATTTTTTAGGTTTCGTACCTATCACGGATTCTACAGGTGAAGGCCTCACAGAAATTTTACTCAATGAGCTATCTACATGGAACATCCCTTTAAAGAACTGAGAGGCCAGGGATATGATATTGGCTCCAACATGAAAGGAAAGCATGTTGGAGTTCAGAAAAGGATACTTGATTTGAATTCTCGGGCATTTTTTGTCCCATGTGGAAACCACTCGCTAGTGGTTAACGATGCCGCCCTGTCTTGCCCTATTGCAGTTGACTGTTTTAGTATTATTCAAGAAATCGTTAACTTCTTCTCAAGTTCAACTCACCGATGGAGTATTTTGGTGAAACACGCATCAACTCTTACAGTGAAACCTCTCAGCAATACTCAGTGGGAGAGTAGGATTGAGGCCTTATTGCCTCTGAGATATCATATTGAGGAAATATACAATGAATGAAGCCTCTCAAGACCAGAAATTCGATGCCGATGCATTTGGCAGGAACACTGCTTTAGGAATGGCAAACAAACTGCAAATCTTCAAGTTTCTGTGTTGTTTAGTAACTTGACATGAGATCCTGTTTAAAATAAACATGGTAAAGCCTTGCAAAAAGTCACATCTGATCTGCAAAGCTCAATGGATCTCGTTAAAAGTGTACAGAGATTTCTAGAAAAGATGAGATCTGATGAAGCCCTCAATAACGTCATCACAGATGCAAAAGAACTTGCAGAAAAAATCGGTGTTGCTGCTGAGTTTGAAAAAGAAACCCAAGTCCGTCCAAGGAAAACAAAAAGGCAATTCTCCTACGAGATTGAAGATGAGCCTGTTCAGGCTGGGAGAACATCGTTCAAAGTTAATTTCTTCTTTGTCGTGCTTGACACAGCAATATCCCCGCTTAAAGAGAGGTTTGAACTCACGGAGAACCACAGCAAGAGTTTCAGATTTCTTTATGACATTGGATATCTACGGATGGGAAGGAGTTGAAGGATGCCTGTACGCATCTGCACAGTGTTCTAAGTGTTGGAGAAGAATGTGATATAAACGGAGTTGAACTGTTTGACGAGCTGCAAATTTTTGCACCAATGCTGCCCTCTGGAAGCTCTCCAGCTAAAGCCTTGTCGTTCATAACCAAAAATGGTTATATGGACACCTTCCCAAACGTTTTTGTTATTTTGAGAATTCTTCTGACACTCCCAGTTTCAGTGGCCAGCGGTGAAAGAAGTTTTTCAAAGTTGAAACTGATAAAAACTTATTTAAGATCAACTTTGTCCCAAGAGCGTTTAAGTGGACTGGCAACAATGGCCATTGAAAATGACTTGCTAAATGAAATGGACACAGATTTGATACTCAATGAATTCGCAAAAATGAAAGCCAGAAAAATCTCTTTTTAATGATTTATGTTGTTTAGCTTTGCCTTCACTAATTATACTTATAAATAAAATTTAGATTTCTTGTAACCTGACTTGTGGTTGTATTCATTGACTTTCCACCATTCCAAATTTAACGTAAGTGTATTTTTAGATTTATGTATTTATTTTCTCAAGGTCTAAAAAATTTTTACAGGCAATTGTATTGTAATTAATACTATATGCTCAACAAAGACATCATAGTAAAGTTAACAAAATCATCAATCAAATACAATTTTTAAGTTACATTGAACTAGTTTGAGTTTAAAACAACGTTAGCAATAGTTTTTCAATCTCCAGCAAATTACTGTGGAAACAAATAAAGCCCACATGCCCCTTATAAAATTAGGAAGAAAGGTAATTTAATTTACAGTTCCATAAAAAACCTAAGATAAAAATGGTTTTGAAATGGCTTCAAGATTATAATTTTAATACTACTGTAACAGTCAGGGAATCTTTATACAAATAGCAAATGCAAGTTTGTGAAATTTTCAAACAAGTATCATGATTTTTTTAATAAAAGTAGTGTGTATAAGATTACCGATAACCCTGACATTTAAGCCAAAATATACCTAAAACTCTATTTCTGAAGCCTTCATTTTCAAATTTTTCCGGGGGACCCCCATACCCCCTCTACCTGGGTACCCCCCCCAGACCCCCTGTAGAAGGGGCGCCGAAATATTGTTCGCTTTCACTAGAAAAATGTCTAGGGCCGGCCCTGTTTGTACAAATTGTATATAGTGCCTTGCATTTTATCTTGAACATTGGCGTTGCTTTGGCCGAGTAGAACAGTGCAAGATCGTCAACATACAAACACTTCACAACTGACGTTTCTGTACCCTCAAAGAAGCTGTTGATGATTATAGTCAAAAGTGTGCCACTCAATGGAGATTCCTACAGTACTCCATTTTCCAGCTCATGTAGAGCCGACAGTAATTGTCTGACCTGAACAAGTAAAGTCTTGTCTCTGAGATAGCTGTAGATAAATTTTGGCAGGTTACGTCTCAACCGCCAATCATGTGGTTGCTGCATGATGTTATAGCTCCACATTTTGTCAAACAGTTTCCAAAAAATTTATGAAACTATTTTTAACTGCGTTTTCTAGATAAACCAGTTGATCAGTAGTAGAGTGTTGTCTCCTGTACCCACACTGGGGTGTGGTCAGATGGCTGTGTTTTTCAAGACATCAGGTGAGGCGGCTGTTTAACCATCCTCTCCAGTAGCTTTCCTAGACAGCACATCAATGATACTGGAGGATAGTTTTTTGCTTTCAGGGGATCCTTTCCAGCCTTAGGAAGCGGGATGATGATTGCCTCCTTCCATAGTTTTGGGTATTCTCCTTGTGTCCATACGACATTATAGAGTGCCAGTAGGGTAGGCATAGCTACATCCGGCAGTTGAGATATAATGCTGTAAGAAATATCGTCCTGTCCTGCCGCAGTGTTGCCAATATTGCGGACAGCAGACTGTATTTCCCTCATTGTGAAAGGCACATTATAGGTCCTGTACCTTTCACATTCAAAGTGAAGGTTGTGTTTGATTTCATCTTTCTTTACAAATGAAATTTTGAGAATATCTTTCTGTACTACTAATCTTGGCATATCTCGCAGCCAAGGTATTGCAATTTCATCGGGGTTGCAAATAAATTCACCATCGTGCTCTATGCATGAGGTAGTTGTAAACACTGATGTGCCAGTGATTGCTCTGCTCTTCCATACTTCTGTCACTGGGTCGACCGTGTTATAGTTGAGATGTAGGTTTCCCAGCTTGATCATTTTGCAGTGAGTATTGTTGCAAAACAGTTGGGGAGGACGGCGATGGGCGATGGGCGGCAATATCTACTTGCATATGATGGCAGGAACAGCCACAATGTTTGGTCCGCTCTTCTTGGCGGGTGGACTGTGGGTCTCGTAGTAGAATCCAGTGTCGGCTCGTGACTTAAGAGGCTGGAGGGTGCGATCTTTAGGCTTCTTAATTATTTATCAATGTTGCCAATATTTTATCACATAATTTATTAATAAAATAAGAATAGTAACATGTGCAGCATGCAAATTTTATTTAAAAATTTTAACTCACCTCAAATATTGTGAGCTGTTGTGGAGAGTCAGCAGTTTTATTAATAAACATAACCACAAACTCTCGAAAGTGTCCAC
Organism: Magicicada septendecula; assembly: GCA_034769895.1. NCBI lineage: Eukaryota > Metazoa > Arthropoda > Insecta > Hemiptera > Cicadidae > Magicicada > Magicicada septendecula. The sequence goes on from CM068367.1 coordinate 893,333,485, forward strand.
AAAAGTCCCTATACTATTTATATTATTTTTATGATACCTACACTTTAAACAGACCATTTATTTATATACAAAGTCCATTTGGCTTTTCTTTAAATTAACACACTTTTCTAGCACTCTATCATCAAAGTCCTTCACTTTTTTTAACAAGTTCCTTGTTGATAGATAACATCGCAAGGGAATTCAGTCTATTTTTTTCATTGTATTTCTCAAGAAAGTCTTTAGTCTTTTCAGAGTTGAAAAGCAGTGCTCAGGTTCGGCAGTTGTCATGGGGGTAGTTATGATAATTTTCAGAAGTTTCAACACTTCTTTGAAAACTGATGTAAGATTGTTTTCTCCTATAAATTTAAGAAGTTTTATTGCACCTTTAATATTAAAATCATGTCATCTGTATAATACCCAATTCACTCCGAAGTTTGTTTTCTTGTAAGAAAGGGTAATGCTGAATCACTCCCTTGAATTTTTCTTCCGGAAAGTTTGTAGAAAAAAGTGGAAATAAGTCACTGGACATCAATGAAGCTGCTTCTAGGTGACTCGTGTAAGTAAACTTATCTTTTATGTGAGTTATAATGATGTCACATACTTCTTTTGCATCCCCTATTCTAGTGCTGTAGCCAACATTATTGTTCCTTTTTCTTGGTTGCTCAGGGAACTCTTCATTTATTTGTGTTTCTATTTCATTTATTTTCTCCATCTCTTTCAGCATCTTATTTTCAAAAATTCCGATGTCACTTTGCCACATTACACTGTCTTTGTTCCTACTTTGTAGTTTTTGGTACAGTATGTCCACATGGGGTAGAATTCTATGGAAAAAAGTTAGCCAGAACATGAAATTTTGGTCCTGAAGAGCCCTTCTGTGACCACGTGCCTCATTAACTGTGAGTCTGTTTGTACACTTTTCTTCAAGAGCTTCGGAACATTCCTCCAACTTATATCGGTTTTCGTACACAACGTTGACTGTACGAATATTGTAGTTCCATCTTTTTATAGAAAATCTGGGTAACCTGGTTTGCACTACTTCCTCCAAAACGTCCGCTCATAGAGATGAGTGTGAAAAAAATGCTGGAATGGCAGACAGATTTGAGAAAACAACTCTAACTTTGTTGTCTACACTTGTTGCTTTTTCTAGTAGCAAATTAAGTTGATGAGTGTAACAGTGTACAAAATATGCGAACGGATACACTTATCTAATTTTTGTCTAACACACATAACATTAGCGCCACCATAATTCTGAGCTATTAACTTTTCCTTTGATGTGTGCAGAAGAGGATTGATATTGTCCATGATGCACTTTGCTAAGGTTTCTGCACGTTACCTTCAGGACTGAGAAATCCCCAAAACCTTTCGTATACCGATCCCTTAAACATATACCTAAAAATTAATACCATTTGACAATGGTTTGTCATTCTTATCACATTCGGTTGCCACAAATTCAGAAGCTTGTATCATATTTTCTGTTTCTTCCCTGCAGACAAAGCATACAGTCCAATGTATCATTCTGTATTATTTTCGATGTACCTTTGAATACAGTGGTCTTTCATTGCAGAATCCAGCTCCACAGTAAAATTAATTTAACCTTTGTATACCCTCGGATTTGTAGACGATGCTGATTTGTTATGACCTCTTAGAGGCAACTCAAAAACACTACAGAATTTGACACACGAAATCAGCCATTTTAAAATATGTCTGTTTATGCTGACTTGAATATTTTGCTTTTCAATGTTTTGTCTAAATTGTGAGTAAAGACTAGACAGTATGTTTACTTTGCCTAGCAAAGAAAGATCAAAAACACTATTCATGTGATTGACGGATTGTCACAGGACAAATGGCGCCAATCGTACACACTATCGTTTTTGAGGTCCTTAAAAGGACCGTTTGTCGAGTACGCTAAATCATTTGCGTACGCTGCCCGAGCCGCGCTGTGATGTTCGGCGGCTGCGTCCACTGTTCCGGGCGTGCTGCGGTCCTCTTCCTTCGGCAGCGGTATGTAGAGCCCGCTGCTGTCCCAGTCAATGTCCATCAGTGCTTCTCCTGTGCTCTCCATTCTTCCTTCTTCCTTTTCTTCCCGCTGGCTTCACGACGTCCAATGGAGTGCGCCAAAATTGCTGCCAGAGCTGTTGAGTTATGCGTCGTGAGACAACCCAATGGGTTCCTAGTACCGAGCCTCCGGTAGGGGCTCCTGCCTAGTGATCCTGTCCAGACGAAATATTATTTATTTAATTTTTAGTGGTCGCTACAACGACATGCTCGTACTAGGTCGACTAGTACAGTATTTGTCGAGGCCGTTTCCAAGAATCACCTGGACGTGTTCGGTACTCGCCAAGGCCAGCTATGAGTGGGTTTGTCTGGGTCCTCGCAGCTCGGATGTAAAATTTACGTGCAAGTCGCCTTGCGGTGTCTTCCAAGGAGCGGACACTGAGTCCTCTTCTCAAAAGACGAGAAGAAAACCGATAGGGGACTTTGGCTGCTAGCCGAAGACCTCTATCGAGAACGCTTTGCAACCTTTTTTTATGAACGGTTGCGAGGTAGCCCCAGACGGGAATAGCATAGGTAATGATCGGCAACAGATACGCGTTGACGATCAGCTTACGCAGCTTGCGGGTCATAGCCTTGTTGACGGTATCGGAAACAGTTGCGCGAGACGAGCGGACACTTTCCTTCGCATCGTCTCAGAGTGGGCACGCCAGGTGAGCCGACGATCAAGGTGGACACCGAGTTATTTAACCTCTCTCGACCAGGGCAGGTACGTTCTACCGAGTCTCACTCGGCCTCGTGGTTCTTTCCGGCGCTTTGAGAATAGCACCGCGGAGCTCTTGGTTTCGTTGACGGCAACTTTCCAACTTTCCGTCCACGTCGAATACGCATCGAGTGCGCGCTGAAGTCGTGGGATAGCTCTGTCAGCGTTCCGATCGGCGGTATACACCGCCGTGTCGTCGGCAAAAAGAGCCATCTGGACTCCAGGCTCTCTGGTGCGTCGTTGACGTACACGGAGAACAGAAGAGGCCCTAGCACGCTACCTTGAGGTACCCCGGCTGTAATGCGTCTCTCGGAAGAGACATGGTCGTCTATTTTCACGCAGAAAGTCCTCTCCGTCAGAAAGCTAGCAATCAAGCGAAGGTACAATCTGGGAGCTGGATTTCCTGGAGCTTGAACAAGAGCCCGTCATGACACTATCAAAGGCCTTTTCCACATCTAGGAAACAGGCGACAGTCTGCTCTTTCCGACAACCGGCGCCCGTGATGTATTCCACCAGTCTCATCAGCTGATGAGTGGTGGAATGCCCCACACGGAAGCCGAACTGTTCGGGGACCAGTACATCGAAATTTCTTAGATGGTCTAGTACTCTCCGTTGTACGTTCCGTTCGAGAACCTTTGACGTGGCTGACAGTAGACTAATGGGCCGGAGGTTGCCGGGACGGGAAGCATCCTTTCCCTGCTTCGGGATCACTATGACCGTCGCCTTACGCCATTTCTGGGGAAAATAGGCCAGTCTGAGACACGCGTTGAACAGCGCGACCAAGAAAATTACTCCTTGCTCCGGGAGTAGAGTAAGAGCGACGTTCGAGACGCCGTCCGGGCCAGGAGCTTTTCTCGGTACGAGTTCAACGAGCCGATCTGTGACCTCTTCCCTAGTAATGGGTTCGGGCTCCGCAGTGATCGGAAGAGACAGAAAGTCTTCCACTTCGTTCTCGACTTCTTCGTCGAAGTCCCAGTCCATGGGCGGGTTAGGAGCTAACTGTCGCTCAAAACACGCGCCCAAGTACTCGGCCTTCGCTTCCGGGCGAACCAGGATTTGACCGAAAGGTCCAGCAATGGCTGGGATACGAGGTCGGCGCCTCTTCCCTACCAACGCCGAAGGTATCCGGTAAGGGCTACTTTTGTCCGATCCGTCCCCTGCTTGGGCCATGGCGAGTTCCCAACAGCGTCTCCGGTAGGCCTGCATTTCACGACGTAAAATGCCGGTCGCCCGGTTGTACGCTGCCTTGTCGGCCGGGTCACGGGTCCGCTGCCAGCGTCTCCGGAGGCGATTTCTCTCGCAAGCGAGAGCACTCGTCTCCTCTGGGATCCGCTGCCAGTGGGGCGTGACGCCAGGCTTCATCCTGGAAGACGCGTCGATCGCAGATACGACAGCCTCGTCAAACGCGGCGACTGCTTCGTCGACTTGGCGGACGGTTTAGAGTGGTCCCGCCTCTGGCAATCGGGGACTTAATGCCGAGCCATAGCGGTCCCATTCTACCACCTTCCTGACGCGCCAAAATACACACACAACTGGGGGTCGCGAGTAGTGCAGTGTCCCGAGTCTCAGAAAGGACTCCTGCCACTGGGTCTGTTTGAGTTCTTTTTATATGTTTTTACCTAATTGTGGGGGGGGGGTCTGAAGCGACCTGCGATTGGTGGATTATACCACCGGGACTAATAAACGAGGTCGCTTCCAGGACTCACCTGGTCGCGGGGTGTATTTACCAAGTCCAGCAATGAGGGAATTGTGGGTCACTCTGTCGGAACGAACATAGAATCTATGCGCCAGGCGTCTCACGGTGTCACCAAGAGAGTGGACACCGAGTCCTCTCCTCAAAAGTCGAGAAGAGTACCTCCGGGGGACTTTACACGCAAGCTTCAGTCCCCGGTCGAGTACGCGCTGGAGCGTTGTTCTATGACCACGAGCCAGGTATCCCCAAACAGGACAGGCGTAGGTAATCACGGGCAACACGTACGAGTTGACTATGAGCTTACCTAGCCGGGGGGTCATTGCCGGATTAGATAGCACGGGCCAGAGTCTGCTGAGTTGCGCTGAAGCGCGTTGTCTGATATACTGTCTATGGGTTCGCCAGGTGAGTCGGGAGTCCACGTGGAGCCCGAGGTACTTGACGCTGTTGGTCCAGGGCACCTCGACGGGGCCTACTTTAAGCGGCCGAGGGCGCTTGCGTTTGCGCGAGAATATTACCGCGGCGCTCTTGGAAGCGTTAACGGCAACTCTCCAGTCATCGGTCCACCCGACATACGCGTCGAGTTGACGCTGGAGCTTAATTGCCGCATAACTTGCGTTCGGCTCTGAGGCAAAAGCGGCAGTGTCGTCCGCGAACAGCGACAATTTAACTCCAGGAACTCGGGGCGTGTCATTGACAAACAGCGAGAACAGGAGAGGCCCAAGGACACTTCCCTGAGGGACGCCGGCGGTAATACGCCTCTCCGAAGAGAGAGCGTGGTTTATTCTCACTCGGAAGCTGCGGTCTCGCAGAAAGCTGCCGATCAAATGAACGTAGCAATCTGGAAGAAGGACTTCCGTGAGTTTGTACAGGACACCCTCGTGCCACACGCGGTCAAAGGCTTTCTCTACACACTACGTCTACACTCTATACTCTACATAAAGCTGCGTCTAGGAAGATCGCAGTGGTCTGTTTGCCTTGGCAGCCAGCCTCGGTAATGCATTCCACGAGTCTCATCAGCTGATGAGTCGAGGAGTGCAGCTCATGAAAGCCGAACTGTTCGGGGATCAGCACGTCTAGTCTTTCTAGATGGTCGCGGATCCTACGCTGGATCAACCGCTCGAAAACCTTGGACGTCGCGGACAAGAGGCTGATGGGTCTGAGGTTTTCCACGCGAGAAGAATTCTTTCCCGGCTTGGGTATCACTATTACTGTAGCCGCTTTCCATTTCACCGGAAAGTAGGCCAGTCTGAGGCATGAATTGAACAGGTCAGAGATGAACTGGGTTCCTCACTTCGGAAGGCGATGGAGGGCGGAATTCATGACTCCGTCCGGGCCAGGCGCCTTCCGGGGCTTGAGCTGAACAATCCTCTCAGAGACCTCCTCCGGGGAGATGGGCTCCGGTTGGACTGTGATACCGGCCGATAGAAAGCGCTCTATCTCGCGGCAGATTTGCTCAGTGAAAGCCGGGTTCTAGGACGGGTTGGGAGCGAACTGCCGCTCTAAACTGTCAGCCAAAAACTCTGCCTTCTCGAGGGGGCGGCCAAGGGGTTGACCGCCAAGTCCGACCAGTGCGGGGAGAGGCGCGCGTTTACGCCTTCCCGTTAGGGCACTGGGAATCCGCAGTCCTCGGCAGGGCCATCCATCTGTGTAACAGCTAGCTCCCAGTTGCGTCTACGGAACGCCAGCATGTCGCGACGCAACTTGCCGGACGCTCTGTTGAACGCAGCCTTGTCAGCCGGGTCACGAGTCCTCTGCCAGCGTCTCCGGAGGCGATTCCTCTCGCAAGCGAGCTGAGACACCTCTTCGGGGATACGCTGATAGTCGGGCGTGAGCCCCGGCTTCATCCGGGAGGACACGTCTACCGCCGAGACTACGGCTGTGTCGAATAAGGCAACTGCCTCATCGACATGCTGGTTAGTGTCGAGCGGGATATGCTCAGGTAGGCGGCGACTGAACGCCGGGCCAAAGCGTTCCCACTCGATTACCCGCCGCTCGTCGCGGACGGTAGCGTGCTGGGTAGCTATATGCACACTGATGGGGCAATGGTCCGAGGACAGTTCCGAAATGATGGAGACGTGGACCGGGCAATAAACGCCCCTGACCGCGGCAATGTCCCGTACGTCAGGGCGGGAGTTAGCCCTCGAGGGATAGTACGTAGGCTCGGTAGGACCCATGACTGTGACCCGAGCCGCATCAGCATACCTGCGTAAGCGGGCCCCGTTTGGGTTCACCAAGCGGCTCCCCCAATCAGGGTGCTTACAGTTCAGGTCGCCTGCCAGGACTACCCTTCTGTGTGCGCCAAAGACGGCCTCCAGATCGTTCGACAGGAGCTCCGTTTGTGGAGGCTTGTAAGCGGAAACCACGAGTAGACCGCCGAGAGCACCACGGAGCTCAACCGCGGTGCACTCGAGGTTCCGCCGCTGAGGCAGGACAACGCGGTGATGGTGAAGACTCGCCTTCACCTCGATGGCTGTGCCCCCTCCTGCGCGATTCGACCGGTCATCCTGGTAGCACACGTAGTTGGGTAGTCGGAATCGACGATGCGGGGTCAGGTGCGCCTCACCAATAAGAAGCACATCGGGCTTGTGTCGGGCAACGAACTCTAAGAGCTCAGAATGCCGGGAAGCGAGGCCTTTGGCGTTCCACGCCACGAGCTCGAGGTCTCGCTTGAGGGATTGCCGTGGTTGTCCGTTCATAACAGACCAATAATACGGCAGGCTTCCACCAAGAGGAGGAATTTGTCTTGGGGCGAAGCTGTTGCCAAGCGTTCCTTGATTTTGAGGAAATTTTGGGCTACTTTCTGCAAGTCGTAGCTTGCCAGAAAGTCGGACACAACGGCGAGATCATCGGTAGATGAGGCCTGGGGAGAACGCTTGGCGGCAGCTGCATAGCTGCGGCGGGGCGGGGCGGTGGAAGCGTTGGGGGCAGGTTCTGGAGCGGGTGGTCGCTCTGGCTTTTGGCGGACAGGCTTGGGTCCAGTGGCAGGTTTCGGCTGGCCCGTGTTCTTGGCCTGAGTTCTACCTGGTTTTTTGCCTGATCTGGGGTATCGAGGCTTGGGTGGCAGCGGCAGTGGAGGATCAATTTCCTCGTCATCCTGCGGCAACGGGACTAGAGCGTAGGGGGGTATCTCGCGTTCCGGCTCCGGGGGCGCGGTTGGTGGTGTGGCCTGTTGAGCTTTGCTCGGGCTCACTGCACTTTGTGGTTTCGGAACCGGAACAGACCTAGGGGCTGGTTTCCGGACCACAGGTTCAGAGGTTTTGGCCGTTTTTACTGGTTGACTAACAACTTGTCGAGGCTTAGGCTGGACGGGCTTTGCAAGTTTGTCCAGCTGCTCTTTGTAAACTGGGCAGCGCCTGTTATTAGCAGCATGGGCGCCGCCACAGTTGATGCAATATCTGTGGTTGTCAGGAACAGCGCAGGCCTGCGTTAGGTGGTCATTTCCACAGCGGACGCAGGTCGGCGCGTTCCGACAACCGAAGCTGCTATGGCCGAACCTCTTGACACCTGTGGCACTGGGAAATTCGCCCTGTCTGACGACAGGGCTCTACGCTAAGACGCGGAAACCAAAAAGCCGCGTAAGAGAGAGTAGGCTTGCGCCTGCCTCGCTATTCTCCGCCATGATGCGTACCAGGGGAATTGGACGCCTTGGTCCGGCAGGAGCAAATACTCGATGTACCGCGCGAACAGGATAGCCCAGCTCATCGAGGATTTCCTCGATAGGAGAGTCCACGTCCAAGCCTCTGAGGATAAAAGACAGAGGCTTCACGTGTTTGGGCGAGATGGTGTGAAATTGGAGTTGGGCTGTGCCTGGTGTGTTGGAACGCCAGGACGCTGCGGTACACGTCCATTCCTCGGACAACGATCTTGACAGTATCGCCCCCAAGGAGCTTCAAGTCAACGTTGGCCGGGGAAAGTCCGGGAACCACTATCAGTCGCCGGTAAAAATCGGTGACGTTGTTCACGCCGTGAACGAAAACGAGCGGGATGCGACGAGTGGCCGGCGGTGCTTGGGCATCGCCGGGCACAGTCGGCCCCGAGCCGGATTCGCCATCGGCGGGGACAACTCGCCAAAATTTCTAGCGGCGCTCTTTTTATGCCCTGACAGGTCGTGTGCCATGAACCTATCAGAGTGCCACTGGTCCCTGGTTGGCTCGCCTCGAGCACGTTAGATGGTCACGTCGAGGCCAATCAAGCTGCTGCTGATCCTTGATTGGCTCGCCTCGCCTTCTCGTGTCACGTCTCGGCTGGCGTCGAGAGCAGATCTTCGCCTCGCTACGTCACAGGATATTTCATGCTTCTTAATTTTTTCTGTAAGATGTTTTATATCATTAACACCTTATACAGTTTACAAGCAATCACCACTGTCTCTAGGAGAAAATAAAATACATGGAAAACAGAACAAAGATTTCTGACTGTCACAGCCACAGACAGTAATTTTTTTGGTATGCATCTTTCGAAAGCGGTTGCCTTCTGAAAACACAATTCTCACTTTTCTTATTCTGTTTGCATCATGCAGAATTCAGGAGTTGGCCTACCTAATAACTTTAGTTTAATTTTTTGATCAAGAGGTAATCTTGCATGTTAATAAATATGCACCATGTTGGATAAAATGTTAAAACAAAACCTAATAATTCGACACTACAATATTTCCCTAAATTATTCGTGAAGCTATTAAAAAAACACACAAACTCAAAATGTAAACACTAAACAAATGCCCGCACTGAAATAACCACACTAGAGAAACTATAAACACTAAAAAAAGTAAATCTCATATTGTCAATAGTCTGCGATTAGTTGTACTGAGTGAATCACGGCACTTTCTGCTGAACGTGGTGCGGCAGCAGTTGCGTCGAGTGACAGTGTAAATGCCGCCTATAAGCTTACAAAAATGGGTGCAAATGAAACTGCACCGTGTGATACATGCTGTTCCGAAAACATTTCTGGTATTACCTAACACGAAAACATTTTCTTGTCCGAAGTATTAAAGAAATATGTAATGACTGTCCACGATTAGTGATAATGGATTGTTTAATGATATGATTTAAACTGGGGGGCGCACGCATTAGTGCTCTAAGAACGAGCCGCCCCTGGTAGAATCATTTTTACTTTCTGAATGCTGTTAGCTGTTATTGTACTTGCTTGTGCTAAATGATGCTTGATGAAGCGTATCGCTACCAGCATTATTTCTTTTGGTATAGTTTTTGTCATTATTGCTGGAATAGACTTGAGAGTCTGTGCATAGCTTACTTTGCCCTAGTTTGTCGTGCAAACAACATTTTTTAGCTTCAAGGTAGCTGATTTTGTTTAAAATTTTCACTTCTTGAATACCTCTTGCTTGTATACAGGGCAGTTGCATGACATTGAAGAGTGTTGGCCACTGCAGTTAATACACTTCATCATCTCGCCACAAGGTTCATTGCCATGGGCCAACTTCCCACAAAAACAAATCTTGATTTCTGCCACAGAAAGTCACTCCAGAGCGTTCTCGACTGGGACTTAAGGTTGCATGTAAAGTCCCCCATAGGTTCTCTTCTTGAGCTCTTAGAAGAGGACTCGGCGTCTGGTCTCTTGATGTCACCTTGAGATGTCTGGCATGTAGATTCTATGGTCGAGCGGGCTGAGCTACCCACAATCTTCTAATCTCCAGACTCGGCAAATACACTCCAAGGCCAGGTGAGTCTTGGAAGTGACCCTGTTTATTAGCCCCAGAGGTATAATTCACCATAGAGGGGAGGAGCTTTCTGCCCTCCCACAAATAGTTAATTAAATAAATAGAATTCAAATTAACCCAATGGCAGGAGTCTATTTGGAGACTCAGAACACTATTTAACTCGTGCGAGACGTGCAACCCCCTAGTCAGGAAGTTACCATGAAAAACTTAATATTAAATTATGAATGAAAATTAGCCTATGATTATTATAAACTAATGAATTAATATAATATTATTGAATGAAGTAAGGGAAGAAGATAGTTATGACCAGACACATAGTACAAAATTATTATTTACTTTAGAGATGGCCATGTAAATAATCTTCGACAAACACAAAGAGAAGGTGGGACAAGTAATCACCAAGATAATAATTTAGAACATTCTGTAATTAACAGCTATGGCAATCAGCAAACCTATTTTGCCAATTATGTAAGACCAGGTAATTTAAGACAAGAGTGACTTCCAATTAATGACCATGGTTGAAAATAATATTCAGTAGTTTATTTATTTTAATGTAAATATGTTTATTTGTTTTATTTGTATTTCTCATGTTTATGACTGATTGAAACTTTAAGATGATTATTGGATTGTTCTTCAACTGATTTTGTTTGATCTCTTTAACTGATTAAAAAGTTACCCTATCAAGACTTATAATTAATGTTATATTTCTGTTAAATGTAGCGAGTATATAGTATGATTTATTAATGTTTTATTCAGATTAAGAAGTATAATAATGTTATTCGTGCATTAAATTAAAATATTATTTTATTCAGATTAAAGGGAAGGTAATATGTACTGCTGTAAATTGTTACAGTACATAACCCTTGTTAAATTAATTAAAATTGTAGAGTTTGTAAAAAGATTAGGTTAGAGAGAGGCAAGAAGGCTTACAACCATATTGGATTGGATGAAATGTCAACTTGTAGTAGGCCTATTACAAGAAAATGTAGTAAATGATTAAAATAAAAATATTAACGTATGTAATGTGTGTATGTAAGAACTCTAAATAATTAACCTAAAATTATGTATATAATAGTCTAAAATAAGAAACATAAATTGAAATCATACATTAACCTAATCAAGGAATCACAAGCATTATGTGAAGCTAGGTACTACACACATCTTATAAATTTTAAATGTGTGTCATATGTCAACAAACTGTAAATTAGATAAAAATAAATTTAATATTTATAATAACTTTACCTCAAGATATTTTTTCCTTATTTAGATTATGTTTCGGGACACTTAGTGTTCCCATCCTCAGCCTTCTTAATTTTGAATCGTGTGGAGTACTTGTGTATTGTTGGTTGGTTGTTGTTATGGTTTCCTGTTGGTTTTTGGTATTTTAAATTGGTATTATTGTGTGTGATTGTGGTGTATATATTAGTATTTTGTGTATTTTCGATGTTGAGTGCTTTGAAATTTGTGTCATATTTTGTATAATTTGTATTTGTTCAGGTAGGCTATTAGTTTGTTTTGTGTTTATATATTTGTAAATTTTCCCAAATTTTCATTATGGTGCCTTTGTGTGGTACGTGTTTTATTAGTGTCATGTTGGTTATGTCTGGGAATTCATGTCCAGTGGGTATTGCATGTGTGGCCAAATGATATAGCCTAAATCTAATAAACACATGCAATTAACACTGGACATGAATTCCCAGTCATAACCAACATGACACTAATAAAACACATACCACACAAAGGCAACATAATGAACATTTAGGAAAATTTACTGTGATGTAAGTTCATAAAGGTCTACAGTTATTGTGCAATTTAGAATTCTCTAAATTAATGATGATGTTTTCAATACCAATAGTGAGTGAAACATGATAAAAATAACTTTTAATAATTAATAATTGAACATCCCTATAGTCTGTATTTAGCTGTAATACTTTTACCATGTTGTATGTTGACAGGTATATGTATAAATGTTTTCTGTACCAATTCTAATATTTAATTGTTGATTACTGCTTTTATAATTAATTACAAATACCATTACATTGAGTAATTTAAATTGTAATATTGTATAAATTAAGTTCTGGGATATTATAATTTTCTCGTTGTATTTAAAGAAAACATTTGATGATGTAAAACAAACTGTCCCAATTCCTTCACATATACAAAGATTCACACATACGCATGCACGCGACCACACACTCACATACACAAGCACGTTCATTCAAATAATTGTTCTGTTGTGTTTGACATTTCTTTTGTATTCATACACAGGTCCTGATGATGACAATAAATATTGTCGATACGTTGACACATAAAATTTGTGTTATATTTTGACTGATCCTCACAAACCCTTCACCAGAAAAATTCATTGATTGACGATCACTACAAATTTAAGGATTTAATTAGTGACTAAACTGAACATTCAAGCAGTATACCATATTGTGTGATTTAAATAGTGTTAAAGTCTAAATAGTATCCCATGAAATTAAACAGCATTAACTTAAATTAAACAAAATTAAACAAACATTCAAGACTTTAGTTAGAAAGAATTGTGACGTTGGCATTGACCATTACATTGAATGTTCACAAGATGGCGCTTTGATAAAGATAGCTTACAAGATGGCGGTTCTGCCTGGGTGCTTTTAAAATATTTTAGATAACTAAAAATAATTTGTTGTATTAGGCCTAATTTAAAACATGTAAAAATTAATTGAACTGTACTAATTGTTTGTTTGTAAATTTTCTGTTGTATTGGATGTGCTACATTCTCAATGGTTGAGAATCTGTTCATGCTTTAAAATAAAATAAAAAACTAATTGTTAACTGAGAATTTTGTTTAATTTCAATCAGTAGTAGTACCAATAGTTGCACAGTACTCGTGCGAATGATAGTTTAATTTCAATTATAAATTCATAACTTCACCAAAGTGAAATGTAAGTGTTTACAACGTAGACTAAACTTGAGTATTCAACTATTTATGAAAAGTGGCTAAGAGTAGCCTATATTTATTTGTCTTTAGACGTTTTTCACAAAAAAAAAATCGATATCTCCATACGTTTTATAATCATTGTATGACACACGTGGATCTATCATCCTACAATATTAAACTCGGATAAATACGTTTTTAAACTTAAAAACACCATTATTAAAATACGATTTTTAAGCTGGAAGACTTATCTTGTTTTCTTTTCAACGGATAGAAATTACGGATAGAAAGTAGTGACTTAAGTCACAGTATTTGGAATTTCTGTCTTTATTGTGGTAACTATTGCGCTTGGGTAAAAAAGTAACGAAGCAAACATAATACAGTACTATATTATGTAAACTTAGCTTCACTTAGGCCTATTACTGTTACACTTATTATTAGGTCTATGTTCTGTTATGTTTTTTTTTTTTAATTTACTTGTTTCAGTCAAAAATTTCTGTTTTAGGGAACTAGGAAAACAGCATGTTTACATAAAAGTATATCAGTACAGATCAAACGTTTTATTACGGATGTTAATTATAATACATTTTAAAATATGAATGCGGTAATACAGTTTTTCAGTTAGTTTATATTTTTACTACTAGATGGCAGGTGACTTCATTGCTGTTATACAAGTAAAATTAAAAAAACTAACCTATTGATATTATGCCCTAAGTGCCTAACGTTTGTGACTATATGTTATTATATTAAATTACTGTATTCAGTGCAGAAATGCAAGAACACACGACTACGTAAATTGTTTGAAATATATAAGCCTGTTTGTCGCCAAATTGACCTGGATCTGTAACTTTCTAAATTTTGTTAGGTAACCATGGTCGGTAAATAATTTTTCAAAAGTGTTGGCCTATTTATAAAAAAGTCTTGTCTGTTGATAAAGAACCCAATTTATGTCGTTCTCTGCTCCAGTAGAAAGATAAGTATTGCTTTATCTTATACTATTTGCTGATAACTTATCATCAATAGATTCATACTACGACGTGCTCACAATGTACGTAGGCCTATAGCAGAGTTAATGTTACAGAAATCCGTCTTATTGAAGCAGCAATGGTATGAAAAATGTATGTGTTGTACTAGTTGTGTGATTAAGAAGTGCGTCACAAGCAAGCACTCGCGTATGAATAACATAAGCTGAATACAGGAACACAGGAACGTAGTCAAATATTTTTTGGATGGGGCGGTTCCTAATTGGATTGGAGGTGTGGAATGAAAATTGAGAATATCCATTCGGGAATAGTTGGCTTCCAGAAAGATGGAGGGAGGAGGTCCAAATTTTCCGACAGAGCAAGGAGCCTAAATTTTCCAGCCATGAGGAGCCTAAATCGAGTTTTAGGACATTCTGGAACCATAGAATTAAAGAGACAGAATAAAAGAAACATTTACAGTCATCATCTATATCTTTTCAGATCTGAATAATAAATGTGAGCATTAAAATTTGATATTGACTTACTCAGTCCCTATAATCTACAACATAATTCCTACTACATAAGTATGATAAAGGATATAGCAATTTTAAATAATTATTTTTTGTTATTTAAAATAAAAAAAGTTAAGACTATCTTTGTAAATTGACTTTTTGGAAACAAAGTTGCTTAATGGCACACTGTAGGCCTACAGTTACATTAAACAATCGTATAAACAGATAACATTAAATAATCGTACATAATGCGCGATTATCCGGACCTTTCTGTGAACGATACTGACTGTTTAACATTAGTGTTATAATGGCTTTTGGCATTTTTATTCTTTCAGGGGGTGTGCGACTGGGCTGGCTGAAGATAACAGAAGTATTTTGTTTATAATACTGGAGGAAGAATGCAGTAAACAGTTGAGGTTACCTGTATGCAGTATAAACAATGTTTAGCTGGTAGGTATTTAATTAACTAAAGGCTCAAAACCAATTTCTGATCTCTTGTTACGAAACACATCAGTTTTTGTAGATACGTCACGTAAGGATGTTTTGAGATGAAGAAAGCCAGTCGCGTTCAGTGGCGATGTACCTAATTTTTGGCCGTTTAGCTTACGTTAATACGTCCTAAACTGTTTACTTAAGGAGCATTAAAGATAAACGAAGTGGACTCTGTTCCAATCAGACGAGGAAACCAGTTTCAAAAACAATTATTTTTCTATTGCAGACACTACGCAGCAGAGTGCTGGATCTCATTAATTCATCCATTGGTTTTTTTGCGTCCTCTTTATTGGTACGGATTAAATAACAGAGCAATAACTAAAAAAGATGGGTTTAAACTGTAACGGTAACACACGGCGGTGAGGTAACCGGGAGTTTGAAAACGCCAATTAAGTGTGCCGTTTGGGAAATCGTTATGTTCGAGCATTTTTAAAATGCCAGTTGAACTGATGTAGCGTTGTAAAATGGACGCTGTAGGACGCATTATAATGTTGGCAGTGTCCAACAGGAGGAGATATTTACGTATAAGTAAATACAGGCACATGTTCTCTATTAAGCTTCCCCATTACTGTACCATACTCTGTCTGTCTCTCTTTGTCATGATAGCCTATGCACTCGCGGCATCTGTATGTGATAACAAATAAAATGAGGAGGGTGAATTTTCAGAACGTAACAGAAATAAATAAAAACTATCAATTAAAATTACAATAGCTTCTTTGAAATTAATGGTAGCTGTAAATAGTATTACTAATTTCTGCCTTCAAACCCTAAAATAACTTAAATGATATATTTCTTTTATTATCTCTTCACAGTCTGGCGGAATGTTGACATCGTTTAAGAATTAACGTCAAATAAGGATGATGAATTGGCAGTGCACAGTTCTTTTTATCATATTCAAACATCAAACCTCATTTCACTAGACAGCACATAAATCAGCTTACGCCTAAGCTCGTATAAAAGTAAAATGAATTTAGCGTGGAATTTAGCTTACTTCAGGTACTGTGAATATACACAGGCGCACACAGGTAAAGTATGAAACACAGGACGAAGTGTGTCTGTTAATCTGTTGGTACTACGCTGCAAAAAATACTCAGAAAAAATTACACTGTTTCTTCTTATGTGACATATCCACGTAACACCTTACGCCAGTGACAAAAGGAAGTTAATTTTTAAGTTGTTACTAATTTTATTAGTCGCTGAAACTGATAGTACATAAACTGTTTACTACATTTTTTCTCCGGTATTATAAGTACTCTTGTTATCTTCAGCTGTATCTCTGTCTTAGGGCACATTAGTTTGGCCTACTTTTGCTATCTTCTGGTGTATCAGGTATTTTTTCAGTATTCATTAGCAAAAGTGAGATGTAAACAGCCTACCATCACATTGAAACAGCTCGTTTTCTGTTACACATAGACTCGGATGATTTTCTGTTCTTCAGTTTACACAAGGTTCACTCTAATTCTAATTTTAATGCAATTAATTTTCATGGCCTTGCGCGTTTAAATTTTAAATTCGAATCTTAATAAAACTACTAGAAAGAACGCTATCAAATCTGTGGTAAGATGAAACGTTGACGGGTATTTTTAGCTCTGACATGGATATTGAAAACAGAGCTAATTTAATTGGGTTTAAAAACTTGAAGAGACGTTAAGCAAAACATAAAAACTAGAAAACCATACAAAAAGAGCACAAAACAGGAATGAAGCGGAATTAATAAAATATGAATTCTGAAATTCTGCTTTCTGCAGTAGTAAACATGTGCTGTCGATAATATTGTATCAGCCCACGGAAAATATGTATTGTAACAAAAAAATGGGACACTTTTAAGGTCACTGAACTTTTTCAAAAAAGAAATGATGTACCTAATTACAGAAGTAAGCAGGTTAAAAAATAAGTAGACTACAGTAATAAAAGATATAACACAATATTTGAATTTAGAAAGGAATGTGTGGGAAGTATGAAAATACATTGCTAACGTATTTATAGTGAAACGAATAATTGAGAAAACGGCAGAAATTCAATCCAGACCGACGTGTAACTCCGTGAAAAAAAATCTTTCGCAGAGTCAATAGACTTCTATTCTTATGATTGTAGAAGTTAAAGGTATTATGTGACACCACGTTAATATAACTAATTAGAAGCTTGTAAACACTAATATTCTTGTAGGAGCAGGTCATATCTATCAGAAAAAATGATCAAAAATCAAGTTGTCCGAGAAGGATGTAGTCTATCTAGCCGAGGCGCCAGAGACAATTTAAGCTCCTAAACTGGCACTAAATTAAAAATGCCTGATTTAAACGGATTCTGTTAGATATTTGTTAGGAAAATGAAATAAGAAATTGTTGCCTTCGCTAGTCCGTGAGTTTCATAGACAAAAATGGTAAAATGGTACAAAAAATCCGTTTTTTGGATCTTCATAAATATGAGTTTTATGAAAACATCACTAGAGACCTAATTTAAGAGCATAAAATTTTGTATACAAAATGTCCTTATGATATTTTGCATAGAGTTTATTTTTTGTGTAAACTGTAGTTAAATACAAGACAATTTTTACATTTCTGTTTTTCCCCCAGCGCTAAGTAGAAAACTTTGTTTTGATGCAAAATAAGAAAAAACTAAAACGAAAAACTTAAGTGAAATAAAATTTTAAATAGGCTAATTTTACAAAATAAATATTAAATGTAAATGTTAATCGTGTATATAACGTCTGAATGGTAAATAAATAACATTTCGGTACATATTTTCCTTTTATTAAATGTACACATAGCTAGTGTGAAATTCAATAACAATTAAAATGCTTCATCAGTTTTGTTTGCTGCTTCTTTGTTATCTATTTTTCTTATTAAAGTTTCTTTTTGATCCTCATCATCGTCATGAATATGAATATCATCACCATCTTCTACAATTTGTGAAAAATTGATGCAACCGTTGATTTCACAATATCTGCAAATTGCTGAGCAAAAAAGGCCTACTTTTCTGCAACCACCAGCGTTTCAGCAGCTTGATGTTTCACAATTGCAGAAAAATTCCAAAAGATTTTTTGGTGCTGCTGGATGCTCCGAAATGCGTAGTTGCGCACTTTTTTGATTATAATTAATAAATTTAAAATTAGAATGTAAAAGTAAATGTTTCTTTTTGACACATGAAAGTAAATACTTCAAGTTACAAAACAAGGTGTGTTTCACGTACATAATATGATTTTTTACTGTTTTGCCGGTATGTATACAATCATTTTCAGAATAAATGTAAAAAACACGAAATATAATAATTTTAAAAGTCTGTTTTTAAAAAATTGGTAATGAGCAGGAAGTTTTGCACATAATAAATTTAAAGTTTATAGTTTTATTATTGTCATCATGAAAAAATCTATTTTAAATAATACGCTTAAAAAATTGTTTATTTAAACATATTATGTTCTTTTAGCGTATACAGGTTTGTTTAAATTATTATAATTTCCAATAAAATGAATATTTTGAACAGGGAATCAATGAAACCGATAGCTGAGGATTTACACTTCAAAATACGTCTTTTTTATTTCAATGTGTCCATTTTTAAGGAAGTTATTGGAGCTTAAGGTTTTTTCCTCGGATATTTCTAGTCGTTGTAAAATGGCGCGAACTTACTTGGGATTGAAAATCGCGAGACTTTCAACTACGATTAACTCCAAAACGGTTGGATTTATAAGAATTTTATTAAAAACCTTCTTTATAGAAAATTTTATGATTTTTACATTAGCCCTCTTGTGTTTTAATCATAAAAATTATATTTATGAAGATAATTGCAAAAACCCGCTTTTATTACAAATTTGCCATTTTTTAAATGACGCTCACGGGCTAGCGATGGCAACAATTTCTTATTTCATTTTCCTAAAAAATATCTACCAGAATAAGTTTAAATCATCTACTTTTAATTTAGTGCCAGGTTAAAACCCTTCAGCGACTGGGCTAATCCTCTATTCGTTTTAATCTACATATAGACGATTTTATGAGGAAAAGCAAATGAAATTTCTTAGTTCAGACATTATTTTGAACACCTTGTTATTCGCACGTAACAAGATTGTTATTTAAGAGACAGAAGACAATTTACAAGTAGTCATATAGAAAGTATGTCAGAACGCTGCTCAACATCTCTGTTAATAAAACGGAAGTAATGGCTTTCGAAGGAACAGAATCTAGAAAATGAAACAAAACACATAAAGTACCAGAGCTAGTATCCATTCCACTTACAATACACAGGTATTGATATTACGTATCGAACTGACGAGGATATCTAGAGAGAAGTAGATTTCAAATAATTTGCGGAACTATGACACAACCTTTAGGGAATAAAGCAAGCAAGGAAATTAAAATGGACTATAAAGTTATGGCAATTCTTAATAGTTATGAACAGGTGAGTGTTGGGAGAGTTTTGAAGTTCAAAGGCAGAGGGTTGGCCAAGAGAAGGTAATTTTCCCTACAGCAGACGTACTAGGAACGTGACTGTATTTTGTTACACAAGTTGATATTGCCGAATTAGTTGCAAAACGCTCGGTAAAAATGGTAAACACTCGGTGGCAAAGCCAGAGGGGATGAAGAACGAAAATTTGAAGTTCCAATTATTGTGACCATAGAAGCGGGGGATAGCCATGAAAGTGGCAGGAGTAGTACTACTGTAGAAAGAAGAATTTGTCTCTAGAAGGCAGAGGTCTTAGTAAAGTAGAAGAGGGGCAGAAACAGTGTATGAAGTGAAAAGAGAAGACCAAACTGTAAATAAAGCAGAGATAGATAATTTTGACTCAAGACTGAGAAACATCACACAGTGGAAAGAGGGGTGGCCAGAGTTATAAGAAAACCATAATGTTATCAGAGTCAAGTGTTTCCAGTACGATATGAAGAGGAGAAAACGACTCGACGGCACAGAACAGTCTGTCAAAGTTATGTTCGCTTAGTGAGCGCATTAGGTGGGGTGTTTGTAGTTGACTTGATTCCTGTAGTAGGGGAAGGCATTTACGGTTGGCATGCGCAGTTCGCCTACACGCAGACAACATTACTAACTACTGGCCACTATTTGAACGCAGAACATTACGTACAGTGGCTTCTCACTACAGTAAGCCAACTCCGCCATTTGCAACTCTGTACCCGCCTCTGAACTACTGCGCACTCACTGAACCAGGCTACGTTAAGTTTGACAAACAGTACTAGAACCGTCTAATACACAATGTGCCGTCTTCTCTGACACATTTCAGTGAACTATTATGAGTATGAAAGGTGAGTTGTACATCAAATACTGGAATTAATATGGACATCGTAATGTTGTCCGAAGTTTCACTAGATAAGAACTAAAGTTATTGAGCGTGTACGCTGAAAGAACAACAATCTGGAAAAGACGACAGTCGTCGAAGCGTGCAAAAATGCGCGCGTGCACACACACACACACACACACACACACACACACACACACACACACACACACACACACACACACACACACACACACACACACACACACACACACACACACACACACACACACACACACACACACACACACACACACACGCTCTCTCAGTTTTCGCGCAGTCTTATCGTATAGTCGAAAATACGATCTTGCTGTGACAGAAAAATGTGGTGTTATTTGATGGGTAAAACATTTTTTCTGATTCTGGACAATGATCAATAGGGACAGCATATTAAAACAAATGCTGGATAAAGCTATCAATCACAATACAGCACACGTCACGTACTGCTTCTATATCAGTTCTTTATTACTTGTTCACATATTTTTGTATTGATTTTTTGTTAACAACCACCATATTATTTGTGGAGTATTATTTATAACTTTCTTTTAACGTTGTAAACTTGTAATATTAAATTCTACTACAAGTTATTTTATTGGGTTAAATGATTACTTTATTGATATGTGTTGTTGGTGATAAAATGGGGCAACTTTCTGCTACATTACGTTAC
This sequence comes from Magicicada septendecula, assembly GCA_034769895.1. NCBI lineage: Eukaryota > Metazoa > Arthropoda > Insecta > Hemiptera > Cicadidae > Magicicada > Magicicada septendecula. The sequence continues at coordinate 893,354,417 of CM068367.1, forward strand.
AAGTTTGTGTGAAGTACTCCTGATCTTATATATTCAGATTATCAAGTATTGTGTTTTTATGACCACCTTTTCCCGGTGGAAGGCTACGTCGAGGGAAAGTTTGCGTCCCAACATTACTGGCTCTATCTTTACCATCTCAACTAATTTCATTTACACGACTGTGTACATTTTGTGACTTTCCAGTTTTAATGTGACGTAATAATAAGGATAATTAGGAATATATCACTAGTAATATACTAAAAGCAAATATTGTGGTTTACAAATTGACATTCTCTAAACAATTATTGTAAATTCAAATATTGTAAGTTCAAACATAGCAAAGTTGTATTTTGTATTAAATGCTTAACATACTGTAAAACTGTAACCAACGTATTTAGGTTATAAGATGTTTGAAGTAGTCGGCGTAAATACACATAATACTTCAGTCACAACATTTAAGTCTGCATCAAATAAAATAAAATTTCAAATAAAATAAAACGAAATTGAATTTCCTCAAGTTATAATGTTTTTATATTCTACGAACAACTTTTTTTTGAGATTGTTCGTCTGTCAGAATGATATCTATAGTATTAGGCTATATAGTAAATACTAATACTTGATGGATGCTGATATAAAGTATTCGCTTTCATATTGATTAAAACTTCATCCTATATATTATCTCACTAGAATCTGAAGGTCTTCGTCTTCTTCATCTATCAGGGAGTGGGCGATTCACCTGTTCCGGTCCCAAAGGTACACTTCACCAACACTTCCTAGGTCTTCCTATACTTCGCTGTCTGGCAAACTTCCTTAGGCAACCTACCATCTGTCATCCTATTCAGATGAGCAACACATTTCTAATTGTTCTCTGCAATACGATCTTGGATATTACATATGTTCAACTTTTTACGAATGTCTTCATTGTAGAGACCATCACTTCGTATGCAGCCTTTAACAGATCGCAAGATCTCATCTCCGATGCCTGTATTGTACTCAGATGTTTTTTCGCTGGAATCCAAGTTTAAGAACCATTCAATACTGGCACAGCCACTATCTTGTCAAATTTTAGGTGAGTCCTTTTCCTTGTTTTCCTTGACAGCGCTCGACGAATTGTGCTACATATTGACTGAAAATTAGCCAACTTGTGATCAACATCATAAGTGACGTGTCAGAATCAAGATAGCGGAAATCTGATACTGTCTCTGAACTCTTATTATCCAATAAAAATTTAAGTTCGTAACAGGTATTTGCCCACAAATGCCATTGTTTTTGTCATCTACACGTAAATTTTCATGTTGTAATTTGAACAGACTTGATGTAACTGGAACATTAATTTCTGGAGGTCGCATTCGTTGTTTTGGATGAAAACTTGATCATCCACAAACAGCATTGTATCCAATTATACCTCTATAATGCAATGGCACATGTCTATAACTTTTCCTAATAACAGAAATAACCTTGGCTGCTCTTCATTCATCCGGGATTCTACATTTCGTCCACCACGTATTCAGCATATGTTGCAGTCTAAACTTGAATAATGTACTAGAGTATTTCAGCAGTTCTGAGTTTATCCCATACAAACCAGATGCTTTCTGACTCTTCAAGGATGAAAGTGCTCCTTGTAGTTCCTCAAATGTTATTGAATCGTAACCTGTATCCCCTCTTATGTCTTCCTGGGGAACATTAGAGTCATACCATACTTCTCTGTAATGCTCAATTCATTTGTCCTTTGCAATCACATTCAGAAGCACTGTCTCTCTCTCTTCTTGGTTGAGATGCTTCATTAATTTGTATTCCACCATTTGGCGTCCACGTATGTCGTCCTCCATATTACTAATATAATCTTATATTACCATGCACACACGTGCACACCCGCGCGCGCACACACACACAAATATTAATTATTATAAATTATAAATATTATATTACAATATTAACATATTAGTCATTAAGCATATATGGGTGGCAGATACCAATGATACTAACGATGAAATAAAATAATAATATTCAGGTAACAGAATTTATTAAATTTTACACAGTCTAAAAAAAAATAACTATGTTATTGTCAGAAACGTGAGTTTGCAAACACATTACATAGAAATTAGAAGTTACTATCAAAAAACAAAAATAGTAGTAGTCGTAGAACCGAAGAAAACGCATGACATAAAGATTGACCTGGTACCTTATATTATCTTTCCAATCATTAACATCCCGCACAGAGCGTTTGAAACGGATAGACTGATAGGCCAACTAGTTTAAGATGACTAGTAATAATTATTGGCTAGTCTTTGTTTAGAGAATTAACGAAAGATAGTTTTTCTCATACCTTTTGTTCCATCAGGAAACATTCCAAATTAAAATTTATATCTACTAAATAACGTGTTAACCATTAAACACCAGGAAAGAATAACCTAGGAATGGAACAAATACACGCACTAATACACTCAGACACTGAAAAACAGACAAAGATGGCACATAAAGAGATAGATAATCAGCGGAAAACTACGGAAATGAAAGTGAAACAAAGTTGATTTTCAATCCGGTTTCATTTAAAAGTCAAGTCACCGTTTGGCGCATTTAAAGTCTAATATTGAGAGGCACTTTTGGATTTTGGCGAAATGTGTTGTTAAGTACCTGAGACAGGAAGTTGGCACAACTAAGGTGAGCCGAGCTAGGCTTGACTTTCCTTCTGTTTTGACTTTCCATTTTCTTGCTTTTGTTGGTAGCTTAGTTTGTTGTAAGTTCTCCAGATGACTATATCATACGATTTTACATACTTTGCGTGTTTATAATTTTAAATTTCGTAGATTCCCTCTCATTACCACGTTATATGCCTTACTAAGAAAACTCAACTGTTGTACCTTATCTTGCCACAATATGTTGTTTTACATTTCACATCAGTTCGCATTTGTATAGTATGAGAATGAGTTACTAGCGCAAGAGTAAGATCCCGTAAACCCGATTGTGTGCCACTGGTGTTGGTATGACGACTGACAGCCATGTATGTGCTAATTCAATAGGTCACAACGAAAGTGATGTGAAATTTCTGCACACACATAGGTGTATTGTTGTCAAATCCGTATAGTCCTGAGAAAAAGTGATCTCTTGTACTAAAAGTAAATTTATCTTACAATTTATAAGTTGCCTTTCATCACAAGTTTTGGTTTGAAGCAGTTTCTTCTGAAATTTTTGACACATATAATTAATCATAGATTTATGTCATTTTACACATATTTCTGAACTTCACTGTTTGTAAGGAATACGTTTACTACCCAAGACATTATCAGCAACAGCAGTACGTTTCGAAGAACGTTGGAAAAAAGTAGAGAGAAAAAGAGTAGAGAAAAAGAACTTAACAAAATTTAGTTTACAAGTCTGATGCACAACTAAATTTAAGCGGTATGCATAGCAATTAGTAAATACAGTTGGCGGTGCAGTCCACGCGCTTTTACTTGTAAGCCAGTTCCCTTGACGTGACACTAGTGCCATCATAAGTCTGAGCAATTAATTTAAGCGGTATGCATAGCGATGAGTAAATACAGTTAGCTGTGCAGTTCACGAGCTTTTACTTGTAAGCCATTTCCCCCGACGTGACACTAGTGCCATCATAAGTCTGAGCAATTAATTTATTTTGCATGATGTCGTCTGTATTAGGAGTCTCCTTAATTCCAACTTTGTCGTCCTTATTTGCTAAACTGCTATTTGTCATCGTAAAATGTTATTTATACTTTTGCGATCCCATTGATGAGCATTGTTTCAATGTAATAGTCTATTGTTGAATTAAGAAAGGCGTTTTACGTAATATCGTTCTTGCTTTGTATTTTGATTATCACTTTTTAAATTTTAAATAGAAACCATGTATGTAAATGTTTATATGCGAGTGTACACTTTACTAATAGAAAAATAACGAGTAAAAATAAAATAAATAAAGACTGTACTTGAATGTCAGTTTTGTATAAACAAAAAGATGTAATTTAGGTAGGCCTATTTGCGTAGAAATGATTTTCAAGTAACACATCTGGAATCTACTATCAGAGATATAAAAGTGAGCCGAGAGTCCTGACTTGCGACACTGGCGTTAGTTGCATTGTAATTACAAAATTTTTACTTTCAATGAAAATATAATTAAAACTTCAGAACTATAAGTATTTTGAATCCGTCTGGACAGTGCTGCTTGAACAAATACATTCGTTCCCTTTATGCAAACGAGTGTCATATTATGAGGCAAATCCCATTCATAAAATTACATACGATTTACAGAAAACAACGGGGTCACGTTATCTTGACTTCAAACCAACAGGACTTGCATCGTATTATAGTAAAGTTCAGAATATTGTTGTTAAAATTGGACCTCATTCAATGCAACAAGTAGTCTGCTTATTAACTGTCATTTTGAGTCTGTTCCTGCTAGTCCAGACAAGTAAAATATGTGCTTGGAATTACAATGTGTGTGAACGCAATGAAGAGATATGTTGTTCTCTATCTGTTTTGTTCCATATCGCTACCTTGGAGCAGAACTAGCCTATGGACAAAAACAAAACTTTTCAGGACAGCAGTTTGAAAGTTTAAGTTGCATATCGTTTTTCCAAAAAACATTGCCAATTGTTTTGTACCCACTTTGCAAGAATTTTATACACATCTTAATTATTATACAAACAATTTTAAGAGATTTCTTTTTATTAATTAAGTGGATATAGGCTATCTGTACCAACATGTTTTATGATGATGGACGTAGGCTAATTCGGTTCTGTGCAGTAGCGCGACAATTTTACTTTATAGGTTGGCTAATCTGCTTCTTACTTTTGTTCTAATCTGATTACTCATGTCAAAGCTCAGTTACGTCTCAAACGCTCGTAGCGGCGGTCGGCTCGCCTGCAGCCTTACTGTCTTTAAATACTTGTACTAAAGTATTTTATTTCCGCGTACTATCGCGGGTCGTATTCTTTACGACCTTTACGTAGGCCTTAGGCCACACTTCATATGGCCCATTAGGCCCCTTCATCGTACTTAAAATTTTGATACGTTCTATACGTCATGCTCATTAGCCAACCTTTCATTCAAAAACAACTGCTACCTACATATTAATGTAATTTTGAACTTCAAATAAATGAATTAAATACAGTCCACACTCTTCATCATTTCTGCTACCTGGTGATTCATCTAAGAACGAATTTACACAAGCTACAGTCTTTTACTAAACATTTTTTGGTCACTCCGGATCTGGATTTTCGATGCATCATTACTATTTAATATTTTTCTGCCACTATTTCTGGCCATCACGGGCGAATTAGCATATTTGCTGATACGACCGTGGCGTGATTTCCATCGGCATTTCGCTCGTCACCTTTGAGCCTCCTGATAACATCTTCGCAAGAGCCTGCTAGCTACAGTGCTTCAAACAAGGCGGTCATCTCTCCGAGCTGTGTTTGCCATCTTCACCAAGGCGTCGACGCTGCAGGACATCGCCTACAAGGTATCATCTCAATAACAGCGTAACAAGGTGCGTACAATGGCTGAAGAAGGCCTCAAAGTGTTAACCAGAAAGAGAGGCGGCTTAAAGTCCACAATAGTGCGAATACAATCTGCCATAAATAACTTTGATATAACTTCAAACACAAAACATTTTTTAACGGTAAGGCTAGAAAGTCTGAAAAGCTTGGCGTCGAAGTACGACGAGGTGCAGTCTGAAATAGAACTTATTAGTAAAGACATGAGCGCGGCTCAAGAAGACCGAGTTGAGGTCGAAGAAATGCTATATTCGACTGAAGCAAATATTTTGCAATTACTTGATGCATTTAATGTTCAGACTGTACCTCCCGTATTATCGACGCACATGCAATTAAAACCAATAAGTCTGCCCTGCTTCTCAGGCAACATATTGGAATGGCAGCATTTTATTTCAATTTTTACGGACTTAGTGCATACAAGATCCGATTTAACGCCAGTGCAGAAGTTACATTATCTACATTCTTTTTTAAAAAATGAACCTTTAGATTTAATTAAGTCACTACCCATCTGTAAGGAAAATTATTCAATAGCGTTGAGTTTGCTGTCCGAAAGGTATGACAACAAGCTCATACTAGCCAAATACTATGTTCAAAACTTACTTCAAGTCAAGTCGACAATTAAGGACTCTGTCCAAAGTTTGGCAGAATTCACAAACACAATAACGTCTTCCGTTAATTCACTGGCAGCAATGCAACTGTCAGTGAATTCATTTGAATTTATTATTATACAATTACTATCAACTAAACTCGACCCTATTACTTTTAAACTATGGAAGGAGTCAATAGACCCTAACAATTTGCCTAACTTTCAAGATTTCACGCATTTTTTAAACTCACGTAGACAGCTGTTAGAAAATACACTGCCTATCGAAGCCGGACAGCAACTCAACAAACCTAATGTAAGACTTGACAATAAATATGATAAATATAAATCAAGAAACACTGCTGGCAGTACTACATTTAAGAGTTATCACTCAGCGGCAAACAATTATTCATGTTTGTGTTGTAAATCTAATCACCCGCTTTATTCATGTGATAAATTTCGTACATTAAGCACCGCTGAGCGGGGACAATTTGTATCAAGTCATAAATGTTGTAGCAATTGTCTTAGATCAGATCATCTTGTATCTAGCTGTAAGAATAAGCAGGTGTGTAAAATCTGTTCAAAACGACACCACACATTGTTGCACGCGAACAACGTGCCGAACTCAATAGCTGCCAGCAGTAACTATTGCTCGCTCAAATTACAATGCACGAACAATGTTCTCTTGTCAA